>CM061561.1:79308832-80699804 GCA_030864225.1 Capsicum baccatum var. pendulum
TGGCTCCTTTATGGTATGACTATGACTCCTCTCCTGAGGACATCATGACTGAACACAAGTTATTTAGTGAAGTCGTAGTCTAAGACTGGGTTTTGGATCCTTTACTATTCAAACAACGAGTCCCTTCTAACAACTCAAAGCCAGTGGTAACGCTTCGTAAGGTGGGTTCATTATCATAGGACTATTTTCTAAGTAACTTACTATTTTGATGACGAATCCCCATTATGACTCATTACATCTGGTAGCTAGTCTTCACGTGAGTCACAGTCACTAGCAATTGATAGATCTAGGAAAATTTTTATAACATTTTTCAATGATATTTTATCGAGATGAGACTTATGGCGTTGGAAAGCCAATTTAATGGCCTACATTTTGATATATTTTGAGCCTGAAAACATAAGGTATTACAATATCTCCCCCTTTGGATCATTCATCCGTGAATGAAATTGATTGAGTTGGAAACACTAGTGGAAACTGAGGTTATGCACTGAACACTTATTAGAAGAATTATGACTTAATATCTGAATCTGTGATTGATGTATGTACTGAACTGAAGTCACGAATGCATGCTATAACATTAGGATATAGCTGGATGTACTGCGGTAGGAATGAAATAACTGATTAATTAATTAAGAAAACGATTACATAAAGCTAAAGCTGCTTTCAAAGAGAAAAGATTGGGGTACTTGGTTTGCATATCAGCCTTTGCTTCACATGTAGTTCCCTCAATTGACTGATTTTACCACTGAGCTTTCACTAAGGAGACTTTGTTATTTCTTAACCTATAATCTGACGATAATGGATATTTCAGCTAGGTCTTCTTTGTAGGAAAGGCTATTTTCCATGCCAACACTTTCTAAATGGACTACTAATATTGGGTCACCAATGTACTTCTTTAATAAAGAGACACGAAAAACTGGATCAACTGATGCTAAATCTGCAGGCAACTCCAACTCATAAGCTACCTTGCTATACTAGCTCAAAATCTTATCAGGACCCATATTAGGACTGAGTTTTGTCTTCTTACCAAATCTCTTCACCCGTTTCATTGGGGAAATCTTAAAGTAAACAAAATCATAAGCCTCAAAATCTAGCTCTCTCCTCCTCACATCTGCATAGGACTTCTGGCATCTTTTGTTGATTTCAACCCCTGTCAAATTAACTAACCTTTTCCATCACCTTATGCCTCGAATCTAACCTTATCAAGGCAGCTTCACCAAACTTAAACCAACCAATAGGAGATATATGTCTCCTACCATATAAAGCCTCAAATGGATCTATTAAAGTACTAGAGTGATAGTTGTTACTATATGCAAAATCAATAAAAGGCAAGTAGTCATCCCAACTACCCTTAAAATCAAGTACATACGCTCTCAACATGTCTTCTAAAGTGTGAATGGTTATTATTCCTGATAATATGTATGATGGTGAAAAGTTGTACTAAGATAAACCTATGTACCCAGACCCTTCCGAAAAGCACCCCAAAAATGAAAGGTAAACTGGGTACCTCTATATGAGATAATAGACAAAATGACTCCATGTAATTTCACCAACTCCCTGAGATAAAGTCTAGCATAATACTTGGATGAATAAGAAGTATTTACTAGCAAGAAATAAGCTAATTTAGTCATTGGATCCATAATGACCCATATCAGATAATGCAGACGATGATTACGAAGCGATCTTGTGAAAAAAATACATATTTACCACTTTGCACCTCTAAGTGGGGATACTTAATTTCTGAAGCATACCACTCAGTCTCTGGTGTTGAACCTTAACCTTCTAGAAATTTGAATATTTAGCCATGAATTTTGAAATACCTTTTGTCATTTCATTCCACCATATACTTCCTACAAGTCGTGATAAATATTGGTGGCTCTTAGGAAAGTAGAATACTGGTAACCATGAGCTTCTGCTAACATCTGCTGCTTTAAATCATCCACACCTGGAAGATACAATCTGCCCAGACAACGAAGAACACTATCTCCCCCTTGTGGGAAAACCTCAACTTTCTAATTCTAAATTGCTTTCTTCAGCTTAATCAAAATAGGGTCTATACCTTGGTTTTTCTTCACCTCGACAACTAAATATGATTCTGAACCATTACGAACTAACTCCTTTTTATCATCTTCAACATGAGCAAATATCCCCATAGATAATTTTCTAAGGGCATTAGCCATAACATTGGCCTTACCCAAATGGAATAAAACACTCATATCATAGTCCTTCAACAACTCTAACCAACTCCCCTGTCAAAGATTTAGGTCTTTCTGAGTGAAAACATACTGAAAAAATCTTGTGATCAGTAAACATGTCAACATGAACCTCATAAAGATAATGCCTCCAAATCACTAATGAAAATATAACTATTGTAAACTGAAGATCATCAGTTGGGTAATTCTTCTTATGAGGTTTGAGCAGTCTAGAGGCATACACTATAACCTTGCATCGGTGAATCAAAACACAACCAAGGCCAACTATAGAAGCATCACTGTAAACCAAAAAATCATTTGATCCATCTGGTAGAGTCAAAACTAGAGTAGAGGTGAGTCAAGTCTTCAGCTCCTGAAAACCCCTCTCACAAGAATTAGACTACTGATATTTGACTTTCTTTTGAGTCATTCTTGATGTAGGAAAGGCAATATAATAAAATCAATAACCATCTATAGTAATCGGCTAGATCCATGATACTCCTTGTATCTGATGGAGAGATGTGTCTAGGATAGTTCCTTACTTCTTTGGTATTTTGAGGATCAACCTTAATTTCCTAACCAAAAATAATGTGACCAAGGAAAGGTTTTGAGTTCAACCTGAATTCACACTATTGAACTTAGTGAATAAATGATGATCTTTGAGACTCTGTAAACAATCCTTAAATGGTTTGCATGCTCAACCTTACTTTGAGAGTAAACGAGAATATCATATATGAAAACTGTAACAAAGATGTCCAAGTACTACTTGAACACCCTGCTCATCAAGTTTGTGAAAGTGGCAGGAGCATTCATTAGTCTAAAAGACCACTATAAATTCAAAGTTACCATATCGAGTTTTGAACGTTATCTTTAAAATGTCACATCCTCTGAATCTGAGCTAATGATAGTCGGATCTGAGGTCTATAATAGAGAATCCGTGTACACCTTGAAGTTTGTTGATCAAGTCATCAATACTTTGGATGGGACACTTGTTCTTGATGGTGACTTTGTTCAACTGACAGTAATCGATAGATATTCTAATAGAACTGTCATTCATGCACACGAATAAAACTAGAGCATCCCAGTGAGAGAAACTAGACCTGATAAAACCCTTATCTAGTAGGTCTTTCAACTATTCTTTTAATTCCATAATCTTATCTAGAGCCATTCTATAATGTGGGATCGAAATAGGTTGGGTATCTGGGAGGAGATATATTCAAAGTTGATTTCCCTCATAGGAGGAACTCTAGGGAGATCTTCAGGAAATACTTTTTGGAACTTACTCACTACTGGAACTGACATGAGGCTCTAGATTTCGAATCTTGAGTACTTAACTTAAACAAGATGATAGATGCTATACTTGGATATTATATTCCTTGCCTAAATGTAGGAGACAAATGATCCTATAGGCATTGAGGTACTACCCCTTTATTCTATAATTGTGTCATAAGGAAATTGAAATTGAACTATTCAATTTCTACAATCAACTGAAGCATAGCAAGAATGGAGCCAATACATGCCAAGAATGATATCAAAATTAGTCATATCTAATTCTATAAGAACAACTAAGGTGACTCTCAGAGATACTGTGACTGGGTAATTTCTATATATCCGCCTAGCTATGACTGAACTATCAATTGAAATAGAAACTGAGAAGGGTTCTACAAGGATTTTGGGACTGACATCAAAATCCATTGCTATATATGAAGACACAAAGAAAAGCATGGCTCTAGGATCTAAGAATGCATAAACATGAAGATGATAGACATGCAACATAATAGTAACCACATCAGGGAAACTCTCCTAATCTTGACAAGTCTAGAGGGCAAAAATTCAATTCTGATACTCTTCACTAGTGGCACTAGAAGTGGGACCCTGCTTCATAGCATGACCTACAAAAGCTGATGAGGAGTTAACCTAACCTTTCTGACGAAGGTCCTTACCCCACTTCATAACCATTGGGCAAACTCTTATTTTGTGACCTGGCTTACCACACAAAAAACAATTATCACAACCAGCCATGCATTTGCCTTTATGGTTCCTGCTACACTCCTGCAGATTAGATTGGTACGACCACTGTTTACACTACCTTAGGAATTAGAGACTATTGCTCTATCCCAATTATCCTATCTAAAATCAAGCACTAGAGCATTGGCAGATGATGGGGATGGAAATAAAGACTTCTGGTGAAATTGGGAATGGTTCCTACCCTCTGACTTCAGCTGAAAGAAACTGAAACTGCTGATCCTAGCCCTCTTATTTTTTCTCTCCTTATCCTTGACCTTTTCTTCCTCAATATACTAATCATGAATCATCTACCTAGAGAGATCCATTTCCTTAATGAACATAGCTATCTTTTACGCCTTGACTATATCCTCTGAAACACCAGATACAAACTTACTCATTCAAGCACTAGAATCTTCTACTATATCCAGAGCATACCTCGCTAGGTGAAAAAACTTAGGCGAGTACTCCCTCACGCTCATGTTACCCTACTTCAAGTTGATTAACTCTTGCACCTTGGCCTCCTTAAACTTTAGTGGATAAAACCTATCTGGAAAAACAGTAATAAATTCATTCCATTCTACAAGCCTTGCTTCATAAGCCTTGTCTTCTTTCCCCTACTTAAACCAAGTATGGGCCAATATCTACAACTGGTAGGATACCAAATTAGCACTCTCACTTGGAATGAGTCCTATGATCTTTGTCACTTTTTGAGAACTTCTACAAACTCTTATGGAACCTCCTCGGACTTAGATCCAAAGAATGCTGGATGATTAATACCAGTAAAATCTCAAATGTTTGTTGTCAACGAGTTCAACCCTGGGTTGGTTGTGGAAAAATCTTGATGGTTATTTTGAGTAGGTATAGATTGGGCTAATATAGTTAAAGCAACCCCAAATTTTGTATGAGGAATTTGCTTAATCAAAGGGTCTTCCTGGATTGGAGACGGTGCTAGCAGATCCCTATTTCTCCTTCCATTGGCCCTTTTGTAAGGAATTTTCTTAAAATATATAAAGGATGAATTATAAGGAGAATTTTAATGGAGCTTACACTCCATCGCACAAATTAAATAGCAAAATAAGTAAAACTTTCGTAAAATATTTTGTAGTCTTTTGTCCATAAATGTGGTGCACTTTACACCTATGAAAAAGACTCTACTTCTCACGGCTTTCAGACACCCTAGGACACTCTAAGACTTGTTCTCTAATACAAAGTTTGTCATGACCCAAGACTAGTCCCTACCTGTATCATGATTCCTAGATTCCTAGGTAGCCCCAAGCTAAGTTGTGGTCTCGTACCGATTATAAAACATAAAAGAGAATAATAAAATACTAGAAGAAACTACATCTAGAAAATCTGATAATAAATGATAACAAAAAATAGTATCAATTATGTGAGGATATCTTACATTAACAGAAATTATGTCTATCAGTCTAAAAGCCTCTAAGTGTGGGGAATTGATGAGTCAAGCCCCCAGCTAACTTCAATTGACTAAAATAAAATAGAAGACTAAAGATAACAACTGATAACTAGCCCTTAAAGGACGAGGACTCACCACAACTACTGCTCAGTGGTACGGGGATGAACTAAGTACAATCAAAGAACTGAACGTCCGAACCTATATTCTATGGCCAAGTAGCGCAAAAAAGAGTATGTGATCAGTACTTTAAATGTACTGAGTTTGCAAGATCGAAACACTAATTGTTATAATTGATCATGAATGCATGAACATGTAAAATGAATGCATGACCAAATGAAAATATGTTCTAAATAGGTTGAATAACTAAATACTGAACACTTGGTCAAGATAACCTAAGATAAACATAAGATAAATCTAATGTGAGTACTATGGGAGATAATGGTAACAGATATGCCACTATCTAATCTAATTAGAGTCCAACCTGTGACCCCAGTTGGAATAGTATTAGTACTTTGCCAAGGGTACCAACACTGGCTGATGTGGAAATACTAAATTGATATCCCAATGTTCTAGGGTGTCAGTCCTGTACTGGGGGTGACCCTTCATAGCCTACGCTGGCAACATAGTTTTGAAACCTAGGGACTTCAACTAAAGGTCTCAGTCCTTAACTGGCGGGTGAGCCTTTATCTTACGTTTACCCAGTACTAAGTCCTACTCCCAACTGAACAGATACTAGAGCTAATAAAATGTGTACCATGAATGATACTGATAAATTCTTAATATGATATATATATTTTAATTTAATGATACAAGCATAATTTAGATGACTTGAAACTTGAAACCAGTAACATGCATGAATACTTAGGTATCGGGTATTCATAACCCACCAACACAGACTAATATAACAGAACATGACAATAATAACACTAATTATGGTATGGAAAATCATGAATATTACTCAATGTTTGATAACGCTCAATCTACAGCTCTCGTAGGAGTGTAAAGCGGTCGTAGTCAAATATAGAACCCAACTGGGTTGGGTATCGATCCCTCAGGGAATAGCTTGGTCAACAAGTAAGAAAAGATTACTAGACTTTTAGTGCAAGTCTCGTAAAAAGGGGGGATTGTAAAGTGTAACCAAATTATTAAAGTAAAAATTGAAAATAGTAAAGTAAAAAGAAAGAATGTTTAGTAGGTTGTAAAACAATGAGAATTGAGGAGTTGGGGTTATGTCCACCTTCTGAGTTTACGTCTCTATTGGCTATGAGTTATGCGGAATTCAGACATGCATGTGCTTATAGAGAATTGTATTCGATGGTAAATCCAAGCGTCTTTAGACCTCAATAAGGACTATTTCACTTTAACTCTTTCGATCTTAAAGCGTATCTAACAGTACAAATTCTCCAAGAGGTTAATCCAGTTACGACACTAACTTTTTAATAGGGGATGGGACATTATTACCTTGACATTATCTCTTTTCCAGACATATAACTTTTCTTTCGAACAAGTTAATGCTATACTGGCGTTATTCTATGCGTCTGCAGCCACAAGAATTTGCATTAAGATGAAGAGAATAATGATATAAGAAGCATACGTGTCACAAACTCATAAACTCATAGCAGTAGATAGTATCTCATATGGCTTCCATAACCCCAACAGAGAAGTTTAGTTACCCATGAGTGCGAAGGAAATAACAATAGACATTGTTATTATACCACAATAAAGATTTCGTGTAGTAATAGTGTGGTAGGCGTTTAAGCGTGACTTTCTTTGCAAGTAACATTTCTTTTTTTGTGGAAATTAAGAATTGAATAGATGAAAAATAATGTCAACAATGAATTAATAACGAGAATTGTTTTGATGGATGGATGGATGGTGGATAGATAGGAATTGATGGAATGGGGGAATTGTGTGGAATGGGTGAATTGTGTGGAATGGGTGAATTGTGTGGAATGTGAGGAATGTATCAAAATCTCTAGCAAAATAGGGTATTTATAACACCCATATCCTATTCCTACTAAGCTACTGCATTACTTAACCCATTCCTAATAGGTTACTGCTAGTCCCCAAAGTCTTCAGAATTGCTGGTTTTGCCCGGGACAGATTTTCCATGCGCCACTTTTGGTCCTTGGCATCCAAGATTTGCTTTCCTCCTTTCGTGAAGCTTTCTTTGGCATCAAGTTATCCATAAAATGCTGAATTCTGCATCATTTATACCTAAAAACTTGCTAATCATGTTCGTTAGCTCACTTACAGGAAAAAGGACTAAAAGTGCATGAAATATATAATTTGTTCTCTAAACTTGGCTAAAATATGGGCAAAATCTAGTGCTATAGGCATGTAAATTCGCCTATCATCAACACCCCACACTTAAAGCTTTGTTCGTCCTCGAACAAACTATCATGTCCATCTTAACATCTACTTGGGATTTCACAGTAACAACACAAAATATTCATCAAGACAAGCACGTCTATCATTAACAAAGAGTAGTTTTCTGATCATTAGTAGAAACAATTCAACCTCCAACATAGACTCGTGATGGTAGTTAATTCATATCCAAAAGTTAAGGTACAAAGAATTATACACAACTACCCAAAACTCATCAACCATGTGTGTCTCACAATATATTACCCATAATCACTCACAAGTATAGCATATTTTTAAAATATGGGTATAGAAATATCCTTGCTCTCGCTCTCACAAAGAATTCATATGCAGCAACTGATGACCATAGGCTTGCCCTTAGTGTAATGCTCCACTAAATGTCAGAATGCTAAGCTGAAGATCAAATAGGTCTTTTGATGGTTGTAATGTTGGCTAAGGGACGGGTAGGACTATTTTGGCCAGAAATAGTGACTATGTTCCTAAGAGCTTTAATACATCACATTATGCAATTAATACTTTCTTTTCAAACAACCTTTCTTCTTTCTTTTATTCTACCACCCTTTTTCTCTTCTTTTGTTTTTCAATTTTAAACATAACTAACTTTTTAGTTTTCCTTTCCTTTTTCTTTTCATAACATACCTCTTATGATAGCAATTCTTTTTCATAACAAATTCAAGCACCAATACATTCTAAGGCATCATACTCATCCAATTTCCTCTTATTTTGTCACATTACTCTTTCAATTTAAAGCACTTAGGAATTTGGATCAAATTATGGTCTTGAAAAAATGGATTAGGCTTACATATGAGGCTGTCAAAGAAAATAGTCTTAAAGGCTCAAAAGAAGTTAACTAGGATAATGTCCACGAGTAGGTAAAAAGAAGGTACACAAGTATAGGTTGCCAAAGAAATGCCTAAATCATCTCCTAAACTTGCACTCTTTATTTTCGCTTTACATACATACCAGGCAAGTTCTAGCATCAGCCACAAACACAGAATATACTATATCCTCACACACACAAGGCACATGGTCGACTTTATTGGGAGTAGCATAGACTCTTGACCCAACAGATGAAGGAATTGAACCACACAATATCACATAGTGAGTTACAATTGGAGCCTACACGTCTCAATAGTCATGATTTTAGCACAAACTCTTGTTATAATCTCATGCTGCCTATTAGAATAATTTCATGCGAAGCTAAGTAAAAAAAAAAATTTAACTACTTAAAAAAAACAGAAAAAACGAAAAAAAAACTAAGAAAACAAACATAAATATAAATGCGGATAGAGAAGTATAGCATGCAAATACCACCACCCCACACTTAGATGGGACACTGCCCTCAGTGGAAAATAAATACGAAAAACCTGGTCAGTCGGACTCCTCCTCTATGTCGGGGGTCATACCCCCTTCATCGGTATCATCATCAGAGTCATCATCCTCAGAAGTTCCTCATAAGTACCCCACTTGATTCCAAGAGTGTGTCGAGGTATTTGCAGCACGGAGGATTCATCTTGCTCTTTGCGTCCTCTTTTCTTGCCTTTTTGGGAAGTGGTTGCCTTATCTTTGCCTTGTCTTGCTTTGGGTGCCATTGTTCCTGAGACTAAAACAATGTTCATGTTAGCATCATATCGATGGATACAATCTATAAACAAGCAGTAGTGGCACCACCCCACAGTTAGTTCGTTGGCACAAACTAGTGAAGTGAGAGTGGTCTATTACTCAGACTTCATCGACATATGTTTTAGGCGCTATATTCCAACAATAAAATCAGTGCAGTCATACTTCTTGTAATCTTGGAAATACTTTCATGTTTGATATATCAAGACTACTACATAGGGATTGAATCAAGGTATAGCATCTAACAATAATCACAACCTCCTATGTTGGTAGGCAACTATAAGTCTTATTCCGATGAACAAGTCATTCCAACATGTAAGTATGCAAGTGACCAGATTATGCAATTTTAATGACTATAGCAATTCCGCAAGAGTATGACAATGCATTAAAATCAAATTCAAGTTGGGAACAAGTTAAGATCATCCTAACGTATATGTTCACTCACTTGGTTATGTATCAACAGTTCAAACACATTCACATCACCAATATTTCTTCAAGAATTAACAATTCATTGTAGGCATAGTAGTGTATTACTTACGGAATATAAATGAAGAACAAAGTAGTACTTACGTGATTGATGCCTTTGGATGATGTTCTTGTGAAGAAATAGAGCAAAAGGAAAATTTTTGAGAGGATTTGGAGGCTATAGGCGGCGCATAAGCTAGGTATCCAATGTGTTTTTGGTTCAAGACTAAGTCTCATATTTATAGGAAAAGGTTGGGTCGGGTTTTGACCCATTTAAAATCATATTTGGAGACCAAAAGTGACCATAGGCGGCGCCTAAGGTTTTGCCTAGTTGAGCAGAATGCCATAGCATAGGCCATGCCTAGTTGAGCAGAAGGCTTTTGCATAGGCGGCGCCTATGCTATGGCATTGTATGAGCATAGGCGGCGCCTTTTGCAAAGCATTTGGTGAGCATAGGCGGCGCCTATTGCAAAGCCTTTAGTGACCATAGGCGGCGCCTTTAGCATGGCATATGAGATTCAGAGACAAAAGGCTTTAGCATAGGCGGCGCCTGTGCAATGGCATACTTGGGCATGAGTGGCGCCTATGCTATGGCACACTAGATTCCGAGACCTTGGGCCATAGTATAGGCTTGCCTTGTTCGTGGCCTAGTTTTACCTAGGCCTAGCCTTGTTCGATGCCTATATTTTCATGAGCAATGCTCAATCCATAGCCTTTTGCTTCTTCATTCCTAACTTACCACCTTTAACATGCAATACGTCCAAATCGAAATTTGAAACCAATCTCCTCGTTTTACACCTCTTGCACCTAAATTTACTCAAAAACAACAAAAACGATTAGAACGATGGGTTGCCTCCCATCAAGCGCCTTAGTTTTGGTCGTGGCTCGACTACAAAAACAAACTAAAAAAGCAAAATGATTAAAAACCATGGGTTGCCTCCCATGTAGCGCTTGATTTATTGTCGCGGCACGACATAGTTACCTCGATTACTTAGACTTCATCGAGATAGAGGAGGTATCATTTTCTGAATGGATTCAGACGACGTTGATACTTACTTGTAGGCATGCAATCTTCTTTGATATGATTCTTGTGCATACATACCTCAGGAGAGATCCCACTTATATCATCAATAGTCTAACCCATAGCTCTCTTTTTTCTCGTCAGAGCAGAGATTAGCGCCTCTACGTGCTTTTCACTGAAATCATCTGCCACACTTACCGGTAGTGTATTTCCACTTTCCAAGCATGCATGCTTTAGATAATTGGGGAGCTCTTTCGATTCTAGCTCTGGTGGCTCTTCAATGAAAGTCTTTGCTATTGGTGATGGTTGATTCTTAAGATCAAGGTTCGGCTGCTTAGGAGTATGAGAATAGGACCCTATTCCTATTAGAGCACACATAGTTTCTTCATAATCTTCATCATCCTCATGCTCAACATTCAGCAGTGCAGCAGACAATGGCTTAATAGTAAGCTGTTTCTTTACAGATAATGCTTTCTTATCCTTATAAGCTACACAGAACACATCCATATCGCTGGGCTGCTTCACTGCTTTGCATATATCAAAGCGGACCACTTCGTCATTCAACCGAAACAAAAGCTCATTAGCTCTCATGTCAATAAGCACACTTCCTGTTGCAAGGAAAGGACGTCCCAAGATTATGGGAACTTCAGAATCCACCTGACAATCCAGAATAACGAAGTCTGTAGGAAAGATGAATGAAGAAACCTTCACCAACACATTATTCAAGTTACCCACAGGTCATTTTACCGACCTATCAGCCATCACGAGCCTCATATTGGTTGGTGTCGGATCGCCTAACCCCAACTTCCTGTAGATGGATAGTGGCATTAAATTGATGCTTGCTCCCAAATCGCACAATGCCTTGGCAATATTCATAGATCCAATCGTGCAAGGAATAGTGAAAGCACCGGGGTCGGCTTTTTTTTGAACTAGTGATCGGGTAGCAATAGCGCTGCAATGATGAACAGTATCTTTCAACTCATAGCTTGCTGCCCGCTTCTTTGTCAAAAGGTCTTTCATAAATTTTGCATACCCAGGCATTTGTTCAAGTGCCTCCACCAACGGAACATTAATGGTCAGCTGATTTAACATCGTCATGAATTTGCTGAACCTTGTATCATTCGCCTGCTTCTTCAGTCTTTGAGTAAAAGGTGGTGGTGGGTATGTAATTGTTCTCTCCGCAGCTTTCTTCTCCTCTTGCTTCTGTTTTTCAGCCTTTTTAGGCTGCAACATACTCGGTGCGACATCATGGAAGTCTTGGTCATTGTTTATGGCGTCCTCATCTTCTTTATTTTCGGCCACTTGCTTGTTTTGGGATGAATTTTCCAGCACCTTACCACTCCTGGTAGTAATAGCCATACATGATCCTTCATTCCTTGGATTTTGCACAGTGTTGCTAGGTAAGGTTCCAGCCTTTCTTTGATTGAGTGCTGCTAAAAGTTGGCTCAATTGCTGCTCTATTTGCTTGATTGAAGTGGAATGAGAATCAACTAATTGTTTCATAGAGGACAAATCATTAACTACCTCTGTTACTCCCATGCTCGTTGCTTCCACTCCTTTCAATATTTTAGCCATCATGTCTTCCATACTTCCAGAACTAGATGTGGTGGCGTCATGTCTTCCAGGGGGAACATACAAACCACTCTTTTCATTCTTGTTCTTCCAACTACCTTGGTCCTTGTTTCCAGATTTATCATAATAGTTCCGACCTTGGTTTCCTTGGGTGTTCCCTCAAACCCCCCCTGATTATTTAAGTAGTTAGCCTCTTCTTCCGAATCAGATTTGTATCTTCCTTTTGATGCAACAGCTTTGACTTTTTTGGTCTTCCCTGATAATAGATGCTTTGTAAGAAGATCCACTTGTGTTTTCATGTGCGCCATATCTTGATCAAGTTCTTCTTCTCTTCTCCTTTGTTCAGCAGTCATGCCAATAGATATAGTAGGGCTTGCTACCTCATAGTCCCTGGTATGCCAAGCTCTACTTTGCTTCGTCATCCGATCTAGCATATTGCTTGCCTGCCCAAAGGTAAGGTCCATAAATGATCCTCCATCCGCATTATCCACCACTGGTTTAGTTATTGAATTCAAGGCTCTGTATAGTATCTCCATTAGGTGGACATTGGTCATGTGATGGTTTGGGCACCTCATAAGCTTCGTCTTGAACCTCTCCCATGTTTCGTGGAGAACTTCAATTGGAAGCTATCAAAAATTGGTGATCTCATCTCTCAACTGTGCTCTTTTGGATGGCGGAAATAATCTTTCTAGGAAATCGTCTTTCAATTGCCTCCAATTAGTAATAGAATCAGGAGTTAGCCCATTCAACCATAAAGTTGCCTCGCCAGACAGAGACAATGGAAATAGACGTAATCGAATTACATTCTGACCAACGCCAGGATTGTCAAATGATGATAGGCGAATTTACACGCCTATATCAATATATTTTGCCCATATTTTAGCCTAGTTTTGAGAATAAATTATATATTTCATGCACTTTTAGTCCCTTTTCCTATAAGTGAGCTAACGAACATGATTAGCAAACCTTCAGGTATAAATGATGCAGAATTCAGCATTTTATGGCTTACTTGATGCAAAATAAAGATCACGAAGGAAGGAAAGGGAGTTTACACGCCTAAGGACCAAAAACGCTGCATGGCAAATCTGTCCCGGGCTAAAACAACATTTCTAAAGACTTTGGGGACTAGCAGTAACTTATTAGGATTAGGATAATGATACATTAACCTAGTACAATTGGGTTAAGTATTTCATTAGCTTACTAGGATTAGGATAATGATACATTAACCTAGTACAATTGGGTTAAGTATTTCATTAGCTTAGTAGGATTTGGTTAAGTATTTCATTAGCTTTGTAGGATTTGGTTAAGTATTTCATTAGCTTAGTAGGAATAGGATATGGGTATTATAAATACCCTATCATGCTAGAGATTTTTATTCATTCCTCCCTTAGTGGAGAGAGACAACCCTCCCTTAGTGGAGAGATACATTCTACTTCTCAATTACAACTCTTCTAATCTTCCCATTAATTCTATTTTTCTTCTTCTATTCATCTATTCAATTCTTAATTTCCGCAACAAGAGAAACATTACTTTGCTAAGGAATTCACGCCTCACGCCTACCACTTGTGCTACACGAAAATCATCAATCTTGTGGTATAATAACAACAATGCAAATTGTGATTTCCTTCGCATTCATGGGTAACTAAACTTCTCTGTTGGGGTTATGGAAGCCGTATGAGATACTATCTATTGCTGTGAGTTTATGAGTTCGTGACACGTATGCTGCTTATATCATTATTCTCTTCATCTTAATGCAAATTCTTGTGGCTGCAGACGCATAGAATAACGCCAGTATAACATTTAACTTGTTCGAAAGAAAGGTTATCTGTCTGGAAAAGAGATAATGTCAAGGTAGTAAGACACCCTTTCCTATTAAAAAGCTAGTGCCGTAACTGGACTAACCTCTTTGAGAATTCGTACCGTTAGACACTCTTTAAGCTCGAATGAGTTAAAGTGAAATAATCCTCGAATAGGTCGAAAGACGCCTGGATTTACCACCGAATACAATTCTCTATAAGCACATGCATGTCACAATTCTACACACTCATAGCCAATAGAGACGTATAACTCAGAAGGTGGACATAACCCCAACGCTTCAATTCTCATTGTTTACAACTTACGTAACAATCTTTCTCTTTTTACTTCGCTATTTTCAGCTTTTACTTTATTGTTTTGGTTACACATTACAATCCCCCCTTTTTACAAGACTTGCACTAAAAGTCTAGTAACCGTTGCTTACTTGTTGGCCAAGCTATTCCCTGTGGGATCGATACCCAACCCAGGTTGGGTTCTATATTTGCTAACGACCGCTTTACACTCCTACGAGAGCTGTAGATTGAGCGTTATCAAAAATTGGCGCCGTTGCCGGGGAATACGAGTGTCAATCAAGTTCGTGATAATTTCTAGACCCTTTGGTCAAAGATTCTCGTACTTTTACTTTCAGTTTTTGTTTTTATTTATTGCAGGTTTTTATTCAGTGCATGCCCCATACTAGAATTTTTGGTCAACCGTTATTACCTATCAATCCTGAACCACAACGCATTGGAAGAATGGAAGCACAAGCAGAAATCGAAAGGATGGCTGCTCAAAAGGAACAAGCAAGATTGGCTGCCCTTGCCGCTGCCCAGGTTCAGCAACAGAACATTGATAACCCTGCACGAGCAACAAATCACGACGATGAGGATTTAGGTGATGACGAGTTACTAAACCCTAGGCGTGATGCTGAAATTATAACACTTGCCAACCAAAGAGGTCGAAAAGCTCGGTTTAGGTATGATCGCCAACCTTTGCAGCCAGCTTTCGACGATGATGATGATGATCTTGATGGTGCCGGAGCCACTGGAGCCATAATTCCTCCACCATTAGCGCCCGGAGCCATGTTCAACATCACAAGCACCATGATTCAGTTATTGCAACTCAAGGGATTATTTGGTGGACTAGCAGGCGATGATCCGAATATGCATCTCATCAACTTTATTTCTACATGCAAGTCGTTTGACAATCCTGGTGTTGGTTAGAATGCAATTCGATTACGTCTATTTCCATTATCTATGTCTGGGGAGGCAACACTATGGTTGAATGGGCTGACTCCTGATTCTATTACAAATTGGAGGCAATTGAGAGATGCTTTCCTAGAAAGATTCTTTCCGCCATCCAAGAGGGCGCAATTGAGAGATGAAATCAGCAACTTTCGTCAGCTTCCCACTGAAGCTCTTCATGAAACATGGGAGAGGTTCAAGACAAACCTAGCGAGGTGCCCAAACCATCACATGACCAATGTTCACCTAATGGAGATCTTGTATAGAGCCTTGAATTCAATAACTAAACCAGTGGTGGATAATGCAGCTGGAGGATCTTTCATGGACCTCACCTTTGGTCAAGCAAGCAATATGCTAGATCGTATGATGAAACAAAGTAGAGCTTGGCATACCAGGGATTCTGAGGTAGCAAGCCCCACTTTATCTATTGGCATGACTGCAGACCAAAGAAGAAGAGAAGAAGAACGTGATCAAGATATAGCGCATTTGAAAACACAAATGGATCTTCTTACAAAGCATTTATTATCAGGGAAGACCGAAAAAGTGAAAGCTATTGCGTCAAAAGGAAGAGACGAATCTGATTCGGAAGATGAGGCCAACTACTTGAACAATCAGGGGGGTTTCCGCGGGAATGCCCAAGGAAACCAAGGTCGGAACTATTATGATAAATCTGGAAACAAGGACCAAGGTAGTTGGAAGAACAAGAATGAAAAGAGTGGTTTGTACGTTCCCCCTGGTAGACGTGACACCACCACATCTAATTCTGGAAGTATGGAAGACATAATGGCTAAATTATTGAAAGGAGTGGAAGCAACGAGCGCGGGAGTAACAGAGGTAATCAATGATTTGTCCTCCATGAAACAATTAGTTGATTCACATTCCACTTCTATCAAGCAAATAGAGCAGCAATTGAGCCAACTTTCAGCAGCACTCAATCAAAGAAAGGCCGGCACTTTACCTAGCGATACTGTGCCAAACCCAAGGAATGACGGGTCATGCATGGCCATCACTACCAGAAGTGGTAAGGTGCTGGAAACTTCAGCAAAAGGCAAGAAAGTGGTTGACGAAGTTGCGGACATGGATGACAACACAAAAGGAGAAGATGCCGCAGCACCCACTCCTGACGTCAAGGACGCCACATCCAGCACTGTGCAACCTGAAAAAGTGGAAAAACGGAAGCAAGAGGAGAAGAAAACCGTGGAGAGAACACTTTCATACCCACCACCACCTTTTCCCCAAAGATTGAGGAAGGTGGCGGATGACACAAAGTTCAGCAAATTCATGACTATGTTAAAGCAGCTGATCATTAATGTTCCATTGGTGGAGGCACTTGAACAAATGCCTGGATATGTGAAATTTATGAAGGATCTTTTGACTAAGAATCGGGCAGCAAGTTATGAGTTGAAAGAAGATGTGCATCATTGTAGTGCAATTGCTACCCGATCGATAGTTCAGAAGAAGGCCGACCCCGGAGCTTTCACTATTCCTTGCACCATAGGATCTTTGAATTTTTCCAAAGCATTGTGCGATCTAGGTGCTAGCATAAATTTGATGCCACTATCCATCTACAAAAAGTTGGGGCTAGGCGATCCGACACCAACCAATATGAGGCTCGTGATGGCTGATAGGTCGGTAAAAAGACCTGTGGGTATCTTGAATGATGTGTTGGTGAAAGTTTCTTCATTCATCTTTCCTACAGACTTCGTTATTCTAGATTGTAAGGAGGATTCTGAAGTTCCCATAATCTTGGGACGTCCTTTCCTTGCAACCGGAAGTGTGCTTATTGACATGAAAGATAATAAGCTTTTGTTTCGAATGAATGACGAAGTAGTACCGTTTGATATATGTAAAGCCATGAATCAGCCAAGCGATATGAATGAGTTATCTATAGCTGATGTTCATCAAGAGGATATGAAAGCATTATCTATAGAGAAACAGCCTACTGTTGAGCCATTGTCTGCTGCGCCACTGAATGTTGAGCATGAGGATAATGAAGATTATGAAGAACTTATGGGTGCTCTAACAGAAATAGAGTCCTATACTCCTAAGCAACCGGATCGTGATCTTAAGAATCAACCGTCACCTACAGCGAAGACATCCATTGAAGAGCCACCAACACTAGAATCGCAAGAGCTCCCCAATTATCTAAGGTATGTGTTCTTGGAAAGTAGAAATATACTTTCGGAGAGTGCTGATGATTTAAGTGAAAAACACGTAGAAGCTCTCATCTCTGCTCTGAAGAGATACAAGAGAGATATGGGTTGGACTATTGATGATTTAATTGATGACTCTCCGGGGAAATGTATGATCCATCTCGAAGAAGATCTCATGCCCACAGGTAAGTCTCATTGTCGTCTAAATCCTTTAAAAAAACGATCCACCATTTACCTCGACGAATTCTAAGTACTCGAGGTAACTATGTCGTGCCACGACAATAAATAAGGCGCTAGATGGGGTTATCATTTTTCATTTATCGTTTATCTTTTTACATTTTTTTCTTTCGTTCTAGTACTTGTTTTGCTTTTGATAAATGAAAATCCAAAAATAAGAGTCGTTCCACGACCAAAACTAAGGCGCTTGGTGGGAGGCAACCCATCGTACTAATCGTTTTCACTTGGTTTTAAGCAAATATAGGTGCAAGAGGTATGCAACGAGGAAGCTGATTTCAATTGACGATTTGAACGTATTACATGGTAAAGGTGGTAAGTTAGGAATAATGATGCATAATATCATGGATTGATCATTGCTCATGCCAAAATAGGCATCGAGGAAGGCTAGGCCTAGGTAAAACTAGGCCACGAACGATGCAAAACCTATCCTATAGCCTAAGGTCTCGGAATTTAGTGTGCTATACACTATGCGCCGCCCATTCGCAAGTGTGCTATACACTATGCGCCGCCTATGGTATAGCATTAAGTCTCAGTATCTCATATGCTGTACACTATGCGGCGCATATGTCCCTAAATGCCATAGACTATGCGCTGCATATGCCCCTAAATGCCATACACTATGCGCCGCCTATACCATGACTATGCCAAGCATTATGCGCCGCATATAGGGCATCTTTGTCTCCAAAACCGTTTGTAAATGGGTAAAAACCCAACCCATTCTCTTCCTATATAAAGGGGACTTAGTCTTGAAACATAACCACATTAGAAATTGACCCAAAGGCGCCACACATCCATCCAAATCATCTCAAAATTTCTCTTTTTGCTCTTCCAATTCACAAGAACATCTCCAAAGGCTTCAATCACGTAAGTACTCTTTTGTTCTTCATCCATTTTTCGTAAGTACTACGTTGATATGCCTATGATGAATTGCTATATCTTTAAGAAGCATTGGTGATATTCATGTGTTTGAATTGCTGATACACAACCAAGTGAGTGAACATATACGTTAGGATGATCTTAACTTGTTTCCAACTTGAATTTGATTTTGATGTATTGTCATACTCTTTGCGGAATTGCTATGGTGATGAACATTGCATAGTCTTGTCGTTTGTATACCTACATGTTAGGCTATCCCGTTCATCGGGATACGACTTAGAGTTGCCTACCGACATAGGAGGTTGTAATTGTTGATAGATGCTATCCCTTGATTCAATCTCTATGTAGTAGTCTTGATATATCTAACATGAAAGTATTGCAAAGATTACAAGAAGTATGACTGCTCTGATTTTATTGTTGGAATATAGCACCAAAAACGTATGACGATGAAGTCTGAGTAATCGACCACTTTCACTTCACTAGTTTGTGCCAACAACCTAAGTTTGGGGTGGTACCCTTACTACTTGTGTATAGATTGTATCCATTGGGATTGTGCTACCATTAACACTATTTCAAGTCTCAGGTACAATGGCACCCAAAGCAAGACAAGGCAAAGAAAAGGCTACCACTTCCCAAAAGAGCAAGAAAAGAGGCCGCAAGGAGCAAGGAGAACCCTCCTCGCTGCAAATACCTCGACTCACGCTTGGAATTAAGTGGGATACTTATGAGGAACTTCTGAGGATGACGACTCTGATGATGATTCCAATGCAAGGCGTATGACCCCAGACATAGAGGATGAGTCCGACTAACCAGGTTCTTCTTATTTATTTTCCACTGAGGACAGTGTACCGACTAAGTGTGGGGTGGTGGTATTGCATGCTATACTTCTCTACTCGCATCTATGTTTGTTTGCTTTTTTTTTTTTTTTTTTTATCGTTTTTAGTAGTTAAGTTTTTTTAGCAGAATTTTTTTACTTAGCTTCGCATGAAACAATTCTAATAGGAAGCATGAGATTATAACAAGAGTATGTGCTACAATTATGACTATTGAGACGTTTAGGCTCTAGTTGTGACTCATTATGTGATATTGTGTGGTTCAATTCCTTCAATTGTTGGGTCGAGAGTCTATATTACTTCCAATAAAGTCGACCATGTGCCTTGTGTGTGTGAGATAATAGTATATTCTATGTTGGTGGCTGATGCTAGAACTTGCCTGGTATGTATGCAAAGCGAAAATAAGGAGTGTAAGTTTAGGAGATGATTTAGGAATTTCTTTGGCAACCTATACTTGTTTACCTTCGTTTTACCTACCCATGGACATCATCCTAGTTAAACCCTTTTGAGCCTTTAGCCTATTTTCTTTGACGAACCTCATATGTAAGCCTAATCCATTTTTCAAGACCGTAATTTGATCCAAAATCCTAAGTGCTTTAAAGTGCAAACGTCATGTGACGAAATAAGAGGAAATTGGGTGAGTATGATGCTCTAAATTGTAGTGATGCTTGAATGTGTTATGAAAAAGAAAGTGCTATCATAAGAGGTATGTTATGAAAAGAAAAAGGAAAAACAAAGCTAAAAAGTGAGTTATGCTTAAAATTGAAAAACAAAAGAGGAGAACAAGGGTGGTAGAATAAAAGAAAGAAGAAAGGTTGAAAGAAAAAAATGTCAATGATACAATGTGATGTATTAAAGTGCTTAGGAACTTAGTCACTATTTTTGGCCAAAATAGTCCTACCCGTCCCTTAGCCTACATTACAACCATCAAAAGACCTACTTGATCCTAATCTTAACATTCTGACATTCAGTGGAGTAGTACACTAAGGGCAAGCCTATGGTCATCAGTTGCTGCATACGAATTCTTTGTGAGAGCGAGAGCAAGGATATTTTGATACCCATGTTTGAAAAATATGCTATACTTGTGAGTGACTATGGGTAATATATTGTGAGACACACATGGTTGATGAGTTTTGGATAGTTGTGTATGATTCTTTGTGCCTTGACTTTAGAATATGAGTTAACCACCATCACGAGTCTATGCTAGAGGTTAAATGGTTTCTACTAATGATCGGAAAACTACCCTTTGTTGATAATTGTTGTGCTTGTCTTGACGAATGTTTTATGTTATTGCTGTGAAACCCTAAGTTGATGTTTAGAGGGACATGATATTTTGTTCGAGGACGAACAAAGCTTCAAGTGTGGGGTGTTGATGATAGGCGAATTTACACGCCTATATCAATATATTTTGCCCATATTTTAGCCTAGTTTTGAGAACAAATTATATATTTCATGCACTTTTAGTCCTTTTTCCTATAAGTGAGCTAACGAACATAATTAGCAAGGTTTCAGGTATAAATGATGCACAATTCAGCATTTTATGGCTTACTTGACGCAAAAGAAAGCTCACGAAGGAAGGAAAGGGAGTTTACACGCCTAAGGACCAAAAACGCTGCATGGCAAATCTGTCCCGGGCTAAAACAGCATTTCTGAAGACTTTGGGGACTAGCAGTAACTTATTAGGATTCGGATAATGATACATTAACCTAGTACAATTGGGTTAAGTATTTCATTAGCTTACTAGGATTAGGATAATGATACATTAACCTAGTACAATTGGGTTAAGTATTTCATTAGCTTAGTAGGATTTGGTTATGTATTTCATTAGCTTAGTAGGATTTGGTTAAGTATTTCATTAGCTTAGTAGGAATAGGGTATGGGTATTATAAATACCCAATCATGCTAGAGATTTTTATTCATTCCTCCCTTAGTGGACAGAGACAACCCTCCCTTAGTGGAGAGATACAATCTACTTCTCAATTACAACTCTTCTAATCTTAACATTAATTCTATTTTTCTTCTTCTATTCATCTATTCAATTCTTAATTTCCGCAACAAGAGAAACGTTACTTTTCTAAGAATTCACGCCTCACGCCTACCACTTGTGCTACACGAAAATCATCAATCTTGTGGTATAATAACAACAATGCAAATTGTGATTTCTTTCGCATTCATGGGTAACTAAACTTCTCTGTTGGGGTTATAGAAGCCGTATGAGATACTATCTATTGCTGTGAGTTTATGAGTTCGTGACACGTATGCTGCTTATATCATTATTCTCTTCATCTTAATGCAAATTCTTGTGGCTGCAGACGCATAGAATAATGCCAGTATAACATTTAACTTGTTCGAAAGAAAGGTTATCTGTCTGGAAAAGAGATAATGTCAAGGTAGTAAGACACCCTTTCCTATTAAAAAGCTAGTGCCGTAACTGGACTAACCTCTTTGAGAATTCGTACCGTTAGACACTCTTTAAGCTCGAATGAGTTAAAGTGAAATAATCCTCGAATAGGTCGAAAGACGCCTGGATTTACCACCGAATACAATTCTCTATAAGCACATGCATGTCACAATTCTACACACTCATAGCCAATAGAGACGTATAACTCAGAAGGTGGACATAACCCCAACGCTTCAATTCTCATTGTTTCCAACTTACGTAACAATCTTTCTCTTTTTACTTTGCTATTTTAAGCTTTTACTTTATTGTTTTGGTTACACATTACTATCCCCCCTTTTTACGAGACTTGCACTAAAAGTCTAGTAACCGTTGCTTACTTATTGGCCAAGCTATTCCCTGTGGGATTGATACCCAACCCAGGTTGGGTTCTATGTTTGCTAACGACCGCTTTACACTCCTACGAGAGCTGTAGATTGAGAGTTATCATCAAACGACTTGCATGTAGAAATAAAGTTGATGAGATGCATATTCGGATCATCGCCTGCTAGTCCACCAAATAATCCCTTGAGTTGCAAAAGCTGAATCATGGTGCTAGTGATATTGAACTTTACTCCAGGTGCCAAGGGTGGCAGAATAATGGCTCCTGTGGAACCAGCTTCATCCAAATCGTCATCATCGTCATCAAAAGGAATCTTCACTGCTCGGCAATCAGGCCTCAATCGCGCTCGACGATCTCTCCTCTGCATGGGTGCCCCCACCTCAGTAGTATGCCATAGGTTTAGTAGATCCTCATCGCCCAGGTCCTCATCATCAGGATTTATTGCACGACCTGGTTTATCAATATTCTGTTGATGCTTTAGCGGCTGCTAGAACAGCTAACCTAGCCTGCTCCTGTTGAGCAGCCATTCTTTCTATGTCACGTTGTGCATCCATTCTGTCAACAGAACCTGAATAGAACAAAAACAACAACTAAAAGTAAAAGTACGAGAGTTTTTGACTAAAGGGTCTAGTAATTATCACAAACTTAATTGACACTCGTATTCCCCGGCAACGATGCCAATTTTTGATAACGCTCAATCTACAGCTCTCGTAGGAGTGTAAAGCGGTCGTAGTCAAATATAGAACCCAACTGGGTTGGGTATCGATCCCTCGGGGAATAACTTGGTCAACAAGTAAGCAAAGATTACTAGACTTTTAGTGCAAGTCTCGTAAAAAGGGGGGATTGTAAAGTGTAACCAAATTATTAAAGTAAAAACTGAAAATAGTAAAGTAAAAAGAAAGAATGTTTAGTAGGTTGTAAAATAATGAGAATTGAGGAGTTGGGGTTATGTCCACCTTCTGAGTTTACGTCTCTATTGGCTATGAGTTATGCGGAATTCAGACATGCATGTGCTTATAGAGAATTGTATTCGATGGTAAATCCAAGCATCTTTCGACCTTAGCAAGGACTATTTCACTTTAACTCTTTCGAGCTTAAAGCATATCTAACGGTACAAATTCTCCAAGAGGTTAATCCAGTTACGGCACTAACTTTTTAATAGGGGATGGGACCCTATTACCTTGACATTATCTCTTTTCCAGACATATAACTTTTCTTTTGAACAAGTTAATGCTATACTGGCGTTATTGTATGCGTCTGCAGCCACAAGAATTTGCATTAAGATGAAGAGAATAATGATATAAGCAGCATACGTGTCACGAACTCACAAACTCATAGCAATAGATAGTATCTCATATGGCTTCCATAACCCCAACAGAGAAGTTTAGTTACCCATGAGTGCGAAGGAAATAACAATAGACATTGTTATTATACCACAATAAAGATTTCGTGTAGTAATAGTGTGGTAGGCGTTTAGGCGTGACTTTCTTTGCAAGTAACGTTTCTCTTGTTGTGTAAATTAAGAATTGAATAGATGAAAAATAATGTCAACAATGAATTAATAACGAGAATTGTTTTGATGGAAGGATGGATGGTGGATGGATGGGAATTGATGGAATGAGGGAATTGTGTGGAATGGGTGAATTGTGTGGAATGGGTGAATTGTGTGGAATGTGAGGAATGTATCAAAATCTCTAGCAAAATAGGGTATTTATAACACCCATATCCTATTCCTACTAAGCTACTGCATTACTTAACCCATTCCTAATAGGTTACTGCTAGTCCCCAAAGTCTTCAGAATTGCTGTTTTTGCCCGGGACAGATTTTCCATGCGCCACTTTTGGTCCTTGGCGTCCAAGATTTGCTTTCCTCCTTTCGTGAAGCTTTGTTTGGCATCAATTTATCCATAAAATACTGAATTCTGCATCATTTATACCTGAAAACTTGCTAATCATGTTCGTTAGCTCACTTACAGGAAAAAGGACTAAAAGTGCATGAAATATATAATTTGTTCTCAAAACTTAGCTAAAATATGGGAAAAATCTAGTGCTATAGGCGTGTAAATTCGCCTATCATCAATGTTCCAACAACTAATCATGATGTGAACATCAAACATATAACTCCATGGTTCATAACAAAAAAACTAAGAGAGCATAGGCAAATCTCATATTTGACCTAGAACCAATGAAAAAGGAGAAAGGGTTTGTACTTGTAAATTGAGAAACTTCTAGGGACTCAATGGGTGAAGGGACCTATCAATGAAATCCCACATACCTAGATTTATAAGCCTCGGATAATCTTTTGGAATTGAGATTAAACTTGAAGAACACCAGTTGCCTTTGGGAAAAGAAAAAACCACATCTCGATTTCTTTTGGAGGAAAACATGATTAAATTAGGAATTTGGGGTATTTGGGTATTATAACCTGTAAGATCCCATGGTCACTTTTATCTCCTGGTGGTATGTTTAAATTGTTCAACAAATAAGTTTTAAACTAAGTATAAGGGACTTAGACTTTTTCAAGACCACAAGATTTATAAGAATTTACTTTTGGCCTTCCCAAATTTGAAAAGTTGATCTTTGAGTTGAAACATGTTTAGGGATGTTATAGGGGTGTCCCAAAAGTGTTTTGGAATTTGAAAATGGGGTTTGGGGGTGATTTTGTACCACGTAGGTAGTAAGACTCTGTGATATAAGTGTGTCATTGAGGTTAGTCTTTGCAATAACCACTGTGACATGGAGGTAGGACCTCCGCAATAATGTATGTGATATGGAGGTAAGCCTCTGTGATAACCTCTATGACTTAGAGGCTATGTTTTTAGTAGAAATTCCTCAAATTTAAAGAGGGGCCTTTGAGTCTTTACCCTCTTCCCAAAGACCCAAATCCACAATTTATAATTGATGTTGGGTGTATTTATGCACTTTAGTGTTGCATTCCTAACTCATTTAGCCTTGTTTTGAGGAATTCATGAGTGCCTTATTTGTTTATAAGGATATATATAAGAATATAATTGTAAAAGTATGTATTTAAATTTTTTAATGGTGTTTTCAAACAAGTTTGAATTGAAAATGATCATTTAGAGTTCAACCGAGAAAACTAGTTTTACAAGATTGAGCTAGGTGTGGTTCTAGTCTATAGTGGTGGATTCAATTGTCTTTAATAAGTTCCTAAGGTTATTTATCTATAATTATATGTGGAAAATTTTTCTTATAATGTTAAAAGTTCAATTGGATCAAACAAAGAGTCGAAACCATAAGTTGAAGATCAATGTGGGCAAGCCTACTCGTAGCTCGTGTTTTTAGATAATCGTAGTGAATGTTTTATTGTTTTGTGCTCTAATATTTGGTGTCTTATTATTTAAGGTGCCTAGTTATTTGATTATGTAAATATATTGGTGCTATAAAAGCTAGAACTTTAGTGGAAATAACACCACAAGGCAAAGGATGAAAGGAGAAACACTTAGTATATTCTAGTGAGCCTACGCGAATTGGCCGCATCGTGGAAATTTCCCCATGTGATAACCAATGTGTCATAGATATTTTCCCATGTTATAACCAATGTCTTATGGATCTCTATCCACGCGATATGCAACATGATGCAGAGCTCTTGTCATACACGACTTAAGTCCTCAACTATAAATAGGACTTGTTGTACGCTTTGTTAAAAATTTTTGGACATATTTGAGAGATTGAGGAGGCTTATCAACACTAATTTTAGGTTTTTCATCTCTTTTAATTAGTTCATTCATATATTTAATCATTTATTCAGGTATTTGTATTATGATTATGTCGATTAGTGGCTAAACGCCCCTTTTTCGAGGTTAAGCCCAAGAACATGTTTTCCATCATTATGAATTGAATTTGTTTGGATTTATTCCATATTTTGTTATTTTTTTCATCCTTGTTTTAACAATTTTGAGTATTTGTGGCCCTTAGATTATATATATTGTTGACCTTATGATCTCGGGAGGGGGAATAAGTAGAACGTGGGGATGAATAGAATAAGGTTCTTATTCTTTTATAAAATAAGAAATTTGAATTAGCATCTAGGACAGGGATATACCTAGAAGAATTTCTTGGCTTACATGTAGTATGATAGCTTTAATCACTTAATTTGATTATTACATCCCCGATCAATGATGTAGTTGTAATGTCCAAGTTAGGTAGACGATTAGAGGTCGGGAGAACATGATCATGTGATAAAACCTACAAATCATTAACCAAGATAAAAAATCTAATGAATGAAGTTTAATAGCATAGTATGATTGTTCAAAGTTCCTTAACCGTGTTCTTTTCTCAATTTATTTTCTCAAGTTTTTACTTTACGCACTGTTTACTTTACATTTAGTTTATAAATTTCAAAACTCTTTCGGTTATGCTTGCACTAAGTTAATTTTAAAAGTGAACTAGAATTTGATAGTTGCTTAACGCTAGTACCCGTGGGATTTATACTTGGCTAGTTAATGGGACACTATATTACTTAGTGATACCACGTACACTTGTGTGTGCGCTTGGGGGCAACAAGTTTTTGCCGCCGTTGCTGGGGTCTTATAAATTGAAAACTATTTTTTTTTAGTTTTACTTTTTAGATTTATTTGGTGCTTTATGCATGGTCTTGTTTTGCATATGCAAAAAATAGGTTTACTGACTAGTAAGTTGGCAAACGGTAGGGATTTGGTTGAATCAAGCCCCGAATCCGAGCAACTCTTTCATCAAAGAAGGAGATAAACAATCCTTGTCCCCTTCTTTCAAAAATTAAAGAAGACCATGATAATCCTTCTCTCTTGGATTAAGAACAACAGGCCCACAGGATAGTTAGAGAAGTGGCAATCCCACTTTTAACAAATTTGACCTCTCCATTTTAGAAACCAGCTGCTGAAGGTAATTTTAAGACAAAGAAGAATATGGTGTGGCTTCTGATTAGCAGTGGAAAATTTATCGAGCTTTTCCATGAAGATCCATAAGTCCACTTGTAGAACTTTTTGGAGATCAGTGGCATATTCATCCCTATGGGTGTGTCAACTGACTATGTGAGGCTGATTCTATTCCCCTTTTAACTGTTGGGGAAAGTAAATAAGTAGTTGAATGCTTAGCCGACAAATTCAATCACTATGTGAGATGACTTATCCTGTAGATTCCTCACCCAATTTTATCCATCTGGCAAGACTATGATACATTGCAGTGAGATTGTATGCTTCAAATAGAAACCAAATGAAAATTTATATCATGCTTGGGAGTGGTTCAAAGATTTTCTGTGGGATTGTCCACACCATCAATAGTTCAATAAGGTATTAGCTCACACTTTTATTGTGGCACTTGACCATAACACAAAAATTTTGCTAGATTCAGATGCAGGTGGTCAAGCTCTGAAGATGACATATGATGAGTTGTATGCCTTGTTAAATCAAATTGCACAAGGTAATCTTGAGTGGTATTTGGATTCAAGTAATGCTATAAAGAAAGTTGTTGGTGTGTTGGAGGTGGACAATTTTACTACCTTATTCGCTCTTCTTGTTGATCTACTGAATCAAATAAGCAATATAAAGTTCTGTGTTGCACAACCTACAACCACAGTTAATGTAATCCAAGAAACTATAGGGTGGTGTGAGGTTTGTGGTTATAGTGGGCATTCAATGGCTATGTATGCTGCAAAACTGAGTCCTCATGTATGTGAGAAATTTTCTGAGGCCAAATTATGGTAATGTCTACAGTCAAAATTGGTAGACTAAGCCACTAAATACCTCATGGAACAACCAACAGCAGTTTCAACAACAACAAGCACAAGGAAATTAGGCCACAAACAATATGGAAGAGATGCTGAAACAACCTATAGCTGGTGAAGCACAATTGGCAGCAGATATGAAAAGTCAATATGCAGAGATGAAAAGACAACAAGAAGACATAAGGATCTTAGATTTATAAGTTGGTCAGCTACAACAAGCACAAAATACTAGGAATCAAGGTAGATTGTCAAGTAATACTAAAAAGCCTAAATAATTCATGGCAATCACTTTGAGAAATGGTAAGTAGCTAAATAAACAACCTCCAAAGAAAACTAAGGAGGTAAATGCAGAGTTAACTTTCCTACTACTATCCGACCAATTTTATGAAAATTTAAGAAAGTGTGAGTACTTAAAAGAAAAAGTTGCCGAAGAAGTGGAAAAGATCCCACCGCTACCTGTATATAAAGGAAAAAGGAGAATGTATTCTTCAAAAAGTTCTTTGACACGTTCAGAGAGTGGCACATTAACTTACCTCTTTTAGTTATTTTGTAGGGAATGCTTAAGTATTCTAAGTACTTGAATGATGTGGTCACTAACAAAGTTAAGATGAAGGATATTACGATAGTAGCACTCACTGAGGAGTGTAGTTCTGCAGTGATACAGAAGATGCCATAAAAACTCAAAGATCCTGGGAGTTTCACTCTCCCCATTCAAATTAGAAGAAGTAAGGTGATCCATGCACTGAGTTATTTTGGGGCAAGTGTCATTTTTATGCCCCTCTTCTTGCTCGATACCTTAGGACTAAAGAAGCCAAGACCGAGCTCTGTGATACTCCAGTTGGCAGACCGAACCATAGCCCATCCCGACTGAATCATAGAGGGTGTCCTAATCAAGTTTGGTAATTTTATTATTCCTGTTGACTTTATTGTTTTAGATTTTTAGGCAGACAAAAGAGTATTAGTCATCTTGGGATGTCTATTTTTTGAGACGGGAGAAGTGTTGATTTATGTGAGGAAGGGCACGCTCACAAAGAGGTTAGATGATGAAGAGGCAATTTTGAAAGAGTACAAACCACTCAAGACCCTATCCCACTACAAAGATTTATGCATTATTATTGTGATTAAAGGAGATAAGTGTGGAGTGGTGGGGTCTTCTCCATAAAATATCTCTTCGAACTTCCTCATTGAGTAAGACAAGATAAGCCACCAATACCTAAACCCTACATAATGCAGATCGATGAACCTAAAACGGCAAAAGTTAAAGAAGTTGTTAACCTTGAGAGTTTACACTCAAGAAGTCAGAAACAAATAAAATGATGACGTCCTAGTGTGAGGAAAAATATGAAGGAATATGGTTGAGTCAAAGATTGGGTCGTGTGGTGACACTAAATCAGTTGATACTTGGGAGGCAACCCAAGTTAAGTAGGTATGTTTTATTTTTAGTATTTTAGTTTTTACTTCACTAGTTTTTATTTTTATTGAGTCACATGTTGATGGGAAGTCAGAGTACCTGAAAACCTAAGATTAGGGCATAGCGAAGACTAAGTGTGGGGTCCCCTAGACCCTCTTTATGTGTGAAGATGCTACTAGCTAGTCCTAGAGGCCTCAGGGAATATTTCTATCTGTACTTTTAAGTATACTTGGGGACAAAGTAGATTTTTAAGTGTGGGGTGGGGAAATTCCCATTTTTAGTGTAATTTTAAATTTTTTGTGTTAGGAATAAGTGTGACATGTTCTTGTTAGTGCTATCTTTTATTTCATGATGCAAGTGTTTTTGTTGTAAAAAGCATGTTGATTGTGTGAATTAATACTTTTCAGACTCCTGGGCTCTTGATTATGACTCTGGTACTTTATGGCTTAAAGTTAAATTCATGTACTTATTTGATTGAGAGTCTATGATGATCCTATGTGAGTTGAACATGTGCTATATGCGTGAAAGGTTGTTGTATATTTCTTGTTGCATGTGATGTCTAGAAGTTGCCTGATGTATATACATTATGAAATAAAGAATGTGGGTTAGGAAATGATATAGGCATTTTGTTGATAACCTTGTTTTATACATTCTTTTTACCTACCTTGTGCATAATACTAGTTAGCCCCATTGAGCCTTTAGATTTTTCTTTGGCAGCCTCATATATAGCCTACTTTATTCTTTGATTAAAAATAATGTGATCCAAATCTCCTAAGCGCATTAGTGTAAAATTAATTAAGTCAAGGAGTTGGCAAATTAAGAAGAAAAAACTGAAATTGAAGACCCTAAGTAATAGCTATTGGTGTTTAAAAAATTGATTTGTGATCATTGGAAGTTGAGTAGTGAACAACAACAACAAACCCAGTGTATTCCCACATAGTGGGGTCTGGGGGGGGGGTAAGATGTACGCAGTCCATACCTCTACCTCTAAAGAAGTAGAATTATCCAAATTAAATAAGTTGTGTATAGGATACTCCCACCATAGTGTTTGTGAATGAGCCTAATGAGATTGGGAAAAATGAAAGAAAGAGATAGAGAAAAAAGAGGTGTAAAGTGGTTATTAAGGATGATTTGAATGCCATGTTTGATGTATTAAAGTGCTTAGGTAATATAGTTACTATTCTTGGCCAAAATAGTTCCTACCTGTCCCTTAGCCTACATTACAACCATTAAAGACCTATTTGATCTGAAGCTTCATTATTTTGATATTAGTGGAGCACTGCATTAAGGGAAAGATTATGGTTCATTATATGTAACTTGTGTATTCCTTGTTAGAATGAGAAAAATTTATTCTTGAACCCATTGTGTTATAAATTGCATTATTGTAAGTGATTATGGGTAACTCTCTTCTTGCGAGGGCACATGTTTGATGACAGTTGGGTGAAATGTATGATTTCTTTGATTGAACTATATTCATGAGTTTTCAATCTAGATGAGTCAATTCTTGAGTCTAGGATGTTTTGAAGTATTATTCGTGAGCTTTCAATTGTGTATGTAACATGCTTAGTGTAGAAACTTACATTCTGTGTAGTCATTGTAGTACTAGCTTAAGTTTCTTGTGGGTAGGAAAGGTGGGGTGTCTCCTCAGCTTATGATGCTTAGATTAAAGAGTTGTCTGAGGACGAACAAGGCTTTAAGGATAGAGTGCTGATGTTTGCTGTAATTATGCACTTTAGTGTTGTTTCCCTAGCTCATTTAGAGTTTTTTTGAGGACTTATTGAGTTCTTTATGTGTTAATAAGGATATAAATAAGCATCTAAGTGTCCAAAAATGTAATTACAATGTTTAATGTCATTTTCAAACAAGTTTGGGTTTAAATTGATCATTTAGAGTTTAAATGAGAAAACTAGTTTTACTAGCTTGAGCTAGGTATTGTTCTAACGTATCATGGTGGATTCTAATGTGTTGAATAAGTTCCTAAAGTTATTTATGTGTAATCATATGTTAAAAAACTTGCTTATATTGTGGAAATTTCAATTGGATAAAGCAAAGAGTCGCGGACATAAATTAAAGATCAATGGCGGCAAGCCTAGTCTTAGCTCATATTTTTAGTTAATCGTTGTGAATGTTGTGATATTTTTAGCTCTAATATTTGGTGTATAATTATGTAGGATGATTTTTTATTTGATTATGGTGATATATTGATTCTATGCAATCTGTTAATTGAGTAGAAACAACACCACAAGGCAAGGGATGGAAGGAGAAACACTTAGACAAAATAAAGCGTCAAGAGGCACATTCCAGTGAGCTTACATGAATTGTTTACATCACAGAGATTTTCCCATACAATAACTACTGTGTTTCGGAGATTTCCCATGTGATAACTAATGCCTCATAGATCTCTCTCCACACGATATCCAATGCGGCACAAAGCTCTTCTCACACACAGCTTAAGTCCTCAACTATAAATAGGACTTGTTGTACGCTTTGTTAAACACTTTTAGACATCTTTGGGAGAGTGAACAGGCTTATGGACACAAACTTTTGGTGTTTTATATATTTCAATTAGTTCTTTCATATATATAATCAAGTATTCAAGTATTTGGATTATGATTAAGTCGATTAGTGGCTAAACGCCCCATTTCCGGGGTTAAGACCATAAAAATGTTTTCTATCATTATGAATTAAATTTGTTTGGATTGCTTGTCATATTTGGTTATTTGTTCATCCTTGTTTTAACTATTTTGAGTATTTCTATCCCTTAGAATATATATATTATTGACTTTGTAATCTTTAGCGGGGGAATAGAAAGATAGAACTTGGGGATGAATAGAGTAAGGTTCTTATTCTTTTATAAAACAAGAAATCTAAATTAGCATCTAGGATAGGGATGTACCTAGAAGTCTTTCTTGGTTTACATGTAGGATGATAGATTTAAGCACTTAATTGGATTATTACATCCCCACTCAATGATGTAGTTGTAATATCCAAGTTAGGTAGACGATTAGAGGTCAGGAGACCATGATCATACGATAAACCCTATGAATCAATAACAAAGATAAGCAATCTAACAAATTAAGTTCAATAGCATAGTATCATTGTTCGAAGTGCCTTAGCCCTGGTCTTTTCTCCATTTATTTTCTCAAGTCTTTACTTTATTTTTAGTTTATCAATTTCAAAACTTTTTTGGTTACTCTTGAACTAAGTTAATATTAATAGTGAACTTGAATTTGATAGTTGCTTAACACTAGTACTTGTGGGATCGATACTTCTCTTGTGAAATGTCCACTATATTAAATGGTAAGATCATTTTCACTTGGGCGCAACAATAATCAAAACGGGGCTTCTATTTCCCCATTCTTCACCAATTATTATATGTAAACTCATTCCCCCTTTTCAGAAGAACATAATTTCAAGTGTCTACCCAAGAATTCAAGCATTCAATCTCAAATTTCAAAATTTTCTTGAAGAATCAAACCATTTGAGGTATGTGGGGTATACATCAATGGGTTCCTTCTACCCATTGACTCACAAAAATCCTTTTTTGTTCAAATATGAAATTTTATCCTCTTTTGCAAAAATATCCATAATAATTGTGAAATTTATCCATGTTTTTCTTAGTAGTTTTGAATTCAAGCCATGTCAATAAGTTTCTCCCATGTTAATGATACTTTTATATGATTTAAGTTTCAAGCACCCATATTATGTTCAAGTTAATACCATGTCAATATGTTAAATTATTAATTAAACCATGCGAGCATGTTGTTCTCTCAAGTTTAACACACCCCTATACTCAAAATCATGATTTTCATCAGTCTAGTCAAATATACTACGTTTTTGGTTTACAAATTATGGATTTCCATAAAAGGTTATGAAAAATTTAATGTATTTAAATTATCATTCAGTGCTGGCTGGTTATGAATATCTGATACCTCTGTGTTTATACATGTTTCTATTTTCAAGTAACAAGTCAGCCAGATCATGATTCTTTATCATCCTATTTAGATTACTATATTCATGATAAGCACTTAACAATTTTGTTGTTTAGTTAACTCTAATCAGTACCTATGTTACTTCAGTTGGGAGTAGGATTTAGCACCGAGAAAACCTTGGGATGAAGGATTACCCACCAGTAGAGGACTGAAGACTTTAGTAGAAATCCCTAAGTTCCAGAACTATGTAGACAGCATAGGTTATGATTTGTCTCCCACCAATAGAGGACTGGCACTCTCTTAGGAGTCACCCATATTAGAGAACTGACACCCTAGTCCATTGAGATACTAGATTTGTAGATCCACATAACCAATGTTAGTACCTGTGATAAGGTAGTACACCTTTCCAAGTAGGTTTATAGGTTGGGCCCCGATTAAATCAAATTTGGCCATGTTGGTTGGATGATACCTCCTATAGTTTCAGTTCAGTATTTAGATTATATCAGTTTAGGTTTGCATGACCAAGTGTCTATATATTAGTTATTTAGTTATTCAGATCATTTCTGTATATGTTTATGCTTGGGCTTGCGTTCGTTTTACATGTTCATTCATTCATGCTCGATATTCATACATGATCCTTAGTATGCTTTTATAGCATATTCAGCTTTAACTTTAGAGTTACACATAATATTCATGTCTCTACCGCTCCCCAATTTATAGATATTTTTTCATCTCATGATTTAGCAATTTCACTGTCTTACAGCTTTCACGTTCAACCATGATTTAAATACATATTTTAGCAAATTGCTTATGTCCTCACTTTTAAAGCATACATTAAGTATTTTCAAGATTTAGTGCATGTCTAACATACTTGGTACATTCCAAAGTACTGACCACATATATGGGTTTGTGGCTACATTCCTTTATGATATAGGTACCAGAAGTTTTCCACATATCAGGGTCAGATAGTTCACAACATTCAACCAGTAGGTGATGAGTTCATTTATTCTGGGGACTCCAGTTAGTTGTAGTTCTTGTATTGTATGTTCCTTACTTGTATGTATAGGTTAGAGATATTTTGAGGCATGTCCCAGTTACCTATGGTTAGTATATTAGAGGCTTCATAGATAGTCAGTTAAAGTATTGTATGTAATTCAAGTTTCTTGTTTAGATTTCAGCATTGTGGACTTTGAATAGTAATGTGTTCTAACAGACTATGACATGATTATGATTCCGCCCAGTTATTTAGCATTTATATATTTTTATTCATTTGCTCTCTAGTACATGGGCTAGCTTGGAATTATTTGTGGTTTTAATCATTGTGTAAAAACTAGGGGGTAGTATCGGGACATGACATTGGGTCTTTTATACCACCCTTTAAGAATCCTAAATGATGTCAATTTGACTTCTTTAAAGAGTGGGAAAAGACTTAAAAGTTCTTGAAAAATCATGTAGGAAATCTCGTTCCCAATTGTTACGACTCAGCTCATGACTTATTGCGATTGGTCACGAGTCATGGTTTGAGTCGTAACCTGAAATCCTAAGGTATTGGGTGCTTTTTGTTATGACTATGACTCCCCTCCTAATGACTTATAATTACTGATGATGAGTCATTAGGTGAATTTGTTGTCTAAGATTGGGTTTTTGGATATGTTACTATTTAGATAATGGGTCCCTCCTAATGACATTTAGCTACTGGTAATGAGTCGTAGGGCAGGGTTGTTATCATTGGACTATTTTTTGAGGATCTTACTATTCTGATGATTATTCCATATAAAGACTCGTTATGTCTGGTAACTAGTCATCATGTGAGTCATAGTCACTAGCAGATAACAGACTCTGAGGAAAATTTTCATAACTTTTTACCACGATTTTGGATCAAAATGAGAGTTGTGGTATTGCAAAGTCAATTTAATGGCCTATATTTTGAGGGGTCTAGAGCTTGAAAATTTAGGGTACTACACCTACACTATGATACCAGATGTTGGGGAGTTTGTTGGTATTATTTGTGTTTACCTTCCACCTTTATTACTAAAGTGTGGTTCGACTTTGTTCTTGAAGTCTTGCCTTGAGTTTTGGTATTGATTTCTCTTTAAATATTAGTTTGGGTGATAGGCTTACTTTTCAAGGATTTTCATGACAACTGCAATCATAACCTTTAGCTTTTGGGTCATGATAGTTTTGGATACAACTTATATGAGCTATATACTCTTCTAAATCTAAATGCATAAGGTAATCCTAAATGGCAATATGATATTTCCAAAAGTAAGGGGAACAATCTTGCATGTATGATTGAGGTTGAGAGTGTAACATCATTCACAGTTGGCATACTTCCAAAACTAGATGATGATGCAGTTTATCAAGTTATGTGTGAATCAACCTCAGGCCTAAGAGAATGCAATTCATCAATCTGAAACTTGTTATGAAATTTGTAGAGGTAGTGCTCACTTTTCATATTTACCTGGGGCAAATCTAGAGTCACTGAATTTTATGGGCATTGAACAAAAGGGAAATCTAAACTATTATAATGCATGGAACCATAATTAACAGAGTTAGCCCAATTACTCTTGGGGCAATAACCAGGCTCAAAGTCAGTAGTTTCAGCAACAGTAAGGTATTGTACCCATGCCAGCAATATTAAAGTTACTTTGAAAAAAATCCTGACCAACTATGAACAAATCACTCTAGATATCAATTAGGTTAGTTGGCTCAGGAACAAAATATAAGACCTCAATAGGGTTTTCCTAGTGATACTAAAAAAAATCCAAAAAAGTGATGGTAATTACCTTCAGGAGTGGTGTAGAACTTATTGACAGTTGTCCAAAGAAAAATTAGGAGGAATAAGTAGAGTTGGTCCCATAGCAAGCAAATGAGAAGCAAGTGGCAACCACAGAATTTAAAAATTTAGATAGTTGGCCATACACCAGAGAGACCAGAACCACTATTCCCTCAGAGGATTAAAAAGGCTAAAGAGGATGCATGATTGATAAGTTCTTTAACACATCCAGAGAACTTCACATTAACCTTTTTGTTAGATGTATTGCGTTGAATTCATAAGTTTCCTAAGTACTTGAATAATGTGGTGACAAACAATATGAAGTTGGGTCACATTGAGATGGTTACACTTACTTAGAAGTGCAGTTCAATTGTAACGAGCAAGATACCCAAAAATCTTAAGGACCAAGGGATGTTCATCCTTCCCATACAAATTGGTAAAGTTATGTTGTCCATGATTTGAGTGATTTAGGGGCGAGCATAATTTTGATTCCCTTATCAGTATCTTATACTTTTGATTTTAAAAAAATGATGTCGTGTTCAGTTGTGTTCTAAAAGTCAGAAAGAACAAGAGTGGCTCCCAAAGAAATCTATGAGTGTGTTCTCATTAAGGTTTGTAAGTTCAGTATTCTTTCTGACTTTATTGCTATTTATTATCTTGAAGATGACAGGGTACCAATCATAACGGGACATCTATTATTTGGAACTGGAGGACTTATCGATATGAAAGAGGGTAAACTAAAAATAAGATTAAATAATGAAAAGGTGATCTTTAAATTTTACAAATAACTCAACAAAACCTCACACTGCAAATATTTGTGCATGATAATATCTATGGATGTTTTTAAGTGTGGGGTGGAGTGAAAACATCTAATGACTTCTCCAGAATCTCTTATATAGTTGCCGAAATGAAAAATGAATCTAAAAATTGAAAAATGTGAAAAAGGAGCTTGAAAAGATAGGTGTAGTAAGAAATGTAGGCCTTGAGAGTAAGCCCTAAAAAGGTTGGAAAACAATATAATGATGGAATCTAAGTAGGAGGAAGAGGATGAGACATTGTGGTTAAAATTTGCAATGTGAGTCGTGTTGTAATAATAAATCAGGCGCTGCTTCGGAGGAAACCTAGATGAAGGTAGTTATGTTAATTCTCTCATAGTTCATTTAGTATCACTAGGATTTTTTTTGAGTTAACTGGATGAAGCAAAGACTGAGTACAAGATATTTAAGATAAAAGAGCATGGCAAAAGCAGACATGGGGTCCTCTCGACCTTTTTAATGGTTCAGATACTACTAATAAGGTCTAGAGGCCTCAAAAAGAATTTCTATCCTTACTTTTAATTTATAATTTGGGGACAAATTGTGATTTTAAGTGTGGGGTGGGCATTCTTTTAGTTATTTGGGATGAAGTTTTGCTATAAGATTTCAATTTTTAGACTTTTTAGTTATTTTCTAGTTTTTGACTACATTTAAAAAATTACAAAGAGATATTATTTTTTTTAATTTTGTTTGTGTCTATCTAGAAGATACACAATTCACCCACCCATTAGTTTTTTTGTTGTTCTTTTTCGAATGGGGCCGTTTAAACCCGGTATCCCTTTTTGCTATTTTGGAGTAAGTTTAAATTTTTGAATAGAAATAAATGAGATGTTCTTGCTAAGCATCGCGTATGTTTACATGATACGAGTATGTTTTGATTGTTAAAGCATGTGTAATAACTTGAATGACAATTTTTGAGACACCTAGGCTTATTTATATAAAACTTGTGTGATGTTGGATTAATTCAAAATTCTTGCTATTACTTTGTTAGGAGTCAATAATTATCCTTCTTAATTTAAGCATGTTCCATGTGAGAGTATGGTTTTTGTTGCATTTCTTTTTGCATGTTGATGTCTAGAACTTGCCCTCTGTGTTTACAAACATAAATAAGGAATGATTAGTCTAGTATATGATATAGGTATTTATTTGATAGCAATATTTATACCTACTTTATTTACACTTATTGCATGATCTTAATTAGCCTGGTAGATCCTTTAGCATATTCTTTGGTAGCCTTATATGTTTCTTATCCCCTTTATTTCAATTGATCGTAATTTGATCCAACTCGAATGTCAAAATACAAGTCAAATGTCAAAATACAAAAGATAGCCAAAATGGAGTACTTTGTCTCTGAATACAAATAAAGGTGTAGTCTTGATGAGAAAATGTTTGAAGTAAGCTTCGGATGCATAGATCAACTGCTACCTCAAATGGGGTCTATGTTTTGCTTGAATTAACCACCGTGAGGTGCACTCATACTTGGATCTTCACTGAAAGGGCGTAGTATGGATGAGTACATTTCAGTTGTACCCAGTAGGCATAATAGGCCAACTGACTGAAGTAGACAATAAAGCATATAAACACAAACTGCGGGCACATCACTTGCAATCAGAAAATGTCCCAAACGGTAGACCACACCGCCTCCAATAACAATTCCAATATACAAACATATAACACTTACAGTTAGAGAAATGGAGAGCAAAATATATACGTATGTCAAAAACAAGTATAGAAAGATAGAACAAATGAACATATATAAAGTCAAACATAGAAATTCAATCATAGTATAAGCACAATATAAAGTACAATAAAGATGATGATGATGTGATGCAGAAGGTCATCGCACAACCTTCGTATTCAACTACTGAGTTGTTCTCCTCAGGTAGGACCTATGGGGTTTTTGTCAACCCATATAGAACCAATACCAATACAATTATCCACATCTTATTTCTGGCACATACATCGTCAGAGGGTTTTAAAGTTTTCAAATTTTCTATGAAACAAAGACAATAATTATAGTATTTCCAGTATTCCACGATAGTACCAATGTTTCATGAATGAATAATATTTGAGGATGTAATGCTAACAATCAACCAAAATGATAATATCCAGTATCTAAATAATATACCGACCAAGTAAGCCATAAATCAAGTAGAATAATCCAACCATCCATGATCCAATATAGTCCAGAAACTATCAAGTGAAAAATGAAAGATAATGTCATCGATACCACATAAATTCCAATATCTAGACTCCCCCCCCCCCCCCCCCCCCCCCAAAAAAAAAGAGTAAAACCATGCATGCATATATCAATACAAGGCTACAACATCCTAGAAGACACCAAAAGATCACACATATAGCTTATAATGTCACAAGATCACCAATTAATATCAACATAGGCCTCAACACGGACATGAAAATAATCTAACACATTATCCATGATACAACCCAAATATGAGATGACCCAAGCCAGGGCCTAGTCATGTTGGGTATCTCAAATCTAACCACGATCAAACACCACCCTCAATACCCCATTATTAACCACCCTACACCGTATGTCGGATGATTTCCAACCATATAATAAGATAACACAACAATAATTTAAAGTCAATAAAGGAAGTCTATAGCCATAAATAAACAACCACAACCAAATATACAACCAATACCAATACCAATGCCAATACCTATGCTAACACTAATATTGATACCACCCATGCCCAGAATAGTCTGACAAAGTCTTTAACTAAAATCAAGGAATATCCGGTAGGGATATGCCCCGACCATAGCGAAAACCAAAACCAAAGAAATAACAAGAATGAAAAAGAAGTCCATAGCATGAAATGGACCCTTTTGGAGTATGGAAGCTCACCACATAAATCTACTCAAAGTTGTCCCCGAATCCAAGTCACTGAGAAGAAGGAATGGTAGTATAGTTAGTTCTTGCATCGCGTGGGGATACAGTGCACGAAGATGGTTAGCAGAGTGAACCCTAGCATGTAACTCAGGGATAAATATAAAATAACGCCATCATAGGGTTCAACCATGACCCCTCAATTAAATCACCATTCCCATGCACCCACACATGCAAAACCATAATTAAAACATTCATAATCACAATTTAAAACATAGAAAACAATATTAATGATATGCATTCAAACCCCTAAACCTTGCTTTAAAAATCACCATTAATGATTCATGAACAATGCTTTGAACATATTATTTTAGTAAACTAACAATGAGGGAAGAGTCACATGCCTGAATGACAAAGTTTCACGAAGGGAAATTGATTTTTAATCCCTTAGATGACAAATTTGGAGAAAACCTAGAGAAATTTTGCTTGAGAGGATTTTGAGAGTGTAAAGAGGATGTTTAATCTTGTAAAGTGTGGAATGAATGACCAAAAAGTGTTATAGGTATGTGTGGTCTTAAGGTCTTTAAGCGAGAAATATCTAAAGTGCCTCCACATAAAAATTGTAAAATAATCGTAGGTGGTTGCAAGTCGACCCCTTGACCCGTGACCACAACATATAACTCGCACCCTTGAGTCGTCACCAAGATAGTGAGTTCGACATCCATACATTGTACACCATACAGCTCCATGACCCCACTCATGACCTGACCATATGATTCATATGATCTAGTCATATCCAAGACAAAACCCAAAGGACTAGACACTGGACAACATATGAATCAGCCCTGCCACTCGTAACTTATCCTCACACCTCTTAGTGAGCCACTCGTACACAGAGCCAAGTCAAGTCACAAAGTTACTTATTAGGTTAAGGATCGTCCTAAGGACTCATCATCATCCATAATGATACATAACACCAAGTCGTTACTAAGATTGAAAACCTACCCACCACCCACTAGAAATCTATTGACTAGGGTCACTTGATCTATATCCACACCATATGAATCTTATGATAAGTCATTAGTAGGAAAGTTAGCTCAAAGCTCAAAAAATTTCTAAGGGCCAAAATCTAGGGTGTTTCAGTTTCCCCCCACATAGATCATTCATCCTCGAATGATGGGATAAGGCATTCACTAGCATGAATAAACCCCCAAACATCTCTACGCATACCTTTGAAATAAAAAATAGAATACCAAGGAACTTTACATTTTACCTTTAAAAAAGAGAAAAAACAAGGATGTTAAGAATAACACATACTTTAAGCACGATTTTTAAGAATGGGAAATATGAATGATTTATGGACTTCATGTCTTCTTCAGCTTCCCAAGTAGCCTCTTCGACCTTGTGGTTCGTCCATAGAAACTTTACCAAAGCTACGTCCTTGGTCCACAATCGACGAACCTGTCAATCTAAGATTTCAACAAAAACCTTATTATAAGACAAAGAATTCAAAATAACAATATACTTGATAGGCACAGTTTGAGACAGATCACCCACACACTTCCTCAAAATAGAAACATGGAACACCGGGTAAATGGAGCTCAAACTAGAAGGCAACTCCAACTCGAATGCAACATTACAAACCCTTCTCAAAACTAAGTATGTACCAACATACCGGGGACTAAGCTTCCCCTTCTTTCCAAACTGCATTACTCCCTTCATAGGAGACACCTTCCAGAATACCCTATCCCCAACTTCAAACTCTAACTTCCTATGCCTCACATCTGCATAGTACTTCTGGCGACTTTGGGCAGCTTTAACTCTATCCAGAATTGCCTTCACCTTGTCTATGTCCTGGTGAACCAAATCTATACCAAACATCTCTGCCTCACCAACCTCTAACCACCCAATAGGAGACCTACACCTCCTATCTTATAAGGAGTCAAATAGATCCATCCCAATGCTAGAGCGGTAGCTATTATTATATGCAATCTCTATAAGAATAATATGCCCAACCCAACTACCACCATAGTAAGTCATATAAGAACAAAGAAAATCTTCTAATGTATGAGTAGTTCTTTTTACTTGCCCATCCAACTGCGGCTGGAAAGCAGTACTAAAACTCACCTTGGTCCTCAAACCTTTATAAAATGACTGCCAAAAGTGTGATCAAAACTGTGTACCACGAATGAGGTATAAGCTGGCATAATCTTATTCCAAAAAATTTTTCCTCACTGGCGAGAAGTGAGCAGACTTTGTCATCCTATCCATGATGACCTAAACAAAATCAAACTGATTCCTAGACCGGGGAAGACCAATAACAAAATCCATGTTGATTACTTTCCACTTCCACACAGGCAACTCAATCAATTGATATAACCCTCCGGGCATCATGTGCTCAACTTTCACTTGTTGGAACACCATTAACTTAGCTAAAAAACTATCAATATCCCACTTCATATTGTTTCACCAACAATTTTCTTAAGGTCATGATACATTTTCATCAAACTAGGATAAACAATGTAATATGACTTAGTGACTCAGCCAAGATCCTCTCTCGTAATCCATCCAAATTTTGAATGTACATTCTCCTTTGTTACCGAAAGGTACCATCACCACTAACCTCAAAAGCCATTACCTTTTTCCCATCTACATTACCCTTTAGACTTATCAAGAAAGGATCTAACACTTGCTTCTCCTTCACCCCAGCACCCAAGGATGACTTCGCCACCTCCTGAACAAACACACCACCATCCTTAAAGTATAAGAGATGAACTACAATGTTAACCAAATGATGAGTATCTTTCACCAATTCTCTCTTTCCCTCATCTACATGAGCTAGTATCCCCATGGATAACCTACTAAGAGCATCAACAATCACATTAGCTTTATCGGGATGGTAGTGAAGACTCATGCCATAATCCTTGAGTAGCTCAAGCTATCTCCTTTGCTTGATGTTCAGCTCTTTTTGAATAAACACATATTACTGGATCTTATGATATGAAAGGATATCCATATACACTTTATATAGATAGTGACACTAGATTTTTAGCGTGAACACCATCGCTAATAACTTCAAGTTATGAGTCAGATAATTCATATTATGCACCTTCACCAATATGGGGGCACAAGCTATCACTTTTCTATGCCACATCAAGATGCAACCAAGCCCCACATGGGATGCATCATAATAAACCAAAAACACGTTACTGCCTTAAGAAAAAGTCAAGATCGTTGCTGAACTCATCTTGTCCTTCATATTTTCAAAGCTACCCTTACAAGAAATGAACCACAAGAACTTCACTTTTTTTTGAGTCAACTTAGTCAACAGGGCAACTATAGAAGAGAAACTTTCCATAAAACTTCTATAATAACTGGCTAAGTCCAAGAAGCTTTGAATATCAATTAGAGTCATGGGTCTATGCCACCTCTTAACCACTGCAACTTTCTATGGATCCAACATGATCCCTTCACTAGAGATGACATGATCCAAAAAAGTAACAGAATTAAACCAAAATTCAAATTTAAAAAATTTGGCATACAACTGCTAATCTTTCAAGGTCTGCAACACAATGCGGAGGTGATAGACATGATCTACCTAATTGTTAGAGTACACCAGAATATCGTCTATGGACACAATGATGAACAAATCCATAAATTGATCAAAGACTCTATTTATCAAGTCCATGAATGTCGTCTGGTTATTTTTCAACCTAAAAGACATAATAAGAAACTCAAAATGCCCATACCAGGTATGGAATGTAGTTTTACGTAATATCCACCTCCCTAATCTTTAGTTGATGATACCCAAACCAAAGATCAATCTTGGAGAAACACTTAACACCCTAAAGCTGATTAAACAAATCATCTATCCTCGTAGAAGGTACTTATTCTTTATTGTCACCGTATCCAGCTGCCCGTAATCAATACACATCTGAAGGGAACCATCCTTCTTAGGCATGAATAACATTGGTGCACCCCACAGAGACACACTAGGACAGATGAAACCATTCTTTAAAAGATACTTTATTTACTCCTTAAGATTTTTCATCTCAGTTGGAGTTATTCTATATGGGGGAATAAAAATAGGATGCTTGTCTGGAACAAGATCAATACCAAAATAAATATCTCCCATCGAGAGAAACACTCAAAAGATTGTCAAGGAAGATATAAAGAAGTTCATTCACTACTGGGATGGAATGTAAAGAAGGACCCTCTGAGTTATAATCTTTAACCCAGACCATATGATAGAGACACCCCTTAGAGAATAATCTCCGAGCTCTAACATATAATATGAACCTCCTCTTAGGAGCTAAGGAACCACCCTCCCACTTAATAATTGGCTAATTAGGGAATTTAAATATGACCTTATGGGTTAAACAGTCTAGAGAATCATAGCACATGTGTAACTAGTCCATCCCTAATATGTCATTGAAATCAACTATGTCTAACTCAAACAGCTCCACCAAAGTCTCCTGATAACCCATATATACCACACAACCCCTATAGATTTTTCTAGCACTATAGAGTTACCCCCAAGGTAGAAAGAGTAAAAGGTTCAAAATACACTTGGGACCAAAACAAAAATACATAGCCACAAATAGGGTCACATAAAAAAATAGTGGACCTAGGATCAAGTAAATAGAACATATCATAGGAAAAGAGTTTTGATATTCTAGTAATGACATCAGGCGAAGCCTCAGACTCCTAACGGGTAGTGAGAGCATAGAGTTAGAGTATTCAAGGAACTCTAGGAAGATCTTCAAGGAACACATCTGGAAATTCCCTCATTACTGAAACTGAATCAAGATTAGGAGTCTTAGAATTAGATTCTTTGACTCGAACAAGATAAATACACCTCTTAGCTATTATTTTTCTTACTCTAAGGTATAAAACAAGCTGACCCCTAAGCGCTGAAGTACTACCCCACCATTCAAGGACTGGCTCCTTCAGAAACTAAAACTGAAAAACCCAATTTCTTTAATTAACTGAGGTGTAACATGAGTGGAGGTAATCCATACTGAGAATGAAACCACAATTGGTCATCTCTTATTCCACAAGATCTATTAAAGTGATTTTCTGGGATATTGTGTTTGTATAGTTCCTGTATACTTACCTGGCTATAATAGAAATACCTACTAGAGTGGATACTGAGAAGGGTTCGATTAAGGTTTTTGGTGTGACACCGAAATTAATATCTATAAAGGGGGTTACAAAATAAAGTGAAGCTTTGGGGTCTAACAAAGTATATACAAGTAAATGAAAAACCTACAACACACCTGAAACCATATTAGGAGAACTTTCTTGATCCTGTCGGGACAGAAATGCTTATAGTTTATTATGTTGTTAACCGCTGGGGGCACTAAAGGTGGTACCTTACTAAGTTAGGAAACCTACTAGAGTAGATGACAGATGGGACTGGCCATGCTGGTGCAAATCTCTTTTCTTTTGAGTAACTACCCGATACTCCTAGATCCGATGGCCTAGCTTGCCACACCCAAATAATACATCACTGCTAGCTCTACACTCACCCTAATGATTTCTACTATATTTTTGGCTAAGAGGATTTGTGCGACCACTTTTTATACTGCCTTAGGACTTATAGCCTGGCGCCCTATCCCGGTTGTTATTTTTGAACTTTGGCAAAAAAGCACTAGCTGAAGATGGAGCCAAAACCAAAGATTTTTGACAGAATTAGGGACAGTTACCACCCTCTAACCTTAACTAAGCAAAGTTGAAACTACCTATCCTAGCCCTCTTGTTCTCTCTTTCTTTCTTCTTAACCTTCTTTTCCTCAATCTGCTGAGCATGGACTATAAGCCTAGACAAGTCCATCTCCTTTATCAACATTATGGTCCTACACTCCTTGAACACACTATAAGATACACCAGACTCAAACTTACTCATCCTAGACCTGTTATCATCCACCACATAAGAAATATACCTTGCCATCTAAGTAAACTTAAGTGAGTACTATTTCACACTCAAATTGCCCCACTTTCAGTTAATAAACGCTAGCACCTTAGATTCCCTCAGCTCCAAAGGAAAGAATCTATCTAGAAAGGACATAGCAAACTCTTCCCATTCAACAGACCCTTCATCTGTACCTCTATCTCCTTTTCACTGCTTATACCAGGTGTAAGCTACATCGTACAACTAGTAAGCCCAACTCTGCACTCTTACTAGAAGTCACACTAATAATGTCAGTTACCTTCTGAACCTTCTCAAGGAATTCCTATAGATCCTCGTCGGACTTGGATCCCAAAAACAAAGAAGGATTCATTTAGGTGAAGTCTCAAATCCTAGCTGCAGCTGAATTAGCCACTAAATTGGCCGGGATAGCAACCTATTGATTATTTTGAGCTACTATATAGTGAGCCAAAATAGTGAATGCAACTCTGAACTTGGCATAAGAGACATGCTCATTTAGGGGATCTTCCTGAACTGGTAGAGGTATGGACTGATTTCTATTTCTTCTTCTATTAGTTTTTCTAGGAAGCATGTTCTGTAAATAGGAAAAATATTAAATTAGAAAAAGATTTTAAATTGATCTCATGATCATTTGCATGACATGAATAATAAAAGAAAGAAAACTTTTCCTAAAATGTCTTGTAGCCTCTTGTAAATAAGTGTGGCGCGCTTCACACCCATACACAAGACTCTACTCAACATGCCTTTCATACTCTCCAGGACACTTTAAAACCTTAGGCTCTGATACCATTTTTGTAAAACCCCAAAAATACACTCTAGATGCCACACGATGCTTATAGTTTTGAAAGACCTTAAGCTAACCCATGAACTGGTATTTGCTGTGACCACTGAATAATAATAGCAAAATACATATGTGTGGAATAACTGAATATGCCTTGAGGTTTTAAATCTGAAAGTAATACAACTAAAAACACAAAAGTCTGAAACATATGCAAAATTATTGAAAATCTGACTGAAAAGACCAACAAATGACTGACTGTCTAAAATGTCTGAAAGCTTCTAAAACTATCTGAAAGAGAGTTGATAAGACAACACCCAACTAACTCCAACTATCTAATTGAAAGAAAATATTGAGATGAACTGAAATAACAACCATATTCTTGATAGATGGGACCTTACCACTATTGCTGCTGCTAATATGCAAGAATGTCAAAGTACGATTGGGAACCTGAGGGTCCAAACCTATGATATTAGACATTATAGCACAAGAAATGAGTATGCAATTAGTACTTTGAATGTACTAGCATGCTATATGAGGATAGCTAATATGCAGGGGTTCATGTACATGAATAATAACTGACTTAATGAACTGCATTAGGTACAGAGTAAGAATGTATGAAAACTGTGAAATCTGAGAATGCATGACCAAGCATATAATATAATTTTGAAATAGTTTGTAAGCTGCAATACTGACATACTGATAACTGAATAACTAGTAACTGTATGTTATGGTCAAGCAAACCTGAAATTGAACTTTGTATTGAATACTGGTCTGAGATTGTGGGAGCTATTATCTATCCGATATGCCCTAATGTGAGCTAATTGGGGTCCAACCTATGACTCCAGTTAGAAGGGTGTTAGTATTGCACCATGTGTACTAGCAATGGATATGTGGTTCTACTAAATAGATGTCCGGAAGGACCAGGGTGTCAAGCCTAAAAAGATAGGTGACCCCTAAGAGAAAGTCAAGCCTAAACTGATCGGTGACTCCTCATATCCTACGTTGACTACGTAGTTCTAGAATAGAAAAACTGGTACTAATGACTTTGCCTAACTGACAGGGAAAATGCCATTCCTACATTCGCTCTGTGCTAAATCCTACTCCTAACTAAACTAACTCAGAATATTGAATTGTAAGTTTAACTGATTTTGAGTTTTAATAATGCTAATTATGATATTAATAACTGAGAAATCAACTATGCTCATGGTTTAACTAAAATCATTCTGAGGATACTAAAAGTACGTAAATAGCTAAATTTTGGGTATTCAAACCCCCAGGACTCAATAGTAAGAATAACAAAATCATACTAAAACTTTGAGGACATGACATGTAGTCAATATTCAAAACTCATTCGTTGAGGCATTTCATCAAACACTTGCAATTCATTGTTTTAGCTAAACATGGGAATAGTTTTAAGACTTGTAATAATAGCATTATTAAACTACTAAAATCATCAATTAAGGTTTAACTCAGCGAACAACACCATTCAAACGTGTGGGGTTTAATAACAACAATAATTAGATGTAAACATGGTATAAAATCTAAATTCATAGGGATTCATGGTTAAAATCATAATAACTTGTAAAAAAATCATAACTTTGAATTTGAAATTGGATTCTTGGACTCCATGGGTGAAAAGAGCCCATACATGAACACCTAACATACATCAAAAGCTTAAATCATGAAGCAGAATATCTTTTCTTGAAGTTTTTTGAATAGTGATGCTTGAATTCGTGAGTTTTCTTGAATAAAGGGCTTGAATTTTGTTCTTGGGGAATGATCTTGGTAGAAACCCTAATTTTGATGTTTAAGATAAGTAAGGAGTTATGTTGTTTAAATTGATGGAACTAGGGGTTAAAAAGGGTGGAAAAAGTCCCAAAAATCTCATAAAAATCATCATTACGTCGTTGAACGGATCAAGTTAATGGTTTGGGTGACGGACCATCACTATGGTGACTAAATGTCACTCAAAACATCAGTTTATGGCGAGGAAACAAGCTCACTGCCTGAGGTTGATGGCCTAGATTGACGGTCTATCACTGTCTTGACGGTCTATCAACCTGGCCGTCGCTGCTCGACAGTAAGACAACTCTCTGGTAAAACGGGCATAACTTTTTACCCCAATATCGAATTAAGGTGAAATTTGTACCGTTGGAAATCTAATTAAATTATCCAACTATTGGTGGGTCATAAAATTAAAAATTCTTAGTAAAATGAAAGATATGCTCATTTGAAGTTGACCATAGCAGCATCCTTCCCAAGAACTCAATCGGTAAGGGATATTTTTATTCATCTAATAGCTAGGAGTTATTAGCAGCCTTAATATTCATCAAACTCGCTCATAAAACTACCAAAGCACTATTATTTATTTCTCATGAGCTTGAATCATGGATCTAATATTGTTTTGGATTCTCGAGGTTTTACACATCATCACCTCTAAATTTTTCCCATTCCTCATACATTGGTATGCTACATCTTTCAGGTTGAAGGCAGAAAATTTTGCACCCTCCACATTAGTAGTTAGCATAATGCAGAAGATCTTCTCTATCACATTAATAAAACCATGAGGATCCTCCTCAACCTTAGAAAATAGAGTAACAGAAGTATCATGCTCAGACCGAGAAGCTACCAATTGTTCTAACATATGAATAGACTGATGAAACTTAGCATTCGTCGCATCAGCCTAAGGATCTCGATAGGGTCTAGATGGGCTGGTGAAAACTATAAGGGCAATCAAGAACTGGACCCCCAGACCAAGCCTATACCCTATAAGTAGGATGGTTCCCATCAATATAATCCTCTGAGGGGTAGAGGAGTATCCATAAGCTTAAGATTATAAGGGAGGCAGCATCTGAAAGATAAAAAATGAAAATTAGAGAGACTCAAGGCCTCAGACTCTACTGCTTGAAATAGAGTAACAAGAAAGGGAAACATCCCTAAATACCTCATACTCAATATGAGTGTGATGCGCTACACACCCCTAAAAAGCACTCTACTAGACACGAATTTGTAGACTCATTGACTATGAACCTTGGGCTCTGATATGAATCTGACACAACCCAAACAAGGGCCAAGTCATGTCGGGTATCTTGAGTCTAACCAGGATTAGAGACCACCCTTAATACCATACTGTTAACCATCCTACACTGTATGTTGGATGATATTTGACCATATAAAAAGATAGTACATTAATAATCTAAAGGGAATAAAGTATATAACCATAACAAAACAGCCAAAACCAAATATCCAAACAATACCAATACCAATGCCAATATCAATACCAATTATAGCACTAATATTGACGCCTCCTAGGACAATAGTAGTTCGACAAAGACTCTAACCAGAATCAAGGAATAATCGGTCTGGACATGCCCCCGACCATTGCCAAAACCAAAACCAAAGAAATTATAATAATAAAAAATAGTCCATAGCATGCAATGGAGTCTTCTAAAGTATGAAAGATCACTATTTTGATCTTACTTAAAGATTTCCCCGAATCCAAGTCATTGAGCATGAGGAATGGTAGTATGGCCGGTTTCAGCAACTCATGGGGATACGGTGCCTGAAGAAGGTTAGCAAAGTGAATTCTATCATATAACTCATGGATAAATAAAAAATAATGTCATCATCCAAAACCTAATCAAATAACCATATACAATCACATAAATATACATGTCGGGATAGGGAAGAAGGTTTAGCATGCATCTAAAATATTAACCTAGAATATCTAGTTTAACTATTATAAATCCATTCAAGGGCTATATGGGTCCAGTGTATCCCCTTAAATGGGCTCCAGTGTGTATAGCCACATAAACAAGAGATATCATAGAAATTCGGGGAGTCTCATGTACCCTTCATCCTCCATTATACATATATACAAGTACAAACTTGGGAGAGTGTCGTGTATCCCACAAGCATAAGGTCACAAAGTCCAACCCTCATGTTGGCAAACATGAGTTTCCAGTTTCTGTCCATCGGACTAATACCTTCAAGGCTAGGTATTACAAACCACTATTATTGCCCAATTAAAACATTTAGCACATAACCAAACCACCAATTCCAGGAGTTCATCATAGAGGCATTATAAGTAGTATCGTCATACCGACTATAGCTTGCAAGCAATGTCATTAGCTAAAACTTAGGGGATTTCCATGCACCCCGCATACTCCATTATTAAAATCACTTAGGAGATACCTATATACCCCATAAGGTTATTCAATTCAATTTATGGTCACCAACGCCCCTTTTAAATTCATTCATTAATCTTTAACATTTTTATTCCAAGCCTTAGTTCAAAAAAAAATTCAAATTTGGGACAATATCATTCTCATTGACAATTTCACAAACAAGTTGAGGGCATGCCATTATCAAAGCCAAAATTAACAAATTTGAGGTTCAACCATGACCTCTCAATTAAATCGCCATTCACATGAACGCACATGTGCAAAACCATAATTAAAACATGCATAGTCACAACTTAAAACATAGAAAAAAAATTCAACGATATGCATTCAAACCCCTCAACCTTGGTTTCAAAACCACCATTAATGATTCATGAACAATGCTTTAAATATATAATTTTAGTAAACTAACAATGAGAGAAGAGTCACATGCCTGAATTTTAAATATTTATGGAAGAAAATTGATCCTTAATCCATTAGATGACCACTTTTAAGAAACCCTAGATAATTTTTTCTTGAGAGGATTTTGAAAGAGTAATGACAATGTTTAATATTGTAAAGTGTGGAATGAATAACCAAAAAGTGTTATAGAGATATGGGGTTTTAAGGTCTTTAAGTGAGAAATGTCTTAAATACCCCCATCTAAAAACTATAAAAAGACTGTACGTGTTACGAGTCGACTCTATGATTCGTGACCACAACATATAACTCGCACCCTTGAGTTATCACAAAGACAATGAGTTGGAAACCTATACGCTGTCCACTATAAGACTACATAAACCCACTCATGGCCTAACCATACAACTCTTATGATCAAGTTGTATCCAAGACAAAACCCATTGGATTGGATACTGGACAACATACGACTCCACCCTACTACTTATAACCTATCATCATGGATCTTAGTGAGCCACTCATACTCAGAGCCAATCCAAGTGACTATGTTACTATCTTAATAAATCATCACCATCTATAATGACTCATACCATAAAATTATGATTAAGATCAAAAACCCAACCACCGCCTGCTGGACACCTAACGACTTAGGACACTTGACCCATACCCACACCATATGAAATATATGATGAGTCATTACTAGAAAATTTGAAACACCCTGGGTTTTGAACCTTAGAAAATTTCTTGATTTTGAATATTATTTACATCATAAAACTTAAGAGTATAAGTCATACGCTTGGATATAGTTTAAGGTCTCCTACTCATATGTTAGTCAGTGAATTTTGGTTGGTCTCTTTCCATGGTATGAGTAGGCATCTTACTTCTCATATTTTAGGGAACTAGGTGTTCATGGCTAAGCCGTATGATGCCCCAAACTATAGCTTAGTGTATTCTGACCATGGTACGGTTCAAAAGGATACAGGTGAAATGTTAAGATACGAGTTGGCCTTATATGACCGTTTGTTGTCTAGTATAGGGGTCCAAGATGAGGCCTAGGGTATAACTCAAATCCCATGCTCCATGTCCCAAAAATAGTGAAGAATCATGACGAAGGAGTATTCAAAAATATCGAGTACCGCTAAAGAAGATCATAGGCTCCTTTAGAAGTCGGTCCTAAAGCGCCTAGGTGCCACTAAAGTCGTACCCGTATGAGGGTGAGTCCATTAAACTACACCTTGTATTTCTTTAGCAGTAGGCACTAAAGCTCCTAGGTTAACAATTTAGCAGTAATGTAAAGTCGAAACATAAATTTAGCAGTAATGATTTCTCAAATCATGATACATCTTAGCCACTCCCAGATGGATGGAGTATCTGGAACAATGAGCCTCCTCCAAAATTAATCTAATCCAATCACCCACTCTCGCAATACAAAAATGTCCATAAATTCTCAAAATATCACCTTGATCAAGTGAGGTTTCCTTAGCCTTACCACTCAATACCTTATCTTAGATCACTTTCAATCCAACATTATAAAACTGATGCGCCTGAATATTTTCCTTCATGAAAGACCTAGCCTCCATGAATGTCAAAACACACCTAGGTGTCAAAATATCAAGCTTAATGATCTTATTTGATAAATTCTAAACCTCTAAGGCCAAAAGTATCTCTTGAGTCAAAATATGCGCCAAGATACCTACGATAGTCGAGTTTTGGCTTAAAGCATCTACAATTACATAAGCCTTGCCAGATGATAAAGAATGCTGAAGTCATATTCCTTCAGCAACTCAAGCCAATAGTGCTTCCTCCTATTAATATATCATTGAGTGAAGAAATACAAATACTGTGATTTTCCAAGAAAATCTCATAATGGACTCTTTACAAGTAGTGCCTCCACAAATTCAAAGAAAAAGCAACCGTGCACAACTCCAAATCATGGGTAGGATAATTTCTCTCATAGTGCCTCAACTAATGAGAAGCATTGGAAATCACCTAACCAAACACCTAAAGCATCACAAAAGATGGTAAACCTCATGCCCTTCTTGGAAAAAGTAAAGATAGATAATGAAATCAACAAGTCCTTGAGCTTTTGAAAGCATTTTTCACAAGAATTGGACCACTAGAAGGAAATATTCTTCTGAGTCAACTTGGTTAATGGAGCGGCAATAGATGAAAAACCTCAATAAAACACTGATAGTAACCTGCTAAATCAATAAATTCCAAATCTTGATAGGAGAAGAAGACCTAGCCCAATCACGAACCTCTATAATCTTGGCTAGTTCGTGCATTATATTATTCTGTCCCTACCTGACCCAAGAAAGAGATAAAATCTGATCAAACCTCTCACTAAGAAAACTTAGCACATAATTTTTCATAAATAAATCTCTGAAGCACAATCTACAAATGCTCCATATGATTAGCCTCACTCTTTGAGTAAACCAAGATAACTTCTATAATACAATAATAAATGATTCGTTGTACGGTCAAAATACCCGATTAATCAACTCCATGTATATGACTAGGGCATTTGTAAACCAAAAGGACATAAGAAAGAACTCATAGTGACTAGACCAAGTATGAAATGCTATCTTTGGAATATCCAAAGCTATAATCCTAAATGGTGATACTCAAATCTCAAATTAATCTTTGAAAACACTGAAGCACCATAAAGTAGGTCAAATAAATCATTAATACAAGGAAATCAATACTTATTATTAACTATCACATTTCTCAACTATCGATAATTAATAAACATACACATAGACCCATCTTTTTTCTTTACAAATAAGATAGGTATACCCCAAGATGATACACTAGGTTAGATAAATCCCATATCCAATGACTCTTATAACTGATCGTTTAATTCCTTTTAACTCTATTGGGGCCATCCTATAATGAGGAAGAAATAGGCTTAGTTCCCAACTCAATATTGATAACAAAGTTGATATCACGATCCGAAGGCATACAAGGCAAAATTGTAGGAAAATATCTATAAACTCATGGACAATACGAACAAAATCCAAAGAATGAGGTGAAGCAACACTAGTATCATAAATATAAGACAAATATTACATACACCCTCTCTTAATCAAGTGACTATCCTGAAGAAAAGATATAACTCTCTTTACACCCAAATAAAGCACACCTTTTAAAGCTACCCTCAGTATGCCCGATAAAGCTAAGGTCACAGTCTTAGCATAACAATCTAGGAGAGCATGATAAGGTTCTAACCAATGCATACGTAAGATGAAATCAAACCAACCATATCAAATACAATTAGATTTACCCAGGTGTCATGCCCAGCAAAAGTCATAATACAAGATTAGTACACCTAATCTACCTCTAAAGAGTCTCTTAAAGTGATAGATACACAAATAGAAACATCAAGAGGCTCACAATCAGAATCAAAACCTAAGACAAAATATGCAGACCCATAGAAAAAAGTTTAGTACACAATGATAAGTTGTTAATTTGACGACTTGCTAGCACCTTTTAAGCCAAAAGTTATCATGATTTTCCATTGGTTTGATGGTACTCTCTCAATTAATAATAATTTATGTATGTAAAATTAAAAATAAAAAATAGGAAATTTATTCAAGTAATCAAGAGGCCAAATATGAAGGAAAAGAGTCATCTGCTTTGCATCAGCTTTGGAGATGATAGTCGTCTTCTCTCCATCCGCTTTAGATCCGCTCAAGTAGATCAAGAATTAGGTGGAAATTTTATAATTTTCATCAAATATAGAGTTGAAGTTTAAAAAAAGGGTTTTAGCTAATTTTTCAAAGACTAGCTTTTATTTTTTCAACTAGGCATCTCTTTTAGCATCTTAACTTCTCTCTTTTCATCTTAGAACCTATCTTTTCATCATAGAAGAATTTTGTACTAAGATAAAATGAAAAATATATGTTATTGATTTTCCATTTAAAGATTTATTGAAAGCCCAAGTTCAGAACTACATTCTCTCCACTTCTCATGAATTAAGTCAATGATAACGTTAGAATATTTTACACTTTTAACCTATGAGTAGATCATTCTAAATCTTGGGGTTATGCTTGCTTAGGTTGTGGTGGTGTATGGGTGTTAGCTAATTATCCTTATAATTAGTTATTTGTAATGGGTGTTGCATTTATTCCATGATTTAACTAAGAGTTGGAGGTTGCAAACCCCAACTACCTTTGAACCCATGTCATTATTGAAAGAAGGGACACGGGTGAGGAATAAATACAACCAATAACTTGATTTATTTATTTTAATGACATCTCTTAAACATAAGGATGTAAATTGAGGTAATAGATGTTGAGAATTGTCACACTTGTTTGGTGTTTGAAAGAACCCATTTGTGAAATTTGATTTATAATTTAAAGATTGACACTAATACATTGACATCTAGACTACCCATGACTTTTGTCTAAAAGTTGGATAAATTATCAAGTACCCATGCATGAACCCACTCCTAGAATTGCATAACCCCAAGACCTATTGTCAATTGAAGTCACTCTTTGCATTTTTCAATGTCAAGATAGTTCTCTAAAATTAAAGTAATTATCACTACAAACACATTCAAACCAATTCCCTTATTTTACATTTATGTGTATTTTATTCACATTACGTGTCATCTTTTAGTGGACTATCAACACTATTGAGTTTTAAAATCCATGCTTTCACTTCCTGTGGATTTTATCCCATCCTAAGTTGGTTTATTCTACTAACAATGATCTCTTACACCCATTTAAGACTGTAATTTGACTGTTATCAAAATGGCATCATTGCCGGGAAATGAAACATAGTTTTGACTCTTATAGTATTTTTAGTTAATTTGGGTTAGCCATAGTATTTTATTTTACACTGTTTGATGTTTTTGTTCTTTCTTAGTTGTGAATAATAGTATACATGATACTAGGAGTCAATACGGTAGTCATACCGGGATGATTGATAGGTATTTTGAGGATGAGGATTACCTCAGTGATGCAGGTTGAGCTAGTGCTATTCATATTCTACCAATGAAAGAAAATATATCACTTCACGTTAATAGTGTGATGATTCACTTTCTTTAAATGAAAGGTCTATTTGGAGGCTAAGCATATGAGGATGCTAATCTACACTTGATGAATTTTATTGAGGTGTGTTATCCATTAGACACGCCTCACATATCTCAGGAGTCAATTCAGTTGTGTCTTTTCCCATTTTATTTAATGGAAAAAGTGGTCTTATGGTTGTGGTCTTTGCCTGCGGGGTCTATCACATTATAGGTTGGGCTCACGGAGGCATTCTTGGAAAGATACTTTCTCCCTTCTAGGGTGTTGCAACTAAAGGATGAAATCATTAACTTTTGCTAACTTATTGGTGAACCATTGTATGCGACCTGGAAATAATTAAACAATAAGATAATGCAATGCCTAAATCATGAAGTTTTGGATAAAATATTCCTTCAAATTTTCTATATGGCATTGGATCACTTGAATAAGATGGTATCCGATAATGCAATCAAGGGTTCTATAATTAGACTATCATATGGTATTGCATCAAATTAATTAGATCAAGTGACCAAAAAAAATAGAGGGTATCACACAAGAGATATAGAGGTGGTCATGGGGCCTCCCTCCACATATTTTGTGAGCCAAGAGTAAAAGAAAATAAGATAAAGAAAGAGATACCAATATGGATAAATTGATAATGCAACTTAATATTCTCACCAAGTATGTGATGGGAGATCCTCCTAAGGCGGTTAACGTTGTTGCTTATAGGAGTGCTAAAGCTTATAATGATGAGAAAATAGAGTCTCTCGAACCAATCGGGGGGTTTCTACCCTACCTATCAAAGGCAAGGTGGGAATCAAGGTTGGAATAAAAAAACTCATGATAGATATTGGCATGATAGATATCAAAATTGGAGCGATAAAAAGAGAGATTATGATCGGTATATACCTCCACATGATTGGGAAAAGGGTAAAGAGTCAAGTTCCATTAACCTGAATAAGCTCAAAAATGATGATGTCCTTTCTCGGATTTTAATGGGTGTTGAGGGGACTAATAAGATGGTGAGAGAAATAAAAGGTGACTTCTCACAATAAAATCAAATGATGACATCTCACTCGACCTCTATCAAGTAACTTGAAACTCTATTGAGTCAAATCTCGGCACAACTTAATGCAAGACCAAAGTGTGGATTACCTAGTGACATGATTGTCAATCCTAGAAATGATTCTCACATCATGGCTATTGTCACTAGGAGTTGTCGGACTCTTGGTAAAGATATTTTTGATCTTGGTGAAGACCCTAATGAAAAGGAAAATGAAGAACTAGCCAATCCAATGAGAAAGTATCTAGAAGAGCCAATTTATAATGATCCAAAGCCTAATGAGACAAGTGATGAATGACTGATGGTAGTTGAAGAAAATATTAAAAGTGAGAAAACTCTGAAGGTAGTTGATGATCATATTCCAAAAGTTGATTAAACTCCAATTGTTCCATTGACACAAATCAAAATTCTTCCCCCATTTCCTCAAAGTCTTAAGAAGAAGGATAGTGATACCAAGTTTAAGAAGTTTCTTGCAAAGTTTAGCAATTTATCAGTGAATACTCCTTTGCTAGAAGCCTTAAAGAAATTCCCGGGTATGCTAAATTTATGAAGGACTTAGTTACAAAGAGGCGAGCCATGGATTTTCAAACAATTAAGGTAACCCACAATTATAGTGCTATAATGTCTAGCACAATGGTGGTGAAGAAAGAATACTCGGGTGCATTTACTATTCTTTACACTATCGGGGTTTACAAATTCAGAAAAGTGGTGTGCGATCTTTGGGCAATAGTTAATATGAGGCAATTTTTCGTGTTTCAAAAGTTAGGCTTGGGTGCTCTGAATCCTACCACTATGAGGCTTTTAATGTCCGATCATTCAATCAAAATGCCCATTAGTGTGTTGTATGATGTTTTGGTTAAAGTTGAACGGTTTATCTTTCTGGTCGACTTTGTTATTCTCAATTGTGAGATTGATCATAAAGTTCTAATCATTCTTGTTAGACCCTTCTTAGCTACCGGAAGTGCCTTAGTGGATGTAGAATATGGGGAGATGAAATTTTGAGTGAACAATGATGAGGTAAATAACACCTCTGAAATAGATCTTATGAATGACCTCTTGGTGGGTATATTGTGGAACTTTAGAAGTGAGGTGGTTGAAGAATATGATGAGGTGGCTACTTTATTAACGGGTATTATATATTAATTAATAACCTAGTTAAATTGGATCTTGATTTGAAAAACTGTGAGAGTCCACCCGCCAAGCTGTCTATTATTGAACCACCTTAACTCGAACTGAAGTTGTTACTACCCTATCTCCAATATATTTTCTTGGGTGAGGATAATACATTTTCAATTATTGTAGTGGGTGATCTTGAAACTTGTCAGGTGAATGCCTTGAAATCAATTGTGAAAAAGTTCATTCGTGCTATCGAATGGACTATCACAGACATTATAGGCATTCTGCCCAGAATTTTTTCTCAAAAATTAAGCTAAATGATGATCATGTTCCTAGTGAGGAACACTAAACAAGACTAAATCAACCGATGTTAGAGGTGGTCAAGAAGGAAATCATTAAGTGGATTGATGAACGAGTTGTCAACCTAATTTTAAATAGCACGTGGGTGAGTGCTGTCCAATGTGTTCCTAAGAAGGGTAGCTTGATGGTGGTCCTGAATAATAATAATGATCTTGTACCTATGTGCCCTATCACGGGTTGGAGAGTGTTTATTTATTATCATAAATTGAACTCATGGATCGAGAAAGAATACTTTCCCATGCCCTTAATGGATCAAATATTAGATAGACTAGCCGATTGAGGTTGGTATTGCTTCCTTGATGGTCACTAAGTCTACAATAAAATTTGTATCACCCTGGAAGAACAATAAATACCACTTAAACTTTTCCCTATAGCATATTTTCTTTCAAGCGCATGTCATTTGGGTTATGCAATGCGCCGACCACGTTCCAACAATGCATGTTGTCCATTTTTATTGATATGGTAGAGGATACAATAGAGGTTTTTATGGATGACTTCTCCGTGGTTGGATATTCATTTGATTCTTTCCTTGCTCACTTAAGTAAAGTCCTTAAATGATGTATGGATACTAATCTTGTTTGAATTGGGAAAAATGTCACTTCATGGTCAAGGAAGGAATTGTTCTTGGCCACAAAATTTTGGGCAAGGTCATCCAAGTGGATCAAGCAAACATTGAGGTAATTGCTAAGTTACCCCCACCGATCTTCGTGAACAGCGTTAGAAGTTTTCTTGGTCATACCGGGTTCTATTGGCGTTTCATTAAGGATTTTTCAAAGATTTCTCATTCTTTATTCAAGATCCTTGAAAAGAAGGCAAAATTTGAATTTGATGGTGATTATGTAAAGGCTTTCAATTGTCTCAAGGAACTCCTTGTGTCGGCAACTATCATAGTAGATCTGGATTGGTCATTACCCGTTGAATAAATTGTGATTCAAGTGGTTTTGCTCTAGGTGCGGTTTTGGGCCAAATGAAAGAGAAGTTTTTCCACCCAATTTACTATGCAAGCAAGACATTTAATTTTGCTCAACATACTTATACGATTATGGAACAAGAGTTGTTAGCGGTGGTGTATTCTCTTAAAGTGTTTTGGGCCTATTTGTAGGGCACAAAAATGGTAGTGCACATGGACCATGCCATTCTTAGATATCTCATGGTAAATAAAGAGACAAAACCTAAATTGATTAGGTGGGTGTTGCTCTTGCAAGAGTTTGATTTTGAAGTGAAAGATCGAAAGGGGTGTGAAAATCAAGTAGCCAACCACCTTTCTCGCCTTGAATCCAATCATGAGAAGTTAGGTGAGATTGATATTGATGACACCTTCGATGATGAGCTAGTCATGTCACTTTCGGGGAGCATTACACCTTGGTATGCGGATTATGCTAACTATATTTTGAACGGTGAGTTTCCCGACAAGATTATTCATTATCAAAATAAGTGGTACCTATTTGATGTGAAAAAATATTTTTAGGATGAACCATTATTGTTTAGGGAGTATGCTTATGGTGTGATCCATTGGTGTTTCGTGGAAGCAGAAATGAAAGATATTCTTGAGGCTAGTCACTCCTCTCCATTGTGTGGTCATGGTGGGATCCGAAAGGCCGCTATGGTTCTTCAAAGTGGATATTATTGGCCTACCCTTCATAGATATGCTTATGAGTTATTCAAAACATGCCCTTAATGCAAAATTCAAGGTGGTGTTTCGAGAAGGCATGACGTACCTCTTAAGCCCAATCTCGAGTTTAAACTATTTAATGTGTGGGGGATCAACTTCATGGGTCACTTTGTGAGCTCATGTTATAATAAATATATCTTGGTAGCCATCGATCATGTCTCAAAGTGGGTGGAAGACATTGCATTACTGAAGAACAAAGGCAAAAACTTTTACCTTTTTATTGAAGAAGTACATCTTTACAAGGTTTGAAACTCCAAGGGCAATTATTAATGATGGCAGAACTTATTTTTGTAATCAAGTCATCGGTGATTTGATTGATAAGTATGGCGTGAATCATAAGGTTTCTACTCCTTATCATCCCCAAACTAGTGGCCAAGTTGAAGTTTTGAACCATGAAATCAAGTCCATCCTTGAGAAAACCATGAATGTTGGCCATATGAATTGAGCAAGACAACTCGATTATGCTCTTTAGGCATATAGAATGGACTATAAAATCCTATTGGTATGTACCCCTACCAATAAGTGTTTGGGAAGGCTTGTCACTTACCTGTTGAGTTAGAACATAAGTCTATATGGGCTTTGAGGAAGTTAAATATGGATGGGGAGGATGCTTCAAAATAGAGAGTGAATCAACTTCATGAGTTAGAAGAGTTTAGACTCAGTAAATATGAGAGCTCCATATTGTACAAAGAGAAGATGAAGAGGTGGCATGATGCCAAAATCTTAAAGAGAGAGTTTTATATGGGTGATGATGTCCTCCTCTCCAATTCAAGATTGAAACTCTTTGCGGGGAAGCTTAGATCGAAGTGGTCGGGCCCGTTCGTGATCTTAAATGTTTATCCTAGTAGAGCTATTGAGTTGGAAGATCACGAGAGGAAGAAATTTGTAGTGATGATGATATGATGATATACTTATTGATTCAAGTCTGAATATTAATAATGACATTTATGACATATATACCTGGTTCAAGTTCGTAAGATTATTATGATATTTATTATATAATTACCGATTCGAGTTTGGATATTACTATCATTTTAATCATGATATTAGTGGTATGATATCAATGATATTTATGCTCATAATGTTGGTTACAAAGGATGATATTGATGATATGGGTATTAGTTTAAAGTCTGTACGAAGAAATTGTTGTAATTTAGCATGATATGGATAGATTCTGGTTGTATCTTAAGAGTTGGTAAATGATGGTGGTTCGGGTGATACTATCTTTATGTGTACCCTCCAGGCTTATGGGGGTCTGCGTTGGGTTATTTACTTTTCTGCACTTATTGTCTTATGAGGACCAATCTTATAGTTATAATTGCATGTATTTGGTACTTATGTTTGTTATTATTCCAGTTATTACTTATTTACATACAGTGATACTATCGTTGATTAAGGTTTGTCTCTTCCTTGACTTTGTTATGTCATCTTGAATTTTATCTTATTTATATCATGATTTATCTAGTCACTCAATGATTCCTACTGAGTACTGGTGGTTTTGGTAATCATACTAAACTTTTGTACCTTTTGGTACAGATTCTAGTACTAGTTGCCACCGTTGATTCGAGGATCATGTTGTGCTAAATTTTGGAGATAAGATGATATCTTGGAGTTGGAGTTTCATAATTTCCTTCTATTTATCCATGTTTAGTGTTTAGTTTAGAGACAGTATTGTATTGACTAATTTAGACTTGGGTTGTATTTATACTAGCTCTTATACTATCTCTACCAGGTTATCGGATAGTTTTCTATATTATGGCTACCTTTAGACTTCTATTACCTTTCTTACTTAGGTATTCAATTGCCTATTTGGCTCTTTTTGGCATATTTTCACCAAGTTAACCCATTGCGAGTAGCTTTGGGTTATGATTCAGCTCACCTACTGATGGTGTTTAGTAGGTTCCATTATGACTTATAAATTGGGTTGTGACAACTTGGTATTAGAGCCTAGGTTACACTAGTATTGTTGGAGCAAGGGCAAACGTCTAGTATTCTTGCAGATTAGAATGATGACGTGCATTTCCTATTTTTGGGAGGCTATAGGAAATTTTTAGAAGTTCTTCACTTCTTTCACTCATTTCGTGCTAAGTATATGATTTGGTTTGTCAAGCATTCCTTTGAATTTACTCTTTCACAGATGACTAGGATGCGTGCTACCACTATATGAGATAAGGGTCCCAAGACTGAGCCTAGGGATCCTTTCACTGTTCTTGGATGAGATAGAGATCATGGACATCTTTGAGATTTGTCCCCATCTAGGGTCCAGGATAGGGGGCCTCTACCAGACCATATTTTGGCTCCTGAGATAGAGATTCTTCCACCTCATCCAGCGGTGGGATAGGGACCAACCCAGGCTCCACCCGAGTTTATTTCTTCTTTAGTGCTTAGGCATGATTTTGTTCATCTTTTGGAGTTGGTTGGTGGTGCATCTTCTAATGGTGCACTGCTATATTTAGTTTTGATAATGAGCAGCTAAACTGCAAGGGACCAAGTCCCTGGACATGCAAAGTACTATACAACTGACACAGTATCTGCATAATTCTATCTTTTTATGTAACAAACTTGTAGGTGCATTTTTGTATTGACTTGGATAGCTGGTCCAATGATATTTCATCCTTAATCATCACCCAACTATAAGAAGAAACAAATGCCTCTTCTATAATTGGTCTTTTGCAATTCTAAAGAGTGAAGTGATGCAGTAAAAACCCAGTTCAAAAACTGCTAAAGTTCTTAGCTGATTATGTAAGCTTATATTGAAATTTTTCTTGAGTGTTGATTTGTAAAAGACTTACTCATGTTAAGAGTAGTGTTTTCATGTTGAGAGTGTTGCTTAGGTTGAGTTATCTAAGATTGTTGTTGACTAGAGATAATCAGTTGAGAGTCCTTGGTAGAGTTAACAAGATAAGCTTGTAGTAGAGTTACTAGTATCAAAAGGAGCCTAGATGTAGGCTATAATCTTACTATAATCAGGAGGTTGATTATGGTGGATTTGGAGGTGCTTGTGAGGAAATGTCATTGTTTTCCCCATTCTAGGTTTCCATATCTATATCTTCTGTCTTTACTCTTCCAACATTGCCTTGAATTTCTCAACATCTAATAATTTCATTATAGTTATATTTCTTGCAATTTATCCTGAGGGATTTGGTTACTTACTGTGTAGTGAAACCCCAAAGGGTTCACCTATTGGTATCAGAGTGGGTTCACTCTAAAAGGTTCATACCTTGAGTGTTCTAGTCATCATGGCTGTTACGACTTAACTAGGGGTAGAAAGAAAAGAAGCAAGAGGGAAGATATTGTTGACCCTAAAGGCTCTTGAATCTAACCTAGGTGAAGAGGACATCTAAGTTGCACATCTAGCAATAAGGATTATCATAGCTTTATAAAGGGCTATTTAGCTTGGAAAAAAGAATCATCAAAATCTTGAAAAAATAAGAAGGAAAAATGCAGTCAAAAGTATAATAAAGAAGGTGTTGGGTGAATGGGAAGTTTCCTCAAATATATCTAAGAAAGGCAAGGAAAATGGAGATGATCTCATGCTGAAATGTGGTGAGAAGAGGATAATCTTAGGTTCCTGTAGTTCTCTAATGGCCACTACTGAAAAGGAAGATAGTGTGATAGAAAAGGGGGATGACAACCAAAACTAGGTTATGGATAGTGTCTGTTCTAGACACATGACTGGGAGGGTCGATTATTTTCTCACGTTCAAGACACTTCAAAGGGGAGGTGTGTTCTTTGGAAATGGGAAAAAGGGGTACATCCAAGGTGTCTTTATCATGCAATAAAAGATGTGTAATATGTAAATGGTCTAAAATACAGTCTTCTAAGTGTTTCCTAAATCTGTGACAAGGGAAATGAGGTAAAATTCTTATCTGATAAATTGCATTGTATCAAGCATGAAATCTGGAAAGACTATTCTCAAGGGCAAAAAAATTAAAAACATGTACGTAGCTGATCTGGAATCTATGCCTGATGGGAAATTAATGCGTTTAATTGCACAAAGTAAAGATGTAAATTTGTGGCACAGAAGATTAGGGCATGTGAGTTGCTCATTGTTAAACAATCTGATCTCAAGGGACCTTGCCCATGGTCTACCAAAGCTTAAATTTCCATACAACAAAGTCTGTGATGTGTGTGTTAAAGTAAAACATACCAAATCTTCTTTCAAACTAAAGAAGCAAGTAAGTACTTCCATACCTCTTGAAATTATTCACATGGATTTATGTGGACCCATCAAAGTACAAAAGATAAGGAGGGAAGAAAGATGCATTATTGTAGATGACTATTATAGGTTCACTTGGACAATGTTTATATGAACCAAGGATGAAACATATGGGGTTCTTATAGCTTTTGCCAAGAAAATTCAAGTGAGGCTAAATTGCAAAATTACTGAATTTAGGTCTGATCATGGGACTAAATTTGAGAATTCTCAAGTTAAGGAATTATGTACTGAGCATGGAATAAATGACAACTTTTCAGCTCCCAGAACTCCTCAACAAAATGGGGTTGTTTAACAGAAAAATAGAACTCTTATAGAGATTGCAAGGATTATGTTAATTGAAAGTTGTCTTCCAAAGAATTTCGAGCCTGAAGCAGTGAATACTTCTTCTTATGTGACTAATAGTTATTTAATTAGATCACTTTTGAATAAAACTTTATATGAGCTGGTATTTAATAGATAGCCTAGAATAGACTATTTCAGGCCTTTTGGATGCAAGTGTTTTATGCTAAATAATGGAAAGAGAGAATTGGGAAAATTTTATTCCAAGAGTGATGAGGTTGTGTTTGTATGCTACTCCTCAACTAGCAAGGCCTACAGAGTGTTCAAAAAAAGAACTCTGTGTTGAAGAAAGTATTCATTTGATCTTTAATGATTCAAGAAGATAAATAAACACTGGAGATGGTAAAAGCTAAGAAAATGAAAAATGCATTCCTGTTAAAAGGATGTTATTACTAAAGAGGATGATCGAGGGATCAATGATGTAGATGAGAGTGATGATGAGGATGATGATCTATGATATTAGCCACAAATATTAGCTCCACTAAAATAACAACCAGGAGAAACCAATCAGAATTCGCAGGGACCTGGTCCGAGTAGTATAAATCTCCAAAGGTAAGGTTGGAGACACAAGTCCTCTCATCCCATTAAGAACCTGACTACACCCTAGAAAATAGGAGTCCAAACAAGAGCTCAAGCTAGGAATGCTATGTCATTTTTAGCCTTTATATCTCAAATTAAGCCTAAGAATGTAAAAGAGGCCCTGAAAGATGCTTATTGGATTAATGTAATGCAAGAAGAATTGGATCACTTTGAAAGAAGACAAGTCTGACATCTGGTCCCCAGGCCTATTGACAGAATAATTATTGGGACAAAATGGGTGTTAAGAAAGAAGCAAGATGAATATGGGACTATCAACAAAAACAAGGCAAGGTTGGTTGTTCAAGGTTATAAATAGGAGGATGGAATTGACTATGATGAGACCTTTTCTCCTGTATCAAGAATAGAATTAATTAGAATTCTTGTTGCATTTGCTGCATAAATGGGATTAAAACTATTTCAGATGGATGTCAAAAGTATCTTCTTGAATAAAAATCTAAAAGAAGAAGTATATGTCAAACAACCACCAGTCTTTAAAGATGCCAATTTTCCTCATCATGTACTTAAATTGGACAAAGATACTTATGGGTTAAAGTAAGAACCAAGGTCTTGGTATGAGAGACTCTCAAAGTTTCTCCTGTAAAATAGATTCAAAAGAGGGAAAATAGACAATACTCCATTCCTAAAGACCAGGGGTAGCAGTCTATTAATTGTTCATATATATGTTGATGACACAATCTTTGGAGCTACTTCTGAATCCCTGTGTGAAGAATTTCCAAACTGGTGGGAAGTGAATTTCATATGAACATGATGGGTGAATTGATCTTCTTTCTCGGTCTCTAGATTAAACAAAATTCTCGAGGGACAATGATCTTCCACGAAAAGAATATCAAGGAGCTACCGAAGAAGTAAAACATAGGATATGCCAAACCAATTGCTACCCAAATTGGAACCAGCTAAAAAATGAATAATAATGAGTTAGGTCCTTCAGTGAATGAAATAATGTATAGATGGATTATTTGATCCTTGCTATATCTTACTACAAGCAGGCCTAGCATTTTTTTTAGTGTAGGAATGTTTGCTAGATTTCAAGCATTCCCAAAAGAGTCTCATCTGAAAGCTTCAAAAAAAGATTTCTTAGGTATCTGAAAGGTATAGAAGACTTGGTCCTTTACTCTATTAAGAAACAATTTCGACTTAGCAGGCTATGCTGATGCTGACTATGCTAGATATTTAGTAGACAAAAAAACACGTTAGGAATGGGACATTTTATTGGATCATCCTTAATTTTGTGGGGTTTGAAGAAGCAAAATTCAGTTGCTTTATATACTACTGAGGCTGAATATGTTGCAACAACTTTTTGTTACGTATAACTGCTATGGATCGAGAAAAAATTGAAAGAATTAGGTATTGTCTCAGATACTATCCCTCTAATATGTGACAATACAAGTGCTCTTAACATGGCTAAGAATTTGGTGTATAATAAAAGGACTAAGCAGATTGATATGAGGCATCACTTCCTAAGAGACAATGTTGAGAAAAGGGAAATCTGGATGACGTTTGTAATACTGAGGATCAGATAACAGATATATTTACTAAGGCTCTACACTAGGAGAAATTTGTTAAGAACAAGCTAATATTATGCCTGATTAAAATGACCTAATCTACCATGTGAATCAGTAGCTCTCCACAAAATTGGCTATGATCAGGAGATTAGTATCCTTAGTAAAATATGTAGTTGTTAGTATAACTCAACATCATACCTGATAGGTATACACACATGGAACAACTTTGGAAGAAATCAGATAAAGTGAACACAAATGTAAGAAGTCACTTAAGAACGGAGAGGGACCTAGTCCCATCTCTCAAGTTAGTATAATGAATGTATATGTTTTTTTTTTAGTAAAGGGCCATAGTCTCTCTCCCTATTTTAGGAAACTTATATAAGGCTAAATTGAATCCATTTTCATCTTTGCATTAACCTCATAAACTCTACTTAGCTCAATCATCTAAATCATCAAAAAATAAAGCCTTCATAGAAAATTCTTAACAAACTATTAAAAGGCACTAGATTTCAGAGTGACCCAGTACCAAGAAGAAGAAAATTCATGTGCTAAACTTTACTGAGATTAAAAAATAGGAGGGAAGGGAGCCTAAAAAATTATATACAATAGGAAAAAAGGATGAGTTTGAAATAATGGTTAAGTTGTTAACCAATGAGTTACATTTTTCACATGGTCCCAAGATGGCCTTATATCATCAAACTTTATCCCACAATCTACCAACATTTTCTCCAATTTTTATGGCCTTCTTATTAAACTTAAAGTGAAACTCTTGCACTAAACAGTAATACATAATCTGTTGGACAAAGATGTGTTCTTTCTTTTATGCTCTTTATTTGGTTCTACCTCAAACTTATTCTTCATGTTAGTGTTACCCAGTGTCCATGAGTTAGCTAATTTATGATTTTTACTCTTAATTTACTGTTAATCCTTTTCAATGATGTCAAAAGGGGAAATATAGATTTCATATATAAGTACCTGGTAGCAAGGTATTGTAGCACATATATGTAAGTACCTAATAGCATGATATAGTAGCATAGTGAAAAGGAGAAGTGTGACAAAAAGAAGTGTGTGCAATGAGCAATGACATAGGGAAGTGTGCAAATAACAAATTCAAAGGCACCAAATAAAATGAATAGGGCATAATGATAGGGGAAAATGCTAAAGAAATGAAAAAACATAAAGTAAATGTGCATGATGATAGGGGAAGTTTTTGCTACAAAATGACAACAAAGGACCAGGTTCTTGTGTTGCATGAAAAATGAAGCATGATGATAGGGAGAACATTCATCATCAGGTGGTAATCACTCTAATTAAATGTGATGAATGTGCACTGATGCTCAAATTGAATGGTTTGGTTATCATCATCAAAAGGGGAAAATTGTTATATGTAGTTTAGATGATGAGCAGCTAAACTGCAAGGAACCATATCCCTTGATGTGCAAAGTACTATACAACTTGCAAGGTATATACACATTTTATTCCTCTTCTGTAACAAACTTGTAGGTGCTATTTTGTACCAACTTGGATAGCTGGTCAATGGATATTTCATCCCTAATATCACCTATCTATAAAAGAAAAGACACACCTCTTCAACAATTGTTTTTTATAATTCTAAAGAGTGAAGTAAGGCATCAAAAACTCAGTTCAAAATATTCTCAAGTTCTTAGCTGATTATGTGATCTTATATTGAAATTGTTTTTAGCGCTAATTTGTAAAAGAACAACTCATTTTATTAGAGAAATGTTTACTTGTTGAGAGTTTTACTTAAGTAGAGTTATCTAAGCTTATTGTCGATTACAGATAATCAGTTGAGAGTCCTTGGTAGAGTTACTAGGATGAGCTTGTAGTATAGTTTCTAGTAGAAAAATGAGCCTAGAGGTAGGCTGAAATCTTACTGTAATCAGGAGGTTGATTGTAGTGGATTTGGAGATACTTGAGAGGGCAAGCCATTGTTTTTCCCATTCTAGGTTTCCACATAAATATCTTGTGTCTTTACTCTTCCTGCATTGCCTTGAATTTATCAACATCACATAATTGTATTATAGTTACATTACTTGTAATTGATCTAGAGGGAAATGGTCCCTCACTCTGTGATGCAACCGCAAGGTTTTAACACGCACAGTCTATAGATCAGAGTAGTATTGAGGCTCCTAGAGTTAAGGTTCCTCCTATTCTGACAGTTGCTCAGCCAGTTGTTGCTTAGCCTGCTATGTTTGTCAAGGAGTGGAAGATATTGGATAGATTCTTGAGATTGGCTGGGCTTAGGTTTTTTGGTGCACCGAGCGATGATGATTGTGAGATTCTAATTTTTTGTGAGTATTGGATCCATAATTTGGGCCTAGTTGAGATTCATGGTATGGATTACACTACCTTTTAGTTGGACTTGGCATCTAATAATGCTCAACTTACACATAATTTTAGTGCAAGGCGGTCGTCGTCAATATATAACCAACTTTGGAGATCGGGGTTGAATCCATGAGGAACAATGTGATGGGAGATCAAATTAATTAGAAATGATAGATTCAAGTTAAGTTCAAACAAATGTTACAAGAATATAAAATAGGAGAGGTGAATACTTACACTAATGTTTCTTTTTGAGTTTTTCTAGAATAAATTCGGGGATACAAATAATTAGAGTTTTAACAATTATACAAGGATCTTTAAATTATGCGTTACTAAGGGAGTGACATGTGGGAGATAATAATCACCATCAATTTGGTAAATCAAATATGGGTAGGCTTGGTTATAGATTTTAATTCTAGTCTTTCAACAAAACACCAAAATTTTACCCATTGATTCTTTCGAATACCTAATAGGTGTGTCCAACAACTTACAACCACAACCTCAATTAAGGCATCCCTATATCTAGGATGAAACCCAAAGCATAGTCAACCTCACTTTTACCCTTATTTCTAAGATAGTGAGAATATAGTAAAATACACACATAATTGTCTATCATTGCTTTGGTCTCCAGATATACCTCTTTCGAGGATGATATAGATTCCTAAACTTTTCCCAAAACCCTTATTTTGAAAATAGCCTTGGGTTTTCTAGAGCTTGGCACTTTTACCCATCATGCCCCTGAGGGTATTTGGAGCTTTCACCCATCAAATCCCAACAAAACTAGCATAGCAATAATAGAACCAATAAACATGAACTACCAAATAGATTCTAACAATAGCAACCTACACATACTTAAACCCCTATTCACACATAACCTGAAGAGGGAGATTTATCTACACATAAGATAAATAAGCATAAATATACCTATAATCTCCTTTAAAATAAATTGTTGAAGATTTAAGCAAATATTACTTCAAACTTGGCTCTCCCACAACATCAACAATGAAAGTGAGCAAATCTTCCACTAATAAAGTCTTAAATGTATTCTTCACCCAAAATTTATACAATATTTTCTTCTCAAAAAATGAAGGCTACAAAGTCTCAAGCTAAAACCTAGAAAATTAGGGAAGAATAAATGTGATAAAATGAATGGATTCCCTAGAATGAATAATTTTTTAGCCTTAAATGGGATTTGGGGTTGGCTGGCCAAAATGACACCTTTGCCCTTGGGCCATTTTTTGCTCTCGCGCGATTGTGGAAGATTAATCGTGATCGCACTCACTAAGGTCATAGTTAGTCTATCGCAATTGCAATAGGTAAAATAGCTTGACTTGCATCCTGTGATCACGATAACTGAGGGCTAGATCCTGATCCTGCTTCATCCTGTTCAGCTATTGCACTTTAATTCCTCTTTTGATCCTTTTTAGCTCATATTTGCTTCTTTTCTTATCATATCTTGTACACCTAAAAAATATAGGAATTAGTAAATTTAATCACAAATGTATCTCAATTAGATATGAAAATCATAGTAGTGTGCATGAATGTTAAGTGCAAATGAGTGGTAAACTCACCACTCATCCACACCCCCAACTTAAATCTTTACTTGTCCTCAAGCAACACTACATTTTATCATGATACAATGAACATTTATGCCCACTTAGATGAACTAATGATGGCAATGACTTCAAGCTTAGTTACTACCAAAAGTATCTCATCAAACATGGGCAAGGCTATTCTTTCGACACTCCTCAACATTAAATGCAATACCCAAGGATGCAAAAGACTTTAAAGAGCATGCAACCATCCCTAATACTCCATAGATGAACCCTCTTTGAATGTAACCATATTATACTCTTTTTTCCTCATTTTTTGGGAGATGAAAAATCACCCACCTCAACTTGTTTACATGCCTTCTCACAATAAAGAAAATTCCACACACCAAGTTATCAAATATGCAAAAAGAAATTTAAGTGCAAAACACTCTCTCTCTCTCTCTCAATAAATCTCAATGTTAATAAGTACCATTCCATATACTATCCCCTATTTTCAATTGCCACTAGATTGGAGATCACGGAGGGCTTTTTGAGCTTGTAATGTAGGTTTTAGAGTAGGGTAGGATATCATTTAGGAACATGAAGGCTTTACCCCCTTGAACATCTACATCACACTATTTTATCCTTATTTTGATTATAATATAATTCTTTTGTTTTCACTATTTACAGATATGTCTCCTTTTATTTCCTTGGTGCACCTATTTTCTTATCATTTCTTTTTCTTCCAGTCTTTTTGCATTTTTTCCTTAGTTGGGTCTTTTATTTATATTCTACACTTGTTCTCAATGCTTAAGCTATTAGGCACTCACTTACAATGTTGTGGCCCAAAGTTACCTCTTCCAAACTTTACCACCTCCAACTTAGGCTTTTTGCCTCAAGTTGTACTATTAAGTTCAAGAAGGATAGGGTTCAAAAGAAGGATAAAAAAAAGGATTATGGATTGTAATGTGTTTGCCAAAGAAAGTTCCAAAGGCTCAAAGTGGGTGAATAGGGATAACATCTATGTAATGATAGGATTTTTAGGCTAGAGTGGACTTCCAAAGTCGCAAAGATGGCCTAAGATCATTTCCTCTAACAAGTACAATCAAAATTATCCTTGAGAGCTAATGGGGAAAGTTCTATATGGTACAAGTACACATGAGATTTATACAAATATCTCACCATGCATGACATGAAAACTAGCGAAGGAAGCTCAATTTCCTACCCGCTAGAGACAAAAATGGAGTATCTACCAGTTTTCATAAGTAAACAAAATTGGAGTCACATAAAGAGAAAAAGAATTGTTACAATGTTGCTCATGTCTATGCCCTTGAGTTTTCAAAAATTTTGGATGGAGGGGGATGTTCTCTTTTCATTTTCACTATGCACAATTTTCTAAGCATGGCAAAAACCCAAGCTTGGTCTCACATTGTAGCTCAATATAGGAAAATTACCCATATGGCTACTCAGACTTTGCCAATGGTATGAGTGAAATCCTAAATTTCCAATGCTATAGGTACTCAAACTTTCCTTACATCCATGGCTTAAAACCCAGGCACGTCATTCTTCCCTCAAGAATGATGTCACTCAATCTATCATAGGGAAAGGCTCATCCAATATTTTTATTAAAAGAAATAGAAAACTATAAACAAAAGCAATCAATTCACAAAATTTTTATGTTTTGAGTGAACTAAGTTTGAGTATTTCAAACCAATGAATACACACAAGGGTAGGACCACACCCCCAACTATAAGTCTTATAGTGACCTCACTACATAATTTAAAAGCACAAGAAAGTTTAAAAGGTAACCTAAAACCATATTAATAATCATGTTGAAACCTGGACAGAGAGGCATGATCATGGACTAACTGGTGTGATCGCAGTGTTGCGATCGCGGCCAGTGGCCCACGATTGCGGTACCTAAGGACATTGCTCCTCTATTTTGCCCTATTTTTCTACATGGCTGCTACACTTCCCAAACTTGGGTTTTACTTGTTTTTGTCTTCCAACCTGCCTCAAGGCACCTAAATAACATTAAAATTTTATGATCTTTTCAAAAGTAAAGATGCAACTATGAAAATGATGGGTTTCCTCCCATCAAGCACTTGGTTTAACATTATGTCAAGTCACTTGTTCAATCCTCATTTGTTTCTCCACTTAGAGGATTTCAATTTCCTATCCAATTTTATATCATTACATATTTGAGGTGCATTGGGCAAATATAAGGGCATGATGATGAATGTTCTATCACGCCACTTCGAAGACTTGAACCATTTGCCCAATTTAGCATCAAACTTTTGTATGGGCTCGTTGGGCAATGGTGAGAATTTTTGAAAGCCACTAATTGTAAATTGATATTTAAGATTGTTGGCCTTCAAGATTGCGGTCTTAATATACCCTTTTGTAAAGACAAACTATAGGATGTAAGGAAATAATTCATTCTCACCATCATTTCATATTTTCTCACATGGATTGATTGTCATCAATTCCACCACACTTATTGTTGAGAAATAGTTAGAATGAGGTCTTTTCCTAAATTTTGGAGTTATCTCCATTTTGGTATCCTCCCCCAAAATGGACTAGAGTTGACATAAAGGATTTGCTTGGCTTCTTCTTTTAACTCTAGTACCATTTTCTCCTTTTTGGTATAATCTCTCAGGTTTGGCTTGGTTGGTTGGGAAATAATCAAGGATTCTTCAGTATGATGCTCATTTAGAAGAGTGGGCATGGTTGTGGTGTTTGAAGTATTAACTTCCATGCCCATATCTTCTATCTTCTTGAATTTCTCTCTGAATTCCTTGTGTATAATGGTTGCTTCCTACTCTGCCGTTGTTGTCAATTCCAATAAATGTTGAAGAATTTCTTTAATGCCACTACTTACTATTCTTTTTTCTTTTCTTTCCTTCTAATAAGACCAATTAAAATCATAAGAAGAACTAGAAACCGGGTTAGCATAATGAAGGGAGGGGACATTTGTACAATGGTTCTGATGTCCATCTTGACCACCATATAAAGAAAAATCATGCTCCTAAGAGGGTTGAGAAGGTGCACACATCTCTTCTTGGGGTGCATATCTATAATATCTCTGAAAGTGGGGTCCACCATAATATGGACATAGGTCATCAAGGTATGACTTCCAGCCACCAAATCCACATTCATTCTATGATACCATATTAACAAATAAGTAGAACTAAAAATCTATCCAAAACAACAAACAAAAGAAAATAACTAAAAAATATTTATAAGATCAAATTTAAGCAAGTAAGCTAAAATTCCAAACTAACTCAATACACCAAATTATTACCCGACAACGGCACCATTCTTGATAACACTCAATTTACATGTCAATTTGAGTGCAATGCAGTTGTCATCATTATATTTACCCATCTTCGGAGTTGGGGTCGGATCTTAGAGGAATACTGTGAGTGGAGATTAAATTAATTGGAAATAATTGATACAAGTTAAATTCAAACAAATGTTACAAGAATATAAAATGGGGGAGGTGACTACATACACTAAAGTTTATTTTTGGGTTTTTCTAGTATAAATTTAGGGGCTACGAATAATTAGAGTTTTAGTAATTATGAAAGGATCTTTGAATTATGTGTTACTAAGGGAGTGACATGTGGGAGCTAATAATCAACATCAATTTGGTAAATCAAATATGGGTAGGCTTGGTTATAGATTTTGATGCTAGTCTTTCAACAAAACACCAACGTTTAACCTATTGATTCTTTTTAATACCTATTGATTCTTTCGAATACCTAATAGGTATGTTAAAAAATTGATAACCACAACCTCAATCAAGGAATCCTTATGTCTAGGATGACACCCAAAGCATAGTCAACTTTACTTTCACCCTTATTTTTTATTTAGTGAGAATTTAGAAAACTACACACATAATTATCTATCATTTCTTTGGTCTCCACATCCCTCTTTTGAGGATGATATAGATTCCTAAACTTCCTCTAAAACCCTTCTTTCGAAGATAGCCTTGGGTTTGATAGATCTTGGAGCTTTCACCTATCAAGCCCATGAGGGTATTTGGAGCTTTCACCCATCAAATCCCAACGAAACTAGCATAGCAATAATAGAACCCATAAACATGAACTACAAAATAAATGCTAGCAATAGAAACCCACAAACACTTAAACCTCTATTAACACATAACCACAAGAGGGAGATTTAGCTACACATAAGATAAATAAGCATAGATATACCCATAATATCCATTAAAATGAATTATTGAATATTTAAGCAAATATTACTTCAAACTTGGATCTCCCACAATATCAACAATGGAAATGAGTAAATCTCCCACTTATAAAGTATCTAATGTATTCTTCAACAAAAATTTATACAATATTTTCTTATCTAAAAGTATAGGCTACAAAGTCTCAAGCTAAAACCTAAAACATTAGGGAAGAAGGAATATGATGGAATGAATGAATCCCCTAGAATAAATGGGTTTTAAGCTGTAAATTGAATTTGGGGTCGGCTGGTCAAAATGATCCCTCTGCCCTTGGGCCATTTTCCGTACTCATGTAATTGTAGAAGATTGATCATGATCGCACTTACTGTGGTCGCGGTTAGTCCATTGTGATCATAGTAGGTCGGCTATCTTGACTCGCCGTGATCAAGAGCTAATTCCCATGATCGTAATAACTGAGGGATCAATCCTGATCATGCTTCAGTTTGTTCAGCTTTTGTACTTCAATTCCCTTTTTGATTTTTTTTAGCTCAAGTTTGCTTCTTTCTTCTCAATTCCTGTACACCTGAAAAATATGGGAATTAGTATATTTAATCACAAATGTATCTCACTTAGACATCAAAATTATAGTAGTGTGCATGAATGTTAAGTGCAAATAAGTTGTAAATTCACCACATATTAGCAGCCCGACATTGGTGGAGAGTTCATCTTGATTCTAGGCCAGCTGGATTTTTCTTTGACATGGGCTTCGTACTCTGTGTTTTTCTTAATGAATTACATGCCTCAAGCCTTAGGAATTGTTTGAGGGATTAGTACTCAAGATTGGAGAAGGGCTCTACGATGATTGCCGAGCATGAGGCTTATTTTAATGAGTTAGCTAAGCATGCTACTTTTATTCTGAATATTAAGTATGCGAGGGATCACTGCTTTATTTGTGGATTAAGTCCTCCCTTCATATGTCTACTCAAAGTTTAGTTATTGTATATAGGTCTTTTACTGAGGTTTCTGGTCATACTCAAGTGCTTGAGGAGACACATCATGAGGCCCAAGAAGGCAATAATAAGAGGCCCAAATATTAGGGCAGTTTTATTGGGAGTCATAGAGCTCCCAATTTAAAGGCAGTGGTTTTCAGGATAGGTACCCTCTGTGTTTTCCATATCAGCCTCAGAGTCAGCGTAGTAGACCCATTTAGGTAGAGCTCCAAATTAATGATGGAGGTCAATATTTTGTTAGTGATCATCCTGGTCAGGGCAGTGGTCAGTCTTTGAGGGGCTCAACTTTTGCTTATTCTACTTAAGGTGGATGCTCTAGATTAGCTGGATCTTCTAGTTCTCATTTAGGTTTAGCTCAGGTGACTTGTTATAGTTATGAAGTTGTTGGTCATTATTTGCAAGAGTTGCCTAATCGTGGGGTGATTGTTGCTTTAACTTAGAGTGTTCCCTATATTAGAGGAGTTCATCCCTTAGCTATAGGTGGTTTGCATAGTCGTAGGGGCAGTTCTTAGGGTGATTAAAATGGTCCTTAGGTAGGTAGTCTAGGACATAAGTCAGAATCCTAACCAAGTGGCGGGTGTGGTCAATTGTATGCAGTACATACTAGACCTGCGGTTGATTCTTTGGATATCGTTGTCATAGGTATGATTATGGTATTCCATCAGTCGTTTTTTGCTTTATTTGATTTGGGATCCACTTATTCTTATTTGTCTTATTATTATGCTCTATGGTTAGGTTAACTTGGGATTCATTACCATGCCATTACGTGTATCTACTCTTTTGTTTGATTTCTTAGTAGTGGATTGGGTGTTCAGGTCTTGTGTTGTGACTGTTAGAGATGTTGATACTCACGTTGATCTTATTATATTGGACATTATTAATTTTCATATGATTTTAGGCATTGACTGCTTATCTTACTATCATGTGGTCATAGATTATTTTACTAAGACCATACCTTAGTCATGCCCGACAGACCTCCTATTATGTGGTAGAAAGTTATCATCCTCGAGCCGACTAGGATTATTTCTTATATATGTGCTAGTATACATATTTTAAGGGGTTTCGAGTCTTATATTTCTTATATATGTGATGTTAGTATGGAGAGTCTATTACTTGACTCTATTTTGGTAGTTTATGTATTTTCTGATATTTTCCTGACTGATCTGCCTAGCATACCTCCTGCTTGTGGGATTGAGTTTGTTATTGATCTTAAGACTGGCACTCGACCTATATCTTTGGTACCTTAGACAAAGAATGCTCCTTGTGGAGCTACTATATTGTTTGTCAAGAAAAAAAATGGCTCCTTGCATTTGTGTATCAATTATAGGTAGCTTAATAAGTTAATGGTGAGGAACCATTAGCCTATGCCTTTTATTGATAACTTGTTTGACTAAATTCAGGGTGCAACAGTGTTTTCCAAGATTGATTTAAGGTCTGGTTACCATCAGTTGAGAATTCAGACTAAGGATATCCAAAGAATACTTTTAGGACCTGCTATAGTCATTATGAGTTCCTAGTGATGTCTTTTGGGTTGACTAATTCCCTAATTGTATTTATGGATTTGATGAGTTGAGTGTTTAGACCTTATTATGATTCCATTGTGATTGTGTTCATCGATGACATCTTTGGGTCTTTGAAGAGTACGGAGGAGCATGCACAATATTTGAGGATTGTGATGCAGACTTTAAGAGATCATGTACTTTTTACCAAATTCTCTTAGTGCGGGTTTTATCTTGATTCATTGACATTCCTTAGGTATGTCGTGTCTAAGGATGGGATTATGGTAGAACCAGGATGGTTTAGGCAATTTATGATTGGGATAGACCTACATCTCTAATTAAGGTTCGTAGCTTTATTGGCTTGGCTAGCAATTAGGCGATTCATCAGGGGTTTTGCTACTATGCCAACACCTAAGATTAGTTTGACTCAGAAGGAGGTTCTTTTTTTATGGTTCGAGGAGTGTTAGTCAAGCTTTGGTAAGCTTAAGAAGTACCTTACTTGAACTCTTTTTTTGGCTCTTTTTGTTGAGGTTTAGGGATTCACCGTGTATTGTGATCTTTTGTTATTGGTTTAGGTTGTGTATGAATGCAGTAGGGTTAGGTTATCACTTATGCATTGAGCCATCTTAAGGTGCTATAGTGCAACTAACCCACTCATGACTTGGAGTTGGCGGTGGTAGTTTTCTCACTTAAGATTTGTAGGCATTATCTTTATGGCATGCATTGTGAGATTTTCATAGATAATCACAGTCTTTAGCATCTTATGACCAAGAGGGAGCTTAATGCTTGTAAGATTAGATAGATAGAGTTGCATAAGGATTATGCTATTTGTATTTTGTATCACCAGGGCAAGGAGAATGTGGTAGCAGATTCCTTGATTTGGAAGAAAGTGAGTATGGGCAGCTTGGCTTGTATATCAGTTTCTCATAGGTCGTCAGAATGGGCCATTAGTACTTAGCCAACTTAATGGTTCACTAAGATATTTCAGACCCTTAAAGGATTCTTTATAGTGTTAAGGCGAGGTCTTTGCTATTTGAGTAGATTTAGGATTACCAATTTGAGGATATTAGGTTGTGCATTCTATATGATCAGGTGTTGATTGATGACTTAAACAAAGCTACCATAGATTTTTAGGGTGTTTTTAGATTTGATAGTCACATTTGTGTTTGAAGGATTGATGATTTCATTCAGTTGATTTTTCCCAAGGCTCACTACTCTAGATATTCTATTCAGCCAAGTACAACCAAGATATATAGAGATTGAGGCAGTATTATTGATGGAATGGCATGAAGAGAGATATGGAAGACTTTTTTAATTATTGCCTATGTTGTCAGCAATTAAAGGCTGATCATTAGCAACCAGGTGGTTTAATTCAGAGGTTACTCATTCCCAAGTGGAAATGGAAGAGGATTACCATGGACTTTGTTAGTGGTATATTTACCCTGTACTTCCCGTGGTTCTGATAGTATTTGGGTCATTTTACATTGATTGACCAAGTGGGCACATTCCATTCCTATTCAGGTTTCCTACAGTGCCGAGAGGTTAGCCTGTATCTATGTTTGTAAGATAGTTTATTTACATGGTATGCCTATGTCTATCATTTTAGATTGGGGTTCCGTGTTCATTTCCAGCTTTTGGAGGGCTTTCCAGGAGGAGTTGGGTAGTCAAGTGGACCTTAGTGCAACCTTTCATCACAGACTAATGGCCAGTTAGAGTATCCTATTTAGGTTATCTAAAATATACTCTAAGTCTGTGTTATGGATTTTGGAGATCAGTGAGAGCAACACTTAGCCTTGGCAGAGTTTGCATATAAAAATAGTTACGATTTGAGTATTGATATGACGCCCTTTGACACTTTGTATGGTAGGAGATCTCATTCCCCAAATGGATGGTTTTAAAATTTTAAGATTCAACCATATGGTACTGACTTTCCTCACGAGTCATTGGATAGAAGTAAGGTAATTCAGGATAGGCTAAGAGCAGCTCAGAGTAGGGAGAAGGCATATACAGATAATAGACTTTGTTCCTTGAGATTTGGAGTTGGTGATCGGGTATTCCTCCGTGTGTCGACCATGAATGGTATGATGAGATATAGAAGAAAAGGCAATCTCAACCCTAGATATATTGAACCCTTTGAGATTTCTTGCACCACAGGTAAGGTAGCTTGAAAGTTATCCTGACATCTAAATTTTGGTGCTATCCATTTAGTGTCCATGTTTCCATATTGCAGAGCTACATTCTTGATCCATCTTATCAGCTTAGATGGGACTCAATCCATCTAGATTAGTGGTTGACCTTCTAGAGAGATTCTTGTAGTTAAGGTTCAGTGGAGGCATCTCCCAGTAAAGGAGGCTACTTGGGAGATTAAGAGAGAGATGCGTACCCATTATCCTCACCTATTTGAAACTTTAGGTATATCCAAATCCTCAACTTTTGCAGATGAAAGTTCTTTTAGTAGTGGATATTGTAATGACCTTTCAGGTCATTTTCCATATTTGCCCTTATTTTCACCATTAGAAATTTTCCATAGCTGCCCCGAGTCACTTATAACTTACTGGGACTAGTAGTTCGATTGTCGAGTAGTTCATTTGTTTTTTAGAGCAAATTTTCTGTTTTAAAGCCTACACTAGTTCGAATTGACAATCAGGCGAACACTTTAGTTAAACAGCCTTGTATGCCAATTATGACTGTCCCAACAGCTTCAAAATATCAATTTTAGGCTAGGAGGACTCTTTGTTTGGGTCCCAAGGCACTCAAGCTCATTTCAACCTATTGGTTAGAAAGTTAGGAAAATTAAATATAGGTGTGGGACCCACTTTTAGTTGAAACAACCTTGGATGGAAATTTTGGCTGCACTATTGAGTCCAGAATGTCGAATGTGGTATGGTAGGATAGTGCATTTTCATATACGGGATATCAGATGAATCCTTTGGGTTGGGGGAGACTTGCAAATTTCTATGTCTCTCATCTGTATCTAGTGCCATTGCGAATAGCAAGTCGAAGGGGCGCGATCGTGAATCCCTTGGATGGCCACCCAAATGTTGTGATCATGGTTACTATTTCGTGATATCGACTCACTTTGGTATACCTGGATATGGCAATCACGAGCCTCAGGTCACAATATCCACACTCGGATACCTGGGAGGGGTACAAATAGACCATTTTTAGCCCCTTTTTACCCATGTCATCATCCATTCTCTTGAGACTTAAACCTTAAGAAGTGGATAAGTTTAGTATTAAATCTCGTGGATGATTTTGGAGCTTGGTAATGAGTATTACACGATTATATTTTGAAACTGTGGTAAGATTTCTCTAATTTCATTGTAGATTTTCCCATTTCTTGTTCAAAATCCCTAAAATATGATGGCTTGATTCTAGGCAAAATTCATATCAGATTTTACCCATTATTAGGGTAATTACTCCTTGAGCATGTGGGAATATTGGGTTGGTTCAAAAATGTGATTTTCATAAGTGAGACCCACATTGGGTTTTGGTGTGACTTTTGGACCTGAAGCACAATGGTGTAATATGGATATCATTTTTATCGTGTTGATGAGTAGATTTTGATTTTGAAAGCTTGATATCATGTAGAAGCTTCTCAAAATGGAAAGTCGATGATTTAGAGGATTCTTCGAGCTTTCCTCAGTGTCCAGGAAGGGTAGGTTTTCTTTTCTTCTTAGATTAAGTTATGCCAAAGTATGTTTATTATATTATGTCAGACATGGGATGGGTTTTAGGTTTTGATGATCAAATTGTCAATACTTTGTTAGTTGTACCTTCTAGGCTATTGGAAAATCATAATTTAGGTGCTTTGGCTTAGTTACTTAAATCATGAGTAGAATTTCCATCTTAGGGCTAATTAAGGATTTTTTGACATGTAAAACTAGATTTAGATACGTTTTCCTAGTGTAAGATAGTAATTTCTTAGTAGTGGATTTCGAGGATTTTCAAGTGGACCATTTGACCCACCTTAGGTCAAGATTTGTGTTAGCTATTGAAAACCTTCTATACACTTGTTGTACGTCTTCAAATTACTCATCGAGGTAATATTTAGAAACTTAGGTACTTGATGGTGATGATGGGTTGAATATTAAGAGCTGAGTCTTATGGATTATGCTAGTAATTATATTATTACTTAGGATATTGAATATATATTTTCTGGTTTGAGTCTGAAAATTGATTATAATATTTATTATATACTTACCGAGGTGATGCCGGACACTAATGATGATATTGAAACACCCCAAATTTTGGCCATTGTTCCTTGAGATTTAATCTTACTACCCTAGTTATGACTGGAACCAACAAGTCGTAAGGTGTCCTAACGAATCATTACGACAAGTCATAGCTAAAACAGTAAGTTATGGATTGATTCTACTTTGAGTGCAAGCGACTCATAAAGAGCCATAAGGATGTGTTACGAGTTGTAAGGTGTAATCATAGGGCGTCCAGTGTAAGTCTTAATTTCAGTTCTGTGTTGACTATGATTGGACCCTATTAATCGTAGTGTCTCATTACGGGCTGGTTGTTTGAGTCATAAGGATAACAGTGTAGGGTTACTTAGTGCACTACCTTGGTTATAACTCATGTTGATGAGTCGTAAGGAGTGTCTACGAGTCAAGGGTTGACTAGTGACCCACATCCATAAAAGACTTTTTAGGAAATCATTCCACACTTTAACAGATTAAACACTTTCATTACTCTCTCAAAATCCTCCCAAGCAAGTCAAGCTAGGGTTTTACCAATTTGTTTATCTAAGGGCTTAAGGGTTGATTTCTCTTCATGAAACCTTTTAATTTAGGCATGTAATTATGTTATCCCCTATCCCGGATCTATATGCTAGAACTTCAACTGATAACCATCTACATAACCTATATGCCCACTCAATGTAGGACTTATCCATACTTTTATTTCTCCTACTCAGTGGTCGAGGATTGCTCGTGTGTCAACTTGAAGTGGTGAGCTTCCATGTTTTGTAAGGCTCTATTTTAGGATAATATTTTCTTTGAGTTATAGATTATTAGATACTATTTTAGCTATAGTTTTGGGAATGTCCCGACACTTTTATTGATTTACTATTTGGTAGAGTCATTATTAGACTACTTTGAATTGTGGATGGTTTGGTTGTTGATTAGTTATACTATTCCCATGATATCTTTGATTTCTAGTTTTCTTATCTTATAATATGTTGGAAATTCATCTGACATAGAGTAAGGTGGTTTATAGTTTGGGTATTGGGGGTGGGCTCTGGTCATTATTGGACCCAAGATACTTGGAACAACCAGTACCTGGGTAGGGTCATGTCAAATTTGTATCAGAGCCAAGTTCATAGTCAATTGGGTGTCCACAAAGTTGTGTCAAGTAGATTCTCTTTTATGGGTGTACAGCATGTCACACCTTTAAGGGAGACACTATGAGATAGTTAGGAATGCTTCCCATTTTTATTGTTCTATTTCGATCTATAGAGTCTAAGATCTCAAATATCCTTAGTTTTTGTCTGTTTGCCTTTTAGATTATGACTCCAAGAAGATCTGAGATTCGTTGAAACCTTTATATCCCATTTGAGGACAATGGGAATGGAGGTCATCCTACTCTAGGAGTTCAGACCCGATCTAGGATTGCTACTTTTGATTTCCCTAATGGAGCTCCATCGATTCCTCTTGTCCCTTCTCAGATACCTTAGGATAACATGTCTAATACTAAATTTTGCCAGTCGATCCATTTTCTTACTCAGTTGTTTGTCTCTTAGACTAAGCTTGTGGATTCTGTTGCTCCATCATCTAAGGCCACTAGAGTTTACCAATTTATAAGGTTGATTCCTCCTTTTTTCATTGGTACAAAGGTTGCATAGGATTCTCAGGGATTTATAGATGAAATAGATAAGATTTTCTACGTGATGCATATTACTAAGATAGAAGTGTGGAGTTTGCAGTTTATTAATTAAAGGATGTAGCGCATCAGTACAGTGAAGAGTGGGAGCAACCTAGGGGTGTTATTGCTGAGTCTTCCATATGAGAGGTATTTTCTATAGCTTTCTCGATCGCTTTTTTCCTCAGGAGTTGAGGTAGGCAAAGGCTGAAACATTTATGAATATGAAGCAAGGCAGGATGACAGTCAAGAAGTATGCCTTGAAGTTTCATCTGTTGTCTCGATATGCACTAGATTTGATGTCTAACATGAGGGCTAGAATGAGGAAGTGTTCCTTTTAGTGCTTTTGAGATTTGACTCTAAAGAGGAAGGTTGCCTTGTTAAACAAGGATATGGATATTTGTCAACTTGTGGTTTATATGCAGAAATGTTGAAGTAGAGAAGAAGAAGCAAGATGGAATTAGAGAGAGGAAGAGTAAGAAATTTAGATTTTTTTATTAGGGTGGGGGTCAACAGTAGAGCGGTAGATATGGTAGAAAGTGGTCTAAGAAGAACTGGGGGAGTTCTAGTTCCTACTCTATGAATAGTGATCCTTATTCGTGGTCATTGGGTGATTTTCGTTCTTAGCATGATAGAGGGTTTAGAGATATAGGAGACTAGTCTCTGTCCAGTGAGGCTCAGTCAGCTCCATCATATCCTCCTTGTAGATTCTATGGGCAGGCGCACCATGGTTTTTGTAAAAACGGGAGGAACAAGTATTTTAAATATGGTAAGATTGGTCATTTGCAGAGAGACTTCCCATCTAAGGTTGCTTCTAGGGAAAATAAGATTCTTGTCGCCCTTGCATCCTTGCTAGCCACCAGGACTCTAAGAAATTTACCAATGTCGTCACAGGTATGTTGCGACTCTTTTCTAATAATGTGTATTGCTTGCTCAGTATGGGGTCTACTCTTTCTTATATGATTCTATTTGTGGTTGTACATTTGGTTTTGATCCCAAGTATATCCCTGGTCCATTTTTAGTTTCTACCCTAGTGGGTGACTCTGTAGTTTCTAAAAGAGTTTATAGGGTTTGTGTAGTATCTATTAGTGGCAGAGAAACTCTGGTAGATTTGATAAAGTTAGGCATAGTCTATTTTGATGTCATATTAGGGATGGACTGGTTGCACTCGTTCTATGCCTTCTTAGATTGTCAAACCCATAAGGTTATGTTTAAATTCCCTAATAAGCTGGTCATTGATTGGGAAGGGGGTTCTCTAGTGCTTAAGGAAAGGTACATATCATATCTTGAAGCCCAAAAGTTAATTTAGAAGGTTCGCCTTTATCATTTTTCTGGGTTAAAGATTCTAATTCGGAGGGTCCTTCCTTACAATCCAGTCTCATGGTTAATCAGTTCCCTAAACTTTTAACTAATGATCTTCCTAGTGTCCCTCCCAATAGAGAGATTGATTTTAGGATTGACCTTATTCCATACACTTGTCTTATCTCTATTCCTTCTTATAGAATGGCTCCAGCCAACTTGAAAAAGCTTAAGGAGCATTTAAAAGACCTCCTTGACAAAGCTTTTATCAATCTTAGTGTGTCTATGTGGGGTGCTTCTATTTTGTTCATGCATAAGAATAATGGTTCCCCTTGAATGTATATTGATTACCTATTATTGAATAAGGTGAATGTAAGGAATAAGTATCCACTCTCGAGGATTGATGATTGCTCTAGACAGCTTCAATGTGCTAAGTTCTTTTCTAAGATAGATCTGCAGTCTGGGTATCATCAGCTAAATATTAGGGAGGTGCATATCCCTATGAAAATCTTCTAAACTCGTATGGTTCCTCTGAGTTCTTAGTCATGTGTTTTGGGTTGACTAATGCCTCGACTGCATTCATAGACTTGATAATAGGATCTTCCATCAGTTTTGGATTTATTCATGATTGTGTTTATAAATAATAAGTTGGTGTATTCCATGAGTAAGGTAGATCATGATGATCACCTCTGTATCGTGTTTCAAACCTTAAAAGATCAGCATTTGTATGCTATGTTTTTGAAGTGCGAGTTTTATTTGCAGGATGTTACTTATTTTTGTCATGTCATCTCTAGTGAAGGGATTACAGTGGATCCGTAGAAAGTTGCAGTGGTTAAGAAGTGGCTTAGCCCCTCGACTCCAATAGATGTCAGAGCTTCTTGGATTTAGCTGATTACTATAAGTTATTTGTGGAGAGTTTCATGACCCTAGATACCCTGGTAACTAAGTTAACCAAGAAGAAGATGGTGTTCTAGTGGACTAATGCTTGTAAGGGTAGTTTTGAAAAGCTAAAGGATAAGTTGACTTCATCTCTAGTTTTGACTCTACTTGATGACACTAATGATTTTGTTATCTATTATGATGCACCTCGTGTGGGACTTGGTTGTGTGTTGATGCAGCATTGTAGGGTGGTGGCCTATGTTTCTAGGCAGCTGAAAGTGCATGAAAAGATTTATCTAACTCATGAATTTGAGTTGTTGGTGGTAGTGTTTGCATTGAAGATCTGGTTTCACTATTTTTATGAGGTTTATGTAGATATTTTTTTCTAATCATAAAAGCCTGTAATATGTGTTCACCCAGAAGAAGCTGAATTTCAGGCAAAGAAGATGGCTTGAGTTGTTGAAAGACTATGACATGAGTCTCAACTACTACCCAGATAAAGATAATGTGGTTTTTGATGCTCTTAGTAGGTTATCCATGGGGATTCTAGCTTATATGGATGAGGAGAAGCTAGACTTGGTAAAGGATATTCACTGTTTGGCTAGCCTTTGAGTTTGCCTCTTAGACTCCAAACATGGTGGTGTGTTTGTGCATAAGGTTGCGCAATCATTTCTTGGTGCTGAAGTGAAAGAGAAGAAAGGATTGGATCCTATCTTAATGAAAATCAAGAATAATGTGGGAAGGCAGAAAATAATGTCCTTCGAGATTGGTGGTGATGGTATCTTGAGATACCAAGGGAGTTTGTATGTTCCTAATGTTGATGGGTTGTAATTGAGGATGTTGGCCAAAGCTCATGAGTCGCGTTATGTCTTTCATCCTAGTTCGACAAAGTTGTATCATGATCATAGGGAGATCGAATGGTGGAATAATATAAAATGAGATATCGCCAGTTTTGTGGCTAAATACATGGTGTGTCAATAAGTGGAGGTTGATTACTTGTGGCCCAAAGGGTTGTATTAATAAAATGAGTTGCCAGTGTGGAAGTGGGAAGTTATCAATATAGATTTCATCACCAACCTTCCTCTATCTCGAAATTAGTTTGATTTAATTTGGGTCATCGTGGACAGGGTGATTAAGTCTACTCACTTTTTGCTAGTGAGGATGAATTTCTCTTCTAAGGACCATACATGGGGTACCTATTTCTATCATGTCATATTGTGGTACTCAGTTCTCATCACACTTTTAGGTATTTGTTTTAGAGTGGTTTGGAGACTAAGGTGAGCCTTATTACTGCTTTCCACCCGTAGTCAGATGGGCAAGAAAAAAGGAGTATTCAAACATTACAAGATATGTTTTGGGCTTATGTGATTTACTACAGTAGTAGTTGGGTTGATTATTTGAATATTTTAGAGTTTTCATACAATAATAGCTACCACTCTAGTATTAGGATGGCTTCGTTTGAGGCGTTGTATGGTAGGAGGTGTAGATATCCTAGTGGGTGGTTTGAAGATGGTGAGGTTAATATGTTTGGACCAGATTTTGTTAACCAAGCAATAGATAAGGTGAAGGTGATTCAGGATAGGCTTAAAGCTCTCCAAAGTCGCCAAAAGTCCTATATAGATGTAACACAAAGGAAGTTGGAGTTTAGTGTTGGCAATTGGGTGTCCTTAAAGATGTCTCCCATGAAAGGAGTAATGCAATTTTGGAAGAAGGTGAAGCTCAGTCCCTAGTAGGTCGTCCTATACTTGGTGTTGAAGATGGCTGGTTGTGTTGCATATGAATTATAGGTTCCCTATAATTTGAGTTCCATTTATCTAGCATTTCATATTTTGATGTTGAGAAAGTGTATGGGTGATCCTACGACGGTTATTTCTTAGGAGGGGGTGGGTATTTTGGACTCCTTATCATATGAGGAAGTCCTGGTTGAAATTTTGGATCAGCAAGTTTTTTGCTTATAGACGAAGGATGGATCTTATATAAAAGTTCTATGGAGGAACCACAAGGTTGAAGAGGCTACTTGGGAAGCCAAAAAGGACATGAAGTCTAAGTTTCCATTCGTGTTCTTCGCTCCAGATAATTGTGCCTAAGGTATGTATTATTCCTAACATTTTTGTTTTCTAACTTTGTTACAGGTAAGAGTAGAGGTATATAGTGTCCAATCATTTTAGGAATTTCCTTAACCCATCATTCGTGAATGAATGATCCAAGTGGGGGAGAATTGAAACACCCCGAATTTTGGCCCTTGAAAATTCCTTGAGCTTTGAACTCACTATCGTGGTTATGACTGGACCCTATGAGTCGTAAGGTGTCCTGAAGAGTTGTTAGGATGAGTCATAAAATTATCAGTAATTTTATGGCTTGATTCTACTCTAAGTATGAGAGGTTCACTAAGAGACGTAAGGTTATGTTATGAGTCGTAAGGTGTAATCGTAGGGTGTCAAGTGTAGGTCTCAATTTGGCTTTTTTGGTGACTACAACTGGACCATATAAGTTGTAGGGTCTCATTATGGGTTGGTTGGTTGAATCATAAGGATAATAGTGTAGGGTGCCTTGGTGGTACTGCCTTGGTTATGACTCGTTGTGACGAGTCGTAAGGAGTGGCTACGATTCAAAGGTTGACTCGTAACCCGAGGCATCTTTTTTCAGCTTTTAAGTTAGGGGCACTTTAGAAATTTCCCATTTAAAACTCTTTTGACCCCACGTCCATAAAACACTTTTAGTGCATTCATTGTACACTTTAACATATGAAACACTCTTTTTACTTTCTCTAAATCCTCTCAATAAGTCAAGCTAGGGTTTCACCAATTTGGTCATCGAAGGGCTCAAGGGTCGATTTCTGTCCATGAAACCTTATATTTTAGGCATATAGCACTAAACTTAAACTTAATATCTCTACTTAATGAAAGTACATGGTTATTTTTGTGATTTGATGTATTGTTTTTTGAAGTGGTTAAGGGTTTTAACATGAATGGTCAATAAACTATTTCCCCATGGTTTTATGATGCATTACTTATGTTTTAATTATAGTTTTGAACTTGTGGGTGCATGGGAACGGTAATTAAACTGAGGATCCATGGTTAAACCCCAATTTGATGATTTTGCCTTAATTATGGTTTTGGAAATTATATGCCATCAACATATTTGTGAAATTGTCAATGAAAATGGCTTTTGTCACATACTTTGGTTTTCCCAATTGTAATAATTCATTGACATAAAAAGGATAATGAAGTATGCATATTTTTCTTGAAAGGCCTTGGCGGCCATGTATAAATGGTGGAATTGGAACCTCGTGGTTTGGTTGATAAAATGGGTTCAAGTCTCGAATAGTTGATTATTTGAATATCTTTTTACCTATGGGTTATAGTCCATGTTAGATGCGTAGATGACCTGGCATGATGATATTAGTTTGCAAGCGAGGTTGGTATGATGATACCAAAGGGATAACTTGGTGGGTAATTTTTTAAATGAAAATAGCAGTGTGTTTTAAAAGTTTTTAATGGTTCTTTAAAAGAGGGTTGTGTAGCTGAGTCATTAAAGTGGAGGTCCAAGTGACCGATACTAGGAACTGGGCTAGTCGGTGAGGGGGTCATTATGGCTTGAGGGTTCGACTCTTATTTCTTAGGCCAGGTGGTTTGATTCCACCTTTTTCTTCTTATTATTATTATTAGAGGATTTGAGTCCCCCATCTCATACTCATAATCGGGTTCTTAAGTCACCTTAGTATATGATTTGAGGGTTCGAGTCCCCTATGCGCATATATATATATATGAGAGTATTTCTGGTTTGTACTGCTACACGCATTGGGGCCTGACTAATGTCATGTGAACTGGGGCCTATATAGCATGTGGGTTCTATTAATATGACGGTTGAGCTATATAATCAAGATTTAGGTTTTAAAATGCATGTTAAGCTTTGTTCCCTACCCCGACATGTGATATAAATATATATATATATATATATATATATATATACGCATATGCATTTGATAATGTGCACGGAATTTTGCATGATTTGAACTTTTATCATGGCAATATGTTATCCCCTATCCCTGAGTTACATACTAGCACTCCAACCACTAACCATCTATGTGTGTTGTATTCCCATGTGATGCAGGACTTGTCCATACTTCTACTTCTCCTACTTAGAGATCATGGATTGATCGAGAGTCGACTTAAAGTGGTGAGCTTACATTCTTCGAAAGGATCCATTTTAGGATTATATTTTCTTTGAGTTATAAATTATTGGATACTATTTTTGGCTACAGTCGGGGATATGTCCCGATACTTTATTGAAGTTCTATTTGGTAGAGGCTTTATTGTACTACTGTGGACTTAGGTTAGTTTGGTTGTTGATTGGTTATACTCTTACCATGATATCTTAGATTTCTAATTTTCTTATCATGTAATATATTCGAAATTCATCTGAAATGGGGTAAGGTGGTTGATGTTTTGGGTATTGGGGGTGGTCTCTAATCTTTCCTGAACCCGAGATACCCATCACGACTAGGCCATAGTTCAGGTCGTGTCATATATACTTACTTGTTTGAGTTTGGATATTGATAAAGACATTGATGACATATATACCTAGTTCAAGTTTGGAAGATAATCATGATATTGATCATACCATTACTGGTTTGAGTTAGGATATCACTATGATATTAATCATGATATTGGAGGTAAGATATCGACGATGTTGATGCCTATGATGTTGCTTATAGAAGATGATATTAATGATATGTGTATCGATTTTATGTTCGAAAGTGGAAATTATTGTAATATGACATGGTATAGATAAATTCTAGTTGTACCTTGAGAGTTGGTAAATGATGGTAGTTCATGTTATACTATCTTTGTGTGTACCCTCCAGGATTTTGTGGGCCTGCATTAGGTGATTTACTTTTCCGCACTTATTTTCTTATAGGGTCAAATATTGTAGTTATAATTGCATATGTTTGATCCTTTGCATTATGTTATTATTCCAGTTATTTACTTATTTACATAAAGCGATGATGGAGTTGATACAGGTTTGTCTCTTCCTAGACTTAGTTATTTTTTCTTGCATTTTATCATATTTATATCATGATTTAGCTCAGTCGAATGATAATGCCTACTGAGTACCCGTTGCTTTTGTAGACATACTATACTTTTGTACCTTTTAGGTGTAGATTTGAGTACTAGTTGCCACCATTGATTCAAAAATAATTTTGTGTTAGATTCCAGAGATTGGGTGAGCTCTTGAAGTCCAAGTTGCCCTATTTTTTTTTATATCTAGTCTTTAGTATCGAGACAGGGTTGTATTGATTTTTTTAGACTTGGGTTGTATTTATAGTAGCTCTTGTACTGGCTCTACCAGGTCATGGGATGGTTTTCTATATTATGTCTACCTATAAACTATTTTTATTGCCTTTCTTACTTATGTATTAAATTGCCTATTTGTCCATTTTTGGGGCTTTTCCACCAATTTAACCCATTACGAGTAGCTCTGATTTACGATCCTACTTACATACTGGCAGGGTTTAGTAGGTGCCATTAGTACTCTTAAATTGGATCATGATAATTCAGGGTAGGTTTTATGACCTTTAGGCTCGATAAGATCAAGAGTGTTCTCCTGATTGGTTACTGGTATGTTACAAGAGTTTCATATTCATGTTTATGCGTCGTTAGATACCGGAGCCACACTTTTCTTCTGACTCCTAATATGGCTAGGAGATTTTGGTGTCATCCCCAAAATCTTTATATAACCCTTCACAATTTCTACACTAATCGATAGTTCAATCATAGCCCAATGGGTATACAAAAATTGCCTAGTCACAATATCTCAGAAAGTCACCTTAGTCGGTCTTATTGAGTTAGACATGACTGATTTTGATGTTATTCTTAGCATGGATTGGCTCCACACTTTCTATGCCTCAGTTGAGTCTAGAAATATAGTAGTCCAATTTTAATTTCTAAATGATCCAGTCTTAGAGTGGAAGGTTAGTACCTTAGTGCCAATATCAATTTGTCTCTTTCCTTATGGAAAGAAAAATAATTTCTAAAGGGTGCATCTATCTTCTTGTTAGAGTCAAGGATTCAAGGTCCAAAATCCCGTCACAAGTCAACTACAATAGTAAAAGAATTTCCAAAAGTGTTACCTGAAGATATGCTTGGAGATCCTCCTTAGCCAGAAATTTTCATTGGAATAGATCTCATTTTAGATACCCAAGCTATCTCAATTCCACCTAATAAAATAGCTCCATCCGAGATTGGAAATTAAAGTAATAATTGAATGATCTCTTATACAAAGGTTTTATCATGTGACAATGCCCAAGCGCACACGCAAGTGTACGTGGTCTACCAAGTAATATAGTGGCCTTCAAGAAAGGCAAATATCAATCCCACAAGGACTTTTGTCGAAAACTATCGAATTCTAGACTAACAATTGAGATAAAGAAACCAAAAAGAGTGTTGAATAATTGTAATCTAAAAGTAAAGTAAATAGTGCACAAAAATAAAGGTCTTGAGACAATCAATAAGAGAAAGCCCAGGGTTAAAGAACTTTGAACAATCATACTATGTTATTGAACTTCATTCGTTAACTCGCTTATCTTGGTTGTTGATTCGTAGGTTTAATTGCATGATCATGGTCTCCTGACCTATAACCATTTACCTAATGGGGACATTACAACTACATCATTGAGCGGGGATGCAATAATCCAATTAAGTGTTTTAAAGTTATCATCCTACCTTTGAATCAAGTAAGGCATCTAAGTACATCCCTGTCCTAGATGTGTAATACCCCGAACATTCTTTAAGTCAAATCTAGTATCCAGAAGAGTTAGTGATGACTTCCTAAATTAGCTTTCCAATGAAACCAATTTCATCCAAATCTAGTATCGGAGTAAAAAATTATGGACGTATTATAGAGAACTATCGGAACCGCCCAGAAGTGATGGTCAGGCTGGCGGACCGTCGATCTATCGATGGACCATCGCGACTAAGGTAGTGAACCCATCTTTTGGCCAACTTCGATGGTCAGGACCAATGGACCATCGAGCTAGCGATGGACCGTCTCCCAAATCATCGCAGACGAGGCAGAAAGTTTAGGTTCTGGCCAAGTGCGATGGTTAGGACCAATGAACCGTATCCTAAACCATCGTAGACAAGGTAGGAAGTTTAGGTTCTGGCCAAGTATAATAGGATGGACCGAAGGACCATCGATCCAGTGCCAGACCATCGCCCAAGCCGTCGCCACTTTCAATCAATGATTTTAAGCCATTTTTAAAAAGGTATTTGGGTCTTTTCCACCCATTTTGACCCCAAATTATACAAGACTTGAGCTCATAATTTCATTATTCATCCACAACACCAAATTAGAGGTTCTCTCAAAGATCAATCCCCAAGAATAAGAAATCCTAGGTGTCTAATCCCAAGGAAAGAATTCAAGTTTTTATCCACCAATCTTCAAGAAATCATCCACCCAGGTATGTAAAGTGTTGATTCATCAGTTTATTTTCCCCACGAAGCTCAAGAATCCCATTTTAAACTCATGAATTGTGATTTCCATGTGGTGAGTTGATTTTAATTATGTTGATATGGTTGTATGAATACCAAGTTGGAGTCTTTATGTACTTTTCATGAAATTATGCTAGTATGTGGGTTTGGAAACTTTTAAATTGAGTTGATTAAAGTAACCATGATGTATGAACTAGTTTATATGCCTAAGTCTAAGCTTCTGCATGCAATGTATTTGATAAAATACCCAAGAGAAATATAATCATGCTTTATAACTCAATTATGACCAAATTGATGAACCCATGCTTTACCCTTATGTTCAAAATGACTTTCATGTTATTGTTATGCATTGAAATTGTTTGATGGATTGTTCAGGAGATTAGCACTATGAAATTATGACATGCTTATATAGATTCCTATTCATATACAAAACCATGATAATCAAGTGCCTAATTAAATTCCCCAAATATTGTATTATTAATTGTTGATTATGGTCATGAGTCCAGGAAGTGTCATGTCTTGTCAGTTTCATTCTATCGAGTCCTGGGGGTACTTGTACCCGACAATTTAGCTATGTGCCTAGAGAAAGTTTCAGTTTTCAAGATACTCTAAGTCAAGCCATGTTCAGTAGAATTCAGCCAGTCCCATGACTCAAGAAAACTCAGTAATCTCAGTCAGTTATCCGATATCAGTAATATTCTGTTAGTCAATGAAATTCAATGAACTCAGTCCAGTCAGTTCAGTATAATTAATTCAATGTCTATTCAGATGGGAGTAGGATTTAGCACTGAGTGAGCCCAAGAATGGGAACTCACCTGCGAGTAGAGGGTATGATTCTTAGAAGCAATCATTGAGCTCCAGAACTACGTATCTAATGTAGGTTGAGACATCTAACCTATTAGATGAGGGTTGATGAGGTGACTTAACCAGTTAGATGAAAGTCCCACCATTCTTCTTAGAGTATCTGTTAGATAAGTGATTACTCGTAGCTTGTTTTTACCAATGGCGCAGTATTGGCATCCTTCTAATTAGGGTTACAGATTATACCCCAACTCAATTATATTATCTTATTTGGGGTATGTCGGTTAGATGAATACTTCCCACATATCTGGACTGTCAGATATAGTCACCCAACCCAGTACGGAACTCAGCTAGTTCCATAAAAAATAGGACTATCAAACACAGTCATTCAGATAATAGTATATCAGTTATACGAAAACTTATGTTATTAGTATTCAGATTTAGTGATGTCATGACCTCAGTTATAGTTCACGTATTCATGCATATGTTCTCATATTCATGTTATTCGGTCAGTTAGTATTGTTCATATATATAAACCCCTTGCATTCATCCTACCCCACTAGCATACAGTACATTCAATTGTACTGACGTATTTGCGCTATGGTTTTTTTATACCATAGGTTCAGAAGCACGAGCTCCAGATTATCCTTAGTAGATCATATGTTCAGCATCCAGACTAGCAATGAGTCCTCATCATTCAAGAATAGCATGATTATTTTATTACTTTATTATTTCAATAGTTCGGAGTTAGTTGGGGACATGTCCCATCAACTCTATAGTTTTTAGACAGTTTAGAGGCTTATAGACTATAGCATGTTCACACTGTTATTTCACTTTTGTTTTGGTATTGATATACTGTATTTCCAGATGTTATATTTTATTAGATATTTGAACCTTATGGCCTTTCAAACTTTTTCTGTATTTATACAGTATATTATGTAGTGGCCAGTTACAGATATCAAACATGGGTTAGCTTGTGTTCCTTCGGGGTCATGAGCAATGTGTAATGTTCCTGGTACCAGATTTGGGGAGTTACAAACTTGGTATCAGAGCCTAAGGTTCAATAGTATCCTAGGAATTCTGAAAGCCGCATCCAGTATAGTATTGTTGATGTTGGGCGTATTTACACGCCTAAGAACCATAATTTGCCCATATTTTAGCTAAGTTTTGAGGACAAAAAATATAATTCCTGCACTTTTAGTCCATTTTCCTTTAAGTGAGCTAACCAATGTGATTAGCATGTTTTTCAGGTATTAATGGTGAAGATTTCAGCACTTTGTGGACCTTTGGGAAGCAAAGGAAAACTTCACGTAAGAAGGAAGGCAGCTTTTGGAAGCTTGTGGACTGAATGTGATGCATGGAGAATCTATCCCGGGCAAAATCAGTATTTCTAAATACTTAGGGATGCAACAATAACTTAGTAGGACAAGGATGTTATAAAAACCTTATTGCTGAATTTTTCAGCATCATTATCACTCACTCATTATTCAATTTCGGATTTTGTAAGAGGTTTTAGAACAGAAAACACGGCTCTTGTGAGAAACGGATAGGGGAAAAACGTCAATCCCTTTTTGACACCAAAATCACTTCCATCGCCAAGTTTATTCTAGGTTTTGGTATGATGATTATGTCTATTGTGATTTCCGTTGTAATCATGAGTAGCTAAACTTCTCTGTTAGGGTTATGGAAGCCTTGTGAGATACTATCTATTACTATGAGTTTGTTAATTCTTGATGTGTATGCTACTTATATCATTACTCTCTTTGTTTTAATTTAATTCTCATGGTTTCAAACATAGAGAACATGCCATTATAGCATTAACTTGATCGAGAAAAAAAGTTACATGTTTGGAAAAGAGATTATGACAAAGAAATAGGGCTACCAACCCCTATTTACACGTTAATGCCTTAACCGAATTAATTTCTTGGAAAGTTCGTACCATTAGTTACACGCTTTAGGATCGAGAGAGTTAAAGTGAAATAATCCTTGATGGTTGAGAAACACTAGGATTTACCATTAGAATACGAATCTGTATAAGTGCATGAATGTCTAAATTCCGCATTACTCATAGTTAATAGATACGTAGAACTCATAAGGTGGACATAACCCTAACTTATTATTCTCTATGATTAAATCTTACTAAACAAAGCATTCCATTGTTACTTTGATAGAATTAATTCACGCCATAATCCCATCCCCCCTTTTCCGTAGAATTTTCGACCAACAGTCTACTAATAATTGCAACACTTAGTGACCAAGTATTCCCTGTGGGATTCGACACCCAACCCAGTTGGGTTCTATATTTGACAGTAACCGCTTACACTTTCTAACGAGAGCTGTAGTTTGGGCATTATCAAATTTTGGCACCGTTGTCGGGGAATACGGTTGTCAACTAAGTTTGTGATAGTTAATAGACCCTTTGGTCAAAGATTCTATACTTTTACTTTTTGTTTGTTGTTTTTATTTTATTCAGGTTCTGTTCAGTGCATGCCAAATACTCGAAGTTATGGTCAACCATTATTACCCATAAATCCTGAACCACAACTTATTGGCAGAATGGATGCACAACGAGACATTGAAAGAAGGGCTGCTCAATAGGAGCAGGCTAGATTAGCTGCATTGGCAGCCGCTCAAGTGCATCAACAGAATAATGATAACCCAGGTCGGGCAACCAATCCTGATGAAGAGGACCTGGGTGATGATGAGTTACTAAATCCACGGCGTGCAGATGAGGTGGCAGCGCCGGTGAACAGGAGGGATCGTCAAGCTAGAATGAGACCTGAACGCCAAGCTGTGCAGGCTTCTTTTGATAATAATAAGGATGATCTGGATGGAGCTGGTGCCACAGGAGCTATTATTCCTCCGCCCTTGTCACCCGGAGCCAAGTTCAATATCACTAGCACCATGATTCAACTATTGTAGCTCAAGGAGTTATTTGGTTGACTTGCAGGCGATGATCCAAATATGCATCTGATCAATTTTATATCTACATGCAACTCATTTGACAATCTAGGAGTTGGACAGAATGCAATTCGGCTGCGCTTATTTCCATTGTCACTATTTGGAGAGGCAACTCTATGGTTGAATGGGCTAACTCCTGATTCTATTACTAATTGGAGGCAATTGAAAGATGCTTTCCTAGAAAGATTCTTTCCGCCATCCAAGAGAGCACAGCTGAGAGATGAGATCAATAATTTTCGACAGCTTCCAACTGAATCTCTCCACAAAACATGGGAGAGGTTTAAGAAGAAGCTTATGCGGTGCCCAAATCATCATATGACCAATGTCCACTTGATGGAGATATTATACAGGTCTTTGAATTCGGTGACTAAGCTAGTGGTTGATAATGCTATAGGAGGGTCATTCATGGACCTTACTTTTATTGAGGCAAGTGATATGCCAGATCGTATGACAAAGCAGAGCAGAGCTTGGCATACTAGGGATTCTGAGGTAGCAAGCTCTACTATATCTATTGGCATGACTGCAGAGCAGAGGCGAAGATAAGAGGAACGTGACCAAGATATGGCTCACATAAAAACGCAGATGGATCTTGTTACCAAGAACTTATTATCAGGGAAGAAAGAAAAGGTTAAGGCCGTTGTATCACAGGGAAGACATGACTTCGATTCTGAGGAAGAAGCAAATTACTTGAATAATCAGGGGGGTTCTGAGGCAATGCCCAAGGAAACCAAGGTCGGAACTATTATGATAAATCAGGATACAATGACCATTATCAAGGTAGTTTGAAGAACAAGACTGACAGGAGTGGTTTGTATATTCCTCCTGGAAATCGTGAGGCTGTGGCGTCTGGCTCTGGGAAGGTGTCCATGGAAGATATGATGGCTAAGCTGTTGAAAGGAGTGGAGTCAACCAACATGGGCGTAACTGAGGTAAAGAATGATTTGTCATCAATAAATCAATTGGTTGACTCGCATTCTACTGCAATAAAATAGTTGGAGCAACAATTGAGTCAACTATCAGCGACATTCAACTAAAGAAAGGCTGGCACTTTACCTAGCGACACTATGCAAAATCCAAGAAATGATGGATCGTGTATGGCTATTACTACCCGGAGTGGTAAGGTGTTGGAAAATCCGTCCAAAGGCAAGCAGGTGGTTGATAATACAGAAGAGAATGTTATTGATACAGATTGTGATGATTCTGTAGAAGCTGAAAATCTGAATGAGAACGTTCATGACACTACACCTAGACGTCACCAGCCTGAAAAGATTGATAATCGGAAGCAAGATAAAAAGGAAGTGGTGGAGAAAACTATTCCCCTTCCACTACCACCTTTTCCTCAGATACTGAAGAAGAAAGCTGATGACACCAGGTTCAGTAAATTCATGACTATGTTTAAGCAGATGACTATTAATGTGCCTTTGGTGGAGGCGCTGGAACAGATGCGTGGGTACGCCAAATTCATGAAGGACCTTTTGGTAAAGAAGCGGGCAACAAGTTATGAGCTAGCAGATAATGTTCATCATTGTAGTGCAATTGCCACGAGGTCTTTAGTACAGAAAAAGGCAGATCCCGGTGCTTTCACTATTCCTTGCACTGTTGGATCTTTGGATTTTGCTAAGGTGTTGTGCGATTTAGGAGCTAGCATCAATTTGATGCCACTATCCGTTTACAAAAAGTTGGGGTTGCACGATCCTACACTAACCAATATGCGGCTCGTGATGGCAGATAGGTCGGTAAAATGACCTGTTGGTATCTTATATGATGTACTGGTGAAGGTTTCTACCTTTATTTTTCCTGCAGACTTTGTGATTTTGGACTGCGAGGTGGATTATGAAGTTCCCATAATCTTGGGTCGTCCTTTCCTCACAACAGGAAGTGTGCTTATTGATTTACGAGCCAATGAGCTTTTATTTCAGATGAATGACGAAGTGGTTCGTTTTGATGTATGCAAATCGATGAAGCAGCCAAGAGATATGAACGTGTTCTCTGTAGCTGATGTTTATCATGAGGATGAGAAAGAATTATCTGTAGAGAAGCAGCTTACTGTTGAGCCATTTCCTATGTGCTTTTGAATTCGGAGCGTGAGGATGTTGAAGAGTATGAAAAAACTGTTTGTGCTCTAAAAGGATTGGGGTCATATTCTCATGCTCCTAAGAAGTTGGACCTTGATCTTAAGAATTGACTTTCACCACCAGAGAAACCTTCCATTGAAGAGCCACCAGTACTAGAATCGAAAGAGCTCCCCAGTCACCTAAAGTATGCATTTTTGGGAAGTGGTGATACACTTCCAGTTATTGTTGCGGCTGATTTAGGTGAACAACATGTAGAGGCTCTCATCTCTGCTCTGAAGAGGTACAAGAGAGCTATTGTTTGGACTATTGATGATATAATTGGTATCCCTCCTAGATATGTATGCCCACAATTAAGCATCAGCGTCGTCTGAATCCATTCAGAAAATGATGCACCATATATCTCGATGAAGTCTAACTAATCGAGATAACTATGTCATGCCGCGACAATAAATCAAGCGCTACATGGGAGGAAACCCATCATTTTTAATCGTTTTATTTTACTAGAAGTTGTTTTTGTTAAATAAAAATCCAAAAATAAGAGTCGAGCCACGACCAAAACTAAGGCGCTTAGTGGGAGGCAACCCATCTTTCTAATTGTTTTTGTTGTTTTTGATTAAATGTAGGTGTAAGGTGTACAAAGGAGGGGATTAATCCCAAAAAATTTGAGTTGTAAGTGTACCATGTTAAAGGTGGTATGTTAGGAATGAAGAAGCAAAGGTTATCGGTTAGGCATTGCCTATGCAAATCTAGGCAACGAACAAGGCAAGGCCTATGTAATTGCCTATGCTCACTGCCTCAACTAGGCAATGGTAAAGGCAAGGCCTATACAAATCTAGGCAATGAACAAGGCAAGGACTATGTAATTGCCTATGCTCACTGCCTCAACTAGGCAACGAACAAGGCAAGGCCTATGTAAATCTTGGCAAAGCATTAGGCGCCGCCTATGCCCAATTAGGCAATAGCATAGGCGCCACCTATGCCATTGCCTATGCTCACTATTTCAACTATGCCATAGCATAGGCGCCGCCTATGCCCAACTAGGCCATAGCATAGGCGCCGCCTATGTCCAACTAGGCTTTCAGAAAGGCGCCGCCTATGCTAAGCATAGGCAAAGCATTAGGCGCCGCCTACTTATGTTTTTTGTCTTCTAACCCGATTTTTCATGGATCAAACCTGACCCAAGCCTTGGTTTATAAATAGATCTTCAACCTTAGAACAAAATCCCATTGTTGTCTCAAGATAGGCGCCGCCCAACCTTCCAATTTCTCTCAAAATTTTTCTTTTTGCTCATCTAATCTTGGAAACTAATCTTTCGGAATCCATCACCAAGTAAGTTATTCTTTTATATTCCGTAGTTGTTTAAATACTATGCTTATAATGATTTGTTAGATCTTGAAGTGGTGTTGGTGATTACAATGTGGTTGGTTTGTTATGATACATCTAGTTGAGTAAAAGAATGTGTGTGGGTGTTCTTGACTTTGTTCCGACTTGTATTTGATTGTCATACACTGTCATAGTTTTATGAAGCCAAAACTGTGAAGTTAATACATAATCTTGTAATATTGAAAGCTTGAATGTTTGCATGACTCGTTCATCGAGATACCGATTATGATTGACCACAAGCATAAGATGGTGTGATTATGCCTATGCAATAACTTGTTTCTAGTGGTGGTATGATCCTTATGTGGTAGTCTTGTTCAAAAAGTGCATTCATCCAAACGTGAAAGTATAGACAAGATTACATGAAATAGAATCAGAAAGGATAGTTAAAATGACATGAAAGTATGACTGTGCTAAACATGTTGTTGGAACATATTGCCTAAATGTAATCAGTTTGTGCCAACAAATTAAGTGTGGAGTGGTGCTACTACTGCTTGTTTATTGATTAAATCTTTTAAGATGAGCGAACATGAATCCATTTTAATCTTAGGTAGCATGGCACCAAAAGGACGACAAGGGAAAGAAAAAGTGTCCACCTCACAGAAAGGTCAGAAAAGGGGAAGAAAAGAGAAAGCTGAATCCTCCTCGCTGCAAATACCTTGACGCACTTTCGGGATAAAGTGGGTGCTAAAGGAGGAAGGAAAGGAGTGGTATAAGAACAACAAAGTGAAAAAATATGTTCACGTGGATTTGATACAAAAGGAAAGTCTAGCGAAGAGAGAACCTCGCATTTTGGCTAAAATCATGGCGCTATATATTGATTTCAATTTTTGAGATATGGGAGAATGCAATCTTGATCTAACGTGAGAGTTCTATGCCAATTGGTCCCCAAAGATTACCGAAAGTGAAGTGAAGATTCGGGGCCAAGTCTTGCAACTGAATGCGGAGTTTTTCAACACTTTTCTGGGTTTTCCATCTATAGATCCATCACCGCTCAAGGAGCTTTATCACAGACCTCCGTACAGGGCAATCAGACACACACTGTGCGGAACTAGATCAATGGCACGTTGGAATCATCACAAGGATACCAGTCGGCACAATACCTTCCCGTATGCTTCCCTAAATAGAGAAGCTCATATATGGTTGAGGATAGTCAACTCTTGCCTCATTCCTGGGACACAATACACAAATATCACACGAGATAGAGTATGCTTGGTGTACGCTCTGATGAATAATATTCCCATCAACATTGGTGTGGTTATACGATCATCAATGCGTAAGACTAGGCTGCACAAGAGGTCCTATTTCAGCTTTGGCAATTTTTTGACTGCGATATTGAGGAAGGAGCACATTGAAGAGGAACCTGCAAATCATAAGCTTCCACAAAAACCAAAGAAGGTTGATCTTACAAAGGTTAATGATCCTGAAACTGGGCATGGCATCAACCTGACCACTGCAGAAAGACATGCTTGTGACGAAAGCTTCTTTTGCCATTTATATGGCATGACGAGGTTTACAATGATGAGTGGGGTACGTGTTCCAACTGATGCAGAGCTCCAGTAGTTGGATTATGACTACCCGATGAATGAGCATGCGCGGGCTATGTGTGGAGTAGGGGTACATTTTGAGGAACCTCTCGATGATGATGTGTCAACTGATGATGATCGCCGAATGCCAGACTCAGACGTGGAGGAGAACTCTGATGATGACGACTCTGATGATGATTCCAATGCAGTGGGTATAACCCCATACATCGAGGAGGAGTCCGACTAATCAGGTTTTCCTTATTTATTTTCCACTGAGGGCAGTGTGTCCCTTCTAAGTATGGGGTGCTGGTATTTGTATGTTGTACTTCCTTGCCTACATTTATTTATGTTTGTTTGTAGTTATTTTTAGATTTTTAGATTTTTTAGATTTTACATGAGATTGTTCTGATAGGCGGCATGGTATTATGACAAGAGTTTGTGCTAAAATCATTACTATTGAGACATTTAGGCTCTAAGTGTGACTCACTGTGTGATATTTTCGTGGTTTAATTCCTTCATCTGTTGGGTCAAGAGTCTATACTGCTCCCAATAAAGTTGACCATGTGCCTTATGTGTGTGAGGGTATAGTATATTCTGTGTTGTGACTGATGCTAGAACTTGCCTGGTGTGTGTGTAAAACAAAATAAAGAGTTTGAGTTTAGGAGATGATTTAGGCTTTTCTTTGGCAGCCCTAATTTGTTTACCTTCTTTTTACCTACCTTGGTACATTATCCTAGTTAACCCCCTTTGAGCGTTTAGCTATTTTCTTTAACAGCCTCATATGTAGCCTAATCCATTTTTTTTCAAGTCCATAATTTGATCCAAATTCCTAAGCGCTTTAAATTGTAGAATCATGTGGCAAAATAGGAGGAAATTGGTGACAATAATGTCTCAGAGTTTATGAGTGCTTGAAAATGTTGTGAAAAAGAGTGGCTATCATAGGGATGCTTATAAAAATAATAATAATAATAATAAAAAAAAAAAATAGAAAAGAAAAGAAAAGAAAAAAAATATAAGAGAGTTGTATATTCTCACATTTGTGTTTCTGAATGAATAACTAATTGGATGAAAAGGGGTTGCTAGATGAAAAGAAGGAAGAGGGGTTGTTAAAAGCTAGTGTAAATGGCATAACGGAGTGTATTAAAGCGCTTAGGGAACATAGTCACTATTTCTAGACAAAATAGTCTTACCTGTCCCTTAGCCTACATTAAACCTATAAAGACCTATTTGATCCTAAGCTTAGCATTCTAATATTAGTAGAGCATTACACTAAGGGCAAGCCTATGGTCATCAGTTGCAACATATGAATTATTTGTGAGAGTGAGAGCAAGGAGAGTCTTATACCCATGTTTCAAAAAATGTAAAACTATGAGTGATTATGGGTGATATCTTTTGTGAGACACACATGGTTGATGTTATTTGGGTAGTGTTATATGATTCTTTGTGGCTTAACTTGTGGATACGAATTAACCATCATCGCGAGTCTATGTTGGAGGTTGAATTGTTTCTAGTAGTGATCAAGAAAACTACTCTTTGTTAGTAATTGTCGTGCATGTCTTGTTGAACATTTTGTGTTGCTATTGTGAAAGTCTAGCTAGGTGGTTGCATGGACGTAATATTTTGTTCGAGGACGAACAAAGCTTTAAGTGTGGGGTGGTGATGTTGGGCGTATTTACACGCCTAAAAACCATAATTTACCCATATTTTAGCTAAGTTTTGAGGACAAAATATATAATTCCTGCACTTTTAGTCAATTTTCCTTTAAGTGAGCTAACCTATGTGATTAACATGTTTTTCAGGTATTAATGGTGAAGATTTCAGCACTTTGTGGACCTTTGGGTAGCAAAGGAAAACTTCACGTAAGAAAGAAGGCAGCTTTTGGAAGCTTGTGGACTGAATGTGATGCACGAAGAATCTATCCCGGGCAAAATCAGTATTTCTAAATACTTAGGGATGCAGCAGTAACTTAGTAGGACAAGGATGTTATAAAAACCTTATTGCTTAATTTTTCAGCATCATTATCATTCACTCATTATTCAATTTTGGATTTTGTAAGAGGTTTTAGAACAGAAAACACGGCTCTTGTGAGCAATGGATAGGGGAAAAACCTCAATCCCTTTTTGACGCCAAAATCACTTCCATCGCCAAGTTTATTCTAGGTTTTAGTATGATGATTATGTCTATTGTGATTTCCGTTGTAATCATGAGTAGCTAAACTTCTCTGTTAGGGTTATGGAAGCCTTGTGAGATACTATCTATTACTATGAGTTTGTTAATTCTTGATGTGTATGCTACTTATATCATTACTCTCTTCGTTTTAATTTAATTCTCATGGTTGCAAACATAGAGAACATGCCATTATAGCATTAACTTGTTCGAGAGAAAAGTTACATATTTGGAAAAGAGATTATGACAAGGAAATAGGGCTACCAACCCCTATTTACATGTTAATGCCTTAACAGGATTAATTTCTTGGAGAGTTCGTACCATTAGTTACACGCTTTAGGATCGAGAGAGTTAAAGTGAAATAATCCTTGATGGTTGAGAAACACTAGTATTTACCATTAGAATACAAATCTCTATAAGTGCATGCATGTCTAAATTCCTCATTACTCATAGTTAATAGATACGTAGAACTCATAATGTGGACATAACCCTAACTTATTATTCTCTGTGATTAAATCTTACTAAACAAAGCATTCCTTTATTACTTTGACAGCATTAATTCACGCCATAATCCAATACCCCCTTTTCCGTAGAATTTTCGACCAAAAGTCTACTAATAATTACAACACTTAGTGACTAAGTATTCCCTGTGGGATTCGACACCCAACCCAGTTGGGTTCTATATTTGACAGCGACCGCTTACACTTTCTAACGAGAGCTGTAGTAAATTTGTAGCGTTATCAATTGTACATGGGTGTGTTGCACGCCACATTTATGTACAGTAGGCTATAAGATGTTTTAGGAATAGTTTCCCTTCTTTCAGTATTCATGTCATACCGATGAGCATAAGATGAAATTTAACTCTCAATCTAATTCATTTCTCCCTTTCTTCTACTGAACATACCTCATAAGCAAAAAAACGGAAATTAGTCAGCCCGTTAGTCTATCCAAGCAGATCCCTTGGACGAACATATTTTTTATGCATAGTTTAGAGCTATATTCACTACTCTTGCTAATTCAGTTGCTGCCCAGAATGAAAGACCAGCTGTCGATCTAGCCAACCCAGTGACCTATTCAACTACAGCAAGGATTTAAGACTTCACCCGAATGAATCCTCCATCCTTTTTTGAGTCTAACTCAGATGAGGACCCTTAGGAATTCCTTCACCAGGTTCAAAAGGTTATATATATCATGGGGCTGTCAGCTATTAAGGGTGATGAGCTAGCTGCATATCAGTTGCAGGATATGGCTCACACATGGTTCAAATAGTAGAAAGTAGAGAGGGCTGGTGACACAGGGCCTATAGAGTGGGAGAAGTTTGCCACTTCTTTTCTTGATAGATTATTTTTCCTAGAGCTGATGGAAGCTAAGGTGTTAGATTTTATCAACCTCAGGCAGGGTAACATGGCAGTAAAAGAGTATTCTCTTAAGTTTACTTAATTAGCTATATATGCTCCTCATGTAGTGGCAGACAATAGGGCTAAGATAAGTAAGCTTGTTTCTGGGGTGAATGATAATGTGGTCAGTGAGTGCAGGTCTACAATGTTGGTTAGTGCGATGGACATAGCTATGCTTATGATCCATGCTCAACAGATAAAAGAGCAGAAGATTAAGATGAGGGAGAAGTAGAATAAGAGAGCAAGGATAGGTAGTTTCAACTTTGCTCAGCCTAAGTCAGAGGGTGGAAGTCGTTCTCAATTCTACCCAAAGTCATCTCTTCCAGCTCTTTTCTCAACCAGTGCTCCAGTTCTAAAATTCAGAGATGGAAACAGAGATAGGGCACCAGGCTTTAAGTCTCAGGGCAGTGTTAACCGTGCCCGAACCTATCCTCTTTATTAGATATGTGGCAAACACTATCAGGGTACTTGCAGAGCTGGTAGTGATATTTTCTTCAGATATGGAAAGATTGGCCACAGAGTCAGAGATTATCCCCATCTAGGTCCTCAGGGTCCACATAATTACCCTCCATCTCAGTCCAGCTGCCTTAACCAGTAGGATGAAGACTCTATGCTCTTCAGTCCCAACAAGATCAGGAAAATCTCCTGATGTAGTTACTGGTATGTTATAGATCTTTTATGAACATGTTTATGCCTTGCTAGATCCAGGAGCTTCTTTCTCTTTTGTTACTCCCTATATAGCAGTTGATTTTGGAGTCAGTTCCAAAATTCTAGCAGAGCCCTTCTCAGTCTCTACCCCAGTGGGTAAAACCATCATAGCCTAGCGAGTATATAGGAACTATTCGGTTATGATATTTTAAAAAGTCACATCGGAAGACTTAGTCGAATTAGAGATGATTGATTTTGATGTTATTCTTGCCATGGATTGGATTTATTCCCGCTATGCCATAGTTGACTACAGAAACAGAGTTGTCCAATTTATGTTTTCGAATGAACCCTTCCTAGAGTGGAAAGGTAGTACTTTAGTTTTCAGAGGTTAGCTTTTTTCCTACCTCCCGACATGGAAAATTATATCTAAAGGATGTATCTATCATATTATTTGAGTTAAGGACTCTAGTTCTAAAACTCCGAGTATTGGATCAATCCTGGTAGTGAATGAATATTCCAATGTCTTTCCCAAAGATCTTCCTGAAATTGCTCACTAAAGGGAAATAGACTTTGACATAGACCTTCTTATAGATACTTAGCCTATATCTATTTTTCCATATAGAAAGGCACCAGCAGAACTCAGAGAATTGAAACACCAGTTGAAGGATCTCCTAGATAAGGGTTTCATCAAACCCAGTGTGTCCCCGTGGAGCGCACCAGTCGTATTCATGCACAAGAAAGATGGTTATCTCAAAATATGTATAGACTACCATCAACTCAATAATGTCACAGTCAAGAACAATTATCCACTTCCCAAAATCGATGACTTATTCGATCAACTTTAGGGTGCCAACTATTTTTCTAAGATAGACCTCAGATTAGGCTATTATCAGCTTAGGGTCAGAGAATGTAATATTTCAAAAATAGCTTTCCATACTCGGTATGGTCACTTTGAATTCTTAGTCTGGTCTTACCAATGCCCTAGAAGCCATCATGGACTTGATGAACCGCATGTTCAAGAAGTACTTGGACATGTTAGTCATAGTCTTCATAGATGACATTTTTGTCTATTCCCGCATTGAGCATAATCATGCAGACCATCTGACAATAGTATTACAGACTTTCAAAAATCATCAGTTGTTTGCCAAATTCTGTAAGTGTAAATTTTGTCTAAGGTCAGTAGCATTCCTTGGTCATATTGTCTCCAGTGATGGCATTAGAGTTGATCCTCAAAAGATCGAAGTAGTGAAAAACTAGCCCAACCCATCTCTCAATCAGATAGCATGAGTTTCTTGGGTTTTGTTGGCTATTACCATCGGTTTGTTGAAGGATTTTCATCTATTTCCAGATTGACTTAGAAGAAGGTTCAATTTCAGTGGTTAGATTCATATGAAAAGAGTTTTCAGGAGTTGAAGACTCGACTCACCTCAGCTATAGTTTTGACTCTAACTAAAGATTTAGATGGATTTATAGTGTACTGTGATGCATCCAGAGTAGGTTTTGATTGTGTCCTCATACAACACTGTAAGGTCATAGCCTATGCCTCCAAAAATCTTAAACCCCATGAGAAGAATTATTCGACTCATCAACTTGAGCTAACAGCCGTAGTTTTTTATTAAAGTGTTGGAGGCATTACTTGTACAGTGTTCATGTATATGTATTCACAGATCACAAGAGCCTTCAGTACATATTCTCATAAAAAGTCTTAACCTCCATTAGAGAAGGTTGTTAGATCTCTTGAAAAATTACGACATGAGTGTCCTTTATCATCCGGGCAAGGCTAATGTTGTGACCAACGCTCTCAGTAGACTGTCTATGGGTAATGTTGGTCATATTGAGGATAGTAAGAAGAAGTTAGCTTAGGAAGTCCATCATCTTAAACGACTCGCTAACCTCTTAGTCGATTCAGCAAAAGGTAATCTATGGGTTTAGAATATTTCAGAATCATCTCTAGTATCCGAGCTGAAAGAAAAGAAAGATAGAGATCCCAGTCTTGTTAAGTTGAAAGAGTTGGCCAGAGATCACAAGGTAGAGGTTTTCTCTCAAGGGAGATATGGTGTTCTCCATTGTGAGGGTCGTCTGTGTGTTACAGGTGTAGATGATTTGAGGCAACAAATTCTTACAGAAGCGGATGGTGCACGCTACTCTATTCATCCAGGGACCACTAAGATGTACCGCGACTGATGGGCGATCTATTGGTGGTGTGGGATAAATAGAGATATTGCAGAGTTTGTGGCTAAGTTCTCTATATGTCAGCGGGTTAAGATAGATATTCAGAATCCTAGTGGGTCCATGTAGGAAATTAGTATTCCTACTTGGAAGTGGGAAGAAGTGAACATGGACTTTGTGATGGGTTTGCCTCTTACTCATCATCATCATGATTCAGTTTGGGTCATTATAGATAAGATAACCAATCGGCTCATTTCTTTCCAGTCCATACCTCTTATTCAGCCAAGGATCATGGAGTTGGTCAGATCGCATGGTATTCTATTGTATATTATTTCAGATAAAGGTACCCAGTTCACCTCTAAATTCTAGAAAGCATTCCAAAAGGGTCTTGGTACCCAAGTTCACCTTAGTACAGCCTTTCATCCTAAGACAGATGGTCAAGCAGAAAGGACCATTCAGACCTTGAAAGATATGCTAAGGGCGTGTGCAATTGATTTCAAAGAGGGTTAGGATGACCACATTCCTTTGATTGAGTTTGCATACAATAAAAACTATTATTCCAGTATTCAGATGGCTCTATTTGAAGCTCTCTATGGTAGGAGTTGCAGATGTCCAATCACTTGGTTTGAAGTGGGTGAGGCCGCAGTAGTAGGGCCTGACTTGGTATTTTACACCTTAGAGAAAGTTTAGTTGATCAGAGAACGACTCAAAATAGCTCAGAGATGATAGAAATTGTATGCAAATATGCGCTGAAAGGATCTCGAGTTCGAGATTCGTGATTATGTGTACTTGAAAATCTCTCTCATGAAAGGAGTGAAGTGATTTGACAAGAAGGGAAAGGTGAGTCCTCGATATGTCGGTTCCTTCAAAATTCTCAGTTGTTTAAGCAAGGTAGCCTATGAGCTCGAATTGCCTTTAGATCTAGCCTCAGTTCATCCAGTGTTCTATGTCTCCTTGCGAAAGAAGTGCATAAGTGACCCAGCAGTTGTAGTCCCCGTAGAGGGCTTAGACATTTAGAACAGCCTTTCTTTCAAAGAGATCCCATTCAAAATTCTTGATTACCAGACTCGCAGACTGGGGAACAAAGAAGTCCCTCTAGTCAAAGTTCTTTGGCAGAATCAGTCCGTTGAGAGAGCTACTTAGGAAGCAGAACCAGCCATATGGACCAAGTATCCTCACCTCTTCTTCGCAAACTCAGACTCTGCCCAAGGTAATAGCTTTACTTAAGCTTATTCAGTTTCATGTTCAGATTTCAGTTATAAACTTGGTATCAAATACCCTTACATATCCATTCATATCTTCATGTATCATATCAGTCATATATTCATGCATCAGATATAAATTCTCACCACGAGAAACTCAGCTTCTCAGTAATTTCAGTCATGCATTCATGAAGACTATTCATTATATATCCATGCATTAGATATGCATATTCAGCATGAGATTTTAGTATATCAAAAGTTCCAGTCATATAGACATGTTCAAATGTTCACATCCCTTAAAAAGATCAGTATATCAACATTCCTAGTCTAGTCCCATTCACAGATAAATGTTCCCAAGTGGAAGATATTGTAATATCCTGAACTTTCTTTTAGTCAGTGTAGTATCCAGAAGATTTAGTGATGACTTCCTAAATTAGCTTTCCAATGATAACAATTTTGTCTAAATCCGATATCACAGTAAAAAGTTATGGAGGTTTTATAGAGAACTGTCAAAATTGCCCAGAAGCGATGGTCAGGATGGCGGACCTTCGAGCTAGCGATGGACCATCACCCAAGTCGTTTTGACTAAGGTAGTGAACCCGTGTTCTGGCCAAGTGCGATGATCAGGACCGATGGACCGTCGAGCTAGTGACAGACCATCGACCAAACTATCACAGATAAGGTAGGAAGTTCAGGTTCTGGCGAAGTACGATGGAATGGACTGATGGACCACCGAGCCAGCGAAAGAATGTCGCCCAAACCATTGCCACTTCCGTGTACCGATTTTATTCTATTTTTAAAAAGGTATTTGGGTATTTTAACGCCTAATTATACCATACCAGAGCTCAAAACTTCATTAATCACTCACAACACCAAATTAGGTCTCAAAGATCAATCCCCAAGAACAAGAAACCCTAGGTGTCTAATCCCAAGGCAAGAATTCAAGTTTTCCTCCACCAATATTCAAGAAATCATCCACCCAGGTATGTAAAGTGTTGATTCATCAGTTTTTTCCCCCAAGAAGCTCAAGAATCCCATTTTAAACTCATGAATTGTGATTTCCATGTGGTGAGTTGATTTTAATTATGTTGATATGGTTGTATGAATCCCAAGTTTGAGTTTTTATGTACTTTTCATGAAATTATGCTAGTATGTGGGTTTGGAAACTTTTAAATTAAGTTGATTAAAGTAACCATGATTTATGAACTAGTTTATATGCCTAGGCCTAAGGTTTTGCATGCAATGTTTTTGATAAAATACCCAAGAGAATAAGAATCATGAGGGTACTTGTACCCAAAAATTTAGTTGTATTCCTAGAGCTAGTATTAGTTTTCAAGATACTCTCATTCAAGCCATATTTAGTAGAATTCAGTCAGTCTCATGACTCAAGATAAAACCTAGAAATCTCAGTAATCTCAGTCAGTTATCACATCTCAGTAATATTTCATCAGTCAATGGATCACAGTGAACTCAGTTCAGTATAATTAATTTAGTGTCTAATTAGATGGGATTAGGATTTATCACCGAGTGAGCCCAAGGATGGGAACTCACCTTCGAGTATAGGGTGTGATTCTTAGAAACTATCCTTGCACTCCAAAACTATGTAGCCAATGTAGGTTGAGACATATAAACTATAAGATGAGGTTTGATGAGGTGACTTAACCTATTAGATCAGGGTCCCACCTTCTTCTTATAATACCTGTTAGATGAGGGATTACACATTGTTTGTCCTTACCAGTGGTGCGGTATTGGCACCCTTCCAATTGGGGTTACAGATTGGACCCCAACTCAATTATATTAACTCATTTGGGGCATGTCGGTTAGATGACTACTTTCCATAGTTACAGTATCAGTCTCAATCTCAGTAATAGAACTCAGATAGTTCTACAGAATTCAGGACTATCAGATATAGTCACCCAGCCCAGTATAAAACTCAGCTAGTTCAATCAAAAATAGGACTATCAGATACAGTCATTCAGATAATAGTATATTAGTTATATGAAAACTTATGTTATCAGTATTAAGATTCAATGATGTCATGATCTCAGTTACAGTACATGTATTCATGCATGTGTTCTCACGTTCATGTTATTTAGTCAATTAGTATTGTCTATGCATATAAACCCCTTACATTTAGCCTACTTCACTTGCATTCCAGTACATTCAATCATACTGATGCCCTTGCACTATGGTGTTTTTATATCATAGGTTTAGAAGCACAAGCTCCAGAGCATCCTTAGTAGATCAGACGTTCAGCAGCCAGACTAGCAGTGAGTCCTTATCATACGAGGATAGCATGAATATTTTATTACTTTATTATTTTAGTAGTCCAGATTTAGTTGGGGACATATCCCATTAACTCTGCAGTTTTAGACAACTTAGAGGCTTTCACACTATAGCATGTTCAGACAGTTATTTTAGTTTTGTTTTGGTATTGATATACCTTATTTCCAAATGTTATGTTTTATCAGATATTTGAACCTTATGGCTTTTCAGCCTTTTTTCGCATTTATACAATATATTATGCAGTGCCCAGTTACAAATATCATACATGGGTTAGCTTGTGGTCCTTTGGGGTCATGAGCACCATGGTTTATTGTGATGCTTCCAGAGATGGTATTGGTTGTGTGTTGATGCATTGAGGCAAGGTTCTAGCATACACCTTTAGAAAACTCAAGCCTCATGAGAAGAATCCCGACTTAAGATCTTGACTTATCAACAGTAGTGTTTGCCTTAAAGATTTTAAGGTAATATCTTTATAGGATTCATATTGATGTGTTCATTCATCACAAAAGTCTTCAGTATGTGTTCATCTAGAAAGATCTAAATCTTTATTAAAAAAGCTGGCTAGACTTTTTGAAGTATTATGATATAAGTGTATTGTACCACTCGGGTAAGGCCAATATTATAGCTAACTCTCATAGAAGGCTGTGTATAATGAGTGTTTCTCACATTGAGAATGATAAAGAAGAGTTTATGGGGCTCGTCGGCTTACTAGGTTTGGAGTTTGGTTAGTTGATTCAACCAAAGTTAATGACTTGGTTCAGAATAGTTTGAAACCTTACATAGTAGCTGACATAAAGAAAAAGAAAGATAGATATTCTATTTTGTTTAGGTTAAAGAAAGTAGATCAGAGTCAAAAAGTTGAGTTGTTCTCCAAAGGGGGAGATGGTGTTCTTCGTTGTCAAGGAAAATTATATGTTTAAGGTATAGATGACTTGAGACACTGAATGCTAGTAGAAGCCCACAGTTCTCAATATTCTATTGACCCAAAAGCCACTAAGATGTACTGTGATTTGTAGGAAGTCTATTGGTTGAATGTCATGAAAAAGGATTATGGAGAATTCATGATTAAGTGTTATAATTGTGAGCAGGTTAAGGTTGAACACCACATACCTAGTGGTACGCTTAAGTAATTTAGTATTTCTACAAGGAAGTAGGAAGTGGTGAACATAGACTTCAGTACAGGGTTTCCTCATACTCATCTACAACATAATTCTATTTGGATTATCATGGACTTAATAACTAAGTCAGCCCACTTCTTGCAAGTTAACACTTTACATTCAACTGAAGATTATGCTAAGCTCTATCTTAGGGAGTAAGTGAAATTTCATGGAGTCCCATTGACCATTATCTCAAATAGAGGTGCCCAATTTATATCTCAATTTTGGAAGAGTTTTCAGAAGGGTCTCAATACCCAGGTTCATCTTAGTACAACTTTTAACCCGCACAAAAATGGTCACGTAGAAAGGACTATCCATACCTTAGAGGAAATGTTGAGAGCATGCATGATTGACTTCAGGGGTAGTTGGGATGATTATTTGTCATTTATTTAGTTTACATATAATAATAGCTATCACTTCAGTATTTATATGGCACCATTTGAAGAACTTTATTATAGGAGGTATGGATCTTCTATTAGTTGGTTTTAGGTTGGTGAAGTTGCTTTGATAGGGCCAGATTTAATACATAAGGTAATGGAAAAGGTTTAACTGATTAGAGAAGAGTTGAAGACTGCTCAGAGTCATAAAAAATCTTATGCAAATGTGAGAACAAAGTAGTTTGAGTTTGATATTGGTTATTTTTTCTAAATGAAGGTTTCACCCATGAAAAAGAGGAGGAGATTTGGTAAGAAGGGAAAGATCAGTCCTGCTATATTGGCCCCTATAATATTTTGAGTCATTACGGTAAGGTAGCCTATGAGTTGGAGTTACCTACAGATCCTAGCATTAATATATCCAATCTTCCATGTCTCCTTATTGAAGAAATGTATTGGTGACCCAACATTAGTCGTTACTTTAGAAAGTGTAGGCATAAAAGTGCCATATGTAGTTTTGATGATGAGCAGATGACTATAAGGGACTAGATTCCTGGATATTCAAGGCAATAGTATAGCTGGCACGCGTCTGCACAACTTTGTCCATTTGTGTAACAAATTGGGCAGGTGTTGCTTTTACTAATTAGGACACCTGGTCCAATGATATTTCTGCCCTAATCATCACTCATCTATAAAATGAAAAAAATGCTTATTCATCAGATAAGTTGTTATAAAATCAAAGAGTGAAGAGTGTAAAATGGCAAAAAACTCCATATTCAACACTGCTCAAGTTCTTAGCTGTATGAGTGTGCATAAATAGAAATTTTTCTTGGGTGAGTTCTGATTTGACAATGAATTATCATGTTATATGAGTAATGAACTTTTTTGATTGTTTAAAGAGAACTTAGGTAGAGTTACCTAAGGTGGATATTGGTTAGAGTTAATCAATATCAGGGTGTGTCCTTGATAGAGTTATCAAGATGAGCTTGTAGTATAGTTATTACAAGCAGAAAGAACCTAGAGTTATGTTCTTTAAAATCTATAATCAAGAGTTTGATTATAGTGGATTTTTTAGGTGCTTGTGAGGGCAAGCTGTGTTTTTCCTCCCTTAAGAAAGGGGGTTTCCACGTTAAATTCTTGTGTTTTTACTCTTCGTGTACTGTCTCTTACTTCCTAGTTGCTTTACTAAGTTTTTCCTCTGAGTTTAAGTGACCTGGTCCTTCATTGTGTGGTGCAACCCCTAGAGTTTCAACAATTAGTATCATAGCTAGGTCACTTTAAAACTTTCACACCTTGAGTATCTTGGTTAGCATGGTTGCTCTACCTAATATAGAAGAAGGGATCTACCGCTAGACCACCAAGATTCAATGGGCAGTATTGTGGTTAGTGGAAAACTCAGATGTTTGACTTCATTATGGCTGAGGATAGTGAACTTATGGACATAATTCTTGATAGTACTTATTCTACTATTAAAGAAGTCAAAGAATGAGAAGTAACCAGAATGCTTGTTAAAAGTAAGAGAGTGTATGGTGATAAAGACAGAAAGAAAATTGAGAAGAATTACAAGGACAAGAAATTGCTAATTTATGGTATAGGGCCTGATGAATATAATAGAATTTTTGCCTGTGAAAATTCAAAAGAGATTTGGGATTGCTTGAGGACTACTCATAAAGGTACCACTAATGTGAAAGATTCAAAATTAGACATGCTGACAAATTAGTATGAGACCTTCACCATGAAAGAAGGAGAAACCATCCAAGAAATACATACAAGATTCCTTTATATCTCTAATGAGCTTCACTTCTTAAGTGATTCCATTGTATAAGAAAGTGAAAAAGATTCTAAGTATTCTTCCTAAGTCTTAGGAAACCAAAGTGGATGCCATAACTGAATCCATAAACCCAAAAACCCATACCATGGATGAACTAATTAGAAATCTAAAAACTTGTGAGCTCAAGAATCAACAAGGTCTAGAGAAGAATAAAGTTAAAAAGGGAAAATCTCTAGCACTGAAGGTTTCAAAACATGATTCAAGTGAAAAATATACTGATGTTTCTTTTTTTGCAAATAGAATTGTTAGATCCATGAAAAGGAGTGGTCAGTTCCAAAGAAGAGGAAGCAGTCATAACAAAAGAAGCAATATTGAGGTGTGTCACAAATATTGAAGTCGTAAGCACTTCATTAAGAATTGTCCAATACACAAAATGGATTACCATGATTACCTAATGCCTAAAGGAGACAAAAAAATACATAGAGACTAGGTCCCTAAGAATTCAAGAAGGAATACTGCAGGTGAGTATGCAGTAAAGCAAGCACTAGTAGCATGGGACTGTCTTCCAGTGAATCTGATAATGATGAGAAGTCTAGAGATGTCTCTATGCTAGATGAGAAAGATAATATTATTATCTATGATTCCTTATTTGCCTTTATGTCCAACGCAGAAGATGAAAAATAAAAAGAGGTAACTCTTTCTAATATTAAGGAGAATCCAGATAATTACACTTCTAAAAAGATAAAAAGGCTTACTAGTGTCTTGATTCACTCTGTATGTGAAATGGCTGCTAAGAAAAATTCTTTATAGGAGAAAGTAGAAAATCAATAACTTGAATTTATTTCCTCAACTCTTCAGATATAAGAAACTAAAGAAATGGCCAGTACATTGAATTTAAAAATTCGAATTGTATGAGTTAATAGAAGATGGTACATGAATTAGATGTTAAAGGAAAGAAGAAATCCTTAAGTCTTCAGATTTATCTTGAGGAGAAATGGAAGGATTTACTAAAACACCTTATGTTAGCACTTCATAGGAATAAATAGTTAGAAAGGGACTTGGTCTATTTGAAAGAAAATCTTAACAAATCTCTTAATTGAACTTCTTCTTCATAGATTCTTTCTAATTTGACTAGTCAAGATGTTAATGATTGTAAATGTCTGGGCTATTAATGTGAATTCCAACCTATTGGGTCTAAAGGAACGGCCATTCATTATGTTAAAATAAAAGGGCACAAACTCCTGTGCACTCACTGTGGAAGAGATAGATATTTGAAATAAAGATTTCAACACTTTCTTAAGGGTAAATTAAGCAATACTGACTACATTCAATAGGAGAATTCACATCCTAAGGGCTTCAAGTCCCTAAAAAGGGTGAAAAGGAATATATTTCTACCTAGATAGGCTAGGAAGAATTTGATGACACCATTATCCTCCTACTGGTAAGTGGTTTCCAAACCTAACTTGTGATCATGATTCCAGGCACTAGGAAAAGGATTGCAAACAGAAATAGCTCATAGCTTAAAGGGGTTCAAATCTTAATGATGAAAGTTCTAACTATGTTCTCTCTATGAAGACACTTCAATACGAAGGTGTCTCATTTTGAAATAGATGATTTCAAGGGACGTGGTCCTTAGAAATTCAATCTCACAAGAAGAAGCTTCAGCGGAATGATTAACATATGAATTAGTATCATTCTTAAAAATTGGCTATGTTTAGAAGGCAGTATCCTTGGTAAAATAGGTTCATGTTTGTCTAACTCAGTATCATACCATTGCAGGTAAACACATAAGCGAACAACTTTTGAAGTGAAAAAATGTGGCAAGCATTAATTTAAAAATTCACCCAAATGAGAGGGACCTAGTTCTATCTCAGGTTAGTACCAATAAAAGGTGCCTTAATAATCAAAAAATGTTTTCTAAAAAGGGCCATGTGTCTTTGTTTATCTACAACAATTAGTCAGTTCAATTGCAAAATAAAGAGTCGCACTTATTAGATTCAGATGTGTCAGTTCAAATGAAACATCTTTTTATGACATTGGCCACCTCTTAAAATTGCTAAATCAAACCTTCTTGTCATTATTCTTCAACAATCCCAAATCATCTTCCCAAATCTACAAGTCTTCTCTAAGAAAAACTGGTCCTAACTTATCTCTGTCTCACAAAATCAAACGAATGACATTACTACTTCCTTAAAACCAACAAAATACTAGAAAGTAGATAAAATTCTAAAGAGTCAAACCATCATTTCCTCATTTCCTCTGAGGTGAAAGTGACTAGAACCTATTCTACAAGAGGTTCTGAGAAAAAATGATGGAAGATGCCAAGAAGGCCAACAAATCTTAAACCATGAAAAGAAGAAGGATGAAGAAGTCTATTACAGTAGAGAATAAACAAAATGTGGAAGTTGTAGAGGTTGAAAAAGGTGATGATATAGATTCAGGAGTTGATACTGCTACTCGGGAAAGAATAAAGGAAGTTGAAATTACTGAGAGGATAAGGTCCTCTAAGTCAAAGAATGGTAGCTCTACTGGAATGAGACAGAAATATATAGCTATTAAGAAAAGGAAAGATTCTAAGGGACCAGGTCCCAAGAAAAGAAAAATGATTGAAAAAAAAGAGCCAAGTAGTGAGCCTAAAATAAAGAAGAAGGAAAAGGAAAATAAGGATATTTCTAGAGAAAAAAGGATTGGAAACTTGAGAACATAGAAGGTTTTGTCAGGAAGAGTTTTTTATCCTAGAATTTATGAGAAGCCTAGGATTGTGGTATTGGTAGAATATGTCAAGCATCAAGGATGGTTAAATAAATTTGAGGATACATCACCAGTGGTTTTTGAAAATAAGGTAAGGGAATTTTATTACACTATGGAATTCTTAGAAAATGGGCTAAGTTTGAATGATCAGGTGCAAGGCAATCTTATAAATCTATATGAAGAATCATTGGCAAGATCTTATATATACCTATAATAGGTGTGAGGACAGTTATGAAGCAACAACCCTCAACTAAGTTTATGATAAATACATCAAACGTAGAAGGGACTTCCATATCTGTAGTGAAAAAGAAATTCTTGATAAGTGAGTATCAATTAGTATTTGAATTTATTATAAAGTTCTCTTTTCAAAGATCTAAAAGAAGAAGAATTGCCTCTGGTGTTGACCTATTTTTGATTGAAATCTTGAGCAAGTTTGAATTGATAAATCTTCCTACTCTAATGATAAAGCATATGCATAAAGTGATTCATGATTAGGAAGGAAAACATGGAATGCCATATGCATATCTCTTGAACAAGGTGTTTGTACATTATGGTGTTGATGAAACTAAGGGAACACCTAGAACAACCATGCAGATGTTCAGTCTGAGAACTCTTGTAGAGAATGAATGCATAGAGGGCAAAGCTGGATCGGTACCTTAAGTATCTGAGTTGTTAGCTATTCAAAAGATGTTATGAATGGAAATGGAGGAGTTAAGGATAAATTTAGATTCCAAAGACACAGAGATATTGTACCTAAAATTACAGAATCAGAAGTTATATTTTGAAGGACCAGGTGCCACTGGTAAACTTTCAGCTGAAAATGCAAAACTGCAGGCAAAAGTGGTAGAACTAACTTGTGAAGTTCAAGGATTAAATGATAAGGTGAATTTCCTCACCAAATAGTTTTTGGATGTCTACATTGCTGAAAACGAAAGATCGGAGATGTTCCTTAAGTCCTTTTCCCCCAAACCTCCCTCTACCTAAGCCTTATTATCCCTGTCCTCTCATTAACTTGTGTCAGTATAATTTTGGTTGTTATGTGGACTCTTAAAAATAGTTTATTTTATGTGTTATTGTGGTATGATTGTACTGGCATAGGCTTCTGTTTTGAAAATGAATGATTTTTGCTTGTGTATCTCATCTGTCTCCTTTAGTTTAAAAATGTTCTTCATGTTAGTGTTGACCTAGTGGCCATGAGATAATTATCATGTACTTATCTTTACTCTTGGTTTACTATTAATCATTTTCAATGATGTCAAAAAGGGGAATACTTACTTTATATGTAAGGAACAGGTGTGTGCGCTCATGTTGTGGCATAATGACCGGGGGAAGTATGCAAATGCACTAGATGAATAATGGTGCATATTAACAGGGGGAAGAAAATGTGCTTATATGCTCTGAGTATTTACTGTAAATGACAACAAGGGACCAGATCCCTGTGTTGCATGATGGTGGAAGCATGATGATAAGGTGAACATTCATATTCAGTAGTGGTAATCACACTGATTAAATAAGATTGATGTGTATTGATGTTCAAAGCTTTGTGGTTGGTTTGTCATCATCAAAAAGAGGGAAAATTTCTATATGCAGTTTTGATGATGAGTATATGACGACATGCGACCAGGTCCTTAGATGTTCAAGGCAATAGTATAGCTGGCATGCGTCTGCACAAGTTTGTCCATTTGTGTGACAAACTGGCAGGTGTTTCTTGTACTAATTAGGACACATAGTCCAATGACATTACAGCCCTAATTATCACTCATCTATAAAAGAAAAAAAATCTTCTTAATCAAATAGGTTTTGGCAAATTCAACGAGTGAAGAGAGGAAAAAGGCAAAAAACATCATATTCAACACTGCTCAAGTTCTTAGCTATATGAGTGGGCTTAAATAGAAATTGTTCTTGAGTGAGTTTTGATTTGTAAAGGAATTACTCACATTATTATATTAATGATCTTTTCTCTTTGCTTAAAGAGAGCATAGGTAAAGTTACCTAAGATGGGTACTGGTTAGAGTTAAACAATATGTGGGTGTATCCTTGACAGAGTTGTCAAAATGAGCTTGTATTAGAATTATTACAAGAAGAAGGAACATATAGTTAGGTTCTTTGGAAACTATAATCAAGAGTTTGATTATAGTGGATTTCTCAGGTGCTTGTTGATAGCGCTCACCTATACTATTTAAATTAGTAGAGGACGGTCATTGTCAATAGCTTAACTTTTGTTGAAATTGAATCCTTGAGGAGTGAAAGTAGATTTCAAGTACTAGGGGTGTTCATAGTTACTAAAATGATGCCCACAATGGAAATAAAACAAAATACATGATTTTAAATGGAGGATTGGTTTTGAACAAGGGTAAATCAATGTCAACTCAAGTCAACAAATTAAGGCAACACTTTTGATTTAAAATTCAATAGCAGAAAGATCTTCGGATTATGTCTACCTAAGGGAAAGTTATGCATGGAAACATGATGATTTGGTGCAAATTCTAGTATTAATGATGTGGTAGGATAAGTTGAAGGTCCTTGAGCATAGTTTGTCAACAAAACCTCGAGCATATCACTCGTTGACCCGCTTGAGTACCAATAAAGTATGTCAATTACAACCACCTAATACCTCAATTAGGCATCCTTATTTCGATAAAGATGCCCAAGATATAGCTAACTGTCTACTCACCCTTATTTCTAAGATGACAAAAGATAGTAAATTATGTCCATTATTGTCCAATATGGCTTTTATCACCCATATCTCTCTTTCATGGATGATATGGGTTCCATAAGTTCACTCGCCCCCTTCCCCTTTCAAGGATGATGTCAGCTATCAAGAATTTGGATTTTTCACCCATAAATCCATTTTTGGTATTTGGGGTTTTCACCCATAAACTGCAACCAATTTAATCAAGGAATAGTGAAACCCATCATCAACAAATTAGAATCTATAGAAATACATCATACCCTACACATAATTGAACATTAGCTAAACATAATCCCAACAAAAATAAATTTAGTTACTCATGAAGTAAAGAGGAAGAAATATACCAAAAGGTTCATTCAAAGCATCCATGAAAATGGAAACTAAGAAGATTCTCCCAATTACACCTCAATTCCACCATGTTAAACTTAAAAATTAAAATACATAAATTTCCCCAATTAGTAGGGCTACATGATTACCAAAATAAAACTGTTCAAAGTGTAAGATACCAAATGAGAAAGGGTTTTTAAAATTTAAGGTATTTGGGATTGGCTGGGTAAAGTGACAGAATTACCAATGGGAATAATCTCTCTATGCCACGACCACAACAATATTTCCACGATCGCGGTAGCCACGATTGTGATATGATCACCATGGTCATAGTCATTTGACATCACTTGACCTACCGCAATTGAGACCTTCAGACTGTGATTATAGTAATTAAGACTAATTTCTACTTCGGATCTTCCAGCTGCAAATCTTTTCTCCTTTTTGATCCTTTTCAGCTCAAATCCATATTTTTCCTTATCATTACTTATATGCCATCAAAATATGGAAATTAGTGCATTCAATCATAGATCTATCTCATTCATATGTTTAAATCATAGTAGTGTACATGAATGTTGAGTGCAAATGAGTAGTAAATTTACCACTCATCTCTTATGAGGGAAAGTCAAGGTTTTTTCTTCCTTGATCAAAGGCATTTTCAAAATAAATTCTTGTGTCTTCACTCTCCTGCACGGTCTCTTACTTCTTGGTTTCTTTATTGAGTCTTGCTTATGATTGACTTAGAGGGACCTGGTCCCTCACTGTGTGGTGCAACCCCTTAGGGTTTCAATGGAAAGATAGTCTCTCCTTTGAAGAGATCCTTGTCAAGATCCTTGATCTTCAGATTAATAGGTTGAGTAGTAAAGAGACAGCCTTAGCAGAGGTCCTATGAAGAAATTAGTAAATTGAGGGAGCTACTTGGAAAACAGAGGCAAATATAATGACCAAGTACCCCCATCTCTTCTCTTAGAACTCAGTCCCTACTTGAGGTAATAGTTTCTTTAATTAATTAATTTTTCAATCTCATGATATCTAACTATTTTCATTTCTTTGTATGTATTCATAAGTTTGGTTCAGTCCCGGCATCAGATATGGATTCATCTATTAATTCATAGTTCCTCTTTATTATTCAGTGCAAAATTTTAGCTTTTCCCTTGGTACTTAAGCTTAGTCAATTCTATTTGGGTTAGAATGATTCCAAGTGGGATATGTTATAACGCCACATGTTTTTAACCTTTAGACCCACCAAGAGGTAGACTAATTAATTAGTTTTCCAATGTAACCAGTCTCACCTTAATCTGATAACGTAATAAAAATTTATGACAAATTGACTGAGGAATTGTCAAACTGCCAGTCAAGACTCATTGTCATAACATTAAGGAACCAAGAAATTATCTCCTTGACAATGACCCCTCATGATGACTCGTGGTCAGACTTAACGATTCATCAGAAAAGAATTCATTGTCATAACAGTAAGGATACAAGGCTTAGGTACTCAGGTCACAACTCTAGGCCATGAATTGTGACCAGACACAACAAGTCGTAGCCTTAGTCAGCGTGATTATTTCTTAGAAAATTTTGAACATTTTTTAAAGGTCTTATTGGTTTTTTACCATTCTTTTAACACCTAACCCACATCCTTTAGGCCTTACCATGGTTGGAATATAAGGAAAAATTTCCCCAAATCGCTCATAAACCCAAAATTTAACTAAAAATATAGAGGTAGAACAATGAAAGAGTGGTTTTGTTTTTTAAAAGCCAACTTAGAGTTCTTCAACTTCAAGCACAAATTCCAAGGAGTTCTTCGAGAAATTTATCTCCAGGTATGTGGTATTTCTTCAATGGGTTCCTTCCCCCCATTGAATCCCAAATATTTCGTCAACTCTCATGTTTAATTCACCCTTTAATTTTAGGGTTCCGTGGCAAGTATGGATTTTTTCTTGAAATTTCAATTATTATTGTAATTATACCATGAGTACATGTTTTCCCATAAGTTTAGCATCTTTCCACACTCAAAATTATGAGTTCCATTTTTATTGATAAATTATTGAGTTTTGGCTTGAATTACAAAATTCCTCGTAGTCAGATTTTAATGTTATCATGTTTAGTTGCATTATTGGGGTATGTCATTATAATGAGCAATTCATTTTTCAGTTTTATTTAGTTGTGAGTAGTCATTAGCATTGAGTGATGCGTGGATAAAGGCTCACCCATTAGTTTGGACTGAGACCTTTAGTAGATGTCCCTAAGTTCAAGAACTATGGTTCTACGATAGGTTATAAGAGGTCACACTCCAGTCGAGGACTGACACCCTACTCCTTTATGACATTAGTTTAATGGATCCACGCTAGTCAATGTTCTTACCCTTAGCAATGTACTGAATACCCATCCAACTGGGGTTATAGGTTGGACCCCAATTGCTCATATTGGGGTATGTCGGCTAATGTTAGATCTCATAGACCTCAATTTATGTTTCATTTTAAGATTTTGCATGACCTTGTATTTAGTTATTTAGTTTTCATTCTGTACATGCTTATACTTGGTTTTGTATTTAGTTTACTATGTTTCATGCATTCATGTTTCGTTTATACTAGTTAGTTTTCGTATCTCTCATACTCAGTACATTCAAAGTATTAATTGTATACTTTCCTACAATATATTTTCTTATAATTTAGGCTCTGTTGCTCAACATCCAAATCATGCTAAGTACGATTCAGTACCATATTCAGCAGCAGTGTTTGGTGAGTCCTCATCATACGAGGACTAGTTATCAGTATTTAATTTTAGTATTCCTTTACATATTTTTAGACAGTTGGAGTTAGTTGGGGGCTTGTCCCAATAACTCATATCAGTTAGATGCCTTTAGACAAATAAACAGTTAATTATATTTTAGTATATTGGTTCTTATTAGATAGTTTTGGTTTTGATGTTCTTGTTCATTATTGATTCTTTTATCATTGTTACTAGATTATTTCAGTTTATCTTTCGCCCAGTATTTTGTTACTTCTTTAATTTTCTTAGTGTTATGCCAGGACATTGGTTAGCTTGGGGTCACTTGTGACTCGAAGCATCATGTCACGACTAGAGAGCAGCCTTAGGTCGTGACAAAAACACAATGTCCCTTATTAGGAATGTCAGTATGAACGAATGTACTGAATATGTAAGGCATAAAATAAAAATATGTAAAACATGAGCTTAAATGAAACTAGGTTCAAATGTATATATAATGATAGAAGAACATTTTTTTATTATACATGTGGAATCGTGCACATTACATCATTTTCTTTAATTGCTCTTCTTTTCTTTATTAATTTCGTTAGTATGAGATATAATGGACAAGTTGATCAGTGGTAGAAGAGGATGACCTATGCTAGTCATTTTTACCCTTGGGATACGGTCCTCATAAATATGCAAATCGGGACCAGCCCATGCTAGGTATCATAACCCCAGAGCTTTCACCCATAAATACATCAATTGGGATTGACCCATGCTAGGTATCATTATCCCCTGAGCTTTCATCTGTAATACATCAATTGGGATCAGCCCATTTTAGGTATCATAACCCCTGAGCTACCATCAATAAATACATCAATTTGGATGGGCCCACGTAAGGTAACATAACCCCAGAGCTGCCACCCATAATTACACAGATTCACTTTACCATGTTTCTTAATATTTTAGATTGCTCTTTTGGCTATATTATGTCATGACCCAAACCATGTCCTAGTTGTGACAGGTATCTCAAGTCCTCCAAGGATCGGAGACCACCCTCATTAGCCTAGCCAACCATAACACAATATAACTAGTAGCGGATGAGTTCCAACATATAACAAGGTAAAACTGAATTTCAAACATATAATAAGATAGACTAATCAAATACAAAATGGCATCTAAGAATCCATAACACAATCCACCACAATTTGTCCACAAAATCCTCTAAGAAACCAAACCAAACATCAAACTTGGCCGGGACATGCCCCAACCCTGATAATGACATTAATAATGATGATGAAAATGACAATGTTATTGTTAACTCTTTAATTCTAAAATATGGAATGAAAGCGATAGAATGACAAATCTTTCCAAAGGATCTCACCGCTTAACTATGGACCAACCGGATCACCTAATACTTCACAAGGGTAAAGGAAATATCTTTGGACCATACTTTATAAAACAATGTATCATCCTAGGACGATTAGCGGGATGAGCACTAGCATGTTACTCATGATAAGGGATAAAGTAATGCCATTTCAAATTCAATCAGAACTCAATGTACATGTTCACATACATACAAATATACATATATGCATAATGTCTGGGTAGGGAACAAGGTTTAAGCATGAACTTTAAAACCAATAACGTGGAATATATAGCTTTAACCATCCTAAAAACACCCACGGGCTATATAGGTCCAGCACACCCCACTGAAAGGGACCTAGTGCATTTTAGCTGCACAAATCAGAGAAATTTGAGGAAGGAACAGAGCCACCAAGGATCCAACCATTCCAAAAATATAGATATATAAAGTGTGAACTACCAAGACCTCCACGCTAGAAAACGTGGTTTCCAGTATCGTCCCCCGGGACCTCTACCTTCCACGGTGAGATACACAACCCCCTATAAGTCAAATTAATACATTTAGCACATAATCCATCCATTTAACTGAAGATTTATGCATTAGGTTTTGCTGAATGGTATTGTCATACCAACTGAACTTTCAAGTCAATTCCACTATGCCATTCAAATTATCCACCAACTTAGGGGAATCCACAACCCCAAGCTCTAATTTAAGATCATATCATGGCCAGTAGAGCCATTTAAAGTCATTTATAATCCTTTAACCTTTCATGCAATTCATTATTTTAGAAAAAATGGCCAAAACCATATTTTGAGCTAATTATGCAAGTGGTTGAGGTTATTACCAATTCCAATAACAAAACCCACTTATCCAGGGGATTCAACGGCCCTCATCCCATTATCCATGCTTATGCACCCCATTGAGTTCAAAAATTATCAATTCAAAACATGAATGATTCACAAAAGCCATAGGAAAAATAATTCCATAAATAACATTCGAAGGCCCCAACCCAATTTCCAAAACCATCAAACAATCACATGAATAACAATTCTAAACTTGTTCTTTTAAGAAAACAAGTTTTAGGAAATATATATATGCCTGAAAGTATCACAATTAAGGAGAGAAATAAGCAATTAAAGCTCTTAATGCCAAATCCTTAGAAACCCTGTCTTATTCTTGCTTTCAGAATCGACAGAGTTTTATAGAATTTTAAGATTGAGTAATGGGGGATTATGGCGCCCCTTTCGGTATTTTAGGCCATGTGTTATGACTGGGGAAAGAGGGAAATTACAAAAGTGCCCCCAACTAAAACACAGGAAAATTCTTGCCAGTCATTTTGGGTCATGTCATGACTCAAGATGACTAGGTACAAGTCATTGCCTAGACTCATAGTCCGGGGAGACTCTTAGACCTACTCCACTGGTTTGGTAATGAGTCTCTCCCTGCGACTTGTGACCATACCTTATCACCCATGAAGTTACATTTGTAGCCTAGGTAAAGAGCTTAGAACTTAGAAATTTTAGAGGAAAAATATCTAGGGTGTTACATTACCCCCCCCCCCCCGCCCCCCCACACACACATACACACAAGATCATTCATCCCCGAATGAGGAGTCAAGGAATCCATTAACATGAATTTAAAATAGGGATGCAATCACAAAACCTTTAATAGTGTCAAAAAACAAAAAAGGTAGGAACTGCATACCTTAAGCACGATTATCCAACCCGAAGAACAAGAATGGATATTTCGACTTCAATTCCTCTTTATCCTTCTAAGTAGCTTCTTCTACCTTGTGGTTCCTCCAAAGGACCTTCACCGAAGCTACATCATTAGTCCTCAAATGGTGGACTTGCCAATCAAAAATCTAAATAGGAACTTCCTCATAAGTCAAGGAATTTGAATTGCTAACACTCAATAAGCTGATCCAAAGAAGCATCTCCCACACACTTTTTAACATCGACACATGGAAACCGGGTGAATGGAAACCAAACTCAAAGGCAAATCCAATTCAAAAGTGATTTTGCCCACTCTTCTCAAAATAAAGTACGAACCGACATAAAAGGGACTGAGCTTCCCTTCTTTCAAAATCTCGTCACTCCCTTTATGGGAGATACCTTCAAGAACACCAAATCGCCAACCTCAAACTCTAACTCTCTTTACCATACATCCGGATAGGACTCTTAGCGACTCTGTGTAGTCTTAAGCCTATCCCCAATCACCTTCACCTTCTCCATGGCTTGGTGAACCAAGTACAGACCGAAAAAACTAGTCTCACCAACCTCAAATCACCCAATAGGAGATCTACACCTTCTACCATAAAGAGCCTCAAAATGAGCCATCCCAATGCTAAAGTGATAACTGTTATTGTAAGCGAATTCTATGAGAGGAAAATAACTCATACAACTTTCTCCAAAATCAATTGCATAGGACCTTAGCATATCTTTCAAAGTCTGAATGGTCCTCTCCACTTGTCCATCCATCTTAGGGTGGAGTGCGGTGCTAAGGTTCACCCGTGTGCCCAAGCCTTTCTGAAATAAACACCAAAAGTGAGAAAAGAATTGTGATCTAAAATAATGGAAACTGGTGCACCATGTAATCTAACTATCTCCTAAATAAACAACTTATCATAATCCTTCCCAGAGTAGGTAGCACTCACATTAGGAAATGAGAAGACTTGGTCATATTTTCCACAATGACTTAAATTGAATCAAATTAATTATAAGACCATGAAACACTAATAATAAAATTCATGTTTATCATCTCCCACTTCCATACAAGCAACTATACATGTTGAGACAATCCATCGAGCCTCAAATACTCAACCTTTAACTACTGACAAACCATACACTTGGCAACAAAATTTGCCACATACCTCTTCATGTTGTTCCACCAATAAATTTCCTTCAAGTCATGGTACATCTTTGTCGAACCAGGATGAATTGTATACATCAACTCGTGAGCCTCTGTCAAAATCCTTTCTCACAACCCATCAATATTTGAAACACACAATCTACCTTGGTACCTCAAGATACTATCACCCCCAATCTCAAATGTCATAAACTTCAGCTAGCCCACATCAGCCTTAATCTTTATCAAAATAGGATCCAAAACCTGTTTCTCCTTCACCTCAGCAACAAGATATGACTTTACTACCTCTTAAACAATCACATCTCCATCATCTGAATCTAAAAGATGAATTCCAAGGTTAGCCAACCACTAATTATCCTTCACCAGCCCTCTTTTCTCCTTATTCATATGAGATAAGCTCCCGATGGATAACCTTATAACAGTGTCAGCAACCATATTAGCTTTCCTCGGGTAATAGTGAAGACTCATATCATAATCCTTTGGAAATTCAAGCTATCGCCTCTGCCAAAGATTCAACTTCTTTTGAGTGAACACATACTGTAAGCTCTTATGATCAAAATAGATACCAACATGCACCCCATACATATAATGGTGCTAGATATTCAATGCAAACACCATATCCACCAACTGTAGATCATGAGTCAGATAATTCCTTTCGTGAACCTTAAGTTGTCTAGAGACATACACTACTGCCTTACTATGTTGTATCAATACACAGCCTAGCCCCACTTAAGATGCATCATTGTACACCACAAAACCATCAGTACTATCGAGTAGAATCAAAATTGGTATGGAAGTCAAATTATCTTTCAACTTCTCAAAAATACCCTCACAAGCATTAGACCACAGAAACTTTACCTTTTTCTAAGTTAACTTAGTCAACGGAGATGCAATAGAAGAGAAGCTCTCTATAAAACTCCTATATACCTAGCTAAACCCAAGAAGCTCTGTATGTCTATTAAAGTCATAGGTCTAGGTCACTTCTAAACTATCCTCAACTTTCTGTAGATCTACTATGATTTCCTCACTTGAAACAACATAACCCATAAAGTTCACTTCATTCAACCAAAACTCACACTTCAAAAACTTGGCATATAATTACTAATCCTTAAGAGTCTTCAACACTACTCGAAGGTGATTGGCATGACCCTACTCACTCTTAGAATATACCAAGATATAATAAATAAACACTATCATGAACAAATTTAGGAACTGCCAGAATACTATGTTCATAAGATCTATAAATGTTGTTGTAGCATTAGTTTACCCAAATAACATAACCAAAAATTCATAATGACCATACTGGGTATGAAAAGCAGTCTTAGGGATATTCTCCTCCCTAATCTTCAACTAATGACAACCCAACCGAAGATCAATCAAAAAAAAAACATCTATCACCCTGAAGCTGGTAAAAAAGATCATTAATCCAAGAAAGGGGATACTTATTATTTACCATCATCTTATTCAACTGTTGATAATCTATGTACATCCGAAGGGACCTATCTTTATTAAGCATAAAAGAAATAGGAGCACCCCATAGAGAAACAATAAAATGAATGAAGCCTTTATCAAGAAGATCTTTTAACTGCTCCTTAAGTTCCTTACACTCAGCCAGAGCTATTCTATATGGAGGATTAAAGATAGGATGGGTATCCTATAGAAGATCAATCCCAAAATCTATCTCCCTATTTGGAGGAACACCGGAAAGATCCTTGAGAAATACATTAGAAAATTCATTAACCACGGGGATAAAATACAAAGAGTGACTTTCAAAATCAGAATCCTTAACCCAAACTAGATGGTGTAGACACCCCTTGGAAATCATCTTTTGGGCTCTAAGATAGGAAATAAATCTTCCCTTAGGTACTATAGAACTCCCTTTATACTCAATAATTAGGTCATTTGGGAATTGGAAACTAAACTTATGGGTCCTACAATCCAAGGAAGTGTAGCACGAATGGAGCCAATTCATCCCCAATATAACATCGAAATCCACTATATCTAAGTCTATCAGGTCAACTAATGTCTCCCTATGAAAGATGGACACAATACAATACTTATAGATATTTCTAGCCATAATAGAATTACCTACTAGAGTAGACATAGAGAAGGGATCGAAAATACACTCAGGATCAAAACCAAAATTAATAGACATATAAAGGGTCACATAAGAAAGATTAGACTATGGATTAAGTAAATAGTATACATCATGAGAGAAGAGATTTAACATACCAGTAACAATATCAGAAGATGACTTAGACTCATGTCGGGTAGCAATAGCACAGAGATAATTTTGACTAGTGTTGGAACCAAAGGTAACACCCTTTGGTACAGGAGCTGAAGAAGTGGTAACTGAGACCTTATTAGCCCCTTGTGGCTACTCTACTCATAGGATAATTTTTCTGTATATGAATATGTTGGCCGCAATTGAAATACTAATTCCTTACCATACCACAATAACCATAGTGAAGCTGACCATAGAATCAGCAAGGAGGATATGGTAGGGTGGATTGGGCTCCACTAGCCTGAGATTGGGCACCTTGTACCTTAAACCCATGTTAGTTTGAATGTGATGATCACCAGACGACTTAAGATAAGGAGCACTAGCCGTCAAATAGAAATTAGAACTCCCCTAATTTTTTTACTTAGACCATTGTCTACTATCTCTACCACTATTCTATTGTCCTCCACCCTACTCTAAATACTTGAACATTTTACTTTTCCTATCTCCTATTTCTTTCTTCTTTTTTTATCATCCTCAACCTACTATATGTAAACTATAATTCTATAGATATCCATATCATTATTTAGCATAGCAGCGTTACACTCCAAAACCAAGTCTTGCAACTGGCTCGAAGCAAACTTCCTCATCCTATCCCTCATGCTAGATACCAACTCCGGAGCATAACGAGAAAACTAATGAAATTTCAAAGCACACTTTGTCACACTCATCCTTCCCTGTCTTATATTCATAAACTCTTCTGCCTTAGCTTTCCTCAACTTCTAATGAAAGAAACAATCAAAGAAAGCACCAGAAAATGCATCCCATAATGCTGACTCTGCATCATCATCCCTTTACTGCCTATTTCTCATACCACTAATAAGCTATATCCTTAAGTTGATATGTAGCAAACTCCATACCCTTAGAAACAATAGCATACATAACCTAAAGATACTTCTCCATATCATCTACAAAACCTTAAGGATCCTCCTCAACCTTAGAACTAGTAAAGGTTGGGGCATTTAACCTTATTAATAGTCCAACTTATGTGACCTTAGAATAAGGTGTAACAGAACCTACATGACCAGGATGGCACAATTGAGATGTCACCAATTGAGTCAAAAAATGAATAGAATGACAAAACATTGCATTAGAGATGTCTCGTTAGAGTGGTAGGATAGGAACATCACCTGCCCAAGAAGCCTAAGGTGGACTGGTAAGGACCGGTAGAACTCCATGAAGGGTAGTATAGTTAGGAGCAGAGACCCAAGACCAGGTCTAAACTTCATAAACAGGGCGAGTTCCTTGCACATTACTTTCAAGTGGGATAGAGGAATTTACACAAATATTAGATCTTTGAGGAGGCATAATTTAAAATGCAAGAAAATAGAGATAAGAGGAGTTTTCAAGAACTTAGGCTCTATAGCACTAAAATAGATCACAAGAAAGAAAATATTCCTAAATACCTCATAACTTCTATCTTATAAGTATGGTGCACTAAACATTCATAAAAGAAACTTTAGTTTACATGACTCTATGGACAACCAATGACCATGAACCTAGGCTATGATACCAAGCTAGTCATGACCTAAACTAGGGCCTAGTCATTATAGGTATCTCAAAATTGGCGAGGATAGGAGACCACCCCCGTTATTCTAGACAACCAAAAAAAATATAACTAGAAACAGATGAGTTTTAAACATATAACTATACAGAACTGAATTCCAAACATATAACAAGATTGATAAATCAAATGCCAAAAGGGATCTATGAATCCATAAAGCAATCCACCCACTCTTTGCCCATAAAAGCCTCTAAGTAACCAAATCGAACATCAAGCTAGGTCGGGACATGCCCCTAACCATGACATGATAGTAAGAATAATGATGACAATGACAATGTTAATATGAACTCTTAATTCTAAAATACAAAGCAAAATTGAATGAGTAACCAAGCTTTTCGAAGAATGGAAGCTTACCACTTCACTACATGGATCATCTAATGTTGCATAAGGGTAAAAGAAGTATCTTCAGACCCTATATTATGAAAAAATATAGCGTACTAGGATATTAGCGGGATGAGCACTAGCATATAACTCAGGATAGGAGATAAAGTAATGCTATTTTAAATTCAATCCAAACTCAATATACATTTTCAAATAAATGCAAATATATATATACAAAATGCAGGGTAGGGAACAAGGTTTAACCAAGAAATTTAAAACCATTAACCTGGATTGTATAGATCTAACCATCCTCCAAATACCCATGGGATATATGGGTTCGGTTTCTCCTACCAAGAGGGCCCCAGTACATGTTAGTCGCATAAATTGGAGAAATCCAATAAAGGGATAGAGTCATAGAGGCTCCAAACTTTCCAAAAATATAGATATATAAAGTGTGAACTATGCACACGGCCACCAAGGTCCCCATGCCAGCAAACGTGGTTTCAAGTATTGGTACCCTCAGGACTTCAGCATTTCACAATGAGTTACACAACCCCTTTAAGCCCAATTATAACATTTATAACATAACCCATAAATTTTACCAAAAATTTTATGCATTTAGGAAATTACCAAATGGTATCTTCATACCAATTAAAATTGTAAGTTAATTCCACCTTGCCATTCTAATTATCCACCAACTTGAGGAAATTCACGACCCTCAATCTCCAACTTTAGATTATATCATTGCCACTTAGGACTCTTAAAGCCATTTATTGTCCTTTAACCTTTTATGCAATGCATTAGTTTAGAAAAAGTGGGCAAAACTATATTTCAAGCCAATTAAGCAAGTGGGTTGAGGTTAACCAACTTCAATAAAAAAATATATTTATCCAAGGGCATCTATGGACCCTATCCCATTATCCATGTCCATACACCCCAATGAGTTTAAAAATTATCAATTCAAAACATAAATGATACACAAAATCCAGGGGAAAAGCAATTGCATCGATAACATTCAAAGGCCCCCAACCTAATTTCCAAAACTATCAATTAATCACATGAATAATAGTTCTAAATATATGATTTTAATAAAACAAGTTTACGGTAAGAGATACATGCCTAAAAGTATCACAATTATGGAGATAAATTACAAATTGAAGCTCTAAATGCCAAATCCATAGAAACCTTAGCTTGTTCTTTCTTTGGGAATTTGAGAGAGTTTTAGAGTATTTTAAGACTGAGTAATGGGGAGTTATGGGGTCCCTTAGGGTATCTTAGGTCGTGGGTTATAATTGGTGAAAGAGGTAAATAACCAAAGTTCCCCCAATTCAAACATAGAAAAACAATCTCCAGTTATTACGGGTCACGTCACAACTTATGACAATTTAGTACATGTTTCCTAGACTCATAGTATGGGAGGACTCTTATACCCCCTTCACTAGTATGGTCTTAGTCACCTACTATGACTCATTACATCACCTTATGACTCATAAGGGTCCAGTCATGAGATCAATAGAAACTTTATCGTTCCTCACTGGTTTGCCTACGACTTACTCCCTATGGACCGTAATGGGTATTCACGACTCATGAGGTCCATGTCATACTCAGGATAGAAACTTTGCATACTTCACTGGTTTGGTAATGAGTCCCTTCCTATGACTCGTGGCCACACCTTATGACTCATGAGGTGCCAGTCGTAGCCTGGATAGTGATATCAAAACTCAGATATTTCAGAGGCAAAAACATCTAGGGTTTTACACATAACATTATTGAACCTTTGGACATATAGACATGTGAATAATATACTTGGCATAGTAATAAAGAAACAAATGTATCATCAATGTAACAATTAAGAATTCATCCAACAAAATAAACCATGTTTGACCTAGGGAACAACTCATAGAACTTGCCATTTTGAATAACATTGTCATACTAGTACTTAGAAGTATAATTAGGCAAATATAAAGTAATAAATATATATGGACATACTTTAATATACTTGAGAGACCATGGGCATATCCATATTAGGGATAAGTGCACATTCTATATAGGGACGTATGCAAAATATATATCGGACAAAATATGTTTCAAATATATGAACACTCATAACATGTGTAATGTAGGGTCATATTAACTCAATGAACCTCGTGTGACTTATAGGATGACCCATGAAACTTGTTTCTAAAAGTACCTTTATTGTACTAGTTCTTGGAAGTACAAACACAATGGTGTAGGATAATGAGGACATGTAGAACTACATTAACACATTTGTTAAACCATGGGTAGTAAGAAGAAGAAGATCATTAACCACATTGAGATTGTACAGCATCACTATGTAACCATGAGGATTACTTAGAAAGCTCATCTTGTTGGCAGGAAAACAGGAATCAGATTTCATGCCAAAGAATATATAATCAAAAAATATTACATACCTTGTTGTACAACATGAATATTACGACATGTCCTCTCCCTTTTAGATTATTAATCTATAGTAAAATAAGTGGTAAAACTATTATTAGAATCCAATCAATCAATTATGACTATATGGTCTCACAAAAATACTAACCGGGTAGTAGCCACTAATTTCTCCAATCAAGTATGCTCTTTCACCCTCCTTCTCCTCTAATCACATCTATATACTGTATGATCTTCTTACACGATCCCCTGATACTTCTTGGGTTTCAAGACATATAAAAATAGCACAACAAAGTACAATAGGAAAAAATCTCCCATAATCCTAGTTATGTGGTGTATCACCGCTAACTCCTTACATACTTACATACAACTACCCATGTCACTTTCAAAAGTAAAAAAAATTGTCCCCCAATATACACATATAAAACAACTCCTCAATAGACCATACCGTCCTATAACATATTAATAATAATATATTGAATTCAAGGATTTAAATAACTATCCCACTAGTTCTTGACAAAAGACCTACAGAATTCTCCACCAAATTTGTATATAAAGAAAGGAAAGAATAGGCAATAACTTTACCCTTAATTCTCAAATTTATGATCTTAAATTTTACTCCTTCAAGAACATAATTTTTTCCCACAAACTAGGATCTAAAAAATATGATAAAATGCCTTGGAGATTTGGAGAAAGTAGGCATCCATCTTAGAGGATAAGAATCTATCGTACGCTTCAAATATGGAGAAGATGATTTTTCATAGTCTCCTCAGCAGAATATTTAGCTAATCCACAAGTTACTCACTTACCTTGGCATGAAAATAGGATGAATTTTCAGGAACACTAAAGGGATTTTAGGTCTGCTATATAAATCTAAGAGAGAGTTTGAGAGAGAAATAATAAAATCTAAAATTTTACAAGAGAAAAATGTAGAGAAAGTATTGTTGTAAGACCTTCAAAAGTTCTTTCTTTAATCTCCTCTTTCTTGATAATTTTCAACCACATTTTCGTAAAGTAGGTAATGCACCAACTAAGACTTTTTAAGCTGGTCAAATGCCAAAGTAGGTGATGCGACTAATTGGCTTCAGTTTATGCCTCTTAATAGACTTTGGACTAGTTGGGCTTAATATTATTGGGACTTATGCAGATTTGAATTTGGGGTTGCACATTCTTCTCCTTATCATTTAGGCCAAATTTTTTAAGTAGGTGATGGGTATAGTTTGTAATGCCCCTAGACTACCCCTGGACATTACACTGTGCTTAGAACCACAGGTGATCCTAAGCTAACGCATGATATTGGCATTATTCATAAGAAATTAAATAAATACATAAAATCAGAAGCAATAAGTGGAGGAGATGTCATTATCTAAACTTGTTCAATGCAAAACTATTAAAAAACTAACAACATTGGTTATACCAAGGAAACTAAAACTAAATGCATCAACTTTTACTAACTGTCTATGAAGCCTCTACTAATATTGATTATAGCTAGCTGGGATATGACCCCATCCATCCCTAATCAATACGACTAAATAAAAATATATTACAAGAACTAGAGTTAACTCGAGTCCCCGAATCAAAAGAATACTTCACTTGCTAGTTAGAAGTTGTGCGCTGTCTGATTATGGTGTTGTGGACTATAAGAGGTGCCTATATTATGAAATAATGTAGCCACAGACATATATGTGGTAAGTACTTCTAGAATATACTGATTATGTAAGGGCGAATGCAATAAGTAAAACTGAAACTGACCATACTTTCAAATCAAGCATGCTAAGTGTAAAAGGACTAACCTTGGTCATGAATAAAAATGAAATCTTAAATATCATTAAACATGAATAATAAAGCATTATCTGATATGCTTAGTGAGTCATTACACTTAGTTTCTAAAATCTTTACTCTTATTTTTCTTTATGGGAGATTCTCATAAGCGACATAAACCATGTGAGCTTCCATGGAGTCCAATTTCTTACCCATATTGAGGAGAGTTGTTCTATCCTTGCTACTAGAATAGAACCTTAACTTTGAGTGATCACTATACTTAGAACACATTGGGTAAAGGAGAGGGCACTCTCTAGAGAGGCCCCTAAATATAAACCTACGGTGGCACGTAGTTTCTTAAAAATAAGATGCGCAAAATCCACATTCCCCTCTCAAAGATAAATAGAATATGAGTTTATAACTAAAACCCAACTATGCTTATCTTAATTAAATCATATTCATGAGGAAACTTGTCGATTTTATGTCTTATTTGAGATCATAAGATCAAAACTGAACTTTAATCATGATATAGATCTTGTATCTTGAACTTATAATCTTAAACTTCTTATAACTCAATACCTTATGCTTAAATCAAGAGATCATACACTATTGAAAAGAAATTTCATATGAAAATAGCAAACTCAATGCTTAAATTGGGGTCTTTTATCAATTCATCAAACTTCATGTTAAAATAATAAAAATGATCTCATAATGGAAATCATGTAAGTAAAAACAAGGGTAAAGGGAAATTCTTGTACAAACTAAACTTTAAATCACATGATAATGTCATAATTTCAATAATATGGAAATTAAGCAAGAACCCTAATTGAAATCATATGAAATCAACTTTCAGATCAAAGTTTTTTGGCACAACGATGAAAGATTATCCTTTCTCAAACCCCACATACCTTATTACTTTTGATTCTTAAATTAAAGTTTGGATATTTTAACTTGAAGATAAAAACCCACAATTTGTTGCTTTGGAGAAGATGAAATCGCATATTTATTTGAGTAATTTGGTGTTGCATTGACAATGAGGGATTGGGGTTGTTTTGACTTTTTATTCAACCTTAAATAGCTTAAACGATTTAGTTTAGGGCTTAAAAGAGTGGGAAAAAACCAAAAAAATCCTTAAAACTGTCCGGAAGTCGCCTGGAAGTAGTCCCAACGACTTAGGTCATGACTCATAGGGTCTTGCCATGAGTCGTGACTTGAGTCATGGTCAGAAACTCAATTTCAGCCTCTACCACCCATATTAAGAGTCCCTCCTAACGACCCGTAATGAGATATTACGAGTGGTAGTCTGGTAGTTTTGATAGTGCTTCAGTATTTTGGCCATAACTTTTTACTCCGATATCAGATTAAGGAAAAATTGGTATCGTTGTAAAGATAATTCAATTGTCTATCATTTTTTGAGTCTTGAGATCAAAAATTCTTAGTATAGAAAAATTTAGTCTTGTTTTAAGATGACTATATTTATATTCTTCACAAGATTTTAATCGCTAAGGGATGTTTTGACTTGTCTATAAGCTAGGAGCTATTTGGGGTCTTAATATATGTCTAAATCACCAATAAAACTACCAAAACATGATGTTTGATCTTTCATAAATTTAAAACACTACTCTCACACTGTCTTGGATTTTAAGTGTGTCACACTATCTCCTCCTTGGGATCGTTCGTCCTCGAATGAAGACTCACTTGGATAAAACAATAGAAAAAGAGATGTAATCCTTGACATTGAAGATTGAAAGTTGAATATGGATATAATGACTAAATTTCCAACTAACTTTAACTAGCTTGAAATTTTGAGAGCTCACTAGTACCATCTAGTTGAATTCTAAAGTTGGATAACTAATCATGATATCGCTTTCTAAATCTAGCAATCTGTTATGGTTGGGAATAATTTAGACTAGGAGTATAGACTCAACTGAATTCATAATTAGCATGAATGTAAATAAATTACCTCATGGAATAGGCATATTCATGATACATCGAATAGTAAGACTAGATGAAAAGATGGAAATATATCGGAGATTATCGGTTTGATTACTAAACATAATTGCTGGATATTCAGAATGAATCATACCGAAATATAACAACTCAACTAAAGTATTTCTTCAACACTCTTTGTACGAAGTTCTAATGAAATTAGGGAGCAAAGAATTTTGGGTATGATCTGAGTGAGATATCTGAATAAGGAATCATAGCATGGTTGCAACACTATAACATGGAATATTGGTATATAAAACATAAGCTAGGATAAAACTACTATGACTTAGGCAATGCAACTGCCCACTTTAAAGCTTGGCCATACATCTCAAATACTCTCTTAACTATACATTTCCTCATAAATACTACCCTTCATTTGATGCTAGCTATAATCATCACATGGGTATTGATACTCCTTCTGCTAGAGTCTGAGCTGAACTAAATCTCTCACTATATTCAAGTCTAACTCGAAGTCACAAGGTACTACACATAACACCATAATACTAGTCTAAACCATGGATTCAATATCCTATGTGTTTTTCTCAAGAATAATACTCCTTACAACTTTAATAACTAACTCCAACCTCTTACTAGGAATTCAGTAGAGCATAATGAATTTTTCCATATATATACCAAATGACATTCAAGCCTATCATTATAACCATAAATGAATTTCTAGGCAACCAACCCACTATTAAAATTTTCCCATATTCTCTGATATCTTTATCAATAATAACTTTCATGCTCTATCCCCAAGAAGACACACCTAGAATTCTCAATTAACTATGACATACACCAAAAGCTTTGCCTCAATCCTCCTTCACACATATAGCCTTGATAAAACAAGCATACAATATTCCCCAATAAGGAAAATTTACTCTGTCTGATCTAAACCATTGTTTATCTATTTCCATAACCACAATATTTACATAAGAAGATGTCACTAAAAATCTAGAACATGAGGACCTAAAGCATAAATGAGTACTATACATAAGTTTGACACTTAACTAAAGCCTAAGGAATAGAGTATTAAAGTCATGCATTCATTAAAGAGATCTAAACTGAGGACATACATGCCATACTGCAAATTTCACTGGTCACTAAGGAGGTACCATGAATTTTGGGAACTGAGCATACTCTAAAACATGGGTTCATACTTATCAAAAGATACTTAACATAATATCAAAACTCATAAACTTGTAGGGGGTTGACTCGGATCACGGAGTAAAGTTGTTTCTTCTTGAACTAGAAGTTGAGAAGGAAAATGAGTATGCATGATGTATATAAGCATTGGTCATATGCGTGGCTCTATCATGCAAGACATAGATAAATAATGACTAAAATCCAGGGAAAGAACTACACTGAAATAAGAATGGATCACTATTTCATATCAACTCTTGCTGACATATATTGCAATCTAATTCTCAAAACCCGATTTGGTTCATCACTCTATAATCTCTTCTTTAGATTAAAGCCAACCTTCTATGCTTATAGGTCTATTCCATTTTCTTAATACTGAGCCATAATTTCTTCATTCTAATGGTTTACACATAAATGCTAAACTCAAGCGAATAAACTATATTTTGGAAACACTACCTTTATTCTTTGATTGTCCTTTCATAAATGTCATCCTTAACTTTCTCTAGCTTCAATAATCATCATCATGGACTTACACTCTCCTTTGCAAACATACATTCCTTACTAAACACATAATCTTCCTCTTTTTATTCTCATAGCTTACTAATATCACATTTCTAAATTTATATTTTCCCCTAAACCATGAGAATCAAAATCATACCAAAAGACTCAATATCATATATTAATAACTCCTTAACTTAGCTATTAAGAACACCATATATTATGTAACTAGCCTTCTTCTTTCTTAGTACTCAAGGGTACTACTAACCATACACAACACTTAATAATCATAGAATTCACTCTAGTTGACTCGAGTCCTCGAATCAAGAGAAATTGTCACTTGCAGGCTGGAAGTTGTGTACTTTTTGATCATGGTGTTGTGGGATATAACTGGTACTTACATTATGAAATAATGTAAAGACATAGACATATATATGGTCAGTACTTCTAGAATGTACTGAGTATGTGGGTGAATGTAATAAGTAAAACTAAAACTTAACATACTTTCAAATCATGCATGCTAAATGTAAAAGAACTCACCTTGGTCATGAATAAACTGAAAGCTAAAATATCATAAAACATGAATAATAAAGCATAAATTGATAAGCTTAGTGAGTCATTATACTTAGTTTCTAAAATCTTTACTTTCATCTTTCTTTGTGGGAGATTCTTATAACCGACATGAACTATAAGAGCTATGATAGAGTCAAACATCTTACCCATATTGAGGAAAGTTATTCTACCCATTCCACAAAAATAGAACCTTAACTTTAAATGATAACTATACATAGACCATATTGGGTAAAGGAGAGGACGCTCTCTGGCGAGGCCCCTAAATATAAACCTGTGGTGGCATATAGTTTTTGACGATCAGGATCTGCTAAATACACATTCCCCCATTGGTGATAAAAACTACTCCAAAAACATATGCTTATATGCTAATAATTATGAAATACACCTTAAAAATATCATATGGGTTTATAAATGAAAACGAACTATGCTTCTCTTACATAAATCATATTCCCGAGGAGACTTATGGATTTTATATCTTATCTAAGATCATAAGATCAAAACTAAACTTTACTCGTGCTATAAATCTTGTATCTTGAACTTATAAAGCTTAAAATTTTTTTGACTCAATAACTAATGCTTAAATTTAGAGATCATTCACTATTTCATAAAAAATTCATATCAAAATATCAAACTCAATGCTCAAGTTGGAATATTTTATCAATTCATCAAACTTCATGTTAAATTAATGAAAATCATTTCATAATGTCAATCATGTAAGTAAAAACATGTCTAAAGGTAAATTCTTGTGCAAACTAAACTTTAAATCACATGACAATGTCATAATTACAGCAATATGGAAATTAGGCATGAACCCTATTTTAAATCACATGAATTCGACTTTAAAATAAATTTTTTTGGGCACAATGATGTAAGATTTATCCTTTCTCAAACCCCACATACCTTATTACTTTTGATTCTTGAATTAAAGTTTTGGAGATTTGGACTTGAAGATGAAAACCCCTAATTTATTGCTTTGTAGAAGAGGAAATCGCATGTTTATTTGAGTAAGTTTGTGTTTTGTTGAGAATGAGGGATTTGGGGTTGTTTTGACTTTTTATTCAGCTTTAAAATAGCTTTAAAAATATAGTTTTGGGGTTAAAAGAGTGAGAAAATACCGAAAAATCCCATAGAAACCTTTTGAAAGTCGCCTGGAAGCAGTCCCAATGACTTCGTTCAAAACTCGTAGGGTCTGTCCATTAGTCGTGACTTGCATCGAGGTCACAAATCTCATTTCATCCTCTACTACCCAGATTATGAATCCTTACTAACAAACCTTAATGAGACATTACGAGTCATAGTTTGGGCAGCTATGATAGTGCTTCAGGATTTTGGCAATAACTTTTCACCCCGATATTAGATTAAGGCAAAATTGGTATCATTGGAAAGATAATTCAGTTTTGTATCTGTTGGAAGGAATTGAGCTTAAAAATTCTTAGTATACCAAAATTTAAGATCATTTAGAGATGACTATAGTTATATTCTTCACAAGAATTTAATCGTTAAAGAAAGTTTTGACGTTTCTATAAGCTAGGAGGTATTTGGAGTCTTAACATATGTCTAAATCATTAAATAAAACTGCCAAAACATGAGGTTTGATCTTTCATGAATTTCAAGCATTGTTCTAACATTGGATTGAATTTTGGGGGTTTCATAGTATCTCTCCCTTGGGATCATTCGTGCTCGAATGAAGACTGATTTGGCTGAAAGAATAGGAAAAGACATGTAATCTATGACAGAGAATTCTAAGAGCTGAATATAGACATGGTGACTAAATTTCCAACTAACTTTAACTAGCTTGAAAATTTAAGAACTCATTAGTACCGTCAGTTGAATTCTGAAATTGGATAACTAATCATGATATCGATTTCTAAATCTGGGAATCTGTTATGGTTGGGACTAATTTAGACTAGGAGTATGGACTCAATTGAATTCAAATTTTCATGAATGTGAATAATTTACCTCATGGAATAGGCATATTAATGAAACTTCAAATAGTAAGACTAAATGAAAAGATGGAAAACTATAGGAGCTTAGCAGTTTAATTTCTAAACAAAATTTTTGGCCATACAGATTGACTCATACCAAAAGCTGATAACTCAACTGAAGTATTTCTTCAACACTCTTTGTATGAAGTTCTAATGACATTAGGGAGTAAAGAATTTTGGGCATGATCTGAGTGAAATATCTGAATAAGGAATCGCAGCATGGTTACAACTCTATAACATGGAATATAGGCATATAAAACATAAGCTAGGATAGAACTACTATGACTTAGTCAATGCAACTTTCCACTTTCAAGCTTAGCGACACATCTCAAATACTCCCTCAACTATACTTTTAATCTTAAATACTACCCTTCATTTGATGCCACCTATAATATTCAATGGGTATTGATTACTTTTTCTGCTAGATTCTAAACTGAACTAAATTCTCTCACCATGTTCAAGTCTAACTCGAAGTCACAAGGTACTACACATAACACCATAATACTAGTCTAAACCACGGATTCAATATCCTATGTGTTTTTCAAGTCTCTTATCTTAAGAATAATACTCCTTACAACTTCAACTTCTAACTTCAACCTCTTACTAGGAATTCACTAGAGCACGATGCATTTATCTACTTATATACCAACATGAAATTCAAGCCTATCATTATAACCTTATATGAACTTCTAGGAAACCAACCCACATAGGAATTTTTCCCATATTCTCTAATATCTCTATTAATAACAACTTTCATCATTATACCCTAAAACACACACCTAGAATTCTCAATTGACAATGACATATACCAAAAGCTTTGCCTCAATCTTCCATCACACTTATAGCCTTAGATAAAACAAGCATACAACAATCTTTCCCCAATAAGGAACATTTACTGTGTCCCATCTTAATCATTGTTCATCCATTTCCATCACCACTATATTTATATAAGGATAGGTCATTGAAAAGCTAGAACATGAGGACCTGAAGCATGAAAGAATCTTATACATCACTTTGACACTTAACTGAGGCCTGAGGAATAGAGTATTAAAGGCATGAATTCATTAAGGAGATCTAAGCTACGGACATACATGACCTAGTGAAAATTTCACTTGTCATTAAGAGTGTACCATGAGTTTTGGGAACTGATCATACTCTGAAACATAGGTTCACACTTATCAAAAGATACTTAACATAAGACCAAAACTCATAAACTCATGGGGGTTGACTCGAATCATGGAGTAAAGCTATTTCTTCTTGAACTAGAAGTTGAGAAGAAACATAAATATGCAAGAAGTGTGTAAGGATTGGTCACATACATGGCTTTATTACACAAGATATTGATTGGAGGTCATAATGACTAAAATTTGGGGAAATAAATATGATGGAATAATAATGGATCATTATATTATATCAACTCTTATTGACATACATCACAATCTAATTATCAAAACTTGGTTTGGTTCATCACCCTATCATCTCCCTCTTAGATTAAAGCCAACCTTCTAAGCTTACAAATCTATCCCATGTCCTTAAGATTGAGCCATAATTTCTACATCCTAATGGTCTACACATAAATGTTCAACTCACACGAACAAACTATATTTTGATCATACTAACTTCATTCTTGGACAATCTTTTCATATATGTCATCCTTAACTTTCTATAGCTTCAATAATCATCATTATTGACTTACACTCTCCTCCACAAGCATACATGCCTTACTATACACATAATCTAGCTCTTTTTTTCAAATAGCCTACTAATATCATATGACAAAACTTAAATTTTCCCCTAAACTATGAGAATCAAAATCATACTAAATGACTCAACATCATCTAGGACACGACTCGAACTAGGGCCTAGTCATGTTGGATTCCTCAAGTCCAATCGAGATCGAAGACCACTCCTAATACGCACCACCCTATGTCGGATGAATTCCAAACATATAAAAAGATAAAACAATAATAATTCAAAGGCATTAATAAAAGTCAATAACCATAATCCAACAACCTCAATCAAATATTCACCCAGTGCCAACCCTAATGGAAATACTAATACCAAGGCTGACACCAATACCGACACCACCCATGCCCATAGTAGTCCCACAAGGCCTCTATCTGAAATCAACAAACATTGATCAGGCATATCCCCGACCATAGCCAAAACCAAAGTACAAGAAATAATGATATATAAAAGAAGTTCATAGCATTAAATGTAGACTTCCAGAATATGAAACCTCACCACTTCAGTCTGAAACAAAGTTGTCCCTTAATCCAATTCAATGAGCAGGAGGAGGAGTATGGCCAATTCCTATATCACGTAGGGATATAGTACCCGAAGACGGTGGGCGGAATGAATTCTAGCATGAACTCAGGAATAAGGATAAAATAATTTTATTATTTAAAACCAAAGAAATTAACCATATGCAATCACATATATACATATATGTACCATGCTGGGAAACGGAATCGAGTTTATCATGCACTTAAAGGTTTTAACTGGGTTGTGGCTTTTTTGTCCTAAGTCCACCATAGATTATATGGGTTCAGCTTCCCCTGCAGAAAGGTCCCCCATGCGTATTAGCCGCACAAATCATAGAAAAACATGAAATGACAAGTAAATCTCCAAAAAAAAAAATATAAGTGTGACATCATGCACACAATCACTATGACCAAACCTCAAATTAGAATATATGATTTTCCAGTCCCCCCCCCCCCTCGGGACCTCCATCTTCTACGGCTTAGCTAAAATAACCCTCTTTGACCCCATGTTAAAATCATTCACAAATAACTAACCACTGACCAAAGAGTCTTTTTAATTGGCCATTAACCATTGGTATCGTCATACCATAATTAGATTTTACAAGTCTATCCCTTTATGCTATACCAAGACCATTAAACTAATTTGATGCCAAAGTTTACCATTGAACCAATACCATGGCCACCAAGGCCTTTCCAATCTATTTAAAACAAACCAAACCAATTTAAGCTCCATTACCATACTATGCAATGCAAAGGTTTCAAAAATAGTCAAACTATGTGTAAAAATAATTCTCAATGGCATTTTAAGAAACATGTTTAGGGCATATAGTTTCCAAAAGCAAAACCAAGTAACAATTGACCATTCCTATGTGACCACATTTTCAAATCATAATTATAACATGGAAAACCATAAGTAAAACATGGGAAAATATTATCAAACCATAAACAACTAAAACCACTAACAACTATTTCAAAACGAAAGCAATACCACATAATACCATGAAAACCGTTCATTAAAACATGTTTTTAGTTTAACTGACAATGAGGGACAAGTAATCTGCTTTAAACATCAAAGAAGATGGTGTGATTTACCCTTGAATGACCTTAATTGATTGCCTTATAGAAACCATATCCTTTTCTTGAACCAAGAGCTTAAGAGAGATCTTTAGAGTATTTGATTAGGATTAATAGGTTAATTAAGTCCTAAAAGGTGTTTTATGTTGTGGGGTCAAAAGGAGTTAAGAGGGGCAATGTCCAAAATACCCCCAACCTAAAACTGTAAAATCACTACAGGTGGGTATAACTTAACCCCCCAACTCATCACCACAATATACAACTAGTACCTTTTATTCATATCCAGAACAAAAGGTTGGACACACACATACTATCCACCATACGACTCCATTGCCCCAACTCATGTCCAGACCATACGACTCGTATAGACTTGTCGTAACCAAGACAGAATACAAATTGGTTGACACTGGACAATATATAATTAGACTATAACACTCGTACCCTACCCTCACAACTCTTAGTGAGCCACTCTTACTCAAAGCCAAGTCAAGTTACTAAGTTTCAGATTAAATAAAGGATCAACCCAATCACCCATCACCAAACCATGCGACCCGTACCACCAAACTGTACCCACTACAGAAACCCAACCACTAATCACTGGACACCTCACAAATTGGATAACCTGACCTGTATCTATACCATATGACTAATATAATGAGTTATTACAAGATCAGTGAGCACAAAGCTTGGGAAATTTCCAAGGGACAAAACCCGAGGTGTTTCAATTCTCCCCACCTTGGATCATTCATCCTTGAATGACCAAACAAAGTAGTGCAAGCATGATTTGGACTCCACACATCTCTACTCTTACCTTTAACAAAGTTAGAAAACAAAGATGATAAGAAGAACACATACCTTACGCATAAATTTCTAGAGCAGAAAATGGGAATGGATACTTGGATTTTATGCCCTCTTCAGCTTCCCAAGTATCCTATTCAACCTTGTGGTTTCTTCATAGAACCTTTATCAAGGCCACATCCTTGGTCTATAACCGACGAACCTGTTGATCCAAGATCTCTACTGGGATCTCCTCTTATGATATGGAATCTGAAATACCAATATCCTTGATAGGTACAATTTATGATGGTTCACCTATATACTTCCTCAACATCAAAACATGGAATACCAGGTGAATTATGCTCAACCTAGAAGGCAACTCCAACTCATACACAATATTTCCAACCCTCCTCAAAATCAATTACAGACCAATATACCGGGGACGGAGCTTTCCATTCCCCTTCATGGGAGACACATTCAAGAGTACCCTATCCCCTACCTCAAAATCCAACTCCCTTCGCCTTATATATACATAGGACTTTTGGTGACTTTCGGCAACCTTAAGTCTATCCCAAATAACCTTCACCTTCTCCATGGCTTGGTGAACCAAATTCGAGCCAAACATATCCGCCTCACCAACCTCGAACCACCCAATTAGAGACCTATATCTCCTACCATACAATGCCTCAAATAGAGTTATCCCAATGCTAGAGTGGTAGCTATTATTGTAGGAAAACTCTATAAGTGGAAAATGCTCTACCCAACTACCACCATAGTCAATCACATAAGCTCGATGCATATTCTCCAACATCTGGATAGTCCTTTCTGCTTTTCCATCTGATTGTGGGTGAAAACCTATACTAAGGCTCACTTTGGTCCTCAAACCTTTCTGAAATGGCCATCAAAAGTGAGATGAAAACTACGTATCATGATTTGAGATGATAGAAACAGGTACCCCATGCTTCTTTACAATCTCTTGGAGGTACAAACTAGCATAATCCTCAACCGAAAAGTTTGTCCTCACTGGCAAGAAGTAAGCAGGCTTTGTCATCCTATCCACTATAACCCAAAACTAATCAAACTAATTCTGAGACTAGGGAAGACCAAAAATTAAATCCATATTGATCACTTACCACTTCCACATAGGCAACTCAATCTCTTGATACAATCCTTCGGGCCTTATGTTCTCAACTTTGACTTGTCGGCACACCATGCACTTAGCCACAAAACTAGTAACATCCCAATTCATATTGTTCAACTAATATGTCTCCTTAAGGTCATGGTACATTTTTGTTGAACTAGGGTGAACGACACAGTTCAGCTTATGCACCTCAACCAAGATCCTCTCTCGCAAACCATCAATATCAGGAACACATAACCTTCTTTGGTACCACAAGGTACCATCAATACTAATCTTGAAGATCATCACCTTATGCCCACCTACATCACCTTTGATCCTCATCAAGACAGAATCTAACACCTACTTCTTCTTGATTTTAGCACCAAGAAATGACCGCTCTATCTCTTGCATAAATACGCCCCCATCCTCAGAGTCCAAGAGAAGAACTCTAAGCTTAGAAAGACATTTAATATCCTTTAACAAATCCTATCTCTTCTCATCCACATAATCTATGCAACCCATGGACAACCTACTAAGAGCATCAGCAACCACGTTAGATTTACCTGGGTGGTAGTGAAGACTCATGTCCTAATCCTTGAGAAGCTTAAGCCATCTCTCTTTCCTGAGGTTAAGCTATTTTTAAGTAAACACATATTGCAGTCTCTTACGATCAGAAACTATATCCATATGCAATCCATATTAATAGTAACGCCAGATTTTCAATGCAAACACCAAAACCAGAAGCTCCAAGTCATGGCTTGGATAATTCTTCTCATGCAACTACAACTGTCTAGAGGCTTAAGCTATTACCTTGCCATGCTTCATCAAGATACAACTAAACCCCACATAAGATGCCTCATATTTTACCATAAACCCATCTGTGCCTTCAGGCAAGGCCAAAACTAAAGCCAAAGTTAAATTATCCTTCAGCTTCTTGAAACTACCCTCGCAAGCATCAGACCATAAGAACCTTACCTTTTTCCTAGTCAACTTAGTCAACGAGGCAGCTATAGAAGAAAAACTTTTTGCATACCTTTTGAAGTAGCTAGATAAACCCAAGAAGCTCCGAATATCAATTTGAATCATGGGTCTAGGCCACTTCTTTACCATTGTAACTTTCTGCAAATCTACCATGATCCCCTCACTAGAAAAGATATGACCCATAGTAGTGAAAATGTTCAACCAAAATTTACATTTCTAAAATTTGGCATATAACTGGGACTCTTTCAGGTCCTGTAACATAATATAAAGGTGATAAGCATGATCCACCTTCTTCTTAAATTACACCAGAATATCATCTACGAACACAATAATGAATAAATCCTAAAACTAACGGAACACCCTATTCATCAAATCCATGAATATCGTTGGGTCATTGGTCAAGCAAAAGAAATAATCAAAAACTCAAAATGCCCATACAGGGTACGAAAAGCATTCTTAGAGATATCCTCCTCCTTAATCTTTAACTGATGATATCCAGATTGAAGATCGATCTTAGAGAAAAACTTTGCACCCTGCAATTAATCAAATGAATCATATATCCTAGGAAAAGGTTAGTTATTCTTTACCATCACCTTATTCAACTGTCGATAATCAATGCACATCTAAAGGGACCTATCCTTCTTATGCACGAATAACATAGGTGCACCCCATGGGGACACACTAGGATGGATGAAATCCTAGTCTAAAAGATCCTTGTGTTCCTTCTTTCGCTTCTTAAACTCAGTTGGAGTCATTCTATATGAGGAATAGAAATTGGATGAGTATCCGGACCAAGATCTATCCCTAACTAAGGAGGAAATGTAAAGAAGGACACAACAAGTTAAAATCTTTAACCCAGACAAGATGATAGACACCCCCCTTGGAGATTAATCTCTGAGACCTAAGATATGATATGAACTTCCCATTAATAGGTAGGGAACCACCCTCCGATTCAATAATCGGCTCATTAGGGAATTTAAAAACAACCATATGGGTCCAATAGTCTAGAGAAACATAGAATGAGCATAGCAAATATATACTCAATATGACACCAAAATCAAATAGATGATATACAAATAGATCCACCAAAGTTTCCTGACCACCCACAGATACCACACAACCCCTATAGACTTTTTTAGCCACCATAAAGCCACCCACCAGGGTAGAAATAGAATAGGGGTCCAAAATATACTCGAGATCAAAACCAAAATACACAACCACAAATGTGGTCATGAAGAGAGAGTGGACCCTAGATCAAGTAATCAGTACACATCATGGGAAAAAATTTCAATATACAAGTCACGACATCACTCAATACCTCCGACTCCTAGAGAATAGTGAAAGGATAGAGACGGTTTTGAGCAGTGTCGAAACAAGATAGTGTACCCTTTGGAGCCAGAGCTGAAGAAGAGGCAACTGGAACCTTGTTTTCCCCCGAAGCAACCTTGGCCACTGAAGAGTTCTTAATCATATGCCTTGGTTGTCCACAGCTAAAGCATTTATCCCTTTTTTCTTCATAGTAACCCCGATGTAATCTACCATAAAACTTGCAGGGAGTACATAACAGAGCTGACTAGGCCCCTCTAACCTAAGATTGGGAATACTATGCCCTAGAGTTATATCCCTCTTGGAAAATCCTATCACCTAATGGCTTTGGGTAGGGAGCACTAGCCATCGAGTAAGACCAAAAATTTACCAACTTCTTCTAGGGCCAGTTCCCACCATCCATGCCACCCTGCTATTGGCCACCACCCTACTCGAAAAATCTAAACTTCTTGCTCTGACTCTCTACTATATCAGCCTGCTTCTTCTTCTCTTTCTCTACCTATTGTATGTACACAACCAACCTAGATATATCCATGTCCTTGATTAGCAAGGTAGCCTTACTTTTCAATATCAAGTCTATAGACAACCTGAAATCTAATTTTCTTATTCTAGCCCTCATGCTAGAAACTAAATTCTGAGCATACCGAGATAATTGGTGAAACTTTAAGGCATACTCCTTGACTGACATCTTACCTTGCCTAAGATTAACAAACTCTTCTATATTTGTTTCCCTCAGCTCTTAAGGAAAGAAGCAGTTCAGATAAGCATTAGAGAAATCCTCCCACGGGGCTAACTCAGCATCATCACCCCTTGACTGATTCCCTTCCTCGTACCACTGGTATGCCATATCTTTCAGCTGGTAGGCATCAAACTCTATGCCCTCTACATTTATGTATAACACAAAAGATCTTTTCTATCTTATTTAGCTTAAGGATCCTTCTTTACATTAACACCAACAAAGGTTAGAGGGTTCAACCTCATAAACTAGACAACTCTTGTTGCCTCAGAAGATAAAGTAACAGAAGTAGCATGCTCGGCCTGAGAAACTACCAATTGTGCCAACATATGGATGAACTGATAAAACTTAGTATGTGTAATATCAACCTGAGGATATTAAGAAAGATTGGAGTAAATCGGTGGAACTCCTGGATGAAAATTAATAACTAGAACCGTAGATTGAGTCTGGACCCCATAATTAGAATGGGCCCCATCAATATTTTCCTCAGGTAGGACAGAGGAGTTTCTTTGAGCTTCAGATCTTCGATGAGACATGATATCATTCCAATTTGATATGAACCTAGGGCTCTAATACCAATTTGACATGACCCAAACCAGGGCCTAGTTATATCAGTGCCTCAAGTTTAAATTGGATCAGAGGCTACTCCCAGTACCTAACCATAACCGCCCTGCACCCTATGTCAGATAAATTCTAAACATATGAAAAGATAAAATAATAATAATTCAAAGATATTAATTATAGTCTATCCATAATCGAAGAATCTCAATAAAATATTCAATATGTGCCAACCTTTATTCCAATACCAATACCAAGGCTGACACCAATATCGACACCGCTGATGCCCATAGTATTCCCACAAAGCTTCTATCCAAAATCAAAGAACATCAGGTCATTACATGTCGCCGACCATAGCAAAAACCAATGTCTAAGAAACAAGTATATATAAAAGAAGTTTAAACCATAAAATGGAGTCTTCCAGTCAGTATGACAAAAAGATATTCCCGAATTCAAGACACTGAGTAACAGGAGTAATATGGTTAGTTCCTGCATCACGTGGGATACAACACCCAAAGATGATTAGCGGAATGAAGCTAGCATGTACTTATGAATAAGGAAAAATAATGCCATTATTCAATACCAAAGTAATTAACCATATGCAATCACATACATACACACACATATATATACATACCATGTCTAGAAAAAGAATCGGGTTTAGCATGTATTTAAAACTTTTAACCTGGGTTGTGTAGCTTTAGAATCCTAAGTCTACTCATGGGCTATATGGGTTTAGCTCCTCATGCTGAAAGGGCCTCGGTACGTGTTATGGACTTAAACCGAAGAAAAACCTGAGATGACTAGTACATGTCCAAAAAAATATAAGTGTGACATCATGCATACGGTCACCAAGACCAAACCTCACATCGGTAAACATTAGTTTCCTATTTTGACCCCCCTCGAGACCTCATCCTTCCACGACTTTGCTAACATGACCCTCTTTAAGACCATGTTAAAACCATTCACACATAACCAACAATTTACTAAGGAGTCCTTTTAACTAGGCATTAGCCATTGGTATCATCATACCACAATTAGAGCTTGCAAGTCTATCCATTTTTGCCATATTAAGGACATTAAACCAATTTGACTCCAAAGATTCCAATTGAACCAATACCATAGCAACCAATGCCTTTCCAATCCATTTAAAACCAACCAAACTAGTTTAAGTTCAATTACCATATTATGCAATGCAAAGGTTTCAATAATAGTCAAACTATGTGAAAAAATCAATCTCATTGGCATTTTTACAAACATGTTGAGGGCATATAGTTTCCAAAACCAAAACCACGTATCAATTAACCATTCCTATGAAAAAACTTGGTCAAACCATAATTATAACATGTTAAAACATAATTAGAATATGGGAAAATGTTATCCAACCATAAACAACCAAAACCAACCAACATCTATTTCATAACCAAAAGAATACCACATAATACTATAAAAACCAATCATTAAAACATGTTTTTAGTTGTACTAACAATAAGGGAGGAGTAAAATGTCTTAGATACCAAGGAACATAGAGAGATTCTCTTTTGAAAGACCTAAATTGATTACCTTGTAGAAACCCTAGCCTTTTCTTGAACCAAGAGCTTGAAGGAGATTTTAATAGTTTTTGACTAAGCATAATAGGTTAATAAAGTCCTAAAGGGTGTTTTATGTTGTAGGGTCAAAAGGTATTAAGACAGGAAAAGTCCAAAATACCCATAACTTAAAACTGTAAAATCACCACAGGTGGATACGGGTTAACTCCCCAACTCATCACCCCAGCATACGACAGGGATAATCCAGTCATAATCAAAACACAAGGTTGGACACCCACACACTGTCCATCATACGACTCTACAGCCCCTACTCGTGACCAGACCATACGACTTATATGGTCTAGTTGTACCCAAGATAGAATACAAAGAGGTTAATACTGGACAACATACGATTAGACTATACCACTCATAACCTATTCTCATGACTCTTAGTGAGCCCCTTATAATCAGAGCCAAGTCAAGTTACTAAGTTTCAGATTAAGCGAAGGATCAACCCAATGACCCATCACCAAACTATACAACCCATACCACCAAATTGTACCCACCACTTAAACCCAACCACCAATCATAATTGGTTCTCCTGATTAGTACTCATACCATACGACTCATATGATGATTCCTTACAAGACTAGTGAGCTCAAAGCCTAGAAAATTTCCAAGGTCCAAAACCCAGGGTGTTTCAATCTATCCATAACTTCTTATCTTAGCTATTAAGAGCACTATATACTAAATAACTGAACTTTTTCTCTCTTCATAACTCAAGAGTACTGCTAACCACACACAACACGTAATAATCTTAGAAAATAATACAACTTCATAAACCTTGGGTACGTCTCCAAATCATACCTACAACATCATACTTAATTATGAATAAATAAACTTAAACTCTTGCATAAATTGTTCAAGCCTATTAAATCACTTCCCTGTACCAAGCATCACTAACCAAGCATTTATTATTTCCACCTTGATGATAATCTACTATTCAAACTTAGTGCCTAATACTAGACCTGATTAACCATACAACTTTACTTACAATTCTTGCTTGGAAGCTATAAAATAAAACATCAAGAAACACTCATCCACTACCTCATAATAGCAATGACTGGTCATAATATTATGGTCTATCTTATTATAATTTATTAACAAATTCTCCTTTAACATATCACTACTATTTACCCATCAGTACATCTAAATTACACTCATAACTCTGTAAGTTTCAACTAATTTTTTCACAACCACAAGGAAAGCCTAAATTAATAATATTTAACCACCTAATACTTTCATTAATAACCATACTTTTCTAACACACTCTCTCCTCTTATGAGTGCTATATTTAACAGAAGGCTAAGGAGAAATATGATTACATAACATATTATGTCTTAATTGTACAACTTTTATATATAAGGACTAATCTTTTGAATTAAAGGACTTTAAACAAACTAGTGGAATCCTCTCAAGCCTTTTGTGCTATTTCTAAAGTTATGATAGTGAATATGAGAGCATCATCTCATGGGGATTTGGAATTTACTAATCATGTTATCTTAAAAATAAGTCATGATGGAGAATTATGGAGTAACACATGAATCAATAGAAGTTTCTGAGAGAACAACTTTACAACACGATTTAGAGCATAAAGAAGGGAAATATTTCTTCAATTCCTAATATCCTCTCGAACAAAAGTATAGACATCTCTTTACAGTTTTGCAAGACTCTACCACTCAAAGCTTCACAGACACCGTAGGACATTTAAACGTTGTGCTCTGATAGAAAGTTTGTAATGCCCCAAGACTACCCCCTAGATGTCACACGGTCCATAGAACTACAAGTGATCATGAGCTAACACATAAAACTATATTATTCATTAGAAACAAATTAAATACATAAAATCAAAAGCAATAAGTGAAAGATATGTCATTAGCTGAACTTGTTCAATAAAAAACTATTCAAAAACTTTCAACATTGGTTATACTAAGGAAACCAAAACTAAATACATCAACTTTGACTGATTGCCTATGAAGTCTCTACTAATACTGACTATAGGTAGCTGGGACATGACCCCAACAATCCCTAATAAATATGATTGAATAAAAATAAAATATAGGAACTAGAGTTGACTCGAGTCCTCGAATCAAGAGAGCTCATCAACTATTGGCTAGAAGTTATGAGTGGTCAGGTCATGGTGTTATGGGCTATAACTAGTACCTACATTATGAAATAATATAGCCACATAGACATATATGTGGTCAGTACTTCTACAATGTACTAAGTATGTAAGGGTGAATGCAATAATTAAAACTAAAACTGACCATACTTTTAAATCATGTATGCTAAGTGTAAAAGGACTCACTTTGGTCAGCAATAAAACTAAAAACTAAATTATCATAAAATATAAATGATAAATAATAATATAATAAGCTTAGTGAGTCATTACACTTAGTTTCTAAAATCATTACATTTATCTTTCTTTGTGGGAGATTCTTATAACCGACATAAACTATGTGAGCTATTATGGAGTCCAACATCTTATCGGTATTGAGAAAAATAGTTCTACCCTTTCCATTGGAATAGAACCTTAACTTTAAGTGATAACTATACTTATCCCATATTGGGTAAAGGAGAGGACACTCTGTGGTGAGGCCCCTGAACATAAACCTACGGTGGCATATAGTTTCTGGAGAATAGGATGCACTAAATCCATATTCCCCTCTCGGTGCTAAATACTACTCCCAAAATATATGCTTATGTTCTCATACTTATAAAATCTACCTTGAAAATAGCATATGGATCTATAACTAAAAAATAACTATGTTTCTCTTACTTAAATCATATTCATGAGGAAAATTATGGATTTCATATCTTATCTGAGATCATAAGATCAAAATTGAACTATAATAATGTTATAAATATTATATCTTTAACTTACAAGCTTTAACTTCTAATGAATCAATAACTTATGCTTAAATCTAGAGATCATGCATAATTTCATAGAAATTTCCTATCAAACTCAATGTTCAAATTGTGATCTTTTATCAATTCATGAAACTTCATTTAAAAATAATGAAAATCTTCTCATAGTGAGTAATGTGAGTGAAAATATTACTAAAGGTAAATGCTTGGGTAAACTAAACTTTAAATCACATGATAATGTCTTACTTTCAAGAATATAAAAATTAGGCATGAACCCTAATTGAAAAAACATAACTTCAACTTTGAAATCAAAGATTTTGGGTATAAGGATGAAAGGTTATCCTTACTCAAACCCCACATACTTGATTACTTTTTATTCTTGAATTGAAGTTTTGGGGATTTTGACTTGAAGATAAAAAACCCCTAATTTGTAGCTTTGGAGAAGAGAAAATCGTATGTTTATTTGAGTAATTTGGTGTTGTGTTGAGAATGAGAGATTTGGGATTGTTTTGGATTTTTATTCAGCCTTAAAATATCTTAAAAGATATAGTTTTGGTGTTAAAAAGGTGAAAAAAGACCTAAGAACCCTTAGAAAACTGTTTGGAAGTCGTTTGGAAGCAATCCCAACTACTTAGATCACGACTCATAGGGTCTTGCCACGAGTCGTGACTTGAGTCATTGTCAGAAACCTAATTTTAGACTCTATTTCTGACATTACAAATCCCTCCCAACGATCTGTAATGATACATTAAAAGTTGTAGTCTTGGAAACTTTGATAGTACTTCAGTATATTGGCCATATCTTTTCACCCCGATATAGATTGAGGCAAAATTAGTATCGTTGGAAAGATAATTAAATTATCTATGTATTGGTGGATTTTGAGATAAAATATTCTTAGTATGATAAAAAAATTTCTCATTTGAAGATGACTATAGTAATATTCTTCACAAGAATTTAATCGCTAAGAGATGTTCTGACTTATCTATAAGATAGGAGCTATTTGGTGTCTTAATATATGCCTGAATCACTAATAAAACTACCAAAACATAAGGTTTAATCTTGCAAGAACTTAAAGCATGGTTCTAACATTGGTTTGGATTTTGAGGTATCACAACTTAGGCCTATAAACTTGGTAAAAGTCTTAGAAGGTGATACACCTACTTGGTTCTTAGGTTGGTCAATAAGTAAAAGTAGTTGATGCACCTACTTGTCACCTATTAGATTAATTTAAGTCAAGCAAGAAGCTCACTTATCTTATTTCATATTTTAAATCTTAACATATTTGCTTTAACTTCGCACTTATATATACTTGGCCCCTTTAAACCTTAAGATAGAATACCACCTTACTATCTCACATTTAAATACTTTCGCTGAGTTAACATGGTCAAAGACATGTTGAAATATATGGGTATTTTGGTAACCTCCATTCTAGTTCAATTGATTACTAGTCTTGGTACCTAGCCTCACTAAAACTACATCAAAATAATCAAACCTTTTCAGCATCTTTTCAGTTTAATAAGAATGACACAAGAGAAATCATTAATAGTTCTTTTGAGTTTAATCCTTAAAATTACATAAGTTTATCCAACGTTTTTAATTTGAAAATTTAAAAAATAAAGATTTTCTTAATCTCATTCACAACATTCACATCAGGGCTAAATATTAATATCTCATCCATATAAAAATATAATCACACAATTTAACCCTATCGTTTTGAAGTAAACATAGAAATCAAATGATTCAATAATAAATTCATTATCTACTAATGTGAAATTAAACTCCTTATACCACTGTTTAGGTTCATGGTTTAATCCATATAAGAGTTTTCTTGATTTGCATACTTTATCTTTTTTTCCTGGGACCACAAAACTCTCAGGTTGAGTCATATGGATCTCTTCCTCTAAATCACAATTTAAAAATATCATTTTGGTATTTATTTGGTGTACCATTAAGTTATTTAGAGGCTAGGTCAATAAGAGTCCTAATGGTCTCTATTTTAGTAGTAGAAAAATAAGTATCAAAATAATCAACACCGTTCTTTTGTTTAAAACTCCTAATCACAACTCAAATATTATATTTATCAATTGTATTATCAGACTTCAATTTCTTCTTCAATTTCCACTTTCTACTTATGAATTTATAATACAAATCATACAAGTCCCAAGTGTGATTAGAGACTATCTAGTCTAACACACGTTTAGTAATCTCTTTCTAAAATATTTCATCTATTGATTCCTTTATTCATCGTAAGTATTAGGGTCTTGTTCTATTAAGTAGATAGACACTAAGTCATCATTTAGAGTATCAATGTAAAAATTCTCAATCAAGAAAATATGGATAAAATTAGGACCAAAGCTAGTTTTAGTTATATGTGGTTTTCTTTTTCGAAGTTCATTTTCATGCTCATCAAAAATAACATCAGAAGAAGGAACAACATGAGAGTTAAAAGACAAATATGTAGAAGCATTATTTTGCACATCACTTGGCAAATCAATTTTCAAAGAAAAGACATGCTTCAAAAATTTTGCATCTTTAAATTCACTAACAAAATGATCATTTAATGACATAAATTTATATGTAACACTATTTTGAGCATAACCAATAAAGACGATGTCAAAAGTCTTAGAATCTACATTAACTCATTTAAAATCAAGTACACCACACTTTGTCAAACATCCCACACATTCAAAAATTTCAAGTTAGGGACAAGCTCTTTTCCCCCCTCATATGAGGTCTTGTCCAACTTCTTATTAGGGACTTTATTAAGAATATAGTATACAGATAAGAAAGTTTCCCTCCAATATTTAAGCAGGTAAATCCAAGCTTAAAATTATAGAATTCACCATTTTCTTACGGTTTTTATTCTTTCATTCGATTATACAATTTTATTAGGGAGTATAGGGAGCATTAACCTCATGTATACTATCATTTTTTTCTCAAAATTCTCTGGAGTTTTAGTACTATATTCACCTCCCTATCAAATCTAAATCTCTTAATTTTCTTGTTTAATTAATTTCCTTCTCCTGCTTTGAATTTCAAAAACATGTTAATTGACTTATCTTTAGACTTAAGGAGATATACATAGTGTACTTCAAAAAGTCATCAACAAAAGTAATATAATACTTATTTCCACTTTGATAACAGTGTTCTTAAAATTTTCTATGAATGTACTAGTTCAAGTAATTCGATCTATCTACTATTAACATGTTTAAAAGGTTTCTTGAAATACTTTGCTCTTACACACACAAGACATTTAGAAAAATCATTAATATTTACTACAGGAGTTAATTTCATTTTTCTAATAGAAGCAGTATTAAAATGATCTAGTCTACCATGCCACAAATTAATAGACTCGGCAACTAAGAAAAACTAGAAACAATTGCATTATGAGCAAACTCTTGAACACTTTTTAGTATAAATAAGACCCTACTAAGATATTCCTTCTCAATAAAGTCTCCTTCATGAAAAATAATTATTTTATCAGCTTCAAATATAAGTTTAAGTTCTATTTTTTTTTTTTAGAAATTCTCCTAAAACTAAGTTTCTATGGAGGAAGGGAACATACAGAACATTGTTCAAGGCTAAAAATTTCTCAGAAGTTAGTTCGAGTAAAAAAATTCATAACTCAAGCAATAAAAGAGTTACCCATGTAAATGCAGTCACCATCAGTGGACTTTACAAAGTCATGAAACAACTCTTTATTGATGTAGAAATGCCTTTAAGCATATGTGTCCAATACTCAGTGAGTTTTACTAGCTACCTGGTTTGTGTCGATGACTATCTCAATACTAACTTTATTTTCCTCAATGAGATAATCTAGGATATAACGTTGTCCTTTCTCCTTCGAGTTTTGCAAAATATTTCATATTTCATATTTCCTTAGCAAATTTATGGGTAACAAATAAATCAAACAAAGGATTAGTTGTATGATTCAATAAATTTCCTCTAATATTTTTTTATCCTTTCCAAACCTTTTTTTAGCAGTTTCTGATGTCGCTCAAACTATACCCTTCAAGAAAATATAATGCAGTCGCTATGAAACTATAGTAACCCAACTGTGTTGGGGTCGATCCCAGAAAGAATAGGTTGAATGTATCTCTCAAACTTGCTGAAGTATCCATAACTGCAGAAAATTAAATGGGGGATTTTGTAGTAAATAGTAAAAAGTAACAAGTCTTGAATGCCTTCGATTGTAATCAATCTGACATGAACACTAGGACTGTTTCCCCCTGACTTCCTAATTCCATAGGTTTATCATGATCAATCCAATTATCTCATTGCCACACATGCAGAATCTGACAAGATAGGTATTACCAACAGTCTTGTGAATGCTTTGATAAATTTAACCCTTCACCTTTTGAGTCTCAAAGTGTCATCTTACAAACCCATGTCCTTGATCTTGTTTAACTATCACCTTTTGGGTTTCAAGTTATTAGACAAGGGTTGATAGCCTTGAATCATTATTTTAATCTTCTTTTCCAATATTAATCTATCTTGTGAAAATGATCTTGAATACAGGCGAGGTCTCAACATTGGTCACAAAAAATAATTGAACAGAATAAGATCATAATGCAAGTGTAACAATGATCTAGAAAAACCTCATACTTCCCCTACTTTGTTATTCTGCCAGAGTTTCCACAATCCTGGCTAAGGTATTTAGCCACTCATAGTTGCAAAAATAGCATAGAATTCAATGAAGAAATCATAGAAGTAATCTCACAACAATGGAAGAATAAAACCCAAAGTCTCAAATCAATTAACCAATCAAGAACAGAAGAATTTCAAGACAAAAAGTCAATCTTTAAATCAGTATATCTTTGTGAATAATATGAGCGTATAAAAGCGCATAAACTAACTAAAATAATATCAAAAGATTATTTATAGATTACATAAATATCGTAAAAATCCAAAATAGAATGAACTAGGAAACTTGGGTAGGCGGTCATTTATGATACCACTTATGGGCCATAAGTAGGACTAACGCCCCTTATGTGGGTGTCATAAGTGACCAAAGTTTGAAATCTGTAATAATGCATGATGACCATAAATGATGGCACTTATGGGACGTAAGTGATACTCAGGTCCTGTAAGTGACCCATTATAAGTGTCAGAAACTTCTGAAATATTCAGTTTCTCTAAACCTTCAGTATCTCCCACTTATGATGGAAAATATAGGGCGTAAGTGGTACTTACGTCCCATAAGTAACCCATCATAAGTGTTAGTGAGTATTTCATTTTTTAGGTTTTCTGAATTTCAATCTTCTAGAACCTACGACAGGTCACTTACCGCCCGTATGTGGGACCTGTGTGCCGTTAGTGGAGTCATAAGTGGTCCTCTTCTTCAATCGTACTTCTTTTTCTTCATTTTGAGCTCCAAAACCTATTTCCTGCAAAATAGACACAAAAACACATCATATCCATCTAAACGGACCTAAGTACTTATATATTTTTTGGTTTTAAGCATTGAAAATGCCATGACCATGGCATATATACACCCTTAACTTAGGACACTTGCATGTCCTCAAGAAATAAAAACATAATAGAAGCACAACGCGATGCTTAACTAAGAGAAACAAAAGATACCTACGGAAGTCAATCCCAATTTCAGCTTAAAAATATCACCCCCTCCTAATTTTAACTTTTTAAAACCAACTGTGGGAATCAACATAGCCCAACATGCTCGCACAAGGGAATGAATGGCATTACATTAGCAATAAATAATCAAGAATATGCACAAATGACACTACCTGAATAGATAAGCAGCTCACAACACAAACCGTATAACCTTACAACAAAAAAGTCCCACTCACTCAGTAGAATTATGCATGTTAATATGGGGGCAATCATGAGATACTCACACTTACAAACAAGTTCCAGCAATGTACACAGGATATCATAGGCTTGCCCTTATTTTCTTTACCTGACTTTTTTGAACAGTCGAGCTAGGATCACTGTAGGACTTTAATCTACTTGTAATATAGCTTAGGGATAGTATGGTACACTTGAGAATTTAGTGACTAAGCCACCTTGGCACTACAATTACGTTTGGGATCCACTTATCAACCCACTTTTTTATTCTGCCCTTATTACTCCCTTTTTTTCTTTTATTGCTTATTCAGGTTGGGTGCGGTTTCTTTAATTCTTTCTATTTCTTTTTTTTTCTTCTACCGCACCTAACCCTACTTTAATTTTTATTATTTACGCTCTTATCCATACCCACTTCTAATCACGTACCCCCATGATAACCACCCTCAACTTAGGTGATTTTCCTGAGTTGAGGTATATAATGTCCAAGGAGGACCTTGGCCCAAACAGGTTCATTAAAATTAACTAGAAATATGAAAGGTGTGAACAAGAAAACTAGTCTATACAGGCTCAAAGTAGGGATTATAGGATACTTATTCTCATTTAGAAGGTCATTTAGGCTAAAAGTAGACCAATTCAAGAATGTCCTGCGCTCCTTTCCTAACTAACTATCCTATAACCAAGGAAAGTCTAACTAGGCAAGTTCTATATTCAACACACAAAAGGAACTGAGTAAACATCTCACATACACATGGCACAGTATTGCAACACAAACTACTACATATTCGGTTTATGAAAATGCTAACTTTGATTATTATGTCCCAAATCCAAATGTCATAACAAGATTTACAGTGGTCACATATATAAGTACATCACAAAATTCAAAACAATTATTTTCAGAGGGGTATTATTTTTCTCAAAAACACTTCAACATAAGCAAAATACGTCAACAACCCTTAGGTACTTATTTTAATCCTATATAAATAATAAAAACACAAAACAAACATAATACATCCTAGATATGCTGAATCTACTAGGAACGGACTCTAAAGAAAGGAGACACAGCAGCAAAAACCCCAAGACGACATATTGACCCATAAGTAGCCCCACCCCCAACATATAGACTTGTATCATCCCCAATGTATTAGGTCATAACAAAAAACGAGAGTTATAAATATTCATGTGGTACCTTAAGTATGTATATCTATCATTAATCACGCTAACACAAACTAGCGCAAATGCACAAATAATAAGATACCTTGGGTTGTCTCTCAAGCAGCACCTGATTTAACATCATGGCACAATGTGGGTACCTTGATTACTTAGAATTCATCAATATAACCAAATGTTTGCCTCCAGGAACATCAACACAACTTATAACCAAAACCACCCTCATGTTAGTTGGTTGATTCATGGTTCTACGAATATTTAATGTGACCTCCTTATTATTCAGACTGAATGAAATCTCCTATTTCTCCATATCCACCACTGCTCTACCTATGCCAAAAAATAGTATCCCTAAAATTATGGGTATCTCAAACTCAACTTCACAATCAAAGATAAGAAAGTCATCCAAAAAGATGAGATTATCTACTTTTACCAAATATCACACAATATACCAACAGGTTTTTTCAATGTATGATCTGTCATCAAAAACTCCATCTTAATTGGTTTGGGAGGTCTCAAGCCCAACTATTTGATCACTAACAGCGACATCAAATTAATATTGGTATCCAAGTCACACAGAGTTCTAGAAAATCTAGAAGTCCCAATGGTGCAAACAATTGTCAAAGCATTGTGATAAGCTTTTTTATTCTAGAGATTTGGATAAAATCGCACTACAATAATGCAACCCACGAATGTGCTCATAACTGGTAGGTCTCTTATTTATCACCAAATCCTTTATATATTTTACATACCGAAGAATATCCTTAAGAAGAGGGATATTCAAACTCACCTCTTTTAGCATAGCAATAAAAATTTTATACTTTTCTTCTTCATTCCTTTGCTTCAACCTTTGTGAAAAAGATAGGGGAGGTCATGGAATAGTTTTCATTGCAAGCTCGACTTCCTTTTCTTTTTTTTATCCTTCTCAGTATGCTTATCAACACCCATGGATTTTTGGGATGACCACCACAAGTCACTAACTTTTTAGATTGAGCTTCGAGAGCCTCATCAATATCAAACACATCATTCCTTACTCATCAACTACAGGCATAGGGGGATCAATAGTAACCTTACCACTCTGAGTGGTGATGGATAGACAATGATCATCATTCTTAAGATTTTTTACATTGTTACTCGAAAGATTTCCCAGTTGATATTGATACAATATGGCCGATGTTTGGACAAATTGGTGCTCAAGTTTTTTGACCATAGTAGCATGCAATTTTGACTTTTGGATGAGTCTCGAAATATCTGACTTAATCTTCTTAAGGGAATTTTCTTGAATTTTCTGACCCTTTACCATCTTAGACAACATAGAATCCATTCTAGAATCAATATCTTTGTTCCCTAGTGGAATATGCACACTACTTTTTTCCTTATAATCTTTCTTACGCCTCCATTCACCATCTCTTTCTTTGCTCTAATGCCTATATCTATCCCTATAGTAGTTTTAACCTTGCTTCTCTTAACTCGATTTTTAATTATCTTGAGCAGGTGAGTGTCCCTTGGCTTAAAAACCCGCCAACTTTCTACTAGATACTTCACCTCTTTATTTACATCAGAATCATGTGACCTATAAGCTTTAACTTGTGCGCCCACAACATTCACCTTCTTAGAATTCTTAGTTACAAACTGCTTCGTCAGTAACCCAATCTCTATCCTCAGTTGTGTAACCTCTTCAGTCACTAAATTATCTATAACTCTATGCTTGCTGGAAGCACCAATGGCAGAAGTGTCGGAACCTCTCTCTGCCTCCTAAATATGCCACTGTTGGTTTGTAAGAAACTTATGATCTAAGATTTCTAAAGCTACATACCAACATAGGTTCATGACTGCTATGTCGGTAATAGAATCTACCATAAATTTGGACCTAGTATTCAAGGCATGATAGAAAATCTCCAAAATAATTTCTACCCAAAATTCTTTGATTAGGCACCATCATCAACATTTTCTTAAATTAAAACCATTCCTCAAACATTAATTCAAAATATATTTACCTGAAGTTATAGATCTTGTCCTTCAATTATTGAATTTTGGCATAAGGGAAGAAACGGTCTAAAAGCTACTTTGGTAACTCATTCTAAGTAGTAATGGATCTATGAGGTAGTTTATACAACTATATTATCACTTTACCAATTAGACAGAATGGGAAAAATCTGAGTCTCAACGCATCCTGATCCATCCCACATATATTACATGGAGTGCAAATCCAATAAAATTAATGAGGTACATGTTTGTGTCATCAGTCGATAGGCCAACAAACACACCTTTCATATTTAGCAACTAGATTATAGCACTACTAATGTCGAACTTCACCCTCTAGGGAATCTCAGGAGGAATGATAGTGTAATACCCCAAAAAAAATTTCATTGAAATTTTGTGCATATACGTGTTGGGTTCTATCTTCTAGAATGAATTATAAATTTTTCGTGTGGAATATCTTAGATTATGACCCAACATTACGTAGAGTATCAAATAATATTTTCAACGATATATGGATTATCCAAAACGGACACCCGAGCGACGAGTTATGAAAATTCCAATCGAACCGTGAAGAGTAGTAAACAGTAAAACGTGCAGTAAAAAGTACCGAGGCCTGGGGTATTTTTTCTCCAACTTTAAACAATCGTAACTCCTTTTACATAATGATCTGGGTGATCTACTATATATCAATGGAAAGCTCAGTGAGTTCTCTTTCCAATGAAATTGGTTTCATCCAATTTGTCTATCAGAGCAAAAGGTTATGGTCGATGTACTTCAGCCTATCAAAAGTGAATTTTTGGGTCAACTTCAAATGATCATAACTCCTCATACACAATGATATGATTGAGATACTATATATCAACGGAAAGATACAAGAGTTCTCTTTCTAATGAAATTAGTTTCATCCAATTTAGATATTGGAGTAAAACGTTATGGTTGATCTACTTCAGACTATCAAAACAGTCCACCAAAGGACAAATTTGAGAATTATTTAATTTTTAAGGGCGTTTTGGTCATTCACCCTCACCCAAAATCCGCCCAAACCCTATATTAAAGCCTATTAGAAGCATTATATGTTATATTTTATCAAATTCCCTCAAAAAGAAAATCCTAAGCTCCTACATCCAACTTCAAGAACCTCCAAAGTTCACCATTAATTCTGCAAATTTATTCAAGATTCCAAGTTCCTAGTTCAAGAACTCCAAGAACCATCATTCAAAGGCACGATTAACATCTCAAAAATGAGTATCGATCTAAAGCTCATCATTGAAGGTATGTGGGGGTTTTCAACAAGAACTCTCTTTCGTTCTTGAGCCCAAAAGTAATTTTCTTTACAAAGGCATGATTTTAATTTGATTTTTATGAATTTGAAGTATAAACCCATATCTTATGATGATTATTATGAAATCTTGATGTTTATAATTTTGAAGGATGAATTTACATGTGTGGAGATATAAAGCATGAATCTTGAATGATATTTATCATGATTTTGATATTTGGGTCGTGAATCCCTATTAGAAATTGTGTTTTTTGAGAAAGTGTGTTATAAACACGTTGACGCTGAATATTTGAGATATTTTGAATGATTTGACCTTTTGGTCTTAATGGAGTTGTTTTGAACTCAAGTGTGAAAGAAATCTACAACGTGGTTGATTTTCATAGATGGGAAGCATGATGACTCCCGATGTATATTTATATATTAATAAAATTGTTTTGTTGTGGATTGTCTTTGAAATGGTTGATCTAAGTTCGAGAGAAATCTTTAGCACCGAGTAGGAGGTATAAATCTACCTTACTTCCCTAGAACTATGTGCCCCCGTAGGAGTGAGCCTGAGGCTGATTTATATAGTGATCACTAGTTTGTGTGGATTTGATATCAATCGTCCTACTCTGATGGCAAGTATAGGATGGCTCTCCCCAACGTGGGTTGTACATTGGACTCCGTGTAGCTCACATGGTTTATGTCGGTTATAGGATCTCCCAGTGTGTGTGTGTTTCCTTATGTCTATGGTGAACGGTGAAGTGATTTGAAAGTGGAATTGTGAAAGTTATTCTTTCAAAAGATTTAAATGATATTTACATTATGAGAATTGATATTCTTAATGAACTGAAAGTGATTGACAAATTATATGATGACTCACATGTGTTATTATACTTATTTCATCCTCTCATGATTATGATGATTTTTTTTGGGCTATGAGAGTCTTTCATACGTCCTGCATATTTCTTATAAATATTTATGATGATGATATTTATAAAACTGCATACACCCCTATATACTCGGTTCTTTTCCATGATACTGACTCACATCTTCGGATGTGGGCTGCATTTTCTCAGAATGTAGGTTCAGGTGCTCAGTTCCAGGTTTGACAGTGATTCTTTGGGCACGTTGTTCTACATCCTCTGTCGTGGTGAGTCCTCATGTTCTAAGAATGTGACGTCTGATGTTGGTTTCACGGAATTATTTACATTTGATAACTGAGTATGAGTCAGTTGGGGCATGTCTCAATGGCTTGCTGGTTTTATTGATTTTCTTAGAGGCTTGTCAGACTAGTATAGATGTTGGGAGTTGACTAATAAGTCATATTTTGTTATCTTTCTGAAATTCTTTTATTCTTGGATGATGATTACTCTTTTGATATTTGAGGGTTATTTATGGAAACCCCATTAATTAGTGTTAAATTGAATGAAAATGGCTCAAAGGGTTAGCTTGGGGCTACTCATAGCCTCAAGCACCGTGTGATGCTCTGGGACCCATTTTCGAGGCGTTACAGATAGCTTCTATCTTAATAGGCTCTACATACCCCATGTGTTCATCTGGATCTTTATATGCTAGCAAATACAAAATTTGAGGGTAATAGATCTCTATCTCTTCTATCTCTATTGAGTTATGCTGGACGATCAACTTTCTACCTCTATCTCACTCTCTCTACCTCTTAAGCTACGCACTGGGCAACCTCATTATCCCTTCCCATATTTGCTTCTACTAATAATTGTACAGTATTTTCTATAGTTATATCATGAACACATGGAGGTGGAGGGAAAGTCTTGTGGATTATCTCAAAGCACCTTTTGATAAGCTTCAAGACCTTGGTCCAACATCGTATGATTCTATTGTAGAATTATTTTTGGATTTGGATCAAATATAATCAAGGGATTTTCTTAATTCTTAGTACTAGGAATATGCCTTATTACACCCCAAGAATAATAAAAAAGTAAAATCCAAAAACCTTAATAACTTTAATCAATAAATCCACAATCGTATTCCTCTCCAATGGAGCCAAATTTTGATGCCGCTAATACTATACCCTTAAAGAAGATACAATATTGTCACTATCAAATTATAGTAACCCAACTAGGTTGGAGTCGATCCCCCCAGGAATAGGTCAAATCTATCTCTTAAACTTGTTGAAGTAGCCGAAAGTGTAGAAAAGTAAATGAGGAGATTTTGTTGTAAATAGTAAAAAGTCTTAAATGACTTCTATTGTAATAAATATGAGATTAGCACTAGAACTGTATTCCCCTAAATTCCTATGTACATTGGTTTATCATGCTCAATCCAACTATCTCACTATCATACAGGCAGAATCTGAAAATCTAGATATTACCAAAAGTCTTGTGAACACTTTGATAAATCTCACCCTTCACCTTGTGAGTTTTAGAGTTCCACCTTAATATGTCTTGTCTTTGATCCCAGTTTAACTATCACCTTTTAGGTATGAATTTATTAGATGAGGGTTGATTGCCTCGAATCACTGTTGTAATCTTCTTTTCCCAATCTCAACCTCGCTTGTGAAGATGATCTTGAATACATGAGGTTTCTCAGTGTTGGCACTGCAAAGAAAATAATTAAAATGAAGAAGATCACAATTCAAGTGTAAGTAATGATATCAAAGAACATCACACTTCCCCTACTTTGTTATTCTCCCAGGGTTTCTGCAACCTTAGCTAAGGGATTTAGCTGCTCATAGTTGCAAGAAATGCCATGAAATTCAATAAAGAAAGCATGGAAGTAATCTCACAACAATGGAAGAATAAAATCTCAAGTCTCAAATCAATTAATCAACCAAAATCTAAGAACACAAGAATTCCAAGATCAAAAGTCAATCTTCAAATCAATATATGTTTGTAAATAATACGAGTGCATAAAAGAGCATAAACTAACTAAACAATATCAAAAGAGAATTTATAGATTACATAAAAATCCTAAAAATTCAAACCAAAACAAATTGGAAAACTTGGGTCATCGGCTAATTATGATGCCATTCATGGGCCGTAAGTAGCACCTACACCCCATAAGTGGATATTATAACTGACCAAATTCTGAAATCTTCAATGTTGCATGATAAACACTTACGATGGAACTTATGGGGAGTAAGTGGTACTTACATCCCGTAAGTTACCCATCATAAGGATCAGAAACTTCAGGAATCTTTAACTTCTCTGAACCTTCAGTCTCTACCAATTATGATGGCACTTATGGGGCATAAGTAGTACTTAAGTACCATAAGTGACCCATCATAAGTGTCAGTCGAAATTTCATTTTTTAGGTTCTCTAAACATGAATCTTCTGGAACCTACAACAGGCCACTTACGAGCCGTAGGTGGGACCTATATGTTGTAAGTAGCATCATTAGTGGTGCTCTTCTACAATCTTACTTCTTTTTGTACATTTTGTGCTCCAAAATCTAGTTTTCTAAAAAAAATCCCAGTTTCCTATAAAATAGGAACAAAAACACATCATATCTACCAAAATGAACCTAAGCACTTGCATATTTTTTAGTTTTAAGCATCGAAAGTGACATGAAATCATGGTACATCAGCTTCATCAACAACACAGTGTTAGAACCAGTGGTAATTTAGAACCATTAATACAAGGTTCGTTAAACAAAATATAATCAACTTATAATTATTCAAAAAAAATCTAAAAATTATATGATCACCATTCAAAATTATTCATGTCTAATATCTCATGTTTTGATAAATCAGAAAAAAAATTATTCAAAACACTCCTTCACACTGCCCTAGGACTTAGATCCTGATGCTCTATCCCAATTGTCTTGCTTAAACTTGGGCACTGGTGTACTAGATAAAGATGAAACTGAGGCTAAAAATTTTTGTTGGAACTGAGAATGATTTCTGCCTTCTAACCTTGGCTGAGAAAAATTAAAACTACCAGTTTTAGCCTTCTTATTATCTCTCCCTCTTCTTATGATTCTCCTTCTCAATTTGCTGAGCATGAACCATGAGTCTAGATAAGTCCGTCTCCTTAATCAACATCGCAGTCATACACTCTTTAACCAAAATATTAGCTACACTAGATACAAACTTACTCATTTTAGAACTATTATCTGCCACTATAGTAGGAGCATACCTCGCTAACTAGGTAAACTTACGTGACTACTCCTTCACGCTCATATTATCCTACTTTAAATTGATGAACTCCTAAACATTAGCTTCCTAGAACTCTATAGAAAATAACCTATCTAAGAAAGTTGTGGCAAACTCCTCCCACTCTACCGACTCTGCATCAATTTCTCAGTCCTTTTTCCATTGCTTAAACTAGGTGTGACCTACATCCTACAACTAGTATGCAGCCAATGATGTACTCTCACTCAAAGTGATGCCTATGATATCTGTCACATTCTGCACCATGTCCATAAACTCCTACAAATCCTTCTCACACTTAGATCCAAAAAATAGAAAGGGATTTAACCAAGTGAAATCCTAAATCCTAACTGCATTTGTATTTGCCACTGGATTGGCTAGGGCAATAGCCTACTGGTTATTCTAAGCAGCTACAAAATAGGATAGGGTAGTGAAATCAGCCTTGAATTCAGCGTGAGAGACATGCTCATTCTGGGTATCTTTTTGAATAGGCAGTGGTGTGGGTTGATCCCCGTTCCTTCTTCTATTGTTTGTTCTGGGAAGCATTGTCTATAAACGAAATAAAAGATAATTTATAAAGAAGGATTAAATAGAGCTCATTCTCTTTCGCATGACATAAACATTGAAAGAAGGTAAACTTTCCTAAAACATTTTGTAGCTTCTTGCCCATAAGTGTGGCGCACTTTACACCCATGTATAATACTCTACTCAATGTGGCTTTCAGACACCGTAGGATTCTTTACAACTTTATTCTCTGATACCAAGTTTTGTAATGGCCCGCGCCTACCTCCTAGTCGCGACAATGGTACTTGCGGTAATAAGTGACCACAAGCTAACCCATAATTGGTACCTGTTGTGAGCAATGATTAAAATAGTAATACAATATATATGCAGAAAATAATTTGATAAGATACTATAAATCTAAATACTGAAATACGTAGCAATGATATATCTAAAATATCTGATAAAAATACTACAAATAAAATTATCTATCTAAGACAACTGCTGAAAATTGAAAGAACTGGCTAACTGCCTAACTAATTATTTGAAAGTCTCTAAACATCATGAGGAGTTGATGGGACAAACCCCCAACTAAATCTAATTGATTGAAACATAATAAAAATACTAAAATAACTGTAAAAGCATATCATATCCTCAATGGATAAGGACTCAACTACTACTGCTAGGAAACGTTGAGCTGTCTAAGAATGATCAGAAAACTGAGCATCCAAACCTATGTAATAAGACAACATAGTGCCAAGGAAAAGTATGTGGTCAGTACTTTGAATGTACTGGCATGTAAGATAAGGACAAACTGAAATGCTTGAGATAATTTAGCATGTATGTATGAACATGTAATATCTGAGATTTCAAGACCAAGCACAAATATATTAATGAGATAATCTGAAATCTAAAAGGCTGAAATTTATATAACTGGATAACTAACAATCTATACACTTGGTCAAGAAAACCTGAGCTGAGATATACTAAAATATACTAACTGAAACTATAGGAGGTATCATGTAACCGACATGCCTCAATCTGAGATAATCAAGGTCCAAACTATAACCTCATTTTGAAGAATGTCAGTACCATGCTCTAGGTACTAACACTATCTTTATGGATCCACTAAAATAATGTCCTAAAATACTAAGAAGTCACCCTCTACTGGCAGGTGATCTCATGAGATATGTATCAACCCTCAACTGGTAGGAAGACATCTCAAACCTATGTTGTCTACGTAGTTTCTGGAACTCATGGACTGCTATTAAAGGTCACACCCTCTGATTGCAAGTTATCCCCCATCCCTTGGTTTTCTCAATGCTAAATCCTACTCTCAACTGAACTGACATTAGTAGTACTGAATTGAACTAAGTTTAACTGAATATTATTTTTTATAGTGCTCATCATGATCACAAATATCTGAGTATAATGAAAAGATTCATATCTTAACTAAATTATTACTTGAAAATCTAAAATCAAGTAAAACACATAGGTATCGAGTGTTCATAACCTGCCTGCACTGATTGATAAAAAATATGATATTAACACTCAAAACTGTAATATAGAAGTCATGATTCAAGACCCAAAGCATAGACAATTCACCCAAACAAGTGAGAAGCATGAACTTGAAAATGGAAATGCCTTAAACATGAGAAAACAACATGATTACATGGCTCAATTCATAATTAGGGGATTTAACTTGAAATCAATAAACAATGACATGGAAACTTGCAATTCAAAACCTGAGATAGCGTAATTCACTTACAAGCACTCGTAGGCATAACTTTTAATCAATTTATCATGAAAATTATGGATTAATTTCATAAAGCAAGAGAAGATTTATACTTGTAAGTAAAATATGATTTTTGGGCTCAATAGATGAAAAGGACCCATCAATGAATACCCATATACCTCAATAGATAATTTCTTGAATATATCTTGAGTATTTCTTAAACTTGGTAGCTTGAAATCTTGATTTTTAAAAAGGGCTTGGGTTTTGTTCTTAGGAGTAGAGGAGGGTTTTTTTAGAGTAATTTTGAAAAGAAGGGGAAAATAATTCCCTATTAGAAGTCCTAAATTGTGTTAAGGATGAATTTTGTTGAGTGAAAAGACTCAAATTCCCCTTAGTTTAATGACCAAGGGGTTTGATAGAATACCACTAGCGTGCACTGGGCTTCAGTCCAGCGGATCAAGCCCTATGCCGCAAGCTTCAGTACAATGGAGCAAGCCTCCTGTTGTGATACCTAGTCCAATGAAGAAAACTTTGTGTTGCTGGACTATTGCAATGGATCTTCTATTTTTGTTTTCCAAATATACCCCTACGCCTATCCAAAGATCCCAAAACACCCCGAGACATACCTTTAACAACTCTAAACATTAATCAATTTAAAAAATCAATGTATCAAGGTCAGAAAGGCCAAAATAAAAATCATCAAAGTTAGGGGTCTTGAAAATGACTAAATCCTTAACACTTAGTGAAAATTTCAAGCCTTAGTCTAAACCAAGCTTAAAATCTTATGGGTCATTAGAATAGGATGAGTTTTTGAGTGTCTTACTTAATCGTTTCTTTCTTTAGGAGTTGAGATAATAAACGGCTAAGGAGTTCATGAATCTAAGGCAGGGCAAAATGAGTGTGAAAAAATATTCTTTGAAAATTTAGCAAATGTCTCGTTATGCTTCAGAGTTGGTGTCTAGCAAGTGATTCGAGATTAGAAAGTTTGCTTCTGGGTTTTCCCATAACTTGGTATTAAAGTGTAAGGTGGAAATGTCGAACAGTGCCATAGATATCTCCAAACTTGTGCTTTATATGCAGTAGGTTGAGTATGAAAAGAAGTAGGCAAAAATTAAAGAGAGATAAAAAAAAAATTAAATATTCATAGCAGGGTGAGGGTCCACAGAATAATAAGAAAGATGGTGGGCAGTGGATCAGTAAGAGGAACTGGGGTAATTAGTATTCATCTTCTTATTTTCCCTATCCTAGGCATTCAGGTGATCATTATTTTTTGGCTAATAGTAGTTCTAAGGCGGAGGATGCCCAGTGTCATGCTAGTTGAGCTCAGTCAGCCCTACTTTATCCTCCTTGTCATTTTTGTGAGAAGCTTCATCGCGGTTATTATGAGAAAGTAAAGAATTGTTATGATAATTATGGTTAGTTGGGACACATGCAACAATATTATTCTTCAGTGAGAGTTTCCACGAGAGCTAATAGTGTTTTAGTTACTATGTCTTTATCTCTTGTTTGAAATGGTGCTACTTCTGGTACCGACATTGGCCAGAATCATCTCTATGCTCTCACCACCTTCCAAAACTTTGAGGCATCTCCTGATGTTATTACTAGTATGTTATAACTCTTCTCTCGTGATGTATATTTTTGCTTGATTTGGGTTCTTCCCTTTCTTATATGACCCTTTATGTGGTTGTGCATTTTTGTTTTTGTCTTAAAAGTTAGAGTCAGACTAGATTTTCTAAAGGGATCTGCCCTCAGTTCCAGATCCTTTCTCTTATGCCACCATCTTCATCAGTCAGTACTCCTGCATTCAGAATTAGGCTGGAGTAGGGTAATAGGCCTACTATGTCCAGGTCCAAGGATAGTGTGAGCAACAGACCTCGTCCTCCCCCATGTCCGAAGGGCGGCAGAGACCATCCCGGTGAGTGCTTAGTTGATCAAAGGGTTTGTTTTGGTTACGGTAATTTAGGCCAAAAGTTCAGGGATTGCCCTTATGCTAGACAGGGGAGTCGCAATGTTCGTCCCCAGAGTTAGGATATTAGTGCTCCAACCCCTATAGTTCATCCTACTCCTCCTCAGGGTGACTCATCTAGTACTACAGGTGGTTAGTGCCAGAATTGCTTTTATGCTATACCACCCCAACAGGAGCAGGAGGATTCACCAGATGTTGTTACTAGTACGCTTCATGCATTTCATTTCAATGTGTATGTGTTGATGGACCCTGGGTCAAGTCTTTATTATGTGACTCTGTTGGTGGCTGTGAATTTTGAAATCAGTGCTGAAAATTTTTGTGAGCCTTTTCTAGTCTCTACGCGAGTAGGTGAATCTGTTGTTGCTAAGCAAGTATATAAGAAGTGTCCTATAACTATTCTTAATAGGGTCATGTTTGCAGATTTGATTAAGCTAGACATGGTTGATTTTGATATTATTCTTGGTATGGATTGGCTTCACTCTTATTATGCGTTTATAGACTGTCGTACTCGGGTAGTCAAGTTTCAGTTTCCCAATGAGCCAGTCTTTGAGTGGTTCAAAAATTCTGTATCTTCTAAAAGTCATTTCATATCCTATCTTAAAGCTAGGAAATTGATATCCAAGGGTGGTATCTATCATTTAGTCCAAGTTAAGGACACTAAGTCTGAGACTCGAACTATTCGGTCTTTTAGTGTTCTTAATGAGTTTCCTGATATTTTCCCGGAAGATCTCCCAGGGGTACCTCCTGATAGAAAGATATAATTTAGAATTAATCTTCTCCTTGATACGTATCCTATTTCAATTCCTCCGTATCATATGGCCCCCACAGAACTTAAGGAGTTGAAAAAGCAATTCAAAGATCTTCTTGATAAGGGTTTTATAAGGACCAGTGTGCCTCCCTGGGGTACATCCATTCTATTCGTGCCAAAAAAAAGATGGTTCATTGCACATACGCATTGACTATCATCAGCTTAACAAGGTCACAGTCAAGAACAAGTACCCTCTTCCTAGATTTGATGACCTATTTTATCAGTTACAAGGTGCCAGCTACTTCTCGAAAAATAGATTTAAGATTTGGTTATCACCAACTTAAAGTCAGAGAGTGTGATATTCCAAATATGGCTTTTTGCACTCGTTATGGTCATTTTGAATTCTTGGTCATGTCCTTCGGGCTAATGAATGCCCCGGCAGCTTTTATGGAACTCATGAATTGGGTGTTTAGACCGTACCTAGATATTTTCGTTGTTGTATTTATAAATAATATCCTTGTATATTCCCATAGTGAAAACAATCATGCAGATCATCTTTGAATTGTCTTACAGAACCTTAGGGATCAGCAGTTGTTTGCCAAATTTAGTAAGTGTGAATTTTGGCTTCGTTCAGTTGCCTTTCTGGGTCATATTGTTTCTTCTAACGGTATTTGAGTTGATTCTCAAAAGGTAGAAGTTGTGAAGAATTGGCCTAGACCTATTTCCTCGTCTAATATTAGGAGTTTCTTGGGTCTAGCTGGCTATTACCGTCATTTTGTCGAAGGTTTCTCTTCCATTGTTGTTCCTTTGACCCGGTTGACATAAAGGAACGTTAATTTCCAGTGGTCATATTTTTGCGAGAAAAGTTTTTACGAGTTGAAGACTCAACTCACTTCAGCCCCTGTAATGACCCTGCCTAATGGTATAGATGATTTTTTGGTATATTATGATGCTTCCAGAGTTGGTTTGGGTTGTTTGTTGATGCAGAAGGGTAAGGTTATAGCCTATGCCTCCAGGCAGTTGAAACCTCATGAAAAGAATTATTCGACCTATGACCTCGAGTTAGCTATAGTGGTTTTTTCTTTGAAAATCTGGAGACACTATTTGTATCGTGTTCATGTTGATGTCTTTACGGATCACAAGAGTTTATAGTATGTGTTCACTCAGAGAGATTTGCATCTTTGGCAGAGATGATGGTTAGAATTACTAAAGAACTATTATATGAGTGTGTTGTACCACCCGAGCAAGGCCAATTAGTGGCAGATGCCCTTAGCAGATCGTCCATAAGTAGTGTAGCACATATTGAGGAAGATAAGAGGGACTTAGCCCGTGAACTGCATCGTTTGGTTAGGTTAGGTGTTAGATTGCTTGACTCAGCTGAGGGTAATGTTTGGGTCCAAAGTAGTTCTGATCTTCCCTAGTTTTGGAAGTGAAGGAGAAGTAGGATACGGATTCTCGTTTGGTTGAACAGAAAGAATCAGTTACAGACCCAAAGGTGGAGGTTTTCTCTCAAGGGGGAGATTGTGTATTGACATTTTAGAATAGATTGTGTGTGCCTAATGTTGACGATCTGAGGTAGATAATTATGGCTAAGGTGCATCGCGCACGATATTCTATTCATTCCGGTGCTACCAAGATGTACCACAATTTGCAGGAAATTTATTGGTGGAATCGTATGAAAAAGGATATAGCAAAGTTCATAGAAAAGTGTGCAACTTGCCAGCAGGTAAAGATAAAGCACCAGAGACCCGGTGGTGTGATGCAAGAATTTAACATTCCTACTTATAAGTGGGAAGTGGTGAATATGGATTTTGTGACCGGTTTACCTCTCTCTCATCGTTATCATAATTCTATTTAGGTCATTGTAGATAGGTTGACTAAGTCAGCATATTTTCTGCCAGTGCATACATCTTTCACCACGGAGGACTACATTAAGCTATAAATTCGGGAGTTAGTCAGGTTGTATGGATTTCTGTTGTCTATCATCTCTGATAGAGGTACTCCGTTTACTTCTCAATTTTGGAGAGCCTTTCAGAAGGGTCTTGGCCCCCAAGTTTATCTTAGCTCCGCCTTTCATCCGCAGACAGATGGTCAGGCTGAGAGGAAGATCCAGATTTTAGAGGATATATTGAGGACATATGTTCTTGATTTCAAAGAAAGTTAGGATAAACATTTTTCATTGATTGAATTTGCTTACAATAATAGTTTTCATGCTACCATTAGAATGGCTCCATTTTAAGCTTTGTATGGGAGAAGATATAGATCGCCCATAGGTTGGTTCAAAGTGGGTGAAGCTGCTATGATTAGATCTGATGTTGTATTTGAGGTTATGGAGAAAGTTAAGTTAATTTGGGAGAGGTTAAAGACAGCCCAGAGTCGTCAGAAATCATATGCAGATGTGAGAAGAAGAGCTCTTGAGTTTGAAGTTGGTGATATGGTGTACTTGAAAATTTCACCCATGAAAGGGGTGAAAATTTTTGGAAAGAAAGGGAAGCTAAGTCCCAGATATTATGGCCCTTATAGAGTTTTGAATCATATTAGGAAAGTATCTTATGAGATTGAATTGCCTGCAGAGTTATCAGCTGTCCATCCTGTGTTTCATGTTTCTATGCTCAAGAAGCATTAGAGACTCTGCTGTTTTTGATCCGTCGGAAGGTTGTGATGTTCAGGATAGCCTTTCGTATGATGAAATCCCGGTTGAAATCCTAGATTATCAAGTCCATAGACTAAGGAACAAAGAACTTCCCTTGGTTAAAGTTCTATGAAGAAATCAATCAGTAAAGGGTACCACTTGGGAAGAAGAAGCAGATATGCGATCTAGTTACCCTCATCGTTTCTCAGTGATTCCAAATCAAGCTGAAGGTATTATTCCCCTAATTTAGTTTTATCCTAATCTAATGTGTTCATCTATATGGTTATTCCCTCTATGATTCGTGCATTTGGTGAAGTACTCAAAAGCTGATAGTACAATGAGCCCTTTAATGTGAGTTGTTCTAGCTGGGAGTCCTCATTTTCTCTTGATCTTAGCCTATTTGGCAACATTCGAGGACGAATGTGTCCAAAGGGGAGATATTATAATACCCAAATCATTTCTTAAGTCTAAATCAATCTTTTGAGTGGATATGTATGACTTCCAAAGTGATTGATGTTTAAAACATTTAGAGCATTGAATAAGGTTTCCATCAATACCAATTTCATTGAAATCTGACTTCGGACGAGGGAGTTATAGCCATTTTACTAAGCAATATCGGATCGCCCAGATCTGACGGTCGACTTGGCGGACCGTCCAGTCCTTGGTGGACCGTCAAGTGTCCCATCAAACCAAGGCAATGACCCCTCTTCCTGGTCACCGTGTGATGGCCAAGATGGTGGATCGATAAGAAGTTGATGGACCATCAAGGGGTCCATCAGGTCGAGTCAGAATGTCTCGTTTCTGTCCCTTGAGTGACGGACGACTTGGTGGACTGTTAGTTTCCTAACGGACCATTACTTGGACCATCACGTCGAGGAAAAATGCTTCAGTTTTGGCAATCAAGTGACGGACGATCTGGTGAACCATCAGGAGACTTGACGGACCATCAGATCGATTGTCACAGGCCCTGATCAGCGAATTTCAGCTTTTTCAAAAGGGTATTTTGGTCATTTCTTCCCCATATGGTCTTATATATATATCTTAGTAGAGAATAGCCATTCATTTTTCTCCTTTCCTCTTCCAAGAAACATCCAGAAAATAGAGTTTCTTCCAAAACCCAAAAATTCAATCTTCTTCCAAGAAATTCAAGCATCTTTCATAGATTTCTCTAAGTTGTTCGAGAATTAAGTATCCCAAGTCAAGGGCATCAATAGTCTTGGTCTAAAAGTGTGAGAAAGAAGTTCCAAACAAGTTTCTACATCTCCAATAATTATAATACAAAGTATGTGGGCTTGAACAAGAACACTCCTTTCGTTCTTGTGCCTAAAGATTTACTTTCTATTATTGATTTACATGATTTTGCAAATGGGTTTACACCCAAATTTCTTTATTTATGATTTATGAGATTTGATTTGAATAAGTTTTATATTTATAATTATTTCACCATCATGTTTCTTAAATTGAGAATTTATTCTATGAGTTGTATATTATCATTATGTATTGATGATTTCTAAGCGATTTAAGACAAGTGTCATGAGTTATGCCTTTCCATGAGAAATTTGGCTATTGAATATATATCGATATTTGAGATTGAAAGTCAAGAATGAGTCCTATGATGTTTCCTTGAAGTTTTTGATATTTGAAAATGATTCGAAAAGGAAATGTACTTGATGTTGAGAAAGATTGTGTTGAGTTGAGTCGGGTTAGGAATCCACATGATGGCTGCATTCGTGCTATGCTTCCTTAGACTGTTAAACCCATAAGGTTATGTTTAATTTCCCTAAAGAAATAAATGTTAAATAGGAGGGACGGTCTCTAGTGCTTAAGGAAACGTTCTTATCATATCTTAGAGCCCAAAATTTGATTTTCAAAAGTTGTTTCTTTCATCTAGTCTAAGTTAAAGATTCTAACTTGGAAGGTCCTTCTTTGCATTTTGTGGTGTTTCTCCCGATAGGGAGATTGATTTTGGTATTGATCTTATTTCGGACACTCTTCCTATTTCTATTCCCCCGTATAAAAAGGCTCTAGTCGAGTTAAAGAAACTTAAGAAGTAGCTAAGGGATCTTTTAGAAAAGGGTTTAATTCATCCTAGAAAGTCCCTATGGGGTGCACCCAGTATTATTCATACGTAAGAAGGATGGGTCCCTTCAAATATGTATTGATTACCAACAGTTGAATAAGGTGATGGTAATGAATAAGTACCCTCTTTTATAATTAATAATCTGTTTGATCAGTGTCAGGGTGCCAAATTCATCTCTAAAATTGATCTTTCATTCGGGTATCATCAATTAAATATTAGGGATATGGATATCTCTAGGACAGCTTTCTGTACCTGGTATGGGTAATTTGAGTTTCTATTTATGACTTTTAGGTTGACCAATGCCCCCATAGTTTTCATGGATTTGATGAATAGGGTCTTCCATTAATTTCTGGATCTATTTGTGATTGTCTTTATTAATAACATCTTGGCGTACTCTAAGAGTAAGAAGGATCATGTCGATAACCTCTGTCTTATGTTACATACCTTGAAAGATCAGTAGTTGGATGCTAAGTTCTCTAAGAGTGTATTCTAGTTGAATTTCATAACTTATCTGGGTTATGTCGTGTCTAGCAAGGGGATTAGGGTGGATCCTCAAATATTTTTTATGGTTAATAGATAGCCTAGACCTACGACTCTATTTGATATTTGGATTTTCTTGGGTTTAGATGGTTATGTTAGGATGTTCGTGGAGAGCTTTTCTTCTATTGCTGTTCCTTTGACCAAGTTGACCTAGAAAAAGGTGAAGTTCTTGTCATCTTAAGCTTGTGAGGGTAGCTTTGAGAATCTAAAAGATAAGTTGACTTTAGCTCTGATCTTGACTCTACCTGAGGGTACAGATGGATGTGTGGTCTATTATGATATGTACCAAGTTGGTTTAGGATGTGTTTTAATGCGGCATGGTAAGGTGGTTGCTTATGACTCTGGCAGTTAAAGGTTCATGAGAAGAACTACCCAATTTATGACTTGGAATTATTATTTGTGGTGTTTGCATTAAAAATTTGGTGTCACTATCTGTATGGGATCCAAGTTGATATCTTTTCTGATCTTAAGAGCTTGCAGTACGTATTCACCTAAAAAGAGTTTAATCTCAGGCAAAAGAGGTGGGTTGCATTGTCGAAGGAGTATGATATGAGTCTTCACTACCATCTATGTAAAGCTAATATGGTTCTTGATGCTCTTGGCAGGTTTTCCATGGGTAGCTTGTCACATGTGAATTATGATAAGCAGGAATTAGTGAAGGATATTCACTGTTTGGCTAACCTTAGAGTTTATCTGTTAGACTCTGAGGAAGGGGGTGTGGTTGAACAACTGGTGGCGCAATTATCTCTTTATTTAGAAATAAAGGAGAAATAGGTGCTAGACCTTTTTTTGATGAAAATCAAGGATGATATGGGTAAGCAAAAGGTGATGACCTTTCATATCGGTAGTGATAATATCTTGAGGCACCAAGGGAGGTTGTGTATCCCCGATGTTGATGGATTGCAAGGCAGGATTTTGGCCATGCTCATGAATCATGGTATAGGGTTCATCCCAATTCGATAGAGATGTGTAATGACCTTAAGGGGATGTATAGGTGGAACAACATAAAATAAGATACAGATAACTTTATGGCTAAGTATGTGGTAAGTCAACAAGTTAAGGTGGAGCACATGAAGCCTGGTGGGTTACTCCAAGAGATTGAACTACTGGTGAGGAAATAGGAGGTAATTAATATGGAATTTGTTACTGGCCTTCCGCAGTCTTAAAATTAGTATGACTCCATTTGGTTCATCGTGTATAGGATGACTAAGTCCGCTCACTACTTGCTATTGAGGACTAATTATTCAATTAAGGATTATGCGAAGTTTTTCCTTAATAAAGTGGTAAAGTTGCATGGTGCACCTTTCTTGATTATTTTGAATCATGGTAATCATTTCTCATCGTAGTTTAGGCACTCTTTTCAGTGTGGTTTGGGGACTAAAGTTAGTCTTAGTACCTCTTTTCACCCACAATCGGATAGACATGCTGAAACGACTAATCAGACTTTAGAGGATATGTTGTTAGCCTTTGTGATTGACTATGGTGGAAACTGGTTCGACCATTTTCCGTTGATTGAATTTTCTTATAATAATAGTTAGCTTCTAGCATTGGTATGGCCCCATTTGAGGTATGGAATGGTAGGATCTTTAGATCTCCTATTGGGTGGTTCGATGTTGGTGAAGCAAAAATGTTTGGACCGGATTTGATTCACCAAGCTATGGAAAAGGTGAAGGAACTTTTGGAAAGTCTTAAGACCGCCTAAATTCACAAAAGTTCTTATGCGGATGTGAGGTAGAGGGACTTAGAGTTTGAGGTTGGTGATTTGGTGTTCCTAAAGGTGTCTCCCATAAAGGGAGTAATATAGTGTGGGGAGAAGGAAAAGCTCAGTCCCCGGTATGTTGGCCCTTAATTGATTTTGATAAGGGTTGGTAATATTGTGTATGAGTTGGAATTTAGTTCCATTCATCCAATATTCCATGTGTCCATGTCACGGAAATGCATGGGTGATCCTTCGTGGGTTATTCCCTTGGAAAATGTTGATATTTTGGATTCTTTATCCTATGAGGGGGTCCCGACGAGGATCTTAGATCGTTAAGTTCGTTGGTTGAGAATGAAAGATGTGGCTTCGATAAAAGTTGTATGACGGAACCATAAGTTCAAGGAAGCAACTTTGGAAGTTGAGGAGGACATGAATTCCAAGTAACCATTCCTATTTTCAAGTTTGGAAAAATGTGCTAGAGGTATGTATTATTCTTAATATCTTTATTTTCTATCTTTATAGATGATAGATTGTGAATTCCTTGGTATTTTTGTTTTCTATATTAAAGGTATGAGTAGAGATGTTTGAGGTTTAATCGTGCTTGTATGGCTTTGTCCCATCATTCGAGGGTGAATGATCCTAAGGGGAGGACTGAAGAACCTTCTGATCATCATACGACTCACACCATGACTCATATGGTGTGGTGATGGGTCTAGGGGCCCTAGTTATATGTTGGTCAGTATGATATATCCTAGTTCTATTCATGGTACGAGATACTCCATACGAGTCATATGGTTAAGTGAAGAGAAGAATCGGGCCCAACCGTATATTGTCCAGTGTCTAGCCTTTGATTTTCTGCCTAGGGTATGACTTGATTATTCTAGTAGTATAGTGATGGTATGAGTTGGGCAAGAAAGCTGTATGTTGGACAGAATGTGGCGTCAATTTTTTGATCAAGTAACAGTCTGAGTGTACCATTCGTATGATAAGGTTACGAGTTGAAGGGTCCAATTGTACCCACCTGCATTCTTTTTACAGCTTTTAAGCTTAGGGTATTTTGGACAATGCCCACTCTAATCCCTTAATACCCCACATCTTATAACACTATTTGGTCCCTTATTCAACACTTTAGAATATTAAAACACTCTCTAAATACACTCTACAAACCTTTCAAGAAGATTGGGCTAGGGTTTCTTCAAAGTGGTCATCTAAGGGCTTAAGGATCAAAATCTCTCTGTGAATCTTCATAACTCAGGCATGTGACTCTTTTTTCATTGTTAGTTCAAAAAAAATCATGCATTTTAAACATTTTTATGGTTTATTAATGGTGGTTTTGAAAGCCATGGCATAGCGACTAATTGCATAATGTTGAGTATACATGTTTTAATAATGATTTTGCACATGTAGGTACCTATTAATTGTGGTTCAATGAAACGGGTCATGTTTAACCCTAGACTTAATTGTTTATTGCTTGAAGAATGGTTTTATAATGGTATACCCTCAACATGTTTGTAAAAATATTAATGAGAAGAATCTTGTCACATATGAATTATGTTTGAACTAAGGCATTGTCCTATGAATGTTAATAATTGGAAAATGGTTTTATGAAGGCCTTATTGGCCATAAATTGATTTGAATTGAAACCTTGGTTATTTGATTGGCTAATTGGGTTTGAGACCCTAAATCTTGAATTGAATTGATGTCTTTATTTAGACAACGGGTACGAGTCCCAAGGTTGATTAATAATGGTTATGGCATGTTGTACGCTTGTAAATGGGGGTTGGTATGACGATACCAATGGGATGCCTATGGTAAGTAATTAGATTAATGATTGTGTATATATGTAATGAATATTTTAAATTAGGATTTAAAGTGGCATGTGTAGCTAGGCCGTGAAAGTGGAGTCCGAACGACTAACACCTAAAATGGTGCTAGCCAATATGAGTGTCTATATGATCAGGAGGTTCGAGTCCCCCAAATGAATATATGAGTGAGAGGTTCTATCCCCCGTATTATATATGTCAGGAGGTACAAGTCCCCTATAATGGCAAATATGATTATGGATATTCTCTAGTTCATACGGCTAGATGCACTAGGGCCCTTCCAACTATGGGAGAGTTGGGCTCATATAGCCCATGGGTGCCTTGTTATATGACAGTTAAGCTATGCAGCCCAGGTTAAGGTTTTCAAAGTTCATACTAACGTTTACTCCCTAACCTGGCTCTCTCTCTCTCTCTCTCTCTCTCTCTCTCTCTCTCTCTATATATATATATATATATATATATATATATATATATATATATATATATGTATTCTTATGATTGTGTATGTTGATTTGACTTGGTTTTGAATGATGGCATTATTTTATCACCCTATCCCTGAGTTACATGCTAGTGTTCCAACCGTTAACTGTCTCCAGATGCTATATCTCCATACAATACAGGCGCCAAAACTTTTTCTTTTCTTGTGCATTGATCAGGTGTTTGAGTTAGTTCGTGAGTTCACATTGAAGTGTTGAGTTTCCATTCTTTGGAAGGCTTCCTTCATAGTCTATATGTTCTATGTTTTAGACTTTGCTTAGACTTTTGTTTTTGGCAATTGTCGGGGGCATATCCCGACCAGATACTCTTTGGTTTTAATTAGAGGTTTTGTCAGCCTACTATTGGTGTAGGTGATGTCAGTAGTTGTATCCGAATTGGTATTGGCATTGATGTCGATACTCATTAGTATTTGTTATGGTTAAACTTTGATATCTTTTTATAATTAAACTCTTATTTTGTTATATGTTCGGAATTCATTCGACTGTGAGGTTGTTGCATTGACTAGGTTAGGTGAAGGGGGTGATCTCCGATCCATATGGGAATTGAGATACCCTTCACAGCCAGGTCCTGGTTTGGGTCATGATACCAGTATGTTTGCCTAGAGTTTTTTTCTTGACTACGACTTGGACCTAATAAGTCATAGGGTCTCGTAATGAGTCATAGGGTATGAATCGTATGGGAACTAATGTACTAACCTCAAGTTCCAATTATGACTGTGACTAGCATGTTATGAGTCATAAGGACTGGATATGAGTCATGTAGTTTGAATCGTAACTACACTAGTGTAAGGTGACCCTGGACACTGCCAAGACTATGACTACACTAAATGAGTCATGGGGAGACCCTATGAGCCAGAGGTCACCTTTAGAGACTGGGCGTTTGTTTTTGATCTTTTAATTAAACACATCCTGGTAACTTCCTTTCTACCTTACAAAGCCCCCATGACTTAAAACCCTCTTTAGGAATTCATTAGCACACCATTCACAATCAAAACCCTCTCTCAAACTCTCCAAATTTTCTCAAGTAAGATACTTAGGATTTCCAGGAAGTTGACCAATTAGAGCTCCAACGGGAAAATTCTCTCCATAACTCTTTATATTTCAGGCATGTTACTCTCCCCAACTATGACTTTGTAAAAGCATGCATTTTAAATAGTTATCCATGTGCTTTTGATAGTGATTTTAGAACATGGGTTGAGGGTTTTGAATAATTTTTATTTATGTGATGTTTTGTGTTTACATATGCATTGTTTATGTTTAAATGGTGTTTTTGAAATCAATTTGATGCATGGGCAAGGTGAATAAACTAGGGGATGGTGATTTCCCCAAATTTTGTAAATATTTAAAATTGAATTGGTAATAACCCTTACCCAAGTTTTATGGAAGTTGCTTTGAGCATGAGTATAATTGCACTGAACTACTTTTGGAACAATTTCATGATATAGAGGGTTATTTGAAACACAATGGTCTGTATTAATGAAAAAAGGGAGTTATTTTGCCAAGTTAATGGAATTGGGATGGCAAGTTGATGTTACCTTGCAAGTGTAGTTGGTATGACTGTATGCCTAATATGTATTATGGTTCAATGAATGGGAATGTGTGATAAATGTTTTAATGGGGCTTAAAAGAGGGTTGTGTAGCTAGGTCATGAAAGTAGAGGTCCCGAGGCACCAATACTAGAAATTGTATTTGCTAGCACGGGGGTCGCTTATGACCAGATGGTTTGATTCCACCTTATTATTATGATTAGGAGGTTCGAGTCCCCCATATTACGTTACATGATCAGGTGCTTAATTGACCTTGGTATATGATAGGGAGGTTCGAGTCCCCCATGCATTTATACGAGATTATTCTCTGATTCGTGTAGCTACACGCAATAGCGCCCGACCAAGGGGTAAGAGCTGGGGCCCATATAGCTTATGGGTAATATTAAATGACAATTAAGCTACATAATCTCGGCTAAAGTTTTAAAGTGCATTTTAAGACTTGTTACCCTTCCCAATATGTTATAAAAGTATATATATATATATATATACACATATGTACTCACAGATGTATGTTAACATGCATAGTGAGTTGAATGGAACTTTGAATTGTCATAACTTTACCCTTATCCCAGAGTTACATACTAGTGGTCAACCCACTAACTATCTCCGAATGATGTATCCCCATGCAATGCAGGCACCGGAGATACTTCTACTTATCCTAAATAATGTTAGATGGATTAGCTCGGTTCATCGGTTGTTTATAGTGAAGTGGTAAGCTTTCATTCTTCGAAAGACTTGATCATTCCATCAGTTTCCTTTTTAAACTAGAATTATAGATTTCACATTGCCATTATCATTATCATTGTCATTGTCAGATTTGGGGGCACATCCCAACACTTTATTGATTTTAGTTTATTAGAAAGATTTGTGGATTACTGTGGACTTGGGTAGTAGTGTTGGTTGCTTTCGTTGGTTAATAGTTATCCGTTATATACATAATTTAAATTCTCTAATCTTATATTATGCTATCTTGTTTTGTGTTCAGAATTTAGTCACTATTAGGTGTATTGTGTTCTATTTGGTTAGGAGCAGGGGGTGTCCTCGGATCTTTATTGCACTTGGAAGCTGCTCATGGCCAGTCCCTAGTTTGGATTGTGACAAATATGGCATCATAGCTTAGGTTTAATGTCATTGGGTGTTCACAAATTTATATTAGGTAAAGTCTCTTTTGTAGGTATGCAACGTGCCACGCTTATAAGGGAGAGGGTATGAGACATTTAGGAATTTTTCCCTTTCTTGATGTTCTATTTTGGGCAATAGGGTCTTGAGATCTAAAAATTCTCCTCTAATTCTCTTATTTTTTCTTTTTAGATCATCCCTCTCAGAAGATCTGGTGCTCTTGAAAACTCTTTTATCCCGTTTAAGGACAATGTAGATAGAACTCGCACTACTTATGGAGTTCAGACCCGGTCTGGATATCCAGCAACTAATCATACTACCCTTCATGAAGTTCCACTGGTTCCTTCTAGTCCTCCTCGAACACCCTAAGTTGATATATCTATTCTTAGTTTTGCCAGTCGATCTATTTTCTTACCAAGTTTATGGCCTCTCTGATTGAGTGTGTTTCTTTGTTGCTCAATCTTCTAAGGTCACTATAGTTGGTCATTTTATGAGGTTGAGTCCTTCAATTTTCACTAGTTTAAAGGTTGAGAAGGATCCTTAAATTTTTATTAATAAGATGGAAAAGATTTCCCATGTGATGCATGCTACTAATGTGGAGGGTGTCAAATTTTCTGCTTATCAGCTGAAGGATATGGCGTATCAGTGGTATAAGGAGTGGGACCAGTCTAGGGGTGATGATACTTAGTCCTCTTTGTAGGATGCCTTCTCTAGTGCTTTTCTTGATCATTTCCTTCCTTAGGAGTTGAGGGAGGCGAAGGCTAAGGAATTCATGAATTTAAAGCAAGGTAGGATGATAGTAAGAGAATATGCCCTAAAGTTTCATCAGTTGTCGCATTATGATCCTGAGTTAGTATCTAGAATAAAGGCTAGAATGAGGAAATTTTGCTTTTGAGTTGTCTCGTGATTAGATTTTAGAGACCAAGCTTGCCTTTTTTAACAAGTATATGGACATCTCTAGACTTATGATGTATATGTAACAAGTAGAAGAGGTAAAGAAGAAGCAAGCGGAGATAGGCAAAAGACAGAACAAGAAGTTTTGATATTCAGACTAGGGTGAAGGTCAGTTGCAGAGTGGTAGAGATGGTGGAAAATGGTCTAAGAAGAAGTGGGGCAATTCTGGATACCATTCTATGGCTATTTCTTGTATCCTAAGAAATTCAGTGATCACTATTTTAATAGAAACAGCTAATCTAGGGCACAAGGTGCCCAGTCTCAAGCTAGTACAGCTCAGTCAACCTCATTTTATCCCTCTTATTATTTCTGTAGAAGGTGCACCATAAATTTTGTAAAGAGGTAAGGAATTAGTGATTTTAGTACAGTTAGTTGGTCCACCTGCAGCAATATTATCCATCAGCCAAGGTTTCTACTGGGGCTAATAAGGTTTCGGTTGCCTCATCTCCTGCTCCTACACCCAAAGGTGCTACTTCTAGATTTGACACTAGTTAGAACTACCTTTATGCTCTTGCCACTCATCAGGAATCTGAAATTTCTACTGATATTATCACTGGTACATTACAACTCTTTTCCCGTGATGTGTACTATCTTCTTGATTTGAGGTGTACTCTTTCTTATGTGATCCTATATGTGGTTGCTCATTTCGGTGCTGGTCCAGATTGTATTCCTGATCCTTTCCTTGTGTATTCCTCAGTGGATGACTCTGTGGTGGCTAAAAAGGTTTATAGGGATTGTGTGGTGTCAATTTTTGGTAGGGAGACTTTAGTAGATTAAATAGAGTTAGATATATCAAATTTAATATTATCCTAGAGATGGATTGGTTGTATTCGTGCTATGCCTATCTTGATTGTTGTACCTAAAAGGTCATTTTTAAATTCCCAAATGAGCCAATTATAAAATAGGAAGAGAGTTCCCTAGTGCCTAAAGAAAGGTTTATATCTTATCTTAAAGCCTAAAAATTGATTTCCAAAGGATGTTTATACCATTTAGTGCATGTTAAAGATTGTAGATTTGAGGATCCTTTATTTCAATTCATTTCGGTGATTTGTGTATTTCTTGAAGTGTTTCTTGATGACCTTCCTGGTGTCCCTCCTGATAGGGAAATAGATTTTGGGATTGATCTTCTTCCAGACACGCATCCTTTCTTTATCGCTTCCTATATAATGGCTCAGGCTAAATAAAAGAGCTTAAGGAGAAATTTAAAGATCTCATTGATAAGGGTTTTATCTACCCTAGTGTTTCTTCGCGAGGTGTTTCTATTCTTTACGAGCATAAAAAGGATGGTTCAACTTAGATGTGTATAGATTATCTCCAACTAAATAAGTTGACTATGAAGAATAAGTACCCTCTTCTGAGAATTGATGATTTATTTGACCAGCTCTAGGATGCTAAGTGCTTTTCTAAATTGATCTTTTGTTAGGTTATCATTAGTTAAAGATTAGGGAGGTAGATATCCCTAAGACTGCTCTTCGTACCTAGTATGGAAGTTTAAGTTCTTGCCCATGTCCTTCAGTTTACTAATTCCTCGACGACATTTATGGATCTTATGAATCGGGTATTCTATTAGTTTCTGGACTTAATCATCATCGTGTTTATTGATAACATCTTGGTTTATTCTAAAAGTGAGGCAGATCATGTCGATTACCTCCATGTATATTTGAAGATCCTTAAGGATCAACAATTGTAAGTAAATTCTCTAAGTGCGAATTTGGGTTGAATATAGTGACTTACTTGGGTCATGTCTTATCTAGTGAGATGATCATGGTAAATCCACAAAAAGTTAAGGAGGTTAAGAAGTGGCCTAGACCCATGACTCCAGCATACAATCAGAGCTTCTTGGGCTTAGCCGGGTAGTATATGAGGTTCATGGAAAGTTTTACTTCAATTGCTGCTCCATTAACTACGTTGACCCAAAAGAATGTAAATTCTCTATGGACCGATGCTTGTGAGGGTAACTTTGTGAAGCTGAAGGACAAATTGACTTCAACTTCATTTTTAAGCCTATCTTAGGGTAACGAGGATTTTGTATTTTATTGTGATGTGTCCCATGTGGAACAACGTTGTGGGTTGATACAGCATGGCAAGGTGGTTGCATGCGTTTCTAGCTAGCTGAAGGTGCATGAGAAGAACTACCCGACTCATGATTTGGACTTATTGGTTGTGATCTCTACTTTAAAGATCTAGAATCATTATTTATATGGAGTTTATGTTGATATCTATTTAGACCATAAGAGTTTGCAATTCGTGTTCAGCCATAAGGAGTTGAATCTCAGGCAGAAGAGGTGGCTTGAGTTGCTCAAGGACTACGATATGATCCTTCACTATCATCCAGGTAAAGCTAACGTAGTTGTTGATGCACTTAGAAGGTTATCTATAGGAAACTTATCTCATGCAGAGGAGGAGAAGCGATAATTTGTGAAGGATATTCATGGTTGGCTAGTCTTAGAGTCATCTCTTGGACTCTGAGAATAGTGGTATGATAGTGAGAGAGGTTGTGAGGTCATCTCTTTGTGTCGAGGTGAAACAAAATTATGTTTTGGATCCTATCTTTACGTAGATTAAGAGTGACATGGGCTAATAAAAAATGATTGGTTTTGAGATTGGTGGTGATGGTATCTTGAGGTACCAATGTAGGTTATATGTTCCCAAAGTTGATGGGTTACAAAAGAGGATCTTGGTTGAGGATCACAAGTTGAGGTACACCATTCATCCCATATCGAAGAAAATGTACCATGATTTGAAAGAGATCTATTGGTGGAATAACATGAAGGGGGATGTGGAAAATTCTGTGGCCAAGTTTATGGATTGTCAATAAGTGAAGGTGGTGTACTTGACACCTGATAGGTTATCTCAAGAGATTGAGTTGCTCGAATAGAACTGACAACTGATCAATGTGAATTTTGTTACTGGTCTTCCGTGGTCCCTCCATTAGTTTTATTTGATTTTGGTCATCGTGGATAGGATGACTAAGTCTGCTCATTTCTTACCTTTGTAGTCTAATTACTCTACTGAGGATTATGCAAGGTTGTTCATTAAATATATCATCAAGTTGCATGGTGCACCTATTTCTATTATATCTAATTAAGGTACTTAGTTTTCCTCACACTTTTAACATTCTTTTTAGAAAGGTTTGGGAACTAAAGTGAACCTTAGCAAAACATTCCACCCTCAAATAGATGGACAAGCATAGAGAACCATTCAGACATTAAAGAATATGCTCAGATCCTATGTGATCACTTTTGGTGGAACTTTGGTTGGTCAGTTGTCCCTTATTAAGTTATCATATAATAATAGCTACTATTATAGCATTGGGATGGCTCTGTTTGAGGCTTTATTATGGTAGGAGATGTCGTTCTCCTATTAGGTGGTTTAAGGTTGGTGAAGCTGGGTTTTTCTATCCAGATTTGGTTCATCAAGCTGTGGAGAAGGTGAAGGTGATTTCAGATAAGCTTAAGACCACCCTAAGTTATAAGAAGTCCTATGCAAACGTGAGGCAAAGGTAATTGGAATTTGAAGTTGGTGATTGAGTGTTCTTGAAGGTGTCTCCCATGAAGGGAGTAATGTAGTTTGGAAAGAAGGCAAAGCTCAGTCCTCGTTATGTGGGCCCTTATTTAATTTTAAAGAGGGTGGGCAATGCGACCCATGAATTAGAATTTCCTTTGAGTTTGGGCTCCATACACCAAATCTTTAATGTTTCAATATTGATAAAGTGCATGGGTGATCCTTCCTTGGTAGTTCTTTTGGAGAGTGTTGGTATTTTGGACTACTTGTGATATGAAAGTCTCGCTTGAGATTTTGGATCGGTGTTTCCACAAGTTGTGAAGTATGGAGGTTGATTCGGTAAAGGTTCTATGGAGGAACCATATGGTTGAAGAGGCTACTAGGGAAGATGAAGAGGACATGAAGTCCAAGTACTCATTCGTGTCCCCCCCTTCTAGATAATTGTGCTTAAGGTATGTGTTATTGTTAACGTCTTTATTTTTTGACTTTGTTAAACAAAATTGTGATTTTCTTGATATCTTTGTTTTTTATCTTTGTTAAAGGTAAGAGTGGGTGTGTTTCTGTGTTAAATCGTGCTAGGGGATACCTTGTCTCACCATTCGGAGATGAATGATCCTAAGGGGGGAGAATGTAACACCTCGAGTTTTTGGTCCCAGAAAATTTCTTGATCTTAGATCTTACTATCCTTACTATGACTCACCCTACAAGTCATAGGGTGTCGCTCTGAGTCTTAGGGACCCAATTGTAGCCTAGAAAGTATGTTGTCCTAGAGTTTCTGTCTTGACTATGACTTGGACCCTACGATTTGTAGTCGATCTGAAATGTATATTTTTTGTGGCTTATATTTAATTGATGTTTTCTTAACCTTTCGAAGACCTTACATAAATTTTTTATGGGTTTCATAATGAGTCGTAGGGTGTAAATCATAGTGAAAGCACTATACTAATCTAAAGTTCCTCTTGTGACTGCGACTAGAATGTCACGAGTCAAAAGGACTGGATATAAATTATGTGATGCAACTCATAACCAAACTAGTATGGGTGACCCTGGACACTGTTCAGACTAAAACTGAACTAAACGAATCGTAGGGTGACTCTACGAGTCATGAGGTCACCCGTGGCGACTGGGTATCAATTTTTTGTCTTTAATTAAGGGCATCCTACTTATTTCCCTCCAACCCCACTTAGCCCCCATAACTTAAAACACTCTTTGGGACTTTATTAGCATACTATTCATAATCAAAACACTCTCTCAAACTCTCTAAATTCTCTAAAGAAAGATACTTAGGGTTTCCAAGAAGTTGATCAATTGGAGCTGCAAAGAGCAAATTATCTCCATAAGTCTTGATATTCTAGGCATGTTACTCTCCCCCAACTATGACTTTGTAAAAACATGTGTTTTATATAGTTATCCTTATGGTTTTGATGGTGGTTTGGGAACATAGGTTGAGGGTTTTGAATGGTTGTTGTTTATGTGATGTTTCATGTTTACATATGCATTGTTTATGTTTAAATGGTGGTTTTGAAATCAATTTGATGCACGGGCATGGAGAATAAACTAGGGGATGGTGATTTCCCCAAATTCTGTAAATATTTAAAATTGAATTGGTAATAACCCCAACCCAAGTTTTATGGAAGTTGTTTGGATCATGAGTATAAATACATTAACCCAGTTTTGGAATAATTGCATGATATATGGGGGTATTTGAAACACAATAGTCTCTATTAATGAACAAATGGAGTTGTTTTCCTAAGTTAATGGAATTATGATGGTATGTTAATGTTACCTTGCAAGTGTAGTTGGTGTGATGATACTAACAATGTATGCCTAAATATTTATGATGGTTCAATAAATGAAAATGTGTCATAAATATTTTAATGGGGCTTAAAAGAGGGTTTTCCAGCTAGGCTATGAAAGTAGAGGTCCCAAGGGACTAATACTAGAAACCTCATTTGTCAGCGTAGGGGTCACTTATGGCCTAAGGTTTGAGTCCCCTCACTTATGACCAGGTGGTTTTAGTCCACCTTATTATTATGATTGGGAGGTGGGAATCCCCCATATTACATTATATGATCGGGTACTTAAGTTACCTTAGTATATGATTGGGAGTTTCAAGTCCCCATTGTATATATATGAGAATATTCTCTGGTTCTGCAACTAAATACACTTGGTTGGACCAAGGGATGAGAGATAGGGCCCATATTACCCGTAGGTACTATTAAATGATGGTTAAGCTACACAATCTACGCTAAAGTTTTAAAGTGCATGTTAATCTTTGTTTTCTATCCCATCATATTATATTAATATATATATATATGTGTGTGTGTGTGTGTGAATGTACAGATGTATATGAACATGCACATTGAGTTGAATCGAATTTTGAATTATCATTACTTTACCCTTATAACTGAATTACATGCTAGTGCTCGACCCACTAACTATCTCTAAACATTGTATCCCTATGTGATGCAGGTATCGGAGATACTTATACTTTTTTAGTATAATGTTAGGTGGATCGCTCGGTTCGTCGGTCATTTTTAGTGAAGTGGTGAGCTTTCATCCTCTGGAAGACTGATTATTCCATCGGTTTCCTTTTATAAACTTGAATTGAAGAATTTACATTAACATTATCATTGTCATTGTCAGAGTCGGGGGCATGTCTCAATACTTTATTGATTTTGGTCAGTTAGAAGGCTTTGTGGATTACTGTTGACTTGGGTAGTGGTGTTGGTTGTTTTGGTTAGTTAATAGTTATGGGTTATAAACATGTTTTAAATTCTCTAAGCTTATATTATTCTATCTTGTTATATGTTCATAATTCAATCACTATTGGCGGTAATGTCTTCTATTTAGTTAGGAGTAGGGGATGGTCTCCGGTCCTTGTTGGACTTGAGACGCCTGTCATGGCCAGGCCCTAGTTTGGGTCATGACATTAACTCAGAAAAAGGTTAAGTTTTTATGGTCAGATACTTGTAAGGGTAGTTTTGAGAAGTTCTAGGATAAGCTAACTTCTGCACCACTCTTGACACTGCTCGAGGGTACTGATAGTTTTATTGTGTTTTGTGATTCATCCCATATGGGATTGGGTTATGTTTTGATGAAATATGGTAAGGTTGTGTATTATGCTTCTAGGTAACTTAAGGTTAATGAAAGGAACTATCTAACTTATGATCTAGATTTGGCAACCGTGGTTTTTTTTCTATGAAGATTTGGTGCCATTATCTGTATGGGGTGTATGTAGATATCTATTCAGATCAGAAGAGCTTACAGTATATATTCACTCAGAAGGATTTAAATCTCAAGAAAATGAGGCATCTTGAATTACTCATGAATTACGATATAAGTCTTCACTGCCATCTAGGTAAAGATAATTTGTTCTTAATGCTCTTAGCAAGTTAGCTACTGGAAGCTTATCTCATATGGATGAGAAGAAGAGAGGGTTAGTGAAGGACATTCAAAGGTTAGCTAACTTGGGAGTCCATCTTTTGTACTCTGAGGATCTAGAGGTAATTGTTCAAGAAGTGTTTAAATTATCTCTTGGTATGGAGGTGAAGAAAAAGCAGGATTTGGATCCCATACTTATGTTGATTAAGGATGATGTGGGTCAGCAAAAGGTTATGGCTTTCGAGATTGGGGGAGATGGTATTCTGAGGTCCAAGGTAGGTTGTGTGTTTCTGATAGTGATGGGATACGAGAAAGTATTCTGACTGAGGCTCATGAGTCCAGGTATATAGTTCATCCAGGTTCTACTAAGTTGTACATGATTTGAAGTAGATCTATTAGTAGAACAACATTAAGAGGAATGTGGCAAATTTTGTTGCTGAGTATATGGTTTGTCAACAAATCAAGGTTGAGCACTTGAGGCCTAATGGTCTGTCTCAAGAGATAGAGTTGTCTATATGGAAGAGGTAGATGATTAATATAGATTTTATTATGGGTCTTCTACAGTCTCGCAATCAGTAAAATTTAATTTTGGTCTTTGTGGATAGTATGACTAAGCCCGCTCACTTCTTTCCTATAAGGACTTACTACTAAGGAGAGGATTATGCATAGTCTTTAATTTAGGAGATTGTTAAGTTGCATAGTGCACTTGTGTCCATTATATCAGACTGAGCTATGCAGTTTTCATCTTACTCTTGGCATTTATTTCAAAAAAGTTTGGGTACATAGGTGAACCTTAGCATCGTTTTCAACCCTGAAATGTATAGACAAGAGGAATGGACTATTCAGACTTTGAAGGATATGCTAAGGGCCTGTGTGATTGATCTCAAGGGAAGTTAGGTTGATCATTTGCCTCTTATTGAGTTTGCATACAACAATAGTGATCACTTATGCATTAAAATGGCTCCTTTTGAGGCTCTTTATGGTAGGAGGTCCAGGTCTCCTATTGGATGGTTGAGGTTGGTGAAACTAGGATTTTTGATCCTGACTTGGTTAACCAAGCCATGGAGAAGGTAAAAGTAACTAAAGAAAGACTTAGGACGTATTAAAGTCGTTAAAAGTCTTATGCGGATGAGAGGAAAAGAGAATTAGAGTTCGAGTTTAATGATTGGGTATTCTTAAAGGTATCTCCCATGAAAGAAATAATGAGATTTGGGAAGAAGGGCAAGCTCAGTCCCCATTTTATTGGTCACTATCGGATTTTGAGAACAATTAGGAATGTTGCTTATGAGTTGGATTTGCCTGGGACTTTGGGTTTTATTCTTCCCGTGTTTCATGTTTCCATGTTGAAAAAGTATATGGGTGATCCTTTATAGATAGTGCCTATTGAGAACGTTGGGTTACGGATTCCTTGCCTTATGAGGAAGTCGCTGTAGAGATATTAGATAGGCAAGTTTATAGATTGAGGACCAAGAATTTGGCTTTGGTAAAGGTGCTTTAGAGAAATCAAAAGGTGGAAGAGGCTACTTAGGAAGCCGAGGAAGATATGAAGGCTAAGTATCCATTCTTGTTCCCCTGGTTGGATGAAAGTTCCTAAGGTTTGGGTTTCATTTTCTCAAGTTACTTTTCGAGTTTGTTATTTTATTCTAGTATATTCTTTCTATTCTCGTTCTAAAAGTGTCCTAAATCATCGTTCAGGGACTAATGATCCTAAGGGGGGATAATGTAAGACCCTTAAAATTTCCAACATTTTATTTTTGACCCTTCTATGATCAAAATATTGATTTTTGACTTCAATTGTATTTAGGGATGTTAAAAAGGTGTTTGGAGGTAGTTTTAGAATTTAGAAAGGGTTTCGAGGTCATTTTGGGAACCGGGGTAGTGAGGGTCCACAAAATCACAGTGTCACAGAAGCTACCCTTCGTGATATCGGCGTGGCATGAAGGATTCTCCACGATATTGGCGTGTCAGGCCAAGCTAAACATTTTGTGCATTTTTGTTTTGATTTAATTTGGATTAGGAGCTTTTAGTCTTTTTACCCCTTGTACGCTTTTAGACATAAATTAATCCCATTCCCATCATTTTTAAAAGATAAAATCCGCCTATTTCACTCTCGAAGGCTAAACCTAAGAATATTTAAGGGTTTCACTCTGTATTCATCATCCAAGCTCTAAACTTCAAATTGCTTTCAAATTTTTGTGTGTTTCGGTCATGTTTCTCTTATCCAAACTTAAATTTTACATTGTGGCATTGACTTGATGGATTTCCATATGATTTAAATGGTGGGTTTTGAAATTAGGTTGAGGGGTTTAGGTTGTTTTGACTTAATTACTTGTCCTGTGCTTTGAATTGATTATTCATTTTCTAATTGGTACTTTGGTTTAATGGTTAGAATGGAGGACATGGGTTTCCCAAAATTGAATGAATTTTAGCTTAAAATTGCATGAACCTCAACGCACTTTGTTAATTTAATTTTAATTATAGAAAATTGCATGGTTTAACTTGCTTTTGAACTAAATGATCTACTTTAAGGGATAAATGGTTATTTAAATGGATTCAGATGGCCTTAGTGGCCATGGATCGAATTTTAATGGAATTTGAGAGTCAATGTGGTTGTGTGAATTGATTTGGCATATGTGATTTAGCTTGCAAGCGTATTGGTATGATGATACTATGTGGTAAATGCCCTAATGCATGACTTTCGGATTAATGGTAGAAATAATAGGTGTAAATGATTTTATTTTAGGCTTAAAGAGGGGTGTTTACCTTGTTGTTGAAGGTGGAGGTCCCGGGGGGACCGATACTAGAAACCACGTTTGCCGGCATGGGGGTCTTTTTGACCATGTGCATTGTTCACACATTTTATATATATATATATTGGAATGGTTAGAGCCTCGGTAGCTTTGGTCTTTCCCTGAATTTTCCTGGATCGTGCGACTACCACGTGCTAGGACCCTTTCAGCATGGGGTGCTGAACCCATATAGCCTATGGGTACCCTTAGGATGTATAGAGCTACACAGTCCAGGATTATAATTTTAAATTTCATGCTTAAACCTTGTTCCATATCCCAACATCCTATATATGTATATATAAATATGTGCATTATGGTTTTGACTGATTTTTGGACATGGCATCATGTTATAACTTTCCCTGAGTCACTTACCAGTTCTTATCCCACTGACTAGCTTAGGACGCTACATTATTTCATAATGTAGTGTCAGACGATACTTGTTTTACCTATTGCAGCGTTAGGTGGATTAGCATGTCTGTCGAGTTGCTGTGAAGTGGTGAGCCGCTGTCCTTCGAAAGGCCTTATCATTTCCATATTCTTATGTTTTTTACATAGTACTTTTGGATTCTTTCAGTCATGGTCAGTGGTATATTCTGACTTGTTTGGTATTTTGGTTTTAGTGGTTATTATGGACATACGTGGGTTGGTAGTTTATTTATTTTGACTCTTAGTTTCATAGAGTTATCTATTCATCTTATATCACTATTTAATAGACTTCCGCACTATTATTGTTATTATTATTATTATTATTTTTCTCTTGAGGTTAGGTTAAGGGGGTGATTTCCAGTCTAAGGTGGGTTTGAGATACCTATCACGGCCACGCCCGGGGTCGGGTCCTGACATTTGCATACATCCACATTACATCATCTTAAGGTGTAATTAATAATGTATCAATATTCAATTAGAATCACTTAACTTTAAATCTCAGTAGGTCACCTTAATAGGATCGAATTTCTAATGATAACAAATAATATTAATTACCTTGAAACAATATATGTGCAAGCCCATATATAGTTTTACTTAATGCATCTATTCGTGCAGGAAATTACATGGAATGACACCCATAGTGGGTGACTTTATATTTTTTTCCACCAATAAGAAAAGTTTTTAATGACTAGCTTTCCGTTCATTTTATGTATAGAACAATTACATTTTTGCCCTTATTTGTTTCTCAACATTCCCAAGAAAATTGAAGGAAGGGTGTATTTTAAGTTTGTATTGTGGTATAGGTAACATTGACCAACTTAATGGGTAAAACTTAATTAAGTTAATTCTGGACTTAATTAATATTTTAAAAACTTTTTAATATTTTTAAAAGTATAAATCAACCGACACCACAATCTCCCCTCTCTCTAAAATCAATAGTCTTCCACCCCCCTCCCCTTCTCTCTTGAGACAGTTTCTCTCTCAAACTTCTCCTGATAAATAGTTCTACAAATTTGTTCCTTCTATTTATGGCGACTTCATCCTCCGACAACAAATAGTTTTGAGCTCTTATGCATTCCTTTTTTACTTTCAACAGTCAGTCGACGTGATAGCATTCTCCAGCAACAACAGCTTTATATTCTTCATTGTTCCTTTTGACTTTCATAGGTAAAAAAATAGGGCTTTTTAGTTATAAAAAAATAGGGACCTAGGTTAACTTCTCTTCTTATTTGGATTAACAATTTTAATATTTATTGCTTAAATTTGAAATTAAGACTCAAGAAAATCCTAATATGTGGTATTTCTTCTCTTCTCTTTAAGCTGTGAAATATCATTTTTTGTTGTTGCTTTAGTTTTTGTTGTTGAACATTGTTATAAAAAATAGTGAGAGTTGTATTTGTAATCTTTTCGGAGACATCTATTGTGACCAAATCTAACAAACAACTGTTGATTTGATTTGTTGGTGTTTGTGTTTTTGTTTAAAGTTTTTTGTTGTTTGTGTTTGTACAAAGTTGGTGTTGTTGGCAAATATTGATGTTCTTGGTATGTGTATTGTCTTGGTGTGCTGGGTTGATATGGGTAATTGATGTCTTGGTAACAATAGTGTATTGAGAAATAGTGATATTGTTGTTGTTCTATTGAATAAATCTTACGACTAATTTGTTTATTCAAGAAATGAACCATCTATTGCAACAGATGGTTCATCTGTTGGATGAAATCCTAACAGTTATTCAAATAGATGACATGTCAAAGAATTTGATTTCTTTCAACAAATGGGTCATCAGTTGCAACAGATGACCCATCTGTTGTAATAGATAACCCATCTATTGAAACAAATCAAAACAGTATTGACAGTTTGATTTCTTCCAACAGATTACTCATCTATTGCAACAGATGAATGATCTGTTAAACAAATTCGTCATCTGTTTAAAAAGATGAGTGATCTATTGAAAGAAATCACAACAGTGTTGAAATTATTTTTATTATTTCCAACAGATCACTCATCCGTTACAATAGTTGAGTGATTTGTTACAATAAATCACTTACTTGTTGCAATAGATGAGTGATCTGTGGGACTGTTATTTTACTGTATTGTACTTGTTAGATTTACTTCTATCCTTTTTTTAATGATGCATTAATCATTTATAATCTTTTTTATTTTCCTCTTATTTTTAAATAATATGGCTCCCAAAAGAAAAAAAAGCGAATCAAGTCCAAATAAAGTAGCTAGGCTACATCCACCACTCTATGAGCTTGCTATACAAGAGAATCTCAATCAGAAGCAGAAGAAAATAAACATGAGGAAGAGAAAAGTTTCAAGATAGATGTTGAATTTATTTCAAAAAGTCAACATGATCCAAATGCTAATAGCTCTTCCACTGAAAAGTTGGTCAAAACCATCAGCATTGATAGTTATCCTGTGAGAATTCAGTGCGATGGTGCCACAAATTTAACTGGTAATTTTGTGGTAAAGTCAACCACGGGAAAATTATTTGATACCTTCAGAAAAATACTTCGAGATCCAAAATTAGATTCTTATTTCATGGACAGCTACTCTGGGCAATATCTTAATTTACCAGAGGACAACAATGCTCATTTTCAAATGACCATGGTGTACGATCTTCTCAAGCGTAAGTTTGTATATGAAAAAAAGGATAAGATGGATGAGGTCTGAATAAATTAGTACGGCATGCTAGTTTTTTTTAGTTGGAAAGAGTTTGTCATAGTTACTGGACTAAAATGTTATCCTCCTTCTCAACCTATATGTATTCTAATGTAAAAAAAAGCACCCCGCACACCAAAAGTCAAAGGCAGGTCAAACGATGGTTATGACTTGTTGTCCCTTGTTGGTCCTAGCATCAAAAACACTAATTTCATAGAAGACTTGAAAGGTAAAAGACTTTTAAAGAAGCACAAGCAATCATTATGTTTGCTTTGGTTTGTACATATTATTCTTTGAGCGAGAGATGTTAACAACAACACACCACTTTGTTTAATTAAGCTCTCAAAGGATCTTGAGGAATTTAAAAACTATCCTTAGGGTTATGAAGGGTTCAAAATGACTATCAAATGTTTATTGACTCTGTTATCGCCAAAGACAGTCAACTTATATGGCTTTCCATGGGCTTTCATGGTAAATTTCTTTTATTATGATTCATTTATTTTTTATTGAACAATGTTTTTGATTTATTAGCATAGTTTTATTGGATTGGGCATTTGAAGTCATTGCTTATCTCAGAAAACATGTGAATTACCAGGAAGAAACTTTATATCCACGAATCCTGAGATGGTTGTCAGCCAAAACTGATAAAAAAAAAAGCAAAAATTCTTAATCTTTTCAACCCCTGGAGGAAACAGTAAGTCAAAGTCTAATTAAGTTTTTATTTTAATTAATATTTTATTTAAATTATTTAATCATTATTCAAATATATGTATTAATTTATTTTAGATTGTGCATATGTGGATTGTTCCAACCAATCGAGAGTTGAAGATGTCATTTTTTCTTACTTTATGATCTGTGCAAACTTTATCAGATCCTAAGGTAATTGATGATGGTGCTACTAGTTATGAAGCTGATGATGATGGTTGTGGTGATGGTGTGCTATTGGGGCTAATGGTGCTCCTCTTGAAATTTTTGAAACAACAAATCAGTATGATTATGATCATACTGGCTTTACTGGTTTTGACGATCGATATACCGCTTCTTTAAATTACCATACTATAGATTTCTCATATGGAATGGGTAGTCAATCTTTTGGAGATCTTTCCCCTCACAGCTTATGTTGTACATACAAATGTAAAGACTACAAATCAATAAATGATGGGGTGATTAATGCTATTAATGCATTAATTGTCGTTGTAAAGGAACGGACATCTAAGAGGTGTGTCATTCGATCAAAAAGGATTTTAAATACATACACTCCATTAGAGTTTAAGGATAATAAGATAAGAAATAAAGCAATTTCCAAGGTATTATCAAGAATTAAGAAAAATATAAATTACAACTCTTTTGTCTTGCTTTGTTGAGCTATGTATAAGGGCCCTAGGAGAGAAGCATAAGCTGAAAAAGGTAAATATCATCTGTTTCAATAAACAAATAGACTACATATATATTTAATAGATGACACATCTGTTTAAAATTATTAAATAGATATAGACATCGGTTGCAACATATGACTAGCCTTTTGCATCAGTTGCATTATCCGTTTCAATAGATGTCTCATTTGTTGGAGAAAATTAAAAAGGTCTTCATACCTTTTTAATGTGTCCCAAAAAAGGACCCATTTTTTCCAACATGTGCGTGTTATATGAAGTTTTGATGATGATAAGATGACTACAAGGTACCAGTTCCCTAATGTTTATGGCTATAATACAACTGGCACGCGTGACTGCACAGTATTGTCCTCTTGTGTAACAAAATGACCAAGTGTTGCTCGTACTGATTAGGACACTTGGTCTAATTAAATTTCAACCATAATCATCACACATTTATAAAAATAAGAAGATTCTTCTTCATCAAAAAGTTCTTGCAATAACAAAAAAGTGTTGAAGAGCGAGAAAGGCAAAAACTTCATAATTGATATTGCTCAAGCTCTTTTGCCATATGTGTATGCTGATTTTGAGAGTGTATTGAGCGAGTCCTGATTTGTAATCAAATTAATCATGATATAAGATTAATGATCTCTTCTCTTTGTTTAAAGAGTGCTTAGTACAGTTTCCTAAGTCCAAAACTGAATAGAGTTAATCAGTTTAGAGAGTGCCTTGGTAGAGTTGTCAAGATGAGCTTGTAGTAGAGGTATTACAAGTGAGAGAAAGATAGAGTTAGGTTCAAGTTCAAGTTTTTAATAAAGCGGTTTATTATAGTAAACTTTTGAGGTGCTTGTAAGGGAAAGTCATGGTTTTTCCTGCCATAAGCAAGGAGGTTTCCAACAATAGGTTATTTTTTGATTGTATGTGATTGACTTTGAGGGAACAGGTCCCTAACAGTGTTGTGCAACCCCCAAGGGTTACAACACTTGGTATCAGAGCCATAACACTCTAAAAGTTTTATACCTAGAGTGATTTGGTTAGCATGACACTCCACCTAACCTGGAAGAAGGGAAATCTACCTCTAGACCACATAGATTTAATGGATATTACTATGGGTGGTGGAAAACAAGTATGCTTGACTTCATTATGGTTTAGGATAGTTAGTTGATGACTATAATTCTTAATGGTCTCCATGTACCTTAAGAGAAGTTAAAGAAAGATATGTTACAAGAATGTTTATAAAAAAAAAGGGAATTTAATGATGAAGACAAGAAAAGAATTGAGAAGAACTATAAGGCAAAGAAACTGCTCATGTGTGGTTTAGGTCCAGATGAATACAATAGGATTTCAGCACATGAATATGCTAAAGAAATCTGGAACTACTTGAAAACTACTCATGAGGGAACTACAGATGTGAAGGATTCTAAAGTTAACATCCTGACAACACAGTATGAAACCTTTACTATGAAAGAAGGAGAGACAATACAAGAAATGCATAAAAGATTCACTTCCATCACAAATGAGCTATACTACTTAGGAGAAGTAATTCCATTTTATAAGAAAGTGAAAATATTTTTGGTGTTTTTCCCAAGTCATGGGAAAGAAAAGTGGATGCCATAATTGAGGCAAGAAACCTAAAGACCCTCACTATGGATGAACTTATTAGGGACTTGAAACCCCATGAACTCAAAAAATAGCATGAAGAAAAGAAGAAGGAAGTAAAAAGATAAAAATCCTTGGCATTAAAAGCTTCAAGGTCAGGTTCAAATGAAGAGGACACAGATGTTTCCTACTTAGAAAAAAGAATTATTTGAGCTATGAGTTAAAGTGGCAAGTTTGAAAGAAGTAGAAGTAGCAGCAGAAAATAAGCCACTATGGAAGTTTGTCAAAGATGTGGAAGTCCTGAACATTTTATTAAGGATTGTATAGCATACAATAGACTATCAGGATTATCTCAACACTGGAGATAACAAAGGAAAGATTAAGGACCGGGTCCCGATAAAATCAAAAAGATAGGTTGCAGCTGATCTTGTAGTTAAACAGACCTTAGCTAGTTGGGGTAACTCCTGCAGTGAATTTGATAAAGCTGAGAAGTCTATAGATATTTCCATTCTTGTTGTGTAGGATAGGAAGGTGAACATTGATTCCCTATTTTCTTTTATCGCAAATGTGAAAGATGAAAAAGAAAATGAGGTAAAACTTTCTGACCTTATAGAAAACTTGGACAACTATTCAGGTAGAAAAATAAAAAAAGGCTTGCAAATATGCTGATAGACTCTACCTGTGAAAGCCTAAGAAAAATTTTCTCGAGAAGAAAAAGTGGAAGTCAAGAACCTGAGTTAATTTCTTTAACTCTCCAAATATCTGAAACTGAAGAGCAGGCTACCAAGTTAAAATCTGAATTTAGTGAGTCAACTGGAGAAAATAGATAATACTAGTAATAGAGAAAAGACTAATGGTCTAGAAGAAAAAATAGAAGATCAGGAGCCTGAGCTGATTGCTTTGACTATCCAGATATCTGAAACTAACGAACACGTCACTAAGATAAAATTTTAAAATCTGAGTTTGGTAATTCAACTACAGAAAGTAGATGCTTTTGAGTGTAAAAATAAGAAATAAGCCTCAAATTTTTAGGTTGATCTTGAAGGAAAATTAGAGAATCCTCAAAGGCTTCTCACAACTGCACTTTATACGAATGTGAAGTTAGGAAGGGACCTAGTCCTTCTAAGGGAAGAACACAAAAAATCCCTTTACCAGACTTCATCCTCCATAATCCCTTCTAACCTAACTGGTCAAGGAGTCAGTAATGGGAATGAACTTTGGTAACGGCACAAAACTCATTCATCTGGGTCTCAAGGAAAGGTTGACCAAACTGTCAAAAACAAAACATATAAATCAATGTGTGCTAAATATGGTAGAGACGGACACATAAAAGAAGACTGTCAATGCTGGCTCAGAGAAAGAATGACAAATGTTAGACATATCCAACATGAGAGAAACTTCAAATAGGTTTATGGTGTACTATGATGCATCCAGAGTAGGTTTTAGTTGTGTCCTCATGCAGTATGGTAAGGTCATAGCCTATGCCTCAAGACATCTTAAATCCCATGAGAAGAATTATTTGACTCATGATCTAGAGTTAGCAACAGTAGTGTTGCCTTAAATATTTGGAGGAACTACTTATATAGGGTGCATGTAGATGTGTTCATAGATCAAAAAATCCTTCAGTATGTGTTTTCTCAGAAAAACTTAAACCTTCATCAAAGAAGGAGGTTGGAGTTATTGAGAGACTATGACATAAGTATTCTGTATCACCCCGGCAAGGCTAATGTAGTGGCTGATGCTCTCAGTAGACTTTCTATGGTTAGTGTTTCTCATTTTGAAGATAGTAAGAAGAAGTTAGTTCAGGAAGTTCATCAGATTTCCCGACTAGGTATCTTCTTAGTCAATTTAGCATAGGGTAGTGTATAGGTTCAGAATAGTTCAGAATCATCTCTAGTTTCTAAAGTAAAGAAAAAGAAAGATAGAGATCCCAATATAGTCAAGTTGAAAGAATCTGCCAGCGATCAGAAGGTTGTGGTTTTCTCCCAAGGGGGAGATGGTGTTCTGCATTGTCATGGTTATTTGTGTGTGCCAGGTGTTGATGATGTAAGACAGCAAATTCTTGCAGAATAACATGGTGTGTGCTATTCTATTCATCTAGGGGCTAGTAAGATGTACCGGGACTTGCAGGAGATCTATTAGCGGAGTTGGATAAATAGAGATATTGTAGAGTTTATGGCTAATTACTTGATATATCAGTAGTTTAAGATTGAGTATCAGAAGCCTTGTAGTTACATGCAAGATTTTAGTATTACAACTTAGAAGTGGGAAGAAGTGAACATAGACTTTGTGATGGGTTTACCTTGTATTTGTCGTCAACATGATTCAATTTGGGTCATTGTAGATAGGATGACCAAATCAACTCATTTCCTTCCAGTCCATATCTCTTATTCAGTTGAGGATTATGACAAACTCCACATCAGAGAGTTAATTAGATTACACGGTGTTTCGTTGTCTGTTGTCTCAGATAGAGGTACCCAGTCTACCTCTTATTTCTGGAAAGCATTCCAAAAGGGTCTTAGCACCCGAGTTCATCTCAGTACAGTCTTTTATCCCCAGATAGATAGTCAAGCAGAAAGGAACATTTATACTTTAGAAGATATGCTGCGAGCGTACGAGATAGATTTTAAAGGTAGTTGGGATGACCACTTGCCTTTGATTGAGTTTGTATATAATAAAAACTATTATTCCAGCATTTAGATGGCTCCATTTAAAGCTCTCTATGGTAGAAGATGTAGATCTCCAATCACTTGGTTCGAGGTGGGTGATGCCATATTTTTAGGGCCTAACATAGTATTCGATACCTTAGAGAAAGTTTAGTTGATCAAAGAGAGGCTCAAGATAGCTTAGAGCCGACAGAAATTGTACGCAGATATGCGAAGAAAGCATCTTGAGTTCGATATTGGAGATTATGTGTATTTGAAATTCTCTCCCATGAATGGAGTAAAGAGGTTCGGCAAGAAGGGAAAGCTCAGTCCCCGATATATTGGTCCCTTCAAAATTCTCAGTTGCTTCGGAAAAACTAGCTTACGAGCTTGAATTGCCTTCAGATTTATCTTTAGTCCATCCAGTGTTCATATCTCCTTATTAAAAATGTGCATAGGTGGCCCAGCAGTTGCACTCCCTATAGAGGGCATAGATATTCTAAACAACCTCTCTTTTGAAAAGATTCCAGTCGAAATCCTTGACTATCAGAATCACAAATTAAGGAATAAAGCAATCCCTCTAGTCAAAGTTCTTTGGCAGAATCAGTCTGTTGAGGGAGCTACTTGGGAAGAAGAAGTAGACATGCGGACCAAGTATCCTCACCTCTTCTTCGCTAATCCAGACTCAGCCTAAGGTAATAGTTTTCCTTATGCTTTTTCAGTTTCATGCTCAGATTTCCATTGTAAACTTGGTGTCATTTACCTTTGCATGTTCAGTTATATGTTCATGAGTCAGTTCAGTCATGTATTCATGCATCAGATATGCATGATCAGTATGAGGAACTTAGTTTATCAGTACTCCAGTCATATATTCATGAACCATCTTAGTTATGTACTCATGCATTAGATATGCCTGTTCTGTGTGATACTTCAGTATAATAGTAATATTAGTCCTACAGTCATGTCCTAGATGGTCATGTCCAGTAAGTAGATTCAGCCTACTAGTACTATCAGTTAAGTCAATCTCATTCTAGGATGGATGTTCCCAAGGGGGAGATATTGTAAGACCCCGCAAAATTCCTATCTTAATTCAGTCCTTTAAGCTAGTTAAAGGGTCCCAGACTAAGAAAATTCTAGCTAAGTATTTAGACTTAGTTTATTTTAGGCCTTCGAAGTTGGCATTCTCATTTCGCGACCTAAAAGTCCTTTAAATGTCTATATTTTAGTTAATTCATGATCAGGAAAGTCAATAGGTGTTCCTGAACAGGTTTTGAATTTTTCAGACTTTGTTTGAAGCTCCTTTGGAATCCCAAAATAGTGTACCAATGCGATCTTGGCACACCGTGTGGCCTATCGCGTTGGTTAATATTTTCCACAACTACCAGCATCAAATTCCAGTAAGTCAGCGTGATCTTGGTGCGACGCTTTTGATATTGCGTCGGTACCCCCGACGCACTGTGTCGACCTGTGCGTCGGTAATCTAGGTTTTACTCATTAAAAAACCGTGTTCTTAGGGGTATTTGGGTCTTTTTTCCCTCGACTCTCATCCCCCAAAACAAGAAATTTAATATCCTAGGAAGCAAATAATTAGCATGTAATTTGAATTTTGATTCTCTTATATTAAAACCCTTGAATATGAAGTCATGTGTATTAGCATTGTTGGTCATACCCAAGTTTAAAGATATACCTTGTATGTGTTTGATGGAATGCTCGTGAGATTAGTTTAATGAAATTATGATGTGTTAGTATGCATTCCTATTCATGTGCAAGTTCATGACTTTCAAGTGATTGGTGAAATACCTTATAGATCATATTTTGAGTTGTTGACTATTGTCAAGTATTCAAGAATTGTCACGTCTTATTATTTTTATGTCATCGAGTCCAAGGGGTATTTAATACTCAACAATTTAGTTGTGTGCCTAGAGCTAGTGTCAGTTATAGAATAGTCTCAATTATGGCACGATCAGTAATACTCGAGTTCAATTATAGAACTTAGGAAAACTCTGTAAACTCAGTATCAATCCAGTCCCATTCAGTATTCAGTTCAGTCCTCAGTAAACTCAGTCAAATAACAAAACTCAATAGTATTTCATGACTCAATGAAACTCACTAAACTTAGCTCAGTTCAGTTAACAATACAATCAATAACAAATCAGTCCATCCTTGTATGAACTAGTAAATCAATTCAGTGTCTAATAAATTGGGGTAGGATTCAGCACCGAGTCAACCCAAGGATGGGGACTCACCTACCAGCAGAGGGTGTGATCCTTAGAAGCAATCCTTACATTCCAAAACTAAGTAGCCATTGTAGCTTGAGACATCAAAACCTGCTAGTTGAGTATTCATGAGGTGGATTAACCTGACAGTTAAGGGTCCCACCATTCTTATTGATAACCTTCCAGATGAGGGTATCTCTTCAGTGTCTTTACCCATGCAACGGTACTGACACCCTTCCAATTGGGGTTTCAGGTTGGACCCCAAATCTATTTAGAAAAAGGGCATGTCAATTAGATAATTAACTCCCACAGTCTCAGTCTCAGTCTTCAGTAAAGAACTCAGATAGTTCTATAAATTTTAGGACTGTTATATACAGCCACTCAGCTCAGTACAGAACTCAACTAGTTCCATTAGAAATAGAACTGTCAGACACAGTCACCCAGTAAATAGTATATCAGTTATCAGTTATATCAGTTATCAGTAATCCATGTTATTAGTAAACTCAGTATTCAGAATCCTTATGACTTCAGTTATAGTTATGTATTCATGCATGTATTCTAATGCAGTCATGTTCAAGTTATTCAGTCAGTTATAGTATACGCATATAAACCCTTGCATTCAGCCTTACCTCACTTTGCGTACAAGTACATTCACACGTACTGACCCATACTTTTCTTTGCACTATGGTGTTTTATACCAAAGGTTCAGACGTACGGGCCCCAGAGCATTCTTAGCAATTCAGACATTCAGCTAGCAGCAGTAGACTAGCAGTGAGTCCTCATTATTCTAGGATATTCTTTTATTTCACTATCTCATTAGATTTCGCATTTCAGTAGATGGAGTTAGTTGGGGTATTATCCCATCAACCCCTTATTCAGACAGTTCAATTTAGAGACTTTTAAGACAAGACATTCAGACAGTATTTAGCATTTCAAATTCTGACATTTTTATCAAATTTTATCATTTTTTTCATCAGTTTATAGTTTTGAACCTTATGTTATTTTATCCCATTATTCTGTATTATACAATGTTATTACTCAATTATTGAAGTAGGTAAAATCATAGGTTAGCTTGTGGTCCTTAGAGATTATGAACACCGTGTAGGGTACCAGACTCAGGACGTTATAAAACGAAAGGAAGAAATGGATTAGACAGAGAGTTTAACTTGAGCTCATGCTCACTCGCACGACATGAATACTGAAAAAGGGAAACTTTTCCTAAACACCTTGTATCCATTCATCCATGAGTGTGGCGCGCTAAACACCCATGCATAAGACTCTACTCGACGTGGCTTTCAGACTTCCTATGATACATTAAAACCTTAGGCTCTGATACCAAATTTGTATCAACCTGAGACTACCCCCTAGTCGTCACAAGGTACTTACAGTCTCGAGAGACCAGAACCTAACCCTTGAGCCGGTACCTGTTGTGAGCACTAAATAATATGATCATAATATGAAAGACTACTGAAATTCCATAAGGTTTTAATAATGAAACTACTATTGAATTATAAATTTGGCATAATAGTGAAATCTGAATAATCTGGATAGCTAAGTGTAGTGTATGAAAATCCTCTAAACTGAATACTGTGAGTTGATGGGACAGGCCCTCGACTAACTTTACTAACTACTGAGATAAACACATAAAGTATTATAATCTATCCTGGGATGATGAAGACTCACCACTGCTACTGTACTACTAATGATCTGAGAGACTACGTGCGATTCGGGAACTAAGCGTCAGCACCTATTTTATAATACATCATAGCGCAAAAGAAAAGATATGTGACCAGTACTTTGAATGTACTGGTATGCTAAATGAGGTAGGCTTATATGCATGGTTTCATGAATAGAACGAATAATTAACTGGATGTGCATGTAAAGCATGAAGTACTGAATACTAGAGTATTCTGAGTTTAACTGACTGATATTTGACTATTCTAAAGTGCTCATAGTATATTCTGAAGACTGTTTTGTAATATACTGAGACTAGACTAAACAAACAGTTATGGATTTTGGGTATTCAATACCCCCAGGACTCAAAACAATTATAGCAAAATGACTTTAAAACTTGGAGATCAAAACATGACGGCTCTTAATAAATAAATCACTCTTGTAGGTATTTTATCAAAAACTTGTAGTGTATGGTTTAAAACAATCATAGGAATGTCATGGAACTTGTAAAAATAGCATGAATTCAACATAATAGATCTAAATCATGGTTTAATTCAATAAATAATAATATTAAAATATGGCGGATTGAATAATAACAATAATTTCATGGTAACATGATATAGTTCATGGAGATTTATAGGTGAAATCATAATTTAAAACATAATAACTTGAAAGGATTATAACGTGGTGATTAAAATGGGTTACTTGGGCTCCATGGATGAAAGAAATCCATGGATGAACATCTAACATACCTTAATTGATGGATTTCTTGAATTTCTTGGTGAATTCTTGAGGATTGGCCTTGAATTTGAAAGCTAGGGTTCTTGATTGGGAGAGAATATTTTTTTATATGGGGGAAAATTTATTAAAATAATGAAATAATGGGTTAATTAGGGTGAATTTTTTGTTAAAAGCCGACTGGGGTGAGGGGAAAAAACTGTAATGCCCTTAGATTTAAAGCTAAGAATTATTAAAGAATTCCCAATTTTATGAGTTGGCGTGACGCGATGCTATCGTGTCGTGTCACTGGAATCGAAAAATAGGGAACTGAGGGCTTGGCGCGACGCAGAGGAATCGCGGTGCCCTTTTGATTCTTAAATTCACCCTTGGCGCAACGCGCCATTAGCGACAGGACACTGGAAAAGAAAAGTTGGGATTTTGGCTGATGACGTGATACAGTGGTTTCATGGAGATTCACTGGAAATTGATAATCTTCATTTATGCTCGCTCCGCGACCCGCTAAGGGTTAAAATGATGGTGTTTAACGACTAAAACTTAAAATCGCCATAACTTCTTACTCGGTTATCGGATTTGGGCAAATTTTATATCATTGGAAAGCAAATTCAATTTTCTACACAATGAAAGGCTCTAAAATGTAAAATAATAATTATTTCAAAAATTTTATATATAAATACTCATGTATTGGGACTTAAATTATGCTAGGGAAATATGGGGTGTTACATTGGTTATGGTTTAATTGGAGTTTAGACTCAACTTAATTTTGTGTATGCTCCTAAATTGGATTCTTGTTTATTGTTATTCAGAAATTCTTAAAATTATTGATGTTTGGATTGTTGATGCGTGTATAAATGATTATTGAAAATTTACTTGATGGAATTGTCTTATGACTTTAAGTGTACTTGTAAACTTTGTACATTGTGTTGTATGCTATAAGGTTCTGTAAATTGAATATTGATAATACTTATTTATGGTGGATCAGTTACCTCACTGGTATAGACATGTATAAGTTGGATCGGGTACCATGTCGGGATAGATATGTATATGTTAGATTGAGTACCACGCCTGCTAATATATATATGTTGGATCGTGTACCACATCGGTATGGATATTTATATGTTGAATTGGGTACCACACTGGTATGGATATGTATATGTTAGATCGGGTACCATGCCGGTATGTATATATATATATGTTGGATTGGGTACTATGTATATGTTAGATCGGGTACCATGTTGATACGGATATGTATATGTTGGATGGGTACCACGCCAGTACAGTACATGAATATAGATTGTTTCTTGCAGGTCATGACTATTTGTGCAAAAACAAGTCTCATAGCTGTGTATACATATTTATGTTGATTTTGTGGATGTTTACAATATGGTTGATACTCTTGATAGTTATGTGGCTTATTTATTGCACTGTTTGACCTGTTGTTATTGTATTACTGATTCCTTGAATATATGTAGGTGACGATACTTGTCTACTTGTTATTTGATTTATATTGAGTACATGCTATTAAATTGAGTTGGCCTATGATATCTACTAGTACATAATGGTTTGTACTAATACTACCCTGTACTCTTTGTTTGTTGAGTGTTGAAAATATTCTAGAGGCTCAAACATAACCTCGCTTGTAGAGTTTCATAAAAAATCTTTATCCAAGGGTGAGCACTTCATCTCCGTGATGCCATGGGTCATATCATTTATACTTGTCCATCTTTTGGGAAATGAAACATTCTTTATTTACTTTATTTTTGAACATCTATTCACACATGATCTTTATTAGTAGTACTTGTATGATGACTTTTGGGTCTTGGAGATTTTAGGAAGTAGTTTTTTTGACTTCCGTATTCATAATGATGAGTCCTATATTATTGTTATTATGTCAATTTTATAATAATATCATCTTAATATTGACTAATTTATTGGGTAATGGTTTGATTTAGATGGTTCTCCCATAGAAAGATTAGTGTGGGTTCCACTCATGGCCTTTTGGGTCATGACAAATATGTTGTTCCAATATGAGTATGAAAGCTTGCTGGGTTGCTGACCCTCTTAGTCTGTTCTTTTTAGATTGGGAGCTTGTTTATTGAAGTATAGTGGTCTTGTTTATGAGTGTCCATCTTGAAGGAGTTCTCCTTAAATTTGATATTCATCCATTTAATATTTACTCAAGTGTGATTAAGCAACACTTAATGGTGAGACCTGCTCTAATACCAATTAAAATACAAGAAGGGGGTGAATTGAATTGGGTTGACTGACCAGCTATGTTTGTCGACTCACCAGCGTGGTGCTTATTCTAGTCCCTTTGGGTTACAATCATTTTCTTTTGAGCTTAATGAGAGAATGAGCTAGAGTGGGATTCGAAAAGTTATGAATTTCAATCTGTTTTAATCCAAATCTTATGACACATCCTCGACTGGTATAACTATTAGACTAACTCAATCTTTTTCTTTTTGTAACTATTTTAGACTGGGAGAATTGTAAAGCTTTACAAAGACTAAATATGAGACAAAGTGATAGTTTCTTATGAAGTTTCGTGGTGGTTCTTCTTTCTTCAACATCTTTAAATAGTCTTCATCTTCTTCCAGCTTCTTTTCTCTAAAAGGAAAACCCAAGGAATTTTATCTCAATCAAGGATTTATTTGGATTACTTGATTGAGGGCTCACATCATTGGCACATCCCTATCAGATATGTCTGTGCATGTAACATGATATTTCTTTCTTGGATGGTGATTATTATCCATACACATCCATATTTGATATAACCGTATATAGGATATAATCTTCCTTTCTACTTCAGTATGCGAGATCTGCCTTCCATACTTATTGCTCTATCATAAGTTTATCAGGATCCTTTCCCCCCCCACCAGGAGGATCAATAGTGTTTCCACACTTCCCCTCCAGCGTGACTCGAACCCTCAACCTATCGGTTGAAGGTGGAGGTGCTCAACCACTTGAGCAAGCCTCACTTGTCTATCAGGATCCTTGACTGTCTTATTTTAGGGATCTTCTTAGATCTTTTCGTAATGCTCTTCCAATTATGGCTTTGGGATTGTCCATCTGTGGATTCTCTTCCGTGATCTTCTCTTAAGTGTATCCTGCATATTTTCTTTATTAGTTTGTCATTATTAAAACATATTAATCTTTTATATGATGCTAACAATCTCCCCCTTTATGAAAAGGACAAATAATAAACATTAGTTGACTTCCTTGGGTGTATAGTCGACTGGCTCCCTCTCACTTTCTGACACTTCCTGAATTTGATGATTGTCTAATTTCTCCCTATTGATATGATAAAAAAGAACAAGGAAACTAAGATAAGGAAAATAATTTGATGCAACAAGCATACAAAATACAGATAAAGAGATCACGCAAATTCGTGCCATCAACAACAAAAATAATAAAAAAAGAGTAATCATCTTAAGTACACGCCAAAAAGGAGAGAAGGAGACAGACCTCCTTTTAATGAGCTATTAAGAAATTATCTTTTTAGAAAGTAGGTGAGGGTGTTGTACATATTATGGCAGAAGAGTCCATAGGACTTTTCAATGTTCTTAGCGAAGCTAGAGTAAGAGTTCTAGATAGATATTGCAAGCTCGTTGTTAGAGGAGTAGTCTTCAGATTTGTGGAGTCATCTTGAGAAAATAACCAATTAAAAATATTGACACCCTCTTAGTTGAAGCCATAGATCAAAAAGCACATTTTTCCTACATCGGTGCTAGTGTTCTTGCTCTGCAGCAATAGTAGCCTATTACTGACTCTTGAATACCTAGCATTACTTCCTCAATGGAATTGACGCGTTCCTTAAATTCCTCCATTTCCTTCATCACTGAAATCATAGGGTTAGAGACATTTTTACTTACTATTGAAGATCATTCTTGGAGTAGTGGAGGAAAATTCGAGTAATCAACAGTCTGCAGGGAAAGCTGGTTGTGGCATGTGCATCCGCTGGACTCTCCAATATATATTCATGAAACCTCAAAGAACAATAAATTTTGATTTTCTAATCATACTATACAAAACAAATATATCTCTACAGGTGACATTGCTGAGGGAAACCTTCCTTGGAATTAGGGTGGTAGCAATTATGTGAGCAGAATTATGTATATAAAAGAAAGAGACAGTGCACCAAAATTTGATCGACTTACTTGATGGTATGAGACAATTTTCCTAGTTTCCTTAAAACTAACCTAAAAATTATCAGGCCATGTACCATTCATAAAGGGGATTGCTACAAAAACGTAGTATTAAAAGCCTTTAAAAACAAGAAATTATTAAGGATGATTCTAGTACCAAGCATAAGAGTTTCCAATTCACCACTGTTTGGGGAAAGATGAAGATTAGCATAAAATATGTGAACAAGGTCATAAAACACTTCCAAACCACTGATATAGAGTACAAGAGATAAATCTTAGGCCTTAAAAAAGAACGTACATTGCAGTCAGACTCTTTAAGATAGAGAACAAGAGATAAGTCGTGGGATTTAATAAAAGAAATTACATTGCAGTGAGACTCCTTTAACAATGAGAGATTCATAATTCTTCTAGGTACCATTGAGCAATTTTTGAAGGTGATGAACTTCTCCCATTGTGATATATTCCAGAACTTATGCATGTCCTCTAGTGGGAGAGAATCCAGAAAAGTGAGGCGAGATTTTTGAGAATATACATTAGGGTTAGATGTTGAGCGCTTTTTATGGATAGTCGATTACAAATATTGAGAAGAATCTTCCTTAGAGGAACAACAAATAAGGACTAGTTCATGATTTTTGGATTGATAGTCAGTAGGATTTTTTTAAGATTTGCCATGGATCTTGTTCAGGTCATTTGTAGGATGAGAGAAGATTATTTAAAAGGGTATAAAGATATGAAAGAGGAAAGTGAAGTGGTGGGAAGATGAAATAGGATGATTTCAACTAAAGTGACAAGTGAAGGGGAAGGGATCAGACTTTTCAAGAAGAGAAAAAGGTAAATTAGAAAAATTAATATAAAGAGTGAGGAGACGAAGAGGTGAAGGCAAGAAAAGGGGGTATATTAAAGTTAATGAATAAAAAGGGATACGAGTCAGGAAAATATTTTGAGACAAAAATATTTTAGACAGGAATTAGAAAAATAAAAAATTATGAAATCAAAAATCATTAATGCATGTAATACCAAGAGTTTTCCTTAGAAAGTGGGATCTTTCTTCTAGCAGGGGTTTTTGTAAAAATATCACCAAGCTAATTTTCAGAGTCAACAAATTTTAAAGTGATATCCTCATTTTCAACATGATCATGAATAAAATGATGTTTTATATCTATATACTTAGATCTAGAATGATGCATTGTATACTTGGACATACTGATTGCAGTAGTATTATCACATATGATAGGCACAGATTCAAATAATAAATCAAAATCAATTAATTGAAGCATAATCTACAATATTTGAGTACTACAATTTTCAATGGCTATGTATTCATCTTCGGTAGTTAATAAAGCAACTGAAGTTTGTTTATTACTATGACATAAAATTAAGGTATCACCAAGAATTTGATAGGGTCCGCTAATCCTTTTTTATCATCTTTGTCACCTTCAAAGTCTGAATCTGAATAACAAATTAAATTAAAGTTTGAGAAGTAGGGGTACCATAATTGAACATCTTCCATTCCAATTAGATATTGTAGTATTCGCTTGACTACTGTCAAATGAGAATCTTTGGGAGCTGACTGAAATCATGCATATTTGCACACACTAAACATTATATTAGGTCGACTTATGGTCAATTAGAGTAGTGAACTAATCATTCCTCAGTAGGTCTTTTCATCAACATCTTTTCCTAATCTGTCTGAATCAAGAATTGTGGAGGGACTCATAGGTGTTATGAAGGCTTTTCCCTTCTCCATACCATATCTTTTGATAAATTCATTTTAATACTTTGGTTGGCTGATGAAGGTGCCTTTAGAAGATCTATTGATTTTGAGCCCCAAGAAAAATGTGAGTTCTCCCATGAGACTCATTTCAAATTCTCCCTTCATAAGATTTGCGAAATTCTCGCACAAGGTGCTAGAACTTCCAAAGATAATATAATCCACAAATATTTGTAAAATAAGAATACTGGATTTAAATTTTTTCATAAAAAGACTAGTATCTATGTTTTCCCTTTGAAAGTTTTTGTTCAATAAAAATGTACTCAATCTCTCATATCAAACTTTTGGAGCTTGTTTGAGACAATAGAGTTCCTTAAAGAGTTTGAAAATGTGATTTGATTATAATAGGTATTAAAAACCTAGAGGTTTCTTAACAAATATTTTATCATTAATAGATCCATTTAGGAAGGAACTTTTAACATTCATTTGATACAGTTTAAAAGATGTAAAAGCAGCAAATGCTAAGAGAATGTAAATTAATTTTAGCCTTGCTATTGGAGCAAAATTTTCATCATATTCAATACCTTCTGATGATAGGCGAATTTACACGCCTAAAGTACTATATTTTACCCATATTTTAGCTAAGTTTTGAGGACAAAATATATAATTCATGCACTTTTAGTCCTTTTTCCTGTAAGTGAGATAACAAACGAGATTAGCAAGTTTTCAGGTATAAATGATGTAGAATTCAGCATTTTATGGATAACTTGACGCCAACGAAAGCTTCACGAAAGAAGGAAGGGGAATCTTACACGCCAAGGACCAAAAGTGGCACATGGAAAATCTATCTCGGGCAAAAACAGCAATTCTAAAGACTTTGGGACTAGCAGTAACTTAGTAGGATTAGGATAATGATGCAGTAATTTATTAGGATTAGGATAAGTACGCAGTAGCCTAGTAGGAATAGGATATGGGTGTCATAAATACCCTATTTTGCTGGAGATTTTTATTATTCACATACATCCACAATTCCCCCATTCCATCAATTCCCATCCATCCATCAAAACAATTCTCCACCACCCTCATCCCTATTCCATCCTTCCCCTTTCTTTATTAATTCATTGTTGACATTATTTTTCATCTATTCGACTTTTAATTTTACAACAAGAGAATCGCTATTTTGCAAGGAATTCACGCCTAACGCCATACCACACCATACTACACGTGAGATCTTTATTGTGGTATAATAATAATGTCTATTGTGAGTTCCATCGCACTCATGAGTAGCTAAACTTCTCTGTTGGGGTTATGGAAGCCGAATGATATACTATCTATTGCTATGAGTTTGTAAAGTCGCGACACGTATGCTTCTTATAACATTATTCTCTTCATCTTAATGCAAATTCTTGTGGTTGCAAACGCATAGAATACGCCAGTATAGCATTAACTTGTTCGAAAGAAAAGTTATATGTCTGGAAAAGAGATAATGTCAAGGTAATAGGGCACCAACCCCTGTTAAAAAGTTAGTGCCGTAACTAGATTAACCTCTTGGAGAATTTGTACCGTTAGATACGCTTTAAGCTAGAAAGAGTTAAAGTGAAATAGTCCTTGTTAAGGTCGAAAGACGCTTGGATTTACCATAGAATACAATTCTCTATAAGCACATGCATGTCTGAATTCCGCATAAATCATAGCCAATAGAGACGTATAACTCATAAGGTGGACATAATCCCAACTCTCAATTCTCATTGCTTTACATCTTACTAAGCATTCTTTCTTTTTACTTTGCTATTTCTGTTTTTACTTTACTATTTTGTTTACATTATTTGCACGTTAAAATCCCCCCTTCCATGAGACTTGCACCAGAAGTCTAATAATCTTTGCTTACTTATTGATCGGCTATTCCCTGTGGGATCGATACCCAACCCAGTTGGGTTATATATTTGACAGCGACCGTTTTACACTCCTACGAGAGCTGTAGATTGAGCATTATCACCTTCCTTTTGGGAGTATCTTTGAGCTACTAATTTGGCCTTATTTTTCACAACTTACCTTTTCCATTCATTTTGTTTTGATAAATCCATCTAGTTCTAACGATGCAGCAATTTTTCGGTCTTTCAACCAAATTTCTAACTTAATTTCATTCAAATTGATAAAATTCTGCCTTCATGGCTATAACCTATTATTCTTCTTTTATATCCTCGTCAACCTTTTTTGGTTTAATTTGAAACACAAAGCCCATTGATACTTGCTTTCTTAGGGAGGCTCTTGTCTACATCTAATCGTGTGAATTTTACAGTGATGAATTCAATTAGAAAACTTGCATTGTGTTTCCATTCCCTGTGAACGTTTCTTTTTAATAAGTCAATGATTGGAGCTGAATCTAGTTGAGTAGAAGTTGAGTCAGAGATTACTAGCTCAGGTGCTTTCTCAGGATATGCTTTATGTCGGAGGTCATTCACCTTTTCCTCATCAAAACTCAAACTCACAGTAGTGGGATTACATTCATCAAATAATATATATAGATTCTTAAGCATATAGAGTCCTTTTATTGAAAGCTCTATAAGCACGAATAGTTGGAGAGTAATCAAGAAAAATACCTTTGTCACTTTAATGATCAAATTTTCCTAAATTGTTCTTACTATTTTTTTGGATAAAAATAGTTGAGGTTTGGCTGCCTTCCCTCCATAGGTCATAGGGGGTCTTTTAAAGGATGTGTTTGATGAGACTTCTATTTAGAATGTGACATGTTGTTCTCACTGCCTTTGCTTGATATTGATCAGATAGGTTTTGTCTGAGAAGCATGGTTTGTGCAATTTCTTGGAGTAATCTATTTTCTTAATTGGCCATGCCATTTTGTTGACCTTTTATTAAGTTTTCCTACAATAACAGTTATCACTCCAGTATCTAGATGGGTCCGTTTGAGGCTCTATAAGGTAGGTAATTGACGTCCAAACTACACCACCTACTATATTATTATACGGTCACTGTCAAAATATAGTAACCCAATAAAGGTTGGGGCCAAATCCTAAGGAAATACATGGACTCATGGATTTCAGATGTTGTAATCGATGGGCAAAAACTAGAAAGTAAATGGGGGTTTTGAATGGAAAAATCAAACAAAGATCAGCTATTAACTTTGGTTGTAATCAGTATTGTTGAACACTAGGAATGTGTTCCCCCAAGCTTTTTAAGCTCGTAGGCTTATCGTGCTATGTTGAACCAACCTGATATCTTGCATACAGAATCGATAAGTTATATACCTCTTGCAGTCTTTTGGATTAGTAGGAGGACTTCCCCCTTTACCTTTTGAGTCTTAGGATATTGCCTTACTAACCCTAATCTTGATCCCAATTAACTATTACCTTTTGACTCTCAAGTTATTAGATGATAATTAATGATCTTACTTAGATAATATCTAGTAGCGTGGATCGACCGTTAAACTCCAAATTACTGTTGTCATTATCTTTTCCTAATCACTACTCCTCTTCTTTAGCAAGTAGCAATAACCTAGGCGGGATCTTAATGTTAGATACCGCTAAGAAATCTATTATAGCAAAGATAATTCAATTCATGCCATAGGTATCAATTCAATTCAATAATTTCACTTCCCGTACTTCGTTAATCCGCCAGGGTTTCCACAACCCTAACTATGCATTTTAGCCGCTCATCCATGTAATGGTATCAATACCATTCATAGTTGAAAGCATAGATGAAATCATAATGACAAGAAGTGTAAAAACCCATAACTGTAACTGAATTAATGAACCAAAGTTAATACAAGATAATCCCAAGATCAAAATCAGATCTTAGAATCAAAATATATTTGTGAATATCAAAAGTGGGTAACTCTAACTAAAAAGTACAAAAAGGATATTTATAGTAAAAGAGGAAATCCTAAAACCAAAGCCTGAATGAAATAGGAGAAAACTGGGTCAGTGGCCACATGTGGTCCGTACCCACAGTCGGGCACAGAGATCAGGTAGTGCCTGCGGTCCTGACACTAGGCGTAGGTACAAAGCAAGTACTGGGAGCAAAAATAACTGCAAGTTCATCTCTCATGATTTTGGACTTCTGGAACTTGCTTTGCGTACATGCAGTCTGTAGGTCCTACATACAGCCACATGTTGACTTCTTATGTGTCGGGAGCCATTTTATCAGCTCTTCTTTGATTTTTGAACATGCTTTGATCACGAACAAGCTAGAAAATATCCAAAATATTCATAATTACTCCAAAAATATCCAAAAACATCTTTTTCACCTTTTTGACAAATTTATCATCCAAAACATGATTTCCTGCAACACATACCCAAAGATCATCATGTCTAACAAATTATCCTCATAAACTTACATCTTTTCCTCATTTTAAGCATTGAAAGAACTATCTATAGCACATCAAACCCTCAACTTAGAACGTTTGCATGTCCTCAGGCAACAAACATAAGAAAAATATAAATGATGATTAACTAAGAGAAACTAAGCTATTCAAGGTAGCTAGTCAATACTTAAACTCAAAACACAACATCCTCCTCCAATCTTATTTTTCAAAACCAACTTTGTATGAACATGAAGCGCAACAATATGCACAATAAGATCAAGATATGGCAATTACATTAGCAACAAAAAACCACTCATATGTCCAAGTTACACTTTCCAAAACAACCAAATAGCTAGCGATATGACTCAAGTGCCCTCACAACAAGGATGTCCCACTCACTCATATGAAATCATGCATGAAAATGCAGGGACGGTCAAGAGACACTCACACTCAAAAAAAAATTCCAATCAATGCATTTCAAATACAATAGACTTGCCCTTATTTCCTTTACCTTAGCATTCAGATAGTAAAGTTAGGATCACTATAGGACTTTTCTCGGCTTGTAATGTAGGCTTGGGGATGGTATGGTATATATGGAGTTTTAAAGTGACTAATCCTCCTTGGAACTACACTAACTTTGGGGGCCCACTTATTAACCAATCCTTTATATTTCACCCTTATTTTTCCCTTTTTATTCTTTTATGCACATTCAGGATGGATGTGGTTTCTTTATTCTTTTTTCGCTCTTTTTTTGACAATTTTTCTATTTTTTTGCTACACCTAGCCCTACTAGAATTTTCTATTATTTTACCCTTCTACATACCTATTTTACACTACACACCTCTATTATAGCCACCCTCAACTTAAGCATTTCGGTTGAGTTGAGGTGCAAATGTCCAAGAAGGAGCAGGGCCAAAATAGGTTGATTGTAATACAAATGGGAAAGTGAATGGTGACATAAGAAAAATGGGCTACAAGTGTCAAAACATGGATCAAGGGATACTATTTACACATGGAAGGTCATTTAAGCTAAAAGTGGACTAAAATAAAAAAAAAAGGATTGTGATCCTTTCCTAACCAACTATCCTTCAACCTAGGGAAGACTAACCAAGCCAGTTTTGAATTCAACATACAAAGGGAACTAGGTAGTATCTCACTCACACATAGCACAAAGTTAATATTTACCAACTAATACCTATCTGGTTCATGTTATTGTTAAAGTGATTATCATTTCCCTAATCCTAATACTTTAACAAGATCCAAAAAGGTTCACACATATATACATTCACACAGTTCTAAACACCAATTCTTGTGACTACTACCATAAATACTTAAAAATCTCCTAATTAAACAAAAATACAACACAAAACAAAACACAATACGCCTAAACATGTCAGCTCTACAAGGAACAAGACTACGGGAAAAAGAGGCACAGCAACAAAAACCCTAAGAGGACATCAAGACCCATAAGACACTCCCCCCCCCAACTTAAAATCGTGCATTGTCCCCAATGCATTAAACCTTTGCAAAGTAAAATAGTTAGGAACATACCTGTGGCACCATAGGTGCGGAGATATGACGTCAATCACGAACAAAAATACAATCAACAAAATACCTTGGGTTTCCTCTCAAGAAACACCTAATTTATTGCCGCAGCACTACTTTGTTCCCTTGTCTACTCAGGCTTTGCCAAAGTTTATTTTAGCACAAACTCTGAATTCTTCCAGGTTTCCCATGTAGTATTTCACTCACTGTCCGTTCACTTTAAATGAGATGACACAATCATGCATTATCTCAATAGAACCATATGGGAACACCTTAACTACAGTGAATGGTCTAATCCATCTTGATTTCAGTTTTCCAAGAAACAAGTGTAGTCTTGAATTGTATAACAAGACCAAATTACCAGGCTTTAATATTCTATTCTTGATCTTCTTATCATGGTACAAATTCATTCTTTATTTGTATATGGTTGAGTTCTCATAAGCTCGGATTCAAAATTTATCCATCTCATTCACCTTGATCAACCTCAAGTTTGTTGCATCACGCCACTTAAAATTTAGCCTTTTCACTGCCTATAGTGCCTTATGCTCAAGCTCAACCAGTAAGTGGCATGTTCTTCCATACACAATATGATATAGAGACACACCTATAAGGGGTATAATAGGATGTCTGGTAGTCCCACAATGCATCGTCAAACTTTCTAGACAAATTAGTCTTATTTGCATTCACGGTACTTACCAATATGGACTTTATCATTCTGTTGGAGACTTCCACTTGCCCACTCATCTGAGGATGGTAAGGTGTCGCCACCTTATGCCTTTCCCCATATATATCAAAAATTTCATTGAACAAGTACTTACAAAAGTGTGACCCACCATCACTGATAATTTCACGTGGAGTGCCAAAGCGAGAAAAAATGGTCCCCATCAAAAAGACGGTGACACTTCTACCTTCATTATCAAGAAGTGCAATTGCCTCCACCCACTTTGATACATAGCTAACCACTATCATAATATACCTCATACCATAGGCTATCACAACCTGTGGCTACCCCCTAGTTGCAACGACGGTGCTTACATTTAAAAGTGACTACAAGCTAACCCATGAGCTGGTACCTGTTGTGAGCACTGAGTAAACTAATAAATAAAGACATATGCAAAAACAATTAATAATGTCATAAGGTTTTAAATGATAAAAATACAACTGATAAGTCTGATAAAGTAATTAACTATCTGAATGTCTGAAAAGCCTCTAACTGACTGACTGTGGAGTCGATGGGACAAACCCTCGACTAACTCTAACTGACTGTAATAAAGAAATATTAAAATGGCTGAATGAAAGATAAACTTGTCCTTAGATAATGAGGACTCACCACTACTGATGATGATGATGATGATAAGTTGGACTGCCTAAGTGTGGTCAGGAAACTAAGCGTCCGAACCTATGATATAAGACATTATAGCGCAAAGAAAAGTATGTGGTCAGTACTTTGAATGTACTGATATATAAGATGGGGTTAGGCTAAATTACATGGGTTAACTATGCATGAAATAGTGACTGACTATATAGCATGAGATAACTGAACATGACTGCATAAAAACTAAAATACTGAGAATGAAAGACCAAGTATCTAATGTTTTTGAAATAATCTATAAACTGAATTACTAAAATCTGATAATTGAATCATTGGAAGTCTGTATGCTATGGTCAAGCAACCCTAAACTAAATTCTATACTGAATATTGGACGAAGACTGTGGGAGGTACATCTAACTGACATGCCCCAATCTTAGCTAATCGGGTCCAACCTGTAACCGCAGTAGAAAGGGTGTCAGTACTGTTCCACGGGTACTAACACTGGCTATGTGTATCCACTAATTTGATGTCCCAAAGGAATAAAGAGTTAGTCCTAAACTAATAGGTGACCCCTAAGAGAGTGTTAGTCCTATACTGGCGGGTGACATCTCATAATCCTATGCTGGCTGCATAGTTTTAGAACTTTGGGACTACTGCTAAGGACCCAGTCCTAACTAATTGGTGAGCCTCCATCCCTAAGTTTACTCAATGCAAAATCCTACTCCTCACTGAACTGACACTGATTACTGGACTAAACTAAGCTTAACTAAATAAACAACTGATCATAAATAACTTGACTGAATGACAATGCTCATAGTTTATCTGAAATCATTCTGCAGCTACTGAATTTATATAAACAGCTAAGTATTAGGTATTTCATAACCCTCCAGCACTTAATGGAAACAACAATTCTTACATATAAAAGCTTTGAAAACTATAATGGGAAATCATCATTCAAAACCCATCACTTAGGCATTTCATCAAATACACAAAGATCGAGACTTTAATATGGGGATGCTTTTAAACATGAGGAGATAGCATGAGTACATGACAAAATCATAATTTGAGGATTTATTCTGACTCGCATGATAATGATATGGGAACTACAACATTCAAAACATACTATAATCCATATCACTTGAAAACATTCATAATCTTAACTTGAAGTTGAAATAACAAAGGATTCATGAAGATAATTCAACATAATTATGTAAAAACTCATAATTTAAAATCAAAAAGGATTATTGGACTCCATGAGTGAAAAAGTGTCAATGGATGAACATCACACAAATCTTAAACCCTTAAGCTTGAAAGAGAAACACCAATCTTGATGCTCTTGACTGTTCTTGGATTGGCGAACTTGAATTTCTTGGTTTTCTTGGAGAGAAAGTAATGGAATTTGATGTTCATGGAAAATGAATAGGGTTTGATTTGAGAGGAAATTGGAGAAGATGGGCAAATAATGCCCTAACTAATGTTTTAATTCATGTTTTTACGAATTGATTGGATGGGAAAAGACACAACTTCCCTTTAGGAGATTAAATTTGCAACTGGAATACGGTTTAATGGGTCAACGCGATGCAATGAGGAGTCCATCTTTTTAAGCACCACGACACAATGCTATCGTGGTGAGCTACTAGAATCAAAATCCAAACACGACCCAATCCTTATTCGACAAATCTGAAACTCCCCCAAAACATGCTCCTTACACCCCTGAACATGAATTAACTCAAAAACTAATACCTCAGGGTTGGTAAGATCAATTTAAAAATCTGCAAAGTTATGAGGCAAAAAATATGACTAAGTCCCCAACACTTAGTGAAATTTTTAGGCTTTATGCGTCTTATGCATGCAACTAGGAGATGAACTAAGCTAAAAATAATACGGTGTATTACAAAATCTCCCCCTTAGGAACATTCATCCTCGAATGAGATTGATTAAGATGAGAAAACTGGGGAAACTATAATCACATACTGGATATGCACAACTAAAAACATAATTACATAACTGAGCCTAAAATTTGATACATAAACTGAACTAATTTCTTGAGTGCATGCAATGACATGAGAAGGGTTATATAGCTAGAACTGAGAATGGAAAAGAGTTGATCTAAGGAAATCTGTTACCTTAAGTTGTGTCTGAGTTTATGGAGAAAAGATGAGGGTACTTGGTATGCATATCTACTTTTTCTTCCCAAGTGGATCCCTCAACAAACTGATTCTGCCAAAGAACTTTGACCAAGGGAACTTCTTTGTTCCTTAGTCTATGAATCTTATGATCAAGGATCTATACTGGGATTTCTTCGTAATAAAGGCTATCCTGAACATCTATGTTTGCTAAAGAAACTACAACAGCTGGATCACTAATACACTTCTTTAATAGGGAAACATAAAACACTGGATGCACTGATGCCAAATCTACAAGAAACTCAAGCTCATAAGCTACCTTTCAAAAACAACTCAAAATGTTTTAATAGCCAACATATTGTGAATTCAGCTTTCCCTTCTTTCAAAATCTCTTCACTTCCTTCATAGGCGAGATTTTCAAATACACCAAATCCCCAACATCAAACTCAAGATCCTTTCTCCTCACATCTGCATAAGGTTTTTGACAACTTTAGGTTGTATTAAGCCTCTCCCTAATCAATTGAACCTTCTCCATTGCATCTAATACCAAATCGGGTCCTATTAAAATAGATCACCTACCTTAAACCAACCAATAAGAGATTTACATATTCTCCCATAGACAGCCTTAAATAGATCCATCTGAATACTGAAGTGATAATTGTTAATGTAGGCAAACTCGATCAAAGGAAAGTGATCATACCAACTACCCTTGAAATCAAGAACACATGCCCTCAACATATCCTAGGGCCTGAATGGTCATCTCTGCTTGACCATCTGTCTGAGGATGAAAAGTTGTACTAAGATAAAGTTAGGTACCAAGATCCTTCTGAATTGCTTCCCAAAAGTAACAGATAAACTAAATAACTCTATCTGAAATGATAGACAAGATGACTCCATGAAACCTAACCAAATCTCTAATATAAAGATGGGCATAATCCTCAGCAAAATAAGAAGTATGAACTGGCAAGAATTGGGTTGATTTGGTCATTTTGTTTACAATGACCCATATCAAATAATGTTGATGATGCATATGAGGCAAACCCATCACAAAATCTATTTCACCTCTTCCTACTTCCAATTAGAAATATTGAACTCCTACATTATACCACTAGGCTTCTGGTACTCAACCTTAACCTGCTGATAATTAGAACACTTAGGTGCAAACTCTACAATATCCCTCTTCATACCGCTTTACCAAAAGATTTCCTACAAGTCATGGTACATCTTAGTGGCTCCTGGGTGCAAAAAGTAACGTGCACCATGTGCTTCATCCAAAATTTGCCTTTTCAAACCATCAACACATGGCACACACAACCTACCCTAATATTGCAACACACCTTCTCCCCCTTGGGAGAAAACCTCTACTTTCTGATCTCTAACTAATTTCTTCAACTTAACCAAACTGGAATCCCCATCTTGATTTTCTTTCACTTTGGCAACCAAAGAAAATTTTGAACCATTTTGAACCTATACACTATCCTAAGCTGAATCAACCAAACGAACACCTAGGCTACTAATCTGATGAACCTATCTGACTAACTTCTTAGCATTCTCAACATGAGCAACATTGCCCATAGACAATTTATTAAGGGTGTCTGCCACCACATTGGCCTTGTCCGAATGATACAACACACTCATATCATAATCTTTTAACAGCTCAAGCTACCTTCTTTGACAAAGATTAAAATCCTTCTATGAAATAAGATACTGCAAAAAATTTTATCCATGAACATATTAACATGAACTCCATAAAAATAATGCCTCCAAATTTTCAAGCCAAAAACAACAGCTTTCAACTCAAGATCATGGGTAGGTTAATTCTTTTTATGAGGCTTAAGATGTCTAAAGGCATAGGCTATGACCTTACCTCTCTACATTAATACATAATCAAGACCTACTCTGGAAGCATCACAGTACACAACAAACCCATCTAAACTATCTGGCAAAGTCACGACTGGGGATGAGATGAGTCAAGTCTTCAACTCCTAAAATCTCTTCTCAGAAGAATTTGACCACTGAAACTTGACTTTCTTCTAAGTCAATCGAGACATGAGGGATGCAATAGATGAAAACCCTTCAACAAACCATTGATAATAGCAAAGCAAACCCAAGAAACTCCTGATATCTTATAGGGAGATAGGTTTAGGATAATTTTTTATGGATTTATTCTTTTGAGGGTCAACTCTAATGCCATCATCAAAAATAATATGGACAAGGAAGGCTACTAATCTTAGCAAAACTTGCACTTACTGAATTTGGTGAACAACTGATGAGTTATAAGAGTCTGCAATTCAATTTTAAGATGTCTGCATGATCATTTTCACTATAGGAGTAGACAAGAATATCATCAATAAAGACGATAACAAATATTTCCAAGTACTGCTTGAACACTCTATTCAAGTCCATGAAAGTTGTTAGGGTATTTGTTAGTCCAAAATACATAACTATAAATTCAAAGTGACCATACCGATATCTGAAAGATGACTTCAGAATGTCACATTCTCTAACTCTGAGATGATAATAGCTGGATCTGAGGTTTATCTTAGATAAATAATGGGCACGCTGCAGTTGTTCCAATAAGTCATCAATCCTGGGGAGCGGATATTTATTCTTGATGGTGACTTTGTTCAACTGACGGTAATCGATGCACATTTTGATAGAATTATCTTTCTTACATACGAAAAGGACTGGAGTGCCCCATAGGGAAACACTTTTCCTGATGAATCCCTTATCTAAGAGATCTTTCAAATTTTTTTTTTAACTTTTTTAATTCAGATGGAGCAATTTTGTAAGGCGGAATAGAGATAGGTTGGGTATCTAGAAGAAGATCTATTTTGAAGTCAATTTTATTTTAGGAGGAACTCTTGGAATATATTCAGGGAATACATCTAGAAATTCCCTTACTACTGAAACTGACTCGAGACTTGGGGTCTCAAATCTAGAGTATTTGACTCAAACAAGATGGAAAACACACCCCTTAGATACCATTCTTCTTGCCATAAGATATGACACAATTTTACCCCTAAGCGGTGAAGTACTACTCCTCTATTCAATGAATGGTTCATTAGGAAACCAAAATTGAATGACTCTATTTCTACGGTCAACAAAAGCATAGCATGAATTGATCTAATCTATGATGAGAATGACATTGAAATCAGTTATATCTAGTTCTACTAGGTGTACTAAAGTGATTTTTTGAGATACTGTAATCGAGCAGTTTTTGTATACCTGTTTAGCAATGATAGACTTACCCACTGGGGTAGACACTGAGAAAGGCTCTACTAATGTTTCTGGACCGACATCAAAATTGACAGATATATAGAGGGTTATAAAAGAAAGTGAGGCTCTTGGGTCTAATAACACATACACATAAAGATTAAAGACCTATAACATAATCGTAACCATATCAGGGAGCTTACTTAATCATAACGGGACTGAAGTGCATATAGCCTGTTTTGGCGTTGTCCACTAGTGGCACTGGAAGTAGCGTCCTACTGAGTTGGGCGACTTGCTGGAGCTAATGATAGATTGGACTGGACCTGTTAGGGTAAACCTTTCTCCTTCGAGAAACTAATGGACACTGTCTAACCTGTGGCCTGGCTTGACACACCTAAAACACACATCACTACCAGCCTTGCGAAGACCTTGATAATTTCTACCATAATTCTGGAAAAATGGATTAGTATGACCACTGTTCATACTACCCCAGGACTTGTGCGCTAGGACTTAGAGCGTGGTGCTATATCCCAACTGTCATTCTTAAACTTTGGTATCAGTTCACTAGTTAAAGAAGGAGCTGGGGCTAAAATCTTTTGACAAAACTAAGAATGGTTACCACCCTCTGACCGCGGCTAAGAAAAGTTAAAGCTACCTATTTTGGCCCTCTTCTTCTCTCTCTCTCTCTCCATAAGCTTTTGTTCCTCAATCTATTAAGCATGAACCATAAGCCTAAATAGGCCTATATCCTTAATCAACATAGCAGTCCTGTACTCCTCAACTACACTAACATCTACATCAAAAACAAACTTACTATTTTAGACCTATTATTAGCCACCATCGAAGGAGCATACCTCGCCAACTGAGTAAACTTAAGTGAGTATTCATTCGCACTCATATTACCCTACTCCAAATTAATAAACTCCATCACCTTAGCTTTCCTCAACACTAAAATAAAGAACCTATCTAAAAAGGTTATGGAAAACTTCTCCCACTCTACAGCCCCTACCTTAGCACCCCTATCCTCTTTTTACTACTTATATCATGTATGAGTTGCATCTTGTAACTGGTAAGCAGCCAACTATGCACTCTTACCTGAAGTGTCACCTATGATATCAGTCATATTCTAAACTATATCAAGAAACTTATAATGCCCTGAATCTAGTAATCAGAATACTACACGATGTTCAAAACCCCAAAGGACCACAAGCTAACCCATGACTGATATTTGTACCTGTATACTGCATAATCTATTGTATAATAAGGAAACATGAATTGAAAGGCCATAAGGTTCAAACTGAGATATAATATCTGATAAAATATAACATTTGGGTGGGGTATGAAATACCTAAAACAACTGAAATAAATTGTCTGAACATATCATAGTCTGAAAAGTCTCTAAATCATGACTGGACTATCTGAATAAGGAGTTGAAGAGACATGTCCCCAACTAACTCCAACTAATAAATAAAATAATAAGGAAATAAAGTAGTGATCATATCCTCAAAAGATGAGGACTCATTGCTAACTCTGAATGTTGAGATTGGAATCTACTGATGCTCTGGAGCTCATGTCTCTGAACCTATGGTATAAGACACCATAGCGCAATGCATCAGTACTTTGACTGTAATGGTATGAATGTGAGGTAGTCTAAATACATGGGGTTCATATTCATGAACAATACTGACTAACTAACTAATATGAACATAAGAATGCATCATGAATACATAGTAACTATACTGAGATTGTGATAACATGAGTTTATTGATAACTAACATGACTGGTAACTGAGTTCTGATAACTGAGTTCTGATGAGTGATATAACTGATAACATGAGTGATTGTATCTGACAGTCCTAAATTTAATGGAACTAGCTGAGTTTTGTATTGTTCTGAGTTGACTGTATTTGAAAGTCCTGAATTCTGTAGAACTATCTGAGTTCTATTACTGATACTGAATGACTATATCTGATAGTCCTAATTTTAGTAGCTAAAATTATGGGAAGTAGTTATCTAACAAACATGCCCCAAATAACACATTATAGCTGAGTTGGGGTCTAATCTGTAACCTCATATGGAAGGGTGTCAAACTGCGCCACTGGTAAGAACAAGCTGTGAGTGACCCTCATCTGACAGTGCTTATCCACCTCATCAACCCTTATCTGATAGTGTTGATTTCAAAACCTATGTTGTCTACATAGTTCTGGAACACAAGGATAACTTCTAAGAATCACACCCTGATCTAACAGTGTGTGTTCCCATCCTTGGGTTCACTCGGTGCTAATTTCTATTCCCATCTGAATAGACACTGTACATGAATTACTAAACAAAACTAGACTGAGTTAATTGAGTTTCGTTGACTGATGGAATATTATTGAGATTTTTGTATTACTAAGCTTTCTGAGCCTTCAAGATCATAAGTAGGTAATTCTTCTCATGGGGTTTAAGCTGTTTGGAGCCGTAGGCTATGACCTTACCATACTGCATAAGGACATAACCCAAACCTACTCTGGATATATCAAAATACACTACAAAACCATCTGAACCATTTAGAAGAGCTAAGACTGGAGCTGAGGTGAGTCGAGTCTTCAACTCCTAAAAACTTTTCTCACAAGGATCCGACCATTGAAACTTGACTTTCTTCTGAGTCAATCTGACATAGGGGATGCAATAGAAGAAAATCCCTCAACAAACCATTGGTAATATCCATCCAAATCTAATAAACTCCTAATGTCTGAGGGAGAGACAAGTCTAGGCCAGTTTCTTACTGCTTCGCTCTTTTGAGGATCTACTCTAATGCCATCATCGTAAACTATATGACCAAGGAATACTACTGACCTTAGCCAAAATTCACACTTACGGAATTTGGCAAACAGCTAATGATCTCTGACAGTTTGAAGTACGATTCTGAGATAGTCTGCATGATCATACTCACTGCAGGAATAGACCAGACTATTATTTATGAAGACTATGACGAACGCATCCAAGTACTACTTGAACACACAATTCATTAGGTTCTTGAAAGTTATTGGGGAATTAGTAAGACCAAAGGACATAACCAAAAACTCAAAGTGACCATACCGAGTATGAAAAGCTATTTTTGGAATGTCAAGCTATTTTTAGAATGTCACATTCTCTGACTCTGAGATGATGATAGCCGAATTTGAGGTCTATCTTAGAGAAATAACTGACACCCTAAAGTTGGTCAAACAAGTCATCGATTCTAGGAAGAGGATACTTGTTCTTGACCGTGACTTTATTGAGCTGGTGGTAATCAATACACACTCTGAGAGAACTGTCTTTCTTGCACATGAATAAAACTGGTGCACCCCACTAGGACATACTGGACCTAATGAATCCCTTATCTAAGAGATCCTTCAACTGCTCTTTAAATTCTCTGAGTTTTGTTGGTGCCATTCTGTATGGCGGAATAGATATAGGTTAAGTATCTATAAGAAGATCTATGCCGAAGTCTATTTCCCTTTTGGGAGGAATTCCTAGAAGATTTTATGGAAAGATATCTGAATATTCATTCACTATTGGGACTGATTCAAGACTGGGAGTTTTAGAACTAGTGTCCTTAACTCGAACAAGATGATAGACACATCCTTTAGATATCACTTTCCATGCCCGAAGGTAGGGAACAAGTTGACCTCTGAAAGTGGATACACTACCCTTCCACTCTAGGAAGGGTTCATTTGGAAACTAAAACTGAACTATTCTGTTTCTACAGCTGATTATGGCATAGCAGTAATAAAGCCAATCCATGCTGAGAATGACATCAAAATTAGCCATCTCTAATTCAACTAAGTCTGATAAAGTGAATTTCTGAAATATCATAACCGGGTAGTTCCTGTACACCCGCTGAGCTATGATAGTTTTACCCACTAGGGTAGAAACTGAAAAGGGCTCTATTAGAATTTTAGGACTAACTCCGAAATCAACTGCTACATAGGGAGTAACAAAATATAAAGAAGCTCCTAGATCTAGCAAAGAATAAACATGAACATGAAAGATCTGTAACGTACCAATAACCATATCAGGAGAATTTTCTTGATCTTGCCAAGACTGGAGAACATAAAATCTATTTGGGAGTTGCCCACTAGTAGTGCTAAAGGTAGCACCCTACTGGTTTGGGAAACCAAACTAAGATGAGGAACGGTTCTACTGACCATGATAACCTAGCTGGGGACAATCTCTGACTCTGTGGCCTGGCTTGCCATATTTGAAATAGACATCGCTACCAGCTCTACAAGCACCCTTGTGGTTCTTACCACAAGTTTGATAAAAGGGATTAGTTCAGGCATTACTGACACTGCCCTGAGACTTTGAGCCAGGCACCCTATCTCTATTACCATTCTTGAACTTTGAAGTTAGAGCACTAACTAAAGAAGGAGATGGAATTGATGACTTAGGATGAAACTGAGAACGGTTTCCTCCTTCTGATTTGGGCTGAGAAAATTTGAAAGTACCTGTCCTTAATCTTTTATTCTTCTTTTCTCTCATCTTAATCTTTTGCTCCTCTATCTACTGAGCATGAGTCATAAGCCTGGCTAGAGTCATGTCACTATTCAACATCGCTGACCTACACTCGTTGACCACACTATCATTTATAATAAAAACAAACTTACTCATCTTAGCCCTACTGTCTGCAACCACATGAGGGGCATAGCTGGTTAATTGAGTAAACTTAAGAGAATAATCTTTCACTCTCATGTTGTCCTACTGAGGTTGATGAATTATAACATCTTAGCTTCTCTCATCTCTAAGGAAAATAACCTCTCTAAGAATACGGTGACAAAATCCTCCCACTCAATAGGCCCTGCACCATCTGGCCTTTCTGACTTCCACTACTTGTACCATGTGTAAGCAATATCCTCCAACTGATATGTAGCTAGCTCAACACTCTTAACAGCTGACACCCCCATAACGTCAGTAACCTTCTGAACCTGACTGATATATTCCTGAGTGTCCTCATCTGACTTAGACCCAAGAAAGGATCGAGGATTTATTTGGATAAAGTCCAAAATCCTGGTTGTAGCTGAATTGGCCACTGGATTGGTTAGAATGACAGTTGGTCATTCATTCTGAGCATCAACTGACTGGGAAAGAGTAGTGAATGTATCTCTGTACTCTGTATGAGAAACATATTCACATCGGGATGAAGGGCTGACTGATTCCTGTTTTTTCTTTTTGGAGGCATGTTCTGTAGAAAAAAGGGTGAAATGGATTAGACTGAGATATTGACTTGAGACTATGCTCACTGGCATGAAATGAATACTGAAAGAAGGGAAACTATTCCAAAAATATCTTATAGCCTCCTGCATATAAATGTAGCGCGCAACATACCCATGTACAAGATTCTACTAGATGTGGCTTTCAAAATTCCTAGGATACTATTAAACCTTAGGCTCTGATACAAAGTTTGTAACGCCCAGAATCTAGTATCCAAAATACTACACGGTGCTCATGATCCCGAAGGACCACAAGCTAACCCATGACTGATATTTGTACCTATATACTACATAATATACTGTATAATGCACAAACATGAACTAAAAGGCCATGAGGTTCAATACTGAGATATAATATATAATAAAATATAACATCTAGGTGGGGTATGAAATACCCAAAACAACTTAAATAAGCTGTCTGAACATACTATAGTCTGAAAAGCCTCTAAATCATGATTGAACTGTCTAAATAGGAAGTTAATGGGAAATGTCCCCAACTAACTCCAAATAATAAATAAATTAATGAGGTAATAAAGTAATGATCATGTCCTCAAAAGATGAGGACTCACTGCTAACTCTGACTGCTAAGATTGGAATCTACTGACGCTCTAGAGCTCCTGTCTCTGAACTTATGGTATAAGACACATAGCACAAATGCGTTAGTACTTTGAATGTACTGGTATGCATGTGAGGTAGGCTTAATACATGGGGTTCATATGCATGAACAATACTGACTAGCTGACTAATATGAATGTGAGAATGCATGCATGAATACATAGTAACTATAACTGAGATTGTGATAACATAAATTTACTTATAACTAACATGACTGGTAACTGAGTTCTGATGACTGATATAACTGATAACATGAGTGACTAATTTGACAGTCCTGAATCTGATTAAACTAGCTAAGTTTCATACTATTTTTAGTTGACTGTATCTGATAGTCCTAAACTCTGTAGAACTATGTGAGTTCTACTAGTGAGACTAAATGACTGTATTTGAAAATCTTGATTTTTGTAGCTGAAACTGTGGAAAGTAGTTATCTAACCTATATGCCCCAAATAACATATTATAGCTGAGTTGGGCTCCAATCTGCAACCCCAATTAAAAGGGTGTCAATATTGCGCCACCAATAAGGACAAGCTGTGAGTGACCCTCATCTGATAGTGTTCCCAAAAGAGAATGGTAGGGCCCTCATCTAACAGTACTTATCCATCTCATCAACCCTCATCTGACAGTGTTGATTTCTTAACCTATGCTGGCTACATAGTTCTGGAATGCAAGGATGACTTCTAAGAATCACACCCTCATCTGATAGTGTGTGTTCCCATCCTTGGGTTTAGTCGATGCTAATTTCTACTCCTATCTGAATAGACACTATACACTAATTACTGAAATTAACTGGACTGAGTTAACTAAGTTTCATTGACTGACGAAATATTACTGAGATTTCTGTATTACTGACCTTTCTGAGATTACTAGGATTTTTTAGTTTTACTGACTTTTCCTGAGTCACATGACTAACTATATTCTACTAAACATGGCTTGACTGAGGATATCATGAAAACATGACATTTTCTCTAGGCACATAGCTAAATTGTTGAGTACAAGTACCCCCAGAACTCGATGGAAAGAAACTGACAAAGCAGGACTTTCTTGAATACATGACCAACATCACAATCCATAATTCAATTATTGAGGCATTTCATCAAACATGTGGTATGCATAAACTTGTACATACATGAGGATTGCATAATATCATACTAGTTGGGTACTTTTCCTTTACATAGTCATTTAATCAAACACACGGTAAGCATAGTATATGTAGACAACATTATATAACAAATAAACATCATGATTCAACTCTAATTTCATCATTCAAGGGTTTAATCATAGGTTCACATAAATCTACACCTATACTAATTAATTCCACATAAAATTGATCACCCAACATGGATTAGAATTCAGTTGGTCATTATTAACATAAACAAAAGCAAACCCAACACGAAATTCATAAAGAAATCCATACACTTGAACTTTTAAAAGAGATTCTTGGGCTTCATGGACGAATGGAATCCACGAATGAACACTATGCATAATTGGTAGTGATTTTCTTGAAGTTCTTGAACTTGAATAATTTGAATCTCGTAGTTCTTGAAAAAGATTTGAATTTTGTTGTTTAAGGATTGCTCTTAGGCAGAAAACTCTAATTTTTGACGTTGTGGAAGAATAATGAATTTTTTTTGGAGCCTTGGTCGGATATTACTAGGTATATAAATGGGTGGTAAAAGACCCAAAAACCCCTTTAAAAATGACTTAAAAATAACTGAACGGGATGTATGACGGAGGGTGCGATGGTCTGTCGCTAGCTCGACGGTCAGTCGTTTCGACCATCACACGTGGACCAGGAAAAGGACTCACTGCCTAAGTAGCGATGGTCAAGGCGATGGTCCATCGCAAGTTTAATGGTACGTCAACCTATCCATTGTACCTTATCCAGAAGGTTACCTCGCTACCTTGGCTGCGACAGTCAAGGCGATGGTCCATCGCTAGATCGACGATCTGTCAACCTGGCCGATGCACCTGGGCGATTCTGATAGCTCTCGGTAAAATATCCATAACTTTTTACTCTAATATCGAATTTAGAAAAAATTGGTATTGTTGGAACGCTAATTCAATTTCCCACGTGATAAAAAGTGAAAATCTTAAAAATTCCATATGTATAAAAATGGATTCATATTTCAAAGTAAGTTTCTAACAATCTTAGGTTGATTTCAAGCTAGGAAAAAGTATGGGGTATTACAAAACTCCTATGGATCCTCCTCAGACTTGGATCCTAAAATTAAAGATGATTCATGCAGGTAAAATGTCAAATCCTTGCTGCAACTGTATTTGAAAAGGATTAGCTGGGGCAACGGCCTGCTGATTATTCTGAGCAGCTACTGAATAAAATAAGTTAGTGAATGAAGCTCTGAACTTGGCCTGAGATACATGCTCATTCTGGGGATCTTCCTAAATAGGCGAAGGTGCGGGATGATTTCCATTTCTTCTTTCAGTATTTCTTTTGAGAGGCATTGTCTGTAAACAAAAGGAAGAAAAAGTTAGACAGAGAGTTTTAAATAGAGCTTACACTAATTTGCATGACATGAATACTAAAAGAAGGGAAACTATTCCTAAAATATCTTTTAACCTCTTATCCATAAGAGTAACGCGCTTCACACCCATGCACAAGACTCTACTTAACATGGCGTTTAGACTCCCAAGGACACTGTAAAACCTTAGGCTCTAATACTAAGTTTTGTCATGACTCGAGGATACTCCCTATTTGCGAGAATGGTGCTTAATATCACAAGGGACCACAAGCTAACCCATGAGCTGAAACATGTTGTGAGCACTGTGTAAACTGATAAATACAGACATATATGGAAATAACTGATAATTCCATAAGGTTTTAAATGTTAAAAATACAACTGATAAATCTGATAAACTAATTGAATGTCTGAAAATCCATTAACTGACTAACTGTGGAGTTGATAGGACAAAGCCCCAACTAACTCCAACTAACTATAATAAAGGAATACTGAAATAGCTGAATGAAAGATAAACTTGTCCTCGAAGGATGAGGACTCACCACAGCTACTGCTGCTGAAAAGCTGAACTATTTAAGTGCGGTCAGGAAACTAAGCATCCGAACCTATGATATAAGACATCATAGCGCAAATAAAAGTATGCGGTCAGTACTTTGAATGTACAAGTATATGAGATAGGGTTAGGCTGAATTACATAGGTTAACTGTGTATGAAATAATGAATGATTGTATAGCATGAGATAACTGAACATGAATGCATGAAAATTGAAATACTGAGAATGCAAGACTAAGCATATAATGTTTCTGAAATAATCTGTAAACTGAATTACTGAAATCAAATTACTGAATAACTGGAAGTCTGTTTACTATGGTTAAGCAACCCTAAACTGAATTGTATACTGAATACTGAATACTGAACTGAGACTATAAAATGTATAATCTAACTGACATGACTCAATCAGAGCTAATTGGGGTCCAACCTGTAACTCCAGTTAGAAGGGTATCAGTACCGTGCCATGGGTACTAACACTGGCTATATGGATCTACTTATCAGGTGTCTCAAAGGACTAGGGAGTTAGTCCTAAACTGGCGGGTAACCCCTAAGAGAGTGTCAGTCCTATACTAGCGAGAGACGTCTCATAATCTTATTCTAGAATTTAGGGATTGTTGCTAAGGACCTAGTCATAACTGATGGGTAAGCCCCCATACCTAGGTTTGATCGGTGCTAAATACGAATCCTAACTAAACTGATGCTGATTACTAGACTGGACTAAGATTAACAGAATAAACAACTGATCATAAATAACTTGACTGAATGATAATACTCATAGTTTATTTTAAATCATTCTAAAGACACTGAATTTATGTAAACAGCTAAGTATCAGGTATTCATAACCATATATAAAAGATTTAAAAACCATAATAGGAAATCATCATTTATAACCCATCACTTAGGTATTTCATTAAACACATAAAGATCAGGACTTTCACATAGGGATGCTTTTAAACATGAGGGGATAGCATGAGTACATGACAAAATCATAATTTGAGGATTTATTCTGACTCACATGATAATGATATGGAAACTACAACATTCACAACATACTATAATCCATTCCACTTTAAAACATTCATAATCTTGAATTAAATTTGCAATAACTAAAGATTCATGGATAGTTCAACATAATCATGTAAAAACTCATAATTTATAATCAAAAAGATTCTTGGACTCCATGGGTGAAAAGGTACTCATGGACGAACATCGCACATACCCTAAATCCTTAAGCTTGAAAAAGAAACACTAATTTTGATGCTTTTTTAAATGTTCTTGAATTTTGGAAGCTTGAATTCTTGGTTTTCTTGGAGAAGAAAGAATGGAATTTGATGATCTTAGGGAAAGCGTAGGGTTTGCTTTAAGAGGAAATTAGAGAAAATAGGCAAATAATGCCCTAACTAATGTTTTAATTCATGTTTTTACGAATTGATTTGATGGAAAAAGGCATAAGTTCCCCTTAGGAAATTAAATTCACAACTAGAATGCAGTTTAATGGGTCACCACAATATGATGATGAGTCCATCGCTATAAGCGTTGCGATGCGATGCTATTGCGGTGAGCTACTGGAATCGAAATATAAACACGACCCAATACTCATCCCAAAAATTTGAAACTTCCTTGAGACATTCTTTTTACACCCCTGAACATTAATTAACTCAAAAACCAACACCTAGGGGCCAAGAAGAACGATTTAAAAATTCATGAAGTTAAGAGGCCAAAAATATGACTAAGTCCCCAACACTTAGTGAATTCTTTAGGCTTTAAGCCTCTTATGCATGCAACTAGGAGCTAAACTAAGCTAATAATAATACAGGGTATTACATAGGAGCTCACAAATGGGCCCATGAAATTAATCCCCCACATATAAAACAACTCCAACTCCAAAATAGGTGTCATGGGGATTTCCTAGCACCATAAAATGTATCCTTAATGCTGACATTACTCACAAGCTTTAACAAAATCATGAGCATCCTTGAAAATTAAAGGCTAGTAAAACCCAAACTATAGGATTTTGTGGGTTGTTCATACGCCACTGTGGTGACCCCCAACTGGTGAAGAATTACAAGCCTCAAGAATGCTCATCATTTCCACCTCTGGAATGCATCTCCAAATCACACTATCAGTGCAAAACCAGAACAAATATGACTTATCCCAAAATTACTTCCTTACCTCGTACATAAATCTCCATCACTACTAGAAGGATAAATCTTATGGGACAAGATCACTTGCCAAAAAGATGGCAAAATCAGCAAAGCAAGGAATCAAATCACGAGTTGTTGCCAATACTTGCTCATCAGGAAAAGCATTATCTATCTCAATATTATCCCCTAGTTTCTATATGATCTCCTCTTCAAGTCTGGATAAGTGGTTTGCAACTTGATTTTCTTTTCATTTTTGACCCTTAACTTTAAAATTAAACTCTTACAACAAAAAAAAACCAACGGATCAATATGGGTTTGGCATCCCTCTTAGACATTAAGTACTTCAAGGATGCATGGTCAGTGTGCATTATTAGCTTAGTCCCAATCAAGTAAGACCAAAAGTTTTAAAAAACGAAAACCACCACAAGTAGGTCTTGCTCTATAATTGTGTAATTTTTTTATGTGAGGTTCAAGGTTTTGCTGGCATAGTAGATGGGATGTAATATATTTTCTCTTGTTTAGTCTAGAACAACTCCCAAGGCCACTCCTCTCACATCATATATTACATCAAAAGGTGCAGAATAATCAGGAGACACGATGATGGGCGCTAAAATTAACTGCTCCATTAGGCATTTGAAAGCCTTAATACAAGTATAATCAAACAAAAAATTTACCTCCTTCTCTAAAATCTTGCATAGAGAACTTAAAACGTGATAGCTAACCGTGAAGGTAAGAGTTCAATGAACGAACACTGAAAACTCATATTTGTCGATATGAAGGGTAGGTCATGGCAACCCTTTTATGATACTACGAGGTATACGGGAACTCTCTAAGCATGTTTTACATATGTATTATGAAGAGTACGGGTACTCAGGAATACCTTACTCTTATGGTATCTCCGATTTGTGTGGCTGCATGCATCGATGCCCGTTCAGGGGGTTATACTGGACCCATATAGCCCATGGGTGGTTAAGGAAGGTTAAGCTATACATATCCAGGTTAATGATTTCAAATGCATGTTAAGCCCGGTCCCCTTCCCGGCATGGTTATATATATATGTATGGTTTGTATGCATATGCTTGGTTTACGTAGTTTTACTAGATGGCATTATTTAAACCTTAACCTGATTGCATGCTAAAGTTCACCCTCTAACCCATCTTTTGGCGGCTATATCCCTATGAAATAGAGGAATCAACCATTCTACTTCTCCTTCTTAGTGATCCAATTCGGGCTCAGCTATTAGATTGAAGTGACGAGCTTCCATAATTTAGAAGGCATCTATTTTATGTCATGGATTACCTTATATACTTTTGTCTTTCATAAGACTTGGTCCATGGTTATGTAGGGGGCATGTGCCAACTAGGTACTCTCCGATTTAGTTTAGGGGCTTTACATGAACAACTATAGACTTGGGTATGGTGTGGATAGATTATGTCAAATATATATATATATATATAAACATACATTGAATCATTATCTTGGTTTATGGTTTTGGTTTGGGTTGGATTAGTTAGCTATTGGTGGGATTGACTTGGTTGGGTTGGCCTCGAATATAGGTTTATCCCAAGGTCACCACATGGTAGATATGTTATCTTATTATATGTTCGGAGTTCATCCAACTCAAGGTATATTCTGGTTGGTTGGGTTGGGTATCGGGGGTGGCTCCAATTTGGGTTGGACTTGAGGTTGCCCATTGCGGCAAGGCTTCAGTTTGGGTCGTGTCAAAATAGTCTATCTATTGCAACAAATTGCCCATCTGTTGAATAAGTTATCATAGATGGAGAATCTGTTAATAGGTTCAAAGAGCCTATGCAACAGATAGACCATTAATTGAACAGATGGTCCATCTATTGCAACAGATGGTCCATCTATTGCATTTTTCTAGTTTTTTTAAATTACTAACCCATTTAAAAATTGTCTTCTTATATCATAGTATGTTAATGAAATTCTCTGACTCATGAGGGCAAGGCACCTCAAATGCACAGAAGCTTATGATTTTGGTGATAGAATAATGGACCTCAACTCCTAAAATAATTTCTTTAGTAGGTACGAGAAACTCAGTAACCTAGTGACAACTCTCGGTGCCCCAAGTATTGAGAAGTTAATTTTTGAGTTTAAATGGAATGAAGATATGATTGACTATGTTAGTAGGAAGAGTCCATCTCCACACAGCATAGATTGGATCAGGGTAAAGAAAATTCTTGCAATCATGAATCTAAAGAATAAACATTTTGTGACTCTTGAGATCCTCCTCAATAAGGGAGTCATGAATATTTATGATTACAACTTACCTGTCTTCGGGGAATGGCAATTTTTTACCTTCATTCAGCCACTATTGGACTTGTTACCCAAATTGTTGAAGCAAAGTGACTTAATGAAACACTTGCCAAAGTGAATGCTCAACAATAGATGTTCTTTTGAAGGTCGAAAAGATGACCTTAACAAAAATGATAGCGGTGCCATGTGTGGTTCATATGCGCTTGAATATATCAAATGTTTTCTAATCAGCACAAAAATGTCAAATCCAAGGACCTAACTGAATAACAACTCCGTGACAAGGATGCAAGAGGTTTGGGTTGTTGGGGTACTATATGGAAGTTTAAAGTCTATTTATGAAAAAGAAAATTTAAAACATGATGACAATTGTTTATTTTAAGCATTTTCGTTAATTGTATTGGTTAATGACAATTTTTTATTTTTTATGTTTAATGACAATTGTATTATTTTATTAAATTTGAAAACATTACAAGAAATAATTACTAACTAAAGTTGTATAGTTTAATGACAATTTTATGTTTTTTATGTTTGATGACAATTATATTGATTTATTAAATTAGAAAAGTTTTGAATTATTATAAAAAATAATTACTAAGTTCAAATATTACAACAAGTGCATTAATAATATAGATAGAGATATCTGCATAATGCAATAGATGACTAACCTATTGCAACAAATGATCCATTTGTTGGAATAGATCAAACAGACATGGACATGTCTACATTGTATAATGCAACAGATATACACATTTGTTGCATCAAATATCTCATCTATTGGAAATTATCAAACACATACTTTTATGTTGCAATGGATGAGTCATCTATTGGAAATTATTAAACATATATGCACATCTATTGCAACAGATAAATTATTTGTTACAACTGATGAGTCATCTATTGGAAATTATTAAACATATATACATATCTGTTGCACTAGATGAATCATCCGTTGAAAATTATCAAACATATATCCACATCCATTGCAATAGGTCAAATTTGTTGCAACAGGTCAAATTTATTGCAATAGGTTATACACTTAGATAATCATGTAATTACTAAGATTAATTGAAATTGTAGTTGAACTTATTGATTCATCTATAATTTTAGTTAAATAAATTTATTTATTACTAATAATGGCATAATTTGAATCATTTCCAATATAATTGATCACTCTACTCAGGATGAATACATTTAGATGATTATTTAATTACTATGATGTTAATTAAAATTATAATTGAACTTACCAATTCATCATTGAATTTTATTTAAATTAATATAATTATTACTGATAATAGCTTAATTTGAATCATTTCAAATAAAATTGGTCAATTGATCACTATACTCGGGGTGAATACACTTAGTTGATCATGTAATTACAATGAGATCAAATGAAATTGTAATTGAACTTATCAATTCATCTTTAATTTTAGTTAAATCAATATAGTTAATACTAATAATGGTTTAATTTGAATAATTCCAAATAAAATTGGTCAACTAATCACTCTATTTAGGACGAATACACTTAGTTGATCGTGTAATTACAATGAGATCGATTGAAATTATAATTGAACTTACAAATTCATATATAATGTTAGCTATATCAATTTAGTTATTACAAAAAATGGCTTAATTTGAATTATTTTAAGTAAAATTAGTCAATTGATCACTATACTCGGGATGAATATACTTAGTTGATCATATAATTACAATGAGATCAATTAAAACTATAATTGAACTGATCAATTCATCTTTAATTTTAGTTAAATCAATTTATTTAATACCAATAATGTCTTAATTTGAATCATTTCAAGTAAAATTAGTCAATTGATCACTCTACTCAGGACGAATACACTTAGTTGATCATGTAATGACAATGAGATTGTAATTGAACTTATCAATTTATTTTTAATTTTAGTTAAATCAATATAATTATTACTAATTATGGCTTAATTTAAATAATTTCAAATTAAATTGGTCAATTGATCACTCTACTCAGGAAGAATACAATTAGTTGATCGTGTAATTACTATGAATTTAATTGAAATTGTAAGTGAACTTATTAATTCATCTTTAATTTTAGTTAAATAAATATAGTTATTACTAATAATGGCTTAATTTGAATCAGTAATTAATTGAAATTGTAAAAGAACTTATCAATTTATCTTTAGCTTTAGTTAAATCAATATAGTTTTTACTAATAATGGCTTAATTTGAATCAATAGATGACTAACCTATTGTAACAGATAACACATCTATTGAAAATTATCAAATAATTATAAACATCTATTGCAACATATGACCAATCTATTGCAACAGATGACTTATCTATTGAAATTATCAAACAGATATAGGCATCTATTGCAGCAGATGACCCATTTATTGGAAATTATCAAACAGATAGGATATCTGTTGCAACAAATTAGCCATCTGTTGGAAGATTTTTTTATAAAGCAATTTTCTATCCAAAATAAAAAAAAAAGATAAGATACTACGGAGATCAAACGTTTTTAGTATAACTCAAAAATCCCCTTGTATTGTCTTATCTTATCTTTTCAATGTCACCTCTTTCTTCTCAAAGGACCCACCACCACCAATATTTAAAATCAACAAATGACCCATCTGGAGAATTCTCAACACTCCTATAATTTTCTTATCTCTCTCTCTCTTTTTCTCTCCTCTCTTTTTCTCTTTCTCTTTCCTATTTTGCCTAAGGATCAATCTTTCTCTCTCTTTCAACAGATGACCAATCTTGAAATTATGTTGCTCTTTAAGCGTTCGATGAAATTTTACCCCTTATTATGCTCTCTTTCTTTGCTATTTTCATATTTTTTTGCAACAATATCAAATGTTCTTATGCTTCTTTTTGAAATTTTTTTAGTCTTGTGTCAAATTTTAAACTCTTTGTTTTTTTTAGTATTCCCTTTTGACACCTTGTTGTATTTTATGAAATTCTATATTTTTTACAGTCATCATATGTTCAATTTTATATTTTATGATGATGTGATGAGGATTAGGATCATATCCTTTTCATTTTACGAACCATTTTTTATTAAATAATCAAAGAGTCATGACCCTTGAGTTCTTCCAATAGATGACCCAAACCCTTTCTACTAGATTGAGTTCTTCCAACAGATGACCTATCTATTGCAATAAATAAGTCATCTTCTGAAAGAACACAATCCAATTCTTGCTACTATTTTGAGCTTTTCCAACGGATAGCCCATTTGTTGCAACAGATTGGTCATCTATTAGAAGAACTCAAAACCTAGATTATGTTCTTCTAATAAATAATCGATCTATTGCAACAAAATAGATTATCTATTGGAAGAACTCAATACAGCTCGTGCTACAGGATTAAGTTCTTCCAATAGATTACCCATCTGTTGCAATATATGGGTCATCTGTTGGATGAACTCAATCCAGTAACAACATGGGTTTAGAGTTTTGAGTACAATTTGAAACTCTTTGCTTTTTTGAGTATTTCCTTTTGACACCTTATTGCATTTTATAAAATTCTATACCTATACGTTCATCATATATTCAATTTTATATTTTACGATGATATGATAATGATCATATTCTTTGTCTTATGGATTATTATTTTACTACATTCATATAACTCCCTTTAGATTTTTTATTTCTTAATCAGGTTTTTAGTTTTTGATATTATGACCCTTCTCAGAAGGGAAAAAAGAAAGGTTTTGAAGATGGTTATCTTTTTTGAAGATGGTTATCCTTTGAGCCTTCATAGTTTTGTACACTACTTCATGATGAGAACTGGAGATAAAACACTATTTAGTTTTTGTCACTTGGGTAGGAAGCATAAGGTGCTTGCAGATGGATCCACTTCATATGTGGGGGGTATTATTGAATAGGTTATCATGAAAAAACACATAAAGTATGATGATTTTGTGAATTTGTTTTCTTACCGATTAGGCATTGATCCTTCAAACAAGATCTTGTATTTTACAGTTAAGTTTCATAGGTCTGAATTGGTAAGGCTGAGGGGCCAAAAATGTTATGTCGATGCCATGTTATAATTTAATGATGCTTTTTCTCATGTTTATGTGTCAAGTTTGGATAAGGGATCAGGATTTGATGGCAGTGTAGAGATTCAATAGTGATTGTACTAGTTTTAAGGATACAATGGAGTTTGAGAAGGCCTTTAAAGCCTCTCACCACATCAAACAAGAATGAAAATCTTATAGAAATTGCCCTGGCCCAAATTTATATGGATGAGTTGCTCGAGATGATGATTATACAGTATAAGATGCTATAGGAGAATATTTGCGAGAGAAGGGGGAGCTACAGACTATCTTAGTCCTTATTAAAGAAGAAACACAGTGTAGAAAGGAAGTTGTAGCGTGCATTTTATGAAATTCTATATCTTTATAGTTATCATATATTCAATTTTATATTTTATGATGATATGATGATGATCATATCCTTTGTCTTATGGGTTATTATTTTACTACATTCATATAACTCCCTTTCGATTTTTTATTTCACAATCAGGTTTTTAGTTTTTAAGATTGTGACCCTTCTCAGAAGGAAAAAAAAGAAAGGTTTTGAAAATGGTTACCCTTTGAGCCTTCATAGTTTTGTACATTACTTCATAATGAGAACTGGAGATAAATCACTATTTAGTTTTTGTCACTTGGGTAGGAAGTACAAAGTGCTGGCATATGGATCCACTTCATTTAGTATTACTGAATAGATTATCGTGAAAACACATATAAAGTATGATGATTTTGTGAATGTCTTTTCTTACCGATTAGGCATTGATTCTTCAAACAAGATCTTTCATTTTACAGTTAAGTTTCATAGGTTTGAATTGATAAGGATGAGGGGCCAAGAATGTTATGTTGATGCCCTGTTACAATTTAATTATGGTTTTTCTCATGTTTATGTATCAAGTTTGGATAAGGGATCAAGATTTGATGGCAGTGTAGAGATTCAATAGTGATTGTACTAGTTTTAAGGATATAATAGAGTTTGAGAAGGTCTTCAAAGCTTCTCACCATATCAAACAAGAATGGAAATCTTATAGAAATTTCCTTGGTCCAAATTTAAATGGATGAGTTGCTCGAGATGATAATTATATAGTAGAAGATGTTATAGGAGAATATTTGCGAGAGAAGGGGGAGCTACAGACTATCTCAGACCTTTTTAAATCAGAAACACAGGGTAGAAAGAAAGTTATAGCATCCATTTTATGAAATTCTATATCTTTATGGTCATCATATATTCAATTTTATATTTTATGATGATATGATAATGATCATATCCTTTGTCTTATGGGTTATTATTTTACTACATTCCTATAACTCCCTTTAGATTTTTTATTTCTCAATTAGGTTTTTAGTTTTTGAGATTGTGACCCTTTTTAGAAGAAAAAAAGGAAGGGTTTTGAAGACGGTTACCCTTTTTGAAGATGGTTACCCTTTGAGCCTTCATAGTTTGGTAAACTACTTCATGATGAGAACTGGAGATAAAACACTATTTAATTTCTGTCACTTGGGTAGGAAGTATAAGGTGCTTGCAAATGGTCCACTTTATATGTGGGGGGTATTACTGAATGGGTTATCGTGAAAACATACATAAAGTATGATGATTTTGCGAGTGTTTTTTCTTACCAATTAGGCATTGATCCTTCAAACAAGATCTTGCATTTTATATTTAAGTTTCATAGGTTTGAATTGATAAGGCTGAGGGGCCAAGAATGTCATATCGATGCCCTGTTATAATTTAATGATAGTTTTTCTCATGTTTATGTCTCAAGTTTGGATAAGGGATCAAGATTTGATGGCAGTGTAGAGATTCAATAATGATTTTACTAGTTTTAAGGATACAATGGAGTTTGAGAAGGCCTTCAAAGCCTCTCACCACATCAAACAAGAATAGAAATCTTATAAAAATTGCCCTCGTCCAAATTTATATGGTTGAGTTACTCAAGATAATGATTATACAGTAGAAGATGCTATAGGAGAATATCTGCGAGAAAAGGGGGAACTACAGACTATCTCAGACCTTATTAAAGAAGAAACACAGGGTAGAAAGGAAGTTCTAGCGAATCTGGCCAAATTAACATGAACAATAAAAATCTGGATGATATGCAAAAATGAAAGTGCATTTAAAAATGAAAATTCGCCATTTGTTGTTGAAAAAAAAATGATAAAGTGGACTAGAGTTGTGCAGTTTTCCTGGTAACTGCGACTAGTGAGCGTGGTCTACAAAATAACCTCCAAAAAAAAACACAAGTCTAATGAAGTTGCTTTGCGAGTTCCGAGGGGTGGGAAGAACTATAGTATTTGGAAAAAGACTGTAGTCTTAGGTGCTCGCATAAAGCAACTAAGGCTGTAGTTTTTCCCATCCCTCGGTCTCACAAAACAACTTTCTTGGACTTGTTTTTCTTTCTTTGAAGGTGATCATTCAGACCATGCTCACTAGTCGTAGTTACCTGGATAAGTGCACAACTCCAGTCCACTTTACCGTTTTTCTTTTCAACAACGAGTGATGGATTCTCATTTTTGAATACACTTTTATTTTTGCAGATCATCCAGATTTTTATTTTTTTTGTCAATTTCATTGGTCAGATTTGCTACAACTTCCTTTCTACCCTGTGTTTCTACTTTAATAAGGTTTGAGATAGTCTTCAGCTCCCTCTTCTCTTGCAGATATTCTCCTACAGCATTTTTTATTGTAGAATTATCATCTCGAGCAACCCGTCCACATAAATTTGGACCAGGGATATTTCTATGGGATTTTCATTCCTGTTTGATGTAGTGAAAGGCTTCAAAGGCCTTCTCAAATTTTGTTTCACCCTAAAATGGTCCATTCACTATTAAATCTCTACACTGCCATCAAATCTTTATCCTTTCTTCAAACTTGACATATAAACATGAGCAAAACCATCATTATATTGTAACAGGGTATTGACACCACCTTCTTAGTCCCTTAGCCTTATAAGTTTAGACTTATCAAACTTAACTGTAAAATGAAGGATCTTTTTTGTAGGATCAATGCCTAATCGGTCAAAAATAGCATTCATAAAATTATTGTACTTTATGTGTTTTGTCACATAACCTGGCCAGTAATACCTTCCACATATGAAGTAGATTCATCTGCAAGTACCTTTTTCTTCTTACCCCAGTGACAGAAACAAAACAGTGTTTTTATCTTCAGTTCTCATCATGAAGTAGTGTACAAAACTATAGAGGCTCAAAAGGTAACCATCTTCAATATCTTTCTTCTTTTTCTTTTGGGAAAGGTAACAATCTCAGAAACTAAAAAACTGGTCCAGAAATAAAAAATCTAAAGGGAGTTATATGAATGTAGTAAAATAATAACTCATAAGACAAAGGATATTATCCTGATCATATCATCATAAAATATAAAATTAAACATATGATGACCGCAAAAGATATAGAATTCTATAAAATGCAATAAAGTGTCAAAAGAGAATACTCTAAAAAAGCAAAGAGTTTTAAATTCTACACAAGACTCAAAACCCTTGCTATTTGATTGAGTTCTTCCAATAGATGACCCATCTATTGCAACAAATGGGCAATCTGTTGGAAGAACTCAATGCAGTAGCAATAAATATATTGATTTCTTCTAATAAATGATCCATCTGTTGCAACAAATGGTCCATCTGCTGAAAAAATTCAAACTTATTGCAAGGGTTTTGAGTTCTCCTAACAGATGACCGATCTATTGCAACAAATGGGCCATCTGTTGGAAGAACTCAATCAAGGTTTTGTATTCTTGCAACATATGACCAATCTGTTGCAACAGATAGACCATCTGTTGGAATAACTTAAAACAGTTGCAAGAACTGCATTGCGTTCTTCCAGCAGATAGCCCATCTGTTGCAACAGATGGGTCATTTGTTGGAGGAACTCAATCCAGTAACAAAGGTTTTGAGTTCTTCCAACAGATGGGTCATCTTTTGAAAAAACTCAAGGGTTATGACTTTTCGATTATTTAATTAAAAAATGATTCATAAATAAATAATAAGAAAAAAATATGAAAAACACAATTTTGTAGCTACTTAATTTAAATAACTAATGTAAATATTAAAAAGGTGAAAAGTCGTGACTTTTCACCTTTTTTGTATTTAAATCTATTTTTTAATTTAAATAATTTAAAAGTCACCTAGTTTGATTTAATTAAGGAATATAATTATTAAAAAAGAGGTGAACAATCGTGATTTTTTGCCTAACACATTACACTACTCCCACTCATTCAATCCTTTATAAATAAATAGGTTTCCTCTGCTCTATTTCATGCATCTTGTCTTACATAAAAACACCATTACATCTTCAATCACTTTCTTTTCAAAAGCAAATTTTTTTTCGTCCGTTGAGGTATATTTTATTTTCTTGTTCTAACATGAAAATTGTTAACATGCATTGGTTTTCTTGTAAAATTTCACATTTTTTTTGGTTAAACTTGGTAGTATACCTTGTTTAATGTTTTACGTTTTTTGTTCATGCATGTTTTAGATATGGATGATATAGTTTAAGACGTGGAAATTCTGCTCGACACCGTATAGGAAATTAAAAGGTTGGTTCATGAATTCCAGTGGGAGTTGGGAGCCATGAGAGCAAGGGTGCTTCGTGAGATTCGAAGGCTGAGGGGAATGCTGCCCAGATGGGTTTGTGGTTGACAATAATAATAATAATAATAATAATAATAATAATAATTAGGTTATAATTTTTTTATCATATTTAGTTTGTTTTATTTTTTATCAGATCTACCTAATGTTGTAAATGTTTTGTATGTGATGAATGTAAAAATATATGTTTGGTCGACTGAGTTTATTCTTATTTTTTATTTTTTTATTCTGTCAATTTATTTTTTTCTTAAGATATTGAAGGGTGTAGGGTTTTGAGCGTTTGGGAGTGGAAAGAATCAATTACAAGAAAGTGTTTGGTTGAGTCTATCACATAAACAATCTCATAATAAATCTATTCGATGAATTTTTCAATGACAATTTATTAATCTATCACTTAAACAAAATCACAAGAAATTATATTGAATTTGACACAATTTCTCCAATAGCAAGGGTTGTGAGTTCTTCCAACAGATGGCTTATCTGTTGCAACCATTGGGTCATATGTTGGAAGAACTCAATCCAGTAGCAAGGGTTTTGAGTTCTTCTAACAGATGACCCATCTGTTGTAATAGATGGGCCATCTGTTGGAAGAACACAATCCAATGGCAAGACTATTTTGATTTCTTCCAATAAATGATTCATATGTTGAAAATATTTTGTTACTCTATTTTATTTATTTAATTTCTTATTATATTTTTTTGTTGATGCACAAATTAATTGTTTGGCCATAAATAAAAGCATATTTTATATAATAAATAAGATACATTTCCAACAATGAGTTAAAATTATCAATGTCATAAACTAAAATCAAACAACAACACAAGACTATTTGCTATTACAACGAAGCTAACTAAACTAAACTATTTACTATTACAACAATCATGGTGCATTACGATCTAGGCATATAGTTCTTTTGTAGCCAATATTCTTACATATGGAGCACTTATTTTTTCTTGATGAAAATGATTCTTCGACTCCACTCCTTTTCTTATATCACCTTTTTCCCGGTTTGATACTGCTTGAGTCAATATATGGAGGAGGTATTAATCTCTTTAGGTTCAACATAAGAATCTTCAAAAGGCACCGAATTAATATTCTCACAATATGCCTTTATATATCTTTCCATCAAATAATATGGAGATGAGTACTCATAAATTTTAGGTTCATATTGGGCTCGATGTGCTACCATAGCATGTAGATCAAGGTATTTTGTTCAAGTCAAAAACTCTATATGTACAAGATCTTCTTTGAAGATCGAATGTGACAACATCATCATGACCGTTGATACCAAACTTGTAATTTGCTATTTGATAAGCCAATAATTTATTCCCCGAATTGAGGTAGTTTGATATTTATTTTTCTATGGCAGGAACAAGTTTGTTTGATGAGTTCACCAACACCATACGTCTTTCGTGAAATAATTTGACAAACCTTTTGTTTATTTTATCAAATAGCGCCACAATGAGAAATTATCTTTCAACACCAAACATTGAATTCACCGATTCAACTATGTTTGACTCATAATATTATACCTATACAAAAAAATCACTTAGTAAGACATACAGTACAAATAAATTCAAACAAAAAATTAAATTGATAATAATGTACTCTCTCCGTCTCATTTTATGTGTTGCCATTTTCTTTTTGGTCTGTCCCAAAAAGAATGTCACCTTTCTTTATTTAGTACTATTTAATGGCATCATTTTTATTTTATCCTTAGTGGGTCCCACTTATTAAAAAAAGACAACCAAAAAGTAAATATTAAAATAACTTTAAGAGGGACAATTTTGTAAATTTTACAAAGTCATTGCTTATTTCTTAAACTTCATGCCTAGTCAAATGGCCACACCGAAAATGGGATGGAGGTAGTACCTATTTCCCAAAAAAAATATCTGGCTCTATCTCTCGAAACCGACACATTCAAGATGTTGTGCCGTCTTGGGTACGATATCCCTTATTTGATTAAAATGGATAAAAAACTCCGCTCTATCTTATGCTTTAGTTGCTTTATAAAAATGAGACATGGACCTTGAGTTGTGATATTTGGTTTGAATATATTTCCCAAGATCCCTCATGCAACAACCAAAGTGAGCTGAAGGGTGGAAAATTGAACTCATCTTTTGGATACTTGGATGTCTATCCAAAATTATACACAATTTTTTAGTATCGTCTACACAACTTCGCATCTGTTCAAAAAAATATTGATACGAGGCATCACATTCCTTGTCCACTACATCAAAAGCAACAGAAAAGATGTGATTCTCTGCATCCTGTGCCACCGCCGATAACAAAAGTCCTTCATACTTTCTCCTTAAGAAAGTCTCGTCGACGGCTATGACTTTTCTCAATTATTGAAACCAAGAATCAAAGCACCATAAAATACGAAAAAGAACTTAAACCTTCCATTTTCATGAACATACAATGTCGTCTTACTTTCAGGATTTGTAGACTCAAGCATATGATGGTAGGCATCAAGGACAGCATACCCATGCTCATGTGTCCCCCTAACCAAAGACTTGGCAATCCTTATGCCCATATAAATCTTTAAATAACTGACCTTACAACCCAATTTTGTACGGAATTGATTGGTCGTATCATTTGTAGAAGGGCCTTTGCCATTGGGGAATCTATTTTGAAAATATTTACCGATGACCTTTATCGTTGTGTGAGGATTAGGGCTCGTAATACGCTTCAAACCACATTTGTAATACTTTTCATAAACTTTAATGACGAATCTGTCAGAACTTAAGTATTTCACAGTCCTCAATCGCCACCTGCACTCTGGATAAGAACATCTAAAATAATACACATTGCACGAATTAATCACCTTCTTTAGTATGGAATCTATTTTCAAGAAAGCAATTACAATGAAGTGACTAGTTCATCCTTATTCTTTAATGTCATTCCCTAGTAAAAATCAGTCTCTTCAACTTGAAGATTGCCCAACTGTGTTGATTGAGAAGAACCGTCCATTGTATTGCTCACAACAACAGGCGTAGGTATTTGATCCTCCTTCACCTTCACTTGATCTCCACTCTCATTATCATGTGGAATACTCATGTCCACATCATCTAACATATCTTCTTGTTCTACTTGTTTTTGTACTACATTCTAATTTTCTTTCTCTATCAGTTTTTCAACCACGTACACTCTTAACACCGGTCTAGCTACATTACTCAGATAAACGCGCAACCAAACCTGATCACTTATCTTGAAAGGTAGGACCCTTTGATTTTCAAAGGAGCTATGCATGTAGCTAATGACAAGGTCTTCCAGTTGACAATTTAGTCCATAATAGATGATGATTAAGTTCACAAAATCATCATACAAAATATCATTTTGATTATCATCACTATCGCCTTTAACATTTTACCCTCCTTCCAACGCCAAATATATCGATTGTTCTTCTCGATCCATTCACTAGGCAATCCACCCTTATTGTTATTAATCCATCCATTAGTGGTACCTAAAGATATTTGTTAAAAAGGTTATTAATGATATTATAATAAAATCAATAATAATAGTATAGTATATAGAACAACATAAAAAATTATATACACTACACTATCATTATCAATGTTGCAACAGATGAGACATTCGTTGGATTAAGATTCAGGGTTTATCACAGAATAGCAATATGAATCCCAACAGGAGAGTTATTTATTGTAAAAGGTCACTCATCTGTTGCTGCAGATTATCCATCTTTTGCAACAAATGGGCCATCTATTGGGATTGATGTTATAGTACTATAGAACCTAAAGCTGATTCCAATAAATGAGTCATCTGTTGCAATAGGTGAGTAATTTATTGCAACAAATGAGTGATCTGTTGCAACAGATGAGTCACCTATTGGGATTTATATTACAACACTATAGAACCTGAAGCTGATTCCAATAGATCAGTCATCTGTTACAACATATGGATAATTTGTTGCAACAAATGACTCGTCTATTGGAATCAGCTGCAATTTCTATAGTACTACAACATGAATCCCAACAAATGAGTCATCTGTTGCAACAGGTGAGTCATCTATTGCAATAAATTATCCATGTATTGCAATAGATAACTCACATATTGGGATTTATGCTACAGTACTATAAAACCTAAAGTTGATTCTAATAGATAAGTCATTTGTTGCAATAGGTGAATCATCTGTTGCAATAGATAACTCATCGGTTATAATCAGCTTTAGGTTCTATAGTATTGTAACATGAACCCCAACAGATGAGTCAAATATTGTAACAAATGGATAATTTGTTATAACAAATGACTCACTTGTTGCGATAAATGACTCATATATTGGAATCAACTTTAGGTTTTGTTGCAACAGATGAGTCACGTGTTGTAACAGATAACTCACCAATTGCAACATATGATCCATCTGTTAGATTCATGTTATAGCACTATAGAACCTGTAACATGACTCATCTGTTGCAATAGATTACTCACCTATTGCAACAGATGACTTATATGTTGGATTCATGTTCAAGTTCTATCCATTATTGAAAAACAGCAGTAGCAGTGTACCCAGATGAGAAATTCAACTAAAAATCATAATTCTACTTACCAAAATCACCTAATGAAGTAATGCTCAAGTGATATACGAATAAAATTTGACCTAAAAATTTGGTCAAGTAGCAGTAGTAACGGTAACAACAACAACATTGGTCAACGAGAAGAAGAAGATGATGATGATGAACAAAAGGAGATGATAATGAAAAAGAAAAAGATGATGACGAAAATAGCAGCAGCAATGAACAACAATAAAAGCAAAGAGAGGAAACACAATAAATGCTAACAGAGAGAAAGCACATTTTCCCTCCATTTTTAATTATATTAGGATTTACATTGGATCAAAGTGTGAATTAAAAAATTTGTGGACTATTCTCAAACTTTCTTAATTCATAAATAAAATAATTGTCACCTACACTTAATTATTAAAACTTGATCACCTCGACTTCATTTTAAAATCTTTTTATCACCTATCATTCGAAAGCCCAACTTTTCATGTCCATTCGTCTCTCAAATATTTTTACACTTTCATGTTCATTTGTCTTTCAACTTTTATTTTTATTTCTTTTTTTAACTCTTTTTTATTTTTTTTCTTGTTTTAATTCCTCTGTCTCAGTCTTTTTTTTTTCACAAACATTATTTATTTTTTATTTCTCTCTAATTTTGAAATTCATTTGTCTCGGCCTTTATTTTTCTTTTATTTTTTTTTTATCATTTCTCATTTTTTCTTCTTTTTTTTTAGTTTTTGCAAACTTTATTTTTATTATTTTCTGTTCATTTTTGTTTTTCTCAATCTTTATTTTTTTTTTTATTCATCTCCTTTTTCTTAACTTTTTTTTTCTTCTCGATTTTTTATTTTTTGTCAATCTTTATTTTTTTTTTCTCTTTTTTCTTTTTTTCTCAACTTCAATTATATTTTGCTAAAGAATAGAAAGTTGGATAACCCGTAAAGAGGATCTTCTTTCTTTGACATCGAAGTAAATTTAAGGATATGACTTATTGTTTAAAAATCCTTGGGGATAAGTTTTACCTCTAAGGCAAGAGTTATAGAACATCTCATAAATCAAGATACAATATGGTAGTATTAAGTCTTGCCCATGGGACGAAACTTGTTGTTCGAAAGTTCTTGGGCTAATTTTTGTGTCTAAGGTAAAAGTTATAGAGTATTTCATAAATCAAAACATAATGTGGTAGTGTTAACTCTTGTCCATGGGATAACTTGTTATTTGAAAGCCTTTGAGCTAAGTCTTGCCTCTGAGGAAAGAGTTATAGAACATATCATAAATCAAGACACTATGTGGTAGTGTCAACTCTTGCTTATGTGATGTAATTTGTTGTTTGAAAGTTCTTGATTTATAGAACATCTCATAAATAAAAAACAATGTAATAGTGTCAGCTCTTACCCATGAGGCGTCACTTGTTGTTTAAAACTCCTTGGACTAAGTTTTATCTCTAAGGCAAGAGCTATAAAGCATCTCGAAAATCAAAACACAGTGTGGTGGTGTCAGTTCTTGCCCATGGGGCGTAACTTGTTGGTTGAAAGCCCTTGGTCTATTCTTGCCTCTAAGGCAAAAGTAATAAAACATCTCACAAATCAACACACAATATGGTAGTGTGAAATCTTACCCATGTAGCATAACTTGATGTTAATCTTGCCTCTAAGGCAAGAGTTATAGAGCATTTCATAAATCAAAAGACAATGTGGTAGTATCAACTCTTGTCCATTGAGAGTATGTTGTTGTTTGAAAGTCCTTGGGTTAAGTTTTATCTCTAAGACAATAGTTCTAGAACATCTCATAAATCAAAACGCAATGTAATAGTGTCGACTCTTATCTATAGGATACAACTTATTGTTTAAAGATCCTACGATTAAGTGGTGCCTGTAAAACAAGATTTATAGAATATCTCATAATCAAGACACAATGTGGTAGTATCAACTCTTTTTCATAGGGTGTACCTTATTTTTTTTGGAAGAAATCAAAGAAAAGAAAAAGAAAAGAATAAAAGCTGAAGGGGGGAAATGAAGAAAAATATTTTTTAAAGAAAAAAATTAAAGAAAAAAGAGAGAAAAAAAGAAAAAAAATTGAGAGAAAAAAAAAGACAAAACAAAAATAAAAGAAAAATAAAGGTTGAGAAAAAAAAAATTAAAAAGAGAAAAGAAAAATAAAGACTAAAGAAACATAAAAAAGGAAAAAAAGAGAAAAAATAGAAGTTGACGGGAGAAAAGTAAAAAAAAAAAAGAGAAAAGAATAATAAAAATCAAAGTAAAATAAAAAAAATCAAAAGTTGAAAGATAAATAAATATAGAGAGGTGTTTAAAGTTATTTGAGGTATAGAGGGGAAAATAGACAGGCTATTTATATAGTTTAACCTCTGTTTATCCTTATAGTAGCTTTGTGACCATCCAATCGCTAGTTTATGTCAAATCCAATTACCAATAATGGAATATGTTCTCTATATAATTATACTTGTGACAAGCAAGATACAGGAGGTAAGTTTGAAGAGGCTTTTCCTTGGGCATTAGTACAAGTAGCAAAGATGTGTTCTCCAGGCACAACTGGAGTTATGTAGATATTCTCCATCTCAATATTGGTGCAAGCTGTGCTATTACTGCAATTCATATTTATTGCTAGCTTGCTACTTGTAGTTCCATATATTTTCTTGTATGTTACATTGCTCACTTTGACTGCACTTACCTGTTAAACATTGTTAAAACAAGAGACAACTTTCAAATTTCTAGTCTTCTTCCTTAGAAAAAAAATTTAAAAAAAATAATTACCTGAGGTTGACATGAATGACCATCATTGCAATAATTCTGATCAATAATGATTGGGTTTTCTACATTGTTGAGGCTAATATTATGAAAATGTATAGATCTAGCATATCCAGAACCACCCTATGAACACATGAAAGAGATATAGAGTTTAGGAAAATTAGTATATGCTTACAAATATTCAAAATTCTTTTACCCCATTAACATGTGAGACTTTTTGCTACCTGCCAAGACTTAATTCTAACACCATTATCGGTTCCTTCTAGGTGGCAATTTGTTACATAGACGTTTTCCACATTGGCAAATGTGTTATTTGGACCTAAACTTCCAATACTGCATACAAAATATTAGTTATAACAAAAATATGTTGAGATATAATATAAATAAATTTCATGTTCTACCTTATACCATGGCCTGGTCCACATGTAATACCAGTAATATTAATATCAGAGCACCCAGTATTGATGCCAATGCAGTCATCACCTGCTTGTTATTTATTTATATTTGTGAGTTAAATTAATTACACTACTAGAAAATTTGTAAATTTCCCATTGATTATGGTGGAAATGTTCATATTTTTATTTTCAGAATTGAACTATTCTCACCGAGTCAATAGGGGACAATTCAAAAAAGAAATTGACCTTTATTAATACTTCCCACAATGACTTTGGGTTAAATTAAAAGAAAAATATATATTTTTTTCCAAACTTCAGATAGATACAATGGAAAATTAGAGAAAATAAATTATTATTTTATTGTGTTCAGCGGGCGGTGTAATTTGCACTTCAGTGAGAAAGGAAGTGACAAAATTCCCAACATTTTAATGGAAACCCGTTTCCCACTATGAATTTTCTCAACGAACTAATTCAATGGGGATATAATGAGGTGGGAAACTCATGCTTCCACATGAAATCCTCCATTGATTCATCGGTGGAAAAAACCTCTATTTCTAGTAATGTTCTGGTGTAAAAACTTAAACATAATATGCATTTAACGTAAAAGAGTTTCAACATCAATAACATTTAGTTAATAGGTAATCAACTTAAAACATCAGGTCAAAAATATTATGAAACTATTATTGGTTTGTAGGTAAATTCAAGAAAAGAAAGAGTATTTAAGAATAGAGGTGTGCAAAAATCAAACCGATCAATAAACCGAACCGATTAAAGTGTTACTGGGTTATTAGTATTGGGTTATTAGGTTAACGATTTTTTATTAATTTTATAAAAAAATTTAATAGGTAAACAGTTCGGTTTTGGTTTTAGCTTATTAGGTTATCGGCTAAACCAATAACTCAATAAGGATACATTAAGTTATTGTTTTACTCCTATCTGTGTTATATATATAAATATTTATATTACTAATATTATATATATATACACACACACATACACTACTTATTCACAATTCAAAGATTCACAAGGACAACAAAGGTACAATACAAAGCTCGGGTATTGTCGTATTGAAAAGCTTAAGCATTTAGTAGCTTCCAACAATTAGGATTCAGTTTTTTTCCGAACTAACATTCAGTTCAAGTTTGAAGATTCTTGTAAACTAAAACACATTGCGTATGATTTTGGTGGCAACTAAGATTTTATTTTTTTATTTTAGTTCTTACTATTTTTATTTTATGAGTATTTTCTTATTGGTTAAATCGAAAACCGAACCGTTAAGCACCAAAAATCGATAAACCGAAAATCGATAAAAAATATTTTATTGATTGGTTATTGATTTTGTATATTTAAAAATCGATAAACCGAACCCATAACACATAAAATCGAACCGAACCGACCGATGTCCTCAATTTAAGAATAATAGTCGGATGAAATAAGGATAATGTGAAACTCTGTTTATCTCAACAAGATGTTCTCAAAATATTTTGGTTATATTATAAAATCAACATTCACATAATTAGACTCCAAGTTACGCATTTCGATTACTTTTCTAGAAAGTATCTTTTAGAGGAAAGTTATGCGTGAGTAGTAGTTGTGAAAACTTGCATATGGATTGATTTTTCATTTCTAAAAAAAAAATAAAAAATCTTTCCAGTTTGATTTTTTTAAAAAAAGTTATTTTTAGAAAAGGTGGTTATAATTTGCATTTTTTTTTTTTTATAAAATTTTAGCAAATCACTTTTTCTAATCCATAATCAGGCTTAACATTTTTAGGAAATAGGAAGAAAATGAGAAATGAGTACCTGTTTCAATAATGGAGTCCTGAATTAGAAGTTGGCTAGAGAAAAAGATATCGATCCCATCAGTATTGCGACTATATTTTGGTGCACTGATATGAATGTTTGAGATGGTTACTCCCTTGCTGTAAGTAAGAATTATATGGTCCCTCGAACTATTCACTAGCTCTATTCCACTCAATCGAAGCCCATTACAATAATTGAATTGGACAACCTGCAAAAAATGGGTAGAAAGAACTCTTGTAATCTTGTAAAGGAATATATGTGCAAAACTGAATAGGGGTGCTCGATCAAGTAATAGTATATGAAAGGGTAGATCACATATGGATTAGGTTGATGTAAACAAATCTCACAGGATAAAAAAAAAAGTTCAACTAGTAATTCGTATTAGACGCACTCCTATATTTGATAATCATTTTAATTAATTGAACAGAAAGTGACTGCTTGATATGTGCTCCATACCGTTGGCTTAGTGCAAGTCCCGTTCACCTGAAACGAATAAACTTACATGTAAGTAATACTACTATTTATTTAAGCAATTAAAACAAGGAGAAAGTAATAGCTAAAATATCATTAAGTTAAAGTAGCACGTGCATTTAATTTTTTGTCTTCGAACTGTGAATATTAATTGTTTGTTGAAACTATTTGCAGTACAGTACTGGCATACAATTTCTCGAGAAATTGTTTTAGCTCGTCTTACGCACCCTGGTACGACTAGGAGTTGTCCACCAGCGTTGACCATTGCCATTAATAGTACCAGAACCGTTGATGAAGAGACCAGCAACTCCTGTAAAATAAATCCAACAAACATTTTCACAACCTGTCCATGCCTCTGGATCCTTCGGCGCTACAATGGATCCTGATAACTGCAAACATGATCGAGCTCAAACTTAATAATATATCTTTAATTCATATAACCACGAAAAATTATTCTTACTTACTTGAAGATGAATATTTGGGGACTTGCAAGGCCCTTGGAATGTAATAGGCCCTACTAGAAATGATCTTCCCCTTGGTATAAGCATTGATGGATTTTGATTTTCATCACTACACACAGCTTCCCAAGCTTGTTTGAATGCCTATAATAATGGAATCACAGTCCATGAAAAAGAGGTAACCATCTCAATCAAAATAAAATATCATTTCACTCTTCATAATTACTAAATAAGATCTTCTCGACTGACATAATATATACGTTTGTATATATGCATATTACATAAATCTAGATGATATTCATTTTTTAACAAGTAACAATATAAAAAAGTTAGAGTAAATACATACTTACATCACTGATCTTGTCCAAGATTTTCAAAAAGACATTTAAACTTTAACATCGACTTATTACCTCACGATTCTCCCTTATTTCATTGCAAACACACCATTTTTCGCTGAATCTCAGTCACAACAAAGTGAGTGAAGACGCGCCAATCAGGTGCTGTCACATGTCAACTACGTTTAATTTCATATTTTTTTTAATAAAATTTTTCTTTTTATTTAATTTAACACCCCACCCACCCCCTCTTCGCCCCACCCCATCTAGCACCTCTCCCCCCACGTCAGCAGCTCCCCTCAACCCCCACCCCCATTCAGCACCCCCACCCCATTAGCATCTCCCCCTAACCCCCCCAACCCCCTCCCATACTCCGTCAGCATGCATTTTTGTTCTTTTTTTTTTTTTTGATTCAAATCACTTCAAAAAATAGTTTTATGATTGAATTGAAAGTTTAATGATTGAATTGAGTTTTAAAGATGGTTAAATGATATGATTTAACTGAAAAATGTAGCATATGATTTAAAAAAAAAAAAAAACTTCAATGGAGGAGCTTTAATGATGACATTGTGTTGAAGAGCTTTAATGATGTTGAAGAAGACATTGTGTTGAAGAAGAAATGGTGGGTAGTTAAATGATATGATTTAATTGTATAATGGAGCTTTAATGAATGATTTTTTTAAAAAAAAAAAAACAAGAAGTTTCAATGAAAGCGTTAATGGTGAATTGAGTTGAAGAAGAAAGATTGGGTGGGTTGGGGTGGGGGGCAAAGAGGGGTAGGGATAATTTTATAAAATAAATAAATATTATTTTTTTATAAAAAAAATATAAATTATATATCAATTATTTTACACGTGGCAGCTTTTGATTGGTCAAAAAAGTCAAATTCGAACCATTTCACGCGCCTGTAGCGCGTGTATACACGCAGAGAGTCAAAATGATGTATTTGCAATGGATTAAGTAAGAATCGTAAGGTAATAGGTCAAATTCAAAGTTTAGATGTCTTTTTTAAAATCTTGGCCAACATCAGTGGGATAATTATGTATTTATTCAAAAAGTTACAATATATATCAGGCCACCTTTGGTACTTGCTATAGCGTGTCTAACTTTCAAAATCACAAATATCAATCTTTATTGCAAGTTACCAACAAATATCTTTAAAATGACCTAATTGTATTAAAAATTCTTTGCACTATCAAATATAAAAGTAAACTCATTTCACTTAGGCTTGCACAAACGTCATAGTATTTTTCAAAATATATGAGCAATTGAAATTATTTAAAATTACGTGAGTGTCATCGTGCATTCCATCTCCAGAAGCGCCATAACTCATTACATCAAAATTAACAGCAAGACTTCTTTCAAGAAGAAATGGCGTAATAAAAATCACAAACATGATCAGAGCTCGATCCTGCAAAAATTAGGAACATGAAACAGAAATGAATAATCATGATTACTGATAATAGTCGTAATAACTATTAGTGTCGGTGAACCAAGTCAAATATAACAACAAAAAAGGAAAAAAAAAACTCAGAATGAATAATTAAATCAAGAAATGTCTTATTATAGTGTACCTACTAAATTTAAATACATAACAATACGAAATTGACGATTTTATGTGCATGGTTAGTGATGTGACAACTCTAAATTTTTTGGAAAAGAGTATCAAAAAAATTTAAAAGAATATTTAGATTTATTCGGACCCAATCCATCTAAATTTGGTCCAATTCTTGACCCGATCCACTTCAAATGATTTTGTTATGCCACAGTGGCTGTACTAAGAATTGTTAAAATATAAATAAGTAAATTGACGAAGAAATACAACAACAACAACAAATCTAGTGTATTCCCACATAGTGAGGTCTGGGGAGGAAAAGATGTACGCAATCCATACCTCTACCTCTAAAGAAGTAGAAAGGCTATTTCCGATAGACCCCCGGCTCGAGACACGGAATACTACACAAATTCATAGCAAAGCATGGAACAAGATGGCAGAACATAAATACGAAACCCACAAGTAATAAAAAACAGAGAAAAGTAAACAGATTCGTAATAAAGCATGAAACAAGGTATCATAACAAGAATAATATCCCCCACCAAGTAATTCCCTACACTAGCGACCCAAACTGACCCTAACCTTCTGCCCAAATTCGCGTCCTCCAGATCTTCCTATCTAGGGTTAAACCTGTCTAACGGGCCGGGCCGGTTCAACCCGGAACCGGCCCTCTCAATTTTGTCGGGTTCCGGGCCGGTTACGGGCCGGTTTTGGCCTTAACCGGTCCGGGCCGGGCCGGGCCGCACAGTAAAAATTTTAAAACCCACCCGGAACCGGCCCACTTAACCCAACCCGCTAAAACCGGGTCAAACCCGGTTAAAAACCGGTCAAATCCGTCAAAAAATTAAATAAAACATCAAAGATACACTATATATACACTATATACACTTCATATACACTATATATACACTAAATATACACTATATATACCCATGAAGTCATAATTCTTCAAGTTTGAGGTCGTCGTTGGGCTATGGTTCCATTCCTTGGTTTCTTATTTCTGCTCTATACATGTATACGTTAAACATACACGTCTATAGAAGATCCATTCACATATATACACTCTATTCTATGTATATGTAATACTTTACTACATTATATATACATTACAATATGTATAGATATACTTATATACTAATTTATAAAACATATACACATATATATGCACCATTCAATATATATTTACTAGTTTAAATAAAATATATATACATGTATACGTTAAACATACACGTCAATAGAAGATCCATTCACATATATACACTCTATTCTATGTATATGTAATACTTTACTACATTATATATACATTACAATATGTATAGATATACTTATATACTAATTTATAAAACATATACACATATATATGCACCATTCAATATATATGTACTAGTTTAAATAAAATATATATACATGTATACGTTAAACATACACGTCTATAGAAGATCCATTCACATATATACACTCTATTCTATGTATATGTAATACTTTACTACATTATATATACATTACAATATGTATAGATATACTTATATACTAATTTATAAAACATATACACATATATATGCACCATTCAATATATATTTACTAGTTTAAATAAAATATATATACAAGTATACGTTAAACATACACGTCAATAGAAGATCCATTCACATATATGCACTCTATTCTATGTATATGTAATACTTTACTACATTATATATACATTACAATATGTATAGATATACTTATATACTAATTTATAAAACATATACACATATATATGCACCATTCAATATATATTTACTAGTTTAAATAAAATATATATACATGTATACGTTAAACATACACGTCAATAGAAGATCCATTCACATATATACACTCTATTCTATGTATATGTAATACTTTACTACATTATATATACATTACAATATGTATAGATATACTTATATACTAATTTATAAAACATATACACATATATATGCACCATTCAATATATATTTACTAGTTTAAATAAAATATATATACATGTATACGTTAAACATACACGTCAATAGAAGATCCATTCACATATATACACTCTATTCTATGTATATGTAATACTTTACTACATTATATATACATTACAATATGTATAGATATACTTATATACTAATTTATAAAACATATACACATATATATGCACCATTCAATATATATTTACTAGTTTAAATAAAATATATATACATGTATACGTTAAACATACACGTCAATAGAAGATCCATTCACATATATACACTCTATTCTATGTATATGTAATACTTTACTACATTATATATACATTACAATATGTATAGATATACTTATATACTAATTTATAAAACATATACACATATATATGCACCATTCAATATATATTTACTAGTTTAAATAAAATATATATACATGTATACGTTAAACATACACGTCAATAGAAGATCCATTCACATATATACACTCTATTCTATGTATATGTAATACTTTACTACATTATATATACATTACAATATGTATAGATATACTTATATACTAATTTATAAAACATATACACATATATATGCACCATTCAATATATATGTACTAGTTTAAATAAAAAATATACACATGTATACATTAAATATACACTTCTATAGAAGATATATAAACATATACATTAAATATACATTAAATATACATGAAATATACATTAAATATACACTTTTTTTTCTGTTGCCGGGCCGGGCTGGGCCGGTTAACCGGCGGGCCTGGACCGGGTTGGTCCGGGCCGGGTTAACCGGGCCCAAATTTTTAAAAAAACCGGACCGGGACCCGGTACCCTAAAGCCCTAGGGCTTTCCGGGCCGGGTCAAACCGGTCCGGTTTGGTGTTATGGGCCGGGTCGGGCCGGGCCGGGCCGGGTCAGCCCGGCCCGTTTGACACCCTTATCTAGGGTCATGTCCTCATTGAGCTGTAACTTGTAACACCTCGTACTTAATTACGTGCATTAACCATGGTTATATGTGTTGGAGTATATGTATTGATCCTAAGGTAGGTATATATGAGTTTAAGTATGAGTATTGATTATTTTGAGATGGTTTCAAGTGTATAGTTTGATTATATGTGTATAGGAATCGACTTTATTTATACCGCAATTTGTCCGTCGATGGATCCATACGAAGTTTATTGAATAAGCTTTCCAACGATATAAAGATTTCCAAAAACGGATAAGTTTCGGATATAATCGAGCATGTTCGAAACTATAAAACGGCGGCCGGGATATTGTGAACAGTAAATGTGCAGGAAAATTTCCTGCACACAAATTACTGAGGCCTGCCAGTTTTTTGGGTCGACTTTAAACGATCATAACTCTTTGTACAAAATGAACTGTGTGAGCTGCTATATATCGATGAGAAGCTCCGAGAGTCTTCTTTCTAATGCAATTGGTTTCATCCAATTCCAACATTTGATTAAGGAGTTATACTCGTTTTACTTCAGCCTCTCAAAACAGTTTTTTATGGTCAACTTCAAACGATCATAACTACTTGTACAGGACGAACTGGGTGGCCTACTTTATATGAAATGAAAGCCCTTTGAATTATCTATCCAACTATACCAATTTCACCCAAATCTGATATCGGAGCAAAGAGTTATGGCCGATTTACTTTAGCCTGTCAAAACAGTCCACCATGGACAGATTCGAATTTACTTAAATTTTTAAGGGCAATATGGTCATTTTCCATCACCTCATGGACGAAAATTGGTCATTATATACATAAAATTAGCCTCATATCCATCATTCATCATCTAATTATTGAAGAATAAGGAACCCTAGCCTAATTTCAACTCCAATTATCTTGTGATTCAACCGTAGAAAGTCCAAATTGATTCTGTAGTTGTGTTCACCGTCTCAAGGGCTTCGAGAAGCACCTCTTATTTGTGCCTACAGGACTTCGAAATCAAAAGGGTCATTTTATGGTAAGGATGTAAATTATGTTGGTGTTATTTATATGGATATGTATATATATGCATGTGAGCATAAGAAGTATATTATTTGATTGTTGTTGAAAGATGATTGGAAATGATGTTGGATTATTCTTGTGCATGGTTGGATTATGTTGAATTGTGAAGGGATTTGGTGTGATGATGTGATATTGAAATGATGATTATATATATATATATATATATATATATATATATATATATATATATATATATACGCATAAACCTATTGTTCAAGTTGGTTTTTGGAATGTTATGCAAATATTGGTTGTATGGAATTATGGAAGAGAATTGTGGTGTTGGGTTGCTAATACTAGATGCCAAACATTTCACTGTAGACAAGTGATTTGTAAAGGCGGGAAGTTGTGTTGAATTGGTATCCGAATCTACAACGAGGTATGTAAAGCATACTCTAACGATGTTCTTTGGCATGAAAACACCAATGTTCCATCAAGTAAGATTCTGAGGTTGTCCAAAAACATGTATTGTTCTACATTACCAACGAAGTTGTTTCCATTCTATAAAGTGTCAAAATGTTTCATTGATATACCAAAAGGTTCCTATTTCATTGTTGTGATATTGATGATTCTGAAACACATTGTTGATGTACCAATGAGTCCTTATTACATCGTTATTGTATAGAAGGTCTATTACTTGATTCCTATTAATGTATGGTTGTTCCAAAGGTACTATATTGGCATGAACACTAATGTAATAATCTCAAAAGCTTTTGAACTAAGTTATTGGAAAGATCTCCTATGTGTGTTACTTGATATACGTGTGGGTGGTATCCCAGGGGCATAAGCCTAGCATGGGTCGATCCTTATTTATGTGTTTATGGGTGGTATCCCAGGGGCATAAGCCTAGCATAGGTCGATCCCAGTTGATATGTACTGGGGTAGCCTAATGGTCATAGTACGATACAGTATTGATTATTGTTAGGTGGTTGGAGGTTCGGGAGGAGGAGGTAATGGCGAATGATAATTGTAAAGAATGAAATGAACGAATGTATACCGTTCCACAAATGTGTTTGAATTCAAGAACCCAATTCAGATTAATGATAATGTACATAATCCTAAAAGTGTTTATGAAGTGTAGTTCACTTCTATTATGATTTATTCACTTGCGTCTGATTTTTCTTGATCCCCCATCTCACATATGATTATTTACAGCTTTACATACTCAGTACATATTTCGTACTGACGTCCCCCATGGGGACCTGCATTTCATGCTGCAGGCACAGGTACCTCAGCTCATACACCGCACAAGTAGGAGCCAGGTCATACAGCTATTGTTGGTGAGCTCCAGATTGCTTCGGAGCTTTCCGAGTCGATTTCTTATATTTTGTTATTGTACAGGAGTCGTGTGTGGGCGGGGGTTTATCTCGACCCTAGTTATGTCATGTATATCCTAGAGGCTTTGTAGACATAAGGAAGGGTAAAGTCATGGAAGTTTATATAGTGATGTTATATCTGTATATGTGGTGGCCCCGACGGTCAAGTATTATATATATATATTTGTGCGTGTCGTGCTGATACAGGTAATTAGATCCTTCTATACACAACGAAGTGCTGTCCAAATTTTTGGTGACATGTAAGTGAAAGTACAGGTATTTGAACGGGTTCTCCCGGGCCTTCTCAGCTTCGGGTGCCAATCCGGCCCGATGGGATTTTGGGTCGTGACATAACTGCTCCATGTCCCGCCTAATCACCTCTCCCCAGTACTTCTTCGGCCTACCCCTACCCCGCCTAAAACCATCCAAAACTAGCCTCTCACACCTACGAACCGAGGTATCCATGCCCCTCCTCATCACGTGTCCAAACCATCTTAATCAGACTTTCCGCATCTTATTCTCCACTGGAGTCACACCAACCTTCTCCCTGATAGTCTCATTCCGAACTCTATTCCCCCTAGTCAGCCCACACGTCCAACGCAACATCTGCATTTTCGCCACCTTCATTTTTTGAATGTGGGAGTTCTTAACTAGCTAATACTCCGCTCCATACAACATGGCCGGACGGATTGCCACCCTGTAGAATTTGCCTTTAAGCTTGGGCGACACCTTCTTATCACACAACACCCCCGAAGCGAGCTTCCACTTCATCCATCCCGCCCCAATACGATGCGAGACATCCTCGTCAATCTCACCGTTACCCTGAATCATAGACCCGAGATACTTGAAACTATCCCTCTAACATACCACCTATGAGTCCAACTTCATTACTACCTCATTCTCCAGCCTCACGTCATTAAACTTGCATTTCAAATACTCTTTCTTGCTCCAACTCAACCTGAACCCTTTAGACTCAAGAATTTATCTCCACACCTCTAATTTATCATTTACACCTCCCCCCTGCATCTCATCAATCAAAACTACATCATCTGCAAAACGCATACACCAAGGCACCTCTCCTTGAATACGTCGCGTCAACACATCCATCACCAAAGCAAACAAAAAGGGACTAAGAGTAGATCCCTGACGCAATCCTGTCAAGACAGTAAAATGCTCAGAGTCTCCTCCCGCCGTCCTCACCTGAGTTTTAGCTCCATCATATATGTCCTTAATTGCTCTAATATATGTCACCGGGACTCCACTCACCTCCAAGCATCTCCAAAGCACCTCCCTGGGGACTTTGTCGTATGCCCTCTCCAAGTCGATAAACATCATGTGCAGGTCCTTCTTCCTTTCCCTATACTGTTCCACCAGCCTCCGTACCAGGTGAATTGCCTCCGTCGTCGAGCGGCCAGGCATAAATTCAAACTGGTTCTCCGAAATAGACACTATACATCTCAGCCTCACCCCGACCACTCTCTCCCAAATCTTCATAGAGTGACTCAATAACTTAATACCCCTATAGTTATTGCAACTCTGAATGTCACCCTTGATCTTATAAAAATTGACGAAGAAATCAAGAGATATAAATATATAATATATATACATAAAAAATATTTTTTACCTAACTACATAGCGTGATTTTTATTTCAATGGAGCCATGTCGATCGACACCACTCAAGTATATGTGGCTCTCCCATTGTACACCAGAGATGCCCTTACTTATAAAAATACTAGATATTAGTGTTCGTACCAGCACGGGCCCAATATATATTATCATTTTTTCACAATTTATGTGACACAGATAAAATTAAAAAGATTTTAAGTTGTCAATTGATGTGATTTATTATATTTTGTACATAATTTTCAAATAATATATGTTTTTCTTTATGTTTCGATTTTTGTGGCGTTGATGAAATTTGAAAAGTCAATCAAATTTGTTATAATAATTTTTAAATATTTTAGATTGTTAATTATTATGATTTATAATACTTTTAATGTAATTTTCACATAATATATATTACTCCTTTTGTTCAATTTATGTGGTATAAATAAATTTCAAGAGCCAACCAATTTTTTATATGTTCTTTTAGATATTTTAAGAGATAAATTATTGTGATTTACAATACCTTTTACGTAATTTTCACATAATATATATTACTCCTTTTATTTTAATTTATATGATATAAATAAAATTTCGAGAGTAAATCAAATCATTTATATAAATTCTACACATTTAAATTCTTAATTATTTTATAGTGAAAAGGCGAATTTTATATAATACTCTTATATATTACTGATAAAATTTCGAGAATCAATTAACTATTTATATATTTTAAAATATTTTAAATAATTAATTAAAATTTATAATTATTTTTATATAATTTTAAAAAATATAATAGATAAAAAAAAACAAGGAAACTAAATTAAAGTCATCATCAAAACTAAGCGATGGAGTCAAAGTAGAAAAAGATGGTGGATCCAGGTCTATAACAAAGCTCAACTATTTCGGCTTGGACATTACACATATTGGTCAACTATTTCGGCTTGGACATTACACATATATTGGTTACTTTGTCCAATAATAAAAAGATACACATACTACAATTTTGGACATAGGCTATAGAATATAGAAAATGCCCCCGGCTGGACCCACACGACAAATGCCCCCGGCTGGACCCACACGACAAAAAAGGATAACTATAAAGTTTTTGGTTGATTCAAGTAATAAACAAAATATGGGCTAATTTTTTTTGTTCCAAATTGTAAAAGCACAATCACATAAAGCAAATTTATACAATTCCTTTAAAATATCAGTATTAACAATTGACAAAAGTGTCTTAGCATATGGAAGAATGACAACAAGCACACATGTTGATCAAAATTTGTGTGCTTCTTCAGTCTTCTATACAGCAGTAATTCTCTCCCCATTTTAAAATAAATGAATTGCTGAGTTATTTTTTAATGTTCAAAATAAATAAATTGTTCATTCCTCAAGAGACATGTTAAAAATTTCTTTTAATTTTATCATTTCATTTAATGAGGTTCTTAAGTACTCCCTCTGTCTCAAATTACCCGTCCCAAATTTTCTAATTTGATTTTTCATTTTACTTATCCTTTTTCACTAATCAAGAATAGATAAAAAAAAAAAATTCATGTTTTACCCTATGTATTAATTATATTTTCTTCAAATTAAAATATAAACGTCATTTAATAAGGGTATTATGGTAAATTAATCATGTTATTAATTATTTTTCTTAATCAATATATCATCTCAATTTGAGATGGATAATTTGGGATGGAGGGCGTACTTCATATTTTCTAGAAGAGTAATTTAAAAGCAATTAAAAGAATAATAGTGAAAAATAACCAACAATTTATGTCTTAAAAGATTTTTGTTAATGGGTATGTAATACTCCAATAATTCAATTATTTTGAAATGGAGGAAATATATATAATAGATCCTTCAATTTCTAGCATTCTACTTTCTCCGTTTCAATTTAGCATACCCATTAAGAAACTACTTTCTCCGTCTTATTTTACTTGTCTCAAATTAAAATGGCACAACAATTAAGAAAAATAATAAATAACATCATGACTAGTTTACCAAAGTAAACCTATTAAATGATGTTTACATTTTAATCTAAAGAAAAGGTAATTAATGAAAGGATAAAACATGGAAAGAAAAGATTGTCTTAACTTGATAAGTAAAATGGGACATCAACTTAGTCAATTTGGGACGGGTAAAATGAAACGGAGGGAGTAATAAATAGAGATGCATTTTAAATAATTATCATTATATACATTTTATAGAGTAATAATCAATGCAATTATTAAACATTAATATTTGATATATACTACTCCATCTCATGCATTACATGTAAAATATTGAGTATTTATAATTAAAATTATTAATAATTATTTAATTTTATTTTTGAAAATTGAAATCATTTATTCATCATTCAATAATTTTAAAAACTGTTGATACAGTTAGTATTCTTATCACAATAAAATAGAAATTATAAAATTTAAACAATAAAATTGAAATAAATATTTTAAAAAAGAAGATCACTTAATACGAAAAGAAGGGTATATATTAAAAATGTCTTCATAATATTGAACCATAATAAATAATATCTTATGGACTCACGAAAAACAGATTCATAACTTATGAGATCAATTTCAAATTTTCCAACACCAACGGAAAAGAGAACATAATAAAAAAACAAAAAAAATTCTGCAATGATCGAGTGACCAAAATATTTAATTCGTTTACAAATATCTACAATAAGAATTAGGAGAGTGAGAAAAAAGCGTAAAGAGAACTTCAATTTACCCCAAGTGCAAAGATAGAAAAATAAGAAAACCAAAAAATTTTAAAAAGGTAATTACATGATAGGTGGAACCCGAGAAATTGATGTGTCAGTAGACAATAAGGGGTCGTTTGGTGTTAGACATAAGGGATAAGTAATCTCGGATAAAATGATTCTTTATTTTATCCATGTTTGTTTGGATGGATTAGTCAATTTCAGAATAACTTATCCCAACATTTATACCATAATGATGAAACAACTTACCCCATATACCTTATTCCAAATAATTTTACAATAACTAATTTCAAAATTAATTATCCCAAAATAACTATTTCCTATTCAAACAATCCCTTAAATAATAGATCGAGACACATAATAAAAGTGATGCAAAAAAGATGGCATTGAGGTAAATATTTAGAATAATTAATCTACGTACAGACAAAAATGAATAAATATTTTACCTTTTAATGGGCGGTTTAAGCCTTACCCACTTTGAATGAGATGAAATTAAAAAATGGGCAAAAATTCATTGTTTAGTCAGTGTTTTTGATCAATCAAACCAAAACACTTATCTCCCCCCTAGAATAAAACATGAGTATTTTGAATATCCATCAAGGTAGTAATGCAGAAGTAAATAATAATAAGATGAAGAAGAAATACCTGAAAAAGCTGAGGAATACGAACCTCCATAGCTGATTTCACGAACAGAACCTCACCGGAATGGTTGAATTAAATTGTACAAGCAATTTGGGTGTGTGAGTGGAGGAACAGAGCCGGTGAATCAGACCGCCGCTACGGACCTTTTTTTAAGGCGATGAAGAAGTGAATTTCCAACTCTATATAAAGGCATCTATTCCTCCTAACAATGGAAATCCTTTAGGTCATAATTTTCTTGGCCACCAATGGCCCAAAAGCTATAATAATATTTTTTCACACTATATATTAATTAAAAACAATGATTAGTAATATAGTTACTTTATTATAATACTCTTATTAAATAATATTTATAGTTTAATTTAAAAAAAAAATTAATACTAAGAATAAAAAAGAAAATAAAATTATCTTGTATTCATTAATGTAAAATGACAAGTAAAATGAGAAATTAAGTTAATAAAATTTAAAACAAGTAAAATAAAGAAAAAGAAAGTAGTTTAATTTTTGATATTTTTACCCTCTCACCCAAAATTAGAAGATTTTTTTCAATATTATTCTCGATACCTTGATATGACCAAAAAAAAAAAGTTCCAATACCTTGAAAATAATTAGTCATATATGGTACTCCTAGTTCCCAACTTCTATATGGAAAAGAACTACTTAATTTTAAAATGTTTATTATTTTTAAATTCTCATAGATTTATCTCTATTTTCATCTCCTCGTAAAATATATTCATGATCAAATATGCTATTAAAAAAAAATACGTTATCGTAAAGATTTGACAAAAAAATTTATTCAAGTCATAACTGAAATTTATAAGTGAAATTTTGTGAAATTAATTTGAGACAAATAATAAATACTAATTTTCATAGAACTTGATTAGGATAAGTTTGTGTGAGACTTTTTAAAATTTTGTTTAGATTTGATATAATTAGTTAATCAAAATTAATATAATTACTTATTTTTAAAAATTACATTTAAAATTTACAAGTTATAAAATTGGATTCAATCGTCACAACTCTAATGACACTTAAAATACTTTATATGTGAGACAAGGATATCAATTAATTTTAATTGTGGATATATACTGAAATAACTATCATTATTGGTGTCAAATCAATAACAATTCATACAAGCTAAATCTTCTAATCGATAATTAAGTAAAAAAAAATTGAAATTTAATTTATTAATTTTCTCTTTATAAAAAAGTTTTCTTTTACCAAAAATTGACTATAATTTCTTATATAAACTTCACTCTAAATAACTGAAATTCTATCGATGCCATTGCAATAAAGGTATTAGTATCAAACAAATATAACGTAACACTTAGTGAAATTAATTTATTTAAAATTGGTATAATTAGTTAATTAAGAGCAATTACATTTAATCGTCTATTTATTTAAATATAAATTATTGTATAGATACACTTTTATAATAATTATGTTCAGTTATTAATCCTTTTTCAACTAATGATAATGACATTTGTAGCAATTATTAGTTAATTTAATTTAATAATAGACCATAAAAGTATATTTTCAATAAATAATGTTTGAGTCATAAAAATTATCAAAATAGTTGATCAAGATAAAACTTAAGTTTAGACGCAGTAAACTTTTATTTAAATCGACTATAATTAGTTAATTAAAAATAATTACATTATAATCACTAATCTATTTAACTTATATTTCAAAATTACTTGTAAAACTCGGTAAAATTGTATTATATTAAATTAAATAATTAAAAATCTAATTTAATTAGATTGACAAAGATATTATTGTGATGAAACTTAGTGTTTGATTTTATGATTAAAAAATTCAATCGCTATGTAGACACAACATAAATTTAGTATTGTATTTTTGTAATCAATTTTTGAAAAAGTTTTTTCAACCTTGTTAACAACTTAGGACAGTAGGGGCTTTGAGCCGTAGGTGACAAAAGAGTTTGAAAATAAGGTATAGGTGACTCAAGTTTTAATAATTGAGTAGAGGTGACAATTACTTTATTATGGATTAAGAAAGTTGAAAAAAATTGAAAATAACCCACAAGTTTTTAAATTTATACTTTGATCCAAATGTTAGTTAATATAACGAAAAACGGAGGAAAAAAAGATGTGTTTCTCTCTCTTCTAGTCCGTTTTTGTTTCTTTCTTTTCGTAATTTTTGTTGTTCATTATTGTTGCTTCTTTATTCATCATCTCTTGCTTCATTATCATCATCTTCTTCTTTTCTTGTCAGCCATTGTTGTTGGTTTTTACCGCTACTGTTGCTACTTTACTTGACCAATTTTTTAGGTGAAATTTTAATTCGTACATCACTTTGCGCTTTGACATTACTTCATAGGTGACTTTCGTAAGTAAAATTATGATTTTTAGTTGAATTTGTCATCTGAGTACACTGCTACTGCTGTTTTTTCAACAATGGATAGAACCCGTTCATGAATACAGTATAAGAGCCCACAATTTAAACAGATCACTCGATTTGTTACAACAGTTACATATTCTGTTGCAACAGAAGACTCATATGTTGGATTCATGTTTATGGTTCTTTAGTGCCCGTAACATGAATCAAACAGATGGTTAATTTGTTGCAACAAGCGTGTTATCTATTGCAATAAATAATTATTCTGTTGCAATAGATAATTATTCTGTTGCAACAGATAATTATTTGTTGCAACAAGCGACCAATCTGTTGCAACAGAATATTTATCTATTGTAACAGACTATTTATCTGGTGCAACAGATCTTTATCTTGTTGCAACAGATGTGTAATATGTTTAGAACAACACAACACAACTCCTGCCATAAACCCAATAGATAACCCATATATTTCAACTCTGTTTATTAATACTGGATTCAAGTTATTTCTTAATCGTTGACATGTTTGTTGAGAAGAAGAAATAGACAGAATGAAAATTAAATAAGAATTAAAATGTCAAAATCAATCAAACATAAATTTTTTAATAAACAAAAACAAATAAAAATACATAGACTAAAAGAAATTACCTTCACGGGTTAGGGGTTAAGGTCTGGGGATACACCACTCTCCCAGATCCCACTTATGGGATTATACTGGGTATGTTGTAGTTTCTATTTTTGTATTTTTATTTGATCAACTTTAATAATTTACTAAGTGCTTAATTAATATGATCTAATAGAGTTCAATACATGAGTATTAATGTATGCATTGGGTCAAGTTTTAAATTTCAACTCCTGCTATTGCTACTAGATTCAAATTATTCTTTAATCGTCAGCATGTTTGTTGAGAAGAAGAAATAGAAAAAATAAAAAATAAATAAGAATTAAAACGTCAAAGTCGATCAAACATAATTTTTACTAAACAAAAACAAATAAAAATCATAAGCTAAAAGAAAAAAATAATCTAATTATTATTATCATCATTATTGCCAGACGGTCAATCTTCAACCGGCATAAGTAGTGCCCTCCTCAGCCTCTGAATCTCCCGGAGCATCTGGCTCTCATTGCAGACAACTCTCATTGAAAGTCATGAACCTGAGTTTGAAGCTCCCGCACGGTGTCTTAAAAAATAGCAACGTCCTACACTGGATCAGCCATATCTAGAACATGAAAGAATTGACAAAAAATATTAAAATAAAAGTAAAGAAAAGAATTCAAATGTAATACAACGTACACTATCGATTGGATATATTTACACACACCACAAAAAAACTTACCTGAGTCAGGGAAGAAAGTGCTTGAAGGTGTAATATGAAAGACAAGATGGAAGAAATAAATTTAGTAGAATGAACGAGTAATGAGAGACCTATTTATAGAGGATTGAATTTGAATGAGTTAGGGAAAACGGCGCGACTGTTCACCTCCATTTATTAATTACATACAAACTGATGACTGTTTGATTACTTTGAAAAGTTATGACTTAATTAAATGAAGTTGTTGACCAATTTTTTGATAATTCTGATAAGTCATGACTTTTCAGCTTATTATTAGTAATTAGTTCTTTTCAGTAACCGTTTTTATTGAGTTATGACAATAAATTCTATATTTGTTGCATCAGATAACACATCTGCGACAACAGATAAACCATCTGTTGCATCAGATAACCCATCTGTGACAATAAATATACCATTTGTTGCAACAAATCGACAACCTGTTGCATCAGATAATCTATTTGTTGCAACATATAATCTATTTTTTTAATAATCATCATATCATTAATCCCAAATTTTTATTATATAAATTTAAAAAACGGATTTAAAAATAAAAATGGAGAAAAATTACTACTTGTCGCCTATTTTATATTAACATCAATTATTCAAATTAAATAACCATTTTTTTACGGTTATAAATTGTGTTTATCATTTATTTCTGTATTATTTTCTGTGAAAAGAAATGACTTAATTAAATCAAACCGGTGAATTTTTTATTATTGTGACAAGTCATGACTTTTAAACTTATTATTATTAATTAGTTATTAAATTTAAATAACCTTTTTCTCAATTAAAAAATTGAAGACTCCTTTTCAATAACCGTCTCTTTAATAAAATAATAACCATTTTTATTGAGCTGTGGCAACAGATGTATATCTGTTGCATTAGATAACCCATTCGTCGCAACAGATATACCATCTGTTGTAACAAATTGACCATCTGATTTAGAAACTTTTTTTATTCCTTCTAACAACTGATTCATCAATAGCAACAAATGGGGAATTTGATGCATCGGCAACATTGAATGTGTTAGAGATAAAAAGTCACGACTGTTTATCTTTTATTTAACAATCATCATATACCTTAATTAATCCAATGTTGTGACCTTTTAATTATATAATAAATAAATAATTTAAAAAATAGATTTAAAAAAAATGGTGAAAAGTCATGATCAATTATTAAAATTAAACAACAGTTCTTTACGATTATAGATTATGTTTATCATTTATATCCTTATTATTTATTTACGAATCGTTTTTCATATTAAATAATCAAAAAGTCATGACTTTTCACCCTCTCAATAACAATAACCCTTTTTTATTAATAATAGTCTGTTGCAATATATGATTCATCTGTCGCATCATATTAACCATCTGTTGCAACATATGATTCATCGGTTGTCATAAGTGCTCAATTCCTATCTCCAACCGTCGACATATTGAGAATAAGGAATAGACAGAATGATAATTAAATATTAAATAAGAATTAAAAATTCAAAGTCGACCAGACATAGATTTTTAAATCCATAGATGACTCTTCTCCAATAGAGGGCAAGAGTGATTAGTAGAAAAGCTAAGAGATTAAGCTCGTTTGATTTTTACACTGACTTGGGCAAAGGTTTTGATAGTTTAATGAGCCTAAAGTTATGTAACGTTTGATATGATTAGTGGAATCAAGATCAAACATTACATAATTGTAGGCAAATTAATCTATCAAATCCTTTGAAGGTTTTTTGAGCAAGCTGCATTAAACAACACTACATAAAAGTGAGTTGTTCAACTATTAGGACACTGTTTGAGTGTGTATCAACACATTTTGACCTAAAACAAATATAGCGAACCCTCCATGTATCATTTAAGCCTTCTGAAGAAAGTGTTCTGTAAGCCTTCTAAAGGCCTTTTACAATGACACAACTTCAAAGAAAGTGTTCCTTATTGACTAGCTCACAAAAGACCAGGAACTCTATACCAACCTCAAATATTTCAACGACAAACTTGAATACCGAATCAGCAAGCTGGAGGCACGTTTGAAATTATCGAGATTCACATACTACAACAAGTCTATGATCTTCTCCAAGATATCTTGAAAACATCTAAGGCTAGAAAACACAATCAATTATATACATATTGCTAAGAAAGTAATGATACTCAATCTAGCTTTCAATCTTGTTTATGGTTCCGATCAAGTCAATAGCAGTGGACCTAATTGGAACCACAAACAAGAAGGCATGGGATGCAATTTAAAATTCAAAAATTTTTGACTTCGCTTAGATTTCTTATTTTAACTACAGCTGTTATTGACGCAAGTTTTCTTGACTTACTGTATATCATTTCAACCCCCGGTGCCCATAAAACTGCTTTTTTGGTGTCCTATTATTTTTAATATAGGTGATCATTCCGACCACGCTACCTAGTCGCAGCTCCCTAGAAAAGTGTCCATCTGCATTATTTTTTTCTTTCCGAGAAACAATAGACGAATTTTCAATACTGGATACACTTTAATATTTGCACTTAATTTAGATTTCTCATGTTTTAATTTAGTTTCATTGGCCAGAATCTCTAGAAGTTCCTTTCTACCATATATTTCTTCTTCAATTAGCTCTCAGATAATATAGTCATTCATCAACCCCCTATTTTTCCTCGCAGGCATTCTCTTACCACACCTTCTGGGTATAATGATCACTCCGAGCAACCCAACCATATAAATTTTGGCTAGGGTAATAACTATATTGATTTTCGTTCTTGGTTGAAGTAGTGAGAGACTTTGAAGGCCCTCTCAGAGTCCAGTGCACCCTAAAAGTTAGTCCAATTGCTATTGAATCTCTTTACAATGCCACCAAAACTTGATCCCTTCACAATGCTTGACACATAAACATGAGCAAAAACTGACATTAAATCTTAACATGGTATCAGAACCATATTCATAGTTCCTTAGCCTTTTCAGTTTGGACCTATCAAACTTAACTGTAAAATTGCAGATATCTTATTTGAATGATCAATGACTAATCAGTAAAAACATCATTCACAAAATTAGTGTACTCTATGTGTCTTTTCACGATAATATTATTAGTAATACATATCTCCCACATGTGACGTGGTTCTATCTACAAACAGTTTATTCCTCCGAATCCATCTTTACTTAGCCTCTTGTGTTGGTCGGACAAAAGTTGATCAACTTTCAATTCCTTATATCTATAAAAAAAAAGAAAAAAAATTAATGTCAAACAAGAGAAGAATAGAAAGAATATTATCCATCTGTTGCAACAAATACGGAGTCTGTTTAACAGACGTGAAGTTTATTGCAACAGATGTGGAGTCTGTTGGAATACATCAAACCATCCTTGCTAGTGGTTTGATTTGTTCTAATAGTTGTTTCGTCTGTTGCAATATGAACAACAAAATAAACTACAAATAAACAACATCAACAACAAAGAAACAATATCATTTGTTCCAACAACATCAACAACAAAGAAACAACATCCTTTATTCCAACACCATCAACAATACCACACCACAAATTCCAACAACACCAACCCCACCAACTACATCAATAACAACATCAACAATAAAGAAACAAATAAAATACATACAAAAAATGATACTGCCAACAAAGCTTTTAAACTTCTCCCAACAGATGACTTTTTTTTGCATATTGTAATAAAAACAACGGTTCGTTCATTCAAGATGTAAAAATTCCTTCAAATTTTTTAAATAAATATGATATGGATAAATGATAATTAAATAAAAAAAATAGATGTAAATAACTTTCAAAGAAGAAGATGAGAATGGAAGCGCAACAGTGAACCATACCTGCAATGTCAAAAGCAAGGGGATCAAAACATCAATTTCAGTCAAGGAAAGATATGGATCAGTTTAGACCAAAAAGGATCTTTATGAGAAAGAGAAGAGAAAAAAGAGATGACTGTGATAACCCTAAAGAAAAGAGAAAAAAAATGAGATGAATAAATTTAAGGATGAAGGAGAGATAATTTTAGACATAGATTTAAATATTCATTAATATTCATTAATAAGTTGAGGAGCACGAGAAACACGGGTGACATTGAAAAGACAAGATAATACTACTCAATGAGATTTTTGATTTATCCAAGAAATCTTTTTTACCGCCTTAAGTAGTACTATTTATCTATCTTTCTTCTTTCAGATAGAAGATTACTTTAAAATTAAAATAAAAACAAAGATTTTCAAACAGATATGTCATCTATTGCAACAAATATCAATATCTGTTTGAAAAATTCAAACAACTCAGTCATCTGTCACAACAGGTATCAATATCTGTTTGAAAATTTCCAACAGCTTAGTCATCTGTCACAACAGCTACAAATATCTCTTTTATAATTAAATCAGATATGTCATCTGTTGCAATAAATATAAATATTTGTTTAAAAATTTCCAACAGCTCAGTCGTCTATTGCAATAGATTTCCAATTGATTTAGATAGAACTAGGGATAAGTACATAGGGTGAAGTACAACTTCAATTGAGTCTTTACGATTGTATGATATTGGTATTGCATTTCTCCTGACCTGAGTCGTCGACCAATCACTCTGAGTCAAAATATTTTGTATTAACCTATTATTGAGCTAATACCTAAATTAATCCAGATAGAACTAGGGATGAGTACATAGGGTAAAGTACAACTTCAATTAAGTCTTTGCGATTACATAATATTGGTATTGTGTTCCTCCCGACTCGAGTCGTCGATTAATCACTCTGAATCAAAACATTTCGTATTAACTTATTATTTAGCAAATACCTAAATTGATTTAGACAGAACTGGGGATGAGTACATAGGGTGAAGTACAACTTCAATTGAGTCTTTGTGATTGCATGATATTGGTATTGTGTTCCTCCTGACCTGAGTCGTTAATCGATCACTCTGAGTCATAACATTTCATATCTTTTAAAATTTTAAAAAATAATTAAGATCAATTCAGACCAAATAACATTTTCAAAATTTGTCATTCTTTTCCAATATACAAATCAGCCTATACAAATCATCCACTGGGGGGAAAATATTTCATAAATTTAAATCTTAATTTTCTCACTCTTTTCTCTCTCTCTCAACAATACAGACAAGAACTACTCAACAAATTTCTCAACCCTTCACAACAAATCGATTTTCTTCTCATTTTCGACCACATAGGTATTATTTTCGACTTCATTCTTACTTGTATCCATCGTTTTCTCTGTCTTCGTAGTTAATAGAGTTTGAGAAGAGTTCTATATTTGTTATTTTTTCTAAAAATTAGAGATTTTTAGTTAATGATGAAAAAGAAGACTTTTAGTTGTACTATCTTCAAGAATGGGTTAACAATTTTGAGTTTTGATGCTAAAAACATAGGAAAAACCCAAGAAAACTCTAGTTTTTGTCACAGTATTTCATTGATTGTCGTGGTATTATTTTATGGTGTTTGTGGTGTTGTTGATGGTTGTTGTTGGTAGTGGTTGTATTAGTGATCTTGGTGGTGGTGTTGGTGGTTTTGGTGGCCTTGGTGCGGGTATTGGTGGCATTTGTAGTGATCTTGGTGGTCCATCTGTTGCAATAGGTGGAACATCTGTTGGGAGATATTAAATAGGTGTTTAAACTGATTCCCCATCTGTTCCAACTAATGAGTTATCTGTTGGAGTATTTATTTGTAATGTGGCGTATAATAATTTATTGAAATTTGTCTTAACTTTTTAAAAAAAATTATGCAAATATCAAATGTAATGTATTTTTTGTTTTTTCTATTGTTTGCAGTTAAAAGATGTCTCCCAAAAGAAAAGAAACTGAAAGTGGATCAATTTCTGACCACCCAACAAAAAAAGCTAGAGTACAGATGGATTTGGAGGAACTTCCTAAACAATCTCAGTCAAGAAAAAATGAGGCTGAAAAAAGTTATGAAAAGAGAGGTGAAGAAGGGTATATAGAGGCTGGTGAGGAAAATAAAAGTGAGGAGGAAGAAAAAGATAAAAAAGATGATAATGACTCACTAATGAGGCGTGAAATAAGATCGAAATCCCAGCATGAGGTTGTCAAAACTATTAGTATTGATAGGTTTTAAGTTGCGATGCCGATAAATGACCCTGCAAAAGTAACTGGTGATCTTGTACTTAAATGTCAGTTGGAGAAATCTTTTGATGAATTTAGAAAAATTATGAAGAATGAAAACATAGACGAACCTTTTAAGAAAAGCTACATTGGACACATTCTTCGGCTGCCTGCGGACCATATGTCCGTTTTCAAATGAGCATGGTATATGATTTTCTCAAGCGTAGGATCAAGTACATAGTGATGGGCTTGAGATGTGATCGTTCAGAAGAACATCTCATCAAGAAAACACCCCCTAAAAGGTCCAAGGCAAGTAGGACAGTCAAACCGCCACCATCAAATTGATGAAAGGCTTTGTCCGAGCAACCACCCAACAAAACACTTTATCTCCCCCATAAAATAAAAAATGAGTATTTAAATATCCATCAAGGTAGTCATGCAGAAGTAAATAATAATAAAATAAGGAAGAAATACCTGAAAGAGCTGAGGAATACGAACCTCCATAGCTGATTTCACAAACAGATCTTGTCGAAATGGTTGAAATAAATCATACAAGCACTTTGGGTGTGTGAGTGGAGGAATAGAGCCGGTGAATCAGACCGTCACTACGGACCTTTCTTTGGGGGCGATGAAGAAGTGAATTTCCAACTCTATATAAAGGGAATCTTTTCCTCCTAACAATGGAAAGGCCATAATTTCTTGGCCACAATGGCCCAAAAGCTGTAATAATGTTTTTCACACTATTAACTACTTTCTTCCTTCTGTTTTACGTGTTTCAATTTGACATTATACATTGATTAAAAAAAATAATTAGTAATGTAGTTACTTTATCATAATACTCTTATTAAATGATGTTTACATTTTAATTTAGAGAAGAAATAATTAATACTAAGGGTAAAAAATAAAATAAAATAAAATTATCTTGTCTTGATTAATGTAAAATGACAAGTAAAATAAGAAATCAAATTAAAAAATTTAAAACAAGTAAAATAAAATGAAGGAAGTATTTTAATTTTTGATATTTTTACCCTTTCACTTAAAATTAGAAGATTTTTTTCAATATTATTCTCGATACCTTGATATGACCAAAAAACAAATTCCAATACCTTGAAAATAATTAGTCATATATGGTACTCCTAGTTCCCAAATTCTATATGAAAAAAAATACTTAATTTTAAAATTTTTATTATTTTTAAATTCTCATAGATTTATCTCTTTTTTCATCTCCTCATAAAATATATTCATGATCAAATATGTTACTAAAATAAAAATAAAAATACGTTATCGTAAGATTTGACAAAATAAATTATTCAAGTTATAATTGAAATTATAAGTGAAATTTTGTGAAATTGATTTGAGACAAATAATAAATGCTAATTATCATAGCACTTGATTAGTATAAGCTTGTGTGAGACTTTTTAATTTTTTTTAGATTTGATATAATCAGTTAATCAAAATTAATATAATTACTTATTTTTAAAAATTACATTTAAAATTGGATCCAATTGTCGACAACTTTAATGACAGTTCAAATACTCTATATGTGAGACAAGGATATCAATTAATTTTAATCGTGGATATATACTGAAATAACTATCATTATTGGTATCAAATCAATAACAATTCATACAAGCTAAATCTTCTAATCGTTAATTAAGTCAAAAAAATAAAATTTAATTTATTAATTTTTTCTTTATAAAGACGTTTTCTTTTACCAAAAATTGACTATAATTTCTTACATAAATTTCATTTTAAATAGCTGAAATTCTATTGATGCCATTGCAATAAAGGTATTATTATCGAACAAATAAAACATAACACATAGTGAAATTAATTTGTTTAAAATTGGTATAATTAGTTGATTAAAAGAAATTAAATTTAATTGTCTATTTTTTTAGATATAAGTTATTGTATAGATACACTTTTATGATAATTATGTTCAGTTATTAATCCTTTTTCAACTAATAATAATTACATTCGTAGCAATTATTAGTTAATTCAATTTAATAATAGACCATTAAAGTATTTTTTTCAATGAATAATGTTTGAGTCACAAAAATTATCAATATAGTTGATCAAGATAAAACTTAAGTTTAAACGCAGTAAACTTTTATTTAAATCGACTATAATTAGTTAATTAAAAATAATTACATTATAATCACTGATCTATTTAACTTATATTTCAAATTTACTTGTAAAACTTGATAAAATTGTATTATATCAAATTAAATGATTAAAAATCTAATTTAATTAAATAGACAAAAATATTATTGTGATGAAACTTAGTGTTTGATTTTATGATTAAAAAATTCAATCGCTATGTAGACACAATATAAATTTAGTATTGTATTTTTGTAATCTATTTTCAATTTTTTTTTCGACCTAGTTAAAATCAACTTAGGATAGTAGGGGCTTTGAGCTGTAGGTGACAAAAGAGTTTGAAAATAAGGTATAAGTGACTCAAGTCTTAATAATTGAGTGGGGGTGACAATTAAATTATTATGGATTAAGAAAGTTGAGAAAATTTGAAAATAACCCATAAGTTTTTGAATTTATACTTTGATCCAAATGTTAGTTAATATAACGGGAAGCGGAGGAAAAAAAGGCGCGTTTCTCTCTTCTCGCTCGTTGTTGTTTTCTTTCTCTTCGCAATTTTTGTTGTTCATTATTGTTGTTGATTTATTCATCATCTTCTGCTTTATTATCATCATCTTCTACTTCATTATCATCTTTTTCTTCTTCTTGTCGGCCATTGTTGTTGGATTTTACCTCTACTGCTGCTACTTTTTTAATCAATTTTTTAGGTGAAATTTTATTTCGTACATCACTTTGCACTTTGGCATTACTTCATAGGTGACTTTCGTAAGTAAAATTATGATTTTTAGTTGAATTTGTCATCTGGATACACTACTACTACTGTTTTTTTAACAATGGATAGAACCTATTTATGAATAAAATATAAGAGCCCACGATTTAAATAGATCACTCAGTTTGTTACAACAGATACATATTCTGTTGCAACATAAGAATCATCTGTTGGATTCATGTTTATAGTTCTTTAGTGCCTGTAACATGAATCAAACAGATGGTTAATTTGTTGCAACAGGCGTGTTATTTGTTACAACAGATAATTATTTTGTTGCAACAGAAAATTATTCTGTTGTAACAGATAATTATTTGTTGCAACAGACGAGAAATCTGTTGCAACAATATATTTATCTGGTGCAATAGATCTTTATTCTATTGCAACAGATGAGTAATGTGTTTGGAACAACACAACACAACTTCTGCCACTAACCTAACAGATAACCCATATGTTTCAACTCGGGTTATTGATATTAGATTCAAATAATTTTTTAATCATTGACTTGTTTATTGAGAAGTAGAAATAGACAGAATAAAAATTAAATAAGAATTAAAACGCCAAAATCGATCAAACATAAATTTTTTAATAAACAAAAAAAAATAAAAATACATAGGCTAAATAAAAATTGCTTTCATGAGGTAGGGGTTAAGGTCTGGGAATACACCACCCTCCCAGATCCCACTTATGGGATTATACTGGGTATGTTGTAGTTTTTATTTTCGTATTTTTGTTTGATCAACTTTAATAATTTACTAAGTGCATAATTAATATGATCTAATAGAGGTCTATACACGAGTATTAATGTATGCATTGGGTCATGTTTTAAATTTCAACCTTGCTATTGCTACAAGATTCTAATTATTCCTTAATCATCGACATGTTTGTTGAGAAGAAGAAAAAGATAAAATAAAAAATAAATAAGAATTAAAACGTCAAAGTCGATCAAACCTAATTTTTTTATTAAACAAAAACAAATAAAAATACATAAGCTAAAAGAAAAAAATAATCTAATTATTATTATCATCATTATTATCAGCCGGCTAATCTTCAATCGGTGTAACGCCCCGAGTCTGTACCCCGGACATTACATGGCACTTATGACATCGAAAGACCACAAGCTAACCCATGACTGGTACCTGCTATGAGCACTGAATAAAAATACTGTAATAATGCAAAAGATGGACTGAAATGCCATAAGGTTCAAAATACTATAATCAAAACTAAATAAAATATTGAAATACTGAAAACTGTCTGAAATATTCTAGTCTGAAAATCCTCTAACTGTCTGAATATGGAGTTGATGGGACAAGTCCCCAACTAACTCTGACTTCTAAAATAATAAACTACTGAATGTACTTAAGTAATCTAACATCCTCGGAGTTTGAGAACTCACTGCTATAACTGTTGCTGATAACTGGAACTGGCTATATGCAGTTAGGAACCTGAGTGCCTGAACCTATGATATGAGACATAATAGCGCAAGAAACGAGTATGCTATCAGTACGTAGGAATGTACTGGTATGCTAAATGAGGTAAAACTGAATTGATGGGTTTATATGCATGAACACTAACTGACTGAATGATATGTAAGAGCAGGATTAACATACATGAAGGATCTGTAACTACTGAACATACTGTTCATACTGTAATTGAGTATACTGGAACTGAATTTGATAACTGATAACTAAATATACTAATAATCTGAGATTACTGATAATCTGAATTACTAACGACTGAGTGACTGTATCTGATCGTCCTGATTCTGTAGAACTGAATTGAGTTCTATTCTAAAGACTGAGACTAAAGCTGTGGGAATTTTCACTTAACTGATATTCCCCCTGAGTAAACTGAGTGGGGTCCAACCTGTAACCCAAGTTGGAAGGGTGCCAGTACTGTGCCACGGGTAAAGACACTACTATGGTCAAACCTATCTGACGGGTAACCCCGAATAGAAAGTCAAGCCTAATTTGATGGGTGACCCCTAGGAGGTAGCCAAGCCTTAATCTGATGGGTGAATCCTCACATCATACACTGGATACGTAGTTCTGTAGTGTGAGACTGCTACTAACAACTCTGCCTTCCTGACGGGAGAATTCTTCACCTCTACACTCGCTCGGTGCTAGTTCCTACTCCCAACTGAATTACACTGACTGATTAGACTGGACTGGACTGAGCTAACTGAGTTTGACTATTCATGATACTATGGAGTTTATCCAGTAATTACTAAGGCTCTATATAAACAGCTAGATTGTTGGGTATTAAATACCCCCAGAATTCGATAACATGAAAAGTAAAGCAAAGCATTATCTTGAATAATATAACAATGTTCACTTGGTCATAATTCATTCATAGAGATATTTCATTAAACACTTGTAATGCATTAACTTGTACATGGATGGGGAATACATGTTAGCATGCTATAATGGCATTATTTCATTCTCATAGACAATTTATCAAGCACATGAGAAGTATACTTGGTTCATTAAATCATAAACAGTTAGAGTTAACATGGTTACAACAATTAACTTGCAAATTGATGAATTTATCATTAATATCATGTAATTCAACACATACTAGAATCAATTCTTGGAACTTGTAATCTAAATCTTGGATTAAAACTCAAACAACATCATGAACATGAATTCAATCTAATTCAAACATGAAAATCATAAATAATAAATCTTGTATAGTGAAAAAGGATTCTTGGGCTCCATGAAAGGTAAGGATCCATGGATGAATATCTAACATACCTGGAAATCTTAATTCTTGATGTTCTTGAAGAATCTCGGAGGGATTCTTGAGATTGCTCTTGAAACTTGGAGGCTAGGGTTTTCTATGTTTGAGAGAGAATGTCTTAAATTGGGCAAAAGTGAGTTAATAAAGACCTAAATGCATTTTTAGGGATTAAATCCCACATCTGGGTGGATTAAATTCATGGGAAAATCCGAATTTAACCTTGGACGAAACTTTAATTTTTCATCAAAATTTCTGATTTGGGGCCCTAGCGCGACGCGGCGCTATCGCACTGTGTCACTAGAAACTGACAGTTGGGAACTGGGCTGACGGCGCGACGCGGCGTAATCGCGGACCCTTACTGGATTTGGATAATTGGGAATTGGAGGCCCTCCGCAATGCGATGTGATTGCGAAGTCACACTGGAAATTGATAATTGTCATTTGGACCTATGGCGCGATGCGCTACTGATTGAAATGACGGTATTTTACGACTGAAACTTAAAATAGCCATAACTTCTTACCCGGTTACCGAATTTAGATGAATTTTATATTGATGGGGAGCTAACTGAATTTTCTATAAGATGGTGGGTCTAAATTTGGGAAATTCTGTCTAGAACAAAAATTCTACTTAAGGATTCTCGTGTACTGAAGACTAAAGTGAGCTAGGAAATTATGGGGTATTACATTAGCAGTGCCCTCCCCAGCCTCCGAATCTCCCGGAGAATCTTAGCTCTCATTTTAGACAACTCTCATTGAAAGTCATGGACCTGAGTTTGAAGCTCCCGCACGGTGTCTTATAAAATAGCAATGTCCCACACTAGATCAGCCATATCTAGAACAAGAATTAATTGACAAAAAATATTAAAACAAAAGTAAAGAAAAGAATTCAAATATAGTACAATATACACTACTGATTGGATATATTTACACAAAAATCAAGAAAAAAACTTACCTTAGTCAGGGAAGAAAGTGGTTGAAGGTGTAATAAGAAAGACAAGATGGAAGAAATAAATTTAGTAGAATGAACGAGTAAGGAAAAACCTATTTATAAAGGATTGAATTTGAATGAGTTAGGTAAAAAGGCGCGACTTTTCACCTCCATTTATTAATTACATACAAACTGGTGACTTTTTGATTACTTTGAAAAGTTATAACTTAATTAAATGAAGATACTGACCGACTTTTTGATAATTGTTATAAGTCATGACTTTTTAGCTTGTTATTAGTAATTAGTTCTTTTCAGTAACCATTTTTATTGAGTTATGGCAATAGATTCTATATCTGTTGCATCAGATAACACATCTGCAACAATAGATATACCATCTGTTGCATCAGATAACCCATTTGTGATAAAAAATATACCATATGTTGCAACAAATTGACAACCTGTTGTATCAGATAATCTATCGATTGCAACATATAATCTATTTTTTTAATAATCATCATATCATTAATCTAAAATTTTTATTATATAAATTTAAAAATAAAAATGATGAAAAGTCACTACTTGTCGCCTATTTTATATTAACATCAATTATTCAAATTAAATAACCATTTTTTTACGGTTATAAATTGTGTTTATCATTTATTTATGTATTATTTTCTGTGAAAAGAAATGACTTAATTAAATCAAGCTGGTAAATTTTTTATTATTGTGACAAGTCATGACTTTTCATCTTATTATTATTAATTAGTTATTAAATTTAAATAACTTTTTTCTCAATTAAAAAATAACGCCCCGAAAAACGGGTTCCGGAGCGTCACACGGTGCTTGAGGCTACGAGTAGCCCAAAGCTAACCTTTTGAGCCATTTTTATTCAGTTCAACACAAATCAACAGGATTTTCATAAATAACCCTCAAATATCAATAGAGTAATCATCATCCAAGAATAAAAGAATTTCAGAAACATAACAAAATACGACTTATTAGTCAACTCCCAACATCTATACTAGTTTGACAAGCCTCTAAGAAAATCAATAAAACCAGCGAGCCATTGAGACATGCCCCAACTGACTCGTACTCAGTTATCAGATATAAATAATTCCGTGAAACTAACATCAGACATCACGTCCTCAGAACATGAGGACTCACCACAATAGAGGATTTAGAACAGCGTGCCCGAAGAATCACTGTCGAACCTGGAACTGAGCACCTGAACCTACATTCCAAGAAAATGCATCTCACATTTGAAGATATGGGTTAGTACCATGGAAAGGAACCGAGTACATGGGGGTGTATGTAGTTGTATAAACATCATCATCATAAATATTTATAAGAAATATGCAGGATGTATGAAAGACTCACATAGCCTGAAGAAAATCATCATAATCAAGAGAGGATGAAATAAGTACAATAACATATGTGAGTCATCATATAATTTGTCAATCACTTCAGTTCATCAAGAATATCAATTCTCATAATGTAAATTTCATTTAAATCTTTCGAAAGAATAACTTTCACAATTCCACTTTAAAATCACTTCACTATTCACCATAGACACAAGGAAACACACACAGAGAGATCCTATAACCGACATAAACCATGTGAGCTACATGGAGTCCAACGTACAACCCACGTTGGGGAGAGCCGTCCTATTCTTGCCATTAGAGTAGGACTATCGATATCAAATCCACACAAACTAGTGATCACTATATAAATCAGCCTCAGGCTCACTCCTACGGGGGCACGTAGTTTTAGGAAAGTAAGGTCGCTTTATACCTCCCACTCGGTGCTAAAGATTTCTCCCGAACTTAGCTCAGATCATTTCAAAGACAATCCACAACAAAATAATTTTAGTAACATATAAATATACATTGGGAGCCATCATGCTTCTCATCTATCAAAATCAACCACGTTGTGGATTTCTTTCACACTCGAATTCAAAACAACTCCATTAAGACCAAAAGGTTAAATCATTCAAAATATCTTAAATATTCAACATCAACGTGCTTATAACACACACTTTCTAAAAAAAATACAATTTCCAATGGAGATTCACGACCCAAATATCAAAATCATTATAAATATCGTTTAAGATTCATGCTTTATATCTCCACTCATGTAAATTCATCTTTTAAAATCATAAACATCAAGATTTCATAATAATCATCATAAGATATGGGTTCATGCTTCAAATTTATAAAAATTAAATAAAAATCATGCGTTTGTAAAGAAAATTACTTTTGGGCACAAGAACCAAAGAGAGTTCTTATTGAAAAACTCCACATACCTTGAATGATGAACTTTAGATCGATACTCATTTTTGAGATGTTAATCATGCCTTTGAATGATGGTTCTTGGAGTTCTTGAACTAGGAACTTGGAATCTTGAATAAATTTGCAGAATTAATGGTGAACTTTGGAGGTTCTTGAAGTTGGATGTAGGAGCTTAGGGTTTTCTTTTTGAGGGAGTTTGATGAAATATAACATATAATGCTTCTAATAGGCTTTAATATAGGGTTTGAACGGATATTGGGTGAGTAAGAATGACCAAAACGCCCCTAAAAATCAAATAATTCTCGAATTTGTCCTTTGGTGGACTGTTTTGCTAGTCTGAAGTAGATCAACCATAACGTTTTACTCCGATATTCAAATTAGATGAAACTAATTTCATTAGAAAGAGGACTATCATATATTTCCGTTGATATATAGTATCTCACCCAGATCATTGTGTACGAGGAGTTATGATCGTTTGAAGTTGACCCAAAAATTCACTTTTGATAGGCTGAAGTAGATCAACCATAACTTTTTGCTTCGATAGACAAATTAGATGAAACCAATTTCATTGGAAAGAGGAGTCGCATAGATTTCTATTGATATATAGTAGATCATACAGATCATTATGTACAAGGAGTTATGATTGTTTAAAGTTGGAGCAAAAATACGCCAGGCCTCAGTACTTTTTCCTGCATGTTTTACTGTTCACTAGTATTCACGATTCGATGGGAATGTTCATTACTCGTCGCTCGGGTGTCCATTTTGGATCATCCACATATCGTTGGAAAGATTATTCGATACTCTAAGAAATGGTGGGTCATAATCTAAGACATTACGCACGAAAAATTTATAATTCATTCTAGAAGATAGAACCCAACACGTTCACGCACAAAATTTCAACGAAAAATTTCCCGGGGTATTACATCATCCCTCCTTGGAAACATTCGTCGTTGAATGATGCTAGACATTCCAAGATTAGATAGGGAATAGATCATACAACTGAAACCATTTGTTAGAATCATCACCATATCGTTTCTCACTCCGAATGTAACATAAAATGCATAAATTCAAGAAACTACAGTTGAACACATAATAAATGAAGCTGAACTGCTGCAACTTTTATCAAAAGTGTATGATTTAGGAAAGAACGGTACCTTCGGCTTGATCGGAGTTTGCAGAAAATAGGTGCGTGTAATTGGATTGCATATCCGCCTTAGCTTCCCAAGTTGCTCCCTCAATAGATTGGTTTCGCCAAAACACCTTGACCAAGGGAACTTCTTTGTTCCTTAGTCTTCGGATAATGAAATCAAGAATCTCAACAGGAATCTCATCAAAAGAAAGATTTTTTGAATGTCAGCACTCATAGAGGAATCCACTACCACGTCATCGCTAATATGCTTTCTAAGCATGGAGACATGGAATATTGGATGAACAGAGGATAACTCAGAAGGCAACTCGACTTCATAAGCTACATTATCAACACGACTAAGAATTTTGTAAGGATCAACATAACGGGGACTAAGCTTCCCCTTCTTTCTGAATCTCTTCACCCCCCTCATGGGTGAAATTTTCAGATACACTAGGTCACCAACTTCAAACTCAAGGTCTCTCCTTCTAACATCCGCAAATGACTTTTGACGACTCTGCGCAGTTTTCAACCTTTCCCTCATTAACTTAACTTTTTCCATAGCCTCAAATACCGAATTAGGACCACTCACAACCACTTCACCCACCTCAAACTAACTTATGGGTGATCTGCACTTTCTTCCATATAAGGATTCAAATGGAGCCATGCCAAACTAGAGTGGAAACTGTTATTGTCATCAAACTCTATCAACGGTAAGTGATCATCCCAACTTTCCTTAAAGTCAAGTGCACAAGCTCTCAACATATCCTCTAAGGTCTGGATGGTCCGCTCAGCCTGACCATCGGTCTGCGGATGAGAAGCAAAACTCAAAAGCACTTGGGTACCAAGACCCTTCTGAAAAGCTTTCCAAAATTGCAAAGTGAACTGAGTACCCCTATCCGAAATGATAGACAAGGGAACTCCATGCAGTCTGACTAGCTCTTGGATATACAATCTAGCATAATCCTTAGCAGTATATGAAGTATGAACAGGCAAGAAATAAGCAGACTTAGTCAACCTATCAACCACAACCCAAATAGAATCATGATGGCGTCGGGAAGGAGGTAAACCAATCACGAAGTCCATATTTATTTCTTCCCACTTCCAGGTGGGAATACTAAACTGTTGTATCATACCACTAGGTCTTTGGTGTTCAACCTTAATCTGTTGGCATGTTGTACAGTTAGCTACAAATGCTGCTATATCTTTCTTCATGCCACTCCACCAATAGATTTCTCGCAAGTCTTGGTACATCTTGGTGGCACCAGGATGAATAGAATATCGCACCCTGTGCGCTTCAGCCATAATCCTCTATCTTAGATCATCAACATTCGAGACACACAATCTACCCTGCAACCTCAACACACCATCTTCCCCTTGGGAGAAAACCTCTACTTTTTGGTCCTTGACTGACTCCTTCAGTCTGACCAAACTAGCATCTAAGTATTGCTTTTCCTTTACTTCCGAAACCAAGGAGGATTCGGACCTACTCTGAACCCCTATACTACCTTCAGCAGAGTCAAACAACCTAACTCCCAATCTATCCAAACAATGTACATCACGAGCCAACTCTTTCTTACCTTTTACCACATGCAAAACACTACCCATGGACACTCTACTTAGGGTATCCGCCACAACATTGGCCTTGCCTGGATGGTACAACACACTCATATCATAGACCTTTAACTATTCTAACCATCGTCTCTGCCTAAGATTCAATTCTCTCTGGGTAAACACATACTGCAGACTCTTATGATCAGTGAAAACATCAACATGGACACCATACAAATAGTGTCTCTAGATTTTCAAAGGAAACACAACAACAACTAACTCAAGGTCATGGGTGGGGTAATTTTTCTCATGGGGTTTCAACTGTCTAGAAGCATAAGCTATCACCTTACCCTTTTGCATCAATACGCAAAAAAACCCAACTCTCGAAGCATTACAGTACACCACAAAACCATCAACACCATCAGACAAAGTCAAAACAGGGACTGAAGTGAGTCGAGTCTTCAACTCCTGAAAATTCTTCTTACAAGATTCGGACCATAAGAACTTCACTTTCTTTTGGGTCAACCGAGTCATAGGTGATGCTATAGAGGAGAATCCCTCAACAAAATAGCGGTAATAGCAAGCTAAACCCAAGAAAATTCAGATATCAGTCAGAGAAATAGGTCTAGACCAATTTCTAACAGCTTTGGTCTTTTGGGGATCAACTCTAATACCCTCGGAAGAAATTATATGACCCAGAAAAGCAACTGACCTTAGCCAAAACTCATACTTACTGAACTTGGCAAATAACTTGTGATCTCTAAGGGTTTGCAAGACAGTTCGGAGATGATCAGAATGTTCATCCTCACTACCGGAGTACACCAGTATATCATCGATGAACACTATGACAAACATATCCAAATATGATTTGAACACTCGATTCATGAGGTCCATGAAAGCTGCTGGGGCATTAGTTAACCCGAAAGACATAACAAGAAACTCAAAATGGCCATAACAAGTTTGGAAAGTGGTTTTCGGGATGTCACACTCCCTAACTTTGAGTTGATGATAGCCGGAACAAAGGTCCATCTTTGATAAATAACTTGCACCTTGCAATTAATCAAACAAATCATCTATTCTCAGAAGGGGTACTTATTTTTTACGGTGACTTTATTCAGTTGGTGGTAATCAATACACATACGCAAAGAGCCATCTTTCTTTCTCACAAACAACACAGGAGCATCCCAAGAAGAAATACTGGGACTTATGAAACCCTTATCTAGTAGATCTTTGAGTTGCTCTTTCAACTCCTTAAGTTCTGCAGGGGCTATACGGTAAGAAGGAATAGAAATAGGCTGAGTATTAGGAAGAAGATCAATCCCGAACTCTATCTCTCTATCAGGAGGTATCCCTAGGAGATCATCCAGAAAGACATCAGAAAACTCATTGATAACGTAAACAGACTGGAGAGTTGGAGTCTCAAACTTAGTGTCTTTGACTCTAACCAAATGGTAAATACACCCCTTGGAAATAAGCTTTCTAGCTTTGAGGTAAGAGATAAAATAACTCTTGGGTGACACACAATTCCCAGACCACTCAAACACGGATGCACCTGAAAACTTAAACTTGACCACTCAGGTCCGACAATCAATAGAGGCATAAGAAGAATACAACCAGTCCATACCCAAAATCACATCAAAATCTACCATGTCTAACTCAATCAGATCAGCTAATAAGACTCTATGAAGAACGGTAACAGGACACTTTTTATACATTTTCTAGGCAATAATCGAATCACCTACCAGCGTAGAAACTAGGATAGGCTCAGGAATAATCTCAGGACTCATTTCAAAATTCACAGCAATCAAAGGTGTAACATATGAGAAACTGGATCCAGGATCCAACAAAGCATACACATCAAAATGAAATATACAAAGCATACCAGTAACAACATCGGGAGAGTCCTCCTATTCCTGGTGGGATGGTAAAATATAGAATTTATTCTGGCGCTGCTCGCCAGCATTGCTAGAAGAGGCGCCCTGAGCTAGGGCTGGGAGAGTCACTGGAACTGGAGCACAAACAGTTTGAGTCTGGGTCTGAGGGCGATATTCATGATGCCCTTGTCCATTATGTAGACATTCTCTAACTCTATGACCTATGTCACCACACCGGAAATAACCCCTCTCTTACCCCAACACTTACTCAAATGAGCCCTACCACACTTCGGACACATGGGACGATTTGGCTTACTGCCAGCACTGTACTGGGACCTAGATGCATATGACTTAGTACCTTGGTCCTGCCTATCTCTAGGCACGGGAGCACTAGCAGATGATGGTGCCGACACAGACAAACAATCTTGATACTGAGGGCGACTCCCTCCCTGCGATCTAGTCTGACCCTGTCTGTGCTGCTTAGACCTAGCTCTCTTATTTTCTCTCATTCTATCTCTCTCCTTAATCTTGTCTACCTCAATCTATTGGGCATGAGTCATCATCCTAGAAAGATTCATCTCACTATTCAGCATAGCAGACCTACACTCCTTAACCACATAACTAGACACTCCAGTCACAAACTTACTCATACTAGCCCAATAATCAGCCACTAAGTCAGGAGCATACTTGTCCAACTGATTGAACTTTAGAAAGTACTCCCTAACAATCATAGAGCCCTGTCGCAGGTTCATAAACTCTTCCACCTTCGCTTCTCTCATCTCTAAAGGGAAAAACTTATTCAGGAATGCATCCTGGAACTCTAGACAAGTTGTAGGGATAGCTCGCTCACCTCTATCTTTCCTCCAAGCAACAACCCAATCATAAGCAAATTTTTTCAATCTATACGCAGCCAAATCCACACTATGTTCCTCAGATACATGCATCACCTGAGTAATCTTTTGCACCTCCTCTAAAAACAAATCTCGATCTTCATCAGACTTGGACCCATAGAATTCTGGCGGATTCATCCGCATGAAGTCACAGATCTTGGCAGCAGCTAAATCACCTCCCTACTGCTGTAGAGCTGGGGCCAAGTTGGCCTGAACATTTCCAGTAACAGCTTGGGCCAGCGCCTGAAAGGCTGCCCAAAATTCAGCATGAGACACATTTTCATTCAATGGCTCAGCGGGTTGAGGTTGTTGACCATTATTATTTCTTCTCGCTCGACGTGGAGACATATTTATAAAAGAGAAGAGCATGAATCAATAGTAGAGAGAGACACTTTAAGCACGATAGACTTCTGAAAGAAAGAATCATACTTTTTCCTAAAACGTCTTATAGCCTTTTACTCATAGATGTGGTGCGCTACACACCGATGATCAAGACTCTACTTAACGCAGCTTGTCAGACTCCCTAGGACACCTTAAAACCTTAGGCTCTGAAACCAAGTTTGTAACGCCCTAGAAAATAGGTCTCGAAGCGTCATACGGTGCTTGAGGCTGTGAGTAGCCCCAAGCTAACCCTTTGAGCTATTTTCATTAAGTTCAACACAAATCAACAGGGTTTTCATAAATAACCCTCAAATATCAACAGAGTAATCATCATCCAAGAATAAAAGAATTTCAGAAAGATAACAAAATACAACTTATTACTCAACTCCCAATATCTATAATAGTCTGACAAGTCTCTAAGAAAATCATTAAAACCAACAATCCATTGAGACATGCCCCAACTGACTCATACTTAGTTATCAGATGTAAACAATTCTGTGAAACTAACATCAGACATCACGTCCTCAGAACATGAGGAATCACCATAAAAGAGGATGTAGAACAGCGTGCCCAAAGAATCACTGTCGAACCTAGAACTGAGCACCTGAACCTATATTCCGAGAAAATACAGCCCATATTCGAAGATGTGGGTCAGTACTATGGAAAGAAACCGAGTATATGGGGGTGTATGTAGTTGTATAAATATCATTATCATAAATATTTATAAGAAATATGCAGGATGTATGAAAGACTCACATAGCCCGAAGAAAATAATCATAATCATGAGAGGATGAAATAAGTACAATAACACATGTGAGTCATCATATAATTTGTCAATCACTTTTAGTTCCTCAAGAATATCAATTCTCATAATGTAAATATCATTTAAATCTTTCAAAAGAATAACTTTCACAATTTCACTTTCAAATCACTTCACCATTCACCACAGACACAAGGAAACACACACACACTAGGAGATCCTATAAACGACATAAACCATATGAGCTACATGGTGTCCAACGTACAACCCACGTAGGGGAGAGCCGTCCTATCCTTTCCATCAGAGTAGGACTATCGATATCAAATCCACACAAACTAGTGATCACTATATAAATCAGCCTCAGGCTCACTCCTATGGGGGCACGTAGTTCTAGGGAAGTAAGGTCGCTTTATACCTCTCACTCGATGCTAAAGATTTCTTCCAGACTTAGCTCAGATCATTTCAAAGACAATCCATAACAAATCAATTTCAGTAATATATAAATATACATCAGGAGCCATCATGCTTCCCATCTATCAAAATCAACCACGTTGTGGATTTCTTTCACACTCGAGTTCAAAACAACTCTATTAAGATCAAAAGGTCAAATCATTCAAAATATATAAAATATTCAACATCAATGTGCTTATAACACACACTTTCTAAAAAAGAAATATAAGTTCCAATGGGGATTCATGACCCAAATATCAAAATCATGATAAACATCGTTCAAGATTTATGCTTTATATCACCACACATGTAAATTCATCTTTCAAAATCATAAACATCAAGATTTCATAATAATCATCATAAGATATGGGTTTATGCTTCAAATTCATAAAAATCAAATAAAAATCATGCCTTTGTAAAGAAAATTACTTTTGGGCACCAGAACGAAAGACAGTTCTTGTTGAAAAATCCCACATATCTTGAACGATGAACTTTAGATCGATACTCATTTTTGATATGTTAATCGTGCCTTTGAATGATGGTTCTTGGAGTTCTTGAACTAGGAACTTGGAATCTTGAATAAATTTGCAGAATTAATGGTGAACTTTGGAGGTTCTTGAAGTTGGATGTAGGAGCTTAGGGTTTACTTTTTGAGGGAGTTTGATGAAATATAACATATAATGCTTCTAATAGGCTTTAATATAGGGTTTTGATGGATTTTGGGTGAGGGAGAATGGCCAAAACGCCCCTAAAAATCAAATAATTCTCGAATCTGTCCTTTGGTGGACTGTTTTGCTAGTCTGAAGTAGATCAACCATAACGTTTTACTCCGATATTCAAATTAGCTGAAACCAATTTCATTATAAAGAGGACTCTCATATATTTCCGTTGATATATAGTATCTCACCCAGATCATTGTGTACGAGGAGTTATGATCGTTTGAAGTTGACCCAAAAATTCACTTTTGATAGGCTGAAGTAGATCGACCATAACCTTTTGCTTCGATAGACAAATTGGATGAAACCAATTTCATTGGAAAGAGGACTCGTACATCTTTTCTTTGATATGTAGTAGATCATACAGATCATTATGTACAAGGAGTTATGATTGTTTAAAGTTGGAGCAAAAATACGCCAGGCCTCAGTACTTTTTCCTGCACGTTTTACTTTTCACTACTATTCACAGTTCTATTGGAATGTTCATAACTCGTCGCTTGGGTGTCCGTTTTGGATGATCCACATATCTTTGGAAAGCTTATTCGATACTCTACGCAATGGTGGGTCATAATCTAAGACATTCCACATGGAAAGTTTATAATTCATTCTAGAAGATAGAACCCAACACGTTTACACACAAAATTTCAACAAAAATTTTTCCAGGGTATTAAAAAAATCAAAGACACCTTTTCAATAACCATTTCTTTGATAAAATAATAACCATTTTTATTAAGTTGTGGCAACAAATTGTATATCTGTTGTATCAAATAACCCTTCTTTGGCAATAAATATACCATCTGTTGCAACAAGTTGACCATCTATTTTAGGAGCTTTTTGGATTTCTTCTAACAGCTGATTTATCAGTCACAACAGATGGGGAATTTGATGCATCAGCAACATTGAATATGTTAGAGAGAAAAAGTCAAGACTGTTTACCTTTTATTTAACAATCATCATATACCTTAATTAATCCAATGTTGTGACCTTTGTATTATATAATAAATAAATAATTTAAAAAATTGATTTAAAAATAAAAATGGTGAAAATTCATGATCAATTATTAAATTTAAACAACCGTTCTTTACGGTTATAGATTATGTTCATCACTTATATCCTTGTTAATTATTTACGAACCATTTTTAATATTAAATAATCAAAAAGTCATGACTTTTCACCCTCTTAATAACAATAACACTTTTTTTATTAATAACTGTCTGTTGCAATGTATGATTCATCTGTCACGTCATATTAACCATCTGTGCAACATATGATTCATCGATTGTCACAAGTACTCAATTCTTACCTCCAACCGTCGATATGTTGATAATGAGGAATAGACAAAATGATAATTAAATATTAAATAAGAATTAAAAATTTAAAGTCGACCAAACATAGATTTTTTAATCCATAGAGACTCTTCTCCCATAGAGGACAAGAGTTATCAGCAGAAAAGCTAAGAGATTGAGCTCGTTTGATTTTTGTACTAATTAGGGCAAAGGTTTTGATAGTTTAATGAGCCTAAAGTTACGTAACATTTGATATGATTGGTGGAATCAAGATCAAACGTTACATAATTGTAGGCTAATTAATCTATCAAATCCTTTGAATGTTTTTTTAGCAAGCTGCATTGAACAATACAAGATAAAAGTGAGTTGTTCAACTATTGGGACCACTGCTTGAGTGTGGATTAACACATTTTGACCTAAAAAAAATATAACAAACCCTTCAGCCTTCTGAAGAAAGTGTTTTGGAAGCTTTCTGAAGGCCTTTTACAATGATACAACTTCGAAGAAAGTGTTTCTCATTGACTAGCTCACAAAAGACCAGGAACTCTATACCAACCTTAAAGACTTCAATGACAAGCTTGAATACCGAATCAGCAAGCTGGAGGCATATTTGAAAATTATCGAGATTCATAGTGGGAGGCTTCGAAGGCCTTCCCAGAGTCCAATGCACCCTAAAAGTTAGTGTAATCACTATTGAATCTCTTTATAATTCCACCAAAACTTGATCCCTTCACAATGATTGATACATAAACATGAGAAACAACTGACATTAAATCTTAATTGGGTATCAGAAATATATTCATGGTCCCTCAACCTTTTCAGTTTGGACCTATCAAACTTAACTGTAAAATTATAGATATCTTATTTGAATGATCAAGGACTAATCGATGAAAACATCATTCACAAAATTAGTGTATTCTATGTGTCTTTTCACGATAATATTATTAGTAATACATATCTCCCACATGTGAAGTGGTTCCATCTGCAAGCAACTTATTTCTCCGAACCCATCTTTACTGTAGCCTCTTGTGTTGGTCGGGCAAAAGTTGATTAATTTTTAGTTCCTTATATCTATAAGAAAAAGGAAAAAAAATTAATGTCAAATAAGAGAAGAACATTATCCATCTGTTACAACAGATGTGGAGTCTGTTTAACAGACGTGGAGTCTATTACAATAGATGTGGAGTCCGTTGCAATAGATATAGAGTCTGTTGGAATACATCAAACTAGCCTTGTTAGTGGCTTGATTTGTTCCAATAGTTGCACTGTCTGTTTCAACATCAATAACAACATAAACTACAAAGAAACAACATCAACCAAAAATAAACAACATCATTTGTTTCAACACCATCAACAACAAAGAAGCAACATCCTTTGTTCCAACACCATCAACAACACCACACCACAAGTTCTAACAACACCAACCCCACCAATAATATCAATAACAACATCAACAACAAAGAAACAAATAAAATACATACAAAAAAATGATACTGTCAACAAAGCTTTTAAACTTCTTCAAATAGATGACTTTTTTTGCATATTGTAATAAAAACAATGGTTCATTCATTCAAGACGTAAAAGTTATTTAAATTTTTTTAAATAAATATGATATAGGTAAATGGTAATTAAATTAAAAAATAAATATAAATAACTTGCAAAAAAGAAAATGAGAATGAAAGCGCAACAGTGAACCATACCTAGAATTTCAAAAGCTAGGGGATCAAAATATAAATTTCAGTCGAGAAAAGATATGGATTAGTTTAGATTCAAAAGGATCTTTATGAGAAAGAGTGGAGAAAAAAGAGACGACTTTGAAAACCCTAAAAAGGAGAGAAAGAAAAAGATGAGATGAATAAATTTAGGGTTAAAGGAGAGATAATTCTAGACATGGGTTTAAATATTCATTAATAAGTTGAGGAGCACGAGGAAGACAGGTGACATTGAAAAGACAAAATAAGACTACTCAATGAGATTTTTGAGTTATCCAAGAAATATTTTTTACCACCTTAAGTAGTACTATTTATCTATCTTTCTTCTTTCAGACCGATGATTGCTTTAAAATTAAAATAAAAACAAATATTTTCAAATAGATATGTCATCTGTTGCAACAGATATCAATATCTGTTTGAAAAATTCCAACAACTCAGTTATCTATCATTACAGATACAAATGTCTATTTGATAATTAAATTAGATATGTCATCTGTTACAACCGATAGCAATATCTGTTTAAAAATTTCCAACAGCTCAGTCATCTGTCACAACAGATACAAATGTCTATTTGATAATTAAATCAGATATGTCATCTGTTGCAACAGATATAAATATCTGTTTGAAAATTTCCAGCAGCTCAGTCGTCTGATGCAACAATTTTCTTTACAATTGATTTAGATAGAACTAGGGACTAGAACATAGGGTGAATTACAACTTCAATTGAGTCCTTGCGATTGGATGACTTTGGTATTGCGTTCTTCCTGACCTGAGTCGTTGATCGATCACTCTGAGTTGACATATATTGTATTAACTTATTATTGAGCTAATACCTAAATTGATTTATATAGAACTAGGAATGAGTGCATAGGGTGAAGTACAACTTCAATTAAGTCTTTGCGATTGGATGATGTTGGTATTGTGTTTCTCTCAACTCGAGTCATTGATTGGTCACTCTGAATCTAAAAATTTTGTATTAACTTATTATTTAGCTAATACCTAAATTGATTTAGATAGAACTAGGGATAAGTACATTGGGTGAAGTATAACTTCAATTGAGTCTTTGTGATTGCATGATGTTGGTATTGTGGTCCTCCCGACCCGAGTCGTTAATCGATCACTCTGAGTCAAAATGTTTCATATCTTAAAAAATAATTAAGATCAATTCGGACCAAATTAACTTTTTCAAAACTTTTCATTCTTTTTCAATATACAAATCAACCCATACAAATCATCTATTTGGTGGTGGGGGGGAAATTTTTCATAATTTCAAATCTCAATTTTCTCGCTTTTCCCTCTCTCTCTCAACAATACAGACAATAGCTACTCAATAATATTTTCAACCCTTCATAATAGATCAATTTTCTTCCCATATCCAACTGTATAGTTGTTATTTTCAACTCCAATCTTGCTTGTATCCGTCATTTTCTCTGTCTTCATTGGTAACAAAGTTCGAGAAGAGTTCTATATTTGTTATTTTTTCTAAAAATTAGGGCTTTTTTGTTAATGATGAAAAAAAGACTTTTAGTTGTATTATCTTTAAGAATGGGTTAAGAATTTTGAGTTTTGATGCGAAGAACTTAGGAAGAACCCAAGAAAACTTTAGTTTTTCTTGCAGTGTTTCGTTGACTATCATGGTATTATTGGATGGTGATTGTGGTATTGTTGGTGGTTGTTGTTGGTGTTGTCGGTATTGGTGATCTTGGTGGTGGTGTAGGTGGTCTTGGTGGTGGTGTTGGCGATTTTGGTGTCCTTGGTGCGGGTATTGGTTGCATTGGTGGTGATCTTGGTGGTCAATCTATTGCAACAGCTGGAACATCTATTGGGAGATATTAAATAGGTGTTCAAACAGATTCCCCATCTGTTCCATTTGATGGGTTATCCATTGGAGTATTTATTTATAATGTGGCGTATAGTAATTTATTGAAATTTGTCTTAGCTTTTTTTTTTTTTAAAATTATGCAGACATCAAATATAGTCTATTTTTTATTTTTCTGTTGTTTGTAGTTAAAAGATATCTCGCAAAAGGAAAGAAACTGAATGTGGATCAACTTCTAACCACCCAACAAAAAAGGCTAGAGTACAGATGGATTCGGATGAACTTCCTAAACAATCTCAGTCAGGGAAAACTGAGGCTGAGAAAAGTTATAAAAAGGGAGGTGGAGAAAGGTATATAGAGGCTGGAGAGGAAAATAAAAGTGAGGAAAGAAGAATATAAACAAAATGATAATGCCTCACCAATGAGGCATGGAATTAGATCGAAATCCCAACATGACGCTGTCAAAACTATTATTATTGACGGGTTTCAAGTTGCGATGCCGATAGATGACCCTTCAAAATTAACTGGTGATCTTGTACTTAAATGTTAGTTGGAAAATAAAATTGTCTTGTCTTGATTAATGTAAAATGACAAGTAAAATGAGAAATTAAATTAAACAATTTAAAAGCTAAGAGATTGAGCTCATTTGATTTTTACACTAACTCAGGCAAAGGTTTTGATAGTTTAATGAGCCTGAAGTTACGTAACGTTTGATAGGATTAGTGGAGACAAGATCAAACATTATGTAATTCTAGGCTAATTAATCTATCAAATCCTTTGAAGGTTTTTTAAGCAAGCTGCATTGAACAATGCTCGATGAAAGTGAGTTGTTCAACTATTGGGTCTATTGCATGAGTGTGCATCAACATATTTTGACCTAAAACAAATATAGCAAACCCTCCATATATCATTTAAGCCTTCTGAAAAAAGTGTTCTGGAAGCCTTCTGAAGGCATTTTACAATCACACAACTTTGAAGAAAGTGTTCCTCCTTGACTAACTCACAAAAGACCAAGAACTCTATACCAACCTCAAAGACTTCAATGACAAGCTTGAATACCGAATCAACAAGCTGGAGGCAAGTTTTAAAATTATTGGGATTCACATACTACGAGAAGTATATGATCTTCTCCAAGATATGTTGAAAGCATCTAAGGATACAAAACACAATCAATTATATTCATATTGTTTAGGAAGTAATGATACTCCATCTAGCTTTCACTCTTGTTTGTGGTTTCGATCAGGTCAATAGCAGTGGACCTAATCAAAACCACAAACAAGAAGGCATGGGATGCAATTTTAAATTCAGAAATTTTTGCCTTCGCTTAGATTTCTTATTTTAACTACAACTGTTATTGGTGCAAGTTTTCTCGACTTATTGTATATCATTTCAACCCTCAGTGCCCATTAAGCTGCTTTTTTAGTGTTCTGCTATTTTCAATATAGGTGATCATCCCGACCAAGCTACCTTGTCGTAGCTCCCTAGAAAAGTGTCCATCTACATTATTTTCTTTCAGAGAAATAATAGACAAATTTTTAATATTGGATACACTTTTATATTTGCACTTGATTCAGATTTCTCATGTTTTAGTTTAGTTTCATTGGCCAAAATCGCTTGAAGTTCCTTTCTACCATATGTTTTCTCTTCAATTAGCTCTCAGATGATACAGTCTTTAATGCCTCAAAAATCTTTCCCAAGACGTCACACGGTGCTTAGGACCACAAGTGATCCCAAGCTAACCTATGAACTAGCATACTGTTAAGAAACTGATTAAATATGTATACAATAACTGAATTTACTCTACAGAATTATAAAAATGATGGATTCTGTGAAAAATACAATGCTGACACAACTTTTACAACATGCTAAAGGTTTGAAACGAGGGACTGAAATTATATAACTGACTTAAACTGATATCTGTGAAGCCTTTACTATACTGACTATAGATAGCTGGGACACGACTCCATGTAACACCCCAAGTCTGTACCCTGGGCACTACACGGTGCACATAATCCCGAAGGATCACAAGCTAACCCATGACTGGTACCTGCTGCATTAACTAAATAACAATGCTGTAATTATATGGAAATTAGGTAGAAACTTTCCATAAGGTTCAAAGGTATAAACAAATACTGAGTACGGTACATTAATACCAAAACTAAACATTTGTCTATAAATACTCTATATTTGAAAAGCCTCTACTGTCTGAACAAGGAGTTGATGGGAAAAGTCCCCAGATAACTCCGACTACTAAAATAAATTGAGTAATGAAATACTGGAATAATAAATCTGTCCTTGAATAATGAGGACTCACCACTAGTCTGCTGCTGATCGATCGGGCTGCTAAGTATGATCAGGAGCCCGTGCGTCTGAACCTATGATATAAGACATCATAGCGCAAAACAAAGATATGCATCAGTACTTTGAATGTACTGGTATGCTAAGTGGGGTTTGTTGAGATGCATGGGTCCATATGCATGAACGATACTGACTGAATAACATGAGTATAACTGAATGGGAGTACATATATGAAATACGTAAACTATAACTGAGGTCATGGTAACACTGGATACTACATTTAGAATCACCGGTTTACTGATATCTGAGTTTACTGATATTGTATTACTGTTAACTGAGTAAATATATTTGACAGTCCTGATTTAGTGAAACTATTTTGAGTTTCGTACTGAACTGAGTGACTATGTCTAATAGTCCTAATTTCTATATAACTGAACTAAGTTTTATTCTGAAGACTGAAACTGAGACTGTGGGAGGTAATCATCTAACTGACATACCCCTATCCAAATGGATTGGGGTTTAACCTGTAACCCTAGTTGGAAGGGTGTCAGTACCGTGCCACAGGTAAAGACAAACCGAGTCACCCTCATCTGGCAGGTGCTATGAATGAGAACGGTGGTACCCTCAACTGATAGGTAGGACACCTCATCAACCCTCAACTGGAAGGTTGATGTCTCAACCTACACTGTCTACGTAGTTCTGGAACACAAGGACTGCTTTTAAGGATCACACCCTTTGCTGGCAGGTGAGTCCACATCCTTGGGTTCACTCGGTGCTGAATTCTACTCCTAACTGAATATACACTGGACAGAATTTTAAACTGTCCTAGGATGGACTAATCTATTACTGATTCATACTGTCTGATTGAACAGAACTGAGTTCTCTGGATTCCGCTAGCTGATGGAATAAAACTGAATTCTATTAACTGACTGAACTCTACTGGGTTCTGAACTGATTACTAAACTACTGATCATGATACTATCGAGTATATTCTACAGCTACTATAGCTCTAGTTAAACAGCTAGATTTTTGGGTATTTAATACCTGTAGGACACATAGCATAGATTATTAGACATATCACAATCTTGACACATGATAACTAATTACTTGATCACCATTCATTCATTGAACCATTTTGACAAACACTTGCATAACATGAACTTGTATATATGCAAATATGACGGGACTTAACTATTCAACTTACATGAACAATCCACCAACACTTTGAGGGCATAGTATATGTACACAATACTAAACAACATGGGGGCATTACAATTTCAAATACAAAATTCATAATTCAAAGGTTTTAACATGAATTCTCATCATGCAAACACATATAATAAACAATTTCATACAAATCTTGCAACTAATCATGGATTAGGAACTCCATTAACACGGAAATCATGATCGTATTCAAACCAAACCATGAAATTCATTAAACTCATGAACTTCTAGTAAAAAGGGTTACTTGAACTCAAAGGGTGAAAGGAAACCCTTGGATGAACACTTGACATACCTCAATGCCTGAATTCTTAAAAATTGGTGGTGCAATACTTGGGATTTGAATCTTGGGATGATATCTCTAGGGTTTGTTGTTGAATGATTTTGAGAGAAAATAGTGTAATTTTCTTTGTGACGTCTGAATTTCATGTTTTAGGGGATAATTCAAAATGTGGAAATGTCCCAAATACCCCTCTGAACGTCGTTTTAATAACTGAAAAACGTGCCTAGTGATGCAAAGACCGACGCATTGCGTCGAGTCTACATCAGCTTATTGGAATTTTCACTAGCCCAACATACTCATTGAGACAATGGACGACATGGCGCATTGATATCGCGTTGATCCACTAGTTTAGACCTCCAAACGTGCCTCAAATAAAGTCCAAAAAGTTTGAAACTTGTTCGAGAACACCTACTGACATTCTTGATCATGAATTGACCTAAAAATCGATATTTAAAGGTCATAAGGGTCATGAAAAAAAGATCTCCAACTTACCAAGGCTAAAATAACTCTAAGTATGAACACTTAGCTGAATTTTTCTACGTCTGGGATCCCTTATTAGCCTTTATAGGACTGATCAAGCTTAGAATTTTGTAGGGTCTTATAATATCTCCCCTTGGGAATATTCATCCTTGAATGACAATGACTAAGCTTAGAATACTGATAGACTAAATTTAGATATGAGACATGTATAATTGAAGCATAATTTCATGGCTGAAATTACTAATAAACCAAAATTTCATACTGAAATGCATATCTGATGCATGTGTATATAGTTGAACATGCTTCATGAATGCAGGACTGGGATTGTTTATAAGCGGAGTTTCTCATGCTGAACATACATATCTAATGCATGAAGACACAACTGAATATGCAATGGTAACTGGTACCAAGTCTATAAAGTAAAATCTGAGCATGGAATTGAGTAAGTTTAAGGAAAAACTATTACCTTTGGATGAGTCTGAGTTTGCAGAGAAGAGGTGATGATACTTAGTCTGCATATCTGCCTCTACTTCCCAAGTAGCTCCCTCAATTGACTGGTTCCGCCAAAGAACTTTGACTAGAGGGATTTCTTTGTTCCTCAGTCTACAAATCTGATAATCAAGGATTTCGACTAGAATCTCCTCATAAGAAAGGTTGTTCTGAACTTCTATACCCCCTACAGGGACTACAACTGTTGGGTCACCTATGCATTTCTTAAGCAAGGAGACATGGAACACTGGATGGACTAAAGCAAAATCTAAAGGAAACTCAAGATCATAAGCTACCTTTTTGAAATGATAGAAAATTCGGTAATAATTGACATATCGGGGACTGAGCTTTCCCTTCTTGCCAAATCTCTTCACTCATTTCATAGGAGGGATCTTTAAATATGCATAATCACCAATCTCAAACTTGAGATCCTTTCTCCGCACATCTGTATTTGATTTTTGTCGGCTTTGAGCTATCTTAAGCCTTTCCCTGATCAACTGAACCTTCTTTAAGGTTTTAAACACCAAGTCAAGACCTACCACTGCAGCCTCTCCCACTTCAAACCAACTAATGAGAGACCTACATCTCCTCCCATAGAGTACCTCAAACGGAGTTATCTGAATGCTGGAATGATAGTTGCTGTTATATGCGAACTCAATCAAAGGAAAGTGGTCATCCCAAATACCTTTAAAGTCTATCGCACACGCTCGCCGCATATCCTCTAAAGTCTGAATAGTCCTTTCTGCTTAACCATTTGTCTGAGAGTGAAAGGCTTTACTGAGGTGAAATTTGGTATCAAGACCTTTTTGAAATGCCTTCCAGAAATAAGAGGTTAACTGCGTACCTTTTCTGAGATAATAGATAATGGAACTCCGTGCTATCTGATCAACTTTCTAACATAGAGTTTGACATAGTTCTTCGCTTAAAAAGAGGTGTCAACTAGGAGAAAATGAGCTGATTTGGTCATCCTATCTACAATGACCCAGCATGAATCGTGCTGATGACGAGTACGAGGTAAACTCATCACAAAATCTATGTTCACCTCCTCCCACTTTCAAGTGGGGATATTGAACTCCTGCATAGACCCACTAGGACTTTAATGCTTGATCTTAACCTGCTGACATGTTGAGCACTTGGCTACAAACTCTGCAATGTCTCTCTTCATCCTACTTCACCAATAGATCTCATGCAAATCACGGTACATCTTAGTGGCCCCTGGATAAATAGAGTAACGTGTACCATGTGTTTCTGCAAGGATCCTCTGTCTCAGGTCATCTACACCTGGCACACATAGACAACCATGACAACACAAAACACCATCTCCCCCTTGGGAGAAAACCTCTATCTTCTGATCTCTGACTGATCCTTTCAACATAACTAGACTGGGATCCCTATCCTGCTTTTCCTTTACTTTGGAAACTAGAGATGATTCTGAACTACTCTGCACCTAAATATTACCTTCTGCTGAATCAACTAAGCGGACACCCAGTCGGTCAAGCTGATGAAATTCCTGAGCTAACTTCTTCTTACCACCCTCCACATGAGCAAGACTACCCATAGACATCCTACTTAGAGCATCAACCACTACATTGGCTTTACCCGGATGATATAGGACGCTCATGTTTTAGTCCTTCAACAACTCCAACCACCTTCTCTGATAAAGGTTTAGGTATTTCAGAGAGAACACATACTGTAGGCTCTTATGGTCAGTGAACACATCAACGTGCACACCATAAAAGTAATGCCTCCAAATTTTTAAGGCAAATACTACTGCTGCTAACTCGAGATCATGAGTTGGATAGTTCTTTTCATGGGGTTTGAGTTGTCTAGAGGCGTAGGCTATGACCTTACCTCTCTGGATCAAAACTCACCCCAAAACAACCCTGGGAGTATCACAATACATAACAAAGCCGTCTGAACTATCTAGTAGAGTCAAAACTGGGGCTGTAGTGAGTCGATCAAAACTGGGGCTGTAGTGAGTCGAGTCTTCAACTCCTGGAAACAATTCTCACAAGAATCTGACCACTAAAATTTGACCTTTTTCTGAGTCAATCTGGATATAAGGGATGCAATAGATAAAAATCCCTCAACAAACCATCGATAATAGTCAGCCGAACCTAAGAAACTCTGGATATCTAAGGAGAGATGGGTTTGGGCCAGTTTTTCACTGCTTTGATCTTTTGGGGATCAACTCTAATGCCATCATCGGAAACGATATGGCTGAGGAAGGCTACTGACCTTAGCCAAAATTTGCACTTACTAAATTTGGCAAATAACTGATGGTTTCTGAGAGTCTGTAATACTATTCTGAGATGGTCTGAATGATCATGCTCACTGCGGGAGTAGACAAGGATATCATCTATGAAGAGTATGATGAACATGTCCAAGTACTACTTAAACACACGGTTCATCAAGTCTATGAAAGCTGCTGGGGCATTAGTAAGACCAAATGACATGACTAAGAATTCGAAGTGACCATACCAAGTTTAGGGGATTAGTAAGACCATATCAAGTCCATCAACAAGTCGCGTCAATATCGCATTGATGCACTGGAATATGTCTTTGAAAATCCAACTAAGTTAAGTTCTTCAACATTTGGCGCGACATGTCGACATCGCATTATGTCACTGGAATTATTATTTCAAATCTGATTAAGTCTCAAAACTTACGCATCGACGTGGTGCATTGACTTTGCATCGATGAACTCGAAGTTGCTCATGAAATTTTGGCTAAGGCACCACATTTACCAGTCAATGAGACGCATCGAGTTTGCGTCGCATCACTAGAATTTTATTCCAGATCTTCTCTTTCTTCTCATAAATCTTCAGTTCCTTTCTTTTATCTTGGTCTCGTGTTTGTACATGTGTTTTTGACTTTGATCAACATGATCTTTCACATCTTTAGGATATGTATCCAATTTTCTTCCCAATCCATAGAAAATTTACCCTATATCTCTAATACCATCGGTTAGCCACGAAACATAATTTAACTCACTATTCAATTAAATTAGCACAATTTTTATTCTTAAAACAAGTCCAATTATGGGTGAATAGTGGTGTTTAGACATATAAATATGCCCAAGATCACCACCCCACACTTAAAACCTTGTTTCCTTGTTTGTCCTTGAACAACTTCAAGCAACACAATCATCAAACCTTCTAATCACAACCTAAGAGTCATGCTAGCGTTGGGCACATGAACACTTTATTTCACAATTTATTATCCCAATAATGACATTCAATCCGACGACAAACTTGATAAAAGCTCGCAATCAAGCAACACAATAAGTAATCCGAACTTTTATCCGCATACACCCTCACAACAAGAAAGTTTTCCCCATATCACTCATAATTTTTCAATTTTAATCATGAGGGAAATATCAAAATTCAATCACTCGCTCTCAACAAAGAATTCATACATAATAGGTGATAAAAAACCATAAGATTGCCCTTAATGTAATATTTCACTAATAGTCAGATGTTGAAATGTAAGATCAATTCGGTCTTTTATGGTTGTAATGCAGGCTAAGGGACGGGTAGGTACTATTTTGGAAATAGTGACTAATCTCCTTAAGCACTTTAATATATAACCATCTTCAATCAAAATCACATCTTATCATCCTAACTCTTTATTTCATTATCTTTACACATCCATTGTTTCACCCCAATCTTTTTAAGCACATTACCATACTATAATAAGAGCATTTTTCTTTTTTTTCATCATAATTCAATTCTCACATTTTATTCACACCCCAAATTCTTGTTACACACCCCTATAGTAGCCACCCTCAACCTAAGACATTTACCTTGGTTAAGGTGCACATTTTCCTAAATGGACCAGGGCCAAAACAGGTTCATTGTAACAAAAGCCGGCAACAATAACTTAAACTTTCATTACATATCTTTTTCTAACTCCTAACCATCACAATTAAACGCACAAAGAACACTTCTCTAGAGCTTCACTTTCACCTTTTTCCTTCTTAATATTTCACATTACCTCTTATTCCATTAACTATATTAAAGCGCTTAGGAACTATGGATTGAATTCAGGTCTATCAAAGAAATGATTCAGCTGCGGATGAGGCTACCAAAGAAATCAAGCTATAGGCTCAACGGGGCTAGCTAAGGTCATGCATAAGGGTAGGTAGATAAAGTCTTTACAATTCAGTTAAAAAAGAAATACCTAAATCACTTCCTACATCCAACACCCTTTATTTCACTTTGTAAACACACCGGGCAAGTTCTTGTCATTCCTATATATGTAGAATATAAACAAATACTCACTAATTCAGTGCATGCTAAGAATCAAGTCGGATCCTTACGGTTTTCGATATTGCTTTATCAAATTTAAAATTAAGCCAATCAAAATGAACTACACTTGTTGGGATTTAACATCTAAAAACATCTCATTCTTTTGTTTCAACATAATTGCATTTATAGTAAAAAAATAAAACATCTTTGACCAACACACAACATTTATCAAAAGTCGCACTTGCGGTCCTATCATTTTCTCAACTTCTAAAGATGCACTCCCCTTAAGACGATTGTCATCCATCTATCATAAAAGAAGGCAACTATCTATGACATTGGATAATGAGAATTTCCAAAAAGGGCACACATAATTACTGTAATCTAAAAATTACCACGAAGGGTAAAAATAAAGCAAACACTTTAAACTAAATTTGCCAAAAAGGGCAATAATGTCAACTTACAGAACCGACAAAACATATAACATAATTTGTTCAACCAAAACAAATAAAGCCCAACATGGTTCAGAAATTAAAGATGAAGGAGATAAAGATGAAAATCAAAGATGGCCAACCACCCCACACTTAAATACAACACTGTCTTAGTGCTAGCAATAAGCATAAGGAAGGCATCGTACTCCTTGCTCAGTCAAATGTCACTAACGCCATCACATCATCGTCAACACCATCATCATTGCCTAAGTCATCTCCTAATCGCCATTATATGACTGCTCCTCATCTACGTATTCATCATCAGAATAACCCATGTGCCTCTCCTCGTCTGTGGGGACGTCATCATCCAATGGCCTATCAAAATTTTGACCAATATGTAGCATAGTTCGAGCATGAGGTCCTAGCGGATAGTCCAACTCGACAGCACAAATCTCCTGTTGGGTGGATGGATGCCCCCATTTTTCAAATGCAATATAGTGAGCCCATATATATGGGCTGTGATCTCATGATTTCGAGCTTGGCGCTCGGGCATAGCCAAATTTACACCATGAGGAGCAGGTCCCTTAGTGCGGGAAAAATTCAATGGTCTATCACCAACAGCTGGTATATAATCCACCTCCTCCTCTAGCACACTCTGCTACCTCAGAAATCTAGTCAGCAACCCACTAAAACCATATCTACGACCCCCCAAAAATCTGGCCTTTCTCCTTGTCAAAAAAATAATAGCACCAATATTCAAATCCACATCTTTATGTATCAGAGCATAAATGATACAAACCCTAGTCACCTCCATCAAATGTGTACCATGAATAAGATAAGCATAGATGATTCTTGCCCATAAATGAGCCTCCCTGTTTAAAGGAGCAAATGGAAGTGACACATGAGTACTACCTTCTTTGTGATGAATCCACCTGGCCATCCAATGAGTGTCGCAAAGGAGATAATGGATGTGATGATATGGTGGCTCAATAATCATTCTCTTTAATGGCTTCACATCCACAAAGGTTGTACCTAGCAGTTTATTAATTGTATTAGCAGTAAAAGTGATCACATGGCCACGTACCTCAACCGCAGAGTCTTTTGGGTTCCAATTCACATAGAATTCCCTTACTAGGCTTAAGTTGCATTCATTTGGCAGCCTAAAGAGAAAATTCATGTCTTGCGCCTCTATCCTTCGCACTATAGATGGATATTGTTTTATCAAGCTTACCTTATTAATGAATTGATCAGCAGAATATTTCGACTCTTTATGCTGCTAATAATATTTTCTCCCTACTTCAATCACAGCCTTGTCCCGAACCTCTTTTGACCCCTAGGAACATGTGGGTCTGAGGGCACACGATCAGCTTGGCGGCTTCTCTTATGCCTGGGCTTAGACGTACCAGCTATATTCTTCCCCTTGCTTCATTGTTGATGGATTCTCGACATTGTAGCTATCAAACATAACATCACACAAACATATAAAGCAAACACCTTTGGAACTAGCAACCACTAAGTGTGAAATTTACCCCACACTTAGTTTCTAGCATAGGTTCATAAAAGAGGGACTCAAGGTACTCAGAATTTCCTTGTTCAACACAATTACCATCATCAATTTTTCAGCATCAAACAAAAGTTTCATTTCAAGGATATGGCAGTTTAAGCAAATCTCATCACACTAACCTAGTGGCTAGTAAATTTTATAGAGCAAATAGGCTTTTATTAGAATATTATCTCTCTTTAACACTTTCACCTATGTTCATTCACATATTAAACCCGATCTCCCTTCAATAGCACCCAATTAAGAATTTAATAGCTATCACTAAAGTGGAGTAAGATTTGAATCCACCCCACACTTAGTTGCAATTATGTGTAAAATCAATCATATCCTAAATCATTGAAATTCAACACATGGTGCAGCAAAACATTCAATTATCTATCAATTCTGATCTCAGACCCTTAGTGTAACAAAATTAGTTAAATCATGAATCCCATTTAATAGTACATTAGCCTCCCACGCGAGAAAAAGCAAACCAAAAAAAACATGTCACCATCACCCCCTAATGTCATCCAACCAGATTGTAAATTAACATTCAATGAAAGTTCAAATAATTTAAAAACAAAACATTGGACATTCGACTTCAATTCAAGCTAATTTTCATATCACAAATTTTAATGAAATAAACTTATGACATCTAAAAATATGAAAAATTACCTCGTTCTTAGTTGAAAGAATGAAGAAAAAGTTGAATCTTGTTGTTATTGCCAAGAAAGGACTAGACTTCTAAAGGGAGCAAATTTAGGGTTTTTGAAAAATTGGGGCGGCGGGCTAGGGTTTAGGGAGTGAGGAAAAAAATTAAGTGAGATGAGGTATTTATAGAGGGGATAAATTAGGTTAAATTTTGTACTGATGGATATAGATGATGCGACGCTTCAGCAATCACGTTGTAGAATTGATGCGATACGTTGAGTCTGTCTCATCACACTAGAAGTTGTCTCAAATAATTATTCTAAGTGTTACCTGGATGAACACTGACGTGACATAATGGGTAACACATTGTAGGACCAACGTAATGTATTGACATCACGTCAGTTCACTTGAAATAGCCTTAAATTTTTTTTCTAAGTGTGGGCATGATGCATATCGATGCAACACGTCAAGATAGCGTCGATCCACTGGAAATTGCATCCAAAAATTTTCTAAGGCTAAATTTTCCATATTTTAATGTATCTTTTCTTACCCCTTACCTTTTTCTTACCATGTATCACCTATTTACTTACTCAAAGGTCAATGTTCACCTCTTCTCATCTTTTCTATCTCCACCAAGTTTCTCATTTCTGCATATCAACCAAAAACAACTAAATCATTTAAGAAAAAGTGGGTTGCCTCCCCCCGAGTTCCTTAGTTTTGATTGTGGTACGACTTATCTTTTTGTCCTTAAAAACTAAAAATTAAACTACCTATTACATTACATTTGTGGGTTGCCTCCCACACAACGCCTTATTTTATATCGTGGTACGACGTATCTCAATCTCACTCCTCAACAAAAGTGATGGATACATTGTGCTTGTCTCCATGATCAGCTCAGTAATGCTTCACACGTTGTCCATTCACTAGAAACTTCTCAGTGTTCTCTTTGTTCCATAATTCAACCGCTCCATGAGGTGTCATTTGTACTACTTCGAATGGTCCAGACTACTTAGACCAGAATTTTCTTGGAAATAACTTTAATCTTGAATTAAATAGCAAAACAAGTTGTCCGGGTTCAAACACTCTATCTTTAATATGTCTATCATGCTATCTCTTAGTTTTCTCCTTGTAAAGCTTTGCATTCTCATAAGAATTGAGGCAAAATTCATATAATTCATTGATCTACAACAATCTCTTTTCTCCCACAGCTTTCATATCAAGATTTAACTTCTTAACAGCCGAATAAGCTTGATGCTCAAGCTCAATAGGTAAATGACATGCTTTCCCATAAACTAAATGATATGGGGAAGTACTAATAGGTGTCTTATATGTTGTCTGATATTCCCATAATACAACATCTAACTTCTCGGCCCAATTCTTTCATTGCCCATTAACCATCTTCTACAGTATTTGCTTAATCTCCCGGTTGGAGACCTCAACTTGTCCACTCATTTGTGGATGATAGGTAGTGGACACCTTATGCCTAACACTATATTTAGCTAAAATATTCTTACACCAAGTATTAATAAAGTGCATACCTCCGTCACTAATTATAGCTCTTAGAGTGCCAAATCTAGAAAATATGTTCTTCTTTACGAACTTTAGCACTACTCTTGCATCATTAGTAGGAAAAGTTGTAGCTTACACCAATTTGGAGACATAATCAACCACCACAAGGAGGTACAAATTGTGATTGGAAGGTGAAAATGGTCCTATGAAATCAATCCCACAAACATTAAATACTTTGACTTCTAGAATATTATTGAGGGGCATCTCATGACGTCTCGATATGGTACCCAACCTTTGACATTGACCACAATTCTTCATGAAAGCAATTGCATCCCTAAACAACATAGGCCAAAAAAACCAGATTGCAGCACTTTTCTTGCAGTTCTTTCACCCCCATGATCCCTCCATACCCGATATCAGAAGCATCTGTTTCAACAATCATGCGGGCTTCGGGGTTAGGAATTCCTAAGCATGGAAGGTTCTTGACTAATTCCTTAACCGTAAGGACAACATTAGTTTGGTCAGAACTCCAAGGAACAGGTGTTTTTCTAAGTCTTTTGTACAGGGGTTCGCAAACTTGTCTAATGTTGGGGATGAAATCTGCTACACAATTAAGGCTTCCTAAAAACCTTTGGAGCTGGGTTTTATCCCTAATTTCGTTAGGAAATTTAGAGGAGAACTCTATGGCTCTACAAATGGGCTTATAACTACCTTGATAGAGATCATGCCCTAAGAATCTTATGGAAGTCTGAAAGAGCTTCATTTTTTTAGCACTAACGACTAAACCATTAAATTTAACAATCTTAAAGAAAGTATCAAGATGTTTAAAATGTGAATCAATATTTTCGGAGAAAATAAGCACATCATCAATATAAACAATCGACATATAGGTATAAGGATTGAAAATATTATTCATGATGTTTTGAAACTCTGAAGGAGCGTTTTTAAGGCCAAATGGTAAGACATTCCATTCATAGTGTCCAAAAGGGACGTTGAAGGCCGTCTTATATTTATCCTTTTCAGCAATTTGAATTTGCCAGAATCCTGACTTCATATCAAACTTACTGTAAAGGTTGGCCTTGAAAGTCCTTTTTAGAAGATCCCTTTTGTTAGGAATCGGGTGTCTGATCCATTTCAGAACCGCATTCAAAGGCTTGTGATTTATTACAAGTCTGGGAGTTCCTCGCTCCTTTTCTGCACTGTTATTGACATAAAAGGCGGAGCAACTCCATGGAGAATTTGAGGTTCTGATAATTCCATATTTTAGAAGATGGTCGATTTCTTTTTTGCAGATTTCCATTATTTCCTGGTTCATTTGAATGAGCCTAGCCTTAGTAGGAATGGCCTGTTCATTAAACCCAGCAATGTAAGGAAGTTCTACTAAATGTCTTTTTCTTTCCCAAAAAGCGTTAGGAAAATCAGAGCAAATTTTTTTTCCGAATTTCTCCTAAAGATTAGTAATTTTCGTAACCATCTCCGGGGTTTTTAAAGTGTGCTCAATTTTCTTGATTTGAATTTCTTGCTTAAGAAAACAAATATGTGAGGAAAGTCTGTTAATTTTAAAAACAGTTCTTTCTTTAATAAGGTTGCCTTCTTCTTGCGAGAGGGGCCTTAATAAGGGGAAGAACAACAAGGGTGTTTAGCCACTCGTGTTTGAAATAAACATCAAAAATAAGTAATTAATCATACCCTATATTAATCCTGAAGTAAAGAAGTTCAAAAGAAATAAAAAAATACTAAAGATAAGAATTCTATGCGTTTTCACCGCTGCGAAGCTCGCCAAAAGTCCTTGGAATTATGCTCACGTGTTCCTTTTATACTTGGAAAAATTTTACCAGATCTGAAGCCTTGACGCAACGCATCGCTAATTGCGTTGATCCAGCCAACGGATCTTGTCAACATCATATTAATGCACTGGAATTTGTCTTTAAAAATCCGACTAAGTCAAGTTCTTCAACACACGACGTGATGCATTGACATTGCATCGTGTCACTGCAATTATCATCTGAAAATCTAACTAAGTTTCAAAACTTATGCATAGAAGTGACGTGTTGACTTCACATCTATGCAATGGAAGTTGCTCATGAAATTTTGGCTAAGGCACCACATTTACCAGTCGACGTGATGCGTCGTGTTAGCATCACGTCACTGGAATTTTATTCCAGTTCTTCTCTTTCTTCTCATAAATCCTCAGCTCCTTTCTTTAATCCTTGCTCTTATGCATCTAAAAATATTTTTGACTTTAATCAATATGGTCTTTCAAATCTTTGTGATATGTATCCAATTTTCATCTGAATCCATGGAAAATTTACCATGTATCTCTAATCACATCAGTTAGCCACGAAACATAATTTAGCTCATAATTCAATATAATTTACATAATTTTTATTCTCAAAGAAAGTCCACATATGGGTGAATAGCGGTGTTTGGACATATAAATATGCCTATGATCAGCGGTCAACTCAGCACTCTCAATAGAAGTCACCCCATAATATCTGTAACTTTTTGCACATGATCAAGAAATTCTTGAGGGTCCTTATCTGACTTAGACCCAGTAATGAGAGAGTCAACTTATAAGTAACCATTATTTTAGGCTGGATCTATTTTCATGAGAAAAAAAATGAGAGGTTTATGACATGAAAACTTGGGGTATTACAATCCCTCCCCCTTGGAATTGTTTGTCCTCATATGATACTGATTTGGTTGAAATCCTAGGAAAAGACTGAGATGATACACTAGATACTTACGAACTGAATCATGACTTAATGCTCTCACCTAAATAGGGTATTTCTTTAACACTCTTTTAGGAAGTTCTAATGATCTTAGGGAGTAAAGGATTCCGAGCATGATCTGAACGAGACCTCAGAATAAGAAACTACAACATTGCCCCAAATTTATAGCATGGAACATAAACCTATGAATCATAAGTTAGGATAGAAGTACTAGGCCTTAAGTAATGCAACTTCTTACTTTAAAGCTTAGGAACACTTTCTCAAATACTCTCTTAACTATACTATCCCCTTAAATACTATAATCACTTTATTCAACTTATAATTCTTACATGGCATTGATAAATCCGTCTACTAAAGTCTAACCGAACTAGATTCTCTCATTATGGTCAAGCCTAACTCAGAATCACAAGGTACTGCACCTAACACCATAGTACTACTCTGAACCATGGATTCAATACCCCATGTATTATCATAACTTCTCACTATAGGATGATTCTTCTTATCACATTAACAACTAAATTCAACCTCTTACTAGAAATCCTTTAATGCAAAACACACCTATCGTCTTAGATACCAACATAACATTCAAGCCTATTTTCGTAACCACACATGCATTTCTAAACAAATACCCATAAGAGCATCTTTCTTTTATTCTCTAATACCTATATCAATAACATCTTCCATGCACTATTCAATTCTTAGGATGATACATATAAAATATTCTCAACTAACCAAGTCATACACAAGAAAATAAACTTCACCTAAAAAATTCTTTGAAACTTATAGACTTACATAAAACCATCTTTCAATCATTTTTCCCAACATAAAACTTTTACTCTCTCCCATCCACACAACTTCTCATCATCATTATCCTGACCTGGGGGAGGTCACTCAAAGGTTGGAATGTCAGGATCCAGAACATGAAGGGATACTATGCATAGCTCGACACTTCTCCGAGGCTTGAGGAATAAAGTATACACATCATGGATTTACTAAAGAGATCTAATATAAGGACGTACATGATGTAAATCTGGACTTCACATGATCATTAAGAGTGTTACACGAGTACTAGAACTGAACATACTATAAAGTATGAGTACATGAGTCATGATCTGCATGCCCTGAATTTTGGAGTTCATAACTTATGAAATATGATTTCGACTATTGATCGAACTGGAACTCCGCATACTAGGAACTGGGAGAGTACATAATTCTCTATTATATGCATGAACATGAACTATGATCATAGAACTGATACGAAAGGCATGAGTAAATATTGGAATAACTGAAATACCAACACTGAAATAAAAATGGGTTTACTCTCATCCTTGCCTTATGATGTTCTACACTACACTGGCATCACTACTAGAATTGGGAAGTCTAACTTTGTGACTCATTCTATCATCTCCCCCTTAGCTTTAAGCCATCACTCTAAGCCTGTGGAACCCTTCACTATACTCTAAAATGAACTAAACTCACTACACTCTAGATTCTAGAACACAACAATACACGTAAATAATAAACTTACTCTGAAAGACTACACATGAAAGTGTAAAACCCACTTCAAACACTTCCTTCTGAGGTACAACTCTATCTTTCTATAGCCCTACTAGTCATCACATAATATCTTGAACACTTACTAACTTAGAATGTTCATGAGTATCACCACATCCTAAATTCACACCATATAGAGCTTCAACTCTCATTTTTATTTGCTAAATCTTACAAGATTCAAACTTAGATTCTAACACTTAACACAGATATCTTCAACCTTTAATAAACCATACTGCTTCCATCATAGCCTACTAATATCGCATCTCAAAACTTATATTTCTAAACCCTGAGAATCAAGATCATATAAACAGGGTTCAACATTATCAATCATAACTCCCTTGACTTAGCTATTTAGAATACCATATACCATCTAACTAGTCTTCTTCTACTTAGCAACTCAATGGTACTACCAACCACACAAAACACGTAATAACCTTAGAAAATAAAGCAACCCCATATCACCTTGGGTATATTTCTTCATCATTCATACAACTTCATAGTTAATTAGGAAAAATGGATGCAAACTCTTGTACATAATGTTCAAGCCTACTAGAACACTTCCTTATAACTAGCACCACTAACAAAGGAAATCATTACATCCACCTCGATGACCAATAACTATTCAAACTTAATGTCTAGTGCTAAACATGGTTTAACAACCCATCTTACATACTATTCTCACTTGGAAGCTATAAAATAAAACATCAAGAAACACTAGTTCACTAGAACTTCATAACAACAATAATCAATCATAATCATATAACCTATTTTATGATAATCCATAAACACATCCTCCTTCTATGAATCATTACATTTACCCTTTTATACATCTAGATTACTATCATAGCTCTATAAGTTACAACTAAACTCCTTTTATAACCTCAAGGGAAGCCTAAATTAATGATACTAAACCACCAAACACTTCATTAATATTCTATACTTTTTTTTCAAACATAATAAATACCATCAATAACTCCTTCCGTACATCAAACAAACAATAATTCTCCTTAACTAATAACTCCTTATCTACCTCCATTAAACTAACACACAAGGATATATCACCTTAACACATCTCAATAACATGCACAAGTTTTATCTCTATACTTTCTATCAATCATCAGTCCCACTTTTTTGTCGCTACTCTTCTATACCCATACTTCCAACCATAATAAGGTTCTACTATTCATAAATCATAGCACTAAAGTTCATAATATCCCTCGAATGCACACTATATTTAACAGTCTAGGTTCATACTATCTTCTCTTATGAGCATTATCTGTATTAAAAAGGGTCAATGGGAAATCTGAATACATATCTAATTCTATCTCAACTAAATAACTCATAAGGATGAGAACATAAACTTTCAACTTAAGGAACTTAACACACTAGAGAGTTCCTCTCAAGACCTTTGTGTGACCTCTAAAACTTCTGCTAGCAAATCTGAGAGCATTATCTAGGGAAGAACTGGAACTTGCTAATCATGTTATCTCAAGAATAAGTCATAGATGAAGAATTTTGGTGCAACACATGAGTAGATAGGAATATCTGAGAGAATAACTTTACTGAACAATCTAGAGTATAAAAGGGAGAAAACTTTTCTTAAATGCCTTGTAGCCTCTTGAAGAAAAGTACAGATGTTTCCATACTATTCTGCAAGACTCTACTAGACACGGCTTCATAGACACCCTAGGACACTTGAACTCTATGCTCTGATACCAAGTTTATAACGCCCTAAAAATTTATCTCGAGATGTCACACGATGCTTAGGACCATAAGTGATCCCAAGCTAACCCATGAACTGGCAAACTATTAAGCAACTGATTAAATATGTATACAATAACTGAATTTACTATGTGGAATCATAGAAATGATAAAATCAGTGAAAAATACAATACTGATACAACTTTTACAATGTGATAAGGTCTAAAATGAGGGACTGAAATTACATAACTGACTCTAATTAACATCTATAAAGCCTCTACTATGCTGACTATAGATAGCTAGGATGAGACTTCAACTACTACTAATTAATAAATATGAGTAAGAAAGGAAAGTACATAAATAACATCTAACTAAAGTCCCCGAAGTAGGAGGACTCATCATCTGCTGGCTGGAATCTGCAACTGTCTGAATATGGTATGCGTGCTATAACTCGTACCTACATTATGAGATAATATAACACCTAGATGTATATGTGTATAGTACTTTGAGGATGTACTGAGTCTATGGGGGTGAATGCATAAGTAAAACATTATATCATCATCATAATTTGTAAAACAATGCATGCTAAATATAAATGACTCACATAAGCTGGAATATCTGAAATACGTAGTAATAAGGAGTAAAACATACTTTATAAATCTCGTGAGCCATAACATAAAGTTCTAAAAGTTGTACTTGTATTCTCTCTTTAACTCATAATGTATAAGTATAATGACTCATTCTAAATTCTAAAATTTGAAAGCTAAAGTCTATAGCTAATATTTTTCTATAAAGCATAATCTGAGTAAACTTTGTGAGCTTTTACACTTAGTTTTCTAAAAGATTTTCTGTAAATCTTTTCTGTTAGGCTTTACTATTAGGGAAAAATTATTCTGCAAGGGAAGTTCAATTAACCGACATTAAACATGTGAGCTACATATAGTAAAACGTCTCGTCCTTCTAAGGAAGAAACCTCACGTTGGGGAGAGGTGTCATACTCTTTTCAAGGAGTATAACCTGAGCTAAGTGATCACATCTAAAACTATCATCCACATAGAAGTGGGAATAAGCTGATAATATATACTTATATTGTCTACGCAATTCTGTGGAAGTATGATACGCTAAACCCACACTTGTCGCTTGGTTCTACATACTACTCCCTTTAGTTTGCTATGCTCATTTTATTGGAATCCATTTTAAAATCTAGCATATTGGTTTATCTAAAACCAATTATGCATTTATCTGATAAAATTTATAAATAAAGATGATCTGAATTTTGTGATCTGTAATAATCTAAAAAGTAAATTCCAAAACTTATCTGATGATTGAAAGATCAAAGATTTATTGAAAATCTATAAATAATCTGATAATAGGATGCTTAAAGCATCAACTTTCTTGAAATAATAAAATTTAATATTGGGGTGATAACCCATGCTTTAATCTCATGCCAAAATATCATAATAATCATGCTTGATATTAAAAACAATGATAATTCATCTCAAAAACTGTAAATTACCACAACAAGCATGAAAATATGAAAATAGACATGCAATTCATCTTCAAAATATCTCAGAAACTCATAACTTTGCAAATAGCAATAATGGGTATGAACCTTAATTCAAAACTCATGTAATATCATTCAAAATCATATGAATTTAATGTAAAAGCTTGGTTTTGGGCATAAGGATAGAAGAAGATCCTTGTTCATAAACCCCACATACCTTGATTGATGAAATTTCTAAGAAAGCTTGAATGTGAATCTCTCATTGTGCTCTTGAAGATGACCTCTTGATTATCTTGAATTAGGAATCCTCAACTTAGAGCTTTCTTGGAGAATCTATGAAGGATTTTTGATTTCTTGGAGAAGAAACTTTAGAGATTTAGGATTTTTCTTTGAGAGAGAATGGATGAAATTGGGCATAAAGTGCTTAGAATAGGCTTAAATCTTATGTTTGGATGGATTGAGGGCTTGGAATTGACCAAAATACCCTCTTTAAACTTCTAAATGAAATTGGAAAACGTAACATTTTTCCAAACTAGGTGGACACCGCGATGCACCACTATTGCGGTGGCTTAATGGAATTTGACAATTAAGAACTGGGCAGACTCCGTGATGGGCCACCATCGCGGTGTCCCTTTGGGATGTTATTTTGGCCACTGGTGCGACACGTTAATATTACAGAGGCTCACTGGAAATTTCCAAATATGAAATGATACTCTTCTGCGATGCTCCATGATCGTGAAGCTTCACTGGAAAATGATAATTGTGATTTTTGCCTTCTCTGTGACGCGCTGAGAGTCCAGGTGGCACACGATCAACTTAAAAATGCTCTAATTTCTCAACCAAGTGTTGAATTTGGAAAATTTTGAATGGAAAGATTATTAAATTTCTCACATAATGGAAAGTCTAAATCCAAAAAATACCGCATAAAATAAAAAGGTATTCATCTTTGAAGCAAAACTTTGACATTCTAGGTACGAATTTAAGCTAGGAAAAATTATAGGGTATTACATAGTCATTCATATACCCTCCATTTTTATTTGTAGGCATTCTTCTACCGCACCTTCTGGTGTATAATCATCACCCCAAGAAACCCAATCATATAAATTTTGGCTAGGGTAATAATTATATTGATTTTCGTTCTTGGTTGAAGTAGTGGAAGACTTCGAGGCCCTCTTAGAGTCCTATGCACCCTAAAAGTTAGTCCAATCGCTATTGAATCTCTTTACAATGCCACCAAAACTTGATCTCTTCATAATACTTGACACATAAGCATGAGAAACAACCGATATTAAATCTTAATAGGGTATCAGAACCATATTCATGCTCCCTCAGCCTTTTTAGTTTGGACCTATCAAACTTAACTATAAAATTGCAGATAACTTATTTGAATGACCAAGGACTAATCGGTAAAAATATCATTCACAAAATTAGCGTACTCTATGTGTCTTTTCACGATAATATTATTAGTAATACATACCTCCCACATGTGAAGTGGTTCAATCTGCAAGCAGCTTATTCCTTCGAATCCATCTTTACTGTAGCCTCTTATATTGGTCGGGTAAAAGTTGATCAACTTTTAGTTCCTTATATCTACAAAGAAAAGGAAAAAAGTTAATGTCAAATAAGAGAAGAAAAGAAACAAGATTATCCATCTATTACAACAAATGTGGAGTCTGTTTAGCAAACGTGGAGTCTATTGCAACAGATGTGGAGTTTGTTGCAATAGATGTGGAGTATGTTGGAATACATCAAAGTAGCCTTGCTAGTGGTTTGATTTATTCTAATAGTTTCTCTATCTATTGCAACATCAACAACTAAATAAACTATAAAGAAACAACGTCAACAACAAAGAAACAACATCATTTATTCCAACACCATCAACAACAAAGACGTAACATCCTTTGTTCTAACAACATCAACAATATCATACCAAAAGTTCCAATAACAGCAACCCCACCAACAACATCAATAACAACATCAACAACAAAGAAACAAATAAAATACATACCAAAAAAATGATAATGCCAACAAAACTTTTAAACTTCTCCCAATAGATGACTTTTTCCACATATTATAATAAAAATAATAGTTCGTTTATTCAAGACGTAAAAGTTCCTTCAATATTTTTCAATAAATATGATATGGGTAAACGGTAATTAAATAAAAAAATAGATGTAAATAACTTGCAAAGAAGAAGATGAGAATGAAAGTGCAACAGTGAACCATACCTGCAATGTCAAAAGAAAGGGGATCAAAATAACAATTTCAGTCGAGAAAGATACGGATCGGTTTATATCCGAAAGGATCTTTATGAGAAAGAGGAGAGGAAAAGGAGATGATTGTGATAATCCTAAAGAGGAGAGAAAAAAGATGAAATAAATAAATTTAGGGTTGAAGGAGAGATAATTCTTGACATGGGTTTAAATATTCATTAATATTCATTAATAACTTGAGGAGCACGAGGAAAATGGGTGACATTGAAAAGACAAGATAAGACTACTCAATGAGATTTTTGGGTTATCCAAGAAATAATTTTTACCACCGTAAGTAGTATTATTTATCTATCTTTCTTCTTTCAGATAGAAGATTTCTTTAAAACTAAAAGAAAAACAAAGATTTTCAAACAAATATGTCATGTGTTATAACAGATATCAATATCTGTTTGAAAAATTCCAATAACTCAGTCATCTATCACAACAGATGCAAATGTCTATTTGGTAATTAAATCAGATATATCATCTGTTACAATGAATATCAATATCTATTTAAAAATTTTCAACAGCTCAGTCATCTGAGTCATCTGTCACAACAGATGCAAATGTCTATTTGATAATAAAATCAGATATGTCATCTGTTGCAACAAATATAAATATCTATTTGAAAATTTTCAACAGCTCAAACGTCATTTGCAACTGATTTCTTTGCAATTGATTTAGATAGAACTAGGGATGAGTACATAGGGTGAAGTACAACTTCAATTGAGTCATTGAGATAGCATGATATTGGTATTGCGTTCCTCCTGTCCCAAGTCATCGATTGATCACTCTAAGTCAAAATATTTTGTATTAACTTATTACTGAGCTAATACCTAAATTGATTTAGATAGAACTAGGTATGAGTACATAAGGTGAAGTACAACTTCAATTAAGTCTTTGCGATAACATGATGTTGGTATTATGTTTCTCCCGACTCGAGTCGTCGATTTATCACTCTGAATCAAAATGTTTCATTTTAACTGATTATTTAGCTAATACCTAAATTAATTTAGAGAGAATTAGGTATGAGTACATAGGATAAAGTACATCTTCAATTGAGTCTTCGTGATTGCATGATGTTGTATTGTGTTCCTCCCGACCCGAGTCGTCAATCGATCACTCTGAGTCGAAACATTTCATATCTTTCAACATTTTAAAAATAATTGAGATCAATTCAGACCAAATTAATATTTTCAAAACTTGTCATGTTTTTCCAATATACAAATCAGCCCATACAAATCATCTATGGGAGGGAAAATGTTTTATAATTTTAAATCTCAGTTTTCTCACTCTTTTCTCTCTCTCAACAATACAGACAACAACTACTTAACAAATTTCTCAACCCTTCACAATAGATCATTTTTCTTCCCATTTCTGACCACATAGGTGTTATTTTTGACTCCATTCTTGCTTGTATCTATCGTTTTCTCTATCTTCTTAGGTAACAGATTTTGAGAAGAGTTTTATATTTTTTATTTTTTCAAAAAATTAGGGCTTTTTAGTTAATGATGAAAAAGAAGACTTTTAGTTGTATTATCTTCGAGAATGGGTTAACAATTTTGAGTTTTGATGCTAAAAATATATAAAGAACCTGAGAAAACTCTAGTTTTTATTGCTATCTTTTGTTGATTGTCGTGGTATTATTGGATGGTGTTTGTGGTGGTGTTGGTAGTGTCAGTATTGGTGATTTTGGTGGTGGTGTAAGTAGTCTTGGTAGTGGTGTTGGTGGCCTTGGTACGATTATTGGTCAGATTGGTGGTGATCTTAGTGGTCCATCTGTTCCAACATGTGGAACATCTGTTGGGAGATATTAAATAAGTGTTCAAACAGATTCCCCATCTGTTCCTACTGATGGGTTATCAGTTGGAGTATTCATTTGTAATGTGGTGTATAATAATTTATTGAAATTTGTCTTAGCTTCTTTTAAAAACTTCTGCAGACATCAAATATAGTGTATTTTTTATTTTTTCTTTTGTTTGTAGTTAAAATATGTCTCCCAAAAGAAAAGAAACTGAAAGTGGATCAACTTCTGACCACCTAACAAAAAAGGCTAGAGTACAGATGGATTAGGAGGAACTTCCTAAACAATCTTAATCAGGAAAAAATGAGGCTGAAAAAGTTATGAAAAGGGAGGTGGAGACGGGTATATAATAAAAGTGAGGAGAAAGAAAAAGATAAACAAGATGATAATGCCTCACCAATGGGGCATGTAATAAGATCGAAATCCCAGCATGATGTCAAAAATCTTATTATTGACAGGTTTCAAGTTGTGATGCCGATAGATAACCCTACAAAAGTAACTGGTGATCTTGTACTTAAATTTCAGTTGGATAAACCTTTTGATGAATTTAGGAATTTTATGAAGAATGAAAACATAAACGGATCTTTTAAGAAAAGCTGCTTTGGACACTTTCTTTGGCTGCCTGCAAACCACACTGTTTGTTTCCAAATGAGCATAGTATATGGTTTTCTCAAGCGTGGGATCAAGTACGTGGAGATGATAAAGATTTGATGGAGGGTGAGAAAAAGATGGATGAAATTTGGATCAACTACTATGGCATGCCGGTTTATTTTGGCTTGAAAGAGTTTTCCATAGTAATGGGATTGAGATGCGATCATCCAGAAGAACCTCTTATCAAGGAAACACACCCTGAAAGGGCTAAGGCAAGCAGGACAGCCAATCCACCACCATCAAATAGACGAAAGGCATTGTCCAAGAAACCAACCACCAAAAGTAAAAATAGATGGGTTATTGGACATTGTTGGACGTAGCTACAAAGCGACGAATTTGATAGAAGACCTCAAGGATAAAACCAGAACAAAGTAGTATAGAGAGAAATTGTGCTTAGTTTGGTTTTCCCCTGCCATTATATTGACAAAGCTTGTTGATAATTTTGAGAAATTCAATAATTATCCCTGGGGATATGATAGCTACTAGTTGACATTCAAATATTTACTGACAAAGCTATCTCCAAAGATGATCACATTGTACGAATTTTCTTGGCCTTTCATGATTTATTTAATCACTATTTATTTACTCATCCATTTATTTATATTGAATAATTATTATGATTTTTTGCTTGCTTCCTGTTTACATATTTAGGCTTGGGCATTTGAAGCCAATCCTCCCCTCCAAAAGTAGGTCAAGGATTACCCGAATGAGGTTTCCCATACAAGGATCCTTAGGTGGTTGGCTGCAAAGAGCAACACAAGAATTAAGGAGGCTGATCTCTTTAACCCTCTGGATAATGCAGTAAGGATTCTTTTGAGTAAATTAATTTGACTTAAATAATGATATTGAAACATATGTATTATCTATTGCGACAGATGAATCGTCTGTTGCAATAGATTACCCGTCTACTGTAATTGGTGCAACAGATGGTTAATCTTTTGTGATGGACGATCTATATTTTGCAATAGATTGACCATTTGTTTCTATGGTTCCCTAAACTTGATTTAATAAATTACCCATCTACTATAAATTATACAACAGATGAGTAATCTAACGCAATATATTATTAATCTATTACGACATACAAATTAGCTATTATGATAAATAGATCATTTGTTGTATAAGTTGACTGTGTTAACATGTAACCTAACTGACTGGAAATAATTATTATATAATTTATATGTATCTATATTTTTTATAGGTTGTACACCCTTGGATGTGCCTACTGAGCAGAAGTTAGGGATGACTTCATTTATTACTCTAGGTCTTGTTGATACAGTAGCAGACCCAATGGTAGAGTTAATAAAGAAGGAATTGGCTGGAACAATAGCCATAATAATAGCAGTTAGGAAAGGTCAGCCTAATGCTGAAGCTCTTCATGACCAACCTACTGCAACAGATCCACGTGCTTCTTTTGGGGGTTACTGGTAGAGTTGTTGATGTTGGTGGTAGTCATCCTGATGTTGATACCAATCGTGATAATGAGAATATTGATGATTAAGAAAAATAAATACATTTGAAATCACCCCTTACACAGGTCCCTCTCGCCCATGCATCGATCCCTCCCATGTTTATAGTGTTTCTGCTCACCTCTCTTCACCCTCATGTTCTCATTGCAAATACAATATATGCAAGGACAGATAGGATAAACTTCTTAAAAACTAGAGGCTATCTTTAAAGCTACCGAGGAATTAAAATCCAACAGAAGTATCATACCATCCAAGAAGATGATGGATCCATACACTGATATAGTGGCGGTTAGGAGAAAGAAATAAAAAACTAGCCAAATACTCTCTTTTCTGAAAAAAAATATTGCAACTCCTCCCTCTCCAAAAATTGTTAAAGTTTTGGGGCCACTGAAGAAGGTGGACATATACGCGACACTTGGTTATGAAGAGAAGACGAAAATGCAAAATCCCAAGTATCCCAAGAATAAGGAACCTACAGAAGAATACACCATGCATATGTTTGACTGCAAAAACTTTAGGAGTATGACAGGTATGCGTAAGTGGTACATGGATTGTGTATGTTTACTTTTCCTAACCTAGCCTTCTAATCTACTCCATGAAGTAAAAACTATGCAACATATGTGTCATCTGTTGCAATAGCTGGGTATACTAGTGCAACTAGTGGGTTTTCTATTGCAACAGATTAAACATATGTTGCATAAGTTGCGCTAGCTGGGTAATCTGTGAACTGATTCAGAGAACCCTCTGCAACAGATGGACTATCCGTTTCATCTTTTCACTATGTTTTTCTTCTTTAAAATTACTAACTTATTTAAAAATTATCGTCTTATATCACGGTATGTTGATGAAATTATCTACCTCATAACAAGCAGGAAATTAGCATACCCAGATGCTTATGATGCTGCTAATAGGATAATGGACCTCAACTTATACAACAATTTCAAGAATAGGTATAATGATCTCAAGAATCTAGCTAAAACTCCGAACGGCTCGGGATTTGATTGGTTAGTTTCTACGTATGAATGGGAGAAAGATATGATTAACTATGTTAGAGGGGAGAGGCGATATCTATACAACATGAGTTGGACCAAGGCAAAGAGAATTCTTGCAGTCATGAATGTGGAAGTCAAACATTTTCTCGCTATTGAGATACTTCTCGAGGAGGCAAAGATTAAGGTTTATGACTGCAACTTACCTGTATTCAATGATACCACCTTTTATATACACGTGCAATCAGTATTGGTGTTGTTCCCCAGCTCTTTGAGGCCGAGTAAACTGATGGATCATTTACCAGCAAAAGTCATGATGAAGAAAGCATGGGATTTTGAAGATCGAAACAAGGGCATGCAACTTTAAAAAAAATAAAACTGGTGCTGTGTGTGGGCCGTACTCATTTGCATACATTAAATATTTGCTGATCAGCATAGAAATGTCTGATCTGTACTATACCGTTGTAGAAAAGATGAAATATGTCTGGGCTTATGGGGTACTAATTAAATTCTTGGAGCCTGTGTGTAAATAAAAAGATGTACAAAGATAAACACCAAACAAATTTGTTATGTTTGATGAAAGTTGATTTTTTTATAATACAACAGATTGTCTATCTATTGTAATTGATAGTATATCAATTGTGACAGATTGATTACCTGTTGTAATAGGTTGGTCATCTATTGTACTATGCAAATGTCTCTCAGTCTCTGTCACAACAGATATACAATATGTTGCAACATATAGTCTATATGTTGCAACTGATAGGTAATCTACTGGAACAAATCAGAAAAGTAGGAAGACATATTTGATAATTTCCAATAGATGACCTACATGTTGTAAGGTATGTCTAGATCTTTTGATAATTTCTAACAGATATGTCGTCTGTTGCGACATATGTATTATCTGTTGTGATATTTGAATCTAGTATTCTATTTCAATTAATAATTTCAAAACTAAGGATTAAATTATATTCATAGACAACATTAAATATATTGAAGCCTTTAGAAATTACATGAAATAACTCAACAAATAAATGTAATGTACAAAAAATCATTATGGGTTCAAATGATCTACTCTACAAATAAATAAACAATTTAACCTTTGGTGCCAAAAATTACCAAGGAGAGGTTATTACTTTGACAAACTCAAGCTATAAATATCTACTCAATATGGACAAGCTGTTCTTCATCCGGTGCTATGAAATTCAGCTTTGGTCATTGTGGATCTTTAATGTCTCTTGTGTACGGTTTCTGAGCTTTCGCTTTTCCATATTTCCATAAAAGAGCAAGATATATTTTGCGGAGCAAGCTGGCATCAAGTCCATTATTTGGTACTTGTACTCCATCGCTCAAATACTGGGTGTAAGTGGCAACAAAAAGACTGCGATCCGTGTATTTTAAAAAATAGATAATCCATATCTTGCAGTTCATGTAAGCGTTATAAAATTTATAAAATAAAACTAAATCATGATACTTACAGGCTACCAATGGGCTGTTGAGCAATTCCTTCAACATATTCTACATCAAATGGATTACCCATTTTATCCAGTATGCTTTAATTATCTACCAATCAATATGAACCTTTTGGTAAAAAAACCACTCATATCAAGGTAAGTAGGTAATATTTTGTCCAAATTTTATATCTTCAACGACGGTTCAGAACGTCTCCTTCCCGACATCGAGTCATAAAGTTGGATGCACCTTTTTTTAGAACGGCGACAGCCAACACCCAATGGAATTCATCACCGCAATTGATTGAGATGTATACTTCATAGGCCAAATTCTAAGGTAAGCCAGCTGGAATGTTAAAACCTTTGATGATGTTGATTAAGAATTCCTCAGTTCAAGAAACTTCCATCTGTTGTTGATAAAACCTATCGTAGGCCTTATTGATGTAAAATTTGTACAAACAATTGTCTGTCATGTATCTGTATTATTCTTGTGTTTGCAACTTGGCCTTCTTTTGGAGGTAGAAAAAAATGATCTCGATGTGCTGCACATATTATCGAACATTTCAAATTACGTGACAATAACATTAGTACACAGATGCAATTAAATAAAGTATTAATTAATAGTAATATGTATGGTATTTAAACCTCATCAATCCAGCAAGTTTGGGGTTGTGACATCAAATAGAATTAATCCTTCATTCCGAGATATGCAACAACAAAGTCAAACATATCAAAACCAAGACTTGATTCATTCACTTTGTAGTATTCGTCATTTTTTCTATATGACTTATAAGTGTTAATGTCATATTTTTACAACAAGAATTGTATAGATCAATATCTTTAAAAGATGATTTATATACCTGCCGGCGTGATGCTTTAACAGACCATCGATAATCCATTCCAAATAGTCATTGATCAACTTTGTTAGTGTTTTTAGAGCCTCATCTGAGGTATTGAACCCTTCAAATAGGTAATTCTTCCATTCTCCCAAACTGACAGGCTCCACCTTTTCTTCTTCTTTGGAAGCAGTTGATGGATTATCAATTATGATATTATGCTGTTCAGCAGTAGCTTCTACTGTGAAATCCACCTAGAAAGCTAGAATTGTCAATGCTAATCACAGATATACAACATATTATCTATTTGTTGCATCAAATAGATCATCTATTGGGATAAACTCGAACAGGTAAAATAGAGTTATACGATAATTTTGAATAGATGACCCATCTATTGCAACATACGACTCATCTGTTGGTACAAATTAAAATAGTACTATGACCTGTTTATTTTTCTAAAACAGACGGACATATATTGTAACAAATAACGCATCTGAAGCAATAGGTTATATGACAGTTGCAACAGATGTATATATCTGTTTGATAATTTTCAACAGATGTATAATCTATTGAAATAGACTTGTTTGTTTATTTGTTGGAACAAATAATATATATTTACCTTCTTCAACTGATGTTGCTCTTCTGTGGCCCTTGTACATTGATTAAAGGTGCAAGATAAAGAAAGAGAAGTTGCAATTTTACTTTTTTCAATGCTTGATAATGTCTTGGAAATTTCTTTCCTTCTCATATTATCCACCTTGATCTCTAGTGGAGTGTATGGATATTAAATCCTCTTTGATGAAATGACACCCCTCTTAGTTGTCATTTCTTTTACAAAAGCAGTTAATGTATTAACGACATTAATGACCCCATCATGTTTTACCTTGCAGTCTTGACAGTTACATGCAGAACATTCGATAGAATTGAGAAAATCTGTATAACCAGTATGATCATAATCATAGTAGTTTATTGTTTCAAAAACTGTAAGAGGAGCACCATTAACACTACCACTACCATCATCAACAACGAAAAGCCTACTCTCCAAAATTATTTTTCTTATGATGGTTGTTGCTCTAAACAATTCCTCCTTTATTCTATCAATGACCTTAGGGTCCAATAAAGTTTGCACAGACCCTAAAGTACGAAAAATTAGCATCTTCAACTCTCGATTGGTCAGAACAAGACACGGATGGACAATCTAAAATAAATTAGTACATATATTAGACTGATGATAAAATCATTTTAAAAAATTATTAATTAAAACAAAAACTTAATTAGAATTAGACTTACTGCTTCCTTCGGGGGGTTGAAGAGATCAAGAAATTTTATATTTTTATCAGTTTTGGCCGACAACTATCTTAGGATACTTGGATAGGAAAATTCTTCCTGGTAGTTCACTTGTTCTCTCAAATAAGAAGTGAATTCAAATGCCCAAGCCTATAAAATAACACCAATAAATCAAAAGTATTATTCAATAAAAAATGAATCATGTTATGATAAAATAAATATTTACCATGAAAGCCCATGGAAAGCCATATAAGTTGAATGTCCTTGGCGTTGACGGAGTCAACAAATATTTGACAGTTATTTTGTCGCTTTCATAACCCCAAGGATAGCTGTTAAATACCTCAAGATCCTCAGAGAGAATTCTAAAACCAATTGGTATGTTGTTGTTAACGTCTCTCGCCCAAAGAACATTATGCACAAACCAAACCAAATACAATGATTGCTTGTTCTTCATTGAAAGTCTTTTACCTTTTAATGCTTCGATTAAATTTATGTTCTTAAAGCTTGGACCAACAAGGGATAACAGGTCATCACGATCACTCGATTTGTCTTTGCCTTTTTTGGGTGTGCGACGTACTTTTTTTGGGTTAGAATAGGTATAACTTGATAAAGAGAAGGAGGATAACATTTTAATCTAATAACTATGGCAAACTCCTTCCAACCAAAACAAATAATCATGCCACAGTAATTTATCTATACCTCATCCATCTTATCTTTGTTTTCATAATAAGCCTACGCTTGATAAGATTATATACCATTTTCATATAGAAATGAGTATTGTTTTCCTCCGACAAATCAAGATATTACCCAAATCAGCTGTCCCTAAAATAATTATCCAATTTGTATTCTTGAAGTATTTTTTTGAAGGCGTCGAAAGATTTTCCCATGGTTGACTTAACCACAAAATCACCTGTTAAATCTATGGCACCATCGCACTGCATTCTCATAGGATAACGATCAATGCTGAAGGTTTTGACAAACTTTTTGGTGGAAGGGCTATTAGCATTTGGATTTTCTGTTTTGAAACATTCCTCCTCCCCATGTTCATCATCATCTGCTCCTGATGAGATAATGCTTGTAAAACAAGCTTATAGAGTGGTAGATATAGCCTAGCTACTTCACTTGTTCCTTTTCTTGGACTTGATTCAGTTTCTTTTCTTTTGGAAGCCATATTATCTAAAATTAACAGGAACATAAAATAGCTTATAATTGATTAATGCATCATTAAAAAGGATAACAGTAAATCAAATATGTACAATAGTAAAATAACAGTTTCAATAGAGAACACATTGTATCACCAGGTAGGATATCTGTTGGAGTATATAACCAACCTATTGCAGCGAATGATTAATCTATTGGAAATAATAAAAACAAGCCACATATCTATTTCACCAGGTAGGTTATTTGTTGCAGCATATAACCAACCTATTGCAGTGAATGAGTAATCCATTTGAAATAATACAAACAAATCACTAATCTATTGAACCAGGTAGGTTATCTATTGTATCATATAACCAACCTATTGCAGCAGATGAGTAATTCATTGAAAATAATAAAAATAGATCACTCACCTATTGTACTAGATAGGTTATCTGTTGCAGCATATAACCAACCTGTTGCAGTGAATAAGTAATCCATTGGAAATAATAAAAATAGATCATTAATTTGTTGCACCAGGTAAGTTATCTGTTGTAGCTTATAACTAACCTGTTGCAGCGGATGAGTAATTTATTGGAAACAATAAAAATAATTAACTCATCTATTGCACTAGGTAGGTTATCTATTGTAGTTTATAAATAACCTGTTGCAGAGGATGAGTAATCCATTGGAAATAATAAAAACAGATCACCCATCTATTACACCAGGTAGGTTATCTGTTACAGCTTATAAATAATCTATTGCAGTGGATGAGTAATCCGTTAGAAACAATAAAAATAGACCAAACATCTATTACACCAAGTAGGATATCAGTTGTAACCTATAACCAACCTGTTCCAAGGGATGAGTAATTCGTTGAAAATAATAAAAATAGATCCCTCATCTGTTGCACCAGATCCCTCATCTGTTGTCAATGAGTTTTTTGTTGGATCAATATTATTTAGATTTCTTCTAAATATAAGAGTTGTCTATCACAATAGATGAGTGATCTATTCGATTGTTCATCTGCTGCATCATATTTTTATTGTAGCATTAGTTTTTCATGTGTTGCATCAAATTTCCATTTGTTTCATCAGATGTTTCATTTGTTGCATCAGATGTTTAATCTATTATATAAGATAGTTTATATATTGCATTAGATGGTTCATCTATTGCGTCAGATGGTTCATCTGTTGCAATACTATTTTTACCAAGAAAAATAATAAATCAACCCAGCAACACCAACAAAACACACACACACACACACTAAGAACCGCAACGGTGACCAAAAATTACTAAAAAAAATCAAATCAACAGTCTGACAACAAGAACTACAGTAACAAAAAAGAATATATTTCACACCGAAATGAGTAGAGATGAAATGTCAGAAATTAGGATTTTATTCAGTCCATATTTCACATTTAAGAAAGAAATATTAAAATTGTTAACCAATACTAGAAGAGAAGTTGGCTCAAGTTCCTCAATTTCTTCATAACTAAAACAACATAATTTTTTTCCTGTGAAAGAAAAAATGGGACGACGAAGAACTCGAAGTTGTTGTCGCCGGAGAACACTGCTTGTTACATCGATTGACAGTTGAAAGTCAAAAAAAAACTCGCCCATCTATTTATCACCGGAGCTTAAAGTCATTGAAAATTGAAGGGAGAAATTTCACAAAATAGTTTGTTGGGAGAGAGTTGAGAGACTGCCGAGAGAGAGAGAGGAGAAAGACAGTGATTTGAAAAGGAGAGGGGTGTGGGTTGATTTGTATTTTTAAAAAGATTAAAAACTTTTAAAAATATTAATCAAGTCCACAATTAACTTAATCAAGTTTCTTAATTATGTTTGACCCTTTAAGTTGGTCAATGTCACCAATCCTTCATTCAAGACTTAAAAGACACCTTTTCTTCAATTTTTTCAGGAGGGTACTAACACATTAATATTGTAGCTTTTGTGCCGTTATTTTATACAACTTTGACAATTTATGAATCATTACTTATATTTGCTATTAATGCGAGCTCTAAATAAGTAATTTTATAAATTATTATGTTTAAATAAAATTTAAATTACATATTTAAATAATTTTTTAAATATAACTTTTAAATATTTCAATAGCAACTCTCAAAATTCAGAGTACTTTAGTTATGATAGACATTGACATATTATAGAAATCATAAAAATTATACAATTCATAAGTGTCGATCCTAATTATAAAAATCAAGCATACATATGCTATATTATGAAAGTCTTACACCTCGCTCCCTGTAATATTATACCTATTTTTTAAAAAACATTTAAAAAATGTATGTACAAAACAATTTTAAAGTGAAAGAATAAAATAAACATTATATTTAAATAAAATTAGAAATAACTTAAGTATTTAAAGTGAAAGAAAATTATTACTAATAGTTTATCCTATTAAATAATGTGTATCATTTCATATCACACTCATTAGACACAAAAAAATATTTTATAAAATAAATAAATTATACATTTGCTAATTTTTTATTTTAAATTATTCCTAAATTTAAAATAAAAGAAAAAAATGACAATTTAGCCTCTTTCATCAAGTTCTCCCCGAATTAAAAGATGTCGCATGGACATTTCAGTTAATTTTTTCTATCTAAATGTTTATAGGGGTAAGTACTGATTATTTCAGTTTACATTTATTTGGTTCAATTCGTTCAATTTTTTTATTACTATTTTAATCTTTATTTTTTATTTTACAGTATTTATGTTCCATTCCTTTCTTTTTATTTGTTAATCATTACTTCTTGTAATTTTATGTTATGTCACATATTTTTATTTTTATTATTTATTTATTTATTTATTTATCTTGCATAACTGATTAACTAAAATACTATTTTAATTATTAAATTAAGTAGAATTTTATTGTTGAACGAGGTTATATATTCATATTTTCTTTTCTTTTGAATTAAATTACATGGGTCATGAAAAGTTATAAAAAAATATGAATCAATTATTTTTATAATGTTAGTTGTAAATATATATTTATTTATTAACATATTTTTAATACATAATAGATGTACCTTAAATACCAATTAGTATCATTTATAAGAGTTAGTTGCTATCAAATACGAGTCTTACTTTAGACATGGTGGACATCAACACATTATAGAAATCATAAAACTCGCATAGTTCATGTATGTCAATCTAGTTAGCGACAATCCTAAAAAGTCGTCCGCTAATGTTGTGGGGGGCTTATACTCTCGTGTTACGCTGATTTGATAACTTGCAAATTATTATTTATATATGTTATTAATACGACCTCTAATTATTAATTATGTTTAAATTATTTTTTATAACCGTGGTGTCCAAGCCAACTTGCAATAAATTTAAACTATATATTTAAATAATTTTAAATAATAACAACAATCAAAATTTCAAACACACTTTAGACATAATAGACGTCGACACATTGTAGAATCCTAAAAATTATACAGTTCGCATGTGTTGACCCTAGTTAACAACAACTCAAGATATCAAGAGGCATTAATGTTGTTGCCTTGGACCCCTATGTTATGCTGATTTGATAATTTGTGAATCATTACTGATATTTGTTATGAATATATCCTTTAATTAAATATTATATTTAAATAAATTTAAATTCTACTTAAATAATTTTTAAATATAATTTTAAAATATTTCAATAGCGACAGTCAAAATTCAAAACACTTTAAACAAGGTAGACATCGGCATATTATAAAAATCATATAGTTCATATATTTTGATACTAGTTAATAGCAACTCATGAGAGTCAAGCATCGATGTTGTCATTATGCCCTTATGTTACGTCATTTTATAATTTACAAATTATAATTTATATGTGTTATTAATATGATATCTAATTAAGTAATATTTAAATAAAATTTAAGCTATATATTTAAATAAATTTTAAATATAAGTTAATATATTTCACTAACGACAATCAAAATTCAAATCTTTAATACACATAATAGATATTGACACATTATAGAAATCATGAAAATCACAAAGTTCACATGTGTGAACCCTACTTAACAATAACAAGGTATCAAGACGCATTATTGTTGTAGTTTTGTACCTCTATATTACGGTAATTTGATAACTTTTGAATATTACTTATATTCATTATTAATATGTTCTCTAATTAAATAATTTTAATTATTTATTATATATCAATAAATTTAAACTATATTTAAATAATTTATAAGTCTATTTTGAAAATATTTGAAAATATAATAATCAAAATTCAAAATATTTTAGGCATGATAAACATTGACACATTATAAAAATCATGTTTTTCATATTTGTTGAACCTAGAAAATGCTTTTGTGATAAATTTTAGAATGGAATGACTTTTGTATGATAAATAAATAAATTTTTTGTGATAAATTCAAAATTTAGTTAACCATTGATGATCTTTATCCAAAAATATTTTAAAGAATTATGATCAATATATAATAAAATTAGTTTTACATTTTGATGGAAAGAAAAAAGACTAAAGAGAAATTGAGGGAGAAGGACGAAAAGGGAAGGGTGGGATTGAGTAGAAGGTGAAGTTAAGGTGAGTCGAGAAAATTGAAGAATAGGTGTCTTTTAAGTCTTGAATGAAGGATTGGTGACATTGACCAATAGATAGGGTCAAACATTATTAGGAAACTTGATCAAGTTAATTGTGGATCGATTTAAATAGATTGCTCTTGTATTGCATTCATGTTCGCGTGCAAACTGTTGCTGAAAAAACAACACACTAGCAGTTACCCAGATTCAACTAAAAAGCATAATCTGATTTACCAAAGTATCCTCTCAAGTAAATTCCAAAGTTGAAAGTAATTTATGAAACAAAATTTGACATAAGAATTTGGTCAAAAAACAGCAGTTGGGGTAACAACAACAACAACAACAATGGTCAACAAGAAGAATATGAAGTTGATAATGAAGTATAAGATGATTATAATGAATCAGAAGATGATGAATAAAACAGCAGCAACAATGAACAACAAATATCGCGAAGAGAGAGAAAATAACAACAGATGAGGAGAGAGAAAAAGACGCCTTTTTTTTCCTTCGTTCCCCGTTATATATTAATTGACATTTGAATCAAAGTGTAAATTTAAAAAACTTGTGGGTTATTTTGAAATTTTTCAAACTTTCTTAAACCATAATGAAGTAATTGTCACCTCTATTCAATTATTAAGACTTGTGTCACCTATACCTCATTTTAAAACACTTTTGTCACCTGTGGCCCAAACCCCCAGGTGAGTCTCATTTTAAAGTTAAATAAATATCCCTCTTTCATATTTAATGATACTTATAATTTACCCAACATAAATTTTAGTTGTATTTAACTTTTTGAATTTAGAAGATAGTAAATATTTATTTATTTTTTTAAAGAAAAAAATTAGTATAGTCTTAATACATTTATGGTTATTTTTGGGCCAAAAAATCGATTTAGCACTATTCGTTAATGAATGTGTTATAATCCTTTGAAACTCTTATGCACTTATATTGGTCAAACCAAAATGTCTAAATTGATTGAAATTCATCAGCCCTCTTCTAGACCCAATTAAGTTCCTTTAATTAGTCAGAAAAGTCAGGCACCTAAAGTGTGTTTAAGGTTAGCGCGTTTTCAACTAATTCCAATTTGATATTTTACACTCTTTGTTGAGAAATAATAAATTACTAGATCCATTCATTAGGATACGCATATTAACTTTTTACTAATTATCTAAAATATCAATTTGTATATATTAAATATATATACAAATACAGTTAAATATCTAATTTTTAGATAACAACATGCATTTAAAAAGAAAAATAAAGTTTAACTTTCTTAAATTACGTTCATCCAATTAATTTAAGATTCTATTTTCAAATAGAAATTTTTTTATGATTTTTAATTAAAACTCAAAATACCATTGAATGAAATCTCTATCTCTGGCCTTTCTTTCTCTTTTTCTTGCTCTCCTTATTTTTTTTATATCTTATATTTTCACATCTCTTCATCTTTCTATTTTATATTTTTACATATCTCTCTTTTTTCTATTTTATGTTTTCACTGCTTTCTCTCTCTTTTATTTTGCACTTTATATTTTATTTTTTAACATCTCTCACTCTCTGTATATTTTATATTTTTTGTTTCTCAATTTTGTATTTTTTTTTTGTATTTTATACTTTTTGTATCAAATGTATTATATGTAAAATTTATCATTTGTATTTATATATAAACAAGTATCATTTGTTTCTGTACGATTCAAATTATATAAACATATATTATTTAAATAAAACATATATTTATCAAATAAAAACTATTTTTATGTTCTCAAATACGTATTTCATAACTTTTTTTATAACCTCAAATACATATACAACATATAGGCCCTTTAAATACTGTCATTATTCTTTGAAGTACATATACAAATTCATTTATTTGTTTGAAATACATATACAATTGGAAATTTCAGGCCTTATTCACATAAAAAATAAATAATTGTTTTTGTGAAATCAAATACATATACAATATATAGACCCATTAAAACACTATCACCATTCTTTGAATTACACACGCGCGCGCGCGCGCACACACACGCACACACACACACACACACACACACATATATATATATATATATATATATATATATATATATATATATATATATATATATATATATATAAATTGATCAGACTTTATTGACATCACAAATACAAATAAATAACTATTTTTATGACATAAAATAATATGCAACACATAGACCCATTAAACATTGCTATCATTATTTGAAATACATATACAAAAGCATTTATTTGTTAAGAAATACACATACAACCGTAAAATTTTGAATTTATTCATATACAAATATATAACTATTTTTATGACATACATATAAAAATGTTGAAATTAGCTGCTTATTTGGTGTAGCCATTTAACGATTTCTTTCGCCATCCTTCAATTTGTAGGATTTACTTTTCAAATAGTGTTGAAATTAGTAGTCTATTTATGGTTTGATACATATTGGCCAAATCTCCCTTTCACCGTCATCCATGTCTAGAGCTTGAAAATCTCCATTAATAGTGAATCTTAGAGTAAGGAAAAGTAAATACGATAACTTCAATGGTGGTTTTAGAGTGGTATTCGTTAGACGTTGTAGGAAAATAAAAGGGGAGGTAAAAAGGGTGCCCAAATCGAGCTCTTTCTGTCATCATCCATGGCTAGAGCTCGAAGTTCACCATTAATGGCGGAACTTTAAGTAATGAAAGGGAAATAGAAATTGAAAAATTGTAGAAATTGAAAGCTAAAAATTGGAGAAGAAAATAGAAATGTAAAAGAGAAAAGTTATAAAAGGAAGTGGAAGAAGTTGAGACATGAAAATAGGAAGAATATTTCACACATATTAATTATTGGGCCTCATTAAAATAATGCTATTTTGTGTCATCTGATGTAATTTCTTTTAAGTATTGTTATTTAACTTCCTGCTTCACGTTTCATTACGACTTTTTTTATCTTGAGACGGGGGTCTATTGAAAATAGCCCCTCTATTTCTTTGGGGGTAGCGGTATGGACTGCGTACATTTTACCCTCCCCAGACCCCACTATGCGAAAATTCACTGGGCTTGTTGTTGTTGTTGTATTGTTATTTAACTGAGACCTATGTCATGACCCAAAAACCAAGGGTCATGATGACACTTGTTCCGACAAGACTTGACAAGTAAGTCTATTACCCAAACTGATATAAAGGGAAAAATAACACCAATACCTAAAGTAAGGCTTCTATAATAAAATTGAACCATACAAATAAGACGAGAGTGAAGATATACATATAACCAAGAATTCCTTACAATAATCTCAAAACCTGGTGTCATTGTGTAAGAACTAACCAGTACAACTCAAAGCCAAAATACATAGGATATCCAAAAAGGAATAACTCCACCTCTGGATACAAATAATGACATATTCTTAAAAGCACAAGGTAGTAATCAACTCTAAATGCAAGGACCAACTGCTACCTAGAAATATGCCCCAAGTATTTCCTGAAATCAACTGATGTGAGGTGCACTAAAACCTAGATCTACACCAAAAGGGCTTAGTAGGAGTGAGTACGGTCCACTTGTACTTAGTAGGTATCATAGGCCGACTATGCAAAGTAGAAAATAAAGCATACAAAATACAAACTAAGGGCACGTCACCTGCAATCAGAAAATGTCCTAAACAGTAGCCCATACCGTCTTCACTGACAATCCTATAACATTCATATGTATCACATACAGATTCAATCAAGGAACCACAAGTATACGAATATTACACATATAAGTAAAAAAACTTAATAGACATAGACAAGTATTATATCAAAAAAATAATGCACATAAGAATGAAAAAATTATATAAGAATGCCTTGATGAGGATGATGGGGGTGATGGCGATGATAATGTGATGCACGAGGTCGTCGCACAACCTCCAATACACCTAGCGAGCTATGCTCCTAGTTAGGACCCTGAAGAGTTCTTCAATCCATATACAGCTAATATACAATACCAGTATTTATATCTCTTCTCCAGCACATCCATCGGTAGAGGATTTTAAAGTTGTCACATTTTTTGTCAGAAAACCCCAGTATTTTCAGTATTTCCACGATTGTACCAATGTTTCATGAATTTATACGATATGGTGATGTAATGATCACAATCAATCTGAATGAGAATTTTCATATCCAACCAATAGACTAACTAAGTAAGCCAAAATCCACTAAATATTCCAACCATCCATGAAATTCAACATAAATCTATATGCCAATGGGGTAAAATACACCAAAATATACAATTGATATCATATTAGGTTTTTAAATCACAGAAGATACAACTTTTCACATACACAAGGCCAATAATATATGTAAGACCTAACATAGTCACACATAGAAAATAATGTCTCAAAATGATCAATTAACAATAATATCGACCCCAACATGAGCACAACACAATAATTAGTTATTTTCAAGATTGATTCCTATACCCTTAACATGATTTTTATATCACTATTAACTACCCAGCCCAGTATGAAGAAAGTTAAGCCATAACCTACCTCGTACATCAAAAACCAATCCACAAGCCTTCAACATAGAGCTTTTCCCTTATGAATGGATGTGGAATGTGCTAAATTATACAAATATTAGAATCTATTCGTATAAAAAAGCCAACGGTACCCATATTACCTATTTTTGAGTCGAGATAAAAATAGACCTCCGAAATGAATTTTTAAAAACTAAGAGTAAAATCATAATTTTATTTTTAAAATATATTTTTCATAATCATGAGAGTTTATAGCTGGGAACCCATGCAAAAATGAGTTAAAAATGATATTCAAATCGAAGAAAAATTATTTTTAAGCTTCACCGACAAAACCCTCAAAACCCATTTTTAAAATAGAGAATTTGAAGTTGTTTTAAAGATGAAATTGAGAAGAAAATAATATTTATAGGATTAGAAATTTACCCAAGAGACGGGTCAAAATCGGGATTTGAATTGATGAAATATAATTTTTAGCCCTTCTAGGCCAAAATCCCTAATTTCCACTTCTAAATCCATTTTCAAACTAGATTTAAATGATAACATTGAACAAAAATAGTTGAAATAGGTGTTTTGGAGCTTAACCAATCTTATAAATTGAAGGAATTACTCAAAAGTATGAAACCCCAAGCTCCAACCCTCAAAAATAGTAAAAAATAACAAAAATAGTATTTAAATGACCCAGACATTACATAAGCAATCACCGGGTTGCTTAAGCGACTGTCACTTAAGAGACCAGGTGTTGCATTTTCTATACCTTTCCTGAGGTCAGATGTCACATAAGCGACCCTATCGCCGCTTAAGTGGCAATCACGTATATAACACAGATGTCGTGTAAGCGACATTTTGTGGCACGACTGAGTTTTATAAGTGACCAAAGGTTGCGTAAGCGAGTGCACCAACTGAGACTTAGAAAATTCCAAGTCTTTGTGAACCCCTCGAGATTCATCCAGAATCACATAAATACAAATAAACTATGCTATCCTACCTAATTTAATGCTTCGAACTCAATGGGAATATCAAGTTTATAAAAAAGTGCCATTTTCATAGAGTTGATCCCCGAAATCCCATTTCATAAATTATCGAACTTGGTGTCAAAATGAGATATATATGCCATGAAACTACACTGAAACACCCCAAATTTTGGACCCTTAAAAATTTCTCGAGCTTTGAGCTCAATGCCTTGGTTATGACTTAACCCTATGAGTCGTAGGGTGTTTTTAGGGGTCATGTGACCTACTAATAAGGTGCCCAGTGAATGTTGTTGAGTTTCTATCCTGGGTACAACTTGCGGACATGAGTCATCAAGATGAGTCATAACCAAATCATGTAGGTTGTTGGCCTGATTCTGCTCTAAGTATGGGTGGATTACTATGAGTCGTAAGGACTCATTACGAGTCATAATGATCAAACCATAGGATTCCCAGTATTTACCCTATTTGGTTCTGCTCTAGTTATGAGTAGGAACTATGAGCTGTAGGGTCAAGTTACGAGTGGGATGGTTGAGTCATGAGAAAGATTGTGTTGGGGCCCTGGAGACTATCCTAGTTACGACTTATGGTGATGAGTCATAAGATGTGGTAATGAGTCAATGGTGGACTCGTAGCCAAGGACGATATTTTTACAACTTTTAAGCTGAGGGCATTTTAGATATTTCCCTCTGTTTTCAAAAATAACCCATGACCCATAAAGCACTATTTGGGCTTTATTTTCATCCATAATTCATGAAACCAACCACTATTTTCTCTCAAATTCTCTCAAGCCTCCATACTTAGGGTTTTCAAGGGTGATTTATCTTTTTACATCTTGCTATTTCAAGCATTTTACTCTCCCCACATTGTTATTTTGCAAAAACATGAGTTTAATTGGTTTTATTGAATAATTTTGAATGTGGGTTTTTATGTGGTTTAGGTATTGGCATGGATAATTCTTATTCTTGTTTTCTATGAGTTATTATGCATTGAATATGCTTTATAAATGGTTCTAAACTTATGGGTTGCATGGGAATGGTAAATAGACCAATGGATTGTGATTTTTCCCAACTTGTGACTCTGAAGTGTTTATGCCCTCAACTTGTTTGTAAAATTGACAATGAGAATAACCTTATCATTTGATTTGACTTAGTTAATTAAACCAATATTCTATCATACAAAGTTAATAAAGTATAAATAGTTTAAGAGAGGCCTTGGGGGCTATAAATTATTTTGTACTAAAGCTCTAGGGTTTGAAATGGCTAAGTGGGTTTGAGTCCCAAATGTTTAATTAATTTGATGTCTTGTTTAGACAATGGGGCCGAGTCCTAAAATGATTGTTTACTTGAATAAGGTTCGAGTCCCAAAATGATTGTCTACTTACATATCTTTTAACCGATGGGTTTGATTCCTAAGTTGGTTGAATGGATAATATGGAATGATGACGTCAACTTGCAAGTGATATTGGTATGACGATACCAACAGGGTGCCATGGTGTATAATTGGTTTAATAAAATAGGAATATATGATAGATGTTTAATTGAGCTTTCAAGAGAGTTGTAAAGGTGGAGGTCTCAAGGGATCAACACTGGAAATAGTGTTTGCCGGCGCGGGGTTAAAACGACTTGAGGCTCAAGTCCTCTTGCTTACTATGAATGGGAGGTTCGAGTTCCTCATATTATATGATTGGGAAATTTGAGTCCCCCATATTATACTACTTGATCAGGTGATTAAGTCACCATATTATATGAGTGGGAGGTTCGAGTCCCCCATACGTATATATAAGATTATTCTCTGATTAATGTGGCTACACAAACTGGGGCTCGATCGAGGGTGAGAACTGGAGTCTATATAGTCCATCGGTGTTATTAATATAATAGTTAAGCTATACAACCCAAGCTATGATTTTAAAGGTTCATGTTAAACATTGTTCCTTATCTGGACATATTACTTACGTATGTATATGATGATGTGCATAAGGTTTAGATTGGATTTGACTTGGCATTATTTAACCCTATATCCCCATGTTACATGCTAGCACTCCAACCGCTAACTATTTTCGAATGCTGTATCCCCACATAATGTAGGTACCAGAACTTTTTCTACTTTTTTGTGGAGTGATCAAGTGCTCTAGTTAGTTCGTGAGTTTTCATTGAAGTGGTGAGCTTTCATACTTTGGAAGACTTAATTTCATAGTCCTTATTTACTATGTCTTAGACCTTGTTTTGACTTTGTTTTGGCTACTGTTAGAGGAATATCTCGATATTTTATTGACATTCAGATTTGTAGAGGCTTTGCTGGGTTACCGTTGATTTGTGGTTGGTCATTTGGTGAAGAACAGTTGTCCAGTTACCGGTGGTTGGTATAGATATATTATGAATTATCATAAATTTTATTTCATGCTATTTTATTATATGTTAGAAATTTATCCGATATTTGGGGGTGTTTTATTGGTTCAGTTAGGTGAAAGGGGTGATCTTCTATCCACGTGGGACTTGAGATACCAGCCACAACCAAGACTTGGTTTGGGTTGTGAGGTTTTATCAGAGCCTAGGTTAATGGTGAATTGGGTGTCCACACAGCCGTGTCAAGTAGAGTCTCTTGTATAGGTGTATAGCTCACTACACTTATAAGGGAGAAGCTACGAGGCATTTAGGAATATTTTCCTTTTATATTATTCTATTTTGAGCTATAGAGACTAAGGTCTTGAATCTCTCTAATTCCCATATGTCACTTTTCAGATCATGCCTCCAAGGAGATCTGAAACTTGCGGAGACTCTTCTGTCTTGGCTGAGGAAAATATGGACGGAGCTCATCTTACCTATGGGGTATAGACTTGGTCTAGGGTCGCTACTTCTAATTGACCTTATAGAGTCCCACTGGTCCCTACCGATCTTTTACTAAATAGTGACACCTTTCTCAGTCACCTCAAGCAGGTACTTTTAATACAGATTTCCATTATTCTATTCAGCTATTAACCCAGATAGTGGTCTCTCACACCAGTCTAGTCTTATAGGTAAGAGAAAGAGTCAGACGAGAGTGAGAAAGAGACAAAACAAGAAGTTTAAATATTTAAAGCAGGTTAGGGGTTATTATAATAACATTAGTCATGGGAGACAATGGATTAAGGAAGGGAATTGGGGAAAATCTGGTTCTTACCCATCGGCTAAAGCCCATTACCATAGGCTATCCGCTGAATGACAATTTCAAAATAGTAGTGGTCCGAGGGAACAGGGTTCCCAATGCCAGTCTAATAGAGCATAGTTAGTTCCACCCTATCCTGTTTGCGAGTTCTGTGGCCAGTTATATTGCGGGTTTTATCATGAGGGAAAGAATTGATGCTTCAATTATGATTAGAATGGCCATATACAATGGAATTGTCCTTATAGAGTTACTTCTGGGGACAACAAGGTCCCTATTACCACTTCAATAGCTCTAGCACCAAATGTTGCTACCTCTAATACCAGTACTGATCGGATTATCTCAATGCTCTTTTCGATTGTCAGGAGTTTGAAGAATCTCTCGATATTATCCCTGGTATATCAAAACTCTTTTCTCTTGATATGTATTATTTACTTCATCGAGGGTCCACTCTTTCTTATATGACCTTATTTATGGCTGTGTATTTTAGGCCTTAGTCTCGAGTGTATTTCGGACTGCTTTGCATTTTCTACCCTAGTGGGTGACCCAATGGTTACTCAAAGAGTCTATAGGGATTGTATGGTATCTATTGGTGGTAGGTAAACTTTGGTGGATTTGATTAAACTAGATATGGTTAACTTTGATGTAATCTTGGGGATGGATTGGTTGCATTTGTGCTATGCCTCTATAGAGTGTCGGACCCATAGGATCATTTTCAAATTTCCTAATAAGCCAGTTATTGAGTGGGGAGAGAGTTTCCTTGTGCCTAACGAAAGGATCATATCATATCTTCAAGCGTAGAAACTGATTTCTAGGGGAGTCAATATAAATTGGTTCGGGTTAAAAAATTCTCACTTGGAAGGTCCTTCCTTACAATTCATTCCTATGTTTACTAAATTTCCCAAGGCTTTCCTCGATGATCTTCTTGGTGTCCCTCCTGATAGGGAAATTGATTTTGGGATTGAACTTCTTTCGTGCACTCATCCTATTTTTGTCCCCCTCTATAGAATGGATCCAACTAAGTTTAGAAAATTTGACAAATAGTTGAAGGATCTTCTTGATAAGGGTTTTATCCACCCTAGTATTTCTCCATGGGGTGCTCTTATGTTTTTGTGAGTAAGCAAGATGGTCTTCTTCAGGTGTGTATAGGCTATCGTTAATTGGATAAGAGATTTATAGTAATCTCTCTATTGGGTAGACCTATGTGTTTTGCGAGATATTTCGTGGGTGATATATTATCATTGTTAGATGATAAGTTTAAGCTTTTGATGATAGTTGTGGTGATATAAATGTTAACTCGAGGATAGTGATGTAAGATTTGTAGGGGTGAATTAGTAGGGTGATGTTATATGTGAGAGAGCTTGGGTTAGTTCCTTATGAAATAATGGAATATATAATTGTGATATAGGTATTAGGCCTACGTGTTGAAGTAAAAATGGTGGCTAAATCATTAGATAAATAAGAGTCTCGGGTTATAAGAGTAAAGTATACTCAGTTTTGAGCTAGGGGTGCCTTATATGCCTAGCTTATTTTCTTAAAATTTCTTAGCATAGGGAAGTCTAAGGAGTTGTTATATGGCATTATGTAGGGACGAACTTGGGGAGAAGTAGATAGCCTATGTGAACTTTTGGTATAGGTTTAAAATTTATTGAGATATGGGGATATGATATTAGTAGAGTATTGCTAGTATTTTAAGGCGTTGAAAATGAAGTGTAGAGTGTTTAGAAGCATAGATGTACATACCTCTGATTAGTAGTTGCAAGGCGATGATTTTAGAGGTTGGAGGAATTTATGATTGGTAACCTTGAAGGGTATGCCCTAGAAAGGATTTAGTATCTTTATATTAAAGTTATTGAGTGGAGTTTGTGTCTTTGTGCATAGTGTTACCCCCTCCTCATTATGCGGAGGGTTGTACGTACAGATTTAATAAGGGGATACACTTTTGGGATTAGGGTAGAGACCTTTGAGCTAAGGGGCAGGTTACGAACCAAGGTAGATTTTGATTTTTCTCACGATAGCGTGTTTCAGAAAGGAGCCAGGACAAATCTATTCTTGCTCAAATGAATTCCCCTATTCTAGTATAAGAGGACCCCCTCCCATTATATCATGTGTTTAAATTATGCATATTCCTAACGTATGAGTTTTCTATGCAACTTATGTCCGTATTTTAGCCCTCTAATTTTGATCTAAGTGTTTGGATATGTGAATCCCTTCGTGCTTGTTGGATCAGGTCTTACATCAAGGGCCTTGCTTTGAGTAGTACAGAATATATACATTGCATTTTGACACTGTTACTCTTATTCTCAAAGCCTATACTCTAACTTCTCAATTACTCTCTATGTATCAAGATGGAGGTCGTTATGGGAGCATAGAAATGCATAAATTAGAGAGTGGATGCTCTCTACAGTAAGATTTTGGTGCAGCTACCGTAACTAAGGTTATAGAAGAGAAGGGAAGAGTGAGGTAAGGTTGTTGTTATGAGAAATGGTTAAGAGAGGAGTATTTGGAGAAGAATATTTTCTAAGATGATAGAGGTTAATGGATCTTTGGTGGGGTAGTGATGTTAGGCGTATTTACACGCCTAAAGTGCTATAATGTACCTATATTTTAGCTAAGTTTTGAGGACAAAATGTATAATTCATGCACTTTTAGTCCTTTTTCCAGTGAGTGAGCTAACAAATGTGATTAGCAAGTTTTCAGGTATAAATGATGCAGATTTCAGCATTTTATGGATAACTTGACGCCAAAGGAAGCTTCACGAAAGAATGGGAGGAGAGCTTGGACGCCTAGGACTAAAAGTGACGCATGGAAAATCTGTCCCGGGCAAAAACAGCAATTCTAAAGACTTTGGGGATCAACAGTAACTTAGTAGGATTAGGATAATGATGTAGTAACCTAGTAGGATTAGGTTAAGTCATGCAGTAGCTTAGTAGGAATAGGATATGGGTATTATAAATACCCTATTTTGCTGGAGCTTTTTATTATTCTTATTCCATCAACTCATTCTGACATACATCATTATTCTCATCATTCTACTTCTAATTCATTCCTCTACTATCCGAACAATTTTAATCTTTTCAACACTTTCAATTCTTATTCTCTTCATCTATTCAATTCTTAATTTCCACAACGAGAGAAAAGCTATTCTAAAAGGAATTCACGCCTAAAGCCATACCACACCATACTACACGTGAGATCTTTATTGTGGTATAATGATAATGTCTATTGTGATTTCCATCGCACTCATGAGTAGCTAAACTTCTCTGTTGGGGTTATGGAAGTCGTATGAGATGCTATCTATTGCTATGAGTTTGTGAATTCGCGACATATATGCTGCTTGTATTATTATTCTCTTCATCTTAATACAAATTCTTGTGGTTGCAAACGCATAGAATACGCCAGTATAGCATTAACTTGTTCGAAAGAAAAGTTATATGTCTGGAAAAGAGATAATGTCAAGGTAATAGGGCACCAACCCCTGTTAAAAAGTTAGTGCCGTAACTGGATTAACCTCTTGGAGAATTTGTACCATTAGATACGCTTTAAGCTCGAAAGAGTTAAAGCGAAATAGTCCTTGTTAGGTCAAAAGACGCTTGGATTTACCATAGAATACAATTCTCTATAAGCACATGCATGTCTGAATTCCGCATAACTCATAGCCAATAGAGACGTATAACTCATAAGGTGGACATAACCCCAACTCTCAATTGTCATTGGTTAAACATCGCACTAAACACTCTTTCTGTTTACTTTGCTATTCCTGTTTTTACTTTACTATTTTGTTTACATTATTTGCACATTAAAATCTCCCCTTTTACGAGACTTGCACCAAAAGTCTAATAATCTTTGCTTACTTATTGACCTGCTATTCCCTGTTGGATCGATACCCAACCCAGTTGGGTTCTATATTTGACAACGATCGCTTACACTCTTACGAGAGCTGTAGTTTGAGCGTTATCAGGTAGACCGTGCAACAAATTTAATAAAGGTAGGCTTGAACGTTGTGATTGATAGATATACCAATCGTTGTGTTAGGTTGTTATGATTCTTGATGGGATATGATATTTGACTACAGTGATACGAAAGAGTAGCATTTATGGATGGATATAATAAGTAGATCCCCGTGGCCTAAGTTAACCTCTTTTAGCTTTGAATAGACTTAAACATGGGAGCAATATGTAAATAAACTCAGGATCTCGTAGTGATATGTCTGTGGGAATTAGTAAGATAGAATTGGTAAGGTGTGTATTAGTAGCTAATCTATAAAGTGAGGAATAAAGGTGGAGTTTTAGTAGAGGTCCCTTGGGAGAAACATAAGGTAGATGGAGCCATTCGGGAAGCAGAGGAGAATTGGAGTCTAAGTACTCATTCCTATTCCTTATTCCAGAAAATCATGCGTAAGGTATGTGTGTATTCTTAACATCCTTATTTTCTATCTTTTTTAAAGAAAGATTGAAAATTTATTTGATATTTTGTTTTCTGTCTTAAAGGTAAGAGTAATGATGTTTGAGGTCTAATGATGTTATAAATATCTTATCTCATCATTCAAGGATGAATGATCCTAAGGGGGGAGGGGGAGACTGAAACACCCCAGATTTTGGGACCTTGAAAATTTCTTGAGCTTTGAGCTCACTGCCTTGGTTACAACTTGACCCCATGAGTCAGAAGGTGTCTTGACGGGTCATGTGACCCAGTCGTAAGGTGCTTAGGGAATGTTGTTGAGTTTCTTCCTTGGATACAACTTAGAGACATGAGTTGTAAAGACTCATAACGAGTCGTTAGGATGAGTCAAAACCAAATCATTAAGTTGTTGTCTTGATTTGACTTAGAGTATGAGTGTCTCACTACGAGCCTCAAGACTCGTTATGAGACATAATGATCAACCCGTCAGATGCCCGGTGTTCACCCTATTTAGTTATGCTCTGGTTATGAGTAGGAACATATGAGTCTTAAGGTCAAGTTACGAGTGGGATGGTTGAGTCATAAGGATGACTGTGTTAGAACCCTGGAGACTGTGCTGGTTAGGACTCGTGGTGATGAGTCATAAGATATGGTTATGAGTCGATGGTAGACCTATAACCAAGGACGATGTTTTTACAACTTTTAAGCTAAAGGTATTTTAGACATTTCCATCTTTTCCCAAAAACAACCCACAACCTATAAAACACTATTAGGGCTTTATATTTATCCTTAACTCATGAAAGCAAACACTTTTTTTTCTCAAATTCTCTCAAGCCTCCATACTTAGGGTTTTCAACAGGTTGATTACTTGGGGATTTTGAGGGTGATTTCTCATCGTACATCTTGCTATTTTATGATTGTTACTCTCCCTACATTGTTATTTTGCCAAAAAAAATAGAGTTTAATTGGTTGTATTGAATGCTTTTGAATGTGGGTTTTGATGTGGTTGAGGGTGTTGGCATGGATAATTCTTATTCTTGTTTTCGATGGGTTATTATGCATTGATTATGCTTTATAAATGGTTCTGAACTTGTGGGTTACATGGGAATGGTATATAGACCAAGGGTTTGTGTTTTTTCCCAACTTGCGACTTTGAAGTGTTTATGCCCTCAACTTGTTTGTAAAATTAACAATGAGAATGACCTTTTCATATGATTTGACTTAGTTAATTGAACTAATGTTTTGGCATACAAAGTGAATGAAGTATAAATGGTTTAAGAGATATCTTAGGGGCCATAAATTGTTTTGCATTCAAGTTTTGGGTTTGAATTGGCTAAGTGGAGTTGAGTCCTAAATGTTTAATTAATTCGATGTTTTGTTTGGACAATGGGTTTGAGTCTCAAAATGATTATTTAATTGAATAGGTTTCAAGTCCTAAAATGATTGTCTACTTGGATATCTTTTGAGCTATGGGTTCGAGTACTAAGTTGGTTGAATGGATAATATGGCATAATGACGTCAACTTGCAAGTGATACTGGTATGACGATACCAATAGGGTTCCATGGTGTATAATTGGTTTAATAAGATGGTAATGTGTGATAAATTTTTTAATTGGGCTTTAAAGAGGGTTGTGTAGCCGAGTTATGAATATGGAGGTCCCGAGGTATCATCGTTGGAAACTGCATTTGTCGGTGTTAGTCAAAACGACCTGAGGCTCGAGTCCTCTTACTTAGTATGACCAGGAGGTTTGAATCCTTCATATAATATGATTGGGAGTTTCGAGTCCCCCCATATCATACTACATGATCGGGTTCTTAAGTCAACTTAGTATATGAGTAGGAGGTTCGAGTCCCCCATCATATAGGTAAGATTATTCTTCGATTCGTGCGGCTACAAGAACTGGGGCCCTTCCAGGGGGGTAAGAGCTGGATCCTAAATAACCTATGGGTGTTATTAATATGACAGCTAAGCAACATAAATCAGGCTAAGATTTCAAAGGTTCATATTAAAACTTGTTCCCTACCTTGATATATTACTTACATATGTATATGATGATGTGCATAAGGTTTAGATTGGATTTGACTTGGCATTATCTTACCCTCTATCCCCGAGGTACATGATAGTGCTCCAACCACTAACCGTCTTTTGATGATGTATCCTCACACAATGTAGGCACTGAAACTTCATCTATTTTTCCTTCACATTGATCAGGTGCTCGAGTTAGTTTGTGAATTTGCATTGAAGTGGAGAGTTCCATACTTCGAAAGACTTCATTTCACTTATTTCCTATGTCTTAGTACTTGTTTAGACTTTGTTTTGGCTACTGTCGGGGGCATTTCTCAATAATTTATTGACATTTAATTTTGTAGTGGCTTTGTTGGATTACTTTGGACTTGGGTGGTTTGGTTGATCGTTTGATAACGGGCGGTTATCTGATTACCGGTGGTCGGCATAGACATAATATGAATTCTCATAAATTTCACTTCACGCTATCTTATTATATGTTTGGAATTCATCTGACATTTTGGAATATTGTGTTGGTTCTATTAGTTACATGGGGTGATCTCTAGTCTACGTGGCACTAGAGATACCTATCACGGCCTGGCCCTGGTTAGGTTTGATGTCGCCCAAAACTAATCTCCAAAAGAAGTATGCTGTAGTCAATGTCAAATATAGTAACCCAACTAGGTTGGGTTCGAACCCGCTGGGAAATCGTTCAACTGTTGCTTAACTTAATATAATTAACAAAATGTACAGAAAGTAAATGGGGGAATTTGGTATTATCTGTAACTAGTAACCAAATATTGAGTACTTTTGAGTTGTAAACAATAGAAGACGAACACTAGGCTTGTGTGCCCCTGGCTTTTAGTTGTAAATAATGGAAAAAGAACACTAGGCTTGTGTTCCCCTGGCTTCTCAACTACGTAAATTTCTCGTGTTCAATCCACCTATTCTACTGCTCTTCATGTAAAGTCAACTAGATATGTATTATCAACCATCTTGTGAACGTGTTGATAAATTTCACCCTTTACCTTGTGAGTCTCAAGGCGTCGCCTTATTGCTCCCTGATTATGACTTCAGTTCACTTTCACCATTTGAGTCTCAAGTGATTAGATGATATGATGGAATGGTAAGATGGAAGTAAATCTCAAATTACTGTCTTAATCCTCTTTTCCCAATCACAAACTCCTTTAGGTGTACGTATGCAAATATAGGCTATCCCCAAGCTTTTCCAGTAGCTCTGAGGTCAATTATTGTAAAGAAGATTAAGATGCATGCATAAACCCTGGAATAGATGAATCTACCACTTCCTTTACATATCTTATCCACCAGGGTTTCCCCAACCTTAGTTAGGGATATTAGCCGCTCATGTTCATGAAAGAAACTATGATTATCAATGAAGAATACATGAAATTAATTATCCAAGAATAAGATGAATAAAATCCTAGACTTTAAATGAATAAAAACCCAAAATTTCAAGAATAATTGTAAAAGTATGTAAAAGTAATTAACTATTATAAGAATGAGTAACCTAATAAAAGATAAACCCTAAGGTATTTATAGTATCTCAAAAATACTTAGAAATCATAATAAAAATGGAAAAAGGTAAAGTTATGTCGGCATAAGGCACGACTCACTCATTAACTCGTACTGACATCATACGAGTCGTACTTTACCTATTGTGTCCACTCCGGTGTTTTATATTTCCAGGCTTTAACTTTTTATTCTTTATACGATTCCTGCTCACGAGTCGTACCTTGACCATAGGACTCGTGGACTTTACTCGTATCCACCTGGGACTTCCTTCTTTCTTTGAAAACTGGTCTTCTTATGGTTGGATCATAGGAGTCATACTCATACCTCTAACTCATATTATTCTGATAGTTCAACTCTGCATTTCTTCCTTGGATTCTTCTCTATGTATGACTTTATCATACGGATCGTACCCTCATCATACGACTCGTGTTATTGGTTGTATTTTCTCTATACTTAGTTTTCCTTCTTGTGCTTGGTTTCTGTTGATCTTACGAATCAGCCTCTGAGTTGTATGAGGTGATGGCAACTCATGAGGAGACTCGTACCTTGTTGGAACATGGTCTTTTCAGGTTTTTTTTCTTCCAGTTTTGTTCCACTACGCTAGACCTATTTTACCTCAATAACCACAAAAACACATCATATATACTAAAATGACCTATATTCAAGCATAATTTCATGGTTTTAAGCATCAAAAGTGTTGTACTTCCACTATAATCAACACCCTCACCTTAGAAGTCTGCATTTCTTAGGAAAAACAAAAATCAAAACTATCACAAAACAACATGATGCTTAAACTGGAAGATCCTAAGATACCTATGGCAGTGAACTTTCAATTCAATTTCAACCCTTTTACTCCCCCTCCTAATTTCAATTTCTCGAAAAGTGACTATGTATACTATTTGGTAAATGGAATGACAAAAAGGAATTTGATGATGGCATTACATTAACAATAGACAACGGGGCATAAACACTAACCACATTAACCAAATAGTCTAGTAACCTAACAACAAACCCAAGTGTACTCACAATAAAAGAAATCCTATTCACTCTTAGTTGTGATCAAAAAATTATTCAGGGATGTATCAAACAATGCTCTCGCTCATAAGGAAGTTTCACCGGTGTATACAGAATGCCATAGGCTTGCCCATATGCTGTCTTCCTAAGTTTTCAGACAGTCGGGGTAGGATCACTAAAGGACTTTATTTGGCTTGTAACGTAGGTTAGAGGCTGGTATGATATCTTTTTGGGATTTTATTTAGTGAAAAAATCTCCTTGACGCTCGGTATTTTTTTTGGAGTCCACTTATTTTTCACTTTTTCCTTTATTTTCGCCCTTATGTCTCACTTTTTATTTTAACACACATTTCATGGTCTAGGTGCGGTTTTCTTTTCTAACTTTCTTTTTCTTTTGTTTTCTCTTATTTTTACTACACCTGCCATTTTTCATTTTTCTTGCTCATTTCTTTCTTCACACTCGGTTTTCCTATGCACCCCTATTATAGCAACCCTCAACTTAGGTGATTTTCCTGAGTTGAGGTACACAGTACCCAAGGAGGACCAGGGCCGATACAGGTTCATTGTAGATATAGGTAGGAGAAATAGGGAAAAATAAAAAAATTGGTCGATTAAGGCTCAAATATTTGGATCAAAGGGATTAATTCATTTGGTTTGGGCATTAAGGCTTTAACAGTATTACAATAACAACAACCTATGATCACCTACTACTCGACTATCCTAGGCGTAGGTAAAAGCGATCGAGAAATTTCTAGATTTCGATACATCAGGAACTAAGTAATAACTCACACATACTCATTATACTTCTAGGTACTAAATATCTAGTTATGCAACATTTTAACCTAGTTGTTAAAATATTTTCAAATCAGACCATTTTTTAACATATTCATTCAAAACAATAGTCTACTCCCATAATCACGAATTCTCCTCCTATCTTAGCTATTCCCAGCAAACAATACACACAAAAACACTTAACAATCACTAAAACATAAACAAAACACACAGAACATGCTAGTTCTTCAAAATTTTCAAAATGTGGCCTCGGGCTTCAAAACACAACAAGTATAGCCAGAGGTGACTTGGTAGTCCCCCACCCCAACTTAAAGCATGTACACTGTCCCCAGTGCACGTAAAATAAAGTACAAGGAAATGGGACCATACCTGGGTGGTTAAGGTGCCAGCTCAAACAACATCATCATGTGGGCTGTAGGTCAAGTCACACTATTATCAGCACGAGTACTATAAACTATCGGGACTGAATACACAACAGTGGTACTAGGCGAGTCTGCAACAATGCCTCTCTCGTATCATCAACTAGTGGTCTAGAACCCAGCAACTCCAGCAGCCATCTTCGAGTCCCTCACATCTCGATCCTGCTTATCCTGTTGGCTATCTACCTTAGCTTTCTTTGTATCCTATTTATCCTCACATTTTCTTCACTTTATCCCTCTTGGGTCTTCACTATCTGGTTTAAAATAGCCCAAATATTAGGAACATGAACTTCGGTCACTATAGTTGTAACCTCGAGCTCTGGGATAACGGATCGGGCGTAGAACTCATCCACCATTCTCTTAATCTTAGCTACCTCAGCCTTCACCTCCATAATGTTGGGGGTTTGGAAACTACCCAACTGTTGGGTAATCCTTGTCTCAAAATAATCTAACCATAGCTATACCCTTCTTTCCTGGTTGGCCAACTTCATATCAACCCAGGACTTTACGTCCCCTTTTATCTTTTTGACTTTTGCCTCTAGTGCGCCCAGTCTTGTCATTTCCTGCTGTATGTTTAATCATAATAAATCCAGAAGGCATAGATCTCGAGTGTAGAGTTATAGACTGCACCAGAGGTGGAGCACTAGATGTTTCCTCTGCAGTTGAAGTGGTTGCAGTCTGTCCACCTGTCTTGGTAGCTTCAGTAGTCTCAGCAGTCTCAGTCTGAGTACTGTGTTTAAACATATTTGCAAGAATATCTGCTCTCTGCCTCACTTGTATGGCCATTGGGTTGGTTGCATCTCTGATTAGGCCCAAGTATGAGGTGTTCGTGGCCTCTATCATCTTGTCGATATTCGGGAGTTCCTGCACCCTAGCAACCAGACACAACTGCGTGATCAAACACGGATATGCCAATAATAAGTTGTTTTTCTTATATAGACCGATCTCTCATATCTAGAGCTAAGAACTCTGCTATATTAAACTCGTAGCCGGCTATGAACTTGACTATAAAAGTTGTACACACTGGGCTCAACACATTGTCCCAAGTAGGGGGACACAATAGGTGTCGAGCCAGTTTCCACCATGCCTTGGCCTCAAAGTTAAAAGTATTCTTCTTTATCTTTGGGGAGACCTTTCCTAGGCCTCTGACTACCCAAGTAGCATTCTCACTATTTTCCGCTATAAAGCCAACAATCCACCTCAAATGCCCTATCTTATCCTCTGTTCCCATCTGTTTTCTAATGATTTTCCATATCTCCTTAAGTTTGTACTCCAACTCATCAATGTTCATCAAAGGTTGATACTCTTCTTAGTATAAAAATCTGGAAATAGTATGTAGTGAGATGTTGAGCCACACACCCTAAAAAATAACGAGGCAATGTGGTCACCACCTCTCCATAATTGGCCCTACGGATACTGTCTCTATAGTTTACCCTTTTATGTAGCGTAGAATGCTCGAACCAGTGCTATACTATATTTTTTGAGATCCCTGGTCATCCACTCAAACCTATACTGTTTGAATCGCTTCTTGAATTGGGGTAGATCAGTTATCCCTATAGTAATTAACCGCCGATCGAGGTACAAACTCCATTTGATTTTTCCATTCTGGAGTTTGCTCAATCTGTTATTATATCTAGATTTCATGCCAGGGTACCTCCACCGTTCAATGGCGGGCATCGAAGCAGGTGCAAGAGCAAGTAGAGGGTGTTTCACATTAATCAGAGGCATGTCAACTTCTTCCGTAGGATTCTCTAAACTCTCTACCTCAAAACTAGATTCAACTTCTTCTTTCGCCTCCGAAGGTTGAGGTGAGTGTAGAGGAGAGGTACTTGGATTCTTTCTCCTTATTCTCCATAGAGTTGTGTCCTTTGGGGTTTCTACTTTCTTTCTCTTTTTAGCCTTTTTGTCTTTTGGGTCATCAACCTTTCCCTTTATTTGTATTCATACAGGTCACCGCTATAGTTAGATGCTTTAGTAGCCTCAGAACTTAAAGATTGTACCTTTTTGTTTCCCTTTTTGGCCACTTGTTTGGAAGAAAATGCACCTTCGGGAGGCATTGTACCTGAAAACAAGCATACGTAGTAATTAAATAGGGAAAAGAAATAAAAAAAATAAGAAAATAACTATCAGTGTACATGTTCTACATAAGGTACGAGTGGGGGTACTAGTCTTATTGACTAGGTACGACTCATATGATCGAGTCATATGATACATTGAGTGTTCACTGGATTGCTTACGAGTCCTCCTAACGAGTCGTAAGATAAGGTACGACTCGTTACCAACACCTATAAGTAGGCCAGAAACAAAAGTTTAAAATATGATATCTGCCCATGTCCTTATGATTTAAGTGTACAATTCGTATAGATTGGGTACGACTTGTTTAGGCAAGTCGTACTCATACCAGAACTTAAAGTTAGTTAAACTTCTATGTTGTCAGTGGGTAAGATTATCATTATGACCTTGTTAATTGTGGGTACGATTCGTAAAAAGTCTTGTATCCACTGTAATATAAAAGTTCAACTTTCGAGTTGACTCCAATTTAAAATTTCCAAAGTACCCACTACTTTATGCAACAATATCACCCAATTTCAGTTAAAACAACACATAATATCAACACCTAAAACCAAGTTTACTCCAATTTCCATTTTAACCTATGAGATAGGGTACCAAATTTTGATAATGAACTCAAAGCAAGTTTACCATACCACACATTAGCAGTATCAACTAGATAGATAATGAAATTAAGTTCAAAGGCTTACTTGATTTGTTGAAATACCAAATTTTCTTGAACTCAAATGTTATTCCCTAAAATCGTGGTTAACTAGAGAAAACTGAAGAATTTGAGCAAGTTGGAAGGTGTTTTTAAGGTTAAATCCTATTTTAGGAGATTCCAATTCGTGCAATAATAGAGGTAATGCGATTTGGGAGTGATTTGGATCTCGGGTACCTATATGGAGTGTCTATTTTCTCTTTAAATCAAGTGCTGGGTCGGGTTGACCTGTGACTCATGCCATGGTAAGCTTGGTTACTATTCATGTGTATGACTCGTACCCAGGCTTACAAGGTTTTTTCCTCTACTTGTAAAGACCTAGAACCTTACCTGGTTCTGGAGTATATACTATTCATGTGATGGGTCCTACCTTATGGGTACAAATTGTACTGAGAGTCGTATCCACTCCAAAAACTTTCACCTGAATCTGCTATCTCCCATGTCCTTAGACTCTTACTCATGAGTCATACCTATAAGATACGCCTCGCAAAGTGTCGGTATGACCTATTTACTTGAACTTTTAGTCTTGTTTCTTCAATGTTTAGACCTGCACACTAAACAAACACATTATACTATAAATAAATAAGTGTGAAACATGGGTTGCTTCCCATAAAATACTTAATTTAATATCCTAACACGACGGGCTAAGTAGGATGCTTAGATTACACAAACTGGCCTCATGGGTTTCCTCCTATGCAACGTTTGATTTAATATCGTAACACGATGTAATGACCTTGGTTACTCAGACTACACCATGGCCCATCTCAAATTGCCCATTCACTTTTAATGGGGCTTTACCATTGCGCTTCAATTCCAAAGCACCATATGGGAGTACTCTTAACACAGTAAAGGGACCGTACCATCTAGAATTCAACTTACCTGGAAACAAGTGAGGCCTTGAGTGGTAGAGCAATACCTTGTCACTATTTTTAAAGATTTGTTTCTCAATTTTGCGATCATGATACAATTTCATCTTTTCATTGTAAAGTGCAAAACTTTCAGTAGCCCGAAGTAGGAATTCATCCAACTCATTTATCTTGTTTATTCTTGACTTGGCTGCATCTTGCCACTCAAAATTTAGCTTCTTCAAGGACCATAATTCTTTTTGCTCAAGCTTAACAAGAAAGTGACAAGCCTTTCCATACACTTGTTGATAAGGTGAAGAACTCATTGGGGTCTTGAATGCTATTCGGTAAGCCCATAATGCATCATCTAACTTTCATGATCAATCAGTCCTATTGTCATTCACTTTCTTCGCCAATATGGACTTGATTTCTCTATTGGACACTTCAACTTGTCCACTAGTCTGTGAATGATAAGGTGTTTCCACATTGTGTTTTACTCTATACTTTTCAAGCAGACTTTTGAATAGACGATTACAAAAATATGACCCACCGTCACTAATGATAGCACGTGGGGTGATAAATCAAGAAAAGATGTTCTTTTTCAAGAATGCAGTGACATTATATGCTTCATTATTGGGGAAAGCTGCTGCTTCCACCCATTGGGATACATAATCCACAACCACATATATATACTTTATGGAAAATGAACTCACAAAAGGACCCATGAAATCTATACCCCATACATCAAATAATTCCAATTCTAAAATAAGAGTCATAGGAAGTTCATGGCGTCTGGAGATATTACCTTTGCATTGACATTGATCATAAGTAGAAGCATAATCATGTGCATCTTTGTAGATTGTTGGCCAATTATACCCATATTTCAAGATTTTGTGGGCTGTGTGGGTTCCTCTATGATGACCCCCAACTGGTGAAGAATGACAAGCCTCAAGTATGCGCATCATCTCTACCTTATGTATACATCTACGAATAATCCCATCAGCATATATTCTAAATAAATAAGGCTCATCCAAGAAAAAATTGCTTACCTCATGCATAAACTTCTTTCTTTGTTGGAAGGAAAGATCTTTTGGGACTAGATTACTATCTAGATAATTTGCATAGTCTGAAAACCATGGAATTCGATCTTGGGAAGCTGCCAATAACTGCTCATCTAGAAAACTATCATTAACCTCTAGCCCATCTTCTGCTTTCTACATAGCTTCCTCCTCAAGTCTAGACAAGTGGTCCGTAAATTGGTTCTCCTTGCCTTTTCTGTCCTTGACTTCAAAATCAAATTCTTGCAACAAAAGTACCCACTTAGTCAGTCTAGGTTTTGCATCTTTCTTTACCAGCAAGTACCACAATGCTGTATGATCCATGTGCATAACTACCTTTGTCCTAATCAAGTAAGACCAAAACTTCTCAAAGGCAAAAACCACTGCCAACAAGTCTTGTTTAGTCACTGTGTTATTCTTTTGAGCAGGGTCTAATGCCTAGCTAACATAGTAGATAGGATGAAGAATCTTTTATTTTCTTTGGCCTAGGATATCACCTAAAGCCACTCCACTTGCATCATATATAACCTCAAAAGGTAAGGACCAATCAGGTGACACAATGATTGGAGCTGACACCAACTTCTCTTTTAGGCTTTCAAAAGCCTTCACATATGCATCATCAAAAATAAATTTCACCTCCTTCTAAAGAATCTTCCAAAGAGGATTAGAAATCTTTGAGAAATCCTTGATTAAATGCCTATAAAAATCTACATGCCCTAAAAAACTCCAAATTCCCTTCATAGAAATTGGTGGAGTTAATTTCTCTATCACCACTATTTTTTCTCTATCAACCTGTATGCCCCTTTTTGAAATCTTGTGCCCAAGCACAATACCTTTTTTAACCATGAAATGGCACTTTTCCCAGTTAAGTATCAAGTTGCATTCTTCACACCTTCCAAAAACATTGGACAAGTGCACTAGGTAGTCATAAAATCACTAATGACCGAAAAATTATCCATAAATACTTCGATGGTGTCTTCTACCATATCAGAGAAGATGGACATCATACATCTCTGAAATGTGGCTAGAGGATTACATAGCCCGAATGGCATACGTCAGAATGCAAAAATCCTATAAGGACATGTGAAGGTAGTCTTCTCTTGGTCTTCAGGTGCAATAATGATTTGGTTGTAACCTGAATACCAATCAAGAAAATAGTACCATCCTCTGCCCACTAACTTGTCTAACATCTAGTCCATGAAGGGAATAGGAAAATGGTCCTTCTGAGTTCATGCATTCAACTTCCTATAATGCACGCACACTCTTCATCCTATGACTGGCCTCATCGACAATTACTCATTCTTTTCGTTAGGAACAACAATAATTTGGCCTTTCTTTGGAACACATTGGACCAAACTGACCCATTTTCTATTAGAAATGGGATATATACACCAACATCCAACCAATTGATTATCTATTTTTCACCATTTTATGCATAAGAGGATTGAGTCAACATTGATGTTTTATACTTGGAATACATTATGGTTCAAGTTTAATTTTATGAGTACAAATATCAGGTAAAATACCCAATATTTGCAATGAACCATCCAATGGCCCTATTGAATCTCTATAATACTGATAACAATGCTTCCACTTCTGAGTCAATCAAATCTGCTGCAATAATTACTGGCAAAGTATTGTTGGAACCTAAAAATTCATATCGCAAATGATAAGGGAGTCCTTCAATTCTAAGATCGATGGCTTTTCAATGGATAGGTGAGCAAGTGGAGTAGTTCTATTCTTCAAATCCAAATCAAGCTTCTTTGGTGCATAAGTATACGAACCACTCCCATAAAGTGTACATACCATCTCATTATACTCATCTATACCATCACTATCAAAGTTTTTGATCACGGATGAAAGAGTTTCAACACCCAAACTTTCTTCAATAGGAATAGTAGCATCAGAACCATCATCCCAAAGAGTCATCCCAAAGAGTACCTAAATCGACATCATAGAATGAATCTGATTCATTATCATACATATCAATCACATATGTCACTCTCAAATTATTAGGATGCTTTATAAATTTACATACATTGAATATCACCTGTTCATCATTAAGTCTCAGAATTAGATGTCCTAGCTCTAAATCAATCAACGTCCTTTCTGTATCCAAGAATGGGCTTTCCAAAATAATTAGGACTTAGACGTCCACTTCTCAGTGTAATATAACAAAATCCATAGTAAATATGAAAGAATCCATCTTTACCAATACATCATATAAGATACCAACTGGCTTTTTCACAGTCCTGTCTACCATCACTAATCTTATGGTGGTTGGTTTAGGAGCTCCCAACCCTAACTATTTAACCACTGCAAATGGTATGAGGTTGATGCTAGCACCCTAATCACATAATGTATGAGCAAAGTTGGAGGATCTAATGGTGCAAGGTATAGTGAAATCACTAGGATCCTTCTTCTTCTCTTTCAATAATCTAGTATCTACTGCACTGCAATGATGGATGTTGTCAATTGGCTCATAATTGACTGACCTCTTTTTAGTGATTAGATCTTTCATGAATTTTGCATATCCTGGCATTTTCTCTAATATCTCTACAAGTGGGATATGGACTGATAGCTCTTTTAGTATTGACAAAAACTTATGATACTTACCATCTTCTTTTTCTTTCTCGGCCTTCGAGGAAAAGGAGGACGAGGTCTTAGGATAGGCTTAAAAATAGGATCCTAGGCCTTATATTCTCCTTCATATTGCTTGATACTACAATACACATCAACAGGATCATTACCATTCTCTTGCTCATTTACAACTGGTATAGGAGGGTCTATGGTAGATTTACCACTTTAGTTGGTAATGGTGTGGCAGTGACCATCATTCTTTCGATTAGCCACCGCGTTACTCGGGAGAGAGCCAGGCTATCTTTGATTTACTATGGCTGATAACTGACTAAATTGTTGCTCCAACTGCTTGATTGTTATAGCATGTCACTCAACTCTCTGGTTTAGCCTTGGCAGGTCTGCCTTGATATCTTTAAGGCAACTCTCTTGACTTGATTTCCCCTTGACTAATTTCGACAACTGTGTCTCTATTCTGGATTTTGAATTATGATTACCTACTGGAATATACTTGTTGGTTTTCTCATTGTATTCATCTTTTCATTGCCAATCACTATCTCTCTCTACTTATGTCTTTATATCAATCATTGTAATAGTTTCAACCTTAATTCCCTTGCCCTTGGGCTCGAAAATCTGCCAACCTACGATCAAGATACTTCGCTTTTTCTTTAGATTTAATCTAAAAAGTTTTGGAAGAAGACCCCTATGCCACAACTGCATTCGCTTTCTCAACGCTCATTAATGCAAACTATTTTGTAAGCAACCCAATATCGGTACGAAACTGTGCAACCTCTTGTGTTACCAAATCTTTACCATCTCCATAATCATTAGCCACTCCAATAGCATAAGTACCTACACCTTATTCTGCATTTCTAGTATGCCAACCTCAATTAGTCACTTAAATATCATCCGATATATCCTGCGCAGCATCCTATCAAAGAAGCATGAATGAACCTCCCAAAATAGTATCCGCCATTGCTCTCGATCTGAAATTCAATGATCTATAGAAGATTTCCAACAAATTTGATCCACTGATTCTGTGATTAGGTACCATGCTCAATTTTTTCATGAATCTAAACCACGCTTGATACAAGGATTCTACATGTAACTTCCTGAAGTTACAAATCTCATCTTTCAACAGTAGAATGCTTGCCAGAGGGAAAAATCTCTTTAGAAGCTATTTATGCAACTTATGATTGGTAGTGATTGAGCCTCTTGGAAGTTCCCCTAACCATAGTAATGCTTCACCCATCAATGAAAATGGGAACAAAGTCAATCTCAAAGCTTCCGATCCACCATCGGAATAGTATATAATGTAAATATCCCAATAAAATTACCAAGATGTATGTTTGCATCATCAGTCGTTGATCCCAAAATACACCCTTCAAGTTCAATAATTAGATCATGATGCTTGTAATATAAAACTTCACATTAAGGGGTAATGCCGGAGGAATGATGGATCCTATCTTAGTAGGTTCAACATAACCCGTATCCTTTTCATTATCGTATGGGTGTAAGTGCTGATATGTAGGAATAAATAGAGCTTTGACTCTTTAAACTCTATCTCATTGTTCATTTCCTTGTCTAGGCCTAGCTAGTCCTTATTGCTGAGCTAACCAAGCCTCTTCAGCTAATCGAGCCTCATCAGATGCTATTCTCTCTTCCTTAATAGTAGCTATTAGTTTTTGCGTCTATAAATATACAACATTCTATGGATCAACTTGAGCATGCGAGAATGCCTCTTTAAGATCAATAAGTGGAGGGTCTTAAACCCCATCACAAACTTGTCCTGATATTTTTGTTGGTGTTTGAAGAATTTTCTCTGGCTCTGGATCAAAAGGGAGAAAGGGATTGCCTCTTATCCTAGTGTTTGACATACACCGGCATATGCCAAATCAAAATAGAGAACAAAACCCACAAACTTCATCAATTCAATTAACTACTCAAACCATCTTCCCTGGCAATGGTGCCAAAATTTGATGTTGCCCAAAACTAACCTCCAAAAAAGTATGTTGCAGTCTATGCCAAATATAGTAACCCAACTTGGTTGGGGTCGAACCCACAAGGAAAACATTGAAAATTGCTTAACTTGACAAAATTCACGAGTATTGTGGAAAGTAAATGGGGGAATTTTGAATTATCAGTAACTAGTAACCGAATCTTGAATGCTTTTGAGTTGTAAACAATAGAAGACGAACACTAGTCTTGTGTTCCCCTGGCTTTTCAACTTCTAAATTTCTCGTGTTCAATCCACTTGTTCTACTACTATGCATGTAAAATCAACAAGATATGTATTATCAACCGTTTTGTTAACATGTTGATAAATCTCACCCTTACCTAGTGAGTCTCAGGGCGTCACCTTATTGCTCCCTATTTACGACTTCAACTCACTTTCACCATTTGAGTCTCAAGTGATTAGATGAGATAATTGAATGATAAGATGGAAGTGAATCTCAAATTATTGTCTTAATCCTCTTTTCCTAATTACAACCTCCCTTACGTGGACGTATGCAAATACAGGCTATCACCAAGCATCCGCAATAACTCTGAGGTTAATTATTGTGAATAAGATTAAGATACATGGAGAAACCCTGTAATCCAGCAACCCATGTCAGGGAGATTATCCATTCATGTTTATGCAAAAAACCATGACTATCAATGAAAAATGCATGAAATTATGTGCACAAGAATAAGATGAATAAAATCCCAAGTCTTTAATTGAATAAAAACCCAAAATCTCAAGAATAATTGTAAAAGTAATTAACCATTGTAAGAATGCGTAACCTCATAAAGGATAAACCCTGAGATATTTATAGTATCTCAAAAATACTTAGAAATCCTAATAAAAGTGGAAAAAAGGTAAGGTTATGTCGGCACAAGGTACGACTTGCTCATTCACTCGTACCGACATCATACGAGTCGTACTGTGACTGTCATATCCATTCTAGTGTCCGATCTTTCCAGGCTTCAACTTTCTGTTCTGCATACAATACCTACTCACTAGTCGTACCATGTCTATTTGACTCGTGGCCTTCATTCGTATCCACTTGGGACTTTTTCCTTTCTTTCTTCGAACACTGGTCTTCTTACGAATCGATCATACAAGTCGTACTCAGAATTCAGACGTATTCTTTTGACACTTTAACTTTACATTTCTTCCTTGGGTTTTGCTGTATGTATGACTTCATGATAGGCTCATACCCTCATCATATGGCTTGTGTTTTTTGTCGTATCTTCTCTATACTTAGTTTTTCTTCTTGTGCTTGGTTTCTGTTAATATTACGTGTCAGCCTCCGAGTCGTATGAGATGTTGACGAGTTGTAAGGAGACACGTACCTTGCTGCAACTTGGTCTTTTCATTTTTTTCCAGTTTCTTTCCAACACTGCGCTAGACCTGTTTTACCTGTAATAACCACAAAAGCACATCATATCTACTAAAATGACCTAAGCTCAAGAATATTCATGGTTTTAAGCATTGAAATTGTCGTTTTTCCATGCCACTTTAGGGTCGTGACATACACCAACCACGTTACCAACCTAAAATCGATGTTCCAGATCTTCCGACGTAATTCGTTTTGCCATCTGACGGCATAAATTAGTAAATGTTAACAAAATTCAATCATAATGATTTTCAAACCACCAAAAACCTCAAATATGAACAAATCACACTAAAATGCATTGGCAACTGTGCCACTCATCCCCACACCCTAGAATGACACAAAGCAACCACAGACAGGGGTAAAATTGATAAATCACATAGAATTAAGTATTTCACACAAAGCACCAAAAATTAAGTATTTACATCATCCACCACTATGAATCTAGTTTGTCCTCGAACTAAAGGCAAGAGGAATACCTAATCCTGCGAAAAGCCAGGGGTAACTTCTACGCATATCAAACTCAACCTGCTAAGTAAACTCATCTATGGGTCAATGTATCTACTAGACCTTAACTACTGTTATATCTCTAGAACACAACTGTCTAACATCCTTAGCCATGAGAAGACAGGATCATCAAAAAAAGACATCCTTTCATCCAATTGAACCAAATCCAAATGAATTACATGAGACATATCCGGTATGTACCATCGAAGCATGCAAACATGAAAAACTGGGTGAACATCCGATAAATATGGAGGCTAAGCCAACTCATAAGCCGCATCCCTAATAGTTCAAAGGACCTCAAATGGACCAATATACCTAGGGATAAGCTTGCCCCTCTTCCCAAACCTCATCATAGTCTTCATGGGCAAAACTCAAAGAAAACATGATCACTAATACCAAAACTCAAGGCATGAAGTCTATGATCTGCATAGCACTTCTGCCTTCTTTGAGCCACTTGTAGTCTATCTTGAATGATCCAAAATCTATCCAAAGACTTACAAAGCAAGTTTTTACCTCGATGTCTAACCTTAAAACCCTCAAACCAACTAATTGGAGAGCGATAATACCAACCATACAAAGCCTCAAAAGGAGCCATATTAATACTAGAATGGTATTTATTATTATACGCAAATTCCGCCAAGGCTAGATATGTTCCCACTGCCACCAAAGCTATCGCACAAGTACAGAGCACATCTTCCAAAACCTGAATAGTTTGCTTCGACTGAAAGTTAGTCTGGGGGTGAAAGGTTGTTCTAAGATGAACCTGGTTACCTAACTCTTCTCAAAAAGTCTTCCAAAAGTAAGTTGTGAACACTGAAACTCGATCTGAGATAATAGAATTGGCACACTATGAAGAGGAACTATTTCACAAATATAAACACGGGCCAACCTCTCAGTGCTAAAACAAACCTAAATCAGAATGAAATGAGCAGATTTGGTCAATCGATCCATGATTACCCAAACACTTTTAGGATCATGAGAAGTATGATACAACCTAGTCATAAATTCTATAGTGATCCGTTCCCATTTCCACTCGATAATAGGTAATCTTTGAAGCAAACCACCAGGTCTCAAATGCTCGACCTTCACCCATTGACAACATAGATAACAAGCTACAAAGTCTGCTACATCCTTTGTCAAACCATCTATAAGTAATGCTATCTTAAATCATGATATATTTTAGTTACTCCCGAATGTATGGAATACCAGGAACAATGAGCCTCTTCCAAAATTAGTCTAATCCAATCACCCACTCTCGACACATAATCTCGTCCTCTAATCCTCAACATTCTGTATGAATCAAGTGAGGCTTACTTAGCCTCACCACTCAACATCTTATCCCAAATCAATCTCAATCTAACATCATCAAACTTATGAGCTCAAATCTGCTCCATCAAAGAAGACCTATCCTCCACAAATGATAAATATGCTAGGTGTCGAAATATCAATCCTAACTATTTAGTTGGCTAAAGGTTGAACCTCTAAGGCCAAAGTTCTTTCCTAGGTCAAAGATATGCCAAGATACCCATTCTAGTCGACTATTACCTTAAGGCATATGCAACTACATTAGCCTTGCTTGGATCATAGATAATAGTCATGTCATAATCCTTAAGCAACTCAAGACCATGACACTACCTTATATTAACATCTTGTTGAGTGAAGAAATACTAAAGGCTATGATAATCCCTGAAAATTTCACAACATACTCCATACAAGTAGTGCCTCTAGATCTTTGAAGCAAATACAATCATGCACAACTCTAAATCATAGGTTGGGTAATTTCTCTTATAGGGCTTCAACTAACAAGAAGCTTACACAATAACCTTACCCTCCTGCATTAACACAACACCTAATCTAACACTTGAAGCATCATAAAAGAAAATAAACTCATGCCCTCCTTAGGCAATGTCAAGATAGGAGCTGATGTCAACAAATTCTTCAAATTTTGAAAGCTCGCCTCTCAAGCATCGGACCACTGAAAAGAAATCTTCTTTTGTGTCAGTTTGGTCAACGGAGCTCCAATAGATGAGAAAGCCTCAACGACACTGATTGTAATATGCCAAGCCAACAAAACTCTAAATCTCAATGGGCGAAGTAGGCCTAGACCAATCATAAACTGCTGCAATCTTATCTCGATCAACCATAACTATCCTTAGTCATCACTTGACCCAAGAAAGAGACAGACTCCAACTAAAACTCATACTTAGAGAACTTAGCATACAACTTTTCATCCCTTAGTCTCTGAAGCACAATCTACAAATACTCCTCATGATCGGCCTCACTCCTAGAGTAAACCAAGATATCATATATAAATATAATAACAAAAGAGTTGAGATATGGTCAAAATAGCTGATTCCTCTACTCTATAAATGCAGCTGGGGCATTGGTCAACTCAAAGGATATGTTCAAGAGCTCATAATGACCATACTGAGTCTGAAAAGCTATCTTAGGAATATTCAAAGCTCTAATCCTCAACTGGTGATACCTGGATCTCAAATCACTCTACAAAAATATCAAGGCACCTTAAAGATGATTGAACAAATCATCAATACGAGGAAGAGGATACTTACTCTTAATTGTAACGTTGTTCAACTACCAATAATCAATAAACATACACATAAACCCATTCTATTTCTTCACAAACAAGACAGGTGCCCCCAAGGTGATATATTGGGTTGGATAAATCCGTTATCCAATAACTCCTATATTTGATCCTTTAATTTCTTAAACTCAGCTAGGTGCATCCTATAAGGAGGAATCGAAATGGGCTTGGTCCCTATCTTAATTTGAATGCAAAGTCAATTTCATGATCCGAAGGCACACCAAGAAAGTCCATAGGAAAATCATCCATGTACTCATGAACAACATGAACTGAATTCAATGAGGGAGGTAACGCAACACTTGTATAACATATATGAGCCTAATAAGACAAACATCCTCTCTCAACCAAGCAATGAACGTACATATAGATATAACTCTCTTAGGAACTAAATAAAGCATGTCCTTCCAAGCTATCCTTGGCACACCCAGTGAAGCTAAAGTAATGGTATTACAATAAACAATATAGGATAGTATGATAAGAAGCCAACCAGTGCATATCCAAAATAATGTCAAAGTCAACCATATCTAAGACGAGCAGATCTACATATGTCTCACGCCTAGCAAAAGCCACAACATAGGATTAGTACACCCGATTCACCAATAAAGAGTTTTCTACAGAGGTAGATACACGAATAAGCATGACAAGAGTCTTACTAGCAAAATCAAAACCCAAAGCAAAATATACATACACATAGGTGAAAGTTAATCCCACATCAAATAACACAGATGTAGATCTAAAATAAATGAGGATAATACCTATGATAACAGCATCGGAAACCTCTGCCTCTGGTCTAGCAGGTATAGAATAGCACTATCCATGATAACCAACTACTTGAATAGCCATATGACTACCAACATGGGCACCACTACCTCTACCCCATGCACCTTTGGTAGAATCTCTACCTCTCATAGCTGAAATGAGAGTATCTCTAAAAACACAATAGGGACTCTTTAGCCATATGACCTATCTAATCCCACAAAAATAAACCCTACTACCTAACTCAATAATAAGAGGTACGACAGGGATAGAACGACTATCCAAAGATGTCAAAACAAAAGAACTACTACCTAAAATTTACAAGCCACCTGCATGGGTCTACCATGATCCTAAAGAAACACTCTAGGATCCCTACCTCAAGAAGTATAACCCTTAAAATCACCCTAATGTACCACATTCTTGGTGCCTCTTGAGATGTGTGAAGAATGTCCTTAGTTATCTTAGAATGGTCTACCAAACTATGTAATGATGCTCCATACATAACCATTTGAGTAATAGCTAACTAAAAAGAAATATTCATGCCCTTTACGAACTTCTAAATATTCTAAGATTTGATGCCACTGCTAGTATAAGGATATCTAGTCAAGGTATACAAGTGTGCCTCATACTTTACCATAGTCATAGTGTCCTACTCCGGGTGATCAAACTCATCTTTCATTCGATCCCTCAAACTATAAGATTTAGACCCCTCTGAGAAGGCCTTAACAAACTAATCCCAAGTACTAGCAGGAGCATCGAGAGGCCTACAACTAATAAGTGACCTCCACTAATCTCTAGTGGTATCTCTTAACTAGTAAGTCGTATACGTTACACCATATGATTCCAGCGGCCCCATGTTATTCAACTTATCATGACAATCAATCAAGGACTTATAGACATCCTCACCCATAACACCACTGAACCTAGGGGGAACCAAATAAGTGAATTTCTCAAACCTCTCCTAATCATTATAAGTCATAAGTATACTCGCAATAAAAAACATAATGAATCTAACTAGCTGAGATCCCACCTGAGAATGTAACATAGATGGAGTATGATCTCCTAACCTTGGAATACAATACTCAGATATAGGTGCTAAAGAAATAACAACACTCAGAGTCTATAGAGTAAGAAAAGCAGATGTCAATACTATTGGAGGGTCCCTACTCAAAACTGGAGGAATACCATATGTAGACTCTGGCACAAATAGAGGTTCAAATCAAAACTAAAGAAACATCTGGAGCACCCTCCAAATGGGTCAACAGTGAACTAATAACCCCTCAAGTACTAGGCTAGTAGCCCTAACTTTAACAATATGCTCAGCCCGAGGCTTGAGGGAAAGTCCCCTAATACTACCTTAAGATGGGGCAGATTCATGTGCCTGCCCTCTATCTCGAGCCTATCCATGACCATAACTCACCCTCTAGACTTGGATTTATCCTCTGATAAAGGCTTTATATCTCTAACCTTATAAGATATAGTCATCACCATCTGCATAGAAAAGAGTAAAATATGACTTAGAACATAAGGCATGAAGGAAATCTGCATAATAAGGAACAACCTAAGGGAAATTTCCTAAGGACATCCTATATCCTCTTAAAGATAGATATAGGAGTCTACATACCGATCCACGAAACTCTATTAGATATCCCATTCTTACACTGGTTAATCCAATTATTGGATCCTTCAAGTTTTGATGAATGACAAAATAAATAAAACATGTTTATAAAGTTATTCCACTAATGTGACAAAATCAAGAGTGCAAGTCCACTGGTTTATAAAGACAAGATGCTAAATTAAAGAACTGGATAAGTTGGTAAAGTAGATTACTTCTACCTAATCATAACATGTGAAAATAATGAGATTGATCTTGATTCCAACACTTAAACATAAGAGAGGTTGAGTTGAAGAAGGAGTTCCACCTTAACAAGGATATCAACTTCAAGTAGGACTTCTAATTCACAATAAACATTGAAGACTCAAGATTTCTATTTATGATAGATGCCATATCTGATAAAGGACTCCTTGGAGAGTTATGTTTAAATAGATGGAGTAACTTGTATAATCATTTACATACTTACAAAGAAAAAGGCAATTGGAAAATTGACTTAGCTATTTCAATGCTTAAAGAAACAAGTAGTTGAACCTGTTGCTATTACTTAAAAGATGAGGTATCTTAGATTCTATGTATTAAGTTGGTTCTTGAGTTGTAATGTTTATGTAATTCTAGTCTCAGTGAAGTATAAACTGAGTTAGGATCACTTTTTTTAAGTTGGGGAACTCGAAGACTTGGGAACACATACCTTGGGTGGTTTGTGTATTTGTAGAAGAAAAAAAATTAAGTTTATAATTCCTAGATTGCATAAGTCTTTTAATTTCCTGTTTGTCAAGGCTCAAAGTTGATTTGTGAAGTTTCGGGTAAAATCCTGTAGAGATATATGTCATGGTTCTTTACCTTTTTTTTGAGTCGGGTGTTTTCCAAATGAAGATCATTGTCTTATTTACTTACTATTTTAGCTTTGTTGAAACACTTTAGGCACCCTATTTCATTGATAGAAAACTATTAAGCTAAAATAATTAAATTCGTAGGTCTGATAGTTTATCAATTGGTATCAGAGCAAGGTTATCTTATATAAGGTTAATACCTATGATAATATCATCATGGTGAATTCTGCACCACCTACTGGTCATAGTGAGGGACAATTAGCTACTAGAACTCCACTCTTTAATGACTCTCATTTCATCTGGTAGAAAGCTAGAATGGAAATATTTATTTAGGGAGAAGACTATATTTGTGGGATAGGATCAATGATGGACCAACTATTCCTATGAAAATAGTTGATGGAGATAAAGTGAAGAAGGTGATAAGTGAACTTTCTATTGAGGATCTAATTGAATTAATGAAAAATGCAAAGGCCAAGAATATTTTAGTGTGTGTACTAGGTCTAATTGAACCACTACAAAATAATTATGAGATGCATTGGTGAATGCACATGAGGGCACCTCTCAAGTGAGAAAATTTAGAATTTCTCTACTCTTACTGAATATAAGGCTTACAAAATGAAAGAGAATAAATCACTTCATGAAATGATGACAACATTGAGTTTCTTGACAAATGAATTGACATCTTTGGGAAAGGCCATCTCTACTAAGGAATAGGTAGTAAAAGTGTTAAGGGTTCTACCTAAGTCTAAATGGGATGTTAAAGTTACTACAATTACAAAAGCAAAGGATCTCACTAGATGACGTTGAATGAACTAGTTTGAAAATTAAAGATTTATGAGATGCAAATAGATGAATTCAAGAAGGTTGAAACTGCACCTGGAAATCACTAGCCTTGTACATATCTAATAGTGATGAGGACATTGAACTGGATAAGGAACAAGTTGCATTCATAACCAAGAACTTCAGTAAATTTTTCAAAAAAAAGAAAGGAACAAGTAGCAAAAAACGTTCAATTGATAGTCCTGTTGGATACTACAAATGTAGTAAGATTGATAACCAAATCAGGGACTATCCTATTTGGGAAATAAAGTGTAGAAAAGAGAGAGCTAAAAGGGAATTTAATGAAAAGACTAAGAAAAAGAAAAAGGAAGAGTATGTTCTGATAGCTACTTGGGGATCTAATTCAGATAAATAAAATGATGAAGAGGTTGATGAAAACGCCCTCATGGCAATTATTGGAGATTCAAACATAGAAGAAGACTGGAAGATATGAGGTAAGTATTCTTGAGCTTGAAGAAAAGTTGCATTTATATTCCAGCATAAAACTTATTTCCTTAATGATTTCTTTGATTGATGATTTTCAAGAATTAACTTCTGATAGGTGATGAAATATACAGTAGTCTTACAAGCCTAAAATTTGACTTTATTGATTTAGAGGATTGTTGTAAAGGAAACCAACACTTTTAAGGAACAGGTTGGCCAACTTGATTCTTCAAAATTGACTCTCAAATCTAAAATCTTAAAACTAACTCTTTCTGAAAAAAGGAAAAAGGTCAAAAATTAAGAACAAGAGAAGATTAAGTTAGAATTGACCAAGTTTAAACATGAATGTTTTTGTGAAAAAAGAATAGGTGAGCAAATTAAGTCAAGAAGTCTCCAAACTGAAACTTGATCTTGAAAGAGAAAATAGATGTACCAACTCCTCAAGAATTGTCCACCAATTGAGTGAAAAAGCCAACAAAAAAGGCTGGATTAGGGTTTTACAAAAGTTTTATTGATACTAAGGACTTGTGCTATATATGTGGAAATCTAGGACATCAAACCACTGAATATCTAGTTGCTGTAAAAAGCAGATCTAGGAGCATAAACCTGGCAAGGAAATATGACTCTGTGTTAGCATAGACTAATAGGAAGAAAAACTAAATTGGTCAGAGGAATAGGTCACACAGTCCATTGCCTTGATGGGATAGAAGAAATCTTATTCACCCTTTTACTCATGCAAATGGACCCAAGATTTTCTGGATTCCTAAATCTAACCCCTAATTTTTTTTGAAAGGTAAGAGTTAAAGAAAGCAAGAAGCACTAGTAATTGGATAGTGGTTTATTAAGACACATGAATGGAGATAATCAAAAGTTTCTTTCACTCTTTAAGATAAATGAAGCGGGAGTATCATTTGGTGATAGAAAAAAGTGTATTGTTACTGGAGTTGGAAAGATTGGTGAATCTGAATCAAGAGTGCTGGAAAAAGTATACCTTGTGGAATGAATAAAGAACGACCGTCTCAGCATATCACAATAATGTGATAAAGGTAAAAAGATGACTTTTACTTTTGCAAGTTGTAAGGTTAAGAGAATGGATACCAAGGAGATTATGCTTACTGTTAGAAGACACAAAAATATGTAAAGCTGATATCAGGAGCATGATGATAGGCGAATTTACACGCCTATAGTGCTATATTTTACCCATATTTTAGCCTAGTTTTGAGAACAAATTATATATTTCATGCACTTTTAGTCCTTTTTCCTGTAAGTGAGCTAACAAACGTGATTAGCAAGTTTTCGGGTATAAATGATGCAGATTTCAGCATTTTATGGCCAAAGGAAGCTTCACGAAAGAAGGAGAGCAGCGTTTGGACGCCTATGGACTGAAAGTGATGCATGGAAAACCTGTCCCGGGCAAAAACAGCATTTCTGAAGACTTTGGGGACCAGCAGTAACCTAATAGGAGTAGGATAATAATGCAGTAATTTATTAGGATTAGGATAATGATACATTAACCTAGTACAATTGGGTTAAGTATTTCATTAGCTTAGTAGGATTTGGTTAAGTATTTCATTAGCTTAGTAGGAATAGGTTATGGGTATTATAAATACCCTATTTTGCTAGAGATTTTTATTCATTATACATTCCGCCATTCCTCACCATTCTCCCATTCCATCAATTCCCATCCATCCACCATCCATCCATCCATCAAAACAATTCTACTTTTTATTCTTCTTCTATTCATCTATTCCATTCTTAATTTCCGTAACAAGAGAAATGTTACTTTGCCAGGAATTCACGCCTAACGCCTACCACACTATTAATACACGAAATCTTTATTGTGGTATAATAACAATGTCAATTGTGATTTCCTTCGCACTCATGGGTAACTAAACTTCTCTGTTGGGGTTATGGAAGCCGTATGAGATACTATCTATTGCTATGAGTTTGTAATTTCATGACACGTGTGTTGCTTATATCATTATTCTCTTCATCTTAATGCAAATTCTTGTGGCTGCAGACGCATAGAATAACACCAGTATAGCATTAACTTTTTTGAAAGAAAAGTTATATGTCTGGAAACGAGATAATGTCAAGGTAATAGGGTCCCATCCCCTATTAAAAAGTTAGTGCCGTAACTGGATTAACCTCTTGGAGAATTTGTACCGTTAGATACGCTTTAAGCTTGAAAGAGTTAAAGTGAAATAGTCCTTGTTGAGGTCGAAAAACGCTTGGATTTACCATTAAATACAATTCTCTATAAGCACATGCATGTCTGAATTCTGCATAACTCATAGCCAATAGAGACGTATAACTCATAAGGTGGACATACCCCCAACGCCTCGATTCTCATTGTTTACAACTTACTAAATATTCTTTCTTTTTATTTTGCTATTTTCAGCTTTTACTTTAATACTTTGTTTACATTACTTGCAAGACAAGACTCCCCCATTTTACGAGACTTGCACTAAAAGTCTAGTAATAGTTGCTTACTTGTTGGCCAAGTTATTCCCTGTGGGATCGATACCCAACCCAGGTTGGGTTCTATATTTGCTAACGACCGCTTTACACTCCCACGAGATCTGTAGATTGAGCGTTATCAGAGCATACCCAGAACAAGAATGACTTGTATAAGTGTTATTAAAAATGATCCTCTCCTTTGCCATAAAAGACTTGGACATATAAGTCTGAAGCAATTGAATAAACTAAATTCTAAGGATATGGTAATGGGATTTACCAAAACTAAGTTCAAAGAAGATAATATTTGCAGTGATTGTATAAGGGGGAAGCAAGTAAGATATTCATTCAAACCTAAGAATCATGTCAGCACAACCAAATGCCTTGACCTAGTCCATATGAATCTTTGTGGACCAATGAGGGTTCAAAGCAGAGGTGGTAAAAGGTATAATTTTGTAATTATTGATGAAAATTCTAGGTTTACTTGGACATTGTTTTTGGCTTCCAAAGAAGATGCTTTTGATGTCTTTTCTGTATTAATTAAGAAAATAGAAAAGAACCTAGACACTTCCCTAATTTCTACAAGATTACCACGGTACTGAATTTGAAAATGCAAAGTTTTTGAATTTTTGTTCCACAAATGGTATAGATCAAAATTACTCTGACCCTAGAACACCTCAACAAAATGGATTAGTGGAAAGGAAAAAAAGGATCTTGGAATATATGGCTAGAACAATGATGCTTGCACAAAATCTTGCTAAAAATCTTTAGGCTGAGGCCATAAGTACTGATGGATACCTTGTGAATAGAGGCATCATTAGGCCTATTCTAGAGAAGACTCCCTATGAATTACTCAATACTAGATATATCTCACTTTAGAATATTTGGTTTCACGTGTTTCATTCATAACAATGGAAAAGATAAATTAGAAAAATTTAATGTAAAAAGTGTTGAGGGAATCTTCTTAGGCTATTCTCACCATAGTAAAGCTTATAGGGTCCTAACTAAAAGAACAAACTGTGTTAAAGAGAGTGTATTTTGTTTCTGATGAATCTTGTGCTCACACTACATGCAAGAAAAAAGTGAAACTGAAGAATAGGACAAGGAAAAGGTCATACAACTTGGTCTATTTAGAGAATAGTCTGAAGGCATATTGATAAGGGAAACTTAACCTAGAGGCATATTGATAGGGGGAATTAAATCAACAACTCCAGCTCAAGTTATTCACTGTGTTCCCAGCAGCTGACAAGGATTGGTTCCTAAAAGCTATAAGTTTCAAGGGTATTATCCAATTGAGAATGTTCTCAATGATCTCACTCCAGGAATTACCACTAGATCTTGGTTAAAGAACTTGTGTTCTTTCAAGGCTTTTCTATCAGTTATTGAACAAAAAGAGGTGGATGAAGCACTTCTTAATGTAGACTGGATCATTTCCATGCAAGATGAACTTAACTAGTTTGAGAGGAGCAAAGTTTAGCTCTTAGTTACACCTCCACAAGACAGAACTATGATTGGAACAAAGTGGGTATATAGAAACTAAGTAGATGTATGATTGGAACAAAGTGGGTATATAGAAACAAAGTAGATGAACATGAAATAGTTACAAGGAACATGGAAAGGCTAGTAGTTCAAGGTTATAATCAAGAGGAAGACATAGACTATGATGAGACTTTTGCTCATGTTGCAAGACTTGAAGCAATCAGACTTTATGAGGCTTTTTCTTCCTACAAGGAATGTACTCTTTATAAAATAGGTGTAAAGAGTGCATTCCTAAATGGTTATCTTAAGGAGGAAGTATATTTGAAACAACTTCCTAGGTTTGAAAGTGAGGAATTTCCTGACTACTTGTACACGCCTGAAAAACCTTTGTATGGATTGGAATAAGCCCCAAGGACTTGGTATGAGAGATTGGAAAAATTATTTTTGGAGCATGGACATACAAGAGGTAAAATTGACAACACTTTCTTCTTAAAGACAATGGGTGGGATTTAATAATTGTGCAGGTTTATGTAGATGACATCATTTTTTGCTTTACCAATATCAACATGACTCATGACTTTGCAAAACTCATGAGTAGTGAGTTTTAGATGAGCATGATGGGGGAAATCACCTTTTTTGGGGCTTGCAAATCAAACAAATATCTGCTGGAATAATGATTCATCAACAAAAGTATGTAAAGAAACTTTTCAAAAGATTCTCCATGGAGGAAGCAAAGGAGATAATAACTCCCATTGAAACTGTCACAAAACTAGATATGGATGAAATAGGTAAATCTATGGAACAAGTGCTATATAGAGGTATGCTTGGGTCACTTCTATATCTCACTGCTAGTATGCCTGACATTGTCTCTTGTGTGGGACTATGTACAAGATTCCAAGAAGAACCAAAGGACTCCCACCTCAAGTTAGTTAAGAGAGTCTTGAGATTTCTCAAAGGAAATATTGATTTAGGACTATGGTATCCAAAAGAAAGAAATTTTAAAATGGTAGGATACCGATGCTAACTATACAGGATATCTAGTAGATAGGAAAAGAACCACCGGTATGGAACACTTTCTTGGATCATGTCTGTTCTCCTGGTCCACTATGACACAAAACTCAATAGCATTATCTACTGTTGAGGTTAAGTATGTTGTTGCTGGATCATGTTGTGCTTAATTGTTATCGATTAAACAACTCTTGGATTTTGGTATGGATTTTTGTTATGTTCCAATTTCTTATGATAATACAAGTGCCATCAATATTGCAAAAAATCCTGTGCAACATAAAAAATAACTAAGAATATTGATATAATACATCATTTCCTTAGGGACAATGTAGAAAAGGGTCTTCTTTGTTTCATGTTTTGTTCTACTAAAGATCAAATTGCAGATATTTTTACTAAAGCCTTAAGTAGGGAACACTTTGAAAAGAATATATTAGACTTGGAGATGATTAAAATTATGTAAATCACCCTCAATGATTGTCTAGTTAATCTTTTCATTGATGATTAATAGCAAATCTGTTAACCTACTCAGCCTTGCACATTTAGTTGTGTGTCTCAATTCCAGTTCCTAAATTTTTTTACTATTGTGTATATCATTTTTGTAGATTTTAGAAGATAACTGAGCTAAACTAGGATATCTATGCTGATATTCTTAATGGTATGTTTTCACATGTCTACAGTTTCTTCCAATTGAATTGAAACACATAAGTATATTTGTTCTCTATATTCAATGCATCTCTCCATCTCTCCTAATCGCCAAATTTTAAAGAGTCCTTTCTCGTAGAAAAAGTTGCCACCACTGTTATGTCAAATTCAAATCACCAAGTTTTATTGGGTCTCTACTAACAAAAACCATTCCTTTTCTCACAAATCAGTTTCAATTTAAATCTTATTTAAACCCTACTCCCATATTGAAACTCATCAACTCTTAAGTTTCTTTCTCTTACCATCATCATTCTTATTACTCTTCTCAAAATGGCTTCCTCTTCCTCCCTCTCTACTTTTTCCTCTTAAGAAAAACCAGACTTGCAATCCTCCTCCTCAATGCAACTTATTCAAGTCGAGCCACCATTCCCAAAATCCCTCATGTTCCTACATTCAAGATGTCAAATTTTGCTGCTAGGAATGAGTTTTGAGCCATGGTTAATTATATTATGCAACTTTCTTCTGAATAGGTTAAAGAAATTGTTCCTAGCAAAACTATATCCACTCAAGAACCAATTCCCTCTGACCAAATTCTAAACAAGATTAGATCTAAACTCAAGAAATTATTTAGAGCCCCTATTTTTGTACCTGAAGATGAAGTTCTTGAAAAACACATTAGTTCTTCTTTTCCACAAAGAACCCCGCACACTCAAAATCGCTAAAGGCAAGAAGATGCTATCCTTGAGAAAGATCTATGAGCTAGAAAAAAGAAATATCCCACTCCCAGTGGTTCTATATCATCAAAGGCAATTTGTTTTGACCCGAATGATGACTTGCTTCTAACTTAGGTTCGTGGTGGGAAAAAGGTCAAAAACATTATTCCTAAACCATTATATTTTTGCTCCACCCAATCTTTATCATCATCCAAACCTCTGCCAAAGAAGCTCCTCGATCTTTACCTAAATCCTCAGAAAAGTCTAAACCTGCCATAACTCAATTTATGAGTCATGATGGCACTTACTAAATCCCGTCAGTAGGTAAGCCGAACCATAACCCGGAGCTAAATGCAATGGGTTAAATTAGTGGAAAATGCCCAACAAGGCAAAAATAAACAACACATCTTTTATTTTAATAAGGCAATATTGATAGATAAGGTAAATCAATAGTACTAAAATCCATCCCACGACCTGTTAGAGCTAGTACAAGAGCATCTAGTAACAATAACACAACCCAAGTCTTAACACCGTCATAAATAATCCCATCTTAAAATAAAAGACTAGACATGAGAGATAGAAGGAAATGGATGACTCTGACTGTAAGAGCTCACCCTATCTCCAATATCAATACAGCATGAACGTTGATCAACCACGAAAACTAGTACTTACATTTGTACAAAAAAGGTATAGAAGTGTAGTATATGTACCAAAACCATGAGTACTCCGTAGGCATCATCGGCCAATTGAGCAAAACCATGATATAAATATGATCAAATGCAAGATAACACAACTAAGTCAAGGTAGAAATAAACCTGAATCATCTCCGACATTGCTGTGCATAAATAGGTAAATAAATCAAAATAATAGCATAACATAATGTAAAGCATCAGCACACGCAATCATAAATACAAAATTAGCACCCATATGCCAATTAGTTCAGAATATTAAATAACCACCAGTAAGCCCCCATAAGCCCGGTGGATACAAATAAGAAATATAAATCAACATCGTCATTTACCAATTTTCAATATTCCACTAGAGTCCACTCACATCACTCCATATAATAGTTATTTCCTCCCTTTTAGACTTAGCCGAATCACTATTTTCAATCTCACACCCCAATGTTATCACATCATAGTAAATATATCATCTTAGCAAATATATATCTCCAGACTGGAACCGATAAGTATATCAATAACCAAACTTGAACCAGTAAATATAATCAGTAGCCGGAGTTGAACCGGTAAATATAATCAATAGTCAGAGTGGAATCAATATATATATCATCAATTTCATAATCTTTCTTCGGACACGAACCGGGTAAATATCATAACCATCCTCCGGACTCAAATCAGTAGATATAAATATATCAATATAATCAATAGTATCATGAATAGCATAATCAATAGGCATCGACCCTCACATTAACCAAAATAACCATCAAGTGTCAAAATTTCTCAATTTTACCTCAATAAGCATTTCCAAGAGTCTAACAAGCATATAAGGGTCTACAAAAGCTAACATGGATATTAGCCTAAGGTGGGACAAGGGCCCACTTCTAATCCTCAAAGTTCTAGTTTAGGAAAATTCTACCCGAACTAGGCTTAAGGTATCTAATTTCACTTTTAGATGTTAAACAAGCCTCAATTATACCTAAGATAGGAATTCACCTAAAATATGAGCAACTAGGTCAATTGTGCCTAATTTATGATTTACGAATGGACTAAACGGTCCACCTAGCACAAGCATTGCAATTCATCATACCAATACCTAAAATCCATCCCAAATCTGACACAATATCATAAAAACACTAGAAACTAGATCAATCTAACAAGGGGTAAAATCTAGCCTACCTGAACACTGAAGAAAGCTAAAAAAATCGGCTAAATCATAATTTTTCCATTCCGAGAAGCTTCCGCAATATGCAAAGCTATTAAAACCACATTCTACATATCAATACGAGAATAAAGATACCCATATTGCACTATTATTCTTCGGGTCCAAAAATCACCCAAAATCCCATCTAGGTCCTATTTATGAAAAATCATATTTTCAAAACCAATCCAGTGTTCCCTCATGCTGAAGGAGTCAATATCCTCTAAAATGGGTGAAATTCAAGCTAATTTTGGGCTAAAATCAAGCCTCCAAGGTTTTGGAATTTTTTGAACAAGAAATGGAAAATCTACGATGAAATTAGAGGAATCTTATCTCAAATTCAAAGTAAAATAGTGTAATCAATCAATATATAAGCTCCCAAATCACTCACATAAGTTTCTCTGAAGATTTCTCACTAATTATGTATTTATCTCTCTTTTAAATGAATGAAGAATGGGCAAAATCATGCAAATATGGTCTATTTATATCCATAATAGATGCTCGGATCTCGCTATCGTGATCCAATGTTTTCGACTGCGGTATATTAGGGTTGTCCATGTGAATCGCGATTGCGATACTTAGCCCTGTGATTATGGCTATGCTATCCTTCTAAAGGGAGTCGCAATCGCAACCCTAAACATCGCTATCGCGATGCACCAGATACAACTGAGACTTGGGAAATTTCTAAGTCTTTGCTAACCCCTCAGGATTTATCCAGAAGCCTGCATACGTAAACAAACTATGTAACCCTATCAAATTCGTTGTTCTGGACTCAATGGCATAATCTAAATTTCCATTTCTGGTCATTTCAATGAAATGTGGGTCCCATACTTAATTTCTAATTTTTTACCTTTTTGACCACTAGGTCAAAATGATCCCAAGTGCCTCGGGACTCAAACTAAAGATCCACCTAGCCTAAAATTGTATCGCTGAGCTGATGGGAAATTCAAAATTTGCATTTGAGGTTGTTTAATTAAAGTTTTATGCCAATGGATATTTGGAACAAGTGAAGACTTCAAAATAGGGAATTAGCTCTAAAAACTAAACGATTTTCTCAATAACCAAACTATAAATTCCAGTAAGTCATAGATGACTTTGGGTAGCTATAGAAAAGATATAATGGTGGCAATAAGCAAAAATATGAAAAATGACTTTAATGGTCATTATAATATCTACTACTAAAGGAACTTTCGTCCTTAAGAGTTAAGGATTAGGATGTACGTGAAGTCTCGAACAGGTGAGGATACTAAGTCCGCATCTCGATATCAATCTCTAAGTAGCCTCCTCTATTGGGCGCTACCTGTACTGAACGTTAACCACAGGAATCTCTCTAGTGTGCAACCTTCTGACATCACTACCCAAAATGAGATTAGGCTCCTCCACGAAGGTCAACCGCTCATCTAACTGGATTGAGTCCCATTTAAGTACATGATATGGATCAAGAATGTATCACTATAATATAGAAACATGGAAAACTGGATGAACAACACCAAAATTTAGAGATAAAGCTAACTCATAAGACACCTGACCAACTATGCGAAGGATCTCGAAAGGTCTAATATATTAGGGGATGAGCTTGCTCTTTCTCTAAAAAATCATCACACCCTTCTTGGATGATACATGGAGGAATACTCGATCATTAACTCCAAATCTCAAGGCACGAAGCCTATGGTCTGCATAGGCATTCTACCTACTCTAAACATATCTCAACCTATCCTAAATTACCCTGACTCTATCCAATGACTCCTGAAGCAAATCAGTACCACAAGGTCAAGTCTCAGAGGTCTCAAACTATCTAATCGAAGAACAAAATCTCCTATCATACAAAGCCTCAAATGACACTATCTCAAAACTTGAATAATAACTATTGTTATAAGCAAACTCTGCCAAGGCTAGGTGATACTACCACTGGCCTCTAAAATCCATAACATAGGCTTGGAATATATCCTCATGCACCTGGATAGTCCTCTCGAATTGGCCATCAGTCTGCAGATGGAAGGATGTACTAAGGTCCACCAAAGTACCTAACTACTTCAAAAAAGCTCTCCAAAAGCTAAATGTGAACATGGAACCCCAATTTGAAAAAATATATATAGGCACACCATGCAAACAGAATATCTCACGCACAAAGATGTGAGCTAACCTCTCTGCTTTGGCGGACATCTAAATCGAAATAAAATATGCTGACTTGGTCAAATAATCCACGATGACCCAAATTCCATCAAAACCATGGGAAGTACAGGTTAAGCCACTAACAAAATCCATGGTAATATCTCCTACTTTCACTTGGGAATGGGCAATCCCTGAATTAAACCACCTGGATACTGATGCTTGGCCTTTACCTTCTAACAACAAAGGTATTGAGCTATAAAGTATGCTATATCTCTCTTCATGCCACTCCACCTATAATGTTTTCTCAAATATCTATACATCTTAGTTGTGCCCGAATGAACAAAATTTTTAGAGTTGTGAGCCTCATGCAGTATCAACTAGATTAAGTTATGGATCATCAGAAAACAAACGCGATTAGTAAATCTAAAAAATGCCCTCAGAATGTAGGGTGATCCTCTCAAACTCACCACTTAACACTTGATCATAAAGGATACAAAGCTTACTATATTCAAATTGGTGATTCGAAGTCTACTCAAAAAGTGAAGACCTTATCTCAACACTAGCAAGAATTCTCCTAGGATCTGAAATATCAAGGCGTACCATCAATTTGGCTAAGGACTGAATGACCCATGCCAACACCCTCTGAGAAACTAAAATACAAGCCAAGCTATCCACACTCACTGTCTTTTGACTTAAGGCATCTGCTACCATATTCGCCTTGCCCGAAGATGGAAACATCCTAATCCTTATGCAACTCCATCCATCTACGTTATCTAGTATTAAGCTCCCTATGGGTGATAAGATGCTAAAGACTTTGATGATTGGTGAAAATCTCACAATGCATTCCATAGATATAATGCCTTTAAATCTTTAAATCGTGAAAATTATCGTTGCAAACTCCAGATAAATTGGGTTATTTTCTTTCGTGCACCTTAAGCTGTCTCAAAGCATAAATAATAATACGGGGTGAATCCCTCACCCTCAACAGAATGAGCTAAAATATGAGCTAAAGTAAGAAAACTTTTGAGATTTCAAAAGCTCAACTCATACTCATCGGACCATAAAAAAGGAACCTCCTTCTGAGTCAGTCTAGTTATTGGTGCTAAAATAATAGCAAAACTCTTTATGAATCATAATAGTAACTGACCAAATCAATGAGGGTATGAACCTTATTCTGAGATGTGGGTCTATCCTAATCATGGATTATCTCAATCTTGGATGGGTCTACCATAATACCAATATTAGACACCACATGCCTAAGGAATGCCACTGAATTAAGCAAAAACTCACACATAGAAAACTTGGCAAAAAAACATTTGATCCCTCAAAATCTGGAGCATAATCCTCAGAAGCTACGTGGGCTCCCCTCTACTCCTAAAAAACACAAGGAACTCATAGATGAATACAATCATGAAAAAATCTAAGAAATATCTGAACACTCAGTTCATCAAATTCATAAATGCATCTGGGGAATTAGTCATGCCAAATGACATCACCAAGAACACATAATGACCATAACAGGTCCTAAAGGTTGTCTTTAAGATATCCCCGGCTCAAATCCTCAACTTGTGGTAACCATATCTCAAAGAAGTCTTAGAAAATACCGTTGCACCATAAAGCTGGTCAAACGAATCATCAATGTGAGGCATAGGATAAATTTTCTTCACATTTTCCTTATTAAGCGGCCTATAATCAATACATATATGTATGGAGCAATCCTTCTTCTTCATAATTAACATAGGAGCTCCCCAAAGAGACATACTCAGTTTAATAGAACCCTTACTAAGAATATCCTAAAGTTAAGAATTTAGCTCTATAAGCTCGGCAGGACCCATACGGTAAGGTGCCATAGAAATAGGTTAAGTGATAGGCTTGTGATCAATAGCAAACTAAATCTCATGAACAAGGGGAATACCACACAAATTAGTAGGGAACATATTAAGAAACTCACAAACTATAGGACCAGAGTCAAACTATGGACTCTCTACAGTGGTATCACAAATATAAGTGAGATAAGACTCACAACCCCTCAAAATAAGCCTCTTAGCATGAACATAAGAAATAATCCCCATTGATTCATGGTTAACCACTTTCTGCCACACGAATAAGGGTACATCAGGTATGGCTAAGGTACCAGTCTTAGAAAAATAATCCATGACTGCATGACAGTGGTATAACCAGTCCATGCCTAAAATTTTATCATTATCACCATATCCAGAATAATAAGATCAGGATGAGTATCAACATCTCTAACAGTCACAACACCAGATATAAAGACTAGATCCATTACTAAAGAATCACCTATGGTAGTAGACACACGTAATGGAATAAATAATAAATCCCAAACTAACTAACCATAAAGCATAATAAGCTGATACATAAGAATAAGTGGATCTGATATTAAATAAAGCAAAGAACAACTAATAGCATACCAAAATCATACCTACAATAACAATATCTGAAGATTCAACCTCGGGTCTACTAGGTACTGTATATAACTATTGACTATTCCCACCATCTAGCTGGGCTCATGATCGACCTCCTATCCTATCTGCCTGAGAACGTCAAACATCTAAGGACTTAGTCCCTTAAAGTCATCTATTTATCATCAAAACTATATATAACAAAGTCAATATAGGAGTTGATGTAAATAAATCCACAAGCTTTTAAAAAATCACCTCACAAGCATCGGACCACTGAATGGAAATCTTCATCTGAGTCAATTTGGTCAATGAAGGTGCAATAGATGAAAAAACCTCAACAAAGCGTCGTTAGTAGCCTGCTAAACCAATAAAACTCCACTTGTCGAAAGAAAAAGTTTTCCTAGCCCAATCATGAACCATCGCAATCTTGGTCGATCGACCATGACACCATCCTTTGTCACAAAATGACCCAAGAAAGAGACAGTCTCTAGCCTAAACTCGCACTTGGAGAACTTAGCATACAAATTCTCATCTCTCAACCTTTAAAGTACAATCCATAAATGCTCCTTATAGTCATCCTCATTGTTGGAGTAAACTAAGATATGATCTGTAAATACAATGACAAAAGAGTTAAGATACGATTGAAATACTTGGTTTATCAACTCCATAAATGCAGTTGGGGTATTAGACAAATCGAAGGACATGATCAAGAACTCTTAATGACTATATCAAGTTTGAAAAGCCAGCTTAGGAGTATCCAAAACTCTAATCCTCAACTGGTGATTCCCAGACCTCAAATCAATCTTCAAAAACACTAAAGCGCCTTGAAGATGATCAAACAAATCATCAATACAAGGAAAGAGATACATATTCTTAAACATCACTTTGTTTAACTACTGGCAATTAATATAAATGTGCACAGACCCATCTTTTTTATTCATAGACAAAACAGGCACACCCCAAGGTAATACACTAGGTTATATAAATCTATTATCTAATAATTCCTATAACAGATCCTTCAACTCCATTGAGCCATACGATAATAAAAAAATAAAAATAGTCTTAGTGCTCTACTCAAAACCAATAGCAAAATCAATATCATGATATGGAGGAATACGAAGAAAAATCATTGGAAAGACATCTATAAATTCATAAAAAATACAGATAGAATTCAAAAGAGATGGTGAAGCAATACTAGTATAATGAATAAGAACCATATAAGACAAACATTACCATTCTAGCAAGAGATAAGCACGTAAAAGAGATATAACTCTCTTAGAAGCCAAATACAGCGTACACTTTTAAGCTATCTATGGCACACCTAGAGAAGCTAAAGTCATATTTTTAGCATAATAGTCTAGAGCAACATGATAGAGAGATGACCAATCCATCCTCAAAATGACATCAAAATCTACCATGTCTAAGATGATCAAATCAACCCAAGCTCACCCTTGTGAAGGTCACAACACAAAATCGATGCACCTGATTCACTTTAAAGAGTCTCCTACTGGGGTAGACACATAAATAGGCATGGAAAGAGTCTTACAAGTAGAATAAAAAACTAGAAGAAAAACATATAGACACATAGGAGAAAGTTTCCCCCAAATCAAATGAAACAGATATTGATGTGAAACAAACAGGGCTGATACCTGTGATAACAATGTAATAAGACTCCACCTTAGGTCTGATGGGTGTATCATAGCATTGACAATGTTCTCTACCAGACTGAGCAACCCCGTGACCACTACTATGGGTACTACCTCCTCTACCTCGCACACCTCTACTACTCTGAGAGTTACCTCTCATTATCGATATAGGAGTAGGTCTAAAAATACAGATGGGGAAATCATTGGAAATATGGCCAAACTCATCACACACATAGAAACCTTTGTGGCCTGACTCAATCCGGGGAGTACGACTAAGCTAGAACGACTACCCTAAGGTGCTGCTCGACCATCCATAGTTGTTGAACCTTAAGACCTACTAAATGAATCATGCAAAAATACCTGTACTAGTCTATCATGGTACCTATAGGAGCCTCTAAATCTCTGTCATTAAGGGTGTGACACTGAACTTACCCTAACGGTGCACCCTCTTGGCTCCTCCCTGAGTGGATCAAAGAATACCCTCAGTCATCTTCGTATGATCCACCATACTATGAAATAATGCCATGACATGACCATCTAGGAAGTAGTCAACTAAAATATAGTATATAATCCCTTCAAAAACTTTTGAATATTTTGAATCTCAATAGCAATACTGGCAATAGAATTTTTGGACAAGGCATAAAAATATACCCCATACTTTGCGACTGTCATGGAGAACTACTTCAGTGATTATACTCATCTCTCATTTTATCCCTCAAACTATAGGGAACAAACCTTTGGAAAAAGCCTCAACAACTGATCCTAAGTTATCTCTAGGAACCAAGAGGTCAGTAACTAACAAATGACCTCCACTAATCCCTATTTGTATCTCTCAACTATCATGTACTATAAGCAACTCCATATGACTCAGGCGATACAAGGTCATACAAATTCTCCCAATAATCAATCAATAACTCATAGGAATCCTTACCCACAACACCACTAAACTTAGGTAGACCCAAGCAAGTAAATCTCTCAAACCTTTTCTGATTCTCAGAAGACATAATAAGATTGAAAAAACCCATAAAAAATAGTTAATTTGGATAAAAGTGATCCTATTTGAGGGGAAAACATAGATAAAGGCTGATCTCACACTTAGATACTGGCACAGAAGGAAGAATAACAGTCGAAGCCTGTGGAATACCATAAACAGATGTCAGTACCAATAAAGAAAGCATACCTAAACTAGAGGAACTCCATAGATGAATATAGCATACATAGAGTACAATATTCGAATTTGGAGTAATACCAAGTGATTTCAAATTAGCACCCTCCAAATGAGTCAGCAAATGAATCAATGAACCTTTTAAGACTGGGGTAGTAGTACACTTTATTACCTGAGTAGGCTTCATATATCCAGCATGCTTAACCTCAGGCTTAGGGGAGATCCTCCTAGTGATACCCCTAAATAAGGCATACCCTCATGCCCATCCATGACTCTTAACTCGTAACTTCGACTGGGCTCCTTCCTTGAATACTAGCTTAATATCTCTAGCGTTACGTGATCTAGTCCATGTTAGAATCCCATATCAAAGAAATATATTTTAATAATGATAAAATAATTTATTTCTAATATGCAGGAAACACTAGAAGGATAACTAAGGCAAGAAAAATCATCATGGAGATATACTAGCAAACAAAACTAATCTTTGATACGACATTAATAAAAGATCTCTCAAGATCTTCTCAAATTCCAAAATATAAGAAAGATGATCAATAAGATCGCAGAGTAACATGGATAGGAAATAACACCCTCTTCATTGACATATCTAATATAGAGACGGATGACAGTGATGAAAGGCAAGAAGCCTTATATATACAGACATATCTGATATGGATTACCCTCAATCAAGGAGCCAAATAAAATCATTTATTAAGAAGAAATTATATGGATTTCGTTTTTAAGCAAAGTGACAACATCAACTAAATGATATAAAGAGAGAAGAATGAAGACCTAAAGACTCATGCAATTTCATAAGAAATTTTGAGTGTGTCTTAATCTTAGTCTCAATAAATCTCTGTACTTCTTAGTTTATAAGCTTAGTCATACCACTTAAGGATATGTCACAAGATCTGAAAATCAAAATAAGCTTCAGAACTTGTTTACTACATTTGTACTCTGACTCTACCTTGAAGGCTCTAAAGGAAACTCTTGAAGCCCAAGGGGACTAGAAGTAGGCACCACATTGGTATTTCGAAGCAGATAAATCTTTGTGTTGCTACTTTATTTACTTATTTATGTACCTGCACTTTTAATCTTACATTTGTTCTAATTAAGTATATTTATTTGTAGGTAGGTTGACTGTTAAGCCTGACTAGTCATCTCAGGAAAATTTCAATCCACCTCGTCTCTTGAATTTCAATTGGTATAAGACAAGGTCTCACTAACAGTGTTATTTAACCACATGTGAGCACAAATCTATTGGCAAACTATCAGTTTCTAGGAGCTCTCCTTCAAGACGGTCAGTTTTCCATGAGACCACCATACTTTAATGGACAACACTACTCCTATTAGAAGAATAGATTCAAAATCTCTATTTAGTCAAATGAATTCCAAGTGTGGGTTGTTATTAAGAAGGGACCAAACCCATTCCAGGACTCAAAGAAAAATAGAGGGAGAAAGAATCAAGAAGTTTTTATGAGGAGGACTTTGAAAACTTCAAAGTCACCAAAGAATAATGAGACATAATTCAAATTAATGTAAGTGCTATAAGTTTACTTGTTTGTGCTATTAGCGGTGAACAACATGACAAGACAATAACCTGTGAAACTGCAAAAGAACTGAGGGATAAATTAGAAGTAACCTATGAAGGAACCACCAAAGTCAAATTGGAAAAAATCAATGCTCTAGTCAATGAGTATGAGCTCTTCAAGATGGAAGAAAATGGAAGAGGTGGAATTAATGTTTGCTAGATTCAGTAAAATTGTCTGTGAACTGAAGTCATTAGGGATGATCTATCCACATAGTCTACAAGTTTAAATATTGTACGAAGCCTCCCAAAATCATGGAAAACCAAACTTTCCATTCTAAAAGGTGGGGATCTCTAATATATGACCTGCAATAAAGTAAGAGGTAATCTCATTGCTCATGAATGGAATCATATCAACGGGTACAATAAGGAAGAAAAGAAAAAATCAGTAACCTTCAGTAGTGTAACAACTTGAGAAGAATAACCCTTAGATGAGAAAAACAATAAGGGAATAACTCTCATAAATTGTGTAGTAAGAAATATCTTAAAATAAAGGCAGCAGAGACCACAAAGATTCAAAAATAATAAATTCACAAGGAATAACGATCTATGTTATTAATGTGGAAAGTTGGGTCACACTAAACAACATTTCCTAGAATTAAGAAGATCATCCATAAGAAACAAAGTCTTTGGGGCATGGAGTGATGAAGATGAAATTGAAGGAGAGACAGAAGCGGCCAACATATTATTCATGGAAAAAGCTTAACCAAGTGAGGTAAGACCCTACAATTGTCATAATTGCAACATTCTTCAAACGAATCTTGATATGATTAATGATGAGCTTTAAAAAGCTATTGATGAATACAATAAAATTTCTCAAGAAAAGAAAAACTGGGAAGCTCGGTTAAGACAAAAGCTTTAAGAGGAATAAGGGAACTGGCATGTTGAACTTGAAGTATGTCAAATCAAAACTGACTTACTTTAAGAAGAACTTGATAATGTAACAATGAAATTAAATAACATTAGAAAATCACCAAGTCAAAGTTCGGTAAGATCAAATTCTTTTAAAATGAAATCAAGTTCCTTATCAAGTTCTTTTGAGTAGGCTAAAATCTCTTTTTCTTTTTGAGAACTAGTCTGCTATACTTATTGTAAGAAGGGAAACAAATCACACAACTGTAGACAAAGTCTAAATGTGTGTAGGTTTGGAGACCCAAAGGAAGTACATCTAACCCGATAGGACCCAAGACCACTTAGGTACCTAAACAAAATTAATTTTCTTATTTTATAGTAACATATCCACAAAATATATAGTAAAGAAATGTGGGTCATCGACAAAGGATGTTCCGACATATGAACAAAAAGAAATAAAATTTATATTCTCTAAAGAAAATAGAAGTAGGATCAGTCAGATTTAGTGATAACGCCAAAGGTGACATCATTGGAGTCAGCTCAGTGAAGATCAACTCCTCCTGCAAACTCACTGAAGTATATCTCATGGATTAACTCAAACATAATCTGCTGATTATCATCCAACTATGTGACATAGGATTCAGAGTCTCCTTCAAAGCTTAGAGTTGCTCCATCAAACATGAAAGAACATAAATTTCTCTTATCGGTGAGCATGTTGAAAATATTTATGTTCTTAATAATCCTGACTTTACTACTCTGACTTGTCTCACTGTGCAAACTAGTGACACCTGGTTGTGGAATAAAAAGCTTAGGCATGTTAGCATGTATGCTATCGAGAAACTCCCTAGACATGAACTGGTCTGCAAAAACAAAAATTTGAAAAGTGTCATATCTATGATGCTTGTTAACTAGGTAAACAAACTCAGACATCATTTAAAGTCAAAGATATTGTCACCACCACCAAACCTCTTCAAACAATCCACTTGGATTTGTTTATCTCCATCAAGACTGCAAGTATTGATGGAAAAAGATATGTATTTATTATTGTAGATGATTATTCTTGTTTTAATTAGGTAATGTTTCTTGCTCATAAGGATGAAGAATTCACTAATTTTGAGATCTTTTGTAGAAGGGTACAAAGAGAAGTAGGACATTTGATCACCTATGCTTATAGTAATCATGGAGGAGAATTTGACAATAAATCTTTCGAGGAGTACTTTGCTCAAAACATATACTCTCATAGCTTTTTATCTCCCTGATCTCCTCAACAAAATGGTGTGATAGAACTAAAGAGCTAATATCTTCAAGAAACTACAAGAACCATACTTCTAAAACATAACTTGATTATTTTGGGAAGAGGCAGTAAGCACAACATATCATATTCTCAACAGATGTCTCATTAGGACAATTCTTAAAAAACTCCTTATGATTTGTGGATAGGGAAAAAACATAATATTAGTTACTTTTATCCTTTTGGTAGTAAGTTATTCATCCATACCATTTATCAAAGAGTCGACTTTAGTCAATCCTGAGTCAGCTCTTCCTGATGAAACAACTAAAACCAACATTTCCAGAGAATAGAGACATAATTCAAGTGTTTTAATGCATTTATCATAAAAATCAAGATTATAAGATTCATAGAAGAACCTCATTTATAAAATAAGTGGTTGTTTCTCTTATATCTCAAATCGAGCCTAAAAACGTTAATGAGGCCCTCCAATATGAGTCTTGGGTTGATGAGTCTTGAACAAAATAAAGTATGAAGTCTCGTTGAAAGAACTAAGAACTATTTAATTATCAAAACCAGATGGGTCTACAGGAATAATCTAAACGAAGAATGTAAGTTATCTAGAATAAGGCCACACTAGTATCTCAAGGCTACTCTCAATAGAAAGGTATAAACTATGATGAAACCTTGTCTCCCATAGCAAGGTTATAATCAATTCAAAATTCATTAGCTTTTGCAGCTTTCAAACGCTTTAAACTAATATCAAATGGATGTAAAAAGTGTTTACCTAAATGGTTACATTCATGAGGAGGTTTATGTTAAAGAACCTCCTAGTTTTTAAAATCTATCTTATCCAAACCATGTTATCAAACTTCAAAAGAACTTTACGATCTTAAACAAGCTCTAAAATCTAGGTTTTAGAGGCTGGGTACTTTCTGCTTAAAAATAATTTTCAAAGAGAAAATATTGATACTACTCTCTTCTCTCAAAAGGTGGACTCTAACTTACTTATTGTGAAAATCTATGTTGGTGATTTTATTTTTGAAAGATTTAACATTTATTTGTGTGAGACTTTTTCAAATCTAACAAAAGGATAATTTAAAATGAGCCTCATGGGATAACTTACATTCTTCTTAGGGTTACAAATCCAGAAAAACCTCCAAAGTTACTTTCATCAGTCAACCTAAGTCCACTAGGGAACTCATCAACAAATATGGAATGGAAAAAATTAAAGTCTTTAAGAATTCCATTGAGTTCTTCAACAAGCCTGGATTTTGATACATTAGAAATGGATATTGATGAAAATGCATACAGAGGAATGATTGGATCCCTTCTCTACTTTACTACGATTTGACAAAACATTATATTTCGTGTGTGCAAATGTGCAAGGTTTTAGTCGGCTCCTAAAGAGTCCCACTTTAAGACCCCGTAAAATACTTAAGCTTAATTTAGTCCTTTAAGCTTGTCAAGAGGGTCACAGAATTAGAAAATTCTAGCTAGGTGCCCTGACTTAGCTTAATTTTGGCCTTCAAAAGTTGGAATTTTTTTTCCACCTTAACATCCATTAATGGTCTATATTCTTATTAATTCATGATCTAGAAGGTCAATAGATGTTCTCGGATAAGTTTCAGATTTTTTGGAACTCGTTTCAAGCAAATATGAAAGTCTAAAATAGTGGACCAATGCAATCTTAGCATGCCGCGTCGCCAATCACATTGGTCACAAGTTGTGCATATTTCTAGATCCAAAACAACGGAGGCTCAATGTATTTATGGTGCGCCGCATCGGGTGTTATGGTGCGCCGCATCGGGTGTAGCATCAAAACCCTCGATGCACCACATCGCCATAGCGTCGGTGCCCAGTTGTTTATTCATTAAATGTCAATATTTTTAAGGGAAAAAGGGTAATTTTACCACCCCTATATAAGTGAAAAGCCTGGGATTAAGACCCATTTACACCAAAATATAGCCACTTCCCTGAAGATCCTCTCAAGAACACATTAGGGTTTTCAATTAGGGATCCAAGTCCAAGCAAATTTCTCCATGAATCATCAAGAATCTTCTATCTAAGGCATGCATAGTGTTCATTCATGGACTCGTTTCATCCATGAAGCCCAAGAACCAAGTTTTAAATTACGAATTATGATATTCATTCTATGAACTGAATTATGTTCATGTGTTGTTATTGTATGAATTCCAAGATGGAACCTTTATTATGTCTTTATGAAATTACGCTAATGTGTGGATTGAAACCATGAAATTGGGTGGAATTATGAAGTAAGGTTGTATTAAATTCATGCTCATGCCTAAGCCTTAAGTCATGCAATTTAAGTGTTTAATAAATGCCTAGACGTATAGAAATTATGCTTGATAGTTAAACTGTGACCCAAGCTATGAATGTACATATTCCCCTATGTTTAAAATGGTTTCCATAAGGATTGTTGTGTAATACAATTACGTGATGATATAATTATGATATTAAAATGATGAAGTTAAGACATGATCATGTGCATTCTATGATATATACAAGATTATGATAACTATGTGCTTTATGAAATATCCCCTACTATCGTAGTATGAATTATTGATGTCGGCCATATATTTAAGAAAGTCATGCTTTGTCAGTTTTATTCTATTGAGTCCTAGGGGTACTTGTACCTAAACAATATAGCTGTGTACCTAGATCCAGTGTCATATTTCATGATATCCTTAGTTAAACCATGATCCATAGAACTCAGTCAGTCATATGACTCAGGAAATCTTTGTAAATTCAGAAATATCAGTAGTATTTCATCAGTCAATGGAACTCCATGAAATCAGTCTAGTCCAGTGTAGTTAATTATTTTTAGTGTTTATTCAGATGTGAGTAGGAATTAGCACAGAGGGAACCCAAGGATGGGAACTCACCTGTTATATGAGGGTGTGATACTTAGAAGCAATCCTTGTGTTCCTGAACTATATAGCCAGCATAGGTTGAGACATCATATCCTGTTATATGAGGGTAGATGAGGTTACTTAACCTATTATATGTGGATTCCTATCATTCTCACTAGATTTACCTGTTATATGAGGGTTACTCACAGATTCTCCTAACCAATGACGCATAATTGACACCCTTCCAATTGGGGTTACAGATTGGACCCCAACTCAGCTACATTTTGATTATTTGGGGTATGTCGATTAGATAACTACTTCCCATAATTTGAGTTACATAATTAGGACTATCAGATAAGTTATACAGTTTATGTAAAAGAACTCAGATAGTTCTTTAGAATTCAGGACTGTTAGATATAGTCAACTCTGAATAGTACAGAGCTCAGCTAGTTCCATCATAAACTAGATTGTCAGATATAGTTGTGTAGTATAAGTTATTTCAGTGAAACAACTAGCAGTATCTTATGTTATCAACACTTAGGCTCAGTAATCATGTTGTCATAATCTCAGTTACAGTTATTACGTAATCATACATGCATTCTCACGTTTATGTTATCCAACCAGTTAGAATAGTTCATGTATGTAAGCCCTTTGCATATATCCTACCTCACATGCATACCAGTACATTCAATTGTACTGAAGCATTTGCACTAAGGTTTTTTTATACCATAGGTTCAGAAGCACGAGCTCCTAACATCAGTAGCAGCCATATTTAGCTGTGAGTCCAAATTATTCGAGGATGATATTATGAGTTATTTCATTAATTCAGTTTTAGCTTTCAGTAGATGGAGTTAGTTGGGGATATGTCCCATCAATTCCTTATTCAGACAGTTAGAGGCTTTTCAAACTAGCATATTCGGATAGTTATTTTAGTTGTTTTGGGTAATTTATACCCCACCCAGATTTTATATTTTAACATATATTATGTCTCAATTTTGAACCTTACGGACTTACAAACTTTGTTTCCATATTTATATAGTATATTATGAAGTGTTCAGGTACAGATATCAGTCATGGGTTGTATTGTGGTCCTCCGGGGTCATGACCACCGTGTAGCATTTTGGGTACCAGATTCGGGGTGTTACAAACTTGGTATCAAAGCCTAAGGTTCAATATTGTCCTAGGAAGTCTGAAAGCCACATCTAGTAGAGTCTTGTACATGTGTGTCTTACGTGCCATATTTATGAACAGGAGGCTATGAAAAGTTTTAGAAACAATTTCCCTTCTTTCAATATTCATGTCATGCCAATAAGCATAATCTCAAGTTAATCTCTCATTCTGATCTATTTCTCCCCTTTTTCTATAGAACATGCCTCTCAAAAGAAGAAACGGAAATCAGTCAGCCCCTCAGCTTGAAAATCTTTTAGGCAAATTTGTTTCTCATGCAGAGTTCAGAGCTGAGTTCACAACTCTTGCTCAGTCAGTTGTTACTTAGAATAAATTACCAGCTGTCATTCTAGCCAACCCAGTGGCCAGTTCAGCTGCATCCAAGATTTGAGACTTCACCCAAATGAATTCTCCATTCTTTCTAAGGTCTAAGTTAGATGAGGACCCTCAGGAATTCATCGATCAGGTTCATAAGATTATAGAAGTCATAAGGGTTACTTCTAGTGAGAGCGCTGAGCTAGCTGTATATTAATTGCAGGATGTTGCTCACACTTAGTTTAAACAGTGGAAGTCAGAAAGGCCAGATAATGCAGGGCCTATTGAGTGAGAGAAGTTTGTCACTACATTCTTAGTTAGATTCTTCCCCCAAGAGCTGAGAGAGGCTAAGGTGTTAGAGTTTATCAACATCAGGTAGGGTAACATAACGGTGAAGGAGTATTCTTTTATGTTTACTGAATTAGTGAGATATGCCCCTCATGTGGTTACAGACAGCAGGACCAAGATGAGTAAATTTTTTTTAGGGGGTGAATGATAGTGTGGTAAATGAGTGTAGGTATGAAATGTTGAATAGTGACATGACTTTATAAAGGCTTATGACTCATTCCCAACAGATAGAAGAGAAAAATATTAAGATGAGGGAGAAGCAGAATAAGAGAGCAAAGATAGGTAGTTTTAACTTTGCTCAGTCCAAATCAAAAGGAGGAAACCGTTCTCAGTTTTATCCTAAGTCATTAGTCCCAGCTCCTTCTCCAGATAATGCTCCAGCTCCTAGATTCAAAGATGATAGAAGAGATAGAGCGCCAAGTTCTAAGTCTTAGGTCAGTTTTAATAGTGCCCTCACCTATCCTCTTTGCTATACTTACGGAAAGAACCATCAAGATATTTGTAGAGTTGGTAGTGGTATTTGTTTAGGATGTGTCAAGACAGGAATCAAGTCAAAGACTGTATGCAGCCAGGTCTTTAGGGTCAGTAGAACCATTCCTCAGCTCAGTTCAGTCACCCAAACTAGCAGGGCGCCACCTCCAGTGCTACTAGTAGGAAGCACCAAAATAGACTTTATGCTCTCTAATCCCAACAAAATCAGGAAACTTCTCCTGATGTGGTTACTGGTATGTTACAGATCTTTCATGTGCATGTTTTTACACTTTGATAGATCCAGGTGATTTTTTGTCTTTTGATACTCCCTATATAGTAGGTGATTTTAAAACGATTCCCTAAATTCTAGCAGAGCCCCTTTCAGTCTCTACCCTAGTAGGTAAAACTATCATAGACTAATGGATACAAAAGGAACTATCCAGTTATAGTATTTCAGAAAGTCACCTCAGCAGACTTAGTCAAATTAGAGATGACTAATTTTGATGTCAATCTCGGCATGGATTGGCTTCATTCCTACTATGCCACAATCGACTACAAAAATAGAATAGTCTAGTTCCAATTTTTGAATGAACCTATTCTAAAGTAGAGGGGTAGTACTTCAACTTTCAGAGGTCAGCTTGTTTCGTACCTTTATGCAAGGAAAATGATATCTAGAGAATGTGTCTGTCATCTTGTTCATGTTAAGGACTCTAGCTCCGAACTCCCACTCTTGCATCAGTACCAGTTGCGAATGAATATTTAGATATCATTCCCAAAGATCTTTCAGGAATTCCTCCCAAGAGGGAAATAGACTTCGGTATTGATCTTCTTCCAGTTACTCAGCCTATATGTATTCTTCCATACAAAATGGCACTAGCTAAACTCAAGAAATTAAAAGGGCAGTTAAAGGATCTCTTGGATAAGGGATTTATTAGACCTAGCATATCCCCATAGGGTGCACCAGTCTTATTCGTCTGTAAGAAAGACGATTCTCTTAGAATTTTCATAGACTACCGTTAGCTCAATAAAGTCACAGTCAAGAACAAGCATTCACTTCCCAGAATTGATGACTTGTTCGACCAACTTCAAGGTGCCAGCTCTTTTTCTAAGATAGACCTCAGATCATGCTATCATCAGCTTAGAGTCAAAGAATGTGACATTCTGAAAACAGTTTTTCATACTCGGTATGGTCACTTTTAATTCTTAGTTATGTACTTTGGTCTTACCAATGCTCTATCCACTTTTATGGACTTGATGAACTGGGTGTTCAAGCAGTACTTGGATATGTTTGTCATAGTCTTTATAGATGATATTCTGGTCTATTCTCATTGTGAGCATAATCATGCAGACCATCTCAACACCGTACTTCAGACTCTCAGAGATCATTAGCTATTCGCCAAATTTAGTAAGTGCAAGTTTTGGCTAAGGTCAATAGCATTACTTGGTCATATCATTTTCGGTGATGTCATTAAAGTATATCCTCAAAAGACCAAAGCGGTAAGAACTAGACCATACCTATCTCTCTATTAGACATCAAGAGTTTCTTGGGTTTGGCTGGCTATTACTGATGGTTTCTTGAGGGATTTTCTTCTATTGCATCCCCAATATCTAGACTGGCATAGAAGAAAGTCAAGTTTTAGTGGTCATATCCTTGCGAGAAGAGTTTTTAAGAGTTGAACACTCGACTCACCTCAGCTCCAGTCATAACTCTTCCAGATGGTTCAGATAGGTTTATAGTGTATTGTGATGCGTCCAAAGTAGGTTTGGGTTATGTCCTCATGCATCATGGTAAGGTCATAGCCTACGCCTCCAGACAGCTTAAATCCCATAAAAAGAATTATCCAACTCGTGATCTTGAGTTAGCAGCCATAGTATTTGCCTTAAAGATTTATAGGCATTATCTATACGGAGTTCATATAGACGTATTCAAAGATCATTAGAGCCTTTAGTATGTCTTTTCTCAGAAAGATCTCATTCTTCAGAGCTCTAGAAAGATTATGACATGAGCATCCTTTATCATCCAGGAAAGGCCAATGTAGTGGCCGACGCTCCAGTAGACTGTCTAAGGGTAGTGTTGTTCATGTCGAGGATAGTAGGAAAAAGTTAGCTCAGGAGGTCTATCAGCTTACCAAACTAGGCGTTCTCTTAGTCGATACAGAGGAGGGTGACATATGGGTTTAGAGTAGTTTAGAATAATCTCTAGTTTCCAAGGTGAAAGAAAATCAAGATAGAGATCCCAGTCTAGTCACGTTGAAAGAATCAGTTAAGGATTAGAAAGTAGAGGTTTTCGCCCAAGGGGGAGATGGTGTTCTGCTTTGTCAGGGTCGTCTGTGTATTCTAAGTGTAGATGAATTAAGGAAGAAAATTCTTATAGAAGTGCATGGTACGCGCTACTCTATTCATCCATGGGCTACAAAGATGTACCACAACTTGTGGGTAATCAATTGGTGGAGTGGGATGAAGAGAGATCTTTCAGAGTTTGTGGCTAAATGCTCTACATGTCAGTAGGTACAGATAGAGCATCAGAAGCCTAGTGGGTCCATACAAGAGTTTAGTATTCCTACTTGGATGTGGGAATAAGTGAACATAGACTTGTAATGGGTTTGCCTCGTACTCGTCATCAGCACGATTCAGTTTGGGTCATTATAGACAGAATAACCAAATCAGCTCATTCTCTTCCAGTCCATACCTCTTATTCAACCAAGGATTATGCCAAACTCTATATCAGAGAGTTGGTCATATTGCACGGTGTTTCTTTATCCATTATCTCAGACAGAGGTACTCAGTTCCCCTCTCATTTTGAGAAAGTATTCGAAAAGGGTCTTGGTACCCAAGTTCATCTCAGTACAACCTTTCATCCTCAGACAGATGGTCAAGCAAAAAGGACCATTCAGACTCTAAAAGATATGCTAAGGGCATATGCAATTGATTTCAAGGGTAGTTGGGATGACCACTTACCTTTGATTGAGTTTACATACATCAATAGCTATCATTCCAGTATTATGATGGCTCCATTCTAAGCTCTGTACGGTAGAAGATGTAGATCTCTTATTGGTTGGTGAAGTTAGTAAGTCTTTATTTATAGGGCTTGAATTAGTATTCGATACCTTAGAGAAAGTCTAGTTTGTCATAGAAAGACTCTGGGCTGCTCAGAGCCGACAGAAGTCTTATGCAGATGTGCGTATAAAGGATCTCGAGTTCGAGATCGGTGATTATGTCTATATAATGATCTCTCCCATAAAGGGAGTGAAGAGATTCAGCACGAAGGGAAAGCTCAGTACCCGATATGTTGACCCCTTCAAGATACTCAGTCATTTCGGCAAGGTAGCTTATGAGCTCGAGTTGCCTTCAGATCTAGCCTCAGTTCATAAAGTTTTCCATGTCTCTTTGCTCAAGAAGTGTATAGGTGACCCGGCAGTTGTAGTAACTATTTAGAGGGTACACGTTCAGAACAACCTCTTATATGAAGAGATTCCAGTCAAAATCCTAGACTATCTGACTCGTAGACTGAGGAACAAAGAAGTTCCTCTAGTCAAAGTTCTTTGGAGAAATTAGTCCATTGAGGGAGCTACTTGGGAAGTAGAAGAAGATATGCGAGCCAAGTATCCTCACCTCTTCCCTGCCAACTCAGGTCTAGATCAAGGTAACAATTTTCCTTAAACTTTTCAGTTTTATGTTCAGACTTTAGTTACAATTTTGGTACTCAGTTCATGCTCAAAATTCCATTATAAACTCGATATTAAATACCACTGCATATTCAGTCATGCATTCATCTCTCAGTTTAGTTATATAGTCATGCATCAGACATGCATTCTCATTGTGAGAAATCTAGTTCATCAGAACACTTAGTAATGCATTCACGAATCAGTTACACATTCATCAAATATGCATGGTCAGTATGATATATTAAGTTATCAGTCATGTCAGTCATGAAATCATGTTCCAGTCGTTCATGCTCAGTATATGTTTTAGTCTATCATTTCTCCCCTCTTAGTCGATCATCATTCGAGGATGAATATTCTCAAGGGGGAGATATTGTAAGACCCCATAAAATACTTAAGCTTAATTCAATCCTTTAATCTTGTCAAGGGGGTCACAGACTTAGAAAATTCTAGCTAGGTGCCCAGATTTAGCATAATTTTAGCCTTCAAAAGTTGGAAAAACTATTTTTCCACCTTAACGTCCATTAATGATCTATATTCTTGTTAATTCATGATGAGAAAGGTCAATAGATGTTCCAGGACAAGTTGCAGAATTTTTGAAACTCGTTTCAAGCAAGTTTGGAAGTCCAAAATAGTGGACGAACGCGATCTTGGTGCACCGCATCGCCAATCACGTTGTTCACTAGCTGTGTAGACTTCCAGAGTCAAAATAACTAAGCCTCGACGTGTTTACAACGCACCACATTGGGTATAGCGTTAAAACCCTCAATGTATTATGTCGCCCATAGCGCCGGTGCCTAGTTATTTAGTCATTAAATTTCTTCATCTTTAACGGCAAAAAGGTAATTGTCCCACTCCTATATAAGTCAAAAACAAGGGATTAAGCCCCATTTACATTAAAATATAGCCACTTCCCTCAAGATCCTCTCAAGAACACATTAGGGTTTTCAATTGGAGATCCAAGTCCAAGCAAATTTCTCTGTGAATCATCAAGAATCTTCCAGCTAAGGTATGCATAGTATTCATTCATGGACTCCTTTCATCCATGAAGCCTAAGAACCAAGTTTTAAATTACGAATTGTGATATTAAATCTATGAACTGAATTATATTCATGTGTTGTTGTTGTATGAATTTCAAGATAGAACCTTTATTATATCTATTTGAAATTACGCTAATATGTGGACTGAAATCATGAAATTGGGTGGAATTATGAAGTAAGGTTGTATTAAATTCATGCTCATGCCTAAGACTTAAATCAAGCAATCTAAGTGTTTGATAAAATGCCTAGGAAAATACAAATTATGTTTGATAGTTAAACTGTGACTCAAGTTATGAATGTACGTGTTCCCCTATGTTTAAAATAATTTCCATAAGGATTGTTGTGTAATACAAATGCGTGATGATATAATTATGATATTAAAATGATGAAGTTAAGACATGATCATGTTCATTCTAAGCTATATACAAGATTATGATAACCATGTGCATCATGAAATATCCCCTACTGTCGTAGTATGAATTATTGATGTTGGCCATGTATTCAAGTAAGTCGTGCTTTGACAGTTTCATTCTATCGAGTCCTGGGGGTAATTGTATCCAAAGTTGTATACCTAGAGCCAATGTCATATTTCACGATATCCTCAATCAAGTCATGTTTCATAGAACTCAGTCAGTCATGTGACTCAGGAAATCTCAGTAAATTCAGAAATCTCAGTAGTATTCCGTCAGTCAAAGGAACTTCATGAAATCAGTCTAGTCTAGTTTAGTTAATTATGTTTAGTGTGTATTCATATAGGAGTAGGAATTATCACCGAGCGAACCCATGGATGGGAATTCACCTGTTATATGAGGGTGTGATTCTTAGAAGCAATCCTTGTGTTCTTGAACTACATAGCCAGCGTAGGTTAAGACATCATTGCCAGTTATATGAGGGTAGATGAGGTGGCTTAACCTGTTATATGAGGGTTCCCACCGTTGTCACTAGAGTTACCTATTATATGAGGGTTACTCACAGATTGTCCTTACCAATGGCGCGGTATAGACACCCTTCCAATTGGGGTTACATTGGACCCCAACTCATCTATATTGCAATTATTTAGGGCATATCGGTTAGATAACTACTTCCCATGTTTTTAGTTACACGATCAGGACTGCTAGATACAGTCATACAATTTCAGTAAAAGAACTCAGATAGTTCTTTAGAATTCAGGACTGTCAGATACAGTCAACTTAGAACAATACAGAACTCAGCTAGTTCCATCAGAAACTAGACTGTCAGATACATTCACTCAATTTCAGTCATTATCTGATGTTATCATCACTCAAGTTCATTAATCATGTTGTTATGATCTTAGTTACAGTTATTACATATTCATGCATGCATTCTCACATTCATGTTATCCAGCAAGTTAGTATAGGTCATGCATTTGAACCCTTTGCATTTAGCCTACCTCACATGCATACCAGTACATTCAATTGTACTAATGCATTTATGCTATGGTGTTTTTATACCATAGTTCCAGAAGCACGAGCTCCAGAACATCAGTAACAGCCAGGTTTAGTAGTGAGTCCTCATCATTCAAGGAAGATATTATGAGTTATTTCATTAATTTAGTTTTATCTTTGAGTAGATGGAGTTAGTTAGGGACATGTCCCATCAAATTCTTATTCAGCTAGTTAGAGGCTTTTCATACTAGCATGTTCAGACAGTTATTTCAGCTGTTTTAGGTATTTCATACCTCACCTAGATATTATAATTTAACAGATATTATGTCTCAGTATTGAACCTTATGATCTTACAACCTTTATTTTCGTATTTATACAATATATTATGCAGTGTTTAGGTACAAATATCAGTAAGGTGTTAGCTTGTGGTCCTTCGGGGTCATGAGCATCGTATATTATTCTGGGTACCAGATTCGGGGTGTTACACCCACTTAAATGACCTTATAATAATTAGTCATTATCTTATAGAGACATAAGACGTTGGACCTTAGTATCTTCACTCCTCAAACTTTGACGTAGTTGGCTATTCAGATGCTGATTTTTTAGGTGACAAAAGTGATATAAAGAGCACAAGTAGAATGTGTTAGATTTTTAGTGATGCCCTACTTTCCTGGCATAGAAAGAAACAAACTTCAGTTGATCTACCTACTAAAGACGAATACATAGCTATTGGAAATTGTTGTACTCAAGTCTTATGAATCATGCAACAATTACTTGATTTTAATTTATTATTTGAGTTAGTGCCTATCACGTGTGATAATAGAAGTGCAATTTTTTTTTGTCAAAATACATGGTGCATCCTTTTAGGGCCAAGGACATAGACATTAAGCATCATTTAATTCATATTCACATAGAAAGTGAAGATTTTTCCTAACAATTTGTTGATTTTGAAAATCAGCATACTGATATCTTTACTAAACCCTTGATTGAAGAAAGAATTTATTTTTAAGGAAAAAACTGATGTATTATGCACTAATGAACTTTAAATGCTTAAACCCATTTATTTTGGTGTAAAAATCTTTTGTACAATTGTGTCCATAATTTTACCGCTCTAACTCCAATCTTTTCCTTTCTTATACAACTCCCTTCATGCCTCCTTTTTATCTTCCCTCATAATTTCTATATTTTCACTCGTTTAACATCCTAACACATCAAATATCTCTTCATCTCTATAGTCACCTTAATTCATTGCACGTATTTCAACTTTTATCTTTTTGTCTTCTGTCTCTCCTTTTTTACCCTTTTTACTCTATCTCTTCCATTCATGACTAGAACTTGTTCAATGACCAATCTATCTAAACCCACACCAAATTATCTCTCCAACAACCATGACCCAGTTCTCATCTTTGGGTCCTCCGATGAAGCCTCCACTCATTCCATTCAGTCAGCTATCAATAAAAAATGATTCGCCTCTAACCCTAAATCCCCTACAAAGAAAAGTCGCCCCTCTCCTATGGATTCTCTTCCACTATAAGACATGTATAAATTCTAGACTTACACTTAAAAGGAGAAGTTCATCACCTTCAGAAGCTTTTCTATTGTGCCCAGAAGAATCATAAATCTCTCTCACTTAAAGGAATACCATTGTAATGTAAGTTCCTTCCTTAAAGCCCAAGATCTACCTATGGTTTTTTGTCTCTTTGGTACAGAAGTCCTTCAAAATCCTATACGTATGTCCAATTCAAATCTTCACCTGTCCCAAGATAGTGGAAAATTGGAAACTCTGGTATTAGGAACAAGAATCATTCTAAATGACTTCTTGTTTGAAAAATTTTTTGACACCAAGTTCTCTGGAGTCATTCCCTTTATGAATGGCTCTTCGCCTGATAATTTTGAGGTTAGTTTTGAAAAATCCAAGAAGTCTATCTCAAAACCTGAAGTAAATGCTTCTAACTTTGGTCCTCTGTCTCTCAGATTTAAGTATAGAATTTGGCTCACATCATTGTCACCACTCTAACTTCTCATAAAGGTTCTCTCAACAACATGACTTGTTGGGATGTCTTTGTCCTATATTGATTGATTAAAATTTACAAAATCAATTGGGCAGCCTGGATTCATGAATACATGTTAGAAGGTATTGTTGATGCTCATGCCTCAGAAAGCTTTCCCTATGACTGCTTATTACAAAAATTCTGCTTTACTATTCAATTAACCTCTCTGCCTACCCCATGATACAAATTTTAGTCACCTATGACTCCAGGACCTTTTCAAGCATGGGATATGTCCTGGTCGACAGTGAATGATGCATGAAAAATACTGACAAAACCCAGTCTAACACTACTAAGGGAAGTAATTCTATATCTAACCTTGTGCTACTTACAGCTAAAGATATTGGGGAGCTTAAAGATCGGCTCAAGCCTATTGAAGAAAAGTTGGTGAGCCTCCATTAGTTGAATACTAGGTTGTTATAACTGAGTAAGGAAATAAGAATTGACATGGGTAAGGTGGGCTATCTCTTCACGATCTCAACCAGCTTTACCAAAAGTGTTAAAAATCCTATGAATGTTTCTAAACTAACACACATAACACCATAACCTATTTTTGCACTACTATTCAAAAGAGGTCTATCCCTTTCCATATTTTGGGGTTAGGAACTGATATTTTTACCTTTTCTTACTACAATTTCTTTTATGTTTTGAAACACTGCATGGTTATCTGCATATATCTTGTATTGTTTGCCCTATTTGTTTTGGGTTTTGGTATTTTTGATTATGTCAAAAGAGGGAAAAAGAGACTCACATCAGCATAAGATAAAGCTACAACTAAGGCGAAGCCAGTCAACTACCGAAGGCACTGAGTCAGTAAGGCACGGAGTCAGAAAGACAGGGGGAGATGCTCGACTACATTAACAGGAAAGTCAACAGATGTTTAATGTTTGTCATTATAAAAAGGGGGACACTGTTAGCTTCCCATATCAAAGTAATATATTTTAATAATGACAAACTAATCGATTGCTAATTTGCAGGATACACGAGAAGGATAATCAGGGTAAAAAAGATCATCATGAAGATATACTTAGAAGGATAACTAATCCTTGATGTGACATTAATAAAAGATCTATCAAGATCTTGTCAGATCCCAAAATACAAGAAAGATATTCAACAATATCGCAGAGCAACATGGAAAGGAAATCACACCCTCTTCATGGACATATCTGATATGGACATGAATGGTAGTGATAAAAGGCAAGCAACCTCGTATATATGGACATATCTGATATTGACGTATTACCCTTAATTAAGGAGCCAAATCAAATCCTTGATTAAGAAGAAGTCCCTTGGGTTTTCCTTTAAAGCAAAGTAGTAGCATCAACAAAATGATATAAAGATAGAAGACTGAAGACTCGAGGGCTCACGCAAATTCACAGGAAATTTTTAGTGTGAATCAATCTTAGTCTCAATAAAACTTTGTACTTCTTAGTTTACAATAGTTACAAAATAATAAGATCGAGTCAACTTTGTCATAACAGTTGAGGATATGTCACAAGATCTTAAAATCAATATAAGCTTTAGAACTTGTTCACTACATTTGTACTCCAACCTACCTTGAAGGATCTAAAGAAAACTTTTGAAATCTAAGGGGACTGGAAATAGGCACCATATTGGTGTTCCAAAATAAGATAAATGTTTGTGTTGTTACTTTATTTACTTACTTATTTACTTGTACGTTTAATCTTAAATTTATTCTATATAAGTATGCTAATTTGCAGGTGAGTTGACTGCCAAGCCTTACAGTTGATTTAGGAAAATTTCAATTCACCCCTCCCCCCTTTTGAATTTTAGACCTAACCATTTGTGCAAAAAAGAGTGAAACTCGGTTTAGAACACATGCTATGGAAAAATCCGCATGATAAGAAAAATAAGGAATTTTCCTAAAGATATCTTGTAGCCTTTCAAAGATAGATACTAACTTCTATATACTGATTTGTGAGGCTCTACAAGACACCCTGTACTTACACTTATGAGACCAATGAACCTGGCTCTGGTACTAATTATTCACAACCCAAAAATAAGGTCATGATGACACTTATCGCAACTAAGACTTGATAAATAAGCCAATCACCCAAACTAATATGTGAGAAAGAGATCACACCACCATTCCCAAGCAAGACTTCTGGAGCAAACTTAGACCATACAAGTACAATAATAGCAGAAGTATGAATAATAATGATAATATAAACCATCCCAAGTCTTGGTGTCACAATGTAAGAACAATTTAGATACAACTCAGAACTAAAAAATACAACCGGATTCAAAAAATCCATAATTCTGTCTCCAAATACAAAATAAAGACACCAGCTAGATAGGAAGGGGTCTGAGGTCAACTCCGCAACCATAGAGTGGCCACTACCTATAAATTATCAATAATTAGCACACGATTTTAGCTATAGCGTGATACACTCGTACCGGGATCTGCACCGAAAGGGTAAATTAGGGATAAGTGTGATCCACTTGTACTCTGTAGCTATCATAGGCCGACTGAGCAAAGTACAAAATAAATTATATAAATACATACTATGAGCATGTCAACTGCAATAAAAAATTCCCAAACGGTAGCTCACACCATCTCCACTAATAGTTCTAGATATAACACTTAAACAAATAAATTGGTATGTAAAAGAAACAATTATATATGTAATGAATAACACGTAGAATCACAAAACAAAAAATACATAATGTGTGAAATACAATGATAATAATGATCATGATGTGAGATGATTGAGGTTATCGCACAACCTTCGTATACACCTACCGAGCCTCATCACTTCAAGGTAGGACCCATGGGGGTTTGCAACACATATTTTATCTCAATACTCATTTGACACGAACGACCTAGGTCCTTGTCATAATGGGTATCCTAAGTCCAAATGGGACCAAAGACCATCTTCGTTACCAACCCAACCTCCAGTCGCTTACCTTGAGTTGGCTGAATTTTGATTATATAACAAGATAGCGTAACTATCCTGATTACAGACTCTAGGATAGGTCTATTACTTAGACCGACCCAACCGAGTTCGACTACCCTATACAAATCATCCAATCATACCAAACCAAACCAAACCATAGATCCAACCATAACTAAATAAGTTTCTTTAATAATTAAATAATCCCAAAATGAAAGAGGATAGAACAGTAAACAATATCATCAACCGGTATCAACCCCAATACTAATACCATTGCTAAGGCTGACACCAATATCGATCCCATCCATTCCATCCCATAGTAGTTCCACAATAGCCAAATGATTACAAATATCTGATTGGGACATGCCCCCAACCATATACAAAACCAATATTAATAAATAAATCAAAGTATGAAGTAACATCCATGAAATAGAGCCTTCAATAAAGATAGAAGCTCACCACTTCAATCCAAAACTGACCCCCGAATGTTTGAATGCTAAGTAGAAGGAGTGGAATATTTGTCACCTGGATCTCACGGGGATACAACCGCCTAAAGATATGTTAGCGGGTGAATGCTAGCATGAACTCAGGATAAGGATAAAATAATGCCAATTATAAAACTAAAAAAACAATCCATATGAAAACAAAACCATATATATATATATAACCAGGCTGGGAAAGGGAACCGGGTTTAGCATACCATTTAAAACCTTTACTGGACTATGAAGCTTTGCCGTCCTAAAACCACCCACAGGCTATATGGGTTCAGCTCCCCCTGCTAAAAGGGTCCCAGTATATGAAGTCACACGACTAGAGAAAAGAACCTGGGATGACTAGTACATCCCCTAAAATATAGAGTGTGACATCATGAACACTATCAGTAAGAGCAAACCTCACTTCTATAAATATGAGTTTCCAGTTTCGATCCCCTTAGGACCTCCACCTTTCATAGCTTGGCTACACATCTCCCCCCTTTAAGCCCAATTAAAACAATTACCAAATAACCAAACCATTATCTATTTATTATTAACCAAGGCCATTAGTAGTGGTATTGGTATATCGACTATAACTTACAAGTATTATCCTTAGCCAAACCTTTTAGAGATCAAGGGATTCCCTTGTACCCATAGATCATATTATCCAATTAACTAGGGGGATTCCCCTATACCCTACAAGTATGTTTATTAAGCTAAATTATTCCCAAACCATTTAAACCATCATATCATTTAGGGTTCTATTATTAAGTTTAAACCATGCAAAAGTTCCATTGAAAAACCAATACAGTAGTAAAAGCATTGTTATAGGCTTTTTATCAAACACATTGCGGCATAGTATTTACAAAACTAGAGTCCATTATTAAATAACCATTCTCATGCAATCAATTATCCAAAACCACCAATAAAGAATATAAAAGCTTAATTAAATCATGGGAAAACCATAACCTAGCATTTATAATCAAAACCCCAAATCATAAAGCCAAATTAGGGAGAATTTGAATATTCAAATATGAAAAGAGTAATTATCCATTTTATAGTAAGCCAAAATAGATATCGGATTAGGATTTTAGGTTTTAATTAAGGAAGGAAGGAACAAAGTCGGGTTGTAATTTGGTTAAACTTTTAAAAGCTATACCATAACCAGTACAACAACTCATGGTACATGAATAAGAGTCATTTAACCAATCCATAAGTCACAAGTTCAAGGAACTTACCTAGGATCTATGGATGTGTAATACTATCCATAGTGGAAAATTATGACTCGAACCATTGCCCGTAGATCAGAGCTTTTTCACACATTTTGTCTAGTTTTCATGAGTGAATTATGAATCATAATAATAGGGTATAATTCATAATGAGACTTATCTTTCCCTAGTCAAAAATATTGAAGTTTTGAGTTAGATAGTATGGTTGGTTCCATAACTTGTATGTTGTGAGTACGGTTTGATTGAGATATTTCTTATTTGGCCTATCTGGATCGGTTCAAATGTCCTAATATCATAATAGGGAGAAGGATTTTCTCTATCCCTAAAAGGTTCCAAGGTACCTTTAAGGGTGCAATTTTTGTAATACAACACCACATTCTTTTTGGTTGAGAAAAATTATTCCAACTTTGTTTAACTTGGGTTTTGGGGCTTCCTTCGACCTTTGATGTTGAAAAATGCAAATTTTTTAAAATGTACCTTCCATCCATATTTTTTAAAGATTATGTTAATGGTCAAGAACTTTTGTTTGTGGTTGAGGATTCACTCCAGCCATGACTAATATTTGATTTAAGAAAATAAAAAAAAATTGATATTAACATCAAGGGTGTATCTATAATATTAAATCATCACATTATTTGATAGAAATGTACCACAAAAAAGGACTTCAAATAATGGTACTTCCTTTTACACATAAATTACTGTTTCTGTCGTTATGGTATTTCCTAGCACGCAAAAATTTTGATTAAGCTTCTCCTTAGATGAAAACTTTAATATTTTAGATTAGGCTAGAGTCAATGGAATTTCAAGTGTTTTATGGTCTAAGTGATCCTGGTCTTTGATAGTGTACTATTTCATATATTTAAGATCGTATTTGTTTGCCAAGAGGTTTAGTAATTCATAGAATATTTCTTAATGGAAATTAGATTTGTAGAACTCAGAATACAGCATTTAACATAAATAGGTCAGTTCGTATTGTCAAAATTTATGCTTTGTATTTTAAGAATATCAAAATTAAGAAAAAGTCTCGAGTTTCTATCCTACTCATCATTGTAGTAAGCAAGAGTGACAATATAGTAGTCCCATTTTAGTTGGAGTCTGATTTGGTCAATATCACTATGAAAGGAAGACCCTGTTATATAGTGATGCTACTATAGCGGGATCGGGCTGTTATAGTAGGCTTGATTAGGTAAAATAGTAGTTTTTTACTTTAAAATATATTTTCTCCAAAAAATATTAAGAGATTGAGTTAGGAAAAAAAGAGCATCTTTTGATGATTTCCATCAATTTTCATTCCCAATGTAAGTGCATTTCTTTCCCTCTAATATAATTTTAGTCTCTAAATTCTTAGAAATCATAGGAATTGATATTGATGGAGTAGTTATAATCCAAAGTTAAAGAACCTAATTTTAATTAACTATGGAGGGGTTAGAATCACTTATTATTGACTCTAGGTGGTTAGATTATGCTCCGTAGAGTAGAAGTTACTTCATTAATTTCAAATTATGGAAAATTTGAGTAGAATGAAGGATAAAAAGCTCTAAGATGAGAAAAACTAGAATGAATATTATTAAAATAGGTGAATTATGTTTGCAATATCTAGAATTGATTGATTATTGGTTGAATGGTTCCTTGTTTGTTATTTTTATACCAAGATCAAGACAAAACAATAATTAAAGGTATGACAATTGTGGTATCGTGCATTTTGTAGTAGCGGCTTGGTGTCCCAGTAAGCTAAGTTTAATTGAGTAGTAGATTATGATTAGAAAATTTAATCATAGTAAATTAATGGAAGAATTAGTGTCTAGACCTACGGTCATGGTGTATTATTAGATAAAATATGGTTATATAAATATGGATTAGTCATGGACATATTTTTTATTGTATGAATTAATTAATGATTGTTATGTGTTAATATGCTTATGTTAATTTGTGTTGGGTTGTCTATTAGTGTTCTAGATAAGGAAACTCAGAAATAATATCAGTTAAAATCTGCAATTGTAGTATAGTAAGTAGATTGGAAATAATGGAGTAACGTGAGTTACAGTTGAATATGAATGATTGGGGTGGAAGAATAGGTGTGAAAATGAACAATGCTGTGACACATAGTAATGATCAAATAGTAAAATAGTGAAAGAACATTGATAAAGATATTATTATTGTATTCATATTTTTCATAAAAATTGAGTTAGGACTTAATTGATCGCAAGTATGCTCTTATTTAATAATTTTTTAATTGGTTCCCTAGTATTATTATTATTGGTGAATGGTATATTGATAACACTGAAATTAAAAAGTTGATCGGCTATTCTTTGTACATGATTGTAAATGTTGTCCATAATCATTATGCTAGAGTTATATGAAGTAATTTTCTTGTTAAAACATACTTGGGTTGTACATTGTTTGATATTATGAAGTGATCAATGTTTCACATATGATTCATTTTAGAATTTGAGTTGAGACAGTTAATAATTTATGTTCTCATTAGCTGAATGTTTGATTACTCATTTCAATTCATGCTTATGAATGACGATAAATTTTGAGTATAAGATGCAAGTATTGTTTAATAATAAACTTATTATGGAGATTACAATTATGATTAGTGCAATGTTATTGTTGTAAACTGATTTAGGCTACATATGAATCTTGTGATAGATTTGGTGATTCTTATGTGGTATAAGGATGAGGATGTTGGAATAAGGATGGCATGACACTTGTTTAGAATAAGGGTGTCAATACATGTAGTTGTTTAATATGACTGGTAAATGAGCTGAGTTCATCTCCTATAAGTCATGCCTAGTGGGTAATGGTAAGTCCCATAGCATGTATACACACTATAATATGGAGAGTACGATGAATCCTTATGTAGTCTAATTATTTAACATATTATTTGGATCCTCGCATGATCTGCTTATTTGATATATTATTTGAATCCTTACGTGGTTCAGTTATTTGACATATTCTTTGAATACTTGTGTTGTCTGGCTATTTGACATATTATTTGAACCTTAATGTGGTTCAATTACTTAATTGATATTATATTTGAATCCATATGTGATTTGGTTATTTGATATACCTTTCGATCCTTGTGTGGTCTGACCATTTGACATTACATTAGTATGTTGAGATCCTTTTAAAGTTCAATTATTAAAAAATATAATTTCTTATGGAATCTTGAAAGGTAATGAAGTCCGTATTAACAAGATAGTAGGTTGCATCGAGATTAATCAGTTTCTTTTAACTTAATGATTGAGTATAAATGGCCTAAGTATAGTGATTGTTAATTATGTGTTCCATTGACATGTATTGTCTTGATGTAATAATATAATCATGAAATTATGGCAAGATAAAATATTTGTACATACCCTCATCTACTATAAGAAAATGAAGTAGGTTATAACTAATTAATGATGAAAATTTATGTGTTAACTAATTTGGTATTAGATGATATATCTTGAATAAGTAACAAAATTATGAGAGTTATGAAAGGTGAAGGTTAGAGAGTTCATGATTTGTGATCGAATATAGACTAAATCATGTTTTATCAAAAATGTGTGCATCCATATGTTGACTTAGGTCAGACACCAAAAAAATTTGTGCACGTGTGTGGATCCTAATAGTTAGTTAATTACATTAATTAATAATGTAACTTGAACTTAGTGGTTGATAGCAAGGTTTAATGAGAACTGAGTGGATTATTGATAGTCATCTTAATGAGGAGAGTCGCTGGTATATGCATATTTACAGAGAATGATGAGATTTTTTAAAAGAGTGACAAAATGATTTATAAAATAGAAGGAATTTAATTAGTTGTTCATATGATCATGTTTGATTCTGACTTTCTATATTATATTTGTATGATTTAATCATGATCGGTCGATGATTCCTAGCTATAAGCATGGTTGTACTGATACTACTCTTGCTATATACTTTTGGAGATATAGTCTGGTTGTAGAATTAGCTGGTATTTCTTACGTGATATGGTTAGAAATCTTCAACAAACTTTGTCATTTCATTTTAATAGTGGAATATGGGTCTCCTGCTATCCTTTTCTTTATCTAGAAGCTCATGTATATATCTAAACTAGGTCATCGAGGAAGAATCTTTCTTTTGTTGTATCTTCAAAGATATTGTAATGAGTTTTATATAATTTTGAGAAGATACATGAAATTATTTATAACTTTCTCTAGTATTTTGAACGAGTGGTAAGGGTTCTCATAACTAGGTATATTAGAGGAAGTGCTGGCATAATCCAGTGAGTTAGGTCATGACAAAAACTCATGAGATTAATTTAATTTTTTGAATTTATTTCTTTGTATCATTACCAATATGTAAATATCATAATTAAAAATTTAATAATTTTTCCTAATTAGAATCATGTTGTATACATTAAAATTTGGTGGGACTCTATAAGACGATCTCATTTTCAGTTAGAGTTCTTGTAGGACACTCTACCTAAACCCTAGATAATATCTATATAAATGGTAATATCTTTCATTGAAGAGACATCTCAAATATTACATAAATTGTTATGATATTCAAAAAGAGATCAATATATCAATTTCATTTTTTCAAAGGTTGTCTGATGTTTCTTGTGATCAAATATGTCGCAATAGGGTTCAAATTGTCCTAGTTCGAGAAATATGTAGTTAACAATTAAATTGTATTTGTAGTGTCTATCAATAAAGTTATATTTTTCATATTTTATTTGTAATTACAATTTATTTTCTATCACATTAAAATTTAATGCAAACACATGCTATTGTACTTTATAAAAAGCTTATTTTTTGTTATTATTTTCGGAATATCTCTTAGCAAGTTCATATAAAAATGATTATAATTTATGAAGTAAAAATATTTTTAAATTGTATTTGTTTATTTTCTGAAGATGCTCTTATTTGAATTATATTTTTTGTTGTTGTTGTCCTGATTTACAAAACGCCTTCCACTATAAATTTTAACAATGTGAAATATTTATTGTCTATCTCTTACTTATGATGTACCAAAAACTTAAGCACTTCAATTAAAAATGTTAAGTGGTACGGATAGAGTATTCACAAACACACAAAATCTAACTGTAACTTAATACAAGTGAAACATGTCTTGATATAAACTTTATGCTCTAACACAAGTAAACGTGAATAAACTCCTTTAAAATATGTTGCTACCCAAAATTTCATTAGGTCATGGGGGCACTCACCATCTTGTAGTGAACAAAATTCCTTTATTAGCTAATGAATAATTTAAATAATATAGAATAAATAATTGTTTCATAAGTGTGGAATAATGAGTTAGCCTAAAGTAATTTTAAGACTCAATGATACTAGTACAAGAGCATCTACGAATATAAATAGGTATAGAATTAACTAAAACACTTGCTTAGAAGAAAATTTAAGGAATCCCAAGAATCCTATGTTGCCGAAGAGAAAGCAACTCATTCTGAACTCTAACAGTAATAACCTTAAACGCTAACTGACTTAAGTCTTGCTAGTACCTGTACAATTCTTGCAAGCACTATAGAGTTAGTATGAAAACCAAGTGTACTTAGCAATCTTCGATTACTAACCCTTTTTAGAAACGAACTTGCACATCAAATTCTAGCAAAAATGGGTTGGTATTTAATCCCAAAATCAAAAATTCTGAATTGACGAAACATAGACTAAACTTTCTCAGTTTTTCGTGTTTTTACCACAAAAGCTTTCTTAAAAAATTGTCAGTTTTCCACATCTTGTGTGTTTTCCTTCTACCTTTCATGCTTCTCCCTATTCTTTCACTTTTTGTTTTAATTTTCCCCCATTTTAGTAAAATTATCAGTTTTCCTCATAAAAAATAATTATTAAACAATTTTTATATAAATTAAGAGTTGTTAAATTCTTCTCCATTTAAACTAATATTCATCCTTAAATATGTCCAATTTTTTTTCCAAAGTGTCTAAGACATGAGCACTCCCACATGTCTTGCTCATACTTTTAAATAAATATTTTTTCCAAAAAACATCTAATTACCTTGAGATTTGTGTTACCCATTCTCGCAAGTCCTAGTTCAAATATCTTTATATGTTTAGTTATCTATTTTCTTGGTCGGTATATGATGCCTACTGAGTACAAGTGAACCATACTCATTCCTACCTTATGTAACCTTTCGGTGTATATCTTAGTTTAAGTATGATCGACGAATCGTGGGTTTTCCAGTTTGAGCATTTTGAAGTTCGGATGAGCTCTTCATTTAGGAAATTGTACTTGACTTCATGTAGTGGTATGTCTTTATTTTTACATTCAGAGATAGAGTTTATGCATATTCATATAATATGTCAAATTTACAGTTCTCTTTACTCATTGACACTAGATGCTTGCGGAATTTTGAGTTGTATTTCTAATATTTATCTCCGATACAATATTGACTTGATTTTATCCTAAGTCTCGTATTTAACTTACTTATTTATCTTCTTTTTGTAATTATCCCTTTTTAGTGTTGGGCTTACCTACAAGGGTTGGGTCAGGGTAGGTGCTATCATGACCTCAAATTTTTGAGTCATGACACTCTCATCCAATGCTCTAATTATAGAATGTTGACTAAGGTCAACTATATTACTTTAAAGGATGCTTAAAACTACAAACTGATGTAAATCACTCTGGATTGCTTCAGGGACCGTGTCAACCATCCCCACAACTCATAAATGATATAAAGGAACAACGGAAAAGGACAAATATTCAAAACACAGAAAAATCTAATAATAACGAGGGTTTTTACATTATCTACTACTAGAACACACATTCGTCCTTGAACGTAAAGATAATAAAGGTATCAAAAATGGACAAGAAACTAAAAATACCCCCATACACCTCATGCAAACGCTCTCGAGCGGAGTTACATCTATAATACCACCGATTTCACTATGTAAATCAAAATCCCTTCACATTTAACTCTTAAGGCCACAACTTTATTATCTGAAACTAAAATTCTCAATGTATCCAATTTTCTTTATTTTAAATTGCATCTATACCCAATAACTAAATTGATCAGAAAAAATATTTTGTATATACCTAATTTACCTAAATCTGTCAATAATACCACAATACATTACCTGTACCACAAAATCAATGTCATCAATGTACCAACAAAATATCAAAGAACCCATGGAACCATATTGTCACTCTCCACAATACTGATTCATGCTTCCTCTATCTCAAAAGAACTTTTTTCTATTTTTAAGGCTACTTTAAGTATTTTCTGATTGAATTACACTTACCTGAGGCTGATATCATAAATATCGAATCTGATTATACCTTCTTATCAAAGACAAAAAAAGTCAAAATTCAATATCAATTGCACATAAATCCTCAACCCTTGGACAAAATTGAAAATCACCATAGAACTTGTCATACCATGACATGCACTCTTTATATGTTACCAAATTCTTATGCATCACATTAAAGACAACCTGGGCATTTTTTCAGCAACAAAACAAACATAAATCAACCTAAAGTCTGTAATAGCTATGTAGCTTTAAAGCCCCATTTTTGAAAGCATGTGCATAAAAACTCATCATAATAATGAACAATTCAACCCAAAGTGGAGGTGCAAGATTACTGCATACCACTTAACGTAATCCAAATTAAAAAAAATCAAATCTAAGAAAAGTCACCTTTAATTTCATGAGACTCTTTCAAACCATGTCGTCATCATCAACAACAACAACATACCCAGTATATTTCCACCAAGTGGGGTCTGGAGAAGGTAAGTGTACGCAGTCCATACCATTACCTCAAATGTGAGATAGAGAGACTTTTTCGATAGACCCCCAGCTCAAAATAAAGCAATCTAACATAAGATAAGGAATAGTAGTTGAACAAGATAACACTGAAAGTAACATATTCAATAATAACAAAAGCAAGATACTCCAAGTAAACACCAAAACATACAACATCCTAACTCAGACTATCCTTCTACCCTAATTCGCCTCCTCCATAACACTCTATCCAGGCTCATGTCCTCGATAAGTTGAAGATGCTCCATTTTATATCTAATCATATCCTTCTAATATTTCTTCAATCTACCTCTGCCTCGATTGGATTAGTCAACCTCTCATACCTCCATACTGGGGCATCCGTGCTCCTCCGTATCACATGAACGAACCATCTCAACCTTGCTTCCCTTATTTTGTCCTCCACCGAAGCCACTCCTACCTTATTCGAATAATCTCATTTCTAATACTATCTTTCCTAGTACATCCACACATCTACTAAAGCATTCTTATCTTTGCCACCTTCATCTTCTGGATATGGGTCTTCTTAATAAGGCAACACTCTACCCCATACAATAAAGCCAGTCTAACCACCACTCTGTAGAACTTGTCTTTAAGTTTGAGAGGTACCTTTATATCACACAAGATACCAAAGGCGAGCCTCTATTTCATCTACCTTACCCTGATTCGATGAGTGACATCCTTGTCAATCTCTCCATTATCCTGAATCATCAACCCCAAATACTTAAAACTATATCTCTTATTGATAGAATGAGTGTCAAGATTAACAACCACATCGAACTCATGAGACACATCGCTGAACTTACACTTCAAATATTCTATCTTGGACCTACTCAACCTAAACCCTTTAGACTCAAGAGTTTTCCTCTAAAACCCCAACTTAGCATTAACTCCACTACGAGTCTCATTAATCAACACTATATCATCCACAAAAAGCAAACAATAAGGAACCTCATCCTAAATATGCCACATCAAAATATTCATCACCAAGGCAAAAAGAAATGGACTGAGCGTCGATCATTAATGTAACCCCATCAAGATGGGAAAATGCTCTGAGTACCCTCCTCCAGCCCTAACCTAAGCCTTTTCTCCATCGTACATATCCTTAATTTCCCTAACATATACTATAGGAACACCTCTAGCCTCTAAACACCTCCAAGGAACCTCCCTGGAACTTTATCATAGGCATTCTCTAAGTTGATAAACACCATGTGCAATTCCTTCTTTATTTCCTTATACAACTCCACCAGTCTCCTGACGAGATAGATGGCTTCTGTAGTGAGCCCCCTGGCATAAATCCAAATTAATTTTTAGAAATAGTAATAATTCTCCGCAACCTCAACTATATCACTCTCTCCCAAACTTTCTTAGTGTGACTCAGTAACTTGATAGCCCTATAATTATTGCAATCCTGAATGTCACCCTTAGTCTTATACAACAGAATCATCGTACACCACTTCCAAGCTTTAGCATCTCTGCCGTCTTGAAAATTATGTTAAACAACCGAGTCAACCACTCCATACCTGCCCCTCCTATGCACTTCCAAAACTCTACCAGAATCTCATCTGGCCCTATCGCTCTACCTCTATGCATCCTATGAATATCCCCCTTAACCTATTCCACCTTAATGCCTTATATTAGCCATAATCGAGAAACCTCGCAGAATGCTCCAGTTCTTCCAACACAATACTAGTATCCTTTGCATCCTTCAGGAGCGTATGAAAGTAAGACTACCATCTCTTTCTAATATGACCCTCCTCTACCAAAACTTTGTCATCTATATCCTTAATATAATTTACCTGATCCAGGTCTCGAGTCCTCTTCTACCTAACCTTAGTGAGCCTGTACAACTTTTTATCCTCACCTTTACTATCTAATATTATGTATAAACTTTCAAAAGCAGCATCCTTATCCCTCGTGAGCGCTAACTTCACCTCTCACTTAGAAATATTATACTCCTCTCTATTCTTCCATTTATTATGTTCATCCTTACTCTCTGCCAACTTTGCATATGCTCTCTTTGTGGCCTCCACCTTTTCTTTCACCTCTTTGTTCTACCACTAGATCCCCTTGGTGTTTGTCCGAACGACCATTCGAGACCCCTAACAACTCTCTATCTATCTTTTTGATGCAGTTGCAGTCTTGTCCTAAATGCTATTTATATCCCCTCTACTCCCCTAAGCCTTCCTTGCCATCAACTTATCCCCTATATTTAGTGCACTGGACACAGTCAGACTGCCCCATCAAATCCCTAGTTGACCCTCCATATCTCTTATCCTATGCTTCTTTATGATCTCTAAGTCCATCACCAAAAGCCTATTTTAGGTTGAAAGACTATCACTCGGTAAGACCTTACAATCCTTACAAATACCCCTATCCCCTTTCCTAAGGAGCAAGAAGTCAATCTGAGTCTTGGAAACTAAGCTACAGAAGGTAACCAAGTGAGCCTCCTTCTCGGCAAAGTTCGAATTAACTACCACTAACCCAAATTCCTAAGCAAAATCTAGACATGCCACTCTTTCAACATTTCTTACACTGAACTCATGTCTTTCATGCACATCATCATATCCTTTCGAAGAAGTCCCGATGTGCCTGTTGAAATCCCCTCCAATGAAAATCTTCTCATTACTGGGGACACTCCTCACCATCTCATCCAAATCCTCCTAAAATTTCTTCTTATCTTCATCATCTAAGCCTATATAGGTTGCATATGCACGAATAATATTCCAAGAAGAACCTCCAATAACTAGCTTAATTCACATCATCCTATTATTGACCCTCTTAACTTCTACCACTTGCTTTCTAAGCTCATCATCTACTAAAATACCAACATCATTCCTATTCCTCATGCTTCCTGAGTACCACAACTTATATCTATTTACTACTCTCGCCTTAGAACCTACCCATTTGGTTTCTTGAAGACAAGCTATATTAATTTGCCTTTTTATATAAATTTTCACTAGATTTAATGACTTCTCCGATAAAGACCCTATGTTCTACGACCCTACTCTCAACCTCTAGCTATCTTTATTATCTTTACCCCTCATACCCCCTTCTCATACCCCTTCCTTAGTCCTTGCACCCAACCTCAACCCCAACCCAAGCCTCGCCCGAAGATATAACCATACACCAACGCCATCAATCACAGCCACTAAAGACAGAACCAACCAATAACACTAAGAGCATAAAGCTTAGACAACAAACCCAAAAAGTATTACCAAGTCGACACTTCAGATGTACTAAGAACAACAAAAGTCTAAAACAAAAATAAGATTAACAAGTAAAACACTATTATGAAATACAAAAATCAACCAGTAAATCATCACACACAAATAAGATAGTCAGCCAAAATAGGAAGAAAATAAAGTCAAAATAGGAATATTAAGCAAAACATCCAGTAGCAGCCCCTAGAGTTAAGAAATCTATACACACAACTAAGAAAGATGGAGCGAGTACACCTGATTGAAGCTGGGTTGGCTTTACTTTATTGAATTATTAGATTCGAGCAATTTGTGGTAGAAATTAGTCATCTAAATCATGTTATCGCCACCAGAATCTGGACTTGTAGTACTGCCAGGGGATATAGAGAAGGAAAAAAAGTGATCACCGAAGTGAGATTACATAAAATGTGTCATCGAAACTATTCTGACGTCGGTGACTGTGCAATACTGAGTCTCTAGTAGAGAAGAATTCATTGGATAATCTAGACCTAGGAAGTCGCCAGCAAAGATGTTCACTTGTTCTGAAAGTGATGAGGCAGATCATCCCATGGAAAATTATGAGATTCAGCCCTTGGAAAATTAGGGTTCTTGAAATTGTTGTTCTAGTAGCACTCAATATTTGCTGAGAAAATGGCCGGCGAGGTGCTGCCTGGTGGTGAGGTGCCTTTTCTCATGTATTTTCCAGTCAAAAATGGAGAAATTGTATCGGCGAGTTACAGGCATAATTGTTTTTCATGGAGAGCCTTATCAGAAGTGACAACTGCTACTTCAAAATTTTGATTTTGAATTTCCAACTCATATCCATAACATAATTATGAATACTTCAAAATTTCCTATATACTAGTTCCTTAACTCATTCACCATTTTGTATTCTTTAATTCAAGAACCATGGAATAATTCCACATACTCTATGTCAAAAAATATGACAATCATACTTCATTAAGCCCTTTAATCTCAAAATTGATAACTTCTACAACCCATGTTCTTTTTCATGCAAAAATACTTTGAAATCCTCTAAATTAGAATGCATAAACTTCTTATCTTTCCATCCATATCATAGTATAATCTACTACACAATGTAGATTTACCACATAAATTAAAAGTTAAAACCTCAACCCAAATAGATAACTTTTTAACCAACCAATAACAACCCATTCAAAACACGAAGTAGTCCATCAAAATCTAAACCAATCTCGAGCAATCACAATGCTCTGAAAGCAAGTCCTGATCCCCTAAATTAATCCATAATCTTCTTAATCAAAAAGCAAATACCATTACAAGTTGAATTCCTTCAAATCTACCCGATTAGTATTTCAAACAAAATATATCTTTCTAAGCAAACAAATCTAATCATCAATATAGTAATAAATTTTAAGGCCCGAATGCCTGAAAATCTTCCCCTACCTAACTACTATCATTTAATTACAATTCTTTTAGATTAGTCATACCACAAGCCTAATCTACTACAATGTATTCTTTCCTAATCTAAATATTGTCCCTAGTCATACCATATGATCAATGTAATGCCCCAAATATTTTTCTCTAAAAATTTCTTGAGTTTTGAGCTTATTTCTCAGGTAACGACTCACCTAAGTCATAGGGTGACTAGCAAGGGTTGCCCATGTTTCTATTGTGACCACGATTAGGATATCATGAGTCATAATGACTCTTTACGAGTAGTAGGGTACTTTGCATAGCCAAACTAAAGTAGGTGCCCAATGTTACTATTATGGTAACGACTAGGACCGTATGAGTTATATGGTGTGTGTATGAGTCATAGGGTAAATAGTAAGGAGGCCCCACATCTCTACACAAACTATAAGTTATAGTGATGACTTATAACCTGACATCATAAGTCATGACGTGACTCGTAGTCACTAACAATAGTTTTTTATGTTTTAATTGGGGCTCTTTGGTTATTTTTATCTTTCCCTAATTATGACCCACAACTTAAAAATACTTTAGGGTCTTATTATCACTACAAAATAAATCAAAATATGCATCTCTTGTCTCAAATTCCTCAAAGCAAGAACAAGGCTAGGGTTTCTCAAGGTTAATCATCTAGGGCTCAGAGGTTGATTTCCCTCCATAATTCTTAATACTTCCAGTCATGTATCTCTCCCACTAAAATTTCTTTGCTTAAATCATGTGTTTAAATAGTTATTCATATGGCTTCAAATATGTATTTTAATTTGGGTTAAAGTTTTTGGATAGATTGTTACTTGATTTAAATTTCCATGGTTTTAATGGAAGTGTCCATGTTTTATTTATGTATTTTGAAACCCTTGGGGGTCCATGGGTATGATGAATGGGATAGGAGTCGAGGCAGCTCCCAAATTGACGATTTTGGTTTAGAATTTAGTTTTGGAAATTGTGTTCCCTTAACTCACTTGCATAATTAAATTTGAAATATGGTTTATCACATGATTTGGATTACTTTCCTAATCTATTGCATAATATAAATGGTTAAATAGATAAAAAGGTTTTTGAAGATCTTGTTGGTCATGTTTTTTATTTTAAACACAATTTAATGAACAAAGAGGGTCATGGAATTCCCCTAGCTTGATTTAATGAATAAAAGGGGTCATGGAATTCCCCCAAGTTGATGAAATTAGTATGGCATAATTATAAACTTGCAGGCATAGCAGTATGATGATACATGTGGCTGATGCATTAACAAATAATTCTTTGGCTAAATGGATGGGCTATGTGAAACTTATTTTAAATGGACTTAAAGGGGGTTGTGTAGCTCGACGTGGAAGGTGGAGGTCCCGGGAGGACTGATACTAGAAACCACATTTGTCAGCGTAGAGGTCTTTATGACCGTTTGCATAGTTCACACTTATATATATATTGGATTGGCTTGGGTAGAGGTATTCCCTAGCTTATCCTTTTATTTTCCTAGGTTATCCATCTAACACGCTGCGGGGCCTTTTTAGTAGGGAAAGTTGAACCCATATAGCCCGTGGGTGTCCTTAGGATAGTTAGAGCTACAAAGTCTAGGTTAACAATTTTAAATCTCATGTTAAACCTTGTTCCCTATCCTAATATCTTTTATATATATATATGTATGCATATGAACGTGTACATTGAGTTTGGATTTTATTTTGAATTGACATTATTTTATCCCTATCCTGAGTTACATACTAGCACACACCCAGCTAACCGTCTTTGAATACTATATCTTTACACGATGTAGGGAACAAATATACTTTTTTTTTCCTATGTAATGATAGGTGATTTTTGAATATCTCATGAGTTAGCTCTGAAGTGTTGAGCTTTTATTCTTCGAAAGACCCTCATTTTATGGTCTTATTTCATTCATGTTTTGGAATATTCCTTTTGGACTCATTTTTTGATATGGCCAGGGGCATATTCTGACTTAGGTTGTTCTTGGTCACTAGAGGATTTGTGGATTACTATGAATTGGGATGGTTGCTAAAATTATTAGACTCCTTCTGAGTTAGTTAATTTATCTATCTTGTTATATGTTTGGAACTCATCTTCATCTTATTATAAGTTTGAATTCATCCACTGTTATTTGTATTGTGCTCTATTTTACTAGGCAAAAAGGTTGGTATGCGATCCTTGGTAGACTTAATTTAGCCATCATCGTCAGGCCTTGGTTTAGGTCATGACAACTTGGTATTAGAGAATAGGTTTATGGTTATGAGTTGTCCACAAAGCTATGTCAATTATAGTCTCTATTATGGGTGTGTATCATACCACACGTATAAGGGATAGGCTACGGGGCATTTAGAAATGCTTTTCTTTCTTGTGATCTATTTTTCAGGCCATAGAGTCTAAGGTATTGAAATCTCCTTTGATTTTGCTTGTTTGTATTTCAAATCATTCCTCCCCAAAGATCTTATGCTCGTAGAAACTCCTCTATCCTTTCTGAGGATAATGTGGACGGAACTCGTTCTACTTATGGAGTACATACCTAGTCAAGGAACCTTGCTCTTGACTGCCTATATGGAGTTCCACCGGTCCCTACCAGTCCTCTTCAGTCTTCTCAGGCTGATAAATAAGGCGCTAGATGGGAGGCAACCCATTGTTTTATCGTTTTATTGTTTATCATTTTTTCTTTCATTCTAGTACTTGTCTTGTTTTTAATGAAAAATCCAAAAATAAGAGTCCTGCCACGATCAAAACTAAGGCTCTTGGTGGGAGGAAACCCATCGTACTAATCATTTTCAGTTGTTTTGAGCAAATATAGGTGCAAGAAGTATTCAACGAGGAGATCGATTTCAATTGACGATTTAGACGCGTTGTATGGTAAAGTTGGTAAGTTAGGAATGGTGATGCATAAGGCTATGGATTGAGCATTTCTCACGCCAAAATAGGCATCGAGGAAGGCTAGGCCTTGATAAAACTAGGCCACGAATGATGCACAACCTATCCTATAGCCTAAGGTCTCGGAATCTAGTGTGCTATACACTATGCGCCGCCTATTCCTAGGTATGCTTTTGACTATGCGCCGCCTATGCTATGGCATTTGGTCTCAGTATCTCGTATGCCATAGACTATGCGGCGCATATGTCTATAAATGCCATAGACTATGCGGCGCATATGTCCCATTATGCCATAGACAATACGCCGCATATGTCATTGATATGCCGAGTGTTATGCGCCGCATAGGTGGAATTTGTGTCTCTAAAACCGATTGTAAATGGGTCAAAACCCGACCCATTCTCTTCCTATATAAAGGGGACTTAGTTTTACAACACAACCACACTAAAAATTGACCTAAGGGCGCCACATATACATCCAAATCCTCTCAAAATTTTCTTCTTTTGCTCTTCCAATTCACAAAACCATCTCCACAAGCTTCAAGCAAGTAAGTACTCTCTTATTCTTCATTTATTTCTCGTAAGTACTACGTTGCTATGTCTATTATGAATTGCTAAATCGTATAAGATTGTTGGTGATGTTTATGTGTTTGGATAGTTGATACAAAATCATGTGAGTGATCATATACGTAGGAAAATCTTGACTTGTTTCCGACTTGAATTTGGTTTCAATAGCATTGTTATGGTATTTACGAAATTACTATGGCTATGAATAGTGCTTAAGATTGTTGTTTGGATACTTACATGTTAGACTATCCCGGCCATCGGGATAAGACTTATAGTGCCTACCGACATAAGAGGTTGTGATTGTTGAAAGAATAACTATTCCATGTGGTAACCCCTATGTAGTAGTGTTGCTATATCTACCATGAAAGTAGTCCAATGGCTGCAAGTAAGTGATGCATTGCTGATTTTCTTGTCGGAATACAATCCTAAAACGTATGTCGACGAAAGCTGAGTACTCGACCACTTTCGCTTCACTGACTTGTGTTAACAAAACTAAGTGTGGAGTGGTACCCCTACTGCTTATGTATAGATTGTATCCATTGAGATTGTGCTACCATTAACACTATTTCAAGTCTCAGGTACAATGGCACCTAAAGAGAGACAAGGCAAGGAGAAGGCTACCACTTCCCAAAAGAGGCCGCAAGGAGCAAGGAGAACCCTCCTCACTGCAAATACCTCGACTCATGATTGGAATTATGTGGGAAACTTATGAGGAACTTCTGAGGATGACGACTCTGATGATGATTCCAATGCAAGGGGTATGACCCCAGACATAGAGGATAAGTCCGACCAACCAGGTTCCTCGTATTTATTTTCCACTGAGGACAGTGTCCTGACTAAGTGTGGGGTGGTGGTATTGCATGCTATACTTCTCTATTCGCATCTATGTTTATTTGCTTTTGTTTCATTTTTGTTTTGTTTTATTTTTTTTAGTAGTTAAATTTTTTTTTCTAGCTTCGCATGAAATTATTTTGATAGGCAGCATGAGATTATAACAAGAGTATGTGTTACAATTGTGACTATTGAGACGTTTAGACTCTAGTTGTGACTCATTATGTGATATTTTGTGGTTCAATTCCTTCACTTGTTGGGTCGAGAGTCTATATTACTTCCAATCAAGTCGACCATGTGCCTTGTGTGTGTGAGATTAATAGTATCTTCTATGTATGTGGCTGATGCTAGAACTTGCCTGGTATGTATGCAAAGCGAAAATAAGGAGTGTAAGTTTAGGAGATGATTTAGGCATTTCTTTGGCAACCTATACATGTTTACCTTTGTTTTACCTACCCATGGCCATCATCCTAGTTAAACCCTTTTGAGTCTTTAGCCTATTTCTTTGACAACCTTGTATGTAAGCCTAATCCATTTTCTTTCAAGACCATAATTTGATCCAAAATCCTGAGTGCTTTAAAGTGAAAAAGTCATGTGACAACATAAGAGGAAATTGGGTGAGTATGATGCTTTAAATTGTAATGGTGCTTGAATGTATTATGAAAAAAAAAGTGCTATCATAAGATGTATGTTGTGAAAAAAAAAAGGAAAGGAAAGCTGAAAAGTGAGTTGTTCTTAGAATTGAAAAACAAAAAGAGGAGAACAAGGGTGGTAGAATAAAGGAAAGAAGAAAGGTTGAAAGAAAAAAGTGTCAATGATACAAAGTGATGTATTAAAGCGCTTAGGAACCTAGTCACTATTCTTGGCCAAAATAGTCCTACCCGTCCCTTAGCCTACATTACAACCATCTAAAGACCTACTTGATCCTAATCTCAACATTCCGACATTTAGTAGAGTACTACATTAAGGGCAAGCCTATGGTCATCAGTTGCTAAATATGAATTCTTTGTGAGAGCGAGAGCAAGGATATTGTTGATACCCATGTTTGAAAAAATATGCTATATTTGTGAGTAATTATGGGTACTATATGGTGAGACACACATGGTTGATGAGTTTTGGATAGTTGTATATGATTCTATGCACTTTAATGTTTGCATGCGAGTTGATCACCATCACGAGTCTATACTTGAGGTTAAATTGTTTCTACTTATAATCGGAAAGCTACTCTTTGTTGATAATTGTTGTGCTTGTCTTGAAGAATGTTTTGTGTTGTTGTTGTAAAAACCCTAAGTTGATGCTTAGAAGGACATGATATTTTGTTCGAGGACGAACAAAGCTGCAAGTGTGGGGTGTTGATGATAGGCGAATTTACACGCCTATATCAATATATTTTGCCCATATTTTAGCCTAGTTTTGAGAACAAATTATATATTTCATGCACTTTTAGTCCTTTTTCCTGTAAATGAGCTAACGAACATGATTAGGAAAGTTTCAGGTATAAATGATGCAAAATACAGCATTTTATGGCTTACTTGACGCAAAAGAAAGCTCACAAAGGAAGGAAAGGAAGTCTACACGCCTAAGGACCAAAACTGCTGCATGGAAAATCTGTCCTGGGCTAAAACAACATTTCTGAAGACTTTGGGGACTTACAGATACAAAGCTGGATTTTGAAAATGATACATTAACCTAGTACAATTGGGTTATGTATTTCATTAGTTTATTTGGATTAGGAGAATGTTACATTAACCTAGTACAAATGGGTTAAGTATTTCCTTAGTTTAGTAGGATTTGGTTATTTATTTCATTAGCATAGTAGGAGTAGGATAGGAGTATTATAAATACCCTATCATGCTAGAGATTTTAATTAAGTCCTCCCTTAGTGGAGAGGCAAGTCCTCCCTTAGTGGAGAGACACATTCTACTTCTCAATTACAACTCTTCTAATCTTTCCATTAATTCTATTCTTAAATTCCACAACAAGAGAATCGTTACTTGCTAAGGAATCACGCCACACACCTATCACCTAATCTACACGCCATTACTCAACAATAACAATGCAAATCGTGATCTCCTTTGCACTCATGGGTAAATAAACTTCTCTGTTGGGGTTATGGAAGCCGAATGAGATACTATCTATTGCTGTGAGTTTGTGAGTTCGAGACACGTATATTGCTTATATCATTATTCTCTTCATCTTAATGCAAATTCTTGTGGCTGCAGACGCATAGAATAACGCCAGTCTAACATTTAACTTGTTCGAGAGAAAGGTTATTTGTCTGGAAAAGAGATAATGTCAAGGTAGTAGGACACCCTTTCCTATTAAAAAGCTAGTACCGTAACTGGACTAACCTCTTGGAGAATTCGTACCGTTAGACACGCTTTAAGCTCAAGAGAGTTAAAGTGAAATAGTCCTTGTTCAGGTCGAGAGACGCTTGGATTTACCATCGACTACAATTCTCTATAAGCACATGCATGTCACAATTCTACACACTCATAGTCAATAGAGACGTATACCTCAAAAGGTGGACATAACCCCAACGCTTCAATTCTCATTGTTTACAACTTACGTAACAATCTTTCTCTCTTTAATTTGATATTTTTAGCTTTTACTTTATTGTTTTCGTTACACATTACAATCCCCCCTTTTACGAGACTTGCACCAAAAGTTTAGTAATTTTACTTACTTGTTGGCCAAGCTATTCCCTGTGGGATCGACACCCAACCCAGGTTGGGTTCTATATTTGCTAACGACCGCTTTACACTCACGAGAGCTGTAGATTGAGCGTTATCAATTCTCAGTCTTATCAGCTTGATCATATTGGTTTTATTGATCCATCTCCTGAGGTCACTAGAGTTGGACAGTTCATGAGGTTAAATCACCCAACCTTCATAGGATCTAAGGTTGAGAAAGATTCTCAAGGGTTTGTTGATGAAATGGAGAAGATATTCAGGGTGATGCTTGTTACTGATATGGAAGGTACACAGTTTGTCGCATATCAGTTGAGGGTGTGGCATACCAATGGTATGGGAAGTGGGAGTAGTTAGGGGTGATGATGCTGAGCAGGCTATGTTGGAGAAATTTTTTGGTGCTTTCCTTGATCATTTCTTTTCTCAGGAGTTAAGAGAGGCTAAAGCTGAAGAGTTTATGAACTTGAAGTAAGGAAGGATCACTGTAAAGTAGTACTCTTTGAAGTTATACTAGCTATCTCGTTGTGCCCCAGAGATTATGTCTAGTTTGAGGGCAAGAATGAGGAAGTTTCTTTGGGTTTGTCTCAGGATCTAGAACTAGAGTGTAAGGCAGCGATATTGAACAATGACATAGATATCTCTAGGCTGGTGGTGCATATTTACTAGGTTGAAGATGAAAATAATAAACAAATAGAAATGGTAAATAGAAAGAGTAAGAAATTCAAATATTTTAAGCAAAGTGAAAGCCAGAAGAACAGTAGTAGAGATGGTAGGTAGTGGGGCAAGAAAAAGGCTTTGTGACATTCTGGTTCCTATTCTATGGCTAGTGCTCCATATTCTAAGTTGTCTGGCAATCATCACTTTTAGGCTGACAGTGGGTTTAAGACCCAGGGTACCCAGACCCAGGATAGTGGAGCTCAGTTAGCTCCATCATATCCTCCTTGTAGATTCTGTGGATAGATGTACTATGGTTATTATGATAAAGGGAGGAAAATATGTTTTAAAAATGGCTAGCCTTATCATTTTTAGAGGAACTGTCCATCAGTAAATATTTCTACTAGATCTAATAAGGTTTTGATTTCTACTTCTTCAGCTCCTGCGCCAAAGGGTGCTACTTCTAGTACCAATACTGGTCGAAACTGTCTTTATGCTCTTGCTTCTTATAAAAAATTTGAGTCATCTTCTGATGTTGTTACTGGTATGTTGCAGCTTTTATCTCGTGATGTATATTATTTACTTGATTCGGGGTCTACCTTTTCTTATGTGACCCCTTACATAGCTATTCATTTTAGTTTTGGTCTTGAGATTATTTCTAATCCTTTCTCTATGTCTACCTCGGTGGGTGATTTTATTATGGCTAGAAGGGTCTATAGGGGTTGTATGGTATCTATTGGTCATAGGGAGACATTGGTGGATCTGATTAAGTTAAATATGGTAGATTTTGATGCGATCTTGGGATAGATTAACTCTATTCATAATATGCTTCTCTAGATTGTCGAACCTGTAGGGTCATTTTTTAATTCCCAAATAAATCAATAATAGAATGGGAAGAAAGATCCTTAGTTCCTAAGAGAAGGTTTATTTCATATCTTAGAGCCCGAAAGTTGATTTCCAGGGGGTGTCTATACTATCTAGTTTGAGTTAAAGATGCTAGTTTTGAGGTTCCCTCTCTATAATCTATCCTTGTTGTAAATGAATTTCTAAAAGTATTTCCTGAGGATCTTCTTGGTATTCCTCACGATAGGGAAATAGACTTTGGGATCGATCTTTTGTCGGATACCCATCCTATATTTATTCCTCCTTATAGAATGGCTCTGGCTAAGTTGAAAGAACTTAAGGATTAATTAAAGGATCTTCTTGATAAGGGTTTCATCCATCCTAGTATGTCCCCATAGGGTGCTTCCATGTTTTTCATGCGTATAAAGGATGGTTCCCTTCGGATATGTATAGATTATCGATAATTAAATTAGGTGACTATGAAGAATAACTATTCTCTTCCTAGGATAGATGACCTCTTTGACCAACTTAAGGGTGTTAGATATTCTTCTAAGATTAATCTTCGATCAGGTTATCATCAATTAAGATTAGGGAGACGGGTATCCATAAGACTACCTTCCAAACCCAATATGATCATTATGAGTTTTTGGTGATGTCATTTGGGTTGACTAATGCTCCGACTGGATTTATGGATCTCATGAACCAAGTACTCAGACAGTTCTTGGATTTGTTTGTAATCGTATTTATGGATGACATCCTTGTATATTCTAAAAGTGAAGATTTTTAAGGATCAACAATTGTATGACAAGTTTTCAAAGTATGAGTATTGTTGAATACTGTGACCTTTTTGGGTCATGTTGTGTCTAGTTAGGGGATCAAGGTAGATCCATAGAAAGTTGAGGCGGTTAAGAAGAGGACAAGACACACGACTCAAACTGACATTCAGAGCTTCTTAGGTTTAATCGGGTATTATAGGAGATTTATGGGAAGTTTTTCATCTATTATTTCCCCGTTGACTAAGTTGACTTAGAAAAAAGTAAAGTTTCTATGGTCTGATGATTGTAACGGTAGCTTTAAGAAGTTGAAATATAAGTTGACTTTTGCTTCGGTTTTAACCATGCCTCAAAGTACCGATGGGCTTGTTATTTACTTTGATGTATCGTGTGTGGGATTAGGATGTGTCTTGATGCAGCATGGAAAGGTTATGGCCAATGTTTCTAGGAACCTAAAATTCATGAAATGAATTATTTGACTCATAATATGGAGTTACTGGCTATTGTGTTTCCTTTGAAAATTTGGTGTCATTACTTGTATGGGGTTCATGTTCATATCTATTAAGATCACAAAAGATTGTAGTATGTGTTCACTCAGATGGAGTTAAATCTTAGGCAAAAGAGATGTCTTGAATTGCTCAAGGACTATGGCATGAGTCTTCATTATCATTCAGGTAAAGCTAATATGGTTGTTGCTTTTCTTAGCAGGTTGTCCATGGGTAGCTTGTCTCATGTAGATGAGGAGAAGTGTGTATTGGTGAAGGATATTCACCAATTATCTAATCTTGGAGTTTATCTTTTGGATTTTGAGGATGTTGGTATAATTGTACAAGAGGTGATGAAGTCATCTATTGGTGCAGCAGTGAAGGAGAAGTAGGTTTTAAACCCTATCTTGATGCAGATTAAGGTTGAGGTAGGTTAGCAGAAGATCATGGTATTTGAGATTGGTGGAGATGGTATCTTGAGGTACCAAGGTAGATTGTGGGTTCCTGATATGGACGGACTACGGGAAATATTATGACTAAGGTTCATAAGTATAGGTATACAATTTGTCCAAGCTTGACGAAGATGTATCATGACCTAAAAGAGATTTATTGGTGGAACAACATGAAGAGAGATGTGGCTAACTTTGTGGATAAGTGTATTGTGTGTCAGTAAGTAAAGGTTGAGCACTTTATGCCTGGTGGTATGTCTCAAGAGGTTGAGTGTCTTATATAAAAGTGGGAGGTGATCAATATAGACTTTATTACTGGTGTTCCGCAGTTTTAGAATCAACATGATTTGATTTGGGTCATCATGCATAGGATGACTACGTATGCCCACTTCTTTGGTGGTTCCTGTTGAGGATATTAGTATTTCAAATTCCTTGTCGTATGAGGAAGTCTCGGTGGAGATTTTGGATAGAAAAGTCTGTCATTTGTGGACTAAGGTTGTGGCTTCCATAAAGGTTCTTTTGAGTAACCATAAGGTAAAAGAAGCTACTTGGGAAACCAAGGAGGACATTAAGTCTAAGTATCCGTTCTTGTTCCCCTAAGTTGGATAATCGTGCTTAAGGTATGGGTTTTCCTACTCTCTTTATTTTATAACTTTGTTAAATCAAATGATGGTTGTGCTACTATTTTACAATCGTGCTAATGGATACCGTGTATTCTCATACAGGGATGAATTATGTTGGGGGGTTAATGTAACACCCTAGATTTTGTCTCTAATTTTTTTTTGAGTTTTAAGCATACTTCTCAAGCTATGACTCACCTAAAGAGTCGTAAGGTCTCCTTACGGGTTGCAGGGCTCAAGTAGTAGGGTGACCAGTGAGGGTTGCCCATATTTCTATTATAACTACACTAGGATATCACAAGTCATAATGACTATTTATGAGTCATTGGGTGCTTTCCGTAGAGAAACCATAGTAGGTGCCCAACGTTACTATTGTGGTTACAACTAGGACAATATGAGTCGTAATTTCCATGTACGATCATAGGATACGATTGGTAAGGTAAATAGTAAGAAGGACCCATGTCGCTGCCCAGACTACGAGTCATGGTGATGACTCGTAACCAGACATCATGAGTCATAACATGACTCATAGTCACTAGAGATAGTTTTTCTTGTGCTTTAATTAGGGTAACTTTGGTCATTTCCATCTTTCTCAAATTATGACCCAGACCTTAAAAACACTTTAGGGTCTTATTATAACTCAAAATGAAATCAAAATACACGTCTCTTTTCTCAAATTCCTCAAAGTAAAAACAAGGCTAGGGTTTCTCAAGGTTGATCATCTAGGGCTAAGAGTTTGATTTCCCTCCATAATTCCTAATACTTTCAGGAATGTACCTCTCTCCTTAAACTTATTTTACTTAAATCATGTGTTTAAATGGTTATTCATGTTGAATTAAGTATGGATTTTGATTTGGGTTGAGGGTTTTGCAAGGATTGTTACTTGATTTGAATACACATGGTTTTAATGCAAGTGTTCATGTTTTATTTAGGTACTTTGAAACCCGTTAGGGTGCATGGGTATGGTGAATGGGATGGGGGCTGGGGAACTCCCCGAAATTAATGATTTTGGTTTGAAATTTGGTTTTGGAAATAATCCTACCTCAACTCACTTACATAATTGGATTTGAAATATGGTTAATCATATGATTTGGCTTACTTACCTAAACAATTTCATTATATAAATGGTTAAATGGAGAAAAATAGTTTTGAAGTTATTGTTGACCATATCTTTTATTTTAAATTTGATTTAATGAACAAAAGTGTCCGTGACATTCCCTCAGCTTGATTTAATGAACAAAGGGGGTCATGGCATTTACCCAAGTTGATGGAATTGGAAAGGCATAATTATAAGCTTGCAAGCGTAATGGTATGACGATAATTGTGGTTGATTCCTTAATGGATAATTTCTTTGTTAAATGGATAGGCTATGTGAAACTTGTTTTAATTTGGCTTAAAAGGGGCTATGTAGTTCACTGTGGAAGGTGAAGGTTCCAGGGGGACTGATATTGGAAACTATATTTACAGATGTGAGGGTCTTTATGACCGTGTGCATGGTTCACACATATATATTTTGGATTGGCTGGGGTTGAGGTATTCCATGTCTCATTCTTAGATTATCCTGGTTTATGTGGCTAACACGCACTGACACCCATTCAGTAGGGTGAGCTGAGCCCATATAGCCCATGGGTGCCCTTAGGACTATTAGAGCTACATAGTCCAGGTTAGTGGTTCTAAGTCTCATTCTAAACCTTGTTCCCTATCCCATCATATATATTTACATATATATATATATATATATATATATATATATATATATATATATATATATATATATATATATATATATATATATATATATATATATATAAATGTATGTATGTATGTATATGAACATGTATATTGAGTTTGGACTTGATTTTGAATTGGCATTATTTTATCCCTATCCTGAGTTACTTGCTATCACTGACCCCGCTGACTATCTATGGATGTTGTATCCCCATCCGTTGTAGGGAATGGAGTTACTTTTGCTTTTCCTGTGCAGTGATCAGTGATTTATAGATAGCTTGTGGGTAACTCTGAAGTGGTGAGCTTCCATTCTCCGAAAGACCCTTATTTCATGGTCTTGTTTCATTCATGATTTGGACTATTCCTTTTGGACTCATTTTTGTCCATGGTCAGGGGCATGTCCCGACTTAGATTGTTCTTGGTCACTAGAGGCTTTGTGGATTACTGTGGATTGGGATAGTTGTTAAGATTCTTAGACTTCGTTCTGGTTTAGTTAATTTATCTATCTTGTTATATGTTTGGAAATCAGCTCTATCTTTATATATTTTTAGAATTCATCCGATGATAGTTGTATTGTGTTCTTTCTTACTAGGAAAAAGGGTTGGTATCCGATCCTCGGCGAACTTAAGATACGAGTCACGGTTGGGACCTGGTTCGGGTTATGACAATCAATCTCCTAGTCGATGCATAAAACTAACTATAGTTGAAGCGTTTGACCTTGTAAGACAAATAACCTATGCATGCTCTTATATTCCGCCAACACTTACAAATAATTCCACACATGCATACCAATTGTAATCTCCCTTTGTTCAAAACTCGTTATCCAAATAAATAATCACTTTCTCGGTTATAACTGATATCATGACCCTAAATTAACCCCTAAAATATATCTCATAATATGAACATAATAACACCTTTCATCAATACACCACTATTTTACAACATAGCCATTAAGGAGATCATACCCAATATATAACATCCCAAAAAAATCAAATCTAACCCAGCAGTATACTCTAAATGAGTAACAACACAAATTGGCACACCTGATCCACCATAAAAGAATCACCTACTAGAGTAGTAACATTAATAGTCATGAAAGGAAACTCATAAATCATATTAAGACCCAATACAGAATAAGCAACCTAATAGGATAACATAGAACCATAGTGAAACACTACCATGACAGATTAAAAAATTATACTAAAGCCATATCTGTGACCACTGTACCAAAAGCTCCTACCTCAAGTTCATCTTAAGGAACATAATATTGAGCCCTATTATCTCCCTTACCATAAAGATACATCTCTCAATATACATCGTGTCAATCCTTCCTATAGTGTCTGAGATCCCACATATGAAGTAACCTAAAAGAATAGGAGTTCGTTTAAATGGATCAAAAGAACCCAAATTACTACCATGGACTAACCATCTCTAAGAATAACCATTAAAATTCTAGCCTCTACCATATGTATTTCTACTGATTTATGTCTATGGGGCCTCTTACCTACATACTTCTCACGTTTCTACATAAAATCCTTTAGAAAAACCTGAGTAGATCCCATGAAAGAAGAGGTGATCTGCCGAGCGTATCCTCAGCAATCATCCTCCACCACTATCTAGTTGGTCCATACAACTGAAAAGTTCTGAACTACCCCATTAGAGTCTACCAGGACTAACCTATGCAACCTCTCATCAAAACGAACCAACAACTTTTAAGGATCGAACCATAAGATCTCAAATAAGCCAAGGAGGATCTGACCTCATGAGGTCCACAAACCTACTATGCCTCTCTGTGGACATAGAATGTAAAGTCATTAGATATGCCATCATACCCAACAATATCTCATCAACACTAAGAGGATCTGAAGCAGCAACCAATTATGTATTTGGAATCTGAAGCTTTGAAGTAGAGCACTGAATGAAAGTCTGAGTGATCACCTAAAGAAAACTCAAAACTTATGCCAAGCAATCCTCCAACATCAATATAGGCATGAAAATAGGTGTTTTTTTATTGATCTTTACCATTCTGTCACAATAGACCCATCAATATGAGAAACTCTTAGACCTGAGGTAGGAACCTCCACCTGACCTTTAACTAGTCTGGATGCTCAAATTCGACCTCTACCCCTACCACGTACCAAAGGCACAAACTCTAAATTTCAAGCAAAATAACAATGGGTCTTCACCATCTATGAGGGAATGAATAAGATGTCCTTGAGTTGAGTAATATTAAGCTATGAACAAATGACACATAATGAAGAAATGGATTTCTCCTAAAATCCTATAGCCTCTTAAAGATAGATAAAGAACATTTTTGTATAGATCTGCAACACGATACTTGTAACACCCCAAAATCGAGTCCCAAGAAATCACACGGTGCTTAGGGTCATAAGTGACCCCAAGCTAACCCTTCTACTGGCATAACTCATAAGAAACTAAATAAAATACTTAAATCTATATAAAATCAGCGAGAACATAAAACTTTTCTGAACTTGATCAATACAAAATCTGAAATTTACAAGATTACAACTTTGCTTTTACCAAAATAAAACTAAAACTGATTACATTAACTCTACTAACTGTCTATGAAGCCTCTACTAGTACTGACTTTAGATAGCCGGGTCATGACTCTCAACTATCCCAACTCAATACGACTGAAATAGGAAAATAAAGAACTGCTCAAACTGCCTATCTGGCTTAAACCCTTGAATTAAAAGGATTCGTCACCTGCTGAATGGAAGCTGCGAGCTGAATGAATTTAAATGTGCATACTAAGTCTTGTACCTACATTATGAGACAATGTAGCACATAGACGTATATGTGGATCAGCACTTTGGGAATATACTGAGTATGTGGGGATGTATGCAATTAAATAATCAATATCATGAATCCTTATAGAAAACATATATGCTAGTATAGATGACTCACATAGCTTGAATTAAAACCATCATAATCATGAATAAGAAAATAGGTTATATAAATCACGTAAGTCATTTCACTTCATTCCAAATGTGTATTCTTTCCTTGTTCTCAAACTTGTAGTATATATAAAGTCTTAAAATAACATATTTCAGAACATACACTTTAATCTCATGAAAACTAGGAGTTTCTTTGAAATCTTAAAGATTTTGACACTTGAGAAGCTTAGAAATCTTAAAATCGTAGCTTTCGAAATACATATACCTTTATCTTAGATAGCGTGGGGGACTACTTTGGGAGTTTATTCTAACCGATATAAACCATGTGAGCTACATGGACTCCAACGTCCTATCCACATTGGGGAGAGCTGTTCTATCCTTGCCATCGGATAGAACCTTAACATTAGTGATCACTGTCTTAACCCACTTGGGGTATTTCAAGAACCTATGGGGGCACGTAGTTCTGGGGCATGAGACCTCTAAATCAAGCCCAACTTGGTGCTAAATACTACTCCCTTACTTAGCTCAGAACATAAGAAAATCCACCTTAAAATATTTCATCAATATGTGATGGGATCCAAAATGCATCCCCTTTATCTCAAAATCAAAGATGTGGATTTCTTTCTTAACTTAGGATCAAAACTCACTTCTTTCTTGAAATATTGATAAACTTATCATCGAAGATTTAAACATCTCATAATAACGGAAATATAACCATACTTCTTGCAATTCTTTAAAAGTCATCAAAAACTCATTCTCAAAAACTCACAATTTTACAATAAGGCTCAATTCATGAAAACAAATGTTGAAAATTCTTGAAAATATGTTATCAATATAGGAATGTGGAATTTATATCATGAAATCTTAATTTATATCATAATTAAACAAGATAGTTATGCAATTCAAGACTTGAACAATTCCATAATCTTATAAACTTAAAATATAGCAAAATAATATGAATTCATCTTGAAAATACCAAATTCTTTAAGAAAAACTAAAACTTTTGGGCACAAGAACGAAAGGGAGTTCTTTTTCAAAACCCACATACTTTAATAGACTTGATTTGATGTAGAGAACTTGACCTTGAAACCCTAGGAGATGATCTTGAAAGCTTTCTTGAGATTCTTGGACTATGATGCTAAACTATTGGTTTCTTTGTTTAAGAGGATGACCTTAATTTGATGTTCTTGGGAACTTTCTTGAACTTCTTGGATTAGAAATCTTAGATTCTTGCTTATCATAAAGAAGGAGTAATGGAGCTTTGAATTTCTTGGGAGATGATCTTAAGAGGAAACCCTAATATTGTTCTTGTGAATAAAGAGGATTAAGGGTTGTTTAAACTGATTTATGATGATTAAGTACGTGATTTTGATTATTTAGGTCTGGGAGGTGAAGGAAAAGTCCAAAATACCCTTACTAAACTGCTTCTCAATTGCTAAAAATTTTGGCTGACGTCATTTGTGATAAACCGTCAGACTTGTGATAAGTCGTCACAATGTCATCACTTGGGAGTTGGATTTTATGGGTTTCTGCCTAAGCCTGACGAGCTTTTGTGATAAGCCATCAGACTTGTGATAAGTCATTACAAATGTCGTCACTTGGGGCTGGAATTTGTGAATTTCTTCCTAAGGCTGACGACATTTGCTGATAAGTCATCACAGATGTGGTAAGTTATCAAAAATGTCTTCACTCAGTTTTCCAGACTGACATGCTGGAGTAAAATGGGCTTAACGTTTAGCTACGATATTGGATTTAGATGAAATTAGTATCGTTGGAAAGATAATTCGAATAGTTTTCATTTAATATATAGTAGGCCAACCATTTCTTCATATACAAAGAGTTTCGGTCGATTGAATTCGCCTCAAGTTTCGACGCTCACAAAAACTTGAATGATAGGAAGGCTTTCCACTTGACCTTGAGTTAAGGGATCTCTATGATATAAATTCATGCTCAAATAGGGTCTCACACTACATAATTGATTAACATACCAAATTTGAATAGGATTTATGGCTTTTGGAATATCTACACATAGAAATGATGGTTTTCGTTCTAGCCCGAAATGCGGGGTGTTACATTATCTATCCCTTGGGATCATTCGTCTCCGAATGTAGATCTTTAGGTTAAGATTATAGAGAAAAATGAGGATACACAGTTGAAATAGCTTATTAAACTAAATCTATATCTTTCTAAACTTTGGCATCCTTCGATGAATGCATATACTCATGATAAGAATAGTGATTTAACTAAAACTTTGATTAGATAGGAGCTGAATGACGGAAGGTTGTTACCTTCATCAGAATCTAAGCTAACTTGCACTTTTTACTTATTTATAAAGAGCTGACTTATGCTGAGAATTTAGAATTTTCTTGATGTGCTTATGGTGTGATCACACTTATAGACTGTGAGTTGATAGTTAATGCAGGAACAACTCATGAGAAAATAAGGCTAAGATCACACAATGGGTATAACAGTGTCTAAGCTGGAATACTTGGAAAACGAAGATCGTTCGGTGAATACTTATGAACTAAATCATGACTATATATCCAAATTCTGAAATTGATGCTTGATACATACACTGAGCTAAATTCGCAATTACAAAACTATTTTGTACTGACCGTACTTATGAAACTTCAGGTAGTAAAACTAGGCTAGTTCAAAAAAAATGGAAATCCATAGAAATCTATGTTCCTGATTGTTTAACTGAACTGCTATCTATCCAAACTGAATCATACTAGATATTCATGCTCAAGTGGAGGGTTTCTTCAACACCCTTCTAGGGAGTTCTAACGATATGATAGAGCTAAGAATTTTGGTCAAGATCTGAACAAGACATCTGAATATGGGATTACAATATTGCTACAATTCCATAGCTTGGAATCATAGGCCTTTCAATCATAGACTGGGGGAGGGGTAGAAATTACTTGGATTTAGGCAATGCATCACCCTACTTAAAACTTAGACATACTTCTAAAATAATCTATCAACTATTCCTTTACCCTAAAAACCATACTTATTGATTCATCTTCTAATTCTAACAAGGCCATTGATATTTCTTGCTACTCATGTCTAAACTGAACTAAATCCCCTCACCATCTTCAAGCCTAACCCACAATCACAGGGTACACCACATAACACTGTACTACTAGTATGAATTGTAATTCAACACACCCTGCACTTCATAACTTCTCATCTCATGAAAATCCTCATGACTATTCTAACAACCACATTCAACCTCATACTAGACATTTTACTAATGTGCAATGCATTCATCTAAATATACAAACATGATATTCAAGGCTCACTTCTATAACCACATATGCACTTCTAAACGCACTCCCCTAAAATACCTTTGTCACAACTTACAAACCTCTATCAAGAACAACTTCTATGCACTACTCCTAAGAAAACATACATAAGATTTCAAATACCCAAACATCTCACATAAAACATCAACTAACCATGATGGGTATTAAAAACTTGGCTTCAATCTTACTTTACACTTTACTGCCTTAGCTAAAATAAGCATACAATGATCTTTCACTAACAAGAAGTGTTTACTCTCTCCCCTCCAGACAACTAATTATCATCACTATCTTGACCGAAGGAAAGGTAATAGAAGGTTAGAACATAAGGGCCCAAAATATGAGGGGATACTATGAATAACTTGACACCCAACTGAGTTTTGAAGAATAGAATATATAGCATTATGGACTTATCAAAGAAGAATGATCTGAGGACATGCAAGATATAAATTCGAATTTCGCTGATCATTAAAAGTATTACTTGAGTACTTGGATGGAACATACTGTAAAGCTTGAGTTCATGAGTCATGAGCTGCATGACCTGAATTTGGAGTTCATAACTTATGGAATGTGATTCCAACTGCCGAAAGAACTGGAATTCTTTATTTTTGGGAACTAGGAGAGTATATAATTTTTAGCTCACTTATAATCCAATAATTATCTGTGGAGACTGTCTGAGAAAGTACTATCTATAAAGATTTAAGCTTGACTATTTCTGATACCCTAAAAATAAGGGAGAAATGGCTCGAATAGAGTAAGATGAGAATTTGTATAACTTTCTTAAAGAACATTTCTATAGCACAATCTGAGACTTAAAAGAATGGAGACATTTCCTAAATGCCTTGTTGCCTCTCGAAGAAAAGTATAGACGTCTCTGTACCTTTCTACAAGATTCTACTAGACATGGCTTGACAGACACCCTAGGACATTTGAACTCTATGCCATGATACCAAGTTTGTAACACCCTAAAATCGATTCCCGAGACATCACACGGTGCTTAGGGTCACAAGTGACCACAAGCTAACCCTTCTACTAGAATAACTCATAAGCAATTGAATATAATACTTAAATCTATATAAAATCAGTGAGAACATAAAACATTTCTGAACTTGATCAACACAAAATCTAAACTTTAGAAGATTACAACTCTGCTTTTATCAAAATAAAACTAAAGTTAAATACATTAACTCTACTGACTATCTATGAAGTCTCTACTAGTACTGACTTTAGATAGAGGGGTCATGACTCCCAACTATCCCAACTCAATACGACTAAAATAGGAAAATAAAAAACTGGTCAAACTATCTATCTGGCTCAAACCCTTGAATTAAAAGGATTAATCACCTGCTAACTGGAAGCTACGAGCTGACTAATCTGAATGTGCATACAAAGTCTTGTACCTACATTATGAGACAATGTAGCATATAGACGTATATGTGGATCAGCACTTTGGGAATGTACTGAGTATGTGGGGTGTATGGAATTAAATAATTAATATCATAAATCCTTATAGAAAACATACATGCTAGTATAGATGACTCACATAGCTTGAATGAAAAACATCATAATCATGAATAAGAAAATAGGTAATGTAAATCATGTGAGTCATTTCACTTCATTCTAAATCTGTATCCTTTCCTTGTTCTCAAACTTGTAGTATAAATAAAGTCTTAAAACAACATTTTTCAGAACATACACTTTAATCTCATGAAAACTAGGAGCTTCTTTGAAACCTTAAAGATTTTAACACTTGAGAACCTTAGAAATCATAGAATCATAGCTTTCAAAATACATATATCTTTATCTTAGATAGAGTGGGGGACTACTTTTGGAGTTTCTTCTAACCAACATAAACCATGTTAGCTACATAGAGTCCAATGTCTTACCTATGTTGGGGAGAGTTGTTCTATCCTTTCCATCAGATCGAACCTTAACTTTAGTAATCACTATCTTAACCCACTTGGGGTATATCAAGAACCTATGGGGGCACATAGTTTTGTGGCATGAGACATCGGAATCAAGACCAACTCGGTGCTACATACTAATCCCTTACTTAGCTTAGAACATAAAAAAATCCACCTTAAAACATTTCATCAATATGTGATGGGAGCCAAAATGCATCCCCTTTATCTCAAAATCAAAGATGTGGACTTCTTTCTTAACTTAGGACAAAACTCACTTCTTTCTTGAAATCTTGATAAACTTATCATCGAAACTTTAAATATCTCATAATAATGGACATATAAATATGCTTCTTGCAATTCTTTAAAAGTCATCAAAAACTCATTCTCAAAAACTCACAATTTCATAATAAGGCTCAATTCATGACAATAAATCTTGGAAATTCTTGAAAATATGTTATCAATATAGGAATGTGAAATTTATATCATGAACTCTCAATTTATATCATAATTAAACAAGATAATTATACAATTCAATACTTGAACAATTCCACCATCTCATAAACTTTAAATATAGCAAAATAATATTAATTCATCTTGGAAATACGAAATTCTTTAAGAAAAAACTAAAACTTTTGGCCACAAGAACGAAAGGGAGTTCTTGTTCAAAACCCACATACCTTAATAGACTTGATTTTATGTAGAGAACTTGACTTTGAAACCCTAGGATATGATCTTGAAAGCTTTCTTGAGACTCTTGGATTGTGATGCTAAACTATTGGTTTCTTTGTTTAAGAGGATGACCTTAATTTGATGTTCTTGGGAACTTTCTTGAACTTCTTGGATTAGAAATCTTAGATTCTTGCTTATCATAAAGAAGGAGTAATGGAGCTTTGAATTTCTTGGGAGATGATCTTAAGAGGAAACCCTAATATTGTTCTTGTGAATAAAGAGGATTAAGGGTTGTTTAAACTGATTTATGATGATTAAGTACGTGATTTTGATTATTTAGGTCTGGGAGGTGAAGGAAAAGTCCAAAATACCCTTACTAAACTGCTTCTCAATTGCTAAAAATTTTGGCTGACGTCATTTGTGATAAACCGTCAGACTTGTGATAAGTCGTCACAATGTCATCACTTGGGAGTTGGATTTTATGGGTTTCTGCCTAAGCCTGACGAGCTTTTGTGATAAGCCATCAGACTTGTGATAAGTCATCACAAATGTCGTCACTTGGGGCTGGAATTTGTGAATTTCTTCCTAAGGCTGACGACATTTGCTGATAAGTCATCACAGATGTGGTAAGTTATCAAAAATATCTTCACTCAGTTTTCCAGACTGACATGCTGGAGTAAAATGGGCTTAACGTTTTGGCTGACGTCATTTGTGATAAGCCGTCAGACTTGGGATAAGTCGTCACAAATGTCATCACTTGGGAGTTGGATTTTATGGGTTTCTGCCTAAGCCTGACGACATTTTGTGATAAGACGTCATACTTTTGATAAGTCATCACGAATGTCATCACTTGGGGCTGGAATTTATGGATTTCTACGTAAGGCTGATGATATTTGCTGATAAGTTATCGCAAACATGATAAGTTATCAGAAATGTCGTCACTCAGTTTCCAGGCTGACATGTTTGAGTAAATTAGGCATAATATTTTTCTACGTTATTAGATTTAGACGAAATTAGTATCATTGGAAAGATAATTCGAATAACTTTCATTTTATATATAGTAGGCCACCCAATTCGTGATATACAAGGAGTTATGCTCGATTGAAGTTGACTCAAGTTTTGACGCTCACTCAAACTCGAACGATAGGAAAGCTTTCAACTTGACCTTGAGTTAGGGGATCTCTATGATCTCAATTCATGCTCAAATAGGTTCCCACAGTACATAATTGACTAACATACCAAATTTGCATAGGATTTATGGCTTTTGGAACATCTACACATAGAAATGGCGGTTTTCGTTCTAGCCCAAAATGTGAGGTGTTACACTACTAGGCTCAACTTGTACTAATTAGACTAATGAATCTAGGACTGGGGTATTAATTTTGTAGGATCTAAAATAAAGTGTGTGATGAAACCTGTCACACCCTCCAATATAGGTAAGTCTATCCCAGTCAAAACATGATATGCAAAGTGTAATCAAATTAGAAGAAAATAAGAAATAGATTTAATATCCAATGATATATAAAGAAGCACAATCTCAACACAATATCTTAGGTTTGGTTGTCACTAGTACAAGCCTCTTATACCAAATATATTATAACCACTACCTCGATCTCCATAAGTAAACACTAGGAGAACACAATCAAATACACTGATAGTCATTCAATATCTATATGTGGTTTAGAAAAGAACATGAAAAAGCAAGGGAACACATGTACTCAGCAGGCATCGTTGATAACCCGACCCTAATCTAAAGTGATAGCAAGGACCACCGCACCATTCATCCATTTTACCTAAATAAACCTGCACTCAGAATGTTCCTGCATATTCTACCACATAGCAATTATCACCAAGGTAATTAACCAGTTAAGTAAGGCCAAAACATATAGATTTAGTATCAATAGGAGTAGACTAAGTCACATCAGGGGAGAAGTTCACTAACATAGTAATATATATACACATTCGTCATACCAAAATAGTAATCAAGGTAATATAGAGAAAAACATATCCCGCAACCAATACATGTGGCACAATATTCTCAATTGATCAAGTTATAGTTAATACACAACATCTAATAATTTCTTGATCATAATATCACTCAAGAGAAAGTGTAATGAAAAGGATTATGGTGATACGAGATAAAATTCAATGTCCAAAGTACAAATTGTATACACATTTTGAGCCTAAGCTCAAGGAAAGGACCAATTAGGGGTTCAAAACCCATATATTAATCACGATCTCACAATCAACCTTGTTGGCATTTTCCTTGGCTAAGACTTTTTATAAAATTATTCATCTTCTTTTGAAAACAATCCAAGTTCCATAATAATATCAGTTTCATGAAAATGAGTGATGAATGACCATGCATGATCATAGAAAAATCAACAACATACAATAATCAGCTCAACAATGCATGAATGAACTCAATTCACCCAAATCTCAATAAGTCATGACATAATCCCTCTCATGATAATACAATGATAAAGAATCAATAAGGCATCAATGATATGAATTCAAGTCCCACATGAACATCACAATGAAAATAAACAATAATTAATGCTCAATCAAAATCAATACCAACCCTCACACGATATCATATTAATAATAATAAATCAAGTTAATAATAAGGTTCACACAAGTCCCTAAGAGGGCATCCCAATCATGAAAATCAATCAAGTAACATAAACATTAAAGATTCATTCAAACCATAGCATGTTTTACATGACAAGTCTTCACCTTTTAAAGTTATGATACAATTAGACTCAACTACTAAAAAGAGAACTATACCCGTTTAACAAACATGTTCTAAAGTTCACTTTTATTCACAATATGTGTTGTAACTAGGTCAACGTTCCTCTTCTTAAATTTCTATTTATAACTACAATCTCTTTATACCCTAAATAATAACTAAACCCCTGTTATTCATCAAATTATCCTAAACATGATTCAAACTGAGAATATACTTACTATCAATTTATAACAATCAACAAGTCATATATCAACACAATTTACCATAAACATATTAATATGTAGAGAGAACTTTTAAGACATTTATAATATTACTTTAACCCATCATTAGACTCTGGTACCTGTAGAGATTCTCAAAATATTATCTAGGTAGAACTCCTAAACCCCTAGTGATTCACAAAACATAAGCAATAAGCACATAATACATAAAGACCTCAGAAAAGAGTCGAGCTAGATCTCAATGTGCCTTAAAGAAGAACTTCAAAACCAAGCCACAGTCTAAAGAATAAAACAAAAGCCTTACTCCCTTGAATCGCCACAAAAAATGTCTAATCTAACCAAATATAACATCTATATATAAATACAAGACCAACGGTATCCATATGATATACATTGGTTTGGGGTCTAAAATCACCTCAAAACTCAACCTCGAAAATAAAAGGGTAAAACAAAAAAATTAAATAAAGAACCACTTTACTCATTGTTTAAGGGTTCTAAATATGAAATTCCATTAAAAATTAAGTTGAAGTTGGGTTAGAAATCATCAAAACACTAATTTTTCATTTTACCAAGTAGAAATCTAAAATCCTAAGATTAACAACAAAGATTTGAAGATGATTTTGAAATATAATCAATGAAAATGATGAAATTAGACTTTAGAAACTTAACGAAAGTTTAGATCTTATAAAATCCTTTAAAATTACCTCAAATCGAGTTCCCAAGCTCAAAAAATGGTGAAATGAGATTTTATGCGCAAAAATAGAATAAAAAGTCTTCCAGTTCCTATTCCTTCATTACGATTGTGGGGTATTTATCATAATCATGACTAATCTGGTCCATTGACCATCGCAAAAATGATAAGTAACAACAGATCCAGACTCGTCCCGCTATAATTCTTTGTAATTGCAGCCTAACCTAATAGATCGCGCTAATGAAATCACTTAAACTTTGCAAATACAATAGGCAAGGCCGCGAATGTAAAGAATAAGAATATGCACCAGGAAAACATCAAAGGACAACAGAGGAAAGGGTTAAAAACTCTCTGAATGGATCGTCAGAATTCATTTGGTATCCCACTGAAATAAATCAATAGTTCTTATAGGATAATTTTGACATTTCAAACTCAATGGAATCATCAGATATATCAAAGAAGGTTTTTATCAAAAAGTTACCCTCAAAACCAACTTATGCCAATAAAACTAGTATTTGGACCGACACACTAAAATCACAATAGGGTATTGAAACCAGAACTAACTATACTAATAATCCAAAATGGACTTTTCGAATCTAATGAAACTGAAAAAACTCCCATCCGATGCTCGGATCACAGAATATTGATCAAAGCCAACTACATCACTTCAACGAATACTCAAAACTATAAACTTATATAAATCATTTTCCAGTGTTTTGTGGACCATGTCAATTATCTTCACAAATCATATATGATATAAATAAAAAAGAAAGAAGAGAAAAACAATCAAACATCAAAAAGTGTAAAAATCACAATGAGGATGTTTACATAATAGCACCCTTAAAGGTGCTAAGGCTTCTTACCTTCATCTAATTTTGACGTTTAGTCCATCTCGAGGAGGATATGTCCTAGCCTAAAAGGACCCAAGGCAACTTTAAGATGCTATTTGGGGAATGCAATACCACAACCCTTTTGGTTGAGCAACATTCTTCTAATTTTCGTTAACTTGGTTTTCAGGTTTTTCTTCGACCATTGATGTTGAAAAATGTTGAGGTTTTTAACTAGACCTTCCATTTATATTGATTGTAGCTTACTTTCAGGGTTAGAAAATTTAATTTGTGTTTGAGGATTCACTCCAATCATGGCTAAATTTTTAATATATATATATATATATGTGTGTGTGTGTGTGTGTGTGTGTGTGTGTGTGTGTGCTTTGAACGTGTGTCACATGTTGATAAAAAAAATTATATATAAAGAAATAAAATTATTTAAAAATAGCGATTGAGTTGAAATAAATGTTATATCTATTTAAAAGATATAATTTGGCACTATAAGTGTTTCATCTTAATCAATAAAACTATACATAAAATGAAAGATTTAATGAATTAAAAATTTCTGCTCACCAAAGAAAAAGATGTAGATAAAAATTAAGCCGTAGAGAAGTATTTGTTGTACCTATACATCATATTAAATTAAAACATAATATTATTAGTACTCTACAATTCTATTTAGGGTTGAGACTAATATTAATAATATAAAATATAATAGAAAGGGTGAAAAAAAGTCAGAAATTTAAGAGAGCACAAATAACAAAACACTTTGTAAGAATATACTATTATCTTTAGATCTTATCCAACATCACTCATCTATATCTTCAACTAATGGTTGTACATGGACAAACTTTTTACTCTTTTCAATTACTCAAGATCAATATTGTATATATCTTTAATAAAAGAACGTACATAATTAGATGTAAATATTTAATAATACTCTTACAACAACATCATGATGCATATTAAAAGTGTTAACCTCAAGTTCTTTGTGACTAATCAATTGATCTACATATGATCAACCAAAAAAATTATTGCAAGAGTAATTTCCTACAAAATAATAAATGTAGATAGATCATCTAACTTTCGAAAATGATAAATCGTGTCTTAATTTAAATTGATAGAAGTTATACCTTAATTATTCGTGTTTTTTTGAATTAAAATTTTCTTCCTTACCGCATTCTTTTAGGCAGGGTCAAACATAAATTATGATAGAATCTCAAAAATTAAGGATGGAATCTCAAAATACCACAAAGCAAACGTACAAAATCACATAATTAGATAACCAAACCAACCATTAAAAGCAACGAACAATCAATAGCTGATTAAAAAAATTCAAAGAGCAAAGAAACTACAAATACAAATTAACTAGAAACGTAAAAAGACAAAGATTCATGGAATTACTTGGATACTAACACTAAAAAGGAGTGTTTACTTAATTTGTTTTCTATTTAAGTAAAATTCTTGTCAAAATAACCTACCTATTTTTGTTAAATTATTATTAAAAAGGGACTCACAAATTCCGTCAATAAATAACTATTAAAGTAGTATTTTGTTAGTATTAAAGTTCATATTTGATTGGGATTTGGTTAATTAAAAGTCTTTTTACCACGTAAATCATTAATTACGTTTAATATTTGATTAGTATTAATTGTACTTTTTATGATGTTTAAATAAGAAAAGATTTAATTACCAAATTCATACTTTTAATATATATATATATATATATATATATATATATATATATATATATATATATATATATATATATATATATATATTCTCTAAATGGATAGAAAAAAATGGGACCATATGAGGAAAAGGAGAGATACTATTTCCTTCCACCCAACGTTAACCCCCCACCCCACCCCCCGAGAAGAATGGAGTTATTAAAATGTTCAAATACAATCACTCCATATTTCACACCCAAATGAAAAGAAACATGTTTTAAGAATTAAATATCATATTAAAGAATAGCTAGTTATTATTATTGTTGATTATTGTATTTTTATAAATTATGTGCACTTAAAAGTCTGTAATCACAAATATCTATTTATTAAAAAAAAAGAAAAGATAATGCAATTTTAATGCATGGAGTCTTAGGATATTACGATATCCTATTTATGAACTATCATTTTCACATTTGATAACATTACATAAGAATAGGGAAACATTTACTAATAATTTTCACAAGTTGTGGATTTTCGGGTTTATGAGAGAAAACAACATAAAAATTGCATGTCCAAATAAAACTTCAACTTCCTATCAAATGATTCCATATAGTTGTTCAAAGTCCAAACGGGCCCATAAAATGAAATAAAAAAAGTACAGAGCACAACAAACTTAAGTTGTAACGACCAAATTTTTGGTGCTTTGTATGAAATACATAATTCTATGTGATTTGATCATTTTACCCCTCTTCATGGTTTCTTTATGATATTTCTGAATTGCGGGAATAAATGGCAAAGTTTCCACAGTATTTTTATGTGATTTGTGCAAGTTTGTGATTTTTGGTGACTTGAAAAGTTTTATGGTTGACTTTGGTCAATATTTATTAATCTACTCGTCGGATGGAAAAATGAACTGCGTCAGCAGATCTTGAACATTGATTTTTGGTTGGTAATGTGGTATGTGTAGTTTTATGGCTTATATATCTCATTTTTACCCTTGGTTCGGTAAGTTGTGAAATGGGGTTTTGAGGGTCAACTCTGTTAAATGATATTTTTTCACAAATATGTTATCACTATGGAGTCTAAAGCATCGAATGGGATGGGGTAGCATAATTCATTTGCCTTTATGGCATTCCTAATGAATTTTGAGGTGTGCGTGAGTTTTCAATTTTGTTGTGTATTAGTATTATATTATGTGGTGTGTGTTTTTTTTAGCGTGATCAATTGTTGAATTTGTTGTTGTATTCCAGCGAATAGAAAAATGGAGAAATTCTTATATATTAAGTGAATATGAACTTTTCAATATATCAATAGTCATTAACAATTGCATCAACATATAATAACACTTCACATAATTAAATACATATGCTAAATAATACAAAAGAAAATTACTTAAACAATTTCGTTTATGCCTTTTAACAATAAAATTTATGACATAAAATGATTCAAATTCAAAGAAAACCTGTGGTAATTCAACGGAATAAGAAGCAACAAGCAAATCTACTAGTTTATTTGTTTAAAATTTAAAAAGAAAAATATATATATATATATATATATATATATATATATATCTTTTAAATTTTTATATTTTATTTTATTTTAAATAGAATAAAAATAAAATAAACATCTCAAAATTAACTTAGTTTAGTTATTTATTTTTTAACTAAAAATTATTAAAATAAAATAAGAATTAAAATAATATCAGACCAAATATAAATATTTAATATCGAAAAATAAGTTAAAATTCGAGAAGGATCAAAATCACGTGTCTACATTTTCGCCCCTCTTTGTGTGGAATCTCGAAGAGCTTTCATACAAAAAAGTTGACAAAATATGATTTTTGACCCTCTGATTATTTGAAAGGTAAAGATAAAATAAAATTAAAATTAAAAAAAAATGTGACTGAGTCCTGGTTTTGTACCTCCTACCTATCTCGGGTTATAAGGGAATCAGGTCACGAGTAGTTCAAAGGTAAAACGGTGAGAGAATGAGTTAGGTATCGAGTGAGATTCCATCGAGTTTTTGTTTAATGATTTCTGCTTTTTTCACATTCAAATGACTAACAAAAATTAAAAATGAAAATATAATGCAAAATACAATTTCTCTGAAATTTTGATTCGAATCTTCATGACTTGAACTTGAAAATTTACCTTATTCTTCATGCGGGATCCTAGCTTAATTTTTTCCTCTTTACCCTATTCTTCAGGCGGGCTCCTGATTTTTTACTTCTTCACCCTATTCTTCAAGTGGGCTCCTAACTTATTATTTCTTCACCCGACAGTGTTCACCCTATTCTTCAGGCAGGCTCCTGGACTTACTTTTCCTTCACCCTATTCTTCAAGCGGACTCCTGGACTTACTTTTCCTTTACCCTGTTCTTCAAGCAGGATCCTGGACTTACTTTTCCTTCACCCTATCCTTCAGGCAGGCTCCTGGACTTACTTTTCCCTCTCCCTGTTCTTCAGGCTGACTCCTGGACTTTCTTTTCCTTCACGCTATTCTTCAGGCGGGCTTCTAGACTTACTTGTTCTTTACTTTGTTCTTCAGGTAGGCTCCTGGACTTGCTTTTACTTCACCTTATTCTTCAGGCGGGCTCCTGACTTTCCATTTTTGATTTTTCAAATATGTTCCTGAACTCAAAATAAAAGATAAAATAGAAAATTAACATCTCATTCTTCAGGAGGGTCTTGGCAAAAATAAATTCTCATTCTTCAGGAGGATCCTGAGCAAAAAGTAAATTCCCATTCTTCAGGAGGCTCCTGAGCAAAAGGTAAATTCCCATTCTTCAGAAGGGTCCTGTGCAAAATAGTAAATTCTCATTCTTTAGGAGGGTCCTGATCAAAAAGTAAATTCCCATTCTTCAGGAGGGTCCTATCCCATTCTTTAGGAGGGTCCTGAGCATAATAATAAATTTCCATTCTTTACATACATATTTTATTGCCCCAGTTTGTACTGGGAAAATTTATGCGCGTAACCAGATCTTAATGTTTTTTGAAACATACAGTGAAAGGATAAATCGAAGTCTGAAATAGCTTTAGTAAGTACATCTTTTAAAGAATAAAATTTACCCTAACCGAGATCCAGCATCGTGTATTGTAACCATGCTTTTTGCATTAATAGAAGTGTGAAATTGCATCCTTCATCTGAAAACTTTAATATGAAAAAGAATATCCCATCTCTATTTCAAACAAAGGAAAATTATGAGTTTTAAAACATGTGGTGGTTGGTTTGTCGCATTTGGCTTTTGAAGCGACCGCTCCTGCACAGGCCATGCTCAACTCCTTTTCGAATCCTTGATTAATATTTGTTGACTTGTCATAATTCTGATCCCAAATTCTTACTACTGAGACTCTCAACTTAATGCATATTTCTCTTGTATGATGTTTCTGGTTTTAATTTCCAATACCCCTTTTATCTTTCAACGAGTCCACAATTGTCAGATCACAATCATTCTGAGTACTTTATTTTACTTTGAAACATTGTATTTTTGTGTTGACCTTTTGTCTCTCTTTGTACCATTGAAGAATTGGTAGAAAGTCTGGAGTCCTTTCTCACTCAACTTGACACGAATTTGACTCAAAACTACACAAAAGATAACAATAATTTTCGCTTGACGACAAGGATACGAAAAATCAAAATTCAAAATAAAACAAAAAAGAAAAAGACAATAGGCATCTCTTTTCAAAATAAAAAAGGAAAGCTTATTTGAATGAGGAAGCCGATTCCGGTGATTATGACGTGCATTTTGAATTAAATAACCTAATCTAATTACACCAATCATTATCAACTTTTGTCCACTTATTGAACTTACAATTAAGCCAATCTTGAACTTATTCCTTATGGATAATAACCTTTCTTCGGCTAGTTGCACCTCAATGGATTTTTTTCAATGATCCTATCTCATTTTCATTTCTTTCTCAGCTCATAGTAGCCTTGTAGTGCCCTAAAGGGTTTTCACCAATAAGACTATCATTTTCGTTATCTTTTTTTAAGGAAAAATAACACCCAAAATATGAAATATCATGCACCGATAATATGTTAAGCCTTGACATTCTCAAAGATTGTTTTGAAGGTATTTCTTTGGTTGTAACTCGGCTTTTGGAAAGGGCTAGAAAGAAAAGATGGCATGAGGCTCAAAGAATTACATAACATTGGGTGAAGCATACAACTTTTGGAACTAACTCTTGAAAGAAATAACTTTTGCCCCAGTTTTATTTTATTCTGGGTAACTTGAATTTTCTTTTGGTGGGACCGAATCCCAGAGTAGGTCTACCTACATATTTTGTCATATCAAGAATTAGGTCAAACATAGTTCAGGAAAGTCATTCTTTTGCTTGATTTGGATTTTTTTAACATCAACATTATTTTTAATATTTCTTTTTTTTCTTTTTTTCTTTTTGTGTGTGTGTGTGAAACTTTTGACTTTAATCGATTCCAAAAGAGGGGTAAAAAGAAAGATAAAATCTCAAAGGGGGTAAGCAAAGTTTGATATATTATTTAGATAGTAGAACAAAATGTCTTCATCATTTCAATCTTTTAAAATACAAATACAAAACATATATAACATAATTGTACATGAATATCATACATAATATCTGCATTGATGACATTTCTTCTATTTTGCCTTCTAAATTAGTCAAATATAATGCACCATTAGGTAACACCTTCTTCACCATGAACGGTACTTTCCAATTAGGAGAAAACTTTCCTTTGGATTCAATCTGATGGGGAAGGATGCGTCTTAGTACTAACTGATCGGCTTTAAATTGTCTGGGTTGCACTTTTATGTTATAGGCTCGAGCCATTCACTCTTGTATAGTTGGCCATGACATACCGATGCTATCCTTTTCTCATTAATCAAACTCAATAGCTTCAATTGGGTTTTGACCCAGTGATCATCATCAATTTTGGTTTCTACAACAACTCGAAGAGATGGAATCTCAATTTCTATAGGTATAACTGCTTCAGTTCCATACACTAGTGAATAAGGAGTTGCACCTATTGAAGTCCGAACTGTAGTACGATAACCCAATTTCTTTAGGTTCTTATTGGCAGCTTCCACAGCACCATTCACCTTCGGGCGATAAGGAGTTGAATTTCGATGCATAATTTTAAATTGCTGACACACTTCATGCATTAAATGACTATTGATATTTGCAGCACTATCCGTGATAATTATCTTTGGAATGCCAAACAGACAAATGATGTTAGAGTGAATAAAATCAACCACTGCTTTCTTGGTCACTTACTTGAAAATCGCAGCTTCCACCCACTTCGTGAAATAATCAATGGCCACCAAGATAAACCTATGTCCATTTGACGCTTCTATTTTAATTGGTCTAATTACGTCCATTTCCCAAGCCACAAAAGTCCATGGAGCAGTCATTGTATGCAACTCATATGAAGGGGAATGTATCAAGTCTTCTGTACCTAGTATTCATGACATTTACGAACTAAACGAATAGAATCTCGCTCCATAGTGAGCCAATAATAACCTGATCAAAGTATTTTCTTTGCCAAAACATACCCTCTCATGTGTGGCCCACAAATTCCAGAATATACTTTAGTTATGATTTTTGAAGCTTATTTAGTAACTATGCACCTTAAGAGTCCCAAATCTGGAGTCCTCTTATACAATATTCCTCCACTTAGGAAAAATCCACTAGCCAATCGTCGAATGGTTCTCTTTTGGTTACCATCAGCATGTATTGGATATTTTCCATCCTAAATATATTTTTTGATGTTGTGGAACCATGGATCCCCATCAAGCTCTTCCTCAACCACATTACAATATGCATGTTGATCACAAATCTGTATATATGCAAGGGATTAATATGAGTCTTGTCGGGATATTGGAGCATCGAAGATAAAGTCGCCAAAACATCGGCAATCTCATTATGAGCTCTGGGAATATGCTTGAACTTTACTGATAAAAATCATTGATAAAGATCTTATAAACAACCTCGATGTGGTAGGAGTTTTGAATTACGAGTCTCTGAATCTCCTTGAATTTGGTAGACTAACAAATCTGAGTATCCTAACACCAATAGTTCTTGCAATCCCATGTCGATAGCTAATCTCAAACCCAGAATGCAAGATTTATATTCTACTATATTATTGGTACAGTAGAATCCAAGTTGGGCTATTACAGGATAATATTGCCCTGATTCAGAAATAAAAACTGCTCCTATCTCGACTCATTTCACATTACTGGCTCCATCAAAGAACAACTTTCAACCTGAGTGGCAATCATCAGACATAACCTCATCAACATATAATACCTCTTCATCCAAAAAATAAGTCTTTAATGACTCATTTTCTTCATCAATAGGATTTTCAGCCAAATGATCCTCTAAAGCTTGAGATTTCATTGCAGTTTGTGTCACATAGAAAATATCAAATTCTGTAAGCAACATTTGCCATTTTATGAGTCTACGTGTGGGCATAGGCTTCTAAAAAATGTACTTTAAGGGATCCATACGAGAGATGAGGTAAGTAGTGTCAGATGATAAGTAATGTTTCAACTTTTGTTCTACCCAAGTTAAGGCGTAGCTAGTCTTTTCAAGAGGAGTGTACTTAGCCTCATAAGTGGTAAACTTTTTGTTAAGGTAGTAAGTGGCTTGTTCTTTTTTGCTTGTGACATCATGATGACCCAATACACGGCCAAAAAAATTATCTAACACAGACATATACAATATCAAGGGTCTGTCTGGCTATGGAGGAATCAAAATAGGCGGATTCAACAAGTTCCTCTTAATTCTGTCAAATGTCTCTTGATATTCTTCAGTCTATTAAACTTTAGCATTCTTCTTCAATAACTTGAATATTGGCTCACAAGTTGTAGTAAGTTGGGAAATGAATCTGCTGATATAATTCAACCTTCCAAGTAAACTCATCACCTCCATTTTATTCTTTGGTAGAGGCAATTCTTGAATAGCTTTTATTTTTGAAAGATCTAACTCAATGCCATGACGACTGACTATAACCCTAAGAGTTTTCCCAATGGGACTCCAAATACACATTTTGCTGGGTTAAGTTTGAGATCATACCTTCAAAGCCTTTCAAAGAATTTCCTCAGATCCTTGACATGATAATACTAATCTCTTAATTTAATGATCATATCATCTACATAAACTTCAATGTCTTTGTGCATTATGTAATGAAACATTATGGTTATTCTCCTCATGTATGTTGCCCCAGCATTCTTTAATCTTAATGGTATAACTCGATAATAATATGTCTCCCATGTCATCATAAATAATGTCTTTTCCACATCTTCTAGATCCATAATAATTTGGTGATAACCCGCATAACAATCCACAAAAGAGGCAAGATCATGTTTGGCATAATTGTCCAACAAAATATGGATATTGGAAAGTGGAAAATTATCTTTCGGGCTTGCTTTATTTATATCACGATAATCAACACACATCTGAACTTTGCCATCCTTCTTTGGAATAGGGACAATATTTGCCAACCAAGTAGGATATTGAGCTACTCGAATGACTTTAGCTTCAAGTTGCTTCATGATTTCCTCTTTGATTTTTACACTCATGTCAGTTTTAAGCTTCATTAACTTTTTCGTGACGGGAGGAAAAGTAGGATTAATTGGCAACTCTTGAACTACCAAATCAATGCTATAATCAGGCATATCATCGTAAGACCATGTAATGATGTCTTTGTACTCAAGCAAAGCTTCACTTCAATTATAGCTTTCTTTTGTTGTGGTTGAGCATGTACACTTATCTTAGTCTCCCTGATATTTTCATGATCTCCTATATTGATCTCCTCAGTTTCACCCAAATTGGGATTTGACTTATTCTCAAACTATTTGAAATCTTTGCTTATATCCTCAAATGATTTCTCTTCATCGTAAACTTTTTTATTCATTATTTCATAATTAATTGGATTTTTAAATCAAGTTGATAATTCTTCATGCATGTTATATCATAAGAATCGGCATAGAAAGAAATGTATGATAGAAAATAAATAAGTAAATATTAGACACAAAATAAAACAAAGATAAATTACATTTCACTAAAAACAAAGATAGAAAGTGATAAATAAGTAAATATTAGACACAAAATAAAACAAAGGGAAATCATGCTTCTTTAAAAACAAAGATAGAAAGTTTTAACCTAAAATACTAAGATAAAGATTTGAATTACAATCCTAGAATGATTCAAATTATAGAAATAAAAACAAACAAGCTACCAAGAATCCTTCAAATTAAAGAGGGGAGTGGCCTCCCAATTTTTAAGTTGGACATCAGGGGTGATAAAATGCACATCTACATTGCTGGTACCTTCCCCAATTTCAACCATATCATATTCATGAATATATTCTGGAAAAGGCCAATCAACTCTGTATCATCATCATTCATTGACTCTACAGCAGGTAACATGGAGGATCTGACAATACTGACTTTGATGAAATACTCGTGGAGTGGCGGTATCTGCTTGGTAAGTGACTATGAATCTTTCACACGTTTTTTTGCCTTTTTTATGTCCTCAACAGTGGGCTTGTATCCCAAACCAAAGGTAACAAGGTTCTCATGGAGGTTTACTGGATGAGCTCTGGCTTGCAAAAACATCCCTAAACCTTTTTCTGGTTCGAAACCATACTTCAATATTTCATTCGCAACCATAACAAATGTTGAGGACAGTTGTGGTCTTACGATGAGATTCCCCTCGAGGATATGATCAACATCCACTACCTCACAAGCTTGATGAATTAGTACTCTATCTGCAATATCTACTTCAATGAAGAAAACAGAGTAGTCTTTATACATAGATAATCTTCTTCACCGTGAACAACTATTTCTTGCCTGTCGTGTTCAAATTTGACCATTTGGTGCAGCGTAGATGCAACTGCTCCATCCCTATGAACCTTTGGCCTACCCAATAACATATTATATAAAGCATTAATGTTCAACACTTGAAAATCCATGGCAAAATACACAGTCCCAATTGTCAATATGAGCTCTATTTCACCAATGGCATCCCTTTTTGCTACATTAAAACTTTTGACACAACATTATTAGGTCGGATCCTTTCCATGTTAACATTCAACTTTTGCAAAGTTGATATAGGATAAAGGTTGGCACCTGATCCTCCATCAATCAACACTTAAGTGACGTAGGAATGCTTATATTTCACAGTAATGTAGAGACCTTTGTTATCTCCGATACCTTCTATAGGAAATTCATCGTCCGAGAAAATGATCCTATTTACCTCAAGAATCCTTCCAACAACTTTTTCTAGTTGATTCAGCTTAATCTCACTGGACAAATATGCCTCATTTATGATCTTCATTATGGCCTTGTGGTGATCTTCTGAGTGTATCAATAAGGACACCAGAGAAATCTGTGCTGGTGTCTTCCTTAATTGTTCTATAGCAGAATATTCTAGTAACTTTATCTTCTTCAAGAATTCTTCAGCCTCTTCTTCAGTAACTGAATTTTTAACTGCCATTCATTCTTTGTTGCCTTGTTTATTTTTTTTAACTCTACTGGGGCGTAACACCTCCCAGAACGGGTTAATCTCCTACTTCATCCACCTCTTTGATTATTTCATTCCCCTTGTGCATCACCACAACGCTATCGTAGTTCCAGGGGACCGCCTTTGTATTAACCATAGGCAGCTGTGACACTGGTTTAATAACAATAGGAGCTGTGGGAGCTCCTTTTATGATTAAAGGAGGCTTAGTGGGTCTTCTAGGAAAAATGATCTTTACTTTTACTTGACCTGACCCAACACTTTTTGGAATTTGTTTCTCCATAATCAAGGGAGGATTCGATGATTCAGGCTTTGTTATCACCTCCTCCACTTTTGCAGGTTTTTCTTTCGTCAAATTCACAGCATTTGTTGATTTTTCTAAATCAGTTTTAATTTTAATGATCGGCTTAAAGAAAGATACAACATCTTCACCACTGGGTATCACTTCGAGCATGTTTGTTTTATTATGATCTAGCAACGATTTTGATTAACATTCGGAGTGTCTGAACTTTACACCATGATTTGTTTTGTACCAATCAGGTCCTGAATGACTCTTTTCATACACCAACATTTCTATGTGTCGTTCCTGGGGCATCAGAACAGTATTCACATCTTCTAGAATAATCCAAATCTTTCGGGGGTGGATTTGGGATCCTTCTCTCAATTGGGCTTAGAACATTTATTTTTCTCAGCCTCTGAAATAAGCTGGCGTAAGACATTCCAATAGGAGTGAAATTATCTTTGCCTATGTTATCTTTCTTATAGTCCGCTCTAGGCCAAAAATTAGACCTAGGGGGTCTCTTTGAACTTGTAGCATTGGTGGATGATTTTGGATGGCTGGTGTACGCCGTTGTACGTAAGAAGGAACCCAAACATATGGTTGTACATCATAGGTAGAATACTGAGGAGATAGAAAGGAACATAATAAATTTTGTGGAGGAATATAGTGTCGTAGATGGTTATATAGGTATTAGACATAGTTTTGAGATTGAGATTATGCGTAAGGGTGATGTACACCTCTCCAATTTTGTTGTGGACCTGGCACAACAATGGCTACATCCTCTTTTCTTTTCTTTCCACCAAAATTTCTTGCACCACTTTGAATTTCCAATGTTGTTGCTTTCAAAGCGTCATGACTAATAATCTTTCCTAACTTAATTCCATTCTCTCCCATCTCTCCAACTTTAATGACTTTAGCAAATGTGCTTTCAATAGTTGAAAGCAAATGATGAAAATAATCAAGTTCTTGTCCTTAGTGTAATGCCCCACTAATATCGGAATGATGAACTTAGGATCAATTAGAACTTTTTGGGTTGTAATGTAGGCTAAGGGACGGGTAGGAACTATTTGGGAATAGTGACTAACCTCTCTAAGTGCTTTAATTCACTACATTAGACATCTAGAACCAATCTCCAACAACCAAATTTCACCACTTTGTTTACCCCTCATTCTTTTATTTTTGTCCTATCTTCTTTTAAGCATTTTCACAAACACATGATGGACGCATAGTTTACTACCATATGAATAATTTTTTTTCTTTTTCACAATCATGGAAATATTTCTAATATAAATTATATCACAATTATCCACCACACATCAATTATCATCTCCAATAACTATTACCTTAGGGCATCAAATTCACTTTTTTCTTCTTATTTCTCAAACTCCTTACTAAATTAATTTTTCATTAAAGCATTTAGGAGCTTTTTGGATGAAATTATGGTCTATCAAATAAGGGATTTGGCTACTTAGGAGGTTGTAAATGAAAAAGCTAAATGCTCAATGGGAGTTAACTAGGATAATGCACAATGATAGGATAAATAGAAGATATAAATAAAGCTATCAAAGAAATGCCTAAATCATCTCCTAAACCCACATTCTTTATTTCGCTTCACACATACACAGGGAAAGTTCTAGACATCACAAAAAGGGACAACCCGGTTCATACCTACTCCGTAGGTGTCGGGGAGGGGGGGGACCACTCCGGGCCTGACCTACGCGCCCTCACCCCAGCTTTGCTGGAGGGGCATTTCGAACCCCCGACCCTGGCACACCACGGTAGACATCACATGCAACAAGAAATATCAAAAACCTCACGCGCACATGGCACATGCTCAACTTAATAGGATCATCATAGACTCCTAACCAAATAATAGCATAAATTTTAATTTAAGCCAACAAGTACAAGAGTCATAAACATGAGCCTAAGAGTCTCAAAAATAGTAATTTACACAATCAACATGCTTTCACAAACAAACCCACTTGCATCATGTAATAAAAAATAGCACCAACAAGAATATCCCACTTATTCCAAACCTAAAAAAAATTAAATTGACCTAAAAATTGAAAATTTTCCCACCCCCACTTAAAAATCTACTTTTTCCTTCAAGTAAACTTAAAAGTAAGACATAGAAATACTTCCTGAGGCCTCTAGACCTAGCTGGTAGCATCTTTTGCATGTCAAAGATTCTGGGAACCCCACACTCAATTTTTGCCATACTTTTAGCTCAGGTTTTCGGTACTCAGACTTTCCATAAACCTATGACTCAACCAAAAATAAAAACTATGTAAAGTAAAAACTAAAGAGAAAAAACTAAAAAGAAAACATACCTTATCTTGGGTTGCCTCCCAAGAAGTTCCTAATTTAGTGTCGCGGCACGACCCATATCAACTTTTTCCTCCACCTTGAGGGTATAAATTTCACCCTCAATATTGCATTCATCTTTTTTACTCTCTCATAGAGTGGTGGTACAAAGATTAATGAACCGAGTAATGGAGGATGCATGGTAAACCACTCGGCCTTTAGGTGAGGTGCGTTTTATTTTTCTTATCCGGTGTAAAATTAAGAATATAGGATTCTTGTTCCTCCTCTTCACACTCATCCACTATTTTAGATGATTCCATAGACAAGATATCATCTAAACATAATGTAGAAAAGTGCTTTGACTGAGGCCCAACTAATCCTACTTCAAAATTTACATAATCTACTACATACTCACTCTCATTCACCTTTTTTATTTCAGTCTCAAGATAAAGATGACAATCGAATGACTGCGATTCTTGTGTTTGCTCCACAAATTGGCTAATGTCCTCCTCATACTTTTCTTTTCTTAGCCACTATAGACATGGTGGCAGTGGTAACTCCTCAACCTGTTCAACAACTTTAGTTTCTGAGTACTCAGACTTCCTCAAATTATCAGCAACTTTGTCTGCAACTGGTTGGGGAGTCAACTCTGCATCTACTTTCAGCTTATTATCCAATTTCTCTACAGCCTCCCCATAGTTCTTCATATCTTCCATCAACTGTACTTGAGACGCTAAAATTTGTTTCAACATCTTTTTCATATTGCTAGTTGACTGATTTGGTTGGGCCTATTGAAACTGTTGCTGGTGGTTATTCCATGATTGTGGCTGATTCTGCACCATTTGATTGTAGTTCTTTGTATAATTTTGCCTTTTAGCTTAGGCCACAAATATTATCGAATCAGGATTGACAGCACACATATCTTCAGAATGACCACTATGGCCGTAAACTATACACTATATAGAATTGTCATCACTCGAAAACCATCTATCCCAGGCTGACATCTCAAGAAGAGTGTGAGAAAAATAGAAATAAAGAAAAATAAAAATAAACTAAAAAAATATTTACAACTCAATATAGAAAAAATAAAAATAAGATAGTTGCCTAATTACAAGTCCCAGGCAACGGCGCCAAAAACTTAACAGTGCCCAAGCACATATGCAAGTGTACATGGTCTTACCAAGTAGTAAAGTGGCTTTAAGAAAGACCAAGTATCGATCTCTCAGGGACTTGCGTTCGCCGACTATCCAATTTTAGTTTAACAATTGAGAAGAGTAGCAAATAGAGGTTTAGAATTGTAAATTAAAAAATAAAATAAACAATGCGTAAAAACAAAAGTTTTGGGACAATCAATAGAGAAAAGCCCAGGGTTAAAGCACTTCGAACAATCATACTATGTTATTGAATTTCCTTCGCTAAATTGCTTATCTTGGTTGTTGATTCGTATGGTTAATTGCATGATTATGGTTTCCCAACCTCTAATCTTTTACCTAATATGGACATTACAACTACATCATTGAGCGGGAATGTAATAATCCAATTAAGTGAATTAAAGCTATCATCATACGTTTGAATCAAGTAAGGCATCTAAGTACATCCCTATCCTAAACGCTAAGTTTAATTCTTTATTTTATAAAAGAATATAAACCCAAACTTTATTTATTTCCATGTTCTATCTCCCTATTCCCTCTCCCGAGATCAAAAGGTCGACAATATATGTATTCTACGGGTGATCAATCCATAAAATAGTTAAAACAAGAATAAACAAACAACCAAATATGATAAATAAAATTAATCAAAACTATTCCAAAATAATAGTAATCATGTTCTTGATTTTAATCCTAGAAAAAGGAGTTTTAGCCAATAATATTCATAATCACAATTCAAATAATTGAATACATTATATAAAGAATTAAAAGCTAAATAAAAATTAAAAAGCCTAATAAACCGTGTAGCGGCCTCCTCCGTTTTTCTCCAAACAGTGTCCACGAAATTGTTACTGCATGTCCAGGTGTTTTATAATATTCTCTCCAAGGTTCTAACATGTCCAGGTGTTAAATATTAATCATATTAATTCAAATTTGTGTCGAAATATAATCCTTAAATCCTACTTTTTGTGGGATTAAAATTGATGGCACGTAGTCCCATGTGTCCTTTTTGACCAAATATGAATTGTCCAAGATTTTTCAAGCTGTCTTTTCCATATTTATTTGCACAAATTAAAGTATATTCCAAAATTCGTCCAGCTCTCTTTTGCATATTTATTTGCACAAATTAATGTTCAGCCGCCATTTCAGTTTTGCCCAATTTGCGAAGGTTGAACACAGCGACGCGATGCGTCGAACCTCTAGAATTTGCTTTTAAAATTTTGGTTAAATGTTAGATGTTTTATTCTTTGCCCATGTCTTTTGTAGTACATTTTTAATGAATTTTTTGCCTTTAAATCATCAATATATCACCGTATTCAACTCATAAAGCCTCCTACAATATCATACACCACATATTAAAGATCAAAACAACACAATATTCTCAACGAAAAATCAAAATAAGAGCTAAAAGACAAATTTGCAATGAACTTTCACTTATTATTCCGACTCTTGACTTAATCAAATTGAGCTTTGCCAATTACAAACAAGTTATTCCATATATAATTACACATTTAAATCATTTGGAATAAATTAAACACATTAGGATCCACCAAAATAATCTAGACACATACCTAGCTCAAGCTAGTAAAACTAGTTTTTCGGGTTAAACTCTAAATGACTCAATTAAGCACAAACTTGTTTGAAAAATACATTAAACATTGTAATCACGCTCTTGGACACTTAAATACTTATTTATATCAATATGAACACATTAAGCACACAAATTGCTCACAAAACAAGGCAAAATAAGCTAAAATAATGATACAAAAGTATATAAAATCACCTCAGATCAGTTAGGCTTACCCATAGACTAGATTGAGCTTGTTTGTAATGTAATTATTTATATCTTGCAAGATTGGGTGGGGTATATAGACAATAGTTGATTAAATGGTTAACTTAGGATTTATTAATTGCTATAGGCTATTAATTTGTAAGGTATGATATTTGACCCTTAGTCTAGGACCTTCGTTAGCTTATTTGTGGTCTCATGACTAGTGTGAGAACACTATAGTTGTTCTAAGTAGACATAATGGTATGTTTCTCTATCCTTAGGAGTGTATTGACCTATATAATGCCTAGATAGGAGATGACCTTGGTTTTGGGTTGACTTAGGAAGGATTTTTTAAGAGACTTTCCCTATGGACCTAGAAAAGATTGGTAAGCCCTTGTGGTGAGGTATGAATGACTTACCCTAATTTCGGGTAGAAGCTAGACTTGTGTTAGTAAAGATTTGGCTTTCTTGGGGATTTAGAAGTGGGACTTGACCCACCTTAAACTCGAACTAAGTATATTCTTAGCAACCTAGATACATGGTGATTATCTAAATTATATATACATGGGAGTTGTGATGGTTGAACTCGATTATCGAATTATCTTGTGATCATGATTTGAATAATATTGTTAAGTGATTATTGTGAATGTCTTGTAAATACTCATGCTCTTGCTTATGCTCATATTACGTGTGATGCTTATTAGTAAGGTGAAATGGAAAGTGTTAGCCTACATCCCCACTTCCTTATATTGTGAACCTTTGTGTATGTTTATTGTTTCGCATATGAATGTATATTGTTGTATTGGGAGACTTGTGAGATTACGATGATGCTCAGTGAATCCAGATGAATATGTGATATTATGATGATGCCCGATGAGTTTGGAGGAATGTGTGATATTATGATGATGCCCAGTGAGTCTGAAGGAATATGTGTTATTATGATGATGCCCGATGAATTCGAAGGAATATGTGATATTATGATAATGCCTGGTGAGTCCAGGGGAATATCTGATATTATGATGATTCCCGGTGAATTCAGAGGAATGTGTGATATTAGGATAATGCCCGATGAATCCGGAGGAATATGTGATATTATGATGATGCTCGATGAATCTGGGGGAATATATTGATATTATGATGATGCCTAGTGAAACCAAAAGAGGTAAGAACGTTACGATTCCGTGTGAGGAAAATTTACTTATATGCATTGATATTTGTAAGGTTAGGATGCATGGGGCCAACCTTCTATGTGCTTTAAATATGAGGGTGATGTTGGGTGTATTTATGCATCCTAGCATCACTATTCTAGCCTTTTTAGGATTTTTTTTAGGATGATTCATGTGATATATGGGTTTATAATGAGATAAATGTGCATGTAAGTGTTAAAGCATGTGTTTATGAGGTTTAAAGTGAGTTCCAAACAAGTTTGTACTTAAAAGATTCATTTAGAGTTCAACTTGAAAAACTAGCGTTACTAGCTTGAGCTAGGTGCTTGTCTAGTTGAATCCGGTGGATTATATTATTTTTCAAGTGTTCCTAATGATTTTTATGTGTTATTATGAGTGGAATAACTTGTTGGTAATGATAAAATTTCAATTTAAATGAGTCTACATTTGAACGAAAAGTGAAAGATCAATGCTAACTAGCTATATTTAGCTCTTGTTTTGATTCGTCGTTATGGGTATTGTGTTGTGTTTATCTCTTAATTCATTTGGAGTGATGACGTAGGAGGATTTTGGATCTGAATATGATGATATTTTGATGTTAAAGAAGCTTGAAATTCTTGGGAAATATGCCACAAGACAAGGGATCAAGAGGGGAGACTTAACACTTAACTAAATTTCGAAGAGCAAATTTCAGTAGCTCTGGGCGATATTGAGGCGCCACCCCACCTAGAACGGGGCTATATCTAGGGCTCTACCCCACCTATATCAGTACTGAACCCAGGGATCTTCCTCACCCAATTCCAAGTTCAACATCCGATGCTTTTCTTGTCCAACAAAAAAAGTGCTTGCTCCTATACTATAAATACATGTTATATCATGTTTTTACATACTTTTGGATATCTTAGATCATTGGAGGATACCACAACTTCAATTTAGGGTTTTATTATCTTAAATGTAGTTTCTTTCATGGTTTGTATCATCAATCCAAGGGATTGAAAGATGAATATTTTCATTAATGGCTAAAACTCCTATCCGGGGTTAAGTCCACGATCATGATTACTTTCATTTCAAATTAAGTTTGTCGATTTTCTTATCATTACTGATTGCTTGTTTATTCTTGTCTTAACTATTTTAAGGATCATCTACCCTTAGAATACATCAATTTTCAGCCATGTAAACTCAGGAGAGGGACTAGGGTGATAGAACACGGGAATAAGCAAAGTATGGTTCTTGATTCTTTATAAAAATAAGAAACTTGAATTAGTATCTAGGAAAGGGATGTACTTAGATACCTTACTTGATTCAGATTTTGGATGATATTTGTAAGGAACGTAAGTAAACTATTACATCCCCGCTCAATGATGTAGTTGCAAGGTTTAACTTGGGTAAAGGATTAGAGGTTGGGAAACCATAATCATGCAATTAACCCTATGAATCAACAACCAAGATAAGCAATTTAATAAGTGAAGTTCAACAACGCAGTATGATTGTTCGTAAGCCTTAACCTTGAGCTTTTATCGATAGATTATCATAAGTCATTACTTTTCTGCATTAGTTTAGTTTACTTTTAGTTTACAATTCTCAAACCTCCTTATTTACTTTTTCTCAATTGTTGAACTAGAATTGGATACGCGTCAAACGCAAGTCCCTGAGAGATCTATACTTGGACTTCCTTAGAGACATTTTACTACTTGATAGACCATGTACACTTGTGTGTGCGCTTGGGCGCTGTCAAGTTTTTGGCACCATTTTCGGGGACGTGTAACTAGGAAACTATCTTATTTTTAGTTTTTCTATATTGAGTTGTAAATTTATAGTTTTTTAAAAGTTTTTTTTAGATTCTTTTATATTCTCTTTTTATCACACTTCTTGACATGGCAGCTTGGGATAGATGGTTTGCGAGTGATGACGATTCTATAGTGTATGGTTTGTGGCAATAGTGGTCATTCTGAAAATATGTGTGCTATCAATCCCGATTTAATAATGTTTGTGGGCTATGATCAAAGGCAAAACTATATAAACTACTACAATCAAACGAGGCAAAATCAGCTACAAATCCAGTCATGGAACAAGCAGCAGTAGTTTCAGCAGCAACAACCAAATATGTAGGCCACGATTCAAATGAGCTCTTTAGAAGAGATGATGAAACATATTTTAGCGCCTCAGGTTGAGTTGATGGAAGACATGAAGAACTATTGGGAGGCTGTAGAGAAATTGAATAATATATTAGAGATAGATGCAGAGTTGACCTTCCAACCGGTTGTAGATGAAGTAGCTGATAATTTGAGGAAGTCAAAGTACTCAAAAACTGAAATTGTTGAACAGGTTAAGGAGATACTACCATCACCATATGAATCGCAACCATTCAATTTTCATCTTTCTTTTGAGACTGAAATTGAGAAGGTGAATGGGAGTAAGTGTGTTATTGATAGTGTAAATCTAGAAGTCAGATTGGTTGGGCCTCATTCAAAGAACTTTACTACATTATGTTTAGATGATGTCTTGTCTATGCAATTATTTAAAATAGTGGAAGAATGTGAATATGAGGAACAATAATTCTATATTCTTGATTTTACACCGGACAAGCAACATAAAAACACACCTCACTTCAAGGCTGAGTGATTTACCATGCGCATTCCACTACTCTGTTCCTTAATATTTGTACCACCACCCTATAAGAGAGGTAAAAAGATGGATGCTAAATTGAGGGTGAAATTTATATCATCAAGATGGAGGAAAAAGTTGGTTGGGGCATGCCGCAACACTAAATCAGATGCTTCTTGGGAGGCAACCTAAGTTAATTAAGAATATTTTTTTTAAGTTTTTTTTATTTCACGTAGTTTTTTTTTTTGGTTGACTCATAGGTTAATGGGAAGTCTGACTACTATAAACTTGAGCTTGAAGCATGGCAAATAACGAGTGTGGGGATCCCGTGGACCTCATTTATGTGTAAAGATGCTACTAGCTAGGACTAGAGGCCTCAAGGAGTATTTCTATCTCTTGCTTTTAAATTAACTTTGGGGACAAAGTAGATTTTAAGTGTGGGGTAGGGAAATTCTCAATTTTTGGCTCAATTTAAAAATTTTCTAGGTTAGGAATAAGTGAGATATTCTTGTTGGTTCTCTTTTTGATTCCATAGTGCAAGTGGTTTGTTTGTAAAAGCATGTTGATTGAATGAATTGCTATTTTATTAGACTCCAAGGCTCATATTTGTGACTCTTGTACTTGTTGGCTTAAATTTGAATTGATGCTATTGTTTGGTTGGGAGTCTATGATGATCTTATATAAATAGAACATGTGCCATGTGAGTGTGAGAATTTTGTATATTCCTTGTTGCATGTGATATCTAGAACTTGTCTGGTGTGTGTGTAAAGCGAAATAAAGAGTGTGGGTTTAGGAGATGATTTACACATTTCTTTGATAACCTTGTTTTATACTTTCTATTTTTCCTACCCATTGTGCATTATCCTAGTTAACCCCCACTGAGCCTTTAGAATTTACTTTTCTAGCAACATAAGTAGCCTAACTCCTTCTTTGGTAAATCATAATTTGATTTGAAAAGGTCCTAAGTGCTTTAATGAAAAATTAATTTAGTAAGGAGTTTGATAAATTGAAGAAGAAGAAGAAGAAGAAGAAGAAGAAGGTGAAACTGATGCCACAAGGTAATTGTTGGTGTTGATAATTGATGTGTGGTGGTTGGGATTGATATAAATGGTGTTAAAAATATTTCCATGGTTGTAGAGAAAGAAAAAAATTAAATCTTGAAGGAAGAAGCAATACGTCCACCATGTGTTTATGAAAATGCTTGAAAGAGATGGGAAAAAAATAAAAGATATGGGTAATTAAAAATTGTACTTTGGTTGTTGGAGATTGGTTCTTAATGTATAATGTAGTGTATTAAAGCTCTTAGAGAGATTAGTCACTATTCCCAAATAGTTCCTACCTGTCCCTTAGCCTACATTACAACCCAAAAAAGTCCTAATTGATCTTAAGCTTTACATTCTAATATTAGTGGAGCATTAAACTAAGGTCAATCCTATGGTTCATTGTGTGTAACTTGTGAATTCTTTGTGAGAATGAGCGTAATTTGATTCTTGTACCCATCATGTTATGAATTAATTAATTGTGAGTAATTATGGGTAACTCTCTTGTTGTGAGGGCATATGTCTGATGAATGTGGGTGATTTGTATGATGTCCTTGATTGAATGATAAGCATGAGTTTGCTAACTAGGTGAGTCAACTCTTGAGGCTAGATTGTTTTGGAGTAGTATTCATAAACTTTCAATTGTGATTGGAACATGCGTAGTGAAGAAACTTGTATTTCGTGTAGTCATTGTAGTACTAGCTCGAATGTATTGCATGTAGTAAAAGTATAGAATATCCAGATCATAAGGTTTATAGTAAAGAGTTTTTCGAGGATGAACAAGGCTTTAAGTGGGGGTGGTGATGTTGGGTATATTTATGCATTCTAGCGTTACTATTCTAGCCTTTTTGAGGATGATTCATATTATATATGGGTTGATAATGAGTTAAATGTGCATAAAAGTGTTAAATCTTGTGTTTATAATGTTTAAAGCGAGTTCCAAATAAGTTTGTACTTAAAAAATTCATTTACAGTTCAACTTGGAAAACTAGCATTACTAGCTTGAGCTAGGTGCTTGTCTAGTTGATTCCAGTGGATTCTATTGTGTTTAAAGTGTTCCTAATGATTTTTATGTGTTATTATAAGTGGAATAACTTATTGGTAATGACCAAGTTCAATTTGAAGGAGTCTACAGCTGGAACGATAAGTGAAAGATCAATGCTAACTAGCTATGTTTAGCTCTTATTTTGATTCATCGTTATGGGCGTTGTGTTGTGTTTATCTCGTAATTCATTTGGAGTGATTATGTAGGAGGATTTTTTACCTGAATATAATGATATTTTGATGTTAAATAAGCTTGAAATTCATGGAAAAGACGCCAGAAGACAAGGGATCAAGAGGGGTGACTCAACACTTAACCAAATTCCAGAGAGCAAATTCCAGTATCCTTGGGCAATATTGAGGTGCCGCCCCACCTGGACCGAGGATATAGCTAGGGATCCACCCCACCCATTTCTAAGATCAACATCTAAAGCTTTTCTTGTCCAACACAGAAAGGGCTTGCTCCTATACTATAAATATATGTTATATCACGTTTTTACATAATTTTGGACATCTTGTAGCATTGGATGATACCACAACTTATCTTTAGGGTTTTATTATTTAAATTTAGTTTCTTTCATGGTTTGAATCATCAATCCAAGTAATTGGATGATGAATATTTCCATTAAAGGTTAAAACTCCTATCCGGGGTTAAGGCCACGATCATGATTACTTTTGTTTTGATTAATTTTGTTGATTTTCTTATCATTATTGGTTGCTTGTTTATTTTTTTCTTAACTATTTTAAGGATTAGCTACCCTTAGAATACATCAATTATCAACCTTGTGAACTGAGAGAGGGAATAGGGTGATAAAACACGAGAATAAGCAAAGTATGGTTCTTGATTCTTGATAAAATAAGAAACTTGAATTAGTATCTAGGACAGGGATATACTTAGATGCCTTACTTGATTCATATGTAGGATGATATTTGTAAAGAGCTTAAGTGAACTATTACATCTCTGCTTAACGATTTAGTTGTAAGGTTCAACTTAGGTAAAGGATTAGAGTTTAGGAAACCATAATCATGCAATCAACCCTATGAATCAACAACCAAGATAAGCAATTTAATGAATGAAGTTTAATAAGGTAGTATGATGGTTCGTAAGCCTTAACCCTGGGCTTCTATCGATAGATTGTCCTAAGTCATTACTTTTCTGCATTAGTTTAGTTTACCTTTAGTTTACAATTCTTAAGCCTCCTTATTTAATTTTTCTCAATTGTTGAACTAGAAATGGATAGGCGGCGAGCGCAAGTCCCTGATAGATCGATACTAGGGCTTCCTTGAAGCCACTTTACTACTTGATAAACCACGTACACTTGCGTGTGCACTTGGGCATTGTCAGAGGTCTCTCTTGGCAAATTGTTATTCACTTCTTGTTCCAAATCACTAAATAATAGGTGTGAACCTTGTTAATGCTAAATTACCAACTAGAGGAAAACTATGCTTAATATTGTGTTAAGACTTAGTGAATAATCTTGCGTAGAATCAAGGGCTAACCTATTATATATTCTTGACTTGAATAAGAGTTTTTATTATGAAATCTTGCTTAGTAAAGTGGCTTATGTTATAACAAGTTACTTCTAAAATAAATGATTTCTATTTGGAGGCTAGAACCCTAGTAAACTAGTTAGTGGACTTTACTTGATTAAAATATGTAAATTATTCCTTATGGTTGTGATATACTTAGTGATGATGGACCTATTATTGCATGATGGTTTGTTAAATTATCTTCTAATATGTGAGGTTGAGATGACTTAATTGATAACTCATATCATGAAGATGCTAGCTAAAGAATGGCTTTATAATAGATGAATAACCCATAATATGGGTGGCTCGTTGATGATAGGCGAATTTACACGCCTAAAGTACTATATTTTACCCACATTTTAGCTAAGTTTTTAGGACAAAATATATAATTCATGCACTTTTAGTCTTTTTTCCTGTAATTGAGCTAACAAACGTGATTAGCAAGTTTTCAGGTATAAATGATGCAGATTTTAGCATTTTATGGATAACTTGACGCCAAAGGAAGCTTCACGAAAGAAGAAAGGGAAAGCTTGGACGCCAAGGACCAAAAGTGACGAATGGAAAATCGGTCCTGGGCAAAAACAACAATTCTAAAGACTTTGGGGACTAGCAGTAACTTATTAGGCTTAGGATAATGATGCAGTAATTTATTAGGATTAGGATAAGTACGCAGTAGCCTAGTAGGAATAGGATATGGGTATTATAAATACCCTATTTTGCTGAAGCTTTTGATCATTCTCATTATTCTCATCATTCACTACTACTTCTAATTCTTCTATTAATTCTACTTTTTATTCTTCTTCTATTCATCTATTCAACTCTTAAATTCCACAACAAGAGAAACACTACATTGAAAGGGAGTTCACGCCTAAAGCCATACCACACTATACTACACGTGATATCTTTATTGTGGTATAATAATAATGTCTATTGTGAGTTCCATCGCACTCATGAGTAGCTAAACTTCTCTGTTGGGGTTATGGAAGCCGTATGAGATACTATCTATTGCTATGAGTTTGTGAATTCGCGACACGTATGCTGCTTATATCATTATTCTCTTCATCTTAATGCAAATTCTTGTGGTTGCAAACGCATAGAATACGCCAGTATAACATTAACTTGTTCGAAAGAAAAGTTATATGTCTGGAAAAGAGAGAATGTCAAGGTAATAGGGCACCAACCCCTGTTAAAAAGTTAGTGCCATAACTGGATTAACCTCTTGGACAATTTGTACCGTTAGATACGCTTTAAGCTCGAAAGAGTTAAAGTGAAATAGTCCTTGTTAGGTCGAAAGACGCTTGGATTTACCATAGAATACAATTCTCTATAAGCATATGCATGCCTGAATTCCGCATAACTCATAGCCAATAGAGACGTATAACTCATAAGGTGGACATAACCCCAACTCTTAATTCTCATTGGTTAACATCGTATCAAACATTCTTTCTTCTTACTTTGCTAATTTCCATTTTTACTCTATTATTTTGGTTACACGTTACAATCCCCTCTTTTTACGAGACTTTCACCAAAAGTCTAATAATCTTTGCTTACTTATTGACCGGTTATTCCCTGTGGGATCGATACCCAACCCAGTTGGGTTATATATTTGACAATGACCGCTTTACACTCTTACAAGAGCTGTAGATTGAGCGTTATCAAAAATTGGCGCCGTTGCCGGGGAATACGGTTGTCAACTAAGTTTGTGATAATTACTAGACCCTTTGGTCAAAGATTCTCGTACTTTTACTTTTAGTTTTTGTTTTTGTTTTCTGCAGGTTTTTATTCAGTGCATGCCCCATACTCGAAGTTCTGGTCAACCGTTATTACCTATCAATCCTGAACCACAACGTATTGGCAGAATGGAGGCACAACACGAAATTGAAAGGATGGCTGCTCAACAGGAACAGGCGAGACTAGCTGCTCTAGCAGCCGCTCAAGTGCATCAACAGAATATTGATAACCCTGGGCGAGCGACAAATCCTGACGATAAGGACCTAAGTGATGACGAGTTACTAAACCCAAGGCGTGATGCTGAGATAGCAACACCTGCTAACAGAAGAGATCGTCAAGCTAGGTTTAGGCATGAACGCCGACCTGTACAACCAGCTTTCGACGATGATGATGATAATCTTGATGGAGCCGGAGCCACAGGAGCTATTATTCCTCCACCATTGGCACCCGGAGCCAAGTTCAACATCACAAGCACCATGATTCAGTTATTGCAACTCAAGGGATTATTCAGTGGACTATTAGGCGATGATCCGAATATGCATCTGATCAACTTTATTTCTACATGCAAGTCATTCGACAATCCTGGCGTTGGACAGAATGCAATTCGATTGTGCCTATTTCCATTGTCTCTATCTGGGGAGGAAACTCTATGGTTGAACGGGTTAACTCCTGATTCTATCACTAATTGGAGGCAGTTGAAAGACGTTTTCCTAGAAAGATTCTTTTCGCCATCCAAAAGAGCACAATTGAGAGATAAAAATCAGCAACTTTCGGCAGCTTCCAACCGAAGCTCTTCATGAAACATGGGAGAGGTTCAAGACGAAGCTAATCCGTTGCCCAAACCACCATATGACCAATGTTCACCTAATGGAGATACTATACAGATCCTTGAATTCAATAACTAAACCAGTGGTGGATAATGTGGCTGGAGGATCTTTTATGGACCTCACCTTTGGTCAGGCAAGCAATATGCTAGATCAGATGACGAAGCAAAGTAGTGCTTGGCATACCAGGGATTCGGAGGTAGCAAGCCCCACTTTATCTATTGGCATGACTGCAGACCAAAGGAGAAGAGAAGAAGAACGTGATCAAGATATGGCGCACCTGAAAACACAAGTGGATCTTCTTACAAAACATCTATTATCAGGGAAGACCGAAAAAGTCAAAGCTGTTGCGTCAAAAGGAAGAGACAAATCTGATTCGAAAGAAGAGGCTAACTACTTAAACAATCAGGGGGGTTTCTGAGGTAATACCCAAGAAAACCAAGGTCGGAACTATTATGATAAATCTGGAAACAAGGACCAAGGTAGTTGGAAGAACAAAAATGACAAGAGTGGTTTGTATATTCCCCAAGGAAGACGTGACGCCACTATATCTAGTTCTGGAAATATGGAAGATATGATGGCTAAACTGTTGAAAGGAGTGGAAGCAACCAGCACGGGAGTAACGGAGGTAATAAATGATTTGTCCTCAATGAAGCAATTGGTTGACTCATATTCCACTTCAATAAAGAAAATAGAGCAGCAATTGAGCCAACTTTCCGCAGCACTCAATCAAAGAAAGGCTGGCACTTTACCTAGAGACACTGTGCAAAATCCAAGAAATGATGTATCATGCATGGCTATTACTACTCGAAGTGGTAAGGTGCTGGAAACTTCATCCAAAGGCAAGCAAGTGGTCAACAATATAGCGGACAAAGATGATAAGGCTAATGGAGAAAACGCAGTAGATGCCAACCACGACGTCCATGACGTCACACCGAGTATAGTGCAGCCTGAAAAGACTGAAATACGGAAGCAAGAGGAGAAGACAGCCGTAGAGAAAACAATCCCACTTCCACCACTACCTTTTCCCCAAAGATTGAAAAAGATTGCGGATGATACAAGATTCAGCAAATTCATGACGATGTTAAAGCAGCTGACCATTAATGTTCCGCTGGTGGAGGCACTCGAACAAATGCCTGGGTATGCGAAATTTATGAAAGATCTTTTGACAAAGAAGTGGGCAGCAAGCTATGAGTTGCAAGATACTGTGCATCATTGCAGTGCAATTGCTACTCGATCACTAGTTCAGAAGAAGGCCGACCCCAGTGTTTTCACTATTCCATGCACAGTTGGTTCTTTAAATTTGCCAAGGCATTATGCGATTTAGGAGCCAGCATCAATTTGATGCCATTATCTATTTACAAAAAGTTGGGGTTGGGTGATCCTACTCCAACCAATATAAGGCTCGTAATGGCGGATAGGTCGGTAAAACTACCTGTTGGTATTCTATGTGATGTATTGGTAAAGGTTTCTTCATTCATCTTTCCGGCAGACTTCGTTATTTTGGATTGTGGGGCAGATTCAGAAGTTCCCATAATCTTGGGGCGCCCTTTCCTTGCAACAGGAAGTGTGCTTATTGATTTAAGAGCTAATGAGCTTTTATTCCTGATAAATGACGAAGTAGTTTGCTTTGATGTGTGTAAATCAATGAAGCAACCCAAAGAGCTGAACGTATTCTCGGTGGCTGATGTTTACTTTGATGATGAGAAAGAATTACTTAAAGAGGAGCAAATTATTGATGACCCATTGGCGGTTGTGCTCATGAATGTTGAGCATAAGGATGCTGAAAATTATGAAGAAACTATTGATGCTCTAACAGGATTTGGGTCATATCCTCATGCTCCCAAAAAGTTGGACCGTGATCTCAAAAATCGACCCACACCACCAGCTAAACCATCTATTGAAGAGCCACCCACGTTAGAATTAAAAGAGCTGCCTAGCCATTTAAAGTATGCATTCTTAGGAAACGGAAACACACTTCCAGTCATTCTGGCGGCAGATTTGGGTGAGCAGCAAGTTGCAGCTCTCATTGCTATTCTACGGAAGTATATAAGAGCCATTGGTTGGACCATCGCTGATATTATTGGTATTCCCCCTGGGATTTGTACACACAAGATTCAGCTTGAAGAAAATTGCACACCCACTATTGAACATCAATGGCGTCTAAATCCACCTATGCAAGAAGTGGTGAAGAAAGAAATTATTAAGTGGTTAGATGCGGGGGTAGTGTATCCAATCTCTAACAGTACATGGTAAGCCCGGTACAATGTGTTCCCAAGAAAGGAGGCATGACAGTAGTAGCGAATGAGAAAAATGAGCTTATTCCACTCAGACCCGTCACCGGATGGAGAGTATGCATGGACTACCGAAAGCTAAATTCATGGACGCTCAAAGATCACTTTCCAATGCCATTCATGGACCAAATGCTTGATCGATTAGCGGAAAAAGGCTGGTTTTGTTTCTTAGACGGTTATTCTGGCTATAATCAAATTTGTATTGCCCCTGAAGACAAAGAGAAGACAACGTTCACATGCCCATATGGTACGTTTGCCTTTAAACGTATGCCATTCGGGCTATGTAACGCACCAGCCACCTTTCAACATTGTATGATATCCATCTTTTCTGATATGGTTGAAGATACTTTGGAGGTATTCATGGATGATTTTTCAGTTGTGGGCGAGTTGTTTGAATCGTGTTTGGTAAACCTGAGTATGGCGTTGCAAAGATGTGTAGAATTCAACCTAGTGCTGAATTGGGAGAAGTGCCACTTTATGGTTAAGGAAGGCATCGTTCTTAGGCACAAAATCTCTGAAAAAGTAATTGAGGTTGATCGAGCTAAAATTGAAGTCATCGAGAAGCTACCACCTCCAATTTCCGTAAAGGGAGTTCGTAGTTTCCTCGGGCACGCAGGTTTCTATCGGCGGTTCATCAAAGACTTCTCCAAAGTGGCTAGTCCATTATGCAAACTTCTGGAGAAAGATCCAAAGTTTGACTTCAATGAAGATTGCTTGAAGGCATTCGAATGCCTCAAAGGGAAGCTAATTGCAGCTCCTATCATGGTAGCTCCAGATTGGTCCCTACCGTTTGAAGTCATGTGTGACGCCAGTGGGGTAGCTTTAGGCGCTGTACTTGGCCAGAGAAGGGAAAAGTTATTCCATCCTATCTATTATGCGAGCAAGGTCCTGAACGAAGCCCAAAAGAACTATACTATCATAGAACAAGAACTCCTAGCGGTTGTGTATGCTTTTGAGAAGTTTCGTGCTTACTTGTTGGGAACCAAAGTGATCGTTCATACAGACCATGCAGCTCTGAGATACCTAATGACGAAGAAGGACACAAAGCCGAGGCTAATTCGATGGGTATTGTTGCTGCAAGAATTTGATTTCGAGGTAAAAGATAGAAGGGGTTGCGAGAACCAAGTGGATGACCATCTATCTAGACTTGAGAATGAGCATATGGCGCAGCCTGAAATCGAGATTGATGATGCATTCCCTGACAAGAAAATCTTAGCCACGATAATGGAAAAGTTACCATGGTAAGCCGAATTTGCGAATTTTGTGGTAAGTAATGTCATACCTGCAAATTTATCTTTTCATCAAAAAAGGTAGTTTATGCATGATATAAAACACTACTTTTGGGATGAGCCATATTTGTTTCGACGATGCGCGGATGGTGTTATTCGGCGATGCATATCCCATGTAGAGGTGCCTAATATATTAGAAGCATGTCACACTTCCCAAGTTGGAGGACATCACGCAGGTAATCGGACAGCAAGAAAGGTATTGCAAAGTGGATATTATTGGCCGTCGATATTTAGAGATGCCTACGAATTTGTGAGAAAATGGGACCAATGTCAGAGACAAGGTGCGATTTCAAAACACCATGAGATGCCCATGTCGAAAATTCTTGAAGTCGAGCTCTTTGATGTATGGGGTATTGATTTCATGGGTTCATTCGTAAATTTGTTCGGAATAAAATACATCCTAGTCGTTGTAGATTATGTTTCAAAATGGGTTGAAGCAGTAGCGTTGGCCGACAATGAGGGAAAGCGTGTTGTAGCATTATTGAAGAAGAATATCTTCTCCCGCTTTGGAGTACCACGTACTATCATAAGCGACGGAGGATCTCACTTTTGCAACAAGCTATTCAAATCCGTGTTGGCAAAATATGGTGTCAAGCAACATAAGGTAGCCACACCTTATCACCCACAAACTAGTGGGCAGGTAGAGGTTTCCAATCGAGATATCAAGCAAATCCTTGCAAAGACGGTAAATGCTAATAGGAAAGATTGGTCTCGGAAGCTGGACGATGCACTATGGGCTTATAGGACTTCATTCAAAACGCCAATTGGCATGTCCCCGTACCAACTAGTTTATGGGAAGGCTTGTCACTTACCCATTGAGCTCGAGCATAAAGCATTATGGGCGTTGAAGCGATTGAATTTGAATTGGGATGATGCAATGAATCTGAGATTGGAGCAGCTGAACGAGATGGATGAATTCCGACTACATGCTTATGAAAGATCAGACCTATACAAAGAGCGGATGAAAAAGTATCATGATCAGCGGATTGTTCAACGAAACTTTCAAAAGGATGATATGGTACTACTCTTCAATTCCAGATTGAAGCTATTCCCAGGTAAGTTGAAGTCCAAGTGGTCTGGTCCGTACAAAGTTAACCAATTCTACTCGTCTGGAGTAGTTGAGTTGAAAGACAATAATGGTATTGTCTTCAAGGTGAATGGACAACGAGTAAAACCTTATATCGGTCCTCTCGACTCAATAAATTATATGGCCATCACTTATCTCGACGAAGTCTAAGTACTCGAGGTAACTATGTCGTGCTGCGATAATAAATCAAGCGCTAGATGGGAGGCAACCCATCGTTTTACATTTTTTTCCTTTCTTTCGTTCTATTTCGTGTTTGCCTTTGATAAATAAAAATCCAAAAGAAGAGTCATGCCACGACCAAAACTAAGGCGCTAGATGGGAGGCAACCCATCGTTCTAATCGTGTTTGTTGTCTTTGAGCAAGTGTAGGTACAAGAGGCGTAAACAAGGAGATTAGTTCCAAATTTTGATTTGGTCGTATTGCATGTTGAAGGTGGTAAGTTAGTAATGAAGAAGCAAAAGGCTATGGATTAGGCATTGCTTATGAAAATATAGGCAACAAACAAGGCTAGGCCTATGTAAAATTAGGCCACGAAAAAGGCAAGGCCTATGCTATGGCCTAAGCTCTCGGAATCTAGTGTGCCATAGCATAGGCGCCGCCCATGCCCAAGTATGCCATAGCAAAGGCGCCGCCTATGCCAATGCCTTTTGTCTCTGAATCTCATATACTATGCAAAAGGCGCCGCCTATGCCTAACAATGCCATGGCATAGGCGCCGCCTATTCTCAACAATGCTTTGCAAAAGGCGCCGCCTATGCCAAGCATAGGCAAAGCTTTAGGCGCCGCCTATGGTCACTTCTTGTCTTCAAATCCGATTTTAAATGGGTCAAAACCCGACCCAAGCCTCTCCTATAAATAAGAGACTTAGTCTTTGACCAAAAACACATTGCAAACCTAGCATAAGCGCCACCTATAGTCTCCAAATCCTCTCAAAAATTTTCCTTTTGCTCTTTCAACTTTGCAAGAACATCATCCAAAGGCATCAACCAAGTAAGTACTTCTTTGTTCTTCATTTATATTCCGTAAGTACTACACTACTACGCATATTAAGAATCGCTAAATCTTGAAGTAGTATTGGTGATTTAAATGTGGTTGATGTGTTGTGATACAACTAAGTGAGTGAAAGAATACGTAAGAATGATCTTACCATGTTTCCGACTTGAATTTGATTTTTGATGCACTGTAATACTTTTGCGGAATTAACATGGTCAAGAAAATTGCATAATCTTGTCAATAGAAATCTTACATGTTGGAATGACTTGTTCCTCGAGACAAGAATTATGGTTGACTACCAATATATGAGGTTGTGATTATTTCTAGATGCTATACCTTGATTCAATCACTATGTAGTAAGTCTTGATATATCAAACATGAAAGTATTGCCAAGGTCACAAGAAGTCTGACTGCACTGATTTTATTGTTGGAATATAGCGCCTAAAACGTATATCGATGAAGTCTGAGTAATCGCCAACTTTCACTTTACTAGTCTGTACCAACAAACTAAGTGTGGGGTGGTGCCACTACTGCTTGTTTGTTGATTGTGTCCGCCGAGATGATGCTAACATGACTATTGTTTTAATCTCAGGTACAATGGCACCCAAAGCAAGACAAGGCAAAGATAAAGCAACCACTTTACAAAAAGTCAAGAAAAGAGGACGAAAAGAGCAAGGAGAATCCTCCTCGCAGCAAATACCTCGCCGTATGTTCGGAATAAAATGGGTACTCGAGGAGGAAGGAAAGGAATGGTATAGGAACAATAAAGAGAAAAAATATGTTCATATGGATTTGATAAACAAGGAGAGCCTAGCAAAGAAAGAACCTCGTATGTTGGCCAAGATAATGGTGTTACATCTTGATTTCATCTTTCGAGATATGGGAGAGTGCAATCTCGATTTAACACGAGATAGAGTGTGCTTGGTGTATGCATTGATGACGAATGTCCCTATCAACATTGGAGCAATTATTCGATCTACAATGCGTAAAGCTAGGATACACAAGAGGTTTCACTTCAGCTTTGGCAATCTGTTGACTGCAATATTGAGGAAGGAGGACATCGAAGAGGAACCTGCTGATCATAAACTCCCTCACAACCCGAAGAAGGTTGACCTCTCAAAGGTTAAAGATGCTGAAACCACGCATGGCGTCAACCTTACCACTGCAGAAAGGCATGCTCGGGATGAGAGTTTCTTTCGCCATCTTTATGGCATGACTCGGTTTACAATGATGAGTGGAGGTCGTGTTCCAACTGCTGCAGAGCTCCAACAGCTGGATTATGACTACCCATTGAATGAGCATGCAAGGGCGATGTGTGGAGTAGGTGGGTACTTTGAGGAACCTCTTAAGGACGATGTGCCAACCGATGATGATCGCAGAATGCCAGACTCCGACGTGGAAGAGAATTCTGATGATGACGACTCCAATGATGATTCCGACGAAGGGGGTATGACCCCAGACATAGAGGAGGAGTCCGACTAACCATGTTTTTCTTATTTATTTTCCACTGAGGGCAGTGTGTCCCGTCTAAGTGTGGGGTGCTGGTATTTGCATGCTATACTTCCTTATCTTTATTTGCTTATTTATGTGTGTTTTGCTTATTTATGTTTGTTTGTTTTAATTTTTTTTAGAATTTTTTTTTTTACAAACTTTGCATAAAATTGTTCTGATAGGCAGCATAGTATTATGACAAGAGTCTGTGATAAAATCATTACTATTGAGATGTTTAGGCTCTAAGTGTGACTCACTGTGATAATTTTGTGGTTTAATTCCTTCATACGTTGGGTCAAAAGTCTGTATTGCTGCCAATAAAGTCAACCATGTGTCTTGTGTGTGTGAGATGATAGTATATTCTATGTTTGTGGCTGATGCTAGAACTTGCCTGGTATGTATGTAAAGCAAAATAAAGAGTGTGAGTTCAGGAGATGATTTAGGCATTTCTTTGGCAACCTATGATTGTTTACCTTCATTTTACCTACCCATGGACATCATCCTAGATAACCCCCTTTGAGCCTTTAGCCTATTTTCTTTGACAGCCTTATATGTAAGCCTAATCCATTTTTTTTTCAAGATCATAATTTGATCCAAATTCCTAAGGGCTTTAAATTGTAAAGTAATGTGACAAAATAAGAGGAAATTGGGTGAGAATAGTGCCTTAGAATGGATTGGTGCTTGAATTTGTTATGAAAAATAATTGCTATCATAAGAGGTGTGTTATGAAAAGAAAAAGGAAAAGAAAAATAAAAAGTTAATTCTGTTCAAAATTGAAAAACAAAAGAGGTGAGAAAGGGTGGTAGATTAAAAGAAAGTAGAAAGGTTGTTTGAAAGAAAGTGTTAATGGCATAATGTGATGTATTAAAGCGCTTAGGAACATAGTCACTATTTCTGGCCAAAATAGTCCTACCCATCCCTTAGCCTACATTACAACCAGCAAAAGACCTATTTGATCCTAAGCTTAGAATTCTAATATTTAGTGGAGCATTACACTAAGGGCAAGCCTATGGTCATCAGTTGCAGCATATGAATTCTTTGTGAGAGCAAGAGCAAGGATACTCGTATAGCCATGTTTCAATAAATATACTATACTTGTGAGTGATTATGGGTAATATATTGTGAGACACAATGGTTGATGAGTTTTGGGTAGTTGTGTATGATTCTTTGTACCTTAACCTTTGAATACGAACTAACCATAATCACGAGTCTATATTAGAGGTTAAAATTGTTTCTAGTAATGATCAGAAAACTACTCTTTGTTAATGATTGCTATGCCTGTCTTGATGACTATTTTGTGTTGTTACTGTGAAACCCTAAGTAAATGTTTAGAAGGACATGATATTTTGTTCGAGGACGAACAAAGCTTTAAGTGTGGGGTGTTGATGATAGGCGAATTTACACTCCTAAAGTACTATATTTTACCCACATTTTAGCTAAGTTTTGAGGACAAAATATATAATTCATGCACTTTTAGTCGTTTTTCCTGTAATTGAGCTAACAAACGTGATTAGCAAGTTTTCAGGTATAAATGATGTAGATTTCAGCATTTTATGGATAACTTGATGCCAAAGGAAGCTTGATATCTTTATTGTGGTATAATAATAATGTCTATTGTGAGTTCCATCGCACTCATGAGTAGCTAAACTTCTCTGTTGGGGTTATGGAAGCCGTATGAGATACTATCTATTGCTATGAGTTTGTGAATTCGCGATACGTATGCTGCTTATATCATTATTCTCTTCATCTTAATGCAAATTCTTGTGGTTGCAAACGCATAGAATACGCCAGTATAGCATTAACTTGTTCGAAAGAAAAGTTATATGTCTGGAAAAGAGATAATGTCAGGGTAATAGGGCACCAACCCATGTTAAAAAGTTAGTGTCGTAACTGGATTAACCTCTTGGAGAATTTGTACCGTTAGATACACTTTAAGCTTGAAAGATTTAAAGTGAAATAGTCCTTGTTAGGTCGAAAGACGCTTGGATTTACATAGAATACAATTCTCTATAAGCACATGCATGCCTGAATTCCGCATAACTCATAGCCAATAGAGACGTATAACTCATAAGGTGGACATAACCCCAACTCTTAATTCTCATTAGTTAACATCGTATCAAACATTCTTTCTTCTTACTTTGCTAATTTCCATTTTTACTCTATTATTTTGGTTACACGTTACAATCCCCCCTTTTTACGAGACTTTCACCAAAAGTCTAATAATCTTTGCTTACTTATTGACCGGCTATTCCCTGTGGGATCGATACCCAACCCAGTTGGGTTATATATTTGACAACGACCGCTTCACACTCTTACAAGAGCTGTAGATTGAGCGTTATCACTCGTAGTTTTCCCCAAATTGATGGCTAGTAATGGTAAGTCTTGTAATCTATTGATTCATTAAAGGATAAGGATAACTAATATCGACTTCACGCTGTGTTATCAATGAATTATAGAACTAATGACTACATGTCTATGCTATAACAATGTTTCTTTATGTTAAATTATGGTATAGGTATTTGGAAATGGATTTTGGTATTGAGCTATGACGGGATTGAGCTGCCTGCGGTTTTGGTCAATTGATGGAATAGTTGTGCTTTATTGTATTTTTGTTGTATTCTTTGGTGTACTCTCCGGTGGTATTGGACGCCGTGATGAGTTCTTGTTTGATATTCTTTTATGTACTCTCTGGTGGTATGGGACACCATGATGAGTTCTTTGTTATGCTCTCTTTTGTGTACTTTCCGATGGTATGGGACGTCGTGGTAAGTTCTTATGCTTATTTTTCTAAATATGGTTGATGATGATTATGGCAAGTAGATGCTTTGCTATTGTGTATATGGTTTTACTCTTTCGACATGATATTCGGTTGTTATGGTAATTATAGAGTATATTGAGATAGTATGTCATGTTATTGATTTAGTAGTATAGATGTTGTTACAGTGGTATCAAAGTAGATTCAGGTTCGGTCCTATCCCTTGACTTTAAGGGGTTGTTTGGTTTGAAAATGGTTGTCCCGGGATAACTAATTATCCCGGGATAAAATAAAAGAACACATTTTTTTTGTTTGGTTGGAGGGATTAATACAACCCGGGATAACTTATCCCACCATTTACCCCTTAGTCCCAGGATAACTTATCCCATATACATGGTGGGATAAGCTATCCCGGGTAATCCTAGGATAACTAATCCCGGTATTAGTTATCCCGGGATACCCATTTTCAAACCAAACGGCCCCTAAAATTATTGTCTTACTTTATATCGTCTTTATATTATATTTGAACTTAGTCGGCCAATGATGCCTACTGAGTACCCGTGTTTTGGTACTCATACTATACTTTTGTAACTTTTTAGTGCCGACCCAGGTTCTAGTTGCCGCCATTGAGCTAGTTCGTACGAGTTGACTATTCGAAGATAGTGTGAGCTCTTAGAGAGCGAGTTACCCTCTTTCCTCTCTATCCTTATTTGTCTTTTGCTTTTGAGACAAATGTATGAGATTATTTAAGACATTTTAGATTCTGAGATTGTAAATTCCTCTTGTCAAGTTTAGAAGCTCTTGTATTAATACTATCATGTCATGGGATTTTTGTTTGAATATCAGTTATCCTCAGTTGTGAAATGTTGTTGTTATATATTGAGTTCACATATAGGGTCCATGTTGGACGTCCTTACCAAAGTAACCCATTGAAATAGCTCTAGGTTATGGTATCAGCTTACCTACCGGTGGGATGTGGTAGGTGCCATCATGACTCCAAACGGGGCCGTGACACCTATATTTCATGGTATGTGCTAGGTGTGCAGAGCGCAGAAGTGATCTGTAGGTACAAATCGATCCACATAAATTTTTCAGATCGCTACCTATTGATAAAATAAGTATAACTTTCTACTCCAAAACTGAATTAATAAATGGTTAGTGGCATTGGAAAGAATACCTGAAGGCCTTTATTTGATGGTTCTAAGACGTAAGACTCTATATATCCTTGTATTTAAGGTTATTTGAAGTTGTCCATAGTAAACTTTTATATAGAAATTCAATCGATAAAGAAACTTTCAACTTAACTTTGTGCTAGAGGTTCCTTATAACCTTAATTCATATCTAAAGATCTTCCCATACTATGGAATTTATCTTATGTCCTAATTCAAGTTTTAAAACACCAAATTTGGGTCTATACGCATTCAAAGAATAACTTGAATCAAAGTTAAAAAATTTGGAGTGTTACATTTCCATACCGACTTGGTAAACTCTAGATCGGGTTATTAAGATGTATCAGACCATAGGTATTGGCAGAATTCAATATGACACAAATCCTAGCCTAATTACAGCCACATTGAGTTTATACAGAGTAAAGGTGAAGTAAAAATAATAGACAAAGAGGCAACTAGAGTAGTTGATGAATCAAATTATGCCTTTTGGTGAAGTCTAAGATTTCAACTTTAGATACTAAATAATGATATTAATGATTTATAGGGATAACAAGGTTGTATGGATGGATCTGATCTACACATTAAATAAGAGACTAGCAGCTCTACACTCATCTGAGTTGATGAAGCTTTTTTATGAGCTTACATAGTTATGAGTGGTGGTTGTAGAGTTGTGGACCTGACATGCTTCTATAATATCGTCACCGACCATTCCACCTATCGAGGATGAGCATAATGATGACATCATTTTTTACCTATTTACATATGAGGCATCCTCAACTTATAGAGAAAAAAGGGAGAGGGGTGATGATGATATTAATGAGAGAAACCTACAAAGGGAACAGAGATATTTGTGAAAGATATATGTATTTCCCAATAAGTCTCCTTATATAAGATAGAATGGAGTGTGAAGGAGGCTCTTAAGTGGGAAAGAGAATATCTGGGAGTGAAACACGTTATGGTTCCAATGTTATTTTAGGAGATGACTTTTTAGGGAAGTATCATTCTTTGAAAATGTTGGTCACTAGCACTAAGACTGTTGTTGATCCATTGAGTTCATCAGCAGTTGTCGAGTCTTAAGCTGCACCTGCAGCCCACACGTCTTCACCAAAGCCAAGCACCTAGGGATAAATAAGTATATTCCAACCTCTTTTGATTTTTTTAATCTGATGAATTGTGAATAATGCATGCTTATTTGATAAGGGTGGGGTACTACTTGGGGTCTATTTTGGAACCTGAGGTTTTATTGTCATATCTCTTTTATCTTAGGTATTCTATCTAGTAGAACTTGTATGTTTAAGATGTTTTAAGTTATTTAAGTGTTTTTTATGTCTTGTTTTGTGTTAAGTAGAATAAAAATAGGAGAACTTAGTGTAGTCTAGACTAAAACTAAATGGCACATGGAGATATGGTTTTTGATGAAAAATGGAGATCCCTCCAATTTTGTTCTGTGCTTTCTTGCTTTATTATATTAATTGTTCTAGTTCTTTGCATGATATTATGTATGTAGATGTGATAATCATTGATTAAGCTAGGGAATGAACCAAATATTTAGTGGTTGATAGTGCAATCTTGTATCGTGTATGAGAGAGGTATTGGTTCGGTTCTTACTTTGTGTCTACCATCTAGAACTTGCCCAATTAGTCTTGCTAATGTCGTAGGATAGTTGTTTAGGAAAGGATTATACATTATTATTGAAAGAGTCCACTTAAGCCTAAATGACCTACCAAGTAATGTAACAATCACTAAATCCCTTACTTTAAGCCTAATAACCTTTTTGTTAATTAGCCTATTCAACTTCCAAATTTTTCTTTGAATCTCTATTTTATCCCTAGTCCCTCTTGGAAATTGTAACCTCAACTTAGGTAAATCAACTAAGTTGAGAGTGGATATTGTAGGAATAAATGACAAGAAGGGTTGGGTATGAAAATAAAAAAATTATTAGCAAAAAGAACGTGTGTGTGTGTTATGCTGAAAAGAAAAGAAAATAATTAAAGAAAAATGAAAAAGAAAGAAATGAAAAAAATAATGAAAAATATATTGAGAAAAAATAAATGAACGACACTTGTGGTTGAAAGTGAATAATAGAAATAAAAAGGGGAGAAAAGGTGAAAGATTGGAGCGGAATAAAGCTAGTATAGTGTCAAAAAGGGTTGAGTCACTTATCCCAAATCTACCTTACGCGTTCCCAAGCCTATATTATAAACTGAGTAAAGTCTTATAGTGATCCTGGTCCAACCATTCAAAAGAGAGTTCAGAAAATAAGGGCAAGCCTATGGTATGTATACATGCATTATTTGAACTTCTTTGTCAGGATGAGTGCATTCATATTAATCCTGATCTTATTGAATACTATATGCATGGGACTTTTTTATGGTGAATAAACAAGGGTAACACTGTTGAATGTTAGTTGTTAGAGTGATTGTCCTATGTGTAGGAATAATTGTCTATTGATATCATAATTTCATCCATAGATCATTTTTGTGTCAATTTGATGATTTGGATTGCATGCAACTTTTTTCTAAACATTATATAAAAGAGAGAGATTAAATTTATGAAATATATGTTACCAATTGCCACATGAATGTCGTAGTTTTCATAGATTTCTTTTACTTAAGCATCATGATAGTATAGTTATTTTTTTGTTGCATGAGGACAAATAAAAATATAAGTTGAGAGTGTGATGTACCATGATCTTATCATACTTTAAATGCTTAAAAGATTAAAATATTGTACATCCTTAAGTGTTTTTTGGTAGATATGATGTTTTTTTATGCTCTTGTGTAGTAAAATAGGTTTTGAAAGTGAAAAAGGAAAATATACTGAAAAAAGCTAAGTGTGGTTCATATAGACTTGTGTATGAATCGTCAACTCATTGCATGAGTTGTACTAAGGCATATACTAATGAACAAAGATTATGTAAAATCAAAGTTAACACCATGACTAGTTCAATGACTCATGAACAAAGAGTACAAGTTGTACAATCATCCCTACAAGGATTTTAGAAGAGGTAAAGTTAGTCCCAATAGAATGAGTCCATGACTCATGAAGAGAAACAATTGATTCATACTATTAGCCATAGTTGGAGTACTAAAGATATGCAAAAATTGCAGGTATAACGAGTCAACATACAACTCATAAAGTGAACCCACAAGTCATCCTGACCCATTCTTGTTCTTAGAGCCATAAGAAGAATCAATTGAAAAGATCCAAATTATACCTAGGGAGCGCGAGTCAATGCATGAATCATACATCAAGACAATGATTCATACAATGAGTCATGAAAACTTGGAGAAATTGGCACATCTTAAGACCATGGATCATACCCTGTTCAACATGAGTCGTGATCCCAACCTAAGACTCGTGGTACACTGACGGACATGCAATTCCAGTTTGTTTAGGATAGGTTTTGTTTTGTCTTTAAATACTTAGGTTTTGATTTAGAGGTTACACACTTTTTCACTTAGGGAATGCATTGTAATAGTTTGATATTATTTTTTATTTGGTTTTTGGAGAAATTACACACTTTGATTCTTGATTATTTATTGGTCTTTTATAACTCAAGAATTTTGAATTTCTTCTATTCTCGTCCTATGTTTACCATTATGATTTTTTTTACAAATTCTAGTTATGATCTTGTGAATATGAGAAGCTAAATCTCATAATTAGGGTTATGGAAACCATGAATTAGCAAAGTAGGTTAAAGTATTTAGTGATTCTTGAATAGTGTTCATGCATGAATTGTTCTTTTCTTTATATTGATTGTTTATTTAATGATTATAAATGTTAGAACCCACCTTAATTCTTATTTTCTTGACCATAGAGATAAAGAATCAGAAAAGAGATTAACAAAGGAGATTTGAGGCTACCAATCCTCATACAATAGCTTGAGCCTTGTTTAGGAAAAGCTATTTTGAGATCAAAGGTAAGGGTTGATAAGCAAACACACATAGACCTAACTAGTGAACAAGTTAAATTCATCTAATAGGGGCCAAAAGTCGTTTGGTGAACCTAACTTACCGATTTTGCATGCTAAGCACCAGATAGATCACTAGTATGCCATGCATTCTGAGTTATAAAATCATAGGGAACACAATTCTAGTCCATTCTCATTGATTATTACAAATAGTAAATTGATATTTTGTGCTTACTTCAAGAATTATAAATTGCTACTTGTTACCACAAACCCCTTTTGACACTCAATTTGCCCTCCACATTTTGAATTAATTTTGAGTTTCTTTAGTTTCAAACAAATTTGAAATTACTATTTGATTAACATGATTTTGAAGTAATTTTAGGCCTTTTGTGGTTTCTAGGTGATGTATGTATGTATGTGTGTGTGTGTATACATATATATAAAGAAAATTAATTAAATAGGAAATAAATTTCATCTCGACTTTGTCTAAATTAATACAATTTGGTCATTTTAGTAACTTAGAATTGGCTAAAATTATTAATAGAGCTTTCCTCCCTATTTCCTCCATCAGACTTATCTAAGCTCAAATCCTTAATTTGGCCATTTTAGTACCTTAGAATTAGCTAAAATTGTTGGTATGGATTCCCTCCCTGGACCTATCTAAGCGAATTAAATCCTTATACCTTGACCTATCCTAAATTTCAATTCCCTTTTAATTGTGTTCCTCCATAATCAGCTATACATACTCCATAAAATAAAATTTCCTCCATATTGCACTCTCCTATATGCACCTAAAGTATTCACAAAGTGTAATCTGCTTTCCTAGTACACATCAACACACCCTTTATCTCCCTCTTCGTCTCTCTCCTTCGAACAAACACATTACCCCTTCTGTTCAACAGCTACCAATCATAGCATCAACAACAACAAAATGACAATAAAATCATCTCCAATCTATTAGATCCTCCATTCTACTTTGTATGTAATTGATGTGATATATATATATATATATATATATATATATATCCAAGTTCTTTCTCTAAAAATTCCCAATGGTATTATCTTGCTTTTCTTGATTTAAATTTCTCCTAAAAATCATCGAATTTGTACCAATTAGTACATATTCATGCATTTGATACTGGTCGCGAAAGGAATTTTGGATTTCCTTCAAAATTCCCAACCTCGTTTACCCTATATTATATGAATTCCTATATGAATCAAGGGATTCATGAGATGTCAAACCCCATTACCATTTTGAGATTTAAAACCTCAACGGTTTTCTTGATACCCCTTTAATTTCCCCTCCCCCTCCCAAATTCATGTTGAAATACTCTTATAAATAGCGACATTTACAAAGAGATAGAGGAGAAGCTTTTGGAGAAAAAACAAGGGTTCCAGAGATTCCTTCTCTAACTTGATATAACCACAAGTTTTTAAGATAAAAGTGAGAATTCCAACATAAAACCTTATTCTCCAGCAAACTAAAAAGATAGAATTAAACTCTTGTGGTGAAGGTTCATTGATTAAAGTTTGTTAGCCCCATTCAATGCTAAAAAATAGGAGGCCCTAATCCTTAAATCAAATCTTTCAAAGATGTAACAACCCTTATTGTGATTTTTATTTTTTTATGTTTTGACCATTTTACCCTTTCCTGTAGTGGCTATATGTTATTTGTGAATTCTAAGGTTTATGAATTGTGGGGTTGGTTGGCATGATCCCCGATGAATTTGGGAGTGATTTGAGTGAGTTTGAAGTCCTTAGAGACTTTAAAGATGGTTTGTTTGACTTCAGTCAACATTTTATGATCCGATCATCAGATAGTGATTTTGTTAGTTTGATTAGATCCAAAACATCGATTTTAGATTAGTAGCATAGTTAGTTCAGGTCCCAATACATTATATTGTGTTTTGACCATTTAGATGAAAACTACTAAAATAAGCTTAAAAGTAGTACCGGAGGCTAATTCATTGTAAGCAATCTCTTTTCATTAATCTATGGTTCCATTAAGTTTGGACAATCAGATTAGCCTAGTATAATTATTAGTTTATTTTTGTGGGGTCCAGATGAATCCCAAAATTTCAAATAGTGAATTGTTATTCTGGTACAAGACAAATCCTTCGCAATGCAAAGAAGGAAAATACTCTTCATCATAAACACAATGATGGGACTGCATTCATGAAGGGTTTTCCTCCTTGATCGTCATATTTTCAGTTAAGGACTATGTTCGCAAAGGGTATTTTAACTCGGGACCGAGTTGACTTTCATCGCATTTGTGATGTTTTGACACTGATCGTGAGACTTAGGTCAAATTAGTATTCGTATTCACAACCTAGCGCTCATGTTTGTGAAGATTGTGTTATGCCTTGGTAGATTTTAAATCATTTTCTCAACAAAAACTCCATTTTTATCATTATTAGACTTTAGAAGCTCGACTTTTGATGATTTCAAGGGGGGGGGGGGGGTTCATCAGTCATGCTTGAGTAATCTCTAAACTCCTATTTTTATCATTGCATATTTATTTCATCTTCAAAACAACTTCAAAGATTTGATTTCAAACTTGAATTTTGGGGCTTTTACTTGATTAAGTATAAAATTAGTTTTTCATTAATTTAAATCCAATTTTAACTCATTTTCAATTGGATTTTTAGATTTAGACTTCTTTTGATTTGTTGAACATGATTCTTAGATAAAATTCTAGATTTATCCTTTTTAATTTTGAGTCAATTTTTAGATATTTTTAACCTAGAATAAATATATCCTATATAGGCATTGTTGAACTCCTTTTAATATGTATAATGCACTTTTGATAGATACAGTCCATTTTGAGACAGCTTGTGAGAAAAGGATATGCATTGAAAGGTCTAGGTTTAGATTTGGGCTTTTTGAGGTAGGTTATGGCTTATATTTCTTCAGATTGGATTGGTGTCACGACCCGATTTATAAGTCCTGATGATAACTACTTTATTCCGCCAGTAGGTATGCCGAACCATAGCCCAAAGCTATAAGCAATAGGCTAACTTTGTGGGAAAAAAGCCTAAAAGACAGAAATCAATAATTAAAGGCTTATAATAACAATAAGACAGTCATAATAGTCTAATAGATAAATTAAACATCAACAATCATCCCATGACCTAGTATTGTCGGTAAAAGATCTACTACAAATGGAACATAAGTATTGAAATAGTCAAATACAAGCTGTCTCAAAAACTGAAGGACTGGACAGATAATAGAAGGAAAAAGGGGAAACTCTAACTCCGAGAGCTCACCGTATATCTGAAATCAACTCAATAAGAACATCACATCAGCGGCGGCTACTAATACTTGAATTTGAACCAAAAAGTTACAAAAGTTTCGTATGAGTACCAAAACAATGAGTACTCAATATGCATCATCAGACGACTAAACTGAATCATGATAAGATACAAGATAAAATAAGCTTTGTCAAGGTAATAGGGCAAACCTAGAAATAATCTCCAACACAGTAAATAAATAATCAAAAGTAAACATAGTAATGAAAGAAAGCATAATTAATACCACAATGCTAGCCCTCATAAGTTAGTAAGTGCGGAAAATTAAATAACCCAATGCGGCTCCCCATAAGCCTGGAGGGTACAATCAAGTAAAATAATTAACCAAAGATCCATAACTTTACTGTATATCAACTATAACCATCAAACCATCCATATCGCATCATATCACACCCAACTCTCAATGTTAGACTCAAACCGAAACTCATATCATTATCATAACATCCTTAATAGTATCAACATTGTAACATCATTTGCCAGACTTGATCCAAAACTCATATTATCAATACCATATCGATTGGTAGACTTGATCCGGAACTCATATTAATAATCCATATCAATGAACCATACCAAAAAAACATTTCAATAACCCATTCCAATAAACTATATCAATAAACCATACCAATAAACTATACCTATAAACCATACCAATAACCATATATATAAACAATACCAATAGACATATCTATAAACCATACCAATAACCATATATATAAACCATACCAATAACCATATATATAAACCATACCAATAATCATATCTATAAACCATCAATTTTTACCAGGAATTAGCACCAATTCCTAATACCAAACTAGTATAAACATTAAATATTCAATCTACTTAAAGTCCCAAAATAATAATTAGTAAGGGTATAACATGTGTACATAAGTCTAAATCTAACACAAGTCTTGGCCTAAGGAGGGCCTCAGGGACGTACTTCTAATTTTTGAAATATATTTTTAGGTAATTTCTACCTCGGACTAGGCTAAGGTATCTAAATTTACTTCTAGATGTTAAATAAGTCATAACTAGCCTTAAGATAGAAATCCCACCTAAAGCATGAGCGACTTAGTCATTTCCACTTAAAACATGAGAACTAGGTCAATTTCACCAAGATTACGGTTTCAAGGTAGCCTAAACAGTCCAAATAAGACTAATCATACCAATCATGCTTTCAATACCTAATCCCATCCAATTTCTAACATAATATCATATTTATACTATGAATTAGTTCAATCTATAAAGAAGGTAAGCCTAACCGGCCTAAACACCAAAAAAAAAGTCCAAAGAATTTACTAAACCACTGATGTCCCTTTTCGAGAAGCTTTCACAAGATTTTACACTATCAAAATCACAATCTACTCGTCAAAATGATAACAATGATACCCATATTGCACTACTGTACTTTATATCCAAAATTACGTAAAAACCTATTATGGGGCGGATTTGTGGAATCCAACTTTAAAAATTTTCAAAACATCCTTGTATGCTCAAGGAACATTTACCCTCAAGAATGGGTGAATTCTAAGTTCAAATGGTGTTACAATCAGCCCGCCAATATTGTAGGGATTTTGGGGAAATCGTGAGAATTAGCCAAGGAACTTGATGAAACTTACCAAGAATTTGAAGAAAAAAATATGTTAATCGAGTCTAGAACACTTTAAAATCACCCACTAATGATTCTCCCAAAAATTCACTCTTTCGAGTTCTACACACTTGAGAATAAGTGAAGAAAAAAATCGGGCTAAGTTGATCCAGAGACAAAAAGAATCCTACAACAGAATCGTAGGATGTCCAAACACGATTATGAAGCTCATCATGAGCTACCTCAAGATGATCCACAAGACTTGCCTCCAGTACCTCCTCAGGAAACAATAGTGCAAACCACTGAGTAGTTACTAGCAGAGGCTAATGTGAGGAGGGATAATGAGGTTGCCCATTGTGCAGCTCAAGAGGCAGATAAAGTGAGATAAAGACCGATAGCTGATCATCGAGAAAAACTTGATAAAGGTAGAATAGATAGAGCTTTCATAACCCTATTTTTTTAGTACTTGCCAGCTTATGAAGATCCATATCAAGAATTGGGGTATGTAGAGCCTATTGAGCTAGGAGATATCATTCCTTTTGCATTACCCCAGGGTATAAAATTTGACATTACTAGTGCTATGATTCAGTTGTTAAATCTGAAAGGTGTGTTTGCTAGCTTGCCGACTAATGACACAAACATTCACCTCATTAATTTTTTTTGGGATATGCACTTCATACATTATATATTTGGGGTGGATTAGAAAGCTTTTGAGACTCATGTTGTTCTCATTCTCTCTAACTAGTGACGCAATATTAAGGTTAGGGGAACTACCTTGTGGGTCCATTACTACTTAAAACGATTTGCAAAAGTTGTTTTTAGACCATTTCTTTCCTTTCTCCAGAATGCCATAGTTGAAGGACGAGATCTATAATTTTAGGCAGTTGCATTCTAAATCAATGTATGAGGCATCATTTTGGTTTAAGAAGAAGATGATGGTGCCTAATCAAAGAACTTTGGGGAGAAATTTGTTGGAGATTTTCTATCATGCCCTAAATACCAGTTCCAGAGCTATGGCAGATATAATTACTGGCGGAGCATTCATAAACCTGGGTTGGGATGTAGCATCAAAAATCTTAGGTCGAATCATTCTTACTAACCGGGGATAGCATACTCGGGAGGCAGAGATTACTGTTGGCACATATACAATTGATGTTTCCAATGAACCTAGAGCTCAGTGGCTCAAGAGGTTGCAAAGCCGAGGACAGAGATTGGGTTACTGATAAAGCAATTTTAAATGATGAATTCCAAGAAAGTGAATGTCGTGGGGGCACAAGGTAAAGCTTCTAGGTCATATAATTCTTATGTGGATGAATACTCAAAGCATCTAGATAGAGAGTTAGCAAGTTTTCAAGCCAAGGGCCAATTGTCTGCTGAAGATAATTGGAACTCGAGGCAAGGGAATTAAGGTCGGAACTACTCTAGGGATAGATATAGGGATTAAAACAGAGAAAGAGATGGTGACTTGAGGCATAAGGATGACTACTAGGAGAAGAGTGGGGCTTATGTTCTGCCAGGAAACAGAGATGTTGATTCTAGAATGGAGGCTATGTTTTCTAAGTTGGTAAAGGGTCATGAAAGTCAAGACAATTGACTTATGGTGATTAAGGTAGATATTTCAGGTTTGACCCAGAAAGGGGAATTGTATGCGACTGCGATCGAATGGCTTGCGTAGAAATTTGGCCAAATTCCAGCCATGTTGAATCAGAATCAACCGAACACTCTTTCGAGCAATACTGTGCAAAATCCAAAGAATGTCGGTCACTATTTAGTCATCACCACTCGAAGTGGTATGGCTACTATTGATACCCCTATGTCTGTGTTAATGAGCCAATGAATGATGTGGTTGATATTAATGAGGCACCCAAAGCAGAATGTAAAAAGTTGGTGACTAGTGGTGAGTCATCACAAATATCGATGGGTGTTTATAAGTGTGCTGAGAAGGATAACAGAAAGGGGATAAAAGTCGATCCTATAGTGAAAACTATGCCATGACCTCCCTTACATTTTCCTCATATAGATTGAAGTAGAAGAAAGAATAAGGGAAATATAAAAATTTTATCATTATGCTGAAAGAGTTGAGTTTGAATATCCCTCTTCTAGAAGCTCTCCAACAAATGCCTGGGTAGTACACAAAATTATAAAGGATTTGCTGACAAAAAAAAGAGCTTCCAGTATGAGGACATTGGTAGGTTGCATTATTAAAGTGTAATTACATCACGATCTTTGGCGTAAAAGAAAGGTAATCCCATAGTTTTCATGATTCTGTGCATCATTGGGACATCTAGATTTACTAGAGCATTATGTGACTTGGCTGCCAATATTAACTTGATGCCATTAGCAGTGTTCAAACAACTAGGCCTGAGACCTCCCAAACCAACGATGATACGATTATTTAGGGCATATCATACAGTGAAGAAGTCGATGGACATATCTTATGATGTTTAGGTAAAGATGGGTAACTTCATCTTTCCAACTGACTTTGTTAACTTGGATTGTGAAGTTGATTTTGAGATGCCAATAATTTTGGAGGGACCATTTTTTGCCACAGGTAGAGCATTGGTGGATATGGAGAAAGGGGAGCTTAAGTTCAAGATAAATGATGAGGAGGTCACATTCAATGTTCGCAGAACCATGACGCAGCCGACTGACATGAGGGTGATTTTAGGGATAAGCTGTATCGATGACCTTGAAGGACAATCCTTTATCTAAATTGATGAATTATGAATAATCAAGGTATCCACATTATGTCACGACGTTAATATAGGCTCTGCTTGGGAGGCAACCCAACGTATTGTATTATTTGTGCATTTTTATTAATTTGTGTTAGTATGATTGACGTCTGATCTACACACCTAAGGTGCCATAGGTATTTGATAATGTAATGTCATAGCTTGATTCACTTGTGTCACATTATTGGGCTACGTTGATTCACATAATTAATTTTGAAAAGTTAAAATATGAGGGGGTGATGTCTTTGAGCTGAATTTGAGATTGACTTCCATAGGTATCTTAGGCTTCTCTTGGTTAAGCATCGTTGTTATGTTTTTTTGTGTTTTTGTTGCTTGTGGACGTGCAAACTTTCTAAGTTGAGGGTATTGATGCACCATGGTTTCATGGCATTTTCGATGCTTAAAACTGAAAAATATACAAGTATTTAGGCTTTCTTTGGTAGATATGATATTTTTTTGTGTTGTGTTTTGCAGGAAACTAGGTTTTAGTACTTAAAATGAAGAAAAAGAGTCAAGACTGTAGAATGGTCCACTTACGATGCCACCTAGGTAGTGTAGGAAGGCGTAGGTGGGGTGGCGTAGGTTGCAGAAAGTCCAAGTTTAGAAAATCTAAAAGATAAAATTTTGACTGACACTTATGATGGGTCACTTACCGGAAGTAAATTCCATCTATGATGGCTACCTATCTAAGGTTAGCGGCAGAAACTGAAGGTTCATAGAAGCTGAAGATTTCAAAAGCTTCTGTCACCTATGATGGGCACTTACCTAGGATAAGTGCCACCTATGATAGATACTTACTTGAGATAAGTGGCTGCCGACCTAAGTTTTCTGATTTGATTTGGTTTAGATTTGTAGGGTTTTATGTAATTTATAAAGACTCTGTTGATGTTTTTTGTTAGCTTACGTAAAGTTTGGGTGAGATACTATATATCGACAGAAAGATATGAGAGTCCTCTTTCTAATGAAATTGGTTTCATCCAATTTGGATATCGGAGTAAAATGTTATGGTTGATCTACTTCAAACTATCAAAACAGTCCACCAAAGGACAGATTCGAGAATTATTTGATTTTTAGGAGCGTTTTGGTCATTCCCCCTCACCCAAAATCTGTCCATACCCTATATTAAAGCCTATTAGAGGCATTATATGTTATATTTCATTAAATTCCCTCAAAAAAAAAACCCGAAGCTCCTACATCCAACTTTAAGAACCTCCAAAGTTCAACATTAATTCTGCAAATTTATTCAAGATTCCAAGTTCCTAGTTCAAGAACTTCAAGAACCATCATTCAAAGGGATGATTAACATCTCAAAAAAGAGTATCGATCTAAAGTTCATCATTCAAGGTATGTGGGGTTTTTCAACAAGAACTCTCTTTCGTTCTTGTGCCCAAAAGTAATTTTCTTTACAAAGGCATGATTTTTATTTGATTTTTATGAATTTGAAGCATGAAGCCATATCTTGTGATGATTATTATGAAATCTTGATGTTTATAATTTTGAAAGATGAATTTACATGTGTGAAGATATAAAGCATGAATCTTGAACGATATTTATCATGATTTTGATATTTGGGTCGTGAATCCCCATTGGAAATTGTGTTTTTTTAGAAAGTGTGTGTTATAAGCACGTTGATGTTGAATATTTGAGATATTTTAAATGATTTGACATTTTGGTCTTAATGGAGTTGTTTTGAACTCGAGTGTGAAAGAAATCCACAATGTGGTTGATTTTGATAGATGAAAAGCGTGATGGCTCCCGATGTATATTTATATATTACTGAAATTGTTTTGTTGTGGATTGTCTTTGAAATGATCTGAGCTAAGTTTGAGATAAATCTTTAGCACCGAGTGGGAGGTATAAAGCGACCTTACTTCCCTAGAACTACATGCCCTCGTAGGAGTGAGCCTGAGGCTGATTTATATAGTGATCACTAGTTTGTGTGGATTTGATATCGATAGTCCTACTCTGATGGAAAGGATAGTACGGCTCTCCCTAACGTGGGTTGTACGTTAGACTCCATGTAGCTCACATGGTTTATATCGGTTATAGGATCTCCCAGTGTGTGTGTGTTTCCTTGTGTCTATGGTGAATGGTGAAATGATTTGAAAGTGGAATTGTGAAAGTTATTCTTTCGAAAGATTAAATGATATTTACATTATGAGAATTGATATTCTTGATGAACTGAAAGTGATTGACAAATTATATGATAACTCACATGTGTTATTATACTTATTTCATCCTCTCATGATTATGATGATTTTCTTCGGGCTATGTGAGTCTTTCATACATCCTGCATATTTCTTATAAATATTTATGATGATGATATTTCTAAAACTGCATACACCCCCATATACTCAGTTCCTTTCCATGGTATCGACCCACATCTTTGGATGTGGGCTGTATTTTCTCAGAATGTAGGTTCAGGTGCTCAGTTCCAGATTCGACAGTGATTCTTCAGGCACGCTGTTCTACATCCTCTGTCATGGTGAGTCCTCATGTTCCAAGGACGTGATGTCTGATGTTGGTTTCACGGAATTATTTATATTTGATAACTGAGTATGATTCAGTTGGGGCATGTCTCAATGGCTCACTGTTTTTATTAATTTTCTTAGAGGCTTGTCAGACTAGTATAGATGTTGGGAGTTGACTAATAAGTCGTATTTTGTTATCTTTCTAAAATTCTTTTATTTTTGGATGGATGTGGGCTGTATTTTCTCAGAATGTAGGTTCAGGTGCTCAGTTCCAGATTCGACAGTGATTCTTCAGGCACGCTGTTCTACATCCTCTGTCATGGTGAGTCCTCATGTTCCAAGGACGTGATGTCTGATGTTGGTTTCACGGAATTATTTATATTTGATAACTGAGTATGATTCAGTTGGGGCATGTCTCAATGGCTCACTATTTTATTAATTTTCTTAGAGGCTTGTCAGACTAGTATAGATGTTGGGAGTTGACTAATAAGTCGTATTTTGTTATCTTTCTAAAATTCTTTTATTTTTGGATGGTGATTACTCTGTTGATATTTGAGGTTTATTTATAAAAAACCCATTGATTCGTGTTGAACTGAATAAAAATGGCTCAAAGGGTTAGCTTGGGGCTACTCGTAGCCTCAAGCACCGTGTGACGCTCCGGGACCCTTTTTTGGGGCGTTACAAACTTGGTATCAGAGCCTAAGGTTTTAAGGTGTCCTAGGGAGTCTGACAAGCCGCGTTAAGTAGAGTCTTGATCATCGATGTGTAGCTCGCCACATCTATGAGCAAGGGGCTACAAGATGTTTTAGGAAAAAGTATGATTCTTTCTTTCAGAAGTCTATCGTGCTTAAAGTGTCTCTCTCTGCTATTGATTCGTGCTCTCCTCTTTCAAAAATATGCCTCCACATTGAGCGAGAAGAAATAATGATGGTCTGGGAATTCTGTGTCACCCAAGAGTCATTTTATCTCTTACCTCAAAGCTAGAAAGCTTATTTCCAAGGGGTGTATTTACCATTTGGTTAGAGTCAAAGACACTAAGTCTGAGACTCTAACTCTCCAGTTTGTTAACATCGCCAATGAGTTTTCTGATGTCTTTCCGGATGATCTCCCAGGGATACCTCCTAATAGAGAGATAGAGTTCAGGATTGATCTTCTTCCCGATACTCAGCCCATTTCTATTCTTCCTTATCGTATGGCCCCTGCAGAACTTAAGGAGTTGAAATAACAACTCAAAGATCTACTAGATAAGGGTTTCATAAGGCCCAGTATTTCTCCTTAGGGTGCTCCTATGTTGTTTGTGAGAAAGAAAGATGACTTTTTGCATATGTTCATTGATTACCGCCAACTGAATAAAGTCACCGTCAAAAATAAGTACCCCCTTTCGAGAATATATGATGTGTTTGACCAATTGCAAGGTGCAAGTTATTTCTCAAAGATAAATCTTCATTCCGGCTATCATCAACTCAAAGTTAGGGAGTGTGACATCCCAAAAACTGCTTTTCAAACTCGTTATGGCCATTTTGTATTTCTTGTTATGTCTTTCAGGTTAACCAATACCCCAGCAGCTTTCATGGACCTTATGAATCAAGTGTTCAGACCATATCTGGATATGTTTCTCATAGTGTTCATCGATGATATACTGGTGTACTCCCGTAGTGAGGATGAACATTCTGATCATCTCCGAACTGTCTTGCAAACCCTTAGAGATCACAAGTTGTTTGTCAAGTTCAGTAAGTGTGAGTTTTGTCTAAGGTCAATTGCTTTTATGGGTCATATCATTTCTTCCAAGGGTATTAGAGTTGATCCCCAAAAGACCGAAGCTGTTAGAAATTAGCCTAGTCCTATTTCACCAACTGATATTCGAAGTTTCTTGTGTTTAGCTGGCTATTACCACCGTTTTGTTGAGGGTTTCTACTCTATAGCGTCTCCTATGACTCGGTTGACCCAAAAGAAAGTGAAGTTCTTGTGGTCCGAATCTTGTGAGAAGAGTTTTCAAGAGTTGAAGACTCGACTCATTTCAGCCTCTGTTTTGACTTTGCCTGATGATGTTGATGGTTTTGTGGTGTACTATGATGCTTTGAGAGTTGGGTTGGGTTGCGTATTGATACAGAAGGGTAAAGTGATAGCTTATGCTTCTCGACAGTTGAAACCCCATGAGAAAAATTACCCCACCCATGACCTTGAGTTGGCTGCTGTTGTGTTTGCTTTGAAAATCTGGAGACACTATTTGTATGGTGTCCATGTTGATGTTTTCACTGATCATAAGAGTCTGCAGTATGTGTTTACCCAGAGAGAATTGAACCTTAGGCAGAGACGATGGTTAGAATTATTAAAGGACTATGATATGAGTGTGATGTACCATCCGAGCAAGGCCAATATTGTGGCAGATACCCTAAGTAGAGTGTCCATGGGTAGTGTTTCGCATGTGGTAGAAGGTAAGAAAGAGTTGGCTCGTGAGGTACATCGTTTGGCTAGATTGGGGGTTAGGTTGTTTGACTCTGCTGAAGGTAGTATAGGGGTTCAGAGTAGTTTCAAATCCTCCTTGGTTTCGGAAGTGAAGGAAAAGCAATACTTAGATGCTAGTTTGGTCAGACTAAAAGAGTCAGTCAGGGACCAAAAAGTAGAGGTTTTCTCCCAAGGGGGAGATAGTGTGTTGAGATTGTAGGGCAGATTGTGTGTCCCGAATGTTGATGATCTGAGACAGAGGATTATGGCTGAAGCGCATGGGGCGCGATATTCTATTCATCCTGGTGCCACCAAGATGTACCGAGACTTGCGGGAAATATATTGGTGGAGTGGCATGAAGAAAGATATAGCAGCATTTGTAGCTAAGTGTGCAACATGCCAACAGGTTAAGGTTGAACACCAAAGACCTGGTGGTATGCTGCAAGAGTTTAGTATTCCCACATGGAAGTGGGAAGAGATAAATATGAACTGCATGATTGGTTTACCTCCTTCCCGAAGCCATCATGATTCCACTTGGGTTGTGGTTGATATAGGTTGACTAAGTCTGCTCATTTCTTACCTGTTCATACTTCATATACTGCTGAGGATTACGCTAGATTATATATCCGAGAGCTAGTCAGATAGCATAAAGTTCCCTTGTCTATCATTTCGGATAGGGGTACTCAGTTCACTTCGCAATTTTGGAAAGCTTTTCAGAAGGGTCTTGGTACCCAAGTGCTTTTGAGTTTTGCTATTCTTCTGCAGACCGATGGTCAGGCTGAGCGGACCATCCATACCTTAGAGGATATGTTGAGAGCTTGTGCACTTGGCTTTAATGGGAAGTTGGGATGATCACTTACCGTTGATAGAGTTTGCTTACAATAACAGTTTCCACTCTAGTATTGGCATGGCTCCGTTTGAAGCCTTATATGGAAGGAAGTGTAGATCACCGATAGGTTGGTTCAAAGTGGGTGAAGCGGCTGTGAGTGATCCTGATTGGGTATTTGAGGCTATGGAAAAAGTTAAGTTGATAAGGGAAAGGTTGAAAACTGCGCAGAGTCATCAGAAGTCATAAGCGGATGTTAGAAGGAGAGGCCTTGAGTTTGAAGTTGGTGACCTAGTGTATCTGAAAATTTAACCTATGAGGGGGGTAAAGAGATTCGGAAAGAAGGGGAAGCTTAGTCCCCGTTATGTTGGTCCTTACAAAATTCTTAGTGGTGTTGGTAATGTAGCTTATGAGGTCGAGTTTCCTTCCGAGTTGTCCTCTGTTCATCCAATATTCCATGTCCCTATGCTTAGAAAGCATATTAGCGATGTTGTGGTAGTGGATTCCTCTGTGAGTGCTAACATTCAAGAAAATCTTTCTTTTAATGAGATTCCCGTTGAGATTCTTGATTTCAGTGTCCGAAGACTAAGGAACAAAGAAGTTCCCTTGGTCAAGGTGTTGTGGCGAAATCAATCTATTGAGGGTGCAACTTGGGAAGCTGAGGCGGATATGCGATCCAAGTAACCGCACCTATGTTTTGCGAACTTCGATCAAGCCAAAGGTACCGTTCTTTCCTAAATCATGCACTTTTGATAAAACTTGCAGCAGTTCAGCTGTCATTTATTATGTGTTCAGCTGTAGTTTCTTGAATTTATGCATTCTATACTGCATTTAGAGTGAGAAACGATGTGGTGATGAGTCTAACGAATGGTTTCAGCTGTATGCTCTATTCCCTATCTAATCTTGGCATGTCTAGCGTCACTCGAGGACGAATGTTTCCAAAGGGGGATGATGTAATATCCCGAGAAATTTTTCGTTGAAATTTTGTGCGTAAATATGTTAGGTTCTATCTTCTAGAATGAATTATTAATTTTCCGTGCGGAATGTCTTAGATTATGACCCACCATCGCATAGAGTATCGAATAAGCTTTCCAACGATATGTGGATCATCCAAAACGGACACCCGAGCGATGAGTCATGAACATTCCGATCGAACTATGAATAGTGGTGAACAGTAAAATGTGCAGGAAAAAGTACTGAGGCCAGACGTATTTTTGCTCCAACTTTAAACGATCATAACTCCTTATACATAATGATCTGGGTGATCTACTATATATCAACGGAAATCTCTGTGAGTCCTCTTTCCAATGAAATTGGTTTCATCCAATTTGTCTATCGAAGCAAAAGGTTATAGTCGAACTACTTCAGCCTATCAAAAGTGAATTTTTGGGTCAACTTCAAACGATCATAACTCCTAGTATACAATGATCTGGGTGAGATACTATATATCAACGAAAAGATATGAAAGTCCTCTTTCTAATGAAATTGGTTTCATCCAATTTGGATATCGAAGTAAAACGTTATGGTTGATCTACTTCAGACTATCAAAACAGTCCACCAAAGGACAGATTCGAGAATTATTTGATTTTTAGGGGCGTTTTGGTTATTCTCCCTCACCCAAAATCCGTTCAAACCCTATATTAAAGCCTATTAGAGGCATTATATGTTATATTTCATCAAATTCCCTCAAAAAGAAAACCCTAAGCTCCTACATCCAACTTCAAGAACCTCCAAAGTTTACCATTAATTCTGCAAATTTATTCAAAATTCCAAGTTCCTAGTTCAAGAACTTCAAAAACCTCCAAAGTTCACCATTAATTCTGCAAATTTATTCAAGATTCCAAGTTCCTAGTTCAAGAACTTCAAGAACCATCATTCAAAGGGATGATTAACATCTCAAAAAAGAGTATCGATCTAAAGTTCATCATTCAAGGTATGTGGGGTTTTTCAACAAGAACTCTCTTTCGTTCTTGTGCCCAAAAGTAATTTTCTTTACAAAGGCATGATTTTTATTTGATTTTTATGAATTTGAAGCATGAAGTCATATCTTGTGATGATTATTATGAAATCTTGATGTTTATGATTTTGAAAGATGAATTTACATGTGTGAAGATATAAAGCATAAATCTTGAACGATATTTATCATGATTTTGATATTTGGGTCGTGAATCCACATTGGAAATTGTGTTTTTTTAGAAAGTGTGTGTTATAAGCACGTTGATGTTGAATATTTGAGATATTTTAAATGATTTGACATTTTGGTCTTAATGGAGTTGTTTTGAACTCGAGTGTGAAAGAAATCCACAATGTGGTTGATTTTGATAGATGAAAAACGTGATGGCTCCCGATGTATATTTATATATTACTGAAATTGTTTTGTTGTGGATTGTCTTTGAAATGATCTGAGCTAAGTTTGAGAGAAATCTTTAGCACCGAGTGGGAGGTATAAAGCGACCTTCCTTCCCTAGAACTACATACCCTCGTAGGAGTGAGCCTGAGGCTGATTTATATAGTGATCACTAGTTTGTGTGGATTTAATATCGATAGTCCTACTCTGATGGCAAGGATAGTACGGCTCTCCCTAACGTGGGTTGTACGTTAGACTCCATGTAGCTCACATGGTTTATATCGGTTATAGGATCTCCCAGTGTATGTGTGTTTCCTTGTGTCTATGGTGAATGGTGAAATGATTTGAAAGTGGAATTGTGAAAGTTATTCTTTCGAAAGATTAAATGATATTTACATTATGAGAATTGATATTCTTGATGAACTGAAAGTGATTGACAAATTATATGATGACTCACATGTGTTATTGTACTTATGTCATCCTCTCATGATTATGATGATTTTCTTCGGGCTATGTGAGTCTTTCATACATCTTGCATATTTCTTATAAATATTTATGATGATGTTTATAAAACTGCATACACCCCCATATACTCGGTTCCTTTCCATGGTACTGACCCACATCTTCGGATGTGGGCTGTATTTTCTCGGAATGTAGGTCCAGGTGCTGAGTTCCAGGTTCGACAGTGATTCTTCAGGCACGCTGTTCTACATCCTCTTTCGTGGTGAGTCCTCATGTTTCGAGGACGCGATGTCTGATGTTGGTTTCATGGAATTATTTACATTTGATAACTGAGTATGAGTCAGTTGGGGCATGTCGCAATGGCTCGTTGGTTTTATTGATTTTCTTGGAGGCTTGTCAGACTAGTATAGATGTTGGGAGTTGACTAATAAGTCGTATTTTGTTATCTTTCTGAAATTCTTTTATTCTTGGTTGATGATTACTCTGTTGATATTTGAGGATTATTTATGAAAACCCCGTTGATTCGTGTTGAACTGAATAAAAATGGCTCAAAGGGTTAGCTTGGGGCTACTCGTAGCCTCAAGCACCGTGTGACGCTCCGTGACCCATTTTCGGGGCGTTACAGTATTCGAGATTGTCTTCACAAGAGAGATTGAGATTGGAAAAAGAGGGTTACAATAGTGATTCAAGGCTATCAATACTCATCTAATAACTTAAGACCCATAAGGTAATAATTAAATTAGGATCAAAGATAAGGATTATTAAGATGACATCCTGAGACTCACAAGGTTAAGGGTGAGATTTATCAATGCGTTCACAAGACAAGTTGGTAATACCTAGCTTGTCAGATTCTGCAGGTATAGCGGAGAGATAGTTGAATTGAGCACGAGAAACCTACTGAGTTAGGAAGCAAAGAGGAACACAGTCCTAGTGTTCATCTCAGATTGTTTACAACCAAAAGCATTCACAACTTGTTACTTTTTACTAGTTACTACAAATTCCCCTTATTTACTTTCCTACACTTCGGCTACTTCAACAAGTTCGAGAAACAAATTAAACATTTTCCCTGTGGGATAGACCCCAACCTAGTTGGATTACTATGATTTGACAGCGACCACATTGTATCTTCTTGAAGGGTATAGTTTGGGCAACATCATAACACCCCGAACCCAAAACTACCCCTGATTTTCACACAGTGCTTGGAACATAAGGGATCCCAAGCTAAACATACCGAGTGGAAGCATAATCATGAGATGATCTATTTCAATATATGGCTATTAAAAGTTTACAACATTGATTATATAAAAAAAAAAATTGGAACTGGATACATCAACTTTAACTAATTGTCTATGAAGCCTCTACTAATACTAAATATAGGTAGTCGAGGTATGAACCTCAACTATCCCTAATGGATAATCAATACGAATGAACCAAAATAAAATACTATAACTATAACTGACTTGAGTTCCCGAATAAAGAGAACTCATCACCTGCTAGCTAAAAATTGTGAACTTTTGGATCATGAGTTTGTGAGCTAAAACTGCTACCTACATGATAAAACAATGTAGCGCCACAGAAGTATATGTGGTTAGTACTTATGAAATGTGCTAAGTATGTGGGGGTGCATGCAATAAGTAAAATCAATGTAGATCGTAAAATAAAAACATGCATGTCAAGCGTATATAGACTCTGCATGTTCATAAATAAAACTAAAAGTTGAGAGTCATAAAGCATAATCTAGTAAAGTTAGGGAGTCATTACACTTAGTTTCTAAAATCAATATTTCTGTGGGAGATTCTCTTAGCCGGCATAAATCATTGAGCAACATAAAGTTTGATGTAAACACCCCCACTGAAAGGACCCAATATACCTTTCCAGGGTATAAAGGTGTATCTATGTGATCAACTGTTCGAGCCCATTTAAGCAAGCTGAATACCTACGATGGCACATAGTTTCTGAGACCAGGACATGCTAAACCCCTACTCTTCGGTGCTAAATACTACTTCCATGTTTCTGAGGCCAGGACATGTTAAACCCCCACCCTTCAATGCTAAATACTACTTTCAAAATCATACTATTGCTCATAACATATATAAATATCACCATAAGATACGCATATGAGCTGATAAGTCTCAAAACCACAATATTCTTCTATTTCTATTTCATATTCATAAGTACTATTAGAATTTCATATTGATCTAAAATTGTAAGTTTGAATTTCTTGTAAATTGAAAAAAACAAGCTAAAATCATATACATTTACCAACTTATGGTATTTTATATCAAGAACGCTAAAATTCAATTCACAAGATCAATCATACGAGTAAAAACATGAGTAAACAATGAATTCTTGTAATAAATATAATTTAATTTGTAAGGGAGCATCATATTTTCAAAATCATGTAAAGTGGGTATTAACCCTAATCATCAAATCAATAAACTCATCTATGAAAATGAAGTTCTTGGGCACAAGGATGAAAGAGAACCCTTGTTCAAACCCCCACATACCTGAACTTATCGATTTCTTGGAGGAATATTTGAGTTGAAGCCCCTTGAAATTAAATTTTGAAAGAAACCCTTATTTTTTTTTTTGGAGTTCTTGAGGATTTGAGGGGAGAGTAATCAATGGTTTGTGTTAATGGAACGATGGAAAACATTTTAGTATAAATTATAGGATTATTTTGGATGTAATTGACCAATTTTCCCATGAAAAACAAAACAAAATGAGATTTTAGCGTCACTCTGACCACTAGCGTGGCACGTCCTTATTGCGAAGCACAACCAGCATATCATGGCCTTAAATCGGAGCGTAACTTTCGTGTTATGCCACTATCGAGGACCCCTACTGGTTCACTCGCACAAATGTTCATAACCTTTCATTCTGTTATCGAATCAAGGAAAACTTAGATATGTTAGAAAAAGGACTCAAATACCTTTCATTTGGTAGGTTTTGAGTTCCAAAACTCTTAATATTCTAGAAAATATACTCGTTTAAAGTTGACCCTTGAAGGGTCGAATAGTAAAACTCAATCGATAATAAATGCTCCCAACTCAACTTTGCTCTAAATGTTTTCTATAACCATTTTTCACACTGAAAGCACTTGACACACTAGGTAAATGATCACAACACTTATATATATGGTTCAAATAATTATTTTTTTTCCTTTAAACATAGGACTAACGGTTAAAAGCTTAGCTAGGAGTTTGTGGGGCGTTACACAAACCCATCCATGTACTAGGAGCTTTAACTTGGAAGGTGTATATGAAAAGTCATATGATGACTTTTATCATCATCATTGTATTGTGTTGTATCATTTGTCTTTCTGTTTGCATGTTTTCTATCGTGTACTTAGTTTTTATATTATGTTCATGTGTTTTCTTATAGTGATATTATACTTGTAGAATTGTTAGGAGTTATAATGTGAGCTACCATTTAAAAAAATTTCTGTATGTAAGTGGAAGCTTGCTCACAATATTTTTTACATGTTTAGTTTTTTACTTTGCTTAATTGACCTGTGATACTTACTAAGTACAACTGAATTGTAATCACTCTTATTTCTATGCTGTATCGGTGCAGATTCCAGTAAGAGTGCAATCCGCGATGGCTGATTTATGCTGTGAAAGACTTGGTTTTGAGGTACCTATGAGCTCTAACATTCGTGGCAGATTACGAACCTAATCTTATCTTGTCTTTATTTATTATCGAAGACAGATTCATGTGTTTTGCAAAAATAATGACTTGTATGAGTTCAAAAACCTAAGAAAAGTTTCAAACTCGATTTAAAATAGAGTCGTCACTTAATTTGATAAAGGAAAAATAAGAAAAAAATTGAAAAAAACTTCAAAAATCTAAAACAGCAAAAAATCTTTAAGTTGAAAGATCTGGGCAAGGGTTCAAAGTAATAGCTCGAGAAGGTTATTAAGGCATTCCAGGTATCTGGTAACTTGCGGTTACCAAGTCTATTTGAAACTAACTTTATGACCAACTTAGAGTAAAAATAAGAATATTATGAGTAAAAGAATCAACATTGATTACAAATAAAAGTGGAGAGAGTTGAGATTTGGGCACCTGTTTTGGCCCACTTAAATATGTCTAGATTTGGACTTGGATTTTCTGGACTTTACCATTTCACTGGCTGTATATCATCCTCCATCTTTGCTGCGTTTTCCGGTATACATGACTATATATCAGTCATAAAGTACACATATTTTCATCTTCCAACTGTATATAAAGTTCCCTTTCTCATTTTCCTACTATTTATTCCCTGTATACCATTGTATATCAGCATATTCAACCCATTTTCGGACTTCTAGTGGCTTGACTTGAGGATCTGGGACTTGATGTCCCATTAGGAAATGTAAGGGAGAATGGATTCCAATGGACTTGGATAGATAAGTAACTAATACATGCTTAGGTGAAAATGTACACTTATCAAGCACATTCAATTAAACACAATTAAACAGTTTTCCTACAAACAGATTTATCAACTAAACCAAATGGCATTTTCATAAGTCTACATTGCTTAGATCAAAACAAATACACAGATAGATGAAAATCATTCTGGAAAATACAAGAAAGCAGTAGCCAAACAAAGTGCAAATCCTATCATTCAAGACCAAATAGAGAAGAAAAATAGTGATAAGTCTAGTACCTATGTTAATTTGAAGGACCTTAGGAAAAGAACTGAATAATTGTACTGGAAATTTAACTCAAATTTATATATGGTATTAAGCTTTGAGGATAGTCAAAAAACAATTCAAGATAGGATGAAGCATGCTAAAGTTGAAGTAAAACTAGAGGGAGCTGACACCTTGAGTAATGTTTTCCCAGGTCTCATGAAGTGAAATACAACTTTCATTTTTCTTGACTGGTTGACACCACTTATAATTGAGCTAAGGCTAAATATGGTGATTCATGGCCCAAAAAAAAGGGAGAAAAATTGACATGAGGCGACTTTAAATAGAAAGAGGCGGACTGGAGGAGACAATGCTTTGGTCCTGGACCAAATGGAAACTGTTTTAGTCTCTTTATGCGACAAGAAATATACATCATTAACTTAACATGAGTTTATTTGGAATATTTAAAAAAAGAAATTTTATCTTATCTACAACAACATGATTAAAGACACAATTATTTTAGTAATGCAATGAATTTCAATGCATGTATTAACATGATTAAAGACACTATTATCGTCAAAATATTCTCTACATCCTTTCTACCATGCATATGGAGAATATTTTTATAAAAAAATATTTTTTTAGAAAAATTATGCAATTCTTGTTATTTTTAGTACACCAAACGAAATACTACATAAGAAAAATGTAAGTATAATCATTATTAATACAAGTATTACTTCACCATATTTCATATTACTGTTATACACTCTACTAAATAGCCCCAAACACTATTGTAACAATAACATAACCACAAAATAATAGAGGTAAGGTTTTTTTACCCTTTTTGGAACAACAAAGGGGACTTCAAATCTTCGTTGGAGTTCTCTCAACACCACCGAAAACTCAACTTATTTCGTAGCCGAAATCCAATGCTCAACGGAGTCTTACAAGGATGCTAGTCTAGAAATTTTAAGACTTAGCAAGGAAAAGCTTCTAACAATTTGGACTTTCCTTATTTTTTTTCTTTTTCTTGAACAATTTTCAAATTCAAGACTTTCTTCTCAGCAAAAATAGTAGAACATATATTTTCCATCGATGTGGGATTTGGGAAAAAAATCCTAATGCAATGGCTATCACCCAATCACAATAAATGGACAAAGATGAGCTATAATTTCATCCTTGCCCGTACCTCTGTGAATAAGTGTAATAGTTGTCTCTATTCAAGAATATCCCACAGATTCTATAGGGTTTTGTAGAGAGTTATAGATGAGATGAGGATAAGGTTGGTGAGGTAGATTTCATACTATATTAATTTGAATTAGAGAAAAGGGAAGATAATTCTTGAAAGAGAATTGGGAATAATATCGTTGGGGTCTTCTAGAAGCCTCCCAGTATGCCTCCTCGTGCTTCTCGCGTAAGAAGGGTATGAAATCAGCGAGGAAAAGGGGAAGCTTGGGAAAATAGTTTTGGGAATTTAGGGGTATCTTTTGTTGGAGCTGATGTTGTTAGGTCATGGTTGTTGTTGACATGTTTGTGTGTTCGAGATGTTGAATAAAAGGAGAGGTGGGTCAACTCGAGTTGGGCCTGGGTGGGGCGGTTGATTTAGGAGCTAAGGTATAGAATTAGGAAATTTGGGTCACAGGTGATAAAAGAGTTTTAAAATGAGGTATCGATAAAATAAGTTTTACTAATTAAGTAGAGGTGACAATTACTTTATTATTGTTTAAGAAATTTGAAAAATTTTAAAATAACTCATAAATTTTTAAATTTACACTTTGATTCAAATGTTAATTAATATATAATGGGGAACGAATGAAAAAAAAACATCTTTTTCTCTTTCATTATCCGTTGTTATTTTCTCTCTCGTCACGATATTTGTTGTTCATTGTCGCTGCTGCTTTATTCATCATCTTCTGATTAATTATCACCATCTTATACTTCATTATCAACTTCATATTCTTCTTGTTGACCATTGTTGTTGTTGTTGTTACTCCAACTGCTGCTCTTTGATCAAATTTTTATGTCAAATTTTTATTTCGTAAATCACTTTCAACTTTGAAATTTACTTAAGAGGAGACTTTGGTAAGTTAGATTATGCTTTTTAGTTGAATCTGGGTAACTGATAGTGTGTTGTTTTTTCAATAATAATTTGCACGCGAACATGAATGCAATGCAAGAGCAATCTGTTGTAACGCCCCGAAAAATGGGTCCCGGAGCGTCACACGGTGCTTGAGGCTACGAGTAGCCCCAAGCTAACCCTTTGAACCATTTTTATTTAGTTCAACCCAAATCAACGGGGTTTCCATAAATAACCCTCAAATATCAACAGAGTAATCATCATCCAAGAATAAAAGAATTTCAGAAATATAACAAAATACGACTTATTAGTCAACTCCTAACATCTATACTAGTCTGACAAGCCTCTAAGAAAATCAATAAAACCAGCGAGCCATTGATACATGCCCCAACTGACTCATACTCAATTATCAAATGTAAAAGATTTCGTGAAACCAACATCAGACATCACGTCCTCGAAACATAAGGACTCACCACAATAGAGGATGTAGAACAACATGCCCGAAGAATCACTGTCGAACCTGGAACTGAGCACTTGAACCTACATTTCAAGAAAATACAGCCCACATCCGAAGATGTGGGTCAGTACTATGGAAAGGAACCGAGTATATGGGGGTGTATGCAATTGTATAAACATCATCATCATAAATATTTATAAGAAATATGCAGGATGTATGAAAGACTCACATAGCCCGAAGAAAATCATCATAATCATGAGAGGATGAAATAAGTGCAATAACACATGTGAGTCATCATATAATTTGTCAATTACTAATATCAATTCTCATAATGTAAATATCATTTAAATCTTTCGAAAGAATAACTTTCACAATTCCACTTTCAAATCACTTCACCATTCACCATACACACAAGGAAACACACACACACTGGGAGATCCTATAACCGACATAAACTATATGAGCTACATGGAATCCAACGTACAACCCACATTGGGGAGAGCCGTCCTATCCTTGCCATCGGAGTAGGACTATCGATATCAAATCCACACAAACTAGTGATCACTATATAAATCAGCCTCAGGCTCACTCATACGGGGGCACGTAGTTCTAGGGAAGTAAGGTCGCTTTATACCTCCCACTCGGTGCTAAAGATTTCTCCCGGACTTAGCTCAGATCATTTCAAAGACAATCCACAACAAAACAATTTCAGTAATATCTAAATATACATCGGGAGCCGTCATGCTTTCCATCTATCAAAATCAACCACGTTGTGAATTTCTTTCACACTCGAGTTCAAAACAACTCCATTAAGACCAAAAGGTCAAATCATTCAAAATATCTCAAATATTCAACATCAACGTGCTTATAACACACACTTTCTAAAACAAAAACACAATTTCGAATGGGGATTCACGACCCAAATATCAAAATCATGATAAATATCATTCAAGATTCATGCTTTATATCTCCACACATGTAAATTCATCTTTCAAAATCATAAACATCAAGATTTCATAATAATCATTATAAGATATGGGTTCATGCTTCAAATTCGTAAAAATCAAATAAAAATCATGCCTTTGTAAAGAAAATTACTTTTGGGCACAAGAACAAAAAAGAGTTCTTGTTGAAAAACCCCACATACCTTGAATGATGAACTTTAGATCGATACTCATTTTTGAGATGTTAATCGTGCCTTTGAATGATGGTTCTTGGAGTTCTTGAACTAGGAACTTGGAATTTTGAATAAATTTGCAGAATTAATGGTAAACTTTGGAGGTTCTTGAAGTTGGATGTAGGAGCTTAGGGTTTTCTTTTTGAGGAAATTTGATGAAATATAACATATAATGCCTCTAATAGGCTTTAATATAGGGTTTGGACGGATTTTGGGTGAGGGGAATGACCAAAACGCCCCTAAAAATCAAATAATTCTCGAATCTGTCCTTTGTGGACTGTTTTGATAGTCTGAAGTAGATCAACCATAACATTTTACTTCGATATCCAAATTGGATGAAACCAATTTCATTAGAAAGAGGACTTTCATATCTTTTCGTTGATATATAGTATCTCACCCAGATCATTGTATACTAGGAGTTATGATCGTTTGAAGTTGACCCAAAAATTCACTTTTGATAGGCTGAAGTAGTTAGACTATAACGTTTTGCTTCTATAGACAAATTGGATGAAACTAATTTCATTGGAAAGAGGACTCGCAGAGATTTCCGTTGATATATAGTAGATCACCCAGATCATTATGTATAAGGAGTTATGATCATTTAAAGTTGGAGAAAAAATACGTCAGGCCTCAGTACTTTTTCCTGCACGTTTTACTGTTCACTACTATTCATGGTTCGATCGGAATATTCGTAACTTGTCGCTCGGGTGTCCGTTTTGGATGATCCACATATCGTTGGAAATATTATTCGATACTCTACGCAATGGTGGGCCATAATCTAAGACATTCCATGCGAAAAATTTATAATTCATTCTAGAAGATAGAACCCAACATGTTTATGCACAAAATTTCAACGAAAATTTTCTCGGGGTATTACATCATCCCCCCTTGAAAAAATTCATCCTCGAATGACTCTATACATGCCAATATTATATAGGTAATAGATAATACAGCTAAAACCATTCGTTAGACTCATCACCACATCGTTTCTCACTCCAAATGCATCATAGAATGCATAAATTCAAAAAACTACAGCCGAACACATAATAAATGACATCTGAACTGCTACAAATTTTATCAAAAGTGCATGATTTAGGAAAGAACGGTACCTTCGGCTTGATCAGAGTTCGCAAAAAATAGGTGCGGGTACTTGGATTGCATATCCGCCTCAGCTTCCCAAGTTGCACCCTTAACAGATTGGTTTCGCCACAACACCTTAACCAAGGGAACTTCTTTGTTCCTTAGTCTTCGGACACTGAAATCAAGAATCTCAACAGAAATCTCATCAAAAGAAAGATTTTCTTGAATGTCAGCACTCACAAAGGAATTCACTACCACGGCATCGCTAATATGCTTTCTAAGCATGGAGACATGGAATATTGGATGAACAGAGGACAACTCGGAAGGCAACTCGACCTCATAAGCTGCCTTACCAACACGGCTAAGAATTTTGTAAGGACCAAAATAATGGGGACTAAGCTTTCCCTTCTTTCCGAATCTCTTCACCCCCCTCATGGGTGAAATTTTCAGATACACTAGGTTACCAACTTCAAACTCAAGGTTTCTCCTTCTAACATCCGCATATGACTTTTGACGACTCTACGCAGTTTTCAACTTTTCCCTAATCAACTTAACTTTTTCCATAGCCTCAAATACCGAATCAGGAGCACTCACAGCCGCTTTACCCACCTCGAACCAACCTATGGGTGATCTACACTTCCTCCCATATAAGGCTTCAAACGGAGCCATGCCAATACTAGAGTGGAAACTGTTATTGTAAGCAAACTCTATTAATGGTAAGTGATCATCCCAACTTCTCTTAAAGTTAAGTGCACAAGCTCTCAGCATATCCTCTAAGGTCTGGATGGTCTGCTCAGCCTGACCATTGGTCTGCGGATGAAAAGCAGAACACAAAAGCACTTGGGTACCAAGACCCTTCTGAAAAGCTTTCCAAAATTGCGAAGTGAACTGAGTACCCCTATCCAAAATAATAGACAAGGGAACTCCATACATTATGACTAGCTCTCAGATATACAATTTAGCGTAATCCTCAGCAGTATATGAAGTATGAATAGGTAAGAAATGAGCACTTAGTCAACCTATCAATCACAACCTAAATGGAATCATGATGGCGTCGGGAAGGAGGTAAACCAATCACGAAGTCCATATTTATCTCTTCCCACTTCCAAGTGGGAATACTAAACTCTTGCATCATACCACGAGGTCTTTAGCGTTCAACCTTAACCTATTGGCATGTCGCACACTTAGCTACAAACGCTGCTATATCTTTCTTCATGCCACTTCACCAATAAATTTCCCACAAGTCTCAGTACATATTGGTGGCACCAGGATGAATAGAATATCACGCCCCGTGCGCTTCAGCCATAATCCTCTGTCTCAGATCATCAATATTTGGGATACACAATCTACCCTGCAATCTCAACATACCATCTCCCCCTTGGGAGAAAACCTCTACTTTTTGATCCTTGACTGACTCCTTCAGTCTAACCAAACTCGCATCTAAGTATTGTTTTTCCTTCACTTCCGAAACCAAGGAGGATTCAGAACTACTCTGAACCCCTATACTACCTTCAACAGAGTCAAACAACCTAACCTCCAATCTAGCCAAATGATGTACATCATGAGCCAGCTCTTTCTTACCTTCTACCTCATGCGAAACACTACCCATGGACACTTTACTTAGGGCATCCGCCATAATATTGGCCTTGCCCGAATGGTACAGCACACTTATATCATAGTCTTTTAACAATTCAAACCATCGTCTCTGCCAAAAATTCAATTCTCTCTGGGTAAACACATACTGCAGACTCTTATGATCAGTGAAAATATCAACATGGACACCTTACAAATAGTGTTTCCAGATTTTCAAAGCAAACACAACAGCAGTCAACTCAAGGTCATGGGTGGGGTAATTTTTCTCATGGGGTTTCAACTTTCTGGAAGCATAAGTTATCACCTTACCCTTCTGCATCAATACGCAACCCAACCCAACTCTCGAAGAATCACAGTATACCATAAAACCATCTATACCGTCAGGCAAAGTCAAAACAGGGGTTGAAGTGAGTCGAGTCTTCAACTCCTAAAAACTCTTCTCACAAGATTCAGATCATAAGAACTTCACTTTCTTTTGGGTCAGCCGAGTCATAGGAGATGCTATAGAGGAGAAACCCTCAATAAAATGGCAGTAATAGCTAGCTAAACCCAAGAAACTTTGGATATCAGTCGGAGAAATAGGTCTAGGCCAATTTCTAATAGCTTTGGTCTTTTGGGGATCAACTCTAATACCCTCGGAAGAAATGATATGACCCAGAAAAAGCAACTGACCTTAGCCAAAACTCATACTTACTAAACTTGGCAAACAACTTGTGATCTCTAAGGGTTTGCAAGACAGTTCAGAGATGATCAGAATGTTCATCCTCACTACGGGAGTACACCAGTGTATCATTGATAAACACTATGACAAACATATCCAGATATGGTCTGAACACTCGATTCATGAGGTCCATAAAAGCTGCTGGGGCATTAGTTAACCCGAAAGACATAACAAGAAACTCAAAATGGCCATAACGAGTTTGGAAAATGGTTTTTGGGATGTCACACTCCCTAACTTTGAGTTGATGATATCCGGAATGAAGGTCTATCTTTGAGAAATAACTTGCACCTTGCAATTGGTCAAAAAAATCATCTATTCTCGGAAGGGGGTACTTATTTTTTACGGTGACATTATTCAGTTGGTGGTAATCAATGCACATACGTAAAGAGCCTTCTTTCTTTCTCACAAACAATACAAGAGCACCCCAAGGAGAAACACTGGACCTTATGAAATGCTTATCTAGTAGATCTTTAAGTTTCTCTTTCCACTCCTTATCTTTCCACTCCTTAAGTTCTGCAGGGTCCATATGGTAAGGAGAAATAAAAATGGGCTGAGTATCGAGAAAAAGATTATTCCCGAACTCTATCTCTCTATCAGGAGGTATCCCTGGGAGATCATTTGAAAAGACATAAAAAAACTCATTGATGACGTTAACAGACTGGAGAGTTGGAGTCTCAGACTTAGTGTCTTTGACTCTAACTAAATGGTAAATACACCCCTTGGAAATAAGGTAAGAGATAAAATGACTCTTAGGCTACACAGAATTCCCAGACCACTCAAACACGGATGAACCCGAAAACTGAAACTTGACCACTCGGGTCCGACAATCAATAGAGGAATAAGAAGAATATAACCAGTCCATACCTAGAATCACATCAAAATCTACTATGTCTAACTCAATCAGATCAGCTAATAAGACTCTATGAAGAATGGTAATAGGACACTATTTATACACTTTCTGGGCAACAATCGAATCACCCACTGAGGTAGAAACTAGCATAGGATCAGGAATAATCTCAGGACTCATTTCAAAATTCACAACAATCAAAGGTGTAACATATGAGAAACTGGATCCAGGATCCAACAAAGCATACACATCAAACTGAAATATACGAAGCATACCAGTAACAACATCGGGAGAGTCCTCCTGTTCCTGGTGGGACGGTAAAGCATAAAATCTATTTTGGAGCTGCCCGCCAGCATTGCTAGAAGAGGTGCCCTGAGCTAGGGCTGGGCAAGTTGCTGGAACTGGAGCACTAACAGTCTGAGTCTGGGTCTGAGGGCGATAGTCACGACGCCCTTGTCCATCCTGTGGACAATCTCTAACTCTGTGACCCATGTCACCACACCAAAAATAACCCCTCTTCTCACCCCAACACTCACCCGAATGAGCCCTACCACACTTAGAACACAGGGGACGATTTGGCTTACTGCCAGAACTGTACTGAGACCTGGATTCATATAACCTGCTACGTTACTCCTGCATACCTCTAGGAATGGGAGCACTAGAAGATGATGGTGCTGGCATAGACGAATGATCCTGATACTGAGGGCGACTCCCTCCCTGCGATCTAGTCTGACCCTATCCGTGCTGCTTGAACCTAGCTCTCTTATTCCCTCTTATTCTATCTCTCTCCTTAATCTTGTCTGCCTCAATCTTTTGGGCATGAGTCATCAGTCTAGAAAGATTTATCTCACTATTCAGCATAGCAGACCTGCACTCCTTAACCATATAACTAGACGCTCCAGTCACAAACTTACTCATACTAGCTTGATTATCAGCCACTAAGTCTGGAGCATACTTGGACAACTGATTGAACTTTAGACAGTACTCCCTAATAGTTATAGAGCCCTATTTCGGGTTCAAAAACTCTTCCACCATCGCCTCTCTCATCTCCAAAGGGAAAAACTTATCTAGGAATGCATCCTGGAACTCTTGCCAAGTTGTAGGGACAGCTCCCTCATCTCTACCTTTCCTCCAAGCAACAACCCAGTCATAAGCAAGGTCTTTCAACCTATACTCAGCCAACTCCACACTATGTTCCTCAATACATGTATCACCTGATTAATCTTCCGTACCTCCTCTAAAAACTACCGTGGATACTCATCAAACTTGGATCCATATAATTCCGATAGATTCATCCACATGAAGTCACGGATCCTGGCAGCAGCTGAATCACCTCTCTGCTGCTGTGGAGCTGGGGCCGGGTTGGCCTGAACATTTGCAGTAACAGCTTGGGCTAGTGCCTGAAAAGCTGCCCGAAATTTAGCATGAGACACATTTTTATTCAATGGGTCAGCGGGTTGAGGTTGCTGACCATCATTATTTCTTCTCACTCGATGTGGAGGTATATTTCTGAAAGAGGAGAGCACGAATCAATAGCAGAGAGAGACACTTTAAGCACGATAGACTTCTGAAAGAAAGAATCACACTTTTTCCTAAAACGTCTTGTAGACTCTTGCTCATAGATGTGGCGCGCTACACACCAATAATCAAGACTCTATTTAACGCGGCTTGTCAGAATCCCTAGGACACTTTAAAACCTAAGGCTCTGATACCAAGTTTGTAACGCCCCGAAAAACGGGTCCCGGAGCGTTACCCGGTGCTTGAGGCTACAAGTAGCCCCAATCTAACCCTTTGAGCTATTTTTATTCAGGTCAACCCAAATCAACGGGGTTTCCATAAATAACCCTCAAATATCAACAGAGTAATCATCATTCAAGAATAAAAATATTTCAGAAAGATAACAAAATAAAACTTATTAGTTAACTCCCAATATCTATACTAGTCTGACAAGCCTGTAAGAAAATTAATAAAACCGGAGAGCTATTGAGACATGCCCCAACTGACTCATATTCAGTTATCAAATGTAAACAATTTAGTGAAACCAACATCAGACATCACGTCCTTGGAACATGAAGACTCACCACAATAGAGGATGTAGAATAGCATACTCGAAGAATCACTGTCAAACCTATAACTGAGCACCTAAACCTACATTCCGAGAAAATGCAGCCCACATCCGATGATGTGGGTTAGTACCATGGAAAGGAACCGTATATGGGGGTGTATGCAATTGTATAAACATCATCATCATAAATATTTATAAGAAATATGCAGGATGTATGAAAGACTCACATAGCCCGAAGAAAATCATCATAATCATGAGAGGATGAAATAAGTACAATAACACTAATCATCATATAATTTGTCAATCACTTTCAGTTCATCAAGAATATCAATTCTCATTGTATAAATATCATTTAAATCTTTCAAAAGAATAACTTTCACAATTCCACTTTCAAATCACTTCACCATTCACCATAGACACAAGGAAACACACACACACTGGGAGATCCTATAACCGACATAAACTATATGAGCTACATGGAATCCAACGTACAACCCACATTGGGGAGAGTCGTCCTATCCTTGCCATCGGAGTAGGACTATCGATATCAAATCCACACAAACTAGTGATCACTATATAAATCAGCCTCAGGCTCACTCATACGGGGGCACGTAGTTCTAGGGAAGTAAGGTCGCTTTATACCTCCCACTCGGTGCTAAAGATTTCTCCCGGACTTAGCTCAGATCATTTCAAAGACAATCCACAACAAAACAATTTCAGTAATATCTAAATATACATCGGGAGTCGTCATGCTTTCCATCTATCAAAATCAACCACGTTGTGAATTTCTTTCACACTCGAGTTCAAAACAACTCCATTAATACCAAAATATCAAATCATTCAAAATATCTCAAATATTCAACATCAACGTGCTTATAACATACACTTTCTCAAAAAAACACAATTTCCAATGGGAATTCACAACCCAAGTATTAAAATCATGATAAATATCATTCAAGATTCATGCTTTATATCTCCACACATGTAAATTCATCTTTCAAAATCATAAACATCCAGATTTCATAATAATCATTATAAGATATGGGTTCATGCTTTAAATTTGTAAAAATCAAATAAAAATCATGCCTTTGTAAAGAAAATTACTTTTGGGAACAAGAACACAGGATCCTTACTCTGACGGTAGCCAACTCCCAATGCAGGTCATGAACCTCCTTCTGTATTTCCCTCATGGCATCTCGTAACATAGCGACATCCAACACAGGATCAGCCATATCTAAAAAATGCATAAGTTGACAAAACACACACGTAAACACAAAAGTAAAGAAAAGAAAGAATTCAAATGTAATGTAATGTAATACAACGTATATTTATACAAAAATCAAGAAAAAAACTTACCAAAGACAGAAAAAAACTATCAAGTCCTTAAAGAGAAAGTAGTTAAAGGTGTAACAAGAGTGAGGAATAAATAGTGTGTAGTAGAACGAACGATTGAGTAAGGAGGGACCTATTTATAGAGGATTGAACTTGAATGAGTTAGGCAAAAAATCGCAATTATTCACCTCCATTTATTAATGACATTTTTTATTACTGTAAAAAATTATGACTTAATTAAATTAATCAATATTATGATAAGTCATGACTTTTCAGCTTTATTATTATTAATAATTAGTTCTTTCCAGGATATATTTTTTTTACACTGTTTTGAACAATAGATAATATATCTGTTGCATCAGATAAATCATTTGTTACAACAGATATATCATGATTTGCAACAAATAGATAAATTGTTGCATCAGATAATATATCTATTGCAACATATAATATATATATTTTTTTAAAAGAATATATTATCCTCATGACATTCAAATTTTCTGACTTTTTAATTATATAAATTAATAAAGAAGATTTAAAGGCACAATTGTTCAACTCCATTTATTAATGACATTCTTGATTACTGTGAAAAGTTATGACTTAATTAAATTAATCAATATTATGATAGGTCACAACTTTTCAGCTTTATTATTATTAATAATTAGTTCTTTTCAGGAAGTGTTTTTTTTACACCGACTTGGAGAACAGATAATACATATGTTGCATCAGATAAATCATCTATTATAACAGATATATCATGATTTGCAACAAATAGATAAACTATTGCATCAGATAATATATCTGTTGCAACATATAATATATACATTTTTTAAAAAAAATATATTATTTTCATGACATCCAAATTTTCTAATTTTTTAATTATATAAATTAATAAAGCAGATTTAAAGGCACAATTGTTCACCTCCATTTATTAATGATATTCTTGATTACTATAAAAAGTTATGACTTAATTAAATTAATCAATATTATGATAGGTCATGACTTTTCGGCTTAAACTTAGCTTTATAATTATTAAAATAATTAGTTCTTTCCAGCAACCGTTTTTCTTACACTGAGTTGCACAACAAATTATATATCTTTGCATCAGATAAATCATATACTACAATAGATATATCATCTATTGCAACAAATAGTTCAATTGTTGCATTAGATAATATATCTGTTGCAACATATAATATACATATATTTTTTTAAAAAAAAATTATCTTCATGACATCCAAATTTTTAAAATTTTTAATTATATAAATTAATAAAGAATATTTAAACACAAGAATATTTCTGTTGAGTTTTTTACGGTTTAAATTATGTTTATATTTTATTTCCTTATTCTTTTATGTGAAAAGAAATGACTTAATTAAATCAAGCTGGTTGTGACTTAATCTTTTCATTTCTATAATAACCATTTTTATTAATTGAGTTATGGAAACAGATTGTATATCTGTTGCATCAGATAATCGATCTGTTTCAACAAATATACCATCTGTTGGTATAAATCGACCATCAGTTTAAGGAGATTTTTTGATTTCTTCTAACTAATTCATAAGTCGCAATAGATGATGAATTTGATGCATCAGAAGCATTTTTTGTTTTTGTTTCTTTGTTGAATGTGTTTAAACAAAAGTCACAATCACGACTATTCATTAACTTTTTTCTTAAAAATCATATCATCATATATACATCTTAATTAAATTAATCCAATATTGTGACATTTTTTAAATTAAATAATCTTTCTTTTACGATTATAATATCATTTAGTTCCTTATTATTTATTAACAAACCATTTTTTGGAGAATTTCTCATCATGACCGCATCCCTAACTCCAACCGCTGACATATTTTGAATAGGGAATAAATAGAATGATAGTTAAATATTGAATAAGAATTAAAAATTCAAAATTCACCAAACCAAACCAAACAAATACATGGATTTTTTGAGTCCCTTATAGGTAGATCGAATATAAAAAAGGGAAATACATACACTAAAAAAAAGAAAAAACATAACCTAATTATTATTATTATTATTATTATCATCATCATCATCATTACTATTACTATTGTCACCCTGACAATATTCATCCGGCAGCAGCAGGGCCCTCCTCAGCCTTGCTCGAAAGTCGGTCAAATCCCTCTGGAGTTATCAAACTGCCTTTGAAATTCCTGCAAGGACTCGATATGAATCTTCTTGTACGAATCTGAATCTGACATATTAGTATTGTAAGTACAATAGAATGAACGAGAGTGAGTGAGGAGGCCGGAGGGACCTATTTATAAAATGATTGAGAATTGGAAGGGACTGGACTTAGTCAAACCAAAAATCACGACTGTTCATATCCCTTAAAAGGAAAAATTACACAAATCCCATATTTAACACACTATATTACGCAATTTCTCTTAATATTTTTAAAAAATTACATAAAATATCGGATTCATATTTACTAGAGATATATATGCTATATGTATCACTACGTAACATATGTATCACAATTCAAAATTCTAGAATAAAATATAATTAGCAAACTATCCGGGATTTAATGCAATATTGCTGAAACTATCCAGGATTTATGTGTTGTGTGTGTTACTTAAATAATACTGGTGACTTTATTAATAAGTAAATTAGAAAAAATGGGATCTAAATACAACATTTTATCTTTTTGTTGTATTTTCGAAAGATAAAGATTGGTAATCTATTGCAAAATATATTCCACCTGTCAGATAACTTACAATATATGGACAATCTGTTGCAACAGATGGATATATCAATTTGTTTTTCCTTTAGCTGTGGTGTCTGTTGCAACTTGCTAGTCATCTGTTTATTCAATTTCATCGAGAGCAATCAATTTTTCTGAGCACTTCTTGTCCAAATTCAATTTTTGCTCTTGGATTGCTTCTCTTTTTTTCTTTACATCCTTCAACCAAACTAAATTTTTGCTATTGGATTGAGGGAAAAAATTGAATTTGGAGGCCATCTTGAAGGATGCAAAGAAAAAAAGAGAAGCAGTCCAAGAGCAAAATTGAGTTTGGCCAAGAAGTTTTTAGAAAAATCTATTGCTCTCGATGAAATTGAATAAAAAGATGATTAGCAAGTTGCAACAGACGCCACAGCTGACGGAAAAGCAAACTTATATACATCTGTTGCAACAGATTGTACATATGTTGATAAGTTATCTGACAGGTGGAATATATTTTGCAACAGATTACCAATCTGTTTCTTTTGAAAATATAACAAAAAGATAAAATGTATTTAGATCCATTTTTTTAATTTAGATATTAATAAAATCCCCAGTTTTATTTAAGTAACACACCACACACAACACATAAATCCCGGATAGTTTGTGTCATATATAGAGTCTGTTGCGTCAGATATGGAGTCTGATGCAATAGATATGAAGTCTGTTGGAATACATAGCAGCCTTGCTGGTGGTTTGATTTGTTCCATCATTTGATCCGTCTGTTACAACATCAATAACAGCATAAACTACAAACAACAAATAAAAAACATCAATAACAAAGAAAACAACAACATTTGTTCCAACAACATCATCAACTACAAAGAAGCATGCATCCTATGTTCCAACACCATCAACAATAAAGGACGAACCCACATGGAGTCCTCCGGGTGCGCGAGCACATACTGAACTCGTATTGAACTTTATATATGTATGTGGAAATAAAGAAAAAAATGTATATAATCTATTCAGTGAGCAACCATAGTAAGAGTTGTTTGGTTAGCCTAGTTGTTGTTTATGGGAGCTTAAGGCTATTTGTTTCTTTTGGTCTTGCGTTCAATTCCCACTCAGCATATATTTTTTAAATTTTGATAACCAACTCTTCTCTTCTTATCCACTTTAAACTTTTTATTTTTTCTTCCTTACTCCTTGTGTTGATTGTTCGAACTCTACTATTTTTAAGCTAAGAAGCACCCACCGTCTAAACTACACCACACCACAAGTTCCAACAATGCCAAACCCACCAACAACACAACACCAGAAGTTCCAACAATGCCAGCCCTACCAACAACATCAACAAAAAAGAAGCAAACAAAATACATAAAAAAATTAATGCTGCCAACTAGGCTTTTAAACTTCTCCCAATAGATGAATTTTTTTCGCATCTTATTATAAAAATTTTTGGTATGTTTATTCAATAATTAAAGTTCCTTCATATTTTTTAAATAAATATAATATGGGAAAATGGTAATTAAATAAACAAAAAGATATAAATAAAGTTGCAAGAAGAAGACGAGAATGAAAGAGCAATAGTGAATCCTATCATACAATGTCAAAAGGGGGTCAAAACAGCAATTTCAGTCGAGGAATATAAGATATGGATATCAATCGATTTAGATATGAATAAAATTTTTGAGAAAGAGGAGAGAAAAAAGGTTGTAATAACCCTAAAGAGGATAGAAAAAAAAAAGATAAGAGAGAGATTTAGGGCTGAAGAAGAGGGGGGAAGAGATGAGATAATTCTAATTTCTAAATGTACTACCCTTAATATTAAATAACTAAACAAAGTGTATTTATTCAAATTTATATTTACAAAGCATAATTAATAAGGCTAATTTGGTAGTAAAATAAACCCGTAATTAATATTTTCTTGATGGGAGTGCCAAGTCAATATGAAAATGAAGAAGTATTCGGGGTTTTAAAATTCATTAATTAATATTCACTAATAATTTGAGGGACACGAGGAAGAAAATAGGTGACATTGAAAAGACAGTATAAGACTACTCAATGAGATTTTTGAGTTATCCAAGAAACATTTTTTACCGCCTTTAGTAGTACTACTACTTTATCTACTCGGACAATAGCTTGCTTTAAAATTAAAAGAAAATAAAAAGATTTTCAACAGATATGTCATCTGTTGCAACAGATTTAGATATCTGTTTGAGAAATCTCAACAGCTCAGTCATCTGTGACAACATATGGAAATGTCATTTGATAACTAAATAAAAAACGTTATCTGTTACAATAGATATCAATATCTATTTGAAAATTTCCAACACCTCACTCATCCGTCATAACAGATTCAAATGTCTATTTGATAATTAAATAAGAAATGTCATCAGTTGCTATAGATATTGTTATCTATTTGAAATTCTCCAACAACTCAATTGTTTATTGCAAAGGATTTCATTGCAATTGATTTAGGATAAACTAGGGATGAAAGAATGAGCTCCTCATTAACTTAATGTTAAGATTAATAATAGTACCTACATTGATCTAGGTGGAATGAGGGATGAATAAATGAGCTCACAAGGTTAATTACAAATCCAATTGAGTCGTTGCATTTGCGTGGTGTTAGTATTGCATTCATCCCGACCCGAGTCGTCGATCGATCACTCTGAGTTAAAATATATTCTCATTAACTTAATTTTAAGATTAATAATAGTACCTACATTGATATAGGTGGAATTAGGGATGGATGAATGAGCACAAAGGGTCAACTACAACTTTTAATTGAGTTTTTTGGTAATTGCATGATGAGACGGTGTTGCATTCCTCCTGACAAGAGTCATCGATCGATCACTCTGAGAAAAGACAATTCTTACTACCTCGTATGTTTAAATAATACCATAATTAAATAATTTGGGACTAGGGGTGAGTTCTCATAGGGTCAACTATAACTTCAATTGAGTCTTTTAGCAAATACATGATGAGACGGGACTGTGTTCCTCCTGACAAGAGTCGTTGATTGATCACTCTGAGCCAAATCGATTCTTACTACCTCATATTTCCAACTAATACCTTAATTGATTAATCTAGGACTAGGGGTGAGTTCTCATAATGTCAACTACAATAGATGACAGCGCCTATTTGATAATTTACAATATATGGGTAATCTATTGCAATATATGACTCAATCCATTTGATAATTTACAATAGACGGGTAATCTGTTGCAATAGATGACTTAATATATTTGATAGTTTACAATAGATGTGTAATATGTTGCAATAAATTACATAATCTATTTGATTTAATCAAACAGAAAAGACATCTGTTGTAACAGGTTAAGCATTTGTTTATATACAATTCGATTGAGTTCATATGTTAGACTAATACCTTAATTGAATGTGAGTTCTCATAGGGTCAACTACAACTTCAGTTGAGTCTTTTGTCAATTTCATGATGAAACGACACAACATTCCTCCTAACCAGAGTCGACGATCGATTACTCTGAGCTGAACCAATTCTTACTACCTCATATGTTAGACTAATATCTTAATTGATTTATCTAGGACTAGGGTAATAATACCTTGATTAAATAATTTGGGACTAGAGGTAAGTTCTCATAGCGTAAACTATCGATTAATCTAGGACTAAGGGTGAGTTCTCATAGGGTCAACCACAATAGATGACAACGCCTATTTGATAATTTTCAACATATGGGTAATCTGTTGTGACATATGACAATCCATTTGATAATTTACAAAAGATGGGTAATCTATCACAATAGATGACCTAATCTGTTTGATAATTTACATCAGATTCCTAATCTGTTGTTACCTAATATGATTGATAATTTACAACAGATGAGAAAACTAATGCAACATGTTGAACATTTGTTTTTTATAATTTCAATTGAGTTCATATGTTAGACTCCTAAATTTATTAATCTAGGCCCAGGGGTCAGTTTTTACAGGGTCACCTCCTAGATTACTCGGTCAACTACAACTTCAATTGTTTTTATATGATTTTAAAAACTACACATATATTTTATGATTTTAAAAATAATTAAGATCATTTCAGACCAAAGTAAAATTTTCAAAACTACTTGTCATTCTTTTCCAAAATATAAATCAACCCATACAAAATGTTTTATCATTTTAAATCTCAAGGTCTGGCTCTTTCTCTCTCATTCTCACTCAACAATACAGTACAGAAAACAACTACTCAACAAATTTGCTCAACCCTCCACAACAGATCGCTTTTATTCTCATTTCTGACCACATAGGTGTTATTTTTGACATTATTCTTGCTTGTATCAGTCGTTTTCTTTGTATTTGTAGGCAACAGAGTTTGATAAGAGCTCTATATTTGTTTTTTTTCTAAAAATAAGGGTTTTTAAGTTAATGATGAAAAATAAAACTTTTAGTTATATTATCTTTGAGAATGAGTTTACAATTTTGAGTTTTGATGGTAAAATCGTAGGAAGAATTCGAGAAATCCCTAGTTTCCATCGCAGTGTTCCATTGACTATCGTGGTATAGTTGGATGGTTTTGGTGGTGGTGGTGGTCATTTTTGTAGCAATCGTAGTAGTACCGGTGGTGGCATTAGTTGGTGGTGTTTATGGTGGATCAACGTCTGACCACTCAAAAAAAAGGCTACAGTTCAGAGGGATTCAAAGGAGCTTCCTGAACAATCTCATTCAGGGAAAAGTAAAGCTGAGGAGAGATGTGAAAACAACATTGAGGGAGGTGGACAAGGGTTTGTAGATGGTGATGAAGAAAATGAAAGTGAGAAAGAGGAGGAATTGGAGTGTCAGAAAGAGAAAGGACCACATTATATGGCTTTCCTTGGGATTTCATGGAAAAATTAATCACTAATTTTACTCATCCATTAATTTATATTGAATATAGTTATTATGATTTTTTTTGCTTGCTTCCTATTTAAACTTTTTAGGATTGGGAATTTAATGTCATTCCTCCCCTCTAAAAGAAGTTAATGGATTACCCAGAGGAGGTTTCTCATCCAAGGATGTTTAGGTGGTTGGCTGGAAAGAGCAACGCCAATATTAAGGAGGCTGATCTCTTTAACCCTCCGGATGATGCAGTACGTCTTCTTCAAATAAAATAATTCTACTCAAAGATATTGAACAGATGTTATATATGGTGCATGAGATATTATATCTGATGCACCAGATAGGACATCTATTGCAACGAGGTATATCTTGCATCAGATTACCCATCTGTGGCTTTGGTTCTCTGAACCCGACTCCTAAAAGATTAACCATCTACTACAAATTATGCAACAGATGTTTAATCTAATAACATATCATTTATCTGTTGCGACGTACAAATCATCTGTTGCATAATAGATTACTCGTCTTATGCAGTTGTTGCAACAGATAATTGATATTTTGCATCAGATTATCCATATATTTCTTTGTTTCTCTGAACCAGACTCAAACAAATTTTAACCATAAACTACAAACTATGTAACAGATGGGTGTTTTTTTTAAATATAGCCCAACTGTGAAAATTATTATATGATATGATTAAAATGGATCTGTCTTTTTTTCTTTTTTATAGGTTGTGCATCCATGGATTATTCCTACTGAGAAGGAGTGAGTGATGAATTTTTATATTACTCTTGGTCATGTTGATACTATTGCAGATCCAACGGTGGAGTTAATAAAGAAAGAATTAGCTGGAGCAATAGCCATAAGAAGAGCAGTTAGGAAAGGTCAGCCTAATGTTGAGGCTCTTCATAACCAACCTTGTACTAAGGCAGATCCAAGTGCTTCTTCTGGTGGGGTTGTTGGTGTTGGTGGCAGTCATGATGATGCAGCTACCAAAGAATAAATATGTTTTAAAATACCCCTTTTCTCCCTTACACAGGTCTCTCTCACCCCTCTTCACCCTCGTGTTCTCATTGTGAATGCGATGAGTGCAAGGGCAGGCAGGATAAACTCTTTAAAAACGTAGAGGCTATCTCTAAAGCTATCGAGGAATTCAAATCCAAGAGGTGTTTCATACCATCCAAGAAGGTGAGGGATCCACACACTCCTACAACGTTGGTTAGGAGAAAGAAAAGAGCAATTAGAAATGTACTCTTCGCTCAAAAATCAAAAGAAATTACAATTCCTCCCTCTTCAAAAGTTGTTGAAGTTCAGAGGCCATTCAAGAAGGTAGACATATACGCGAAACTTGGTGCTGAAGAGAAGAGGGATCTGCGACAGGCTAAGAATGCTAAGCTAGGCGCGCCAGATTACCCCAGGCCTCCCTTTTCCCCCTAAGACTTCCAGACTATGACTGATATGCGTATGCTGTACAAAGACAAGGCAATTTTACTTTTCCTAACCTAGCCCTTCTAATATACCCCATGAAGAAGAAGCTACGAAATAGATTTCACATCAGTTGCAATAGCTGGGTATACTGGTGCAACTGGTTGTAGTTCTGTTGCAACTTATTATCCATCTGTTGCATAAGTTGCGTTGGATTATTGATTCAAAGAACCCTATCCAACAGATGGACCATCCGTTGCATCTTTACAATTACTAACCTATTTAAAAATTGATTTCTTTAAAAATTGACTTCTTATCTCATAGCATGTTGACATAATTCTCTACCTCATGAGAAAAAAGCAATTAACGTACCGAGAAGCTTATGATGCTGCCGATAGGATAATGGACCTCAACTTCTGCGAGAAGCTCAAGGATAGGTATGATCAACTCAATGGAGAGGCGTCAACCATTGGAGTGGTACTTTATTTCCTAGTTCCTACGTTGGTCTTAGATGAAGTAGAAACGTTAAGATATGTTAGAGAGGACAGGCCAAATTTATACGGGAAGAGCTTGATCGAGGCAAAAAGGATTTTTGTAGTCATTAGCGTGAACGACATGCATTATCGGGCTGTTAATATACTACTTGAGAAGGGAAAGATCAATGTTTATGACTCCAACATACCTCTCGTCGATGATTTTAATCTTTTTCTCCTCGTGGAGCCACTGATGGTGTTGTTGCCCATCTTGTTGAGGGAGAGTAAACTGATGAATTATTTGCCAATGGAAGTGTTGATGAAGAAATCATGGGATTTTGAAGGTCGAAATAGGGGAATGATCCTTCCAAAAGATGATGTCTCTAAAGCGAGTGGCTCGCACGCTCTTGCACACATTGAATGTTTGCTGACCGGCACAAAAATAGCCGAGCCAGCGACTTTTCTGTGTGACAACGTTGTGGAAAACCTGCAAGAGGTCTGGTCTTATGGGGTACTAACTGGACACTTGAAGCCTGTGTAAATAGAAGAGCCTGTGAAATAAAAATTTTAATTTCAAGTCACCCTTCACTTTATTATATGTACATGTAGTGACAATAATTTTTTTTAATGAAAGTTGAGTTTTTTATAATGCAATAGATTAGATTGTCAATCTGTTGCAACAGTGGGAAGACCTGTTTGAATAATCTAATAATTTAATAATCTAATAATCTAAGTCTAATCTGTTGCAACAGTGAGAAGACCTGTTTGATAATTTCTATGAATAATCTAATAATCTAAGTCTAATCTGTTGCAACAGTGGGAATACCTATTTGATAATTTCCACAGATGACCTAAATTTTACAACATATGCCTAAATCTTTTTGATATTTTCCAACAGTTACACTTGAATATCCATGTGCTCGTCGACAACAAACCAGTAAAAAATACACACACCACCATGAAAATTTCAGAAATTAGGCTTCAATATCCATGTTCCCAACAACACCAAACTAGTAGCAATAACGGCAATAATGTAGTATCTTCTTGCTCGATTTTGTTTCTCTTCAGAAGCCTTGACTTTATTTAGCAAAGCCCAGATTACACGATTTACTTGTGAAGGGTGTCGTTCTTCATACTAATCAAAGTAATCGCATCCACCCAATTTCTATAAAAAAGAGAACACAATTACAAAATAATTACAAGTCAATAATCAATCAATTAATTATATAAAAAAATATTACCTTTGAAATCTTACAAGTACAAAATCTACGACCCCAATTTTGTTGAGTCCAAGAAGTCTTTAACAAAGCTTCATGACCGTACTTACAATAGCGAAAATCATTATCACAAAAAATAGTGGAAGATGCGCTCAAAATTGTCAAGGTTAGTTGGAAAAAATGAAAGTAATAATTTGAAGAATTTGGATAGATAAAAGAAGATGATGATGAAGAAGAAGATTTGGGAATGTAGGATTAAATTTTAGGAGGAAGATGAATATATAAGACAATAGGGGGGGAAATGACCGTTGGGGGCCAAGTGACGGCAAGTCAGTGAAATGTGCCAGGACTGACACTAACACATTTGATGCCTATTTTATTTTACGTCTTTAAAATGAACATATCTACTTGATGCCTATTTTATTTTAGGTGTTTGAACTGAACACCGTCGATGGGTTGCGCCTTTTTTATTTCAATTCACTTTAACCTTTTTAAACGTAGTGGCAATTTTTTATGTCCAACAAAAGTTGATTTTTTATAATGCAACAGATTCTCCGTCCATTATAACAGTTATCCTACTTGTTCTGACATATAGTTTATCTGTTGCAATAGGTTGGTCATCTGTTGCACTATCTCGATGTTTTTATCTAAAGTCCATCTGTTGCAACAGTGGAAAGACATATTTAATAATTTCTAACAGATAACCTACCTGTTGCAATATATGTAAAAATCTGTTCGATTATTTTAATAGATATGTCGTCTGTTGCAACAGATAAAGTCCATCTGTTGCAACATATGACTAAATCTATTCTTTTTTTCCCCAGTATATGTGTCATCTATTGCATTATCTTGATATTTTTATCTAAAGTCTATCTGTTGCAATAGTGGAAAGACCTGTTTGATAAATTCCAATAAATCACTTACCTGTTGCAACATATGTCTAAATCTGTTCAAATTTTCCAATAAATGTGTCATCTGTTGCAATAGATACATTATCTATTGCAATATTTGAATCTAGTATTCCTTTTCAATTAATAGTTCAAATCTAAGGAATAAATAAAATTCATAGACAAAATAAAATAAATCGAAGCCTTCATAAATTAGCTGAAATAAGTCAACGAATAAATGAAATGTAAAAAAATTATTATGGGTACAGATCTAAACAAATATATCAACAACAATTTAAGTATACTTCCAAGGATTGCTTTGACAAGCTTAATCTATAAAGATCTACTCAGTATGGACAAGTTGTTTTTCATCCGGTGCTATGGAATTAGGCTTTGCTCGTCATGGGTATTCATTGTCGCTTGCATATGGTTTTTGCGCTTTCTGTTCTCTGTATTTCCATAAAAAGAGTAGCATATTATCAATGATTTTCAGCAGTAACTTCTTCAACATCCACTTGGAAAGCCAGAATTAGTCAATGCTAATCACGGAGATACAACAAAATGGAAAAAGATAACTCATCTCTTCTAGCAAACCAAATAGGTCTTCCTCCTGTTTTAAATTGTTCCAAACATATTATATTTCTGTTGCAACAATGAATCAACTGTTGGGATAAATTTCTACATGAGGATGACCCTATGTGATAATTTCCAACGGATGAACCATCCGTTGCAACATATGAATCATCTGTTGCAACAAATAGGTCATCTGTTGGTACAAATAAAAGTTGTACGAAGAGCTGTTTGATTTGTTAAAATAGATAAGACATATGTTGCACCAGATAAAGTATCTGGTGCAACAGGTTAGTCAACTGTTGCAAAAGATGTATATATTTATTTTATAATTTTCAGCAGATGTGTCATCTATTGAAACAGATATGTGTCTTTTTATTTTGTCAGTAAGAAGACATATAATATATTCACCTTCTTCAGCTCGTGATGCTCTTCTTTGTACATTGTACGTTGCTCAGTGCAACACGCAGACAGAGGATTTGTAATTTCACTTTTTTGGATGCCTGATAATGCCATGAAAATCACTCTCCTTCTTCTCTTAGCCCTAATCCCTAATGGAGTGGATGAAAATAAAATCCTCTTTAATGGAATGAGACCCCTCTTAAATGTCAATTCCTTTACAGAAGCAGTTAATGCATTAATAGCATTAATTACTACATCATGTTTCGCCCTCCAATCTTGACATTTGCATGTAAAACATTCACTGGGAGGCAAAATCTGTATAACCAGTATGATCATACTCATAATATTTTGCTTTAAATACTATAAGATGAGAATCATTAGCACCAACAACAGCACCACTACCACCACCAACAGCTCCATTAACAACAATAAGCACACCCTCCAAAATTATTTTTCTTGTAATGGTTGTTGCTCCAAACAATTCCATTTTTATTCTGTCGATGACCTTAGGGTCCGATAAAGTTTGTACAGATCGTAAAGTAAGAAAAAATGGCATCTTCAACTCTCGATTGGTCGGAACTAGCAACGGATGCACATTCTAACATAAATCATTACATATATTAGAATAATGATTAGATCATTCAAAAATACATTATTAAAAACAATTAATTATAATTATACTTACTGCATCCTTCGGGGGGTTGAAGAGATCAAGAAATTTTACATTTTTATGAGTTTTGGCAGATAACCATCTCAAGATTCTTGGACAGGAAACTCCTTCCTGGTAGTTCGCTTGTTGTCTCAAATAAGGAATGACTTCAAACACCCAAGTCTATAAAATAATGCCACTAAATCAAAACCATTATTGAGCGAAAAAAATAAATGATATCATAATAGAAGAATGAAACATTTACCATGAAAGCCCATGGGAAGCCATATAAGTTGACTGTCTTTGGTGCTAACGGAGTCAACAAATATTTGACAGTCATTTTGAAGCTTTCATACCCCCATAGATAGTTGTTAAATGCCTCAAGATCCTCAGAGATCTTTATTAAATCGAGGCTTATGTTGTTGTTAACGTCTCTCGCCCAAAGAATATTATGTACAAACCAAACTAAGCACAATTACTGTTTGTGCTTCTTTGAAAGTTCTTTACCTTTCAATGCTTCTATCAAATTTTTTTTTTGAAGCTTGGACCAAAAATGGACACCAGGTTATCACGATCACACGACTTGCCTTTGCATTTTTGGGTGTGCGGGGTGCTTTTTTTGAGTTAGAATAGGTATAACTTGAGAAGGGGGATAACATTTTAGTCTAGTAACTATGGCAAACTCCTTCCAACGAAACAAATAGGCATGCCACAGTAATTTATCCACACCTCATCCATCTTATCTTTCTTTACATACATAAACCTACGCTTGAGAAGTTCATATACCATTTTCATTTGAAAACGAGCATTGTTGTCCTCCGATAAATCAAGATATTTCCCAAAGCAGCTATCCCTAAAATAAGCATCCAATTTTTGTTCTCGAAGTATTTTTCTGAAGGAGTTGAAAGATTTTCCCATGGCTGACTTAACCAAGAAATCACCCGTGAAATTTTTCCCGTATAACGATCAATGCTGAAGGCTTTGACCAGCTCTTCAGTGGAAGGTCTATTAGCATCTGCATCATATCTTTTGAAACATTCCTCCTCCCCGTGTTCATCATATCTTTTGTCCTTTTGTTTTCATAAACACAACTAATAAAAATTAAACTTCAAAAAAATGCAACAAACAATAAAAATCAAATTTCAAAAAAATGCAACAAACATAAAATATCATAATTCACTTCGAAAAGAGAAGATAAGAGAAGAAATACAAAAAATTAGGGTTTTATTCAGACCGCATTTTAAATTAGTGCAACAAATATTGAAATTGTTAACCAATACTATAAGAGAAGTTGGCTAAAGTTCCTCGTTTTCTTCAAAACTAAAAAGGCCATAAATTTTTACCTGTGAAAGAAGAAAAGGACCGATGAAGAATTCAAAGCTATTGTGGTCGGAGAGCAAAGCTATCACGTCGATTAAAGTTGAAAAGGAATTGGAATCCAAACTATTTTTAGTGGGATGTTGAATTCGCCGAGGATTGAAATAAGTAATTTGTAGAACAGTTGGTTGGGAGAGAGTTGGGAGAAGCTATTGAGAGAGGGATAAGAGACAGGTTGATTGAATTGAAGAGGGAAACTCGAAGCTCAACTATTTATCGTCGGGGGTTGAAGGGAGAAATTTTGTAGAACTATTGGTTGAGAGAGAGTTGAGAGAAGTTGTCGAGAGAGAGGAGAGAGTGGTTGATTTGGATTTAAGAGGGTGTGGGTTGGGTTGATTTGTATTTTTGAAAAGATTAGAAAGTTTTAAGAATATTAATCAAGTCCACAATTAACTTGATCAAGTTTTCTAATAATGTTTGACCCTATCTATTGGTCAATGTCACTAATTCTTTATTCAAGACTTTAAAGACACCTATTCTTCAATTTTCTCTAGAATCTAGGCTTGAAGAAATGGAACAATTCATTAAGAAGTTACCAAGTTCATTTAGGGGTCGCTTGGTAGATTGTATAAGAATAACGTAAAATATGATATATTAATAATATTTGTATTAGTAATGTTGTATTATGTTTTATACATTGTTTGATATGATGTATTAAAAATAATATACACTACTTAATTTTTATAAAATAATAGTTATTTACGAAAATATTCTTCCTTATCTTTGTATTCGCTCTTTTCAATAAAAAGATTTTTCCTTCAGGATCTCACCAACTCTTTTTTTTTCCTTCAAAAAATAAAATTACATAATTAGCAGCCATTCTTCTGCTACCAATTTTTTCCACAGGCCATGGGCCATCACGGTTGTGGTGGTAATATTGTCCAATTTGAGGATTTTTAACATCATCGTTATGAACTTGTGATGTCAAAATTTTAATGATAATGAATCTTATAAGAATGGACAAGTACAAAAAATAAAGAATATTTTACAACATAAAATGATGCAAAAATTAATTGGGAGTTGTAAAAAAATGTGGAAAGAGGAATAAGAAATATTTTGAGGGGTAATTATATCATTCGTCAAGCTAATGCATGTATTAAAGTCTTTGCATTACTAATACATAGAAAATGGATAGGATTAGTAATGCACACATTAATACACAATAGAGCGTATAACTAATGTTTGCATTAGTTACACATAGACTAAAAATTGTACCAAACAAGGTATTCATAATACACATTAATTAATGCATACATTATTTTTGTCAATACACTCTACCAAATGACTCCTTAGAATTCAACAGAGACTAGATTCAAATGTAGTCAAATGCATTGCAATTGTAGCCAATTTAAGTTACAAATAGAGCCACATTTAACAACTGACTAAATTTAAACAGAACTAAAATAAATCGGCAACTAATTTAATTACGAGCTACTTGATTTTACAAAAATCAAAATAACTATCATTTAAAATTGATTTGTTTAAGGATAAAATTATTCAAACAAATTAACTTCTATTTTGATCAATTTACTCGGATCAAAAGTCAATTTTGCATAAAAGTATTTCTCAACAAAAGCAAATGATCCGTTATATTTGAATATGGAAACACATAATTTGTACTTAAAATTTAAAAATTAGCTTTGAAAATTATTAATTCTTACAAATCAATTATTTCAAATTTGTTTAAAATCAAAGAAGCTCAAAATTAAACTAAATTGCAGAGGTAAAAAATTAGTTGTGAACAACATGTATTTCAGATTTTAGTATTATATTAGATGCTCTGCATACTTTTGACACCAGGTTTTGGAGATTAGTTGTATTTCTTTTAGATATTCTAGTTTTATGAGTATTATGGTCTGACGTCATTCTAGAAGACTCATATTAATTTTGTTTCTTTTTTATATTAATTTTTTATTGTGAATTTGTGGCTTACCTACTAAGATTAGATCGGGGTAGGTGCCATCATGACCTCAACTTTTGGATCCTGACAAATTGTTATTAGAGTACTAAGTTCATCGATCTCATAAGTGAAATAGCAGGATGTCAAATAGAATTTGGCAGATTGATATATTGATGCTTGTATCTATCTTCGATAGGCTATAGGATATCATTGCAAAATACTTCTCTAACTTGATTCCCAATTGTGGGGGTTATTCATGCCTAATATTCTATTTTTTTATTTCATTCTTGTCGATATAGATAGTGAGGACTAGATCTAGAGATGTTAGGATGTCGAACCATCGCTCATTGTTGTAACCTTCAGGGCGAGGTAGGGATCGGGATCGATCCAGAGGTAAAGGTCAGGCATGATGAGTTGCTTCATCTAGAGGATGAGCTAGTGCAGCCTCTCCCAAGCCTGAGATTTACTATGATAAGAAGGATTATCATATAGAGAATATAGGACCAGCTAAAGATCTTCAGAGTTCAATTACCACCCCGATGTTACAGGATTTATTGATCTATATTTTGGGTTGTCTGGATAACATTTCCCATATAAATATTCCACCAAGTGTGTTGAGTGGTTCACAAACTGTAGGAGGTATTCAGATGATAGGGTAGGCTCATACTTATCGTTTTCTAAATCAAAGCATACAGCCAGTTGTTGTGGTACCCCCACGTATTGGTACTTTGCCTACTAAACTTGTTGTTACTCTTGTTGCTTTGGGTTCTCTAATATTTTTTTTATGATCAAAAGAGATTTAAGATTTTTAAAAGATTTATTTGATTGGCTCCTTCCAAGTTTAGTGGTGTTATTAGTGAGGACACTTTTGAGTTTCTGATTAATTGCCAAAAAAATACATAACCTCAGATCCCTTGAGTCCTATGTTGTTTCCTACACTACCTACTAGTTGGTTGACATGGCTAGGTAGTGGCGAAGGTCTTTTGTAAGTTCTAGACCATTGGTTTCACCTGCTATGACATAGAACCAATTTTCTTATGCTTTTTTTTTTGTAAAAGTTTATCGCCTACAGTTTGAGGGATCATATGAGAGATGAGTTGGATTATTTGGCACACGACTCTATGACTATTGTATAGTATGATACATGTTTTCATGCGCTATCCCAATATACCACATCCACCGACTCAATTGAGGTAGAGGGGATTATGAAGTTTATTACGAGTTTGGCAGGTTATTATCAGTTGGTCATAGCTCAGTCTATGGTTTCGAGTGGCGTATAGTAGAGCATGTTTAGTTGATTAAGTCAATTCATCAAGGTACTTAGGGTGGTAGTGCTAAAAAGGTACGCTAATAGGGTGAGTTTAATGGACATGTAATCAGAGATGGGAACTTCTCCAATAGAGGTTCTGATGATTACCATGGCTGACCAATTTAAGTAGCTTTACAAATTTTGGGTAGTAGGTTTGAGATTTTTAAGGCTTCAAGTAGCTAGGGTTCAGGACATGCGGGTAGAAATTTATATTTTGGCTAATCTGGATAGGTCGGCCATTCTAGATCTTCTTGGATTTCTCATTATAAGTTAGATAGTAGAGTATGTTACGTTTATAATGAGCCTGGTCATTATGAGATAGAGTGTCCATGACATGCATTGGGTTCTTCCCAGTAGGGTTATCAGCTTAAGCTTTGTACTACTCTTATATCTGTAGTTAGAGGTAGTACACAAGACAACAGAGATGGTTCTAGAGGTGCTCAAGGTAGAGCTTAGAGAGACCATGGTAGTAGATGCTGGGTTACTCAGTCTTGTAGCGGGAGTATTCATTGGTATGCTATTCCTGGGTACTTGTGGCAGAGGCCTCTGATGAGGTTATTACAAGTATAACCTCGCTTTTCCATCTTCCTACTTTAGTGTTATTTGACCTTGGGTCTACATTCCCCTATGTGTCTAGATATTTTGCTACTGGTTGTGATGCTGCTTGATACGCCCAAATTACAGCTCTCGTGAGAAAGTGTAAGCGGTCGCTGTCAAATATAGAACCCAACTGGGTTGGGTGTCGAATCCCACAGGGAATAATTGGTCACTAAGTGTTGCAATTATTAGTAAAGTGCTGGACGAAAATTCCATGGAAAAGGGGGGTATGGTTTAGGTGTGAACTAAAGTTTACAAAGTAACAAATGAGACGATGTATTTAGTAAGATTTAATCACAGAGAATAATAAGTTAGGGTTATGTCCACCTTGTAATTTCTACGTATCTATTAACTATGAGTAATGCGGAATTTAGACATGCATGCACTTATAGAGAGTCGTATTCTAATGGTAAATCCCAGTGTTCCTCAACCATCAAGGATTATTTCTCTTTAGCTCTCTCGAGCCTAAAGTGTAGAACGAATGGTACAAACTCTCCAAGAAAGTTAATCCGGTTAAGGCATTAACGTGTAAACAGGGGTTGGAAACCCTATTTTCTTGTTACACTCTCTTTTCCAAACATGTAACTTTTCTCTCGAACAAGTTAATGATATATTGGCATATTCCTACGTTTGTAACCATAAGAATTCAATTTAAACGAAGAAAGTCATGATATAAGTAGCATACACATCAAGAATTCATAAACTCATACCAATAGATAGTATCTCACAAGGTTTCCATAACCCTAACAGAGAAGTTTAGCTAATCATGATTACAACGGAAAACAAAGTAGGCATCATCATCATACCAAAAATAGAACAATCTCACGATGGAGATGCTTTGGAGTCAATATGAGGATGACGTGATTCCCTCTTTAGTCGTTCCCAAGCCTTAGCCGTGTTCTCTGTTCTATCGACTTACAAACTCTGAAAACTGAATCATGAATAATGATAATGATCGAATGATAATGATAATGAATGCTGAAAAATTCAGCAATAGGGTTTTTATAATATCCTTGTCTACTAAGTTACTGCTGCACCCCTAAGTATTTAGAAATACTGATTTTGCCCGGGACAAATTCTTCATGCGTCACATTCAGTCCACAAGCTTCCAAAAGTTGTCTTCCCTCTTATGTGAAGTTTTACTTTGCTTCCCAAAGGTCCACAAAGTGCTGAAATCTTGACCATTAATACTTGAAAAACATGCTAATCACATAGGTTAGCCCACTTAAAGGAAAATGGACTAAAAGTGCAGGAATTATATATTTTATCCTCCAAACTTTGCTAAAATATGGGTAAATTATGGTTCTTAGGGGTATAAATACGCCCAACATCACCACCCCACACTTAAAGCTTTGTTCGTCCTCGAACAAAATATTACTTCCATGCAAACACCTAACTAGAATTTCACAATAGCAACACAAAATGTTCAACAAGACATGCACGACAATTATTAACAAAGAGTAGGTTTCTTGATCATTACTAGAAACAATTCAACCTCCAACATAGATTCGTGAGGATGGTTAATTCGTATCCATAAGTTAAGCCACAAAGAATCATATAACACTACCCAAAAATCATTAACCATGTGTGTCTCACACAAGATATCACCCATAATCACTCATAGTTTTGCATTTTTCGAAACATGGGTATAAGACTCTCCTTGCTCTCACTCTCACAAAGAGTTCTTATGTTACAACTGATGACCATAGGCTTGCCCTTAGTGTAATGATCCACTAATATCAGAATGCTAAGATTAGGATCAAATAGATCTTTACAGGTTGTAATGTAGGCTAAGGGACAGGTAGGACTATTTTGGCCAGAAATAGTGACTATGTTCCCTAAGCGCTTTAATACACTACGTTATGTCATTAACACTCTCTTTTAAACAACCCCTCTACTTTCACAACAGATGAATGAATCAAACCACAAAATTATCACACAGTGAGTCACACTTAGAGCCTAAATCTCTCAATAGTAATGATTTAGCACAAACTCTTGTCATAATACCTTGCCATCTATCAGAACAATTTTATGCAAAATCTAAAAAATCTAAAGTTTAACTAACTAATTACGACTGATTAAAACAAACAAAAATAAATGTAGGCAAAGAAGTACAATACAGCATACAAATACCAGGACCCCACACTTAGATGGGACACACTTCCCTCGGTGGAAAATAAATAAGGAAAACCTGATTAGTCGGACTCCTCTTCTATGTCTGGGGTCATACCCCCTGCATCGGAATCATCATTACAGTCGTCATCCTCAGAGTTGTCCTCCACATCTGAGTCTGGCAGTCGGCGATCATCGTCAGTCGGTACGTCATCATCAAGAGGTTCCTCAAAATGTACTCCCACTCCACACATAGCCCGCGCATGCTCATTCATCGGGTAGTCATAATCCAAATACCGAAGCTCTGCATCAGTCAGAATACGACCCCCACTCATCATGGTAAAGCTAGTCATGCCATATAGATGGTGAAAGAAACTTTCATCTCGAGCATGTCTTTCTGCAGTGGTAAGGTTGATGCCATGACCAGATTCAGGTTCTTTAACTTTCGTGAGATCAACCTTCTTCAGGTTGTGTGGAAGCTTATGATCTGCAGGTTCCTTTTCAATGTGCTCCTTCCTTAATATCACAGTCAACAAATTGCCAAAGCTGAAATGGGACCTCTTGTGCATCCTTGCTTTACGCATTGACGATCGTATAACCGCACCAATGTTGATGGGAATATTCATCATCAAAGCGTACACCAAGCATACTCGATCACGTGTGATCTTTGTGTACTGTGTCCCAGGAATCAAGCAAGATTTGACTATCCTCAACCATATACGAGCTTCTCTGTTCAAGGAAGCATACGGGAAGGTACTGTGCCGACCGTTATCCTTGTGACGAATCCACCGGGCCATGGACCTTGTTCCGCACAGTATGTGTTTGATTTCCCTGTAGGGAGGTCTATAATAAAGCTCCTTGAGCGGTGATGGATCCACAGATGGAAGGCCCAGAAAAGAGTTGAAGAACTCCGCATTTAGTTGCAAGACTTGGCCCCGAATCTTTACTTCACTTCTGGTAGTCTTTGGGGACCAATTGGCATAAAAATCTCACGTTAGATCAAGATTTCATTCCCCCATATCTCAGAAAATGAAATCAAGGTTTAGTGACATGAGTTTAACCAAAATGCGGGGTTCTTTCTTTGCTAGACTCTCCTTTTGCATCAAATCCACATGAACATATTTCTTTACTTTTTTGTTCTTGTACCACTCCTTTATTTCCTCCTCTAGGACCCACTTTATCCCGAAAGTGCGTCGAGGCACTTGCAGAGAGGACTCAGCTTGCTCTTTTCTTCCCCTTTTCTGACCTTTCTATGAGGTGGACACTTTTTCCTTTCCTTGTCGTCCTTTTAATTCCATTCTACCTGAGATCACAATAGAGTCATGTTATCTTAATCTTGGAAGATTCAATCGAAAAACAAATAGTAATGGCACCACCCCATACTTGATTTGTTGGCACAGACTAATTAAGTGAGTGATGTCGATTACTCAGACTTCATCGACATACATTTAGGCGATATGTTCCAACAACATGTTTAGCACAGTCATACTTTCATGTAATCTAACTATCCTTTCCAACTTTATTTCATTGGATTAATGCACTTTTTGAACAAGACTACCACGTAGAGATCGTATCAAGTTATTGCATAGAAATAATCACAACATCTTATGCTTATGGTCAATCATGATCGGTATCTCGATGAACGAGTTACTCAAACATTCAAGCTTTCAACTTTCGAGATTACGCATTAACTTTACAATTTCGATTCCATAAAAATATGACAATGTATAACAATCAAACACAAGTCGGAACAAAGTCAAGAACGCCCACACTTATTCTCTAACGCGACGAGATTCATCATAGCAAGCCAACCGTATTCTTTATCACCAAACATCACTTCAAAATCTAATAAATCATTATACGTATAGCATCGCAACAACCACGGAATATAAAAGAATAACTTACTTGGTGATGGATCCGGAAGATGAGCTTGTAAGATTAGATGGAAAAAAAGAAAAACTTTGAGAGAATGGGGAAGCTTGGGCGGCGCCTATATGGAGCAAACAATTGCATTTTGTTCTAATGTTGAAGATCTATTTATAGACTAAGCCATGGGTCGGGTTTTATCCATGTTAAAGGTGGTAAGTTAGGAATGAAGGAGCAAAGGCTATCGGTTAGGCATTGCCTATACTAATCTAGGCAATGGACAAGGCAATGCCTATGCTAATCTAGGCAACGGACAAGGCAATGCCTATGCCAATCTAGGCAATGGACAAGGCAAGGTCGTGGCTCGACTCTTCTTTTTGGATTTTTATTTAACAAAAACAAACTCCTAGTAAAACAAAACGATTAAAAACGATGGGTTGCCTCCCATGTAGCTCTTGATTTATTGTCGCGGCACGACATAGTTATCTCGATTACTTAGACTTCATCGAGATAGATGGTGGCCATGCATTTTATCGAGTCAAATGGACTGATATATAGCTTCACTCGATGGCCATTCACCTTAAAGACACCACCATCATTGTTTTCTAACTCCACTACTCCAGATGAGTAGACTTTGCTAATTTTGAATGGACCAGACCATTTAGACTTCAACTTACCTGGAAATAGCTTCAGTCTGGAGTTGAAAAGAAGTACCAAATCACCCTTCTGAAAGTTTCGTTGGATAATCCTCCGATCATGGTACTTTTTTATCCGTTCCTTGTAGAGGTTTGCTCTTTCATACGCATGTAGACGGAATTCATCCATCTCATTCAGCTGTTCCAACCTCAGATTAGTAGCATTCTCCCAATTCAAGTTAAGACGCTTCAATGCCCACAGTGCTTTATGTTTTAGCTCAATTGGCAAGTGACAAGCCTTCCTATAAACTAGTTAGTATGGTAACATGCCAATTGGTGTCTTGAACGCAGTCCTATATGCCCATAAGGCATCATCCAGCTTCCGGGACCAATCGTTCCTACTAGCATTTACAGTCTTAGCAAGGATCAGCTTGATCTCCCGATTAGAAACCTCTACCTTCCCACTAGTTTGTGGGTGGTAAGGTGTAGCTACCTTATGTTTCTTGACCCCATATTTCACCAATACGGCTCTGAACAGCTTGTTGCAAAAATATGATCCTCCATCGCTTATGATGGTACGTGGTACCCCAAAACGAGAGAAGATATTCCTCTTTAAGAACGCTATAACACGCTTACCTTTATTATCAGCTAGCGCGACTGCTTCGACCCATTTGGATACATAGTCTACAGCAACTACGATATATTTCATCCTAAACGAACTCACAAATGGGCCTATGAAATCAATACCCCAGACATCAAATAACTCTACCTCAAGAATTTTAGACATGGGCATCTCATGGTGCTTTGAAATCGCGCCTTGCCTCTGACACTGATCACATCTTCTCATAAAATCATAGGCATCCTTGAATAATGAAGGCCAATAATATCCGCTTTGCAATACCTTCCTGGTTGTCCGATCACCTGCATGGTGACCCCCAACTTGGGAAGTATGACTTGCTTCCAATATGTTAGGCACCTCCACATCTAATATGCATTGCCTAATAACACCATCAGTACATTGTCGAAAAAGATACGGCTCATCCCAGAAATAGTGTTTCACATCATGCATGAACTTTCTCCTTTGATGAAAGGAGAGATGCTCAGGAATCACTTTACTTACCACGACGTTCGCAAAGTCTCCATACCACGGTAAGTCTTCCACCATAGTGGCTAGGATCTCTTCGTCGGGAAATGCATCATCAATCTCAAGGTCGGGTTGTGCTATGTGCTCACTCTCAAGTCTAAATAGATGATCAGCTACTTGGTTTTCGCAACCTTTTCTATCCTTTACCTCGAAATCAAATTCTTGATGCAACAACACCCACCGAATTAACCTTGGCTTAGCATCCTTCTTTGCCATTAAATATCTCAGAGCCGCATGATTTGTATGAACCACCACTTTGGTTCCCAACAATTAAGCACGGAACTTTTCAAAAGCATAAACAACTGCTAGAAGCTCTTGTTCCGTGACGGTATAGTTCTTCTGGGCTCCATTTAAGGCCTTTCTCGCATAGTAGATTGGATGAAATAGATTTTCTCTTTTCTAACCAAGTACAGCACCCAAAGCTACCCCGCTTGCATCACACATCACTTCAAAAGGTAGAGACCAATCGGGCGCTACAAAAATAGGAACTTCAACTAGCTTCCCTTTGAGGCATTCAAATGCCTTCAAGAAATCTTCACCGAAGTCAAACTTTTCATCCTTCTCCAAAAGTTTGCATAATGGACTAGCAATCTTGGAGAAGTCTTTAATAAACCTCCAATAAAAACCTGCATGACCGAGAAAACTACGAACTCCCTTTACAGAAATTAGAGGTAGTAGTTTCTCGATAACTTTAATCTTAGCTCGATCAATCTCGATTCCCCTTTTAGAGACTTTATGCCCAAGAACAATGCCTTTTTTAACCATAAAATGGCATTTCTCCCAATTTAGCACTAAGTTGAATTCAACACATCTCTGCAAAGCCATACTCAGATTTGCCAAGCATGATTCAAACGACTCACCTACAACTAAAAAATCGTCCATGAACACATCCAAGGTGTCTTCAACCATATCAGAAAAGATGGATATCATACATCGCTGAAAAGTGGAAGGTGCGTTACATAGCCCAAATGGCATTCGTTTGAAGGCAAACGTACCATACGGACATGTAAAAGTGGTCTTCTCCTGATCTTCAGGAGTAATGCAAATCTGATTATATCCGGAATAACCATCCAAGAAATAGAACCATCCTTTCCCTGCCAATCAATCAAGCATTTGATTCATGAATGGCATTGGGAAGTGATCCTTTAGCGTCCATGAATTCAGCTTCCGATAGTCCATGCACACTCTTCACCCTGTGATAGGTCTAAGTGGAATTAGTTCATTCTTTTAGTTTGCGACTACCGTTATGCCCCCTTTCTTGGGCACACATTGTACCGGACTCACTCATTTACTGTCTGAGATTGGATACACCACCCCTGCATCTAACCACTTAATAATTTCTTTCTTCACCACCTCTTGCATAGGTGGATTCAAACGTCGTTGATGCTCAATGGTGGGCACTCAGTTTTCTTCGAGCTGAATTTTGTGCATACATATCCCAGGAGGGATACCAATTATATCAGCAATAGTCCAACTGATGGCTCTCTTGTACCTCTTCAGAATAGAGATGAGAGCTGCTATTTGCTGCTCACCCAAATCAGCCGCAACAATAACTGGAAGTGTATTTTCACTTCCCAAGAACGCATACTTTAGATGACTAGGCAGCTCCTTCAATTCTAGCATTGGTGGCTCTTCAATAGATGGTTTCGCTAGTGGTGAAGGTCGATTCTTAAGATCAAGGTCCAACTTCTTAGGAGCATGAGAATATGACCCCATTCCTGTTATAGCACAAGTAGTTTCTTCATACTCTTCAACATCTTCACGCTCGAAATTCATAAGCACAGCAGCTAATGGCTTAACAATAATTTGCTTCTCTATAGATACTTCTTTCTCATCATCATAATAAACATCAGCTACAGAGAACACGTTCATATCTTTGGGCTGCCTCATTGATTTGCATACATCAAAATGGACCACTTCGTCATTCATTCGGAATAAAATCTCATTAGCTCATAAATCAATAAGCACACTTTCTATTGTGAGGAAAGGGCGTCCCAAGATTATGGGAACTTTAGAATCCACCTCGCAATCCAAAATAACAAAGTCTGCAGGAAAAATGAAGGTAGAAACCTTCACCAATACATCATATAAGATACCAACAGGTCGTTTTACAAACCTATCTACCATCACGAGCCGCATATTGGTTGGTGTAGGATCGCCCAACCCCTTCTTTCTGTAAATGGATAGTGGCATCAAATTGATGCTAGCTCCCAAATCGCACAATGTCTTAGCAAAATCCAAAGATCCAACAATGCAAGGAATAGTGAAAGCACCGGGAACTGCCTTCTTCTTAACTAACGATCTTGTAGCGATTGCACTGGAATGATAAATATTATCTGCCAGCTCATAGCTTAATGCCCGCTTCTTTGTCAAACGGTCCTTCATGAATTTCGCGTACCCAGGCACCTGTTCCAGCACCTCCACCAAAGGAACATTAATAGTCACTTGCTTCAGCATGGTCATGAATTTACTGAACCTAGTGTCATCAGCTTTCTTCTTCAGTCTCTAAGGAAAAGGTGGTGGTGGAAGAGGAAGAGTTTTCTCCACCACTTCCTTTTTATCTTGCTTCCGATTATCAATCTTTTCAGGCTGGTGACATCTAAGTGTAGTGTCATGAACATTCTCATTCTGATTTTCAGCTTCTACAGAATCATCACAATCTGCTTCAATAATCAACCACCTGCTTGCCTTTGGATGGATTTTCCAAAACCTTACCACTCTTGGTAGTAATAGCCATACATGATCCATAATTCCTTGGGTTTTGCACGGTGTCGCTAGGTAGGGTTCTAGCTTTTATTTGATTGAGTGTCGCTGATAGTTGACTCAATCGTTGTTCCAGCTGTTTTATTGCAGTAGAATGCGAGTCAACCAATTGATTTATTGAGGACAAATCATTCTTTACCTCAGTTACTCCTGTGTTGGTTGCCTTCACTCCTTTCAACAGCTTCGCCATCATATCTTCCATGGACATCTTTCCAGAGCCAGACGCTGTAGCCTTACGATTTCCAGGAGGAACGTACAAACAACTCCTATCATTCTTATTCTTCCAACTCCCTTGATCGTGGTCCTTGTATCCAGATTTATCATAATAGTTCCGACCTTGGTTTCCTTGGGCATTGCCTCAGAAACCCCCTTGATTATTCAAGTAATTTGCTTCTTCTTCAGAATCGGAACCATCTCTTCCCTGCGACACAACAAATTTGACCTTTTCTGTCTTCCCTGATAATAAATGCTTGGTAAGAAGGTCCATGTGTGTTTTCATGTGAGCTATATCCTGGTCACGTTCCTCTTCTCTTCGTCTCTGTTCTGCCGTCAGGCCAATAGATACAGTAGAGCTTGCTACCTCAAAATCCCTAGTATGCCAAGCTCTACTTTGCTTTGTCATACGATCTAGCATATCACTTGCCTCAATAAAAGTAAGGTCCATGAATGACCCACCTACAGTATTATCAATCACTGGCTTAGTCATCGAATTCAAAGACTTGTATAATATCTCCATCAACTGGACATTGGTCATATGATGATTTGGGCACCGCATAAGCTTCTTCTTGAACCTCTCCCATGTTTCATGGAGGGCTTCAGTTGGAAGCTATTGAAAATTACTTATCTCATCTCTTAATTAGGCACTCTTGGATGGTGGAAAGAGTCTTTCTAGGAAAACGTCTTTCAGTTGCCTCCAATTAGTAATAGAATTAGGAGTTAGCCCATTCAACCATAGAGTTGCCTCTCCAGATAGAGACAATGGAAATAAGCGCTGCTGAATTACATTCTGTCCAACTCCTGGATTGTCAAACGACTTACATGTTGAGATAAAATTGATCAGATGCATATTCGAATCATTGCCTGCAAGTCCACCAAATAATCTCTTGAGCTGCAATAGTTGAATCATGGTGCTAGTGATATTGAACTTGGCTCCGGCTGCCAAGGGCGGAGGAATTATAGCCCCTGTGGCACCAGCCCCATCTAGATAGTCATCATCATTATCAAAAGGAGCCTGCATAGCTCGACATTCAGGTTTCATTCTAGCTTGACGATCTCTCCTATTCACAGGTGCCACCACCTCATCTGCACGCCTTGGATTTAGTAACTCATCATCACCTAGGTCCTTATCATCCGGATTTGTTACCCGACCTGGGTTGTCAATATTCTGTTGATGCACTTGAGGGACTACCAATGCAGCTAATCTAGCCTGCTTCTGTTGAGCATCCCTTCTTTCAATGTCTCGTTGTTCATCCATTCTGCCAATAAGTTGTGGTTCAGGATTTATGGGTAATAATGGCTGACCAGAACATCATGTATTTGGCATGCACTCCACCAAACCTGAACAAAACAAAAATAACAACTAAAAGTAAAATTCGAGAATCTTTGACCAAAGGGTCTATTAACTATCACAAACTTAGTTGACAACCGTACTCCCCGGCAACGGCGCCAAAATTTGATACGCCTAAATTACAGCTCTCGTGAGAAAGTGTAAGTGGTCACTGTCAAATATAGAACCCAACTGGGTTGGGTATCGAATCCCACAGGGAATACTTGGTCACTAAGTGTTGCAATTATTAGTAGACTGTTGGACAAAAATTCCACGGAAAAGGGGGATATGGTTTGGGCGTGAACTAAAGTTAACAAAGTAACGAATGAGACTATGTATTTAGTAAGATTTAATCACAGAGAATAATAAGTTAGGGTTATGTCCACCTTGTAATTTCTACGTATCTATTAACTATGAGTAATGCGGAATTTAGACATGCATGCACTTATAGAGAGTCGTATTCTAATGGTAAATCCTAGTGTTTCTCGACCATCAAGGATTATTTCGCTTTAGCTCTCTCGAGCCTAAAGTGTATAACGAATGGTACAAACTCTCCAAGAAAGTTAATCCGGTTAAGGCATTAGCGTGTAAATAAGGGTTGGAAACCCTATTTTCTTGTCACACTCTCTTTTCCAAACATGTAAATTTTCTCTCAAATAAGTTAATGATATACTGGCATATTCCTACGTTTGCAACCATAAGAATTTAATTTAAACGAAGAGAGTAATGATATAAGTAGCATACACATCAAGAATTCACAAACTCATAGCAATAGATAGTATCTCACAAGGTTTCCATAACCCTAACAGAGAAGTTTAGCTACTCATGATTACAACGGAAAACAAAGTAGGCATCATCATCATACCAAAAATAGAACAATCTCACGATGGAGATGCTTTGCCGTCAATATAAGGATGACGTGATTCCCTCTTTAGCCGTTCCCAAGCCTTAGCCGTGTTCTCTGTTCTATCGACTTACAAACTCTGAAAACTGAATCATGAATAATGATAATGATCGAATGATAATGATAATGAATGCTGAAAAATTCAGCAATAGGGTTTTTATAATATCCTTGTCTACTAAGTTACTGCTGCACCCCTAAGTATTTAGAAATACTGATTTTGCCCGGGACAAATTCTCCATGCGTCACATTCAGTCCACAAGCTTCCAAAAGCTGCCTTCCCTCTTATGTGAAGTTTTCCTTTGCTGCCCAAAGGTCCACAAAGTGCTGAAATCTTGACCATTAATACCTGAAAAACATGCTAATCACATAGGTTAGCCCACTTAAAGGAAAATGGACTAAAAGTGCAGGAATTATATATTTTATCCTCCAAACTTAGCTAAAACATGGGTAAATTATGGTTCTTAGGGGTATAAATATGCCCAACATCACTGCAATGAGCCACTTTCTATGCTTAGTCATGTTTTTACCCCCATAAGTGATTCTTTAGTTATGGATTGGGTGTATCAATAATGTGTAATAAATATTGCAAGGTGTGAGACCTGGGTAGACTCGATTATCCAAGATATGATTAATTTTAATATTATCTTAGGTTTTTTTAGCTCTTTATCATGCAATTTTGGATTGTTTTGCTAAGACGGCGACTTTAGCTACTCTGGGTGTGCCAAGATTAGCGAAGAAGGGTGTTTCTAGTTTGTGTCCAAAGAGGGTCATATCTTTTCTATGTGCTTGTTGTATGGTAGAAAATAATTTCTTTCCTATTTAGACTATGTTCATGATACTAGTGTTGTTTCACCGAATCTCGTAGATTTTGTTTGAATTGTTAGCGAGTTCAAGGATGTGTTTTCTATAGACTTGCCTAGTATGCCTCCAGACCGAGATATTGATTTTGCTACTAATGTTTATCTCGGCACCAAGACCATACCATTTTCATTCCTCTTTATAGGATATCCCCTATTAAGTTAAAGGAATTAAAGGAGCATTTGCAAGATATGTTGGGTAAGGGTTTGATTAGACCTAGTGTGTCTCCTTGGGGTACTCCTGTCTTATTTGTGAAGAAGAAGGATGGATCTATGTGCATATGTATTGACTATCGGTAGTTAAACAAAGTAACTGTCAAGATCAAGTATCTTCATCTCGAATTAATGATTTATTTGATCAGCTTTAGGGTGTCTCGATATTTTCTAAGATTGACTTGAGATTTAATTATCATCAGTTGAGGGGTAGACCTTCAGATGTTTCATAGATAGATTTTTAAAAGTGGTATGGTCATTATGAGTTCTTGGTCATATCTTTTGAAATGACCTATGTCTCAACAACATTTATGAAGTTGATGAATAGGATATTTCAGACTTATATTGATTCTTTTGTAATTGTATTCATCGATGATATCTTAGTTTATTCCATAAATGAAAATGGCTATGTGAGGTAGTTGAGCATTATACTTCAGATATTATGGGATGAGAAGTTGTATATCAAGTTCTCCAAATGCAAGGTTGAGTGAATTCTAATTTTTTCTTGGGTCATGTAGTAACCAAGGACGATATCATAGTTGATCAGGCTAAAATAATGGCGGTTTATGAGTGGCTAGACTTACCCTTTATTGTATTAGCAGTCTATAATTGATGCTTAGTGTATGGTTTTTCTTCCACTGTAGCTTCTTTGACCAAGTTGACTCAGAATAAGATTGTTTTTCATTGGTTGGATTCTTATAAGAAAATCTTTCAAAAGATAAAGGAGTTTTTGACTTTGACTCCTCTCTTGACCTTGCCCAGGGAGGGCATGAGTTTCACTATGTTTTTTTATACTCCCGGAGTTGGGTTGGTGGTGGTTGATGCATGAGGGTAAGGTGATTTCTTATGCTTCTCGATAGCTGAATCCTCATGTGAATAATTATCCTACCATAATCTAGAGTTGCTCGCGATTATGTGTATTGAAGTTATGGTGATACTATATTTGTGCACTCCATTATGAGATTTTGTTTGATCATTGTAGCATTCATTACTTATCCACCTAGTGAGATCTTAATATGAGACAACATTGACCCCTTAAGTTGCTTATGTATAATGATGTCACTACTATATATCATCCAAGAAAGGCTAATATAGTCGAAAAGCAGTGGGTATGGGGAGTTTGGCTTATCTTTTGACTCAGGAGTGGCCTTTGGCCTTAGAGGTTCATTCCTTAGCTAACTAGTTTGTTAGGCTTGATATTTTGGCACCGGTCATGTTTTGGCCGTTGTTGAGGCTAAGTCTTCATTGATGGGGAATATTTGAGATCATCAGTTTTATATTAAGAACTTGAGGGTAATTCATAATAAAGTGTTGAGTGGCGAGGATAAGGTGGCATCTCTTGATTCCACATGCATTTTAGGGATTAGTTTTTTCATTTGTATGGCTAGAGCTATGTGGTTTAATTAGGTTGATATTGGAGGAGGCTCATTGTTTGAGGTACTCCATTCGTCAATAAATAGCTATGATGTATCATAATTTAAAGCATCAATATTGGTAGGGTGGTATGAAGAAGGATTATGTGGAGTTCATGGACAAGTATTTTAATTGCCATCAAGTGAAGTATGAGCATTAGCGATTGGGTGGTATAATACAATGAATGCCCATTCTCGAGTAGAAGAGGGGGCGGATAACCATGGATTTTGTAGTTAGCCTACCCTTGACTTTGGGAAAGTTTGATTCTATTTGGGTCATTATGAACAAATTGACTAATTTGTACATGTGTGGGTGAATTATTATAAGGAGAAGTTGTCCAAGACCCATATTAGAGAGGTTGTTCAATTATATAGTGTACCTATCTCATAATTTCTAATGGAGGTACTTAGTTTACCTTGAACTTGTAGAGTTCTATACAGAGTGAGTTGGTTACTTTGATTGATTTGAGAATGGATTCTTATCCTATGATAGATGGTTTGTCTAAGAGTACTATTAAGGTTCAAGGGTACACGGATAGAGCATGTGTTATGGATTTTGATAGTCATTGAGACCCATTTTTCCCTTGGTAGAGTTCTCCTACAACAAATACCATTCCAACATTTAGATGGCTCCTTTTATGGCTTTGTATGGGTGGAGGTGTAGATTTTATGTGGGATGGTTTGATTCGTTTAAGGTGAGACTGTCACGACCCAATTTACGAGTTATGATGGCACCTACTAAATTCCGCCAGTAGGTAAAACCCAGAGCTAATGTAATGGGTTAAATTGGGTGGAAATGCCCAGCATATGCTAAAATCAATGAACACAAGTTATAAATAAATAGTGTTCTAATATAGATAAATAGATAACATGAATACCAATCCCATGACCTGGTATAGTTAGTACAAGAACATCTAATATCAATAATACAACCCAATAGTCTAAAAGTAACTAATATATCTGTCTCGATGTAGAAGACTGAAAAATAATAAGATAGAAAAAAACAGGCGACTAGGACTCCAAGAGCTCACCCTATCTCTGAAATATAAACACCACACAAACTCGAGTCAACCACGACAACTAGTACCCGAATCTACACCAAAAAGGTACAAAAGTGTAGTATGATTATCAAAACAACGAGTACTCAGTAGGCATCATCGGACGACTGAGCTAAATCATAATATAAAGATGATATAATGGAAGAAAAACATAGCTAAGTTAGGGTACATAAACGAACCTGAATCATCTCCATTATCACTATACATAATTAGTACACGAACCAAAATAACAATGATAACATAACATAAAGAATCACGCACATGCAACCAATCATATAAAATTGGCTCCCATACGCCAATTGATGCATAAAGCAAAGAACTCATCACAACATCCCATACTACGGGAGAGTACATCCAAGAAAAGAGTAAATCAACCATTCGATAGTATAACTAACCTTCATCATCCTTTGACCATTATTCCACAATTTCAACTATCTAACAAAATCATCCTCTCTTATACACTAGTCATCATTTATAACTAAGTCATTATTAGTAGCTAGTCATTTTACTATTAGATCTCGCTTATGCCATGACATTTACAATATTTGCTTTATTTTTTGACTTAGTCAAAGTATCACCTTCAATTTCATATCCTAATATCATCAATCATGAAAAGAGCATCACCATGTAATAACAGGCATATCCAGACTTGAACTGGTAAATACAAATATTCAGAATTGAATCGGTAAATATAATCAACAACAGGACTCAAATCCGTAATTATCAATATCCAAACTTGAACCGATAAATATAATCAATTATCGGACTTGAACCAGTCATAAATATCAATATAGCATACTCCATCTTTGCTGGGCATTAATACATATATATATCATCACCATATGAAAATTTTTGTCATTAATAAAAGACATGCCCCACGAGGGGTAAAGTAAATAACAAGCCCCACGAGGGCTAAAGTAAAGAGCAATCCCCACGAGAGCTAAAGTAAATAACATAAAAAATAAGCAAAGAAGAGTATGCCTCTAATATCCATCATTCATCACCAATGACAATTTATCATCATAATCATCATATAACAAGATTTCTCATTTTTAACCCAACACACCTTCCCAAAAGTCTAGTAAGCGTAAATGTTCACCAAGGCCAAAATATCATAGCGTAATGTAGGTTAAAGTCCACCTCTAATCCTCAAGTTCTATTTTAGAAAATTTCTACCTGAATTAGTCTTAAGGTATCTAAATCAACTCCTAGATGTAAGCAAGCCACACTAGATTCAAGATAAAAGTTCTACTCAAATGCTATCACTAAGACCTTTGTAACTAGAGCAACTTCATTAAAATAAGCACTAAGATCAATCATGCCCTAAGAATGAGTGACGGGGTCACTCCCATCTAACTAGAGTAATTTTAGAGCATTCTCATGCTAAACATAAAACATTAGGTCTAATTCATTATGGTTTGAAGCAAAAAGCTAAGCATTCCACTCTATGGGTTCAAATGACCTAAAAGATACAACTAACCATAAGTCTTGCATATTCATAAAATAAACACCTAAAACCTCTCCCAATCTAACAAGATATCATAATTATGCTATGACAAAGCTAACTCTAACAAAGGGTAAACCTAACCTACCTCTAATTCGAAGAATGCTCAACAATTTGCTAAACCTTCACTTTCTTCTTCAGAGAAGCCTATTCAAGATGTCAAGCTATAAAAAATACATTCTACATATTAATACGATAATATCAATACCCATATTGTACCATTGTGCTTTGGGTCCAAAAATGATGTCGAAACCCTATGTGTGTCTCACTAATAGAAAAACATGTTTTTAAGACCAACCCATCATGATATAAACATCTTGGAATCAAACCCCTAAAAAATGAGTGAAAACTAAGCTAATTTTGTGCTAAAATCAAGCCCTGAAGGATTTGGAGATTTGGTAAAAAATTCAAGATATTCAAGCATGAATTTGAAGGAATTTTACCTTAAATCCAAAGATATTTTCACAAATATATGTTAATCAAGCTCTCAAGTCACTCCAAAGACTCAATTCCATGTTAAAAAACTCTCTTAGGGTTTCTAGGTCTCAAGGATGAGTGAAAAGTGCCCAAAATGTGGCTATAGGGGGCCTTTTATACCCATAACAGGTACTCAGATGTGCCTATCACAGTACATGAATGGCAGTCGCAGTTAGGAAATTATAATAGCCTTATAGAGATTGCAATAGGAGATCATGATGCATTTTGTGAGATTGCACAAGCATCAGCACCAGCAAACTTGGAAAATTGTTAAAGTTTCCAACAATGCCTCGGGATTCATTCAGACTTTGACATATGCAAATGAACTATGTAACAACACTAAATTCGACATTTTGGATGCAATAGCAAACTCAGATTTTCCATCTGAGGCGGTTTCAACCAAATGTAGGTTCCACACACATATTTCTAATTTTCCAACTTTTTGATCAATAGGTTGAAATGAGCTCGAGTATATTGGGATTCAAACCAAAGGTCTACCTAAACTATAATAAATATTTTGGAGCTATTGGTATAATTAGAATTTACCTACGATATTATTTTACTGAAGTTTTTGGCCGGTGGTCATTTGGAACTAGCGAAGACTTTCAAATAGGAAATTGGCTCTAAAAACCAAACGAACTATTTGGTAACCAAATTGTTAGTCCCAGAAAGTTATAAATGAATTTAGGTAGCTTTGAAAAATCTCTAATGTCAAAAATAACTGGAAATATAGAAAATGACCTAAAGGGTCATCATAGAGACCTTGGAGCACTAATTTATTGAGATACTCAATCGATCGAGTAAGACTAATTTAATAGAGGCTTTTGGATTTTTAGAGTGGGTAGAAGAGTTATATCAACCATTAAATCCGTGATATTGCATTCATGGTTGGAGGGTGGGTTTTGTTGAAACCCATGAATAGTGTGATGAGGTTGTGAATAAAGAAAATCTTAGTATGAGGTTCATTGGCCTTTTTTATATCCTTGAGAAATATGGAGATATGGCATATAGGTTAGCTTTTCCATCATATCTGTCAGCTATCCACTCGATATTCTATGTTTCTATGTTGAAAAGATATTATCATATGGTTCACATGATCTAATATGATTCTATATATAAGATCATGATTTATCTTTTGAGGAGGAACCCATTGCTATCCTAAACAAGCAGACTAGGAAGTTTATGTCAAAGCAAATTAATTTAGTGAAGGTTCAGTAGAGACATCCCCAAATTAAAGAGGCTACATGGGAGGTTAAGTTTAATATGAGGTGTAGATACCCCTAGATTTTATACCGCCTTAGGTACCTAATTTATTTTTATTTCAAAGACAAACTTGTAATTTATTGGTGGATAATGTAATAATCGTAGTAGTGATTTTTAGCTTTGTTGTGTTTTAATTGATTTGCCCGTATTCATAGACTCTATATGTTATTTATGAGTTATGTGGTTTGTTGGAACAACACTCGATATGTTCGAGAGTGATTTGAGTGAGTTTGAGGTCCTTAGAGGCCTTTAGGGTGGTTAATTTAACTTCAATCAATATTTTGTGATTCGACCATTGGATGATGATTTTGTCAATTTTGTTCGATTTGAAATATCGATTATGGGTTTGTAGTATAGACAGTTTGGGTCCTAAGCCTTTATATTGCATTTTGACCTTTTTGATAAAAACTAGTAATATATGGTTAAAAGGAGTCTTGGGGGATAATTCATTGTAAATAATCTTTTTTCGTCTATCCAATGGTTTTATCGAGTCTGAAATGTCAAAATTATCCTATTAACATTATTAGTTTATTTGTATGGGGTCCCAAATAAATTTTGAGGGTTTAATACGGACTATCTTTCCAAGTTCCAATAGTTGAACTTTTGATTCAAGTGCTAGACAAATACTTCTTTGCATTCAGGGGACCTTGGTCCCAATCTCGAAGAAGAAAAATACTCTTCGTTATGAATACGATTGTGAGACCACATTTGTGAAGGGTTGTCTTCCTTACTCATTACGTTTATGGGTTAGGGACCCTGTTTGTGAAGGGTATTTTCATTTGGGTGGGTCTGGTTGATCTTTTCGTTTGCATCCTAAGGCTTGCATTCGCGATGAGTGTCTTACATTTGGGCAGATTTAAATTATTTTCTCGATAGAAACTCTATTTTCACCATTATTGGACTTCGTGAGCTCGATTTTTGAAGGCTTCAAAGAAATTTTTCATTAGTCTTGCTTTGGTAATCTCAAAACTCTTATTTTCATCATTTCCTATAGATTTCATCATCAAATCTTTGATTTAAACGTAGATTTTGTGGCTTTTACTCGATTAAGTATAAAATTGATTATTTGTTGATTTAAAGTCCTATTTCAACCCATTTTAATTGGTTTTTTGATTTAAATTCCTCTTATATAGGGAACATAATTCTTGAATAAAATTTTTGATTTATCCTTTTTGATTTTGTGTTGGCTTTTGAAGTATTTTTAAACCCAAAATAAATATATCCGCTATGGGAATTGTTGGAATCCTTTTAATATGGATTATATTTTTGATAGATTTAGACCATTTTGAGATGACTCATGAAGGAAAGGCACTATGCTTGGATTTTTACTTTTTGAGATAGGTTATATCTTAACTTTCTTCAAACTAGATTGGGTAGTTAAACATTTATATAAATTATAATATGGATTGGGAAATTAGTCATAAGATTGTTATTGTTATTGAGTTGCCAATGTGGGGGCTTATATGCATATTATTGTTAAATCGAGCAATTATATTTGTTGTGACATCTCTGTGGGGGCTTGGCTTGATATTATAGGCCTTATTTGTGTATTTAATTACCTTGTTATTATTATGATGCCTGAGAGAGAGGCTTATATTGATATTATAGGCCTTATTTTAGCATTATATGTCTCTATCATTATAGTGATGCCCAAGTGAGGGGCTTGAATTGATATTATCGATATCTTACTTGAAATTTTAGTCTAATGGTACCATGCAATGGCTTTTATCATGAATTATTATCATATTAAGAAGATTTTGAGATAATTTATATCTATATTGAATTAACTATTATCTTCATACTAATTGGTTATCATGAATTATTATTATATTAAGTTAAGCATTACATCCTTCTTTTAATCCATATATATTTATGAGATTGGCACCACTGAGAAACATGGATTTTGAATGAAAATAAAATAATTTAAAGATTTTTTTACTAAGGGATGAGTTGGCAAGGTGATTGATATATGAGATTGAAATTATGAAAGTATGTGGGTTGCTACCCGCCTTGGGTCCTGTCCTGGGAGATTTTGTTTGGAAGGTGTATACAAAAATTCATGCAATGACTTATTCATCATCATTCCTTTACATTGGATTTCCTTGCATCATATTTACTTGTTTGCTATTGTGTACTTAGTTTTTCTTATTTATTCTTGTGTACTTATTCTTATATTGATATTATACTTGAAGAATTGATAGGAGATTTGGTGTGAGCTATCATTTGGGAACTTTTATATATGGAGGTTGAAGGGTGATCATAGTATTCTTTACTTGTTTTGTTTTTTACTTTTCCCGATTGGCCCATAATACCCACTGAGTACAAATGGACTATATTCACTCCTACTTTTGTATTAGTTCGATGCAAAACCCATTATGAGTGCGACCTATGGCTAATTTATGTTGTAAGAGACTAATTTTAAGGTACTGATGAGCTCCAGTATTTGGGGTAAGGTGCTGATGAGCTCTAGTGTTTGGGGTATATGAAATTCAATAGGGGGTGAATTAAAATTTTTCTATAAGTCGACTACTGAATCCTCACAGTTGACTTGCCTGTAGATCAGTGCACTTCACAAACATATTAGATTTAAAATAGTTAAGCACACAAATAACAAAACATAAAGTAATAACACAAAAATTTATCCTAGTTTGGAACACCAATGTGGTTCCTACTTCCAGTCCCCTTGGGTTTCAAAGTTTCCTTAGATCGTTGAATGTTGGACTTGATTACAATAATAGGAAACAAGTTTTGAAGACTTATTTTGTTCTTCAAACCATATGGCATAGCTTCAGTTGATGTTACAAAGTTGACTTGATCCTACTCTTTATATAACAATTGTATACTAAAAGTTACAAAGCCTTGTAAGACTAAGAATGAGACACTTTTAATTTTCTCCTTGAAGTTACGTAACCCATATTTGTCTTCAGTATTCATCTTTTATAGTCTTCAGCTGCTACTCTTCATAAGAAAACCCAAGAGATTTCTTCTTAATCAAGGATTTAAAGTGATTCCTTGATTGAGGAATGTAGCCGTTTGCTATGTCCATATCAGATATATCCATATGCAGCTTTGGGTCACGTCTATATCAGATATGTTCGTGATTTATCTTTCCTTTTATTCTTGTATAGGTTGATGTTCATGTGATGGTTGTTATCTTCCTTTCTTTTGCTTTTTGTCCTAATTGATCTCCTGATTAATCTAGTCAGCTGTGATTCTGGGATAGTAATCGTGATTCTATGATAATGATTCTCCTTCCATTTTCGAGATAGTTGATTGATTTCTTGCCATGTTGTTTGAGTTCCCCGTTCCTTGTTTTTTTGATTGGATATCCTTCCATTCCTAGAGACGGCTTCCTTTACCAATAGTCTTTAATATCCTACAAAGATTTACTTATTAGTTTGTCATTATTAAAACATATACTTTGGAGGCTAACAACCTCCCCCTTTTTTACAATGAAAAACATGAGTAAACATCAGTTGACTTCCCTGTCGATCAATTTGCTCCCCCTAACTTGTAGGCATCTTTGTTGTCCCAGAGTTCTTGGGTATCAGTCAGTCTTTATGTATAAAGGTTTTACTTGCTCCCCCTGACTTTATGGGTATTTCTTCTGTCCAAGTTTCTTAGATATTAGTCAACCTTTATGAGTCGATTGTCGACTTGTGCTTACTTATTTCTTGATGTCCCTGTCTTTCAGTCGACTTGTGCTTCTTGATTATTCCTAATTTCTTAATGTTTTTGTCTTTCTCCCCCTTTTGGCATGGTAAAAAAGAACAACTGCAACACAAAACATACAGGCAGAACAACATACAAGAGACAGTAGATAACAATGGATAGTCATAATCTATTAACTAGGAAGAACAAAAACAATGTAAAATAATGTGATGAATATTATCTTACAACCCACACACATAAGGGACAAGACCCCCTTTTGAATTAAGAGAATTCACAGTTCACCATTTTGCCAGAAAGTATGTCAGGGTGTTACAGTTCACCGTTTCGCCAGAAAGTATGTTAGGGTGTTATGCATGTTTTGATAGAATTTTCCACAAGATTTTTTGACATTCTTGACAAAGGAATAGTAGAAGTTTTGAACAGAAACAACCAGATCATCATTTGAACAAGATACTTGGGATTTCAAAGATTCCATACAAGAGAGCACTCTAAAGAACAACTTGACTCCTTCTTTTTTTAGCTGATCGAGTCCCAGCCAAACTATACTTATGTCAAAGCTTGTACTTTTCCCAAGGTCTAGGAGTTTGGTAAAAAACTCCCGGAGTTGCATGATACCTTCCTCAATGGATTTGAACCACTGCTTAAATTCTTTAAGTTCCTTCATCAAAGAGACAAAGGGGTTAGAGAGAGATTTACTTACCTTTGAAGATTCGGCCTTAGCATGGGCAGGCATTTTCTTACATTATTCATCTTCAACCAGTACATATCCCATGCTATTGAAGGTTTTTGAATCATAAGTTGTGGCAACTTCTAAAGAGGGATAGACAGAGAGATCGATGGAGTAGAGCAAAAGGATCCGAGTGATAAGCAGCCCGTATGGAAAACTAGCAGATGCATTGACTTCTTTTGCACTCTCAAGCATATACTCGCGTATCCAAGCTGCCCAATTGATTTTGATCTTTTTTTTTCTAGGAATACAACGCGAATACTTCATGATAAAATAATGTTACTTAGGGATCCTTTTCACGGAATTAGAGTGGTAGCAACAGTTGAGCCATGATATGAAGTTTGAAGCATAAAGACAGGGGACCAAAGTTGGTTAATATAGAGTTAGAGTCAGACAAAAGTTTCCTGGCTTCCTCAAAGCCCACTTCAAAGTCCTCGGGCCAGTTATTGTTCATGAAAGGGATCGTGTCGGTGAACTTAGTATTAAAAATATTTTCAAACAAAAAGTTTTTTAAGACGTCTCTTGTGCCTAGAACAAGAGTCTCAAATTTACCATTGTCTGGGGAAAGTCAGAGATTGGCGTAAAATATGCAAACAAGGTCTTCATACAAGAGAAGTCCACAAAGCCGAAAAAGCAAGGATAGATCCTCAAATTTGACAAAGTGACCAATATTTCAAGAGGCATATTTTAGTTGACCAAGGTTGATGATGTGACAAGGAATGATGGAACGATTTTTAAAGGAGAGGAATTTCTCTTTGTGAGGGTTTGTCCAGAATTGGTGCATCTCTTCTGGAGGAAAAGAATTAAAGGAATTTGGACAAGGTTTCTTGGTAGAGGAAATAAGGCTGGAGGAGGGTCATCATCTCTTGAGGAGAATAAACTGAGATGAGGACTCATCGGAGGATTTTGTGAGAAGAATAAGACCATTGGAGGAGATTTGTAGAAACGTTAGTGATGGAGTGAGTTTTTGTTATTAAAGAGAGAGAAGCAGAGATTTAAAATAAGAAAGAGGGAGGGAGAGAGAGTTGGTAAAGAGAACTTAGAGGAGGCAACTATTTAGAGGGGAAAATAATGGAGAAGAGAAAGGGTGCGACGTGAAAGGGACTGATGGAAGTGAAAGGACACTGCATGAGGAAGAGAAAAGGTCGACATAGGTGGCATGGGAAACGGTGAATTAATGATGACTTCCTTTTAAATGAAAACCCTTTTGAAAAAAGGTAAATATTGGACTAAGTAAAAAGATTTGTGTAAAAAAATATGACTCATAAAACATTAATGCCAAATCTTTTTATGAGAAATCAATATCTTTGCTTCTAGAAATGGTTTTGTAATAAAATTGAACCAAGTAAAAAGATTTGCGTCCAAAAATATGACTCATAAATCATCAATGCCAAATCTTAGTCTGGAAAGTCAAGATCTTTCTTCTAGTAAGAAAAATAATCCAACTTTCTACAAGATCATGAATAGAATGATGCTTAATGTCAATATACTTTACCCTGGATGCACAAATAGACTATCAACATAGTATTGTCGCATATTTTTTAAAAAATAAAATCAAGTAGTTGATGCATGATTTATAGAATTTAAGTGTAGCAATTTCCAAAAGACTGTGTATACTACTCCAACTATTGGTGAGTCAACTAATGATTATTCCTTGCTAAGTCATGAGTCCTGGGACATCGATCATATGATGAAAACTTTCACCATGTCATGAGTCCTGGGACATCGATCATATGATGAAAACTTTCACCAGAACAACGTTTGTCAAAAAGAAAGTTAGAATTATCAGGAATAAAAAATAAATAACTTTATCAAAACTACCCCTCTTTTAAATTTAAAAAATAATTAAAATGGTTTTGGGCATGGAAGGTTTTCAAATTTTGGAAATTTTCTCCCAAAAAATTCTCCATGAATAAAACCATGTGCAACAGCTTAAAATATTTGAGGGCAGCATCTGATAAGGATAATTCATATTGGTTGTGACTTTGTCATAGGGACAGAGATTTTATTGAGATCAGTACCCTCTTGGAGAGAACCTGTGTTCATTTTTGTACATTATTTTAGATGCAAGAGTTGACTTTAAGGGAGGTCTAGTCGACTCTAATGGTACTTCCTATGGCATTGTCACTGAATTTGACTACTTTTCTATTTACATTATTTAACACAGAAGATATCCTTTTCTCTCCGGCTACACTCCTGGAACATCCGCTATTGATCTTTCCTTTTAAGAGATTTTGCGGACATGTACCTACAAAATAAGGAGCTTAATACTGCTTAGGTACCCAAGAGGTCTTGGGTCCTTGCGAGTTGGATATGCTTCCTTTGGGCTTTCAAATCCACACACTTTTAGGTTTATTCCTACAACTATAAGATTTGTGCTCTCTTTGTCCACAGATACATAGACGGGTCCTCGAGAGGATAAAAAGGTTTTAGCTAATTTAAACGACCCTTACAAGGAACACAAATATTTTTTGAATGAATTTGATCTTACAAAACTATGGCTTGGAGAAACCCTAAGACTGTTTAATCTTATTTTTGAATCATCATTCTCTTCATAAAGCAGGTCAATTTCAATTTGACATGCTTTTATTTCTATTTTCTAGTTTCAACGTTTCTCTTCTAGTTTTTGTTTAAATCTAGCTTCACAACTCTTCTTCTCTTAAGCTAGTTTATTATATTTATGTATGACTTTTTGAAGCTCGTCGGTTATCATATCCAAGTTGAATTTAAGAGTACTACAGTTATGCCAATCCTGTTGTTTTACCTCGCTGGGTCCACCTGTTGCCATGAAGCATATATTGGTGGCCTTTGTTTCTTCTTAGGTTTCATCCTTATCACCCCAGGCTCTGAAATTTTGGTTCTTCCTAGATATTCTTTTTTTTTTAATTCTGGATAGTTCTGTTTGAAGTGGCCAAGCTTTCCACAGTAATACCAGCGTTCGTCATTTCTGGTGGAATCATTATTCTTGGTTCTTTGGGATCTTCCCTATCTCTGTCTCATGATTTGCCTTAATCTATGATTTATTAGAGCCATTCCTTCACTGTGGGCCTCTTCAAGAATATTTACTTCTTCAGTTGGAGCAGCACTGAAGGCTACTGGTCTGTTTTCCTCCTCCTTTTGGTACCTGTTAATACAATTTTTTTCATAAACAATAAGGTTACTTTATAGTTCATTATATGTCATATTATGAAGATCTCAATCTTCTAGAATGGTACCCTTGGTTTCTCAAATCTTTGGGAGACTTCGGACCAGCTACTGGACTTGCAGGTTGTATGGATAGATCATCTACAAGATTTTATTAAATTTGGCAAACATTGTTTCTATGTTATCATTTTCTTCTATGTTGAACAACTCATATTCATTGACCAGATCAGCAATCTTTGACTTCTTGACCTTGGAGGCTCCATCATAGGTCACCTCTAATTTGTCCCATATTTACTATGCAATTTCACAAGTTGATATCTTATCATACCCTTCCTTACTAACTACACAGATAAGTAAACTTATAGCCTGTACATTAGTTTGAATTACCTCTTACTGTTCTTTGGTGACCTCGAACCTTTCAAGGTCTTCTATGTCAGAACTACTAGATTATTTGACTTTGTCCTTTGAATTTTCTATAAGTCATGGAATTGGTTTTGGACCCTTCTTGATGATAACCCATTCTTGGAAATCATTTAATTGGACACATATTCTGAATCTATTCTTCTAGTAAGAATAATGTTGTCCATTAAAATAGGGTGGTCTTGTAAAGGAGTGACCATCCTGAAGAAAAGCATCGAGAATTTGATACTGGTCTATCTAATCTTTGCTTATTTATGGTTAAGCAACACAGTTGGTGAGACCTACTCTGATAATAATTGAAATTCAAGGGGGTTGAATTGAAATTTTTCTGTGAGTCGAATACTGACTCCTCACAGTCGACTCGCCTGTAGATTAGTGCACTTCACAAATAGATTAGATTTAAAATAGTTAAGCACGCAAATAACAAAACATAAAGTAATAACACATAAATTTATCCTGGTTCGGAACACCAATGTGGTCCCTACTTCTAGTCCCCTTAAGTTTCAAAGTTTCCTTAGATAGTTGAATGTTGGGATCGAGTACAGTGATAGGAAACAAGTTCTGAAGACTTATTTTTCTCTTTAGATCTAGTGACATAGCTTCAGTTGATGTTAGAAAGTTGACTCAATCCTACTCTTTATATAACAATTGTAAACTAAAAGTTACAAAGTCTTGTAATACTAAGAATGAGACACTTTTAATTTTCTTCTTGATGTTGTGTAAATCGTGTCTGTCTCCAATCTTCATCTTTTATAGTCTTTGGCTTCTACTCTTCATTAGAAAACCCAAGAGATTTCTTCTCAATTAAGGATTTAAAATGATTCCTTGATTGAGGAATATAGCCGTTTGATATGTCCATATCAGATATATCCATATGCGGTTTTGGGTCACGTCTATATCAGATATATCCGTGATCTATCTTTCCTTTTTGTCTTGTATAGATTGATGTCCATATGACGGTTGTGGTCTTCCTTCATTTTGATTTTTGTCCTAATTGATCTAGTCAGCCGTGATTCTGGGATAGTAATCGTGATTCTAGGATAGTGATTCTCCTTCTATTTTTAAGATAGTTGTTTGATTTTCTTGCCATGCTATTTGAGTGTCGTGATCCTTCATTTATGATTGGATGTCTTTCCATTCCTAGAGACGGCTTCCTTTATCAGTAGTCTTAAATATCCCGCAAAGATTTACTTATTAGTTTGTCATTATTAAAACATAGACTTCGAAGGCTAACAACATATTCCAGACCTCATCCTATCTTATCTTGTCTTTTTATTTATTATCAGAGACAGATTCGTGTATCTTAAATTTTAGTATTTTGTTAGATGATTTTCACACTTTTGACACCAGGTTTGGGGATTCATTGTATTTATTTTGGATATTCTAGTTTTATGACTATTATGGTCTGACTTCATTCTAAAAGTCTCGTGTTATTTTCATTTCTTTCCTATTCAAATTTTTCTACTTTATTTTAAATTTTTAGCTTACATTCCAAGGCTGGATCCGGGTAGGTGCTATCATGACCTCAACTTTTGGATCGTGACAAAAGACCCAAAATGTGTATAAGTTGCAAAATCTAAGAGAAAGAAATGTGTGGCCTAAGTGCTACACAACAAAGGAAGCTAAAATACAAGGTTAAAAATGGATCAAACTTTATAAAAATGGGCTTAACCCAAAAATTTGGTAGTCCATTCGGATAATTCATAGGGGTTTGGGCGTAAGTACTTAAGACCATCTTCTTTCCTCTGTTTGTATATATTTGTTCATAGTTTAGGATTATTTGTCAAAAATTCTATCATTTTTAATCAACTTAGTTAATTCCCTATCGATTACCATTTTCTCTTTGCACAAACTTTTGTTTAATCAAATCTAGAAACTTTATTATATTTTAAATTGTCACTTAGTTTAATTTGGTTAATTTCTTGCAAACTTTGATCAAATCATCCATTCTCATTCAATTGTGAATTTTTCCTCATAAAGTCACTTTTTTACTTAGTCAAATGTTCTAATCTTTTCAAAGTTAATTAAATAAATGATGTTAGAAAATAACCGGACAACAACGTAGTAGCAGATATTTCAAGTCCCTTAATAACCTTCTTAAAATATTAATATGAACCCTTACTCAGAATTTCTAAAACTCAAAGTCTTTTATCTGTTTTGGAACTTTGAATAATTTTTCAAAAGTTTTCTCAATTTTTCTGAATAAATTAAGTGTTGACTCTGTTTAAGTGGAAATTGAAAATTTTTAAATTTTCAAGTTTAATCAAGCCAAAATCATTTCCCCTCACAATAAAAAAGAGGTAATACATATTCCTTTAGAAATAATTGATTAATAGTTTAAATAACTGCATTGACCTAGATTCTAGCCTTAGTCCTTTTGGGATCGACCCTAACCTAGTTGGGTTCTATATTTGATTCAACAACTACTTTATGAAGAATTGTACACACAAAACACAATATGGAGAAAGTTTTGATTTTATACTGATGTTTTAACAAGTAGACAAACTCTTCCATATGTATAGACGGTAGTTGCTATACTAATAATAATAGAACTCTAGCTTGTACAAGAGTCTCACTCCTACTATACCAATTCTATAGTGTTGATAGAACTCTAACTTCTACAAAAGTCTCACTCTTACTATACTACTTCTACAGAGTTGAGTCTTTATCGGGACATTAATCCTTATCACTATCTATATTATCTTTAACATTCTCTCAAGCTAATGAGAGGTGAGTTCACTACACTTAGCTAGTCTTAAAAGAACTTTAACATGTCCTTGCCTAGTGCCTTTGTGTGGATGTCTACCAGTTGACACTTTGATCTAACAAATTAAGTAACCAGTTGCCTTTGAGCTACCTTTTTCCTAAAAAAATGAAAATTCAGTTCTATATTTCTAGTTTTGGCATGCATTACTGGATTAGCTGATCATGTACAAGGCACTTAAGTTGTCACTGAACAGAGTGGGAGCAATCTTAATTTATACTTCAATATCTTGTAAGATGTAGCATATCCAAGTAATTTTTGCTGCAGTTGTTGCCAATGCCTTATGCTTAGCTTCAACACTTGATCTTGCAACAATGTTCTTCTTCCTTGATGAGGACATATAATTTTCACCAATATAAACACTATATCTATTAGTATACCTCCTTGTTATAGAACATCTAGATCGACCCACATATGAGTATTCATACCACCTGAAGGAGGATTGTGATATAATTCTTAGATTGCTAGCAATAATTACTTTGACATACCTTGTCATTCTTTTAACAACATGAAGATGTAAAAGATTTAGAATCTAGACAAGTTGGAACATAAAATTCACAGCATGAGTAATACTTGGCCTGGTGAGTGTGAGATACTGTAAGATTCCTATCATACTTTTATAGACTGAGGGATCAACTATTCCTCTAATAGCATTATGTAGACTATGTTGTTGTTCTAATGGAGTGTGTACTAGTTTCATAGCCATTATATTAACCTTTTTAAGTAGATCACTTGTATATTTGCTTTTTGTTAAGGTAATTACACCCAAAAAGTAGTGCACTTTAATACCCTATAAGTAACTCAAGGGTCCAAAATCTTTCATGGAAAATTCAGTCCTTAACTTGTTTAATACTGCCCCTACTTTCCAGAGTTGCTTTCTATCATAATCATATCATCTACCTACGGTAAAAGCAAAAATGTTCCTTAACTATTATGAAGTGTAAATAGTGAATAATTTGCCCTTCTACACTTAGAGTCAAGATGGATTAAAAATGAGCTAAACCCTCTTAAACCAAGCTTAGGAGCTTGTTTCAAACCCTCAATGGCCTTCTTTAAAAGACAGAGATGACTTGGATATTGTGGATCAATTAAACTAGGTGGTTGATCATATCGAATCTTCATGAAAAACACCATGCAAGAAGAATTCTTCAAATCTAATTGAAGAATGGGCTAATTTAAAGTAATAGCAATAAACAATATAACCTTATTGTTGTAGCCTTTACTACAGGGGTGAATGTTTCTTCAAAATCAATACCCCCAACCTGTTAGTAACCTTTGGAAAGTAATCTTGCTTTATGCCTCTCAATTGATCAAAAAGGTTCGGATTTAGCTTGAACACCCACTTAGACCCTACAATATTCATATTTAAAGTTCTAGGAACTAGGAATTAGGTATTATTGTGTTTTAAGGCTGCTAATTCATCCTACATTGTTGTGACCCAATAAGAGGAACTCAAGGCTTTCTTTACTAACTTAAGCTTATTACATCCATTTTAAGAGTACAAAGTAAGTTATGGGTAATAGGAAGAGAGTTATGAGTAATAGGCAGGGGCTTAACATTGAGTCTAGTATAGGAAGGGACTTAACATTGAGTCCAATAACAATGTGATGAATTTGAGGAGTGGTTGCAAACTCTTTATGGACAGTCACAACTTCTGTTGGTAAAGTTAGCACAACTTGTGTATGTTGTTGTTTAAGAGATGGAAGGTTTTATATCACCTTATTTTATTGCATCTAATATGAGTTCAAGGAAAAAAGAGTTTCAGCAATATTGTTATGATCATCTAATCTTGACTCAGCATCATCAGCACCAATGATAGGATCATCTAGATTTAGTTCAGCACCATCAACACCATTTTTATGATCATGATTAGCACCATCTATCATTGTTTCCACTATAGGTGCAGAGTTTGTTAAGCAACCTCAAAGAGGTTTCCATATGACTAAAACCTGCGGACAAACTGTCACTTTTTGTTTCCTACATATTGGGTAATGTAAGTTCATCAGAGACAACATGTCTTGATACAAGAATTTTCTTTGTGGATGGGTGGTAGAATCTATATCCTTTATACAAACTTCTATATTAAATAAACACGCATGTATATTACTTAGGAGAAAGTTTCTGCTTCACTTTAAGATAAGGAAAGCACCTACAACCAAACACTTTTAAACTACTATAATTAGGGTGTGATCAATGTGGTTTGTGAAATGGTGTTTTGACCCGACCCAACCCGGGGCCTTATTGTTATAGGCGACCCAAGTCCGACCGAGACCAGAGACCACCCCCGTTACCCAACCTAACCTTCAGCCGTCTTTCCTGAGTTGGCTAAATTTCGAGCATATAACAAGATAGCATAACTATCCAAATTATAGACTCTAGGATAGGTCTATTACCGCGACCAAACCAACCAAGTCCAACCGTCCAAACCCAACCAATAGCTAAACCAAACTACAAACCATAACCATATGAGTTCCGTAATAATTAAATATAATCCTAAAATAAAAGAGGATGAAACAGTGAGAAATTTAGTCATTTGACATCAGCCCCAATACCAATGCCAATATGAGTGGCACCCACCACCTGTACCCAAGGCCATCTCTATTAGACCCAATACTATCCAAGGTACGAGTCACCCTAAACCATGTTGTATCCAAGTATACGACTAGTACCAATGATCCGTACCCCTTTCAGAATAGAATCCTAAGAGAATTGAACACTAACCACTATATGAGTCCATGGTACAAATCGTACCCTGGCTTACGACTCTTGGTGAGCCACTAGTTCTCAGATCCAACTTAAGTTACCAGGACTAAGATTAATTAAAGTAACCAAATAACCCATATCCACCGATACAACTCGTACCACCCAAGTCATACCCATTTCAAAAACCAAATCCAACCTACCAACTAACACTGGTCATGTAACGCCTCGAATCTATTACCCGAAATGCTACACGATTCTCATGACCCCAAAGAACCATAAGCTAACCCATGTTTGATATCTGTAATTGGGCACTGCATAATATACTGTATAAATACAGACAAGGGCTGAAAGTTCATAAGCTTCAAATATCTGATAAAGCATAACATCTGGAAAATACGATATATCAATACCAAAATAAAATTGAAATAACTGTCTGAACATGCTATAGTCTGGAAACCTCTAAACTGTCTAAAAACTATGGAGTTGATGGGACATGTCCCCAACTAATTCTGAACTACTAAAATAATAAAGTAATAAAATAATCATGTTATTCTCAAATGATTAGGACTCACTACTAGTCTGGTTGCTAAACGTCTGATCTACTAAGGATGCTCTAGAGCTCGTGCTTCTGAACCTATGGTATAAAAACACCATAGCATAAGAGCATCAGTACGATTGAATGTACTAGTATGCAAGTGAGGTAGGCTGAATGCAAGGGGTTTATATACATGAACAATACTAACTGACTAAATAACATAAATGTGAGAACACATGCATGAATACGTGAACTATAACTAAGATCATGACATCACTAAATTTGAATACTGATAAAATAAGTTTTCGTATTACTGATATATTATGGTCTGAATAACTGTGTCTGACAGTCCGATTTCTGATGGAACTAGCTGGGTTCTGCACTGAGTTGGGTGACCGTATCTGACAGTCCTGAATTCTATAAAACTAGTTGAGTTCTATTTTTGAGACTGAGACTGTAACTGTAGGAAGTAGTCATCTAACTGGCATTCCCAAAATAAGATAATATAATTGAGTTGGGGTACAATTTGTAACCTCAATTGGAAGGGTGCCAATACCGCGCCACTGGTAAAGACAAGCTGTGAGTAATCCCTCATCTAATAGGTACTCTAAAGAGAACGGTGGGACCCTCATCTTACAGGTTAACTCACCTCATCAACCCTTATCTAATAGGTTAGATATCTCAACCTATGCTGATTACGTAGTTCTGGAGTGCAAGGATTGCTTCTAAGAATCACACCCTCTATCGCAGGTTAGTTCCCATCCTTGGGCTCACTCGGTGATGAATCCTACTCCCATATGATTAGATATTTAATTAATTATACTGAACTAATTGGACTAAGTTCACTGAGTTCTGTTGACTAACAAAATATTACTGAGATCTGATAACTGACTGAGATTACTGAGTTTTCCTGAGTCATGAGACTGACTGAATTCTATTGAGCATGGCTTGACTTAGAGTATCTTGAAAACTGACACTGGATCTAGACACATAGCTAAATTTTCGAGTACAAGTATCCCCAGAACCTGATAGCATAAAACTGACAAGACATGACAATTCCTAGACTTACGACCATAATCAACAATCCAGAATACAATCATTGGGGAATTTCATAAGGCACTTGATTATCATGGTTTGGTACATGAATAGGAATGTATATAAACATGTCATAATTTGATAGGGCTAATTTCATGAACAATCCATCAAATAATTTCAATGCATAACCATAATATGGAAGTCATTTTGAACATAAGGGTAAAGCATGGGTTCATCAATTTGGTCATAATTGAGTCCTAAAACATGATTCTTGTTCTCTTGGGCATTTTATCAAACACATTGTATGCATAACCTTAGGCTTAGGCATATACCCTAGTTGATACATCATGGTTACTTTAATCAACTCAATTTAAAAGTTTTCAACACACATACTAGAATAATTTTATGAAAAGTACATAAAGACTCCAACTTGGGATTCATACAACTACATTAACATAATTAAAATCAACCCACCACATGGAAATCATAATTCATGAGTTTAAAATGGGATTCTTGAGATTCATGGGTGAAAGAAACACATGAATCAACATTTTACATACTTGAGTAAATGATTTCTTAAAGATTAATGGAGGAAAGCTTTAATTCTTGACTTGGGATTAAACGCCTAGGGTTTCTTGTTCTTGGGGATTGATCTTTGAGAGAAACCCTAATTTGGTGTTATGGATGAATAAAAAAGTTACGAGCTCTGGTCTAGTATAATTAGGGGTTAAAATGGGTTGAAAAAGAACCAAATACCCTTTTAAAAATATCTTAAAATCCCTGATTGAAAGTGGCAAAAATTTGGGCGATGGTCCATCGCTGGCTCAATGGTCTATCGGTCCTGACTGACGCATTTAGCCAGAACATGAACTTTCTGCCTCGTCTGCAATGTTTTGGGCGACAGTCCATTGCTATATCAATGGTCCATCGGTCCTGGCCATCGCACTTGACAAGAATTCAGGTTCACTGCCTTAGTCGCAATGGCTTAGGCGATAATTCGTCGCTAGCTCGATGGTCCGTCGGCCTGACTGTCGCTTCTGGGCAGTTCTGATAGTTCTCTATAAAACATCTATAACTTTTTACTCCGATATCAGATTTGGACTAAATTGGTGTTGTTGGAAAGCTAATTCGATTTTCTACATGATTAAAAGTCGAAATTGGGGAAATTCGATATGATTTAAACATTAAGCATTTAGGAAGTAATCACCAACTCTTTCATAGACTAGATTTAACTTAAAAAAAGTTTGGGATATTACAGGTCAGCATACGACTAACCCATACAACTCGTATCCCAGTGTATGGGTTGTTTCTCCTAGTCATACCCTACCTAGAGACAAGATATCCAAGAAATATTCTAAGGGACAGAAACCCAGGGTATTTCAATCTCCCATACTAGGAACATTCATCCCCGAATGACGGACAAGGCAGGCAAACCACAAGTATGATTTATTTGCATTATCAAATATCAGTCCAACCTTTAACCAAGGTAGGAAACACAAATGCAATGATATTAATCTTTTCTTTACCAAACTCAGAAAATTAAGATGTGTTCAAGAACACATACCTTCCGTATGAATTTGAGGAGTAGAAAACATATGCAGGTACTGGGACTTCATGTCCTTCTCCATTTCCCATGTATCCTCTTCCACCTTGTGGTTCTGCCATAGAACCGTAAACAAGGCCACATCTATGATCTGCAACTAACAAACTTGTCGATCCAGTATCTCTACCAGGACCTTTTCATAAGACAGAGAACCTGAGATACCCAAGCCCTCCAAGGTAACCACCAAAGAATGATCACAAAGACACTTTCTCAACTTAGAGACATGAAATACTAGATGAATAGAGATCAAACTAGAAGGCAACTCTAAGTCATAAGTAATATTACCAACCCTTCATAAAATTGCATAAGGACCAATAAACCAGGGACTGAGCTTCCCTTTCTTACCAAATCGCATTACTCCCTTCTTAGGAGATAAATTTAAGAATACCTTATCCAAAACCTCAAACTCCAAGTCTCTATGCCTTACATCACCATAGGACTTTTGGTGAGTTTGGGCAGCCTTAAGCCTATCTCGAATCACCTTCACCTATTTCGTGGCCTGATAAACCAAATCCGGACCAAACATGTCCGCCTCACCTAGCTTAAACCATCCAATAGAAGATCTAAATATCCTACCATATAATGTCTCAAAAGTGGCCATACCAATTTTAGAATGATAGCTATTGTTGGAAGAAAACTCTACCAAAGGTGGATGCTCAACCCAATTGCCATCATAATAAATCACACATGACCGAATCATATCCTCCAATGTCTGAATAATCCTTTCTATTTTCCCATCTGTATGTAATACCCCGTATTATTCTTAGCTCAGTTCAGCCCATACTGTATGCATAAGAGGCTTAGAACCTGAAAATTTAGCTAAGTATTGGGGACTAAGTTTTATTTTTGGCCTCTTAAATTCGATGATTTTTAAAGTGACCTTACCAAACCCGAGATGATGATTTCTAAGTTAATTGATGTTCAGGGGTGTAAGTAGCATGTCTCAGGGAAGTTTTGGACTTTTTGGATGAGGTTTAGGTCGTGGTTGGATTTCGATAATAGCAAGCCATTGGGATAGCATCGTGATGCGGCCATAATAACGATGGATGGCTCATCGCGTCGCGGTACCTCCCTAATCCATATTTCAGTTATGAATTTAAATCCCAAAAGGGTAGTTTTGTCATTTTTCACCACCTTAATCTATGAAAACACAGGATTTATCTTCAGATTAAGGCATTATATGCCCAATTTTCTTAATTCCTCTCTAAAATAAACCCTAGACATCACCCAAATTAATTAATTTCAATCACTATTCATTTAAGAAAACTCAAGAATTCAAGCTTCACTACCCAAGGACTATCAAGAAAGTTAATTCTCTTACAAGATTAAAGCTTTAAGGTGTGTTAGATGTTAATCCATGGGGCCTTTTCACCCATAGAGTCCAAGATCCTATTTTTATGTCTTAAATCATGAATTTACATGTTCACAATGAGTTATTTTCATGAAGCTTTTATGAATTTTGATTATACATAATGTTTGCAAGTGATTTTAGTTGGAAAGTAGCCCTTACACATTTGAAGCATTGTTAAATCCCCAATGTATGGTTTTAGTGTTGTGATTATGTTGTTTACACATGTTTCAATCATCCCCATGCCTAAAGTACATGAATTTCAAGTCTTTGATGAAATGCCTAAATGGTTGGATTTTGAACAATGACTACTTATTATGCTTTGAAGCTTTAGTATGTTTCTACTATTAATGTTATTGAGTCCTGAGGGTTATCAATATCCAAGAACTTAACTGCTTACTTAGTCTTAGTATTTTTAGAATGGTTTCTGATATATTAGAGTATTATCAGTTCAGTCAGTTATCATATCAATAAGGTTAGTTCAGTCCAGTAATCAGAGTCAGTCCAGTTGGGAGTAGAATTTCGCATCGAGCAAACCCAGGAATAGGGGGCTCACCTACCAATTGAGAGTGTGACCTTTAGTAGTTGTCCCTGCATTCCAGAACTACGTAGCTAGCTAGGTTTAGATGTTAACCTGCCAGTTGAGGGTTGGCACATATCTTACTAGACCATCTTCCAGTAGAGGGTGACACTTGGGACTTCACTTTAGTGGATCCACACAACCAGTGTTAGTACCCGTGGCGCAGTACTGACACACTTCAAACTAGGGGTGTGCAAAAACCAAACCGACCAATCAACTAAACCGATAAAAATGTTATTGGTTTATTATTATTCTGTTATTGGGTTAATAATTTGCTAATGGTCTTATAAAAAAAATTATTGGGTTATTGGTTCAGTTCTATTTTTTCTTATTAGGTTATTGGGTAAACCGACAACCCAATAAAATATATATATATATATATATGACTTATTTTATATTTATCTTAATTTCTCTTTAATTTCTACCAATTAACAAACCTATTATTTCAACTATACAAACTCTTAATTTCTCCTACCAACATTTAGTTCAAACTTGAAGATTCTTGTAAATTAAATTCATTATGTAGGATTTTTGGTTGCAACTAAGATTCAATTTTTTTCATGTTAGTTACTACTATTTCTGTTTTATGAGTATTTTCTTATTAGTTAAATCAAAAATTAAACCAATAAGGACTAAAAACTGATAAACTGAAAATCAATAAAAAATATCTTATTGGTTTTGTTATTGGTTTAGCATATTTAAAAACCGAAAACCAATAAATCGAACCGACCAATGCACACCCCTACTTCCAACTATGCTCACAGGTTGGACCCCAATTAGCTCATATTGGGGCATGTCGGTTAGATGATAGCTCCCACAGTTTTAGTCCAGTCTCAGTTCGAAAGTCAGTTCAGGTTTGCTTGATCATAGCATACGGTTTATCAGTTAAATCAGTACTCAGATTTCAGTATTTTAGTTTACAGACTATTCCAGTATAATGTTATACGCTTGGTCATGCATTCTCAGATTTTACAACCTTCGCGCATACTATGCATCAGTTATCTCATGCCATTCGTTTAGTCAGTTATTATTCATGTACATGAGCCCGTGTATATCAGCCTAACCTTATTTAGCATACCAGTAAATTCAAAGTACTGACTGTATACTCATTTGTTGCGCTATAATGTCTCATATTATAGGTTTGGATACTCAGGTTCCCGACTGCACTAAGACATTCTAGTGCATCAGCAACAGTAGCAGTGGTGAGTCCTCATATTTTGAGGATCGATTATATCTATTTCAATATTTTAATTCAGTTAGATAGTTGGAGTTAGTTGGAGCCTGTCCCTTTAACTCTTATTTAGTCAGTTTAGAGGCTTTCAGATATTTCCAGATAGTTTAGTCAGTTTTGTCATTCTTTTACCAATTTTCAAATGTTGTTTTCAAATATTTGTTTCCAGGCTTATAATTTCAGAGATATTTGTTTTTGTATTTAAAACCTTATGTCATATTCAGTTGTTTCCACATATGTTCATCACCCGTATATTATTCAACGCTTACAGCAAGTACCAGCTCATAAGTTTTCTTGTGGTCCCTTGTGATCGTAAACACTGTGTAGCATCCAGGGTGTATTCCCGGGGCATTACACTGTCTGAGGATGAAAGAAAGTACTCAAAATCCCCTTAGTACCCAATCCCTTCTGAAAAGACCACCAGAAATGATATGAAATTTGCGTACCATGATCAGAGATAATCAAAATAGGTACCCTATGTAGATTCACAACCTCCTGAAGATACAACTTTGCATAATCCCCCACCAAAAAGGTTATCCTTACTGGCAAGAAGTGAGTAGACTTCGTCATCCTATCCATGATGAACCAAATTGAATTGAATTGGTTCTGTGACCGGGAAGAGTGGTAATGAAATCCATATTGATCACCTTCTATTTCAACTCAGGAAAATCAATTTCTTGATACAACCCTCCAGGACTCATTTACTCAACCTTAACTTGATGACAACAATGCACTTGGCTACAAAATCAGCCACGTCCCTTTTGATACCATTCAACCAATTTATCTTTTTGTGATCATGATACATATTCATAGAACCGGGGGATGAACAACATATCGTGATTCATGTGCCTTAGCCAAGATCTTTTGTCATAACCCATCGACGTCAGGAACATATAACCTCCTTTGGAACCGTAAAGTACCGTCACCACTGATCTCGAATACCATTACCTTTTCCCCACCTACATCACTCTTGATTTTCATTAAGATAGGATCTAGCACTTTCTTCTCCTTAATCTATGCACTGAGAGACAATCTAACCGCTTTTTGTACCAACACACAACCATCCTTGGAGTCCAAGAGACAAACTCCAAGATTAGCCAAGTGGTGAATATCCTTCACCAATTCCCACTTCTCTTTATCCACATGAGCTAAAATTCCCATGGATAACCTACTAAGAGCATCAACAACAACATTAGCCTCATCTGAATGATAGTGAAGACTTATATCATAGTCCTTGAGAAGCTCCAACCATCATCTCTGCCTGAGATTTAGCTTCTTCTAAGTGAACACATACTATAGACTCTTACGATAAGAAAAGATATCTGCGTACACTCCATACAAATAATTCCACCATATTTTCAAAGAAAAAACCACCGCCAATAGCTCCAAATCAAGAGTAGGATAATTCCTTTCATGCATCCTCAACTGCCTGGAAGCATAGGTAATCATCTTTCCATGTTGCATCAAAACATAACCAAATCCCATTCTAGATGCATCACAATAAACAACAAAACCCTCATTACCTTCAGGCAATGTCAAAATCAAAACCAAGGTTAGCTTATCCTTCAGCTTCTCAAAACTCCCTTCACACGCTTCTGACCAAGAAAACTTTACCTTCTTCTGAGTTAACTTAGTCAAAAAAATCGCTATCGAAGAAAAGCTTTCCATAAACCGCCTATAATATCCATCCAAACCTAAGAAACTCTGAATGTCGGTTAGAGTCATAGGTCTAGGCCACCTTTTAACCACAACCACCTTTTGAGGATCTACCTTGATTCCCTTACCAAAAATAATATGACCCAAGAAAGTTACATCGTTCAACGAAAACACACACTTGGAGAACTTAGAATACAACTGTTGTTCCTTCAAGGTCTGCAACACCACACAAAGGTTATTGGCATGATCTACCTCACTTTTAGAATACACCAAGATGCCGTCAATGAACAAAATGACAAAAAGATCCAAGAACTTCCTGAAAACCTTGTTCATTAAATCCATAAATGCCATTGGGGCATTAGTCAAGCCAAATGACAAAACCAAGAATTCAAAGTGCCCATCCAAGTACGAAAAGTCATCTTAGGAATATCTTTCTTAAGTTGATGATACCCAGACTGAAGATCTATCTTAGAAAAGAACTTGGCACCTTACAACTGATAAATAAGTCATCTATCATTGGAAGAGGATACTTGTTCTTGACTATTAGATTAATCAATTATTGATAGTCAATGAATATCAAAAGGGAATCATCTTTCTTGCACATGAACAACACCGGTGCACCCCATGGGGATACACTAGGATGAAATAAACCCTTATTGAGAAGATCCTTAAGTTGTTTCTTGAGTTTCCTCAACTCATTCGAAGCTATTTTATAAGGAGGAATAGATATTGGATGAGTGTCCAGAAACAAATCAATACCAAACTCAATTTTTCTATTCGGAGGAACACCAGGAAAATCATCCAGAAAAACCTCAGAAAACTCATTTACCACCAAAACCAAGTGAAAAGAAGGACCCTCTAAGTTAGAATCTTTAAAACAGACTTGGTGATAAAAACACCCTTTGGAGATTAATATTTGAGCTCTAAAACAAGAAATAAACCTCCCCCTAGGATCTAGGGAACCACTCTCCCACTCTATAACTGGTTCACCAAGGAACCTAAAGACAACCTTATGAGTATGACAATCTAAGGCTGCATAACAAGAGTGTAACCAATCCATCCTCAAAATAACATTAAAATCCACCATATCCAGCTCAAACAAATCTACCAAGGTCTGCTAACTACCAACAAATACCACACATACCCACTAGAATCTTTTAGAAATAATCGAGTCACCTATTGGGGTAGAAATAAGAAAAAAATCCAAAGCAACCTCAGGATCAAAACCAAAATATACAACCACATATATGGTCACATAGTAAAGAGTAGACCCCGGATCAAGTAGATAATACACGTTATAAGAAAAAAGTTGTAACATACCAGTAATAACTTCAGGTGATGCCTCAGATTCTTGTAGAGATGCAAGAGCATACAACCTATTCTGGCCAGTGCCAGTACTGGAAATAGGAGCAGACACAGAAGCAGCACCACTAGGTGCAGGAACAGAAGATGAAGCACTCGGAGCCTTGACCGCTCCCAAAGCACCCTTACTATCTGGACAATTTCTTAACATATGGCCTGGCTGACTATATTTAAAATATTTGTCCTTCTCTTCATCATAAAATCTCCGATGAAGATGACCATAGAACGGGTAAAGAGGACACAAAGAAGCCAACTATTCCCTACTCTCTTGAGATTGGGCACCTTTTTCCCAAAAATTATCACTATATTGTTGGCGCCTGTCACCCAACTACACCTGAATACTTTGGGTAAGGAGTGCTAGTAGTAGAGAAGGAACCAAAACTCCCTCACTTCTTTTTTTACCATTTGCCATTATCCCAAACACCCTGTTGTTGAGCACCACCCAGCTTAGAGAACCTGGTCTTCTTACCCTACCTTTCCCTAAACTCTGTTGGTTTTCTCTTTTCATTCTCTATATGCTGTATGTGTACAAGAAACCATAAAATATCCATATCCTTAATCAGCAAAGCAGTCTTACTTTTAAGGATCAAATCTTAAGATAGCCCAGAAGTGAACTTTCTCATCCTCGCTCTCATATCAGCTACCAAATCCATAGAATACCTTGTCAGCTGATGAAATTTTAATGTATATTTCTAGACAGATATTTTTCCTTGCTTAAGATTCAAAAACTCCTCCATCTCTTCTTCCCTCAACTACTAGGGAAATAAGCGATCTAAGAAGGCATTAGAAAAGTCCTTCCATAAAAAAAGCTCCTCCACATCACCCCTATCTCTATTCTAGTCCTCGTACCATTAGTATGCAATATTTTTGAGATAATAAGCCTAAAAAATTACCTTTTCTATGTTAGTATCCTACATCACTCTAAATATCTTCTCAATTTCATCCAAGAACCCTGAGGATCCTCCTCCACCTTTACACCAGTAAAAGTAGGAGGATTCATCTTCATAAACTAGCCAATCCTTGTGGCCTCAGAAGATAGAACACCAGATGCATCCTACTCATTCTGAGTAGTAACCAACTAAGCAATAGTTGAATCGACTAATGAAATTTTGTATTAGATACCTCACTTTAAGGAGGACTATTAGCAATTGTAGGAACTCCAGAATAATCAAGGAAAGGACCCTGAGATTAGTGAGAACTCCAAGTGTAGGGTGTACACCATTAACCTAGTCTCTAGATGAGATAGAATGATTTTCTTATGTTCCAGTTCATGGATGCGTGATATGAAAAGTGAACAAACAAGGATTAGAGGAAATTTTAGGACTTAAAATTTTGAAAATAGGATACCAAGAAAGTGAAGCATTCCTAAATGTCCTATAGCCTCTCTCTTATGAGTATGGTATGCTACACACCCCTAAAAGTAGGGATAGTCATTCGGTATTTGATTCAGTATTTTCAAAGTTTGGGTTCGGTAATTCAGTAATCGGTATTTGAATATTGATACCACATACCATACTTATAAACATCAGTTCGATAGCTCGGTAATCGATAAATTAAACTTTGGTTTGGTATGGTATTTGGTAATACTATATTAAAGTTGGAGATGTGCAAATGTACGTTTAAAATTCCAAGAGTATATTTAAAAGAAACCCCATTTTGTATTTTTTTTGTTGTTTTGAACGAATATATTACCAAGGTCTAAGAGATTCTTGAGATGACTAGTATTAGTGTCTAATGGGTTGGATTAGACATATATATATATATGTATTCGATATTTCGTAAATACTGAATCCCAAATGTTATTAATATATTCTACCAAACCCAATCTCAAATACCAAAATATTAAAATTTTACTCCTAAATACCATACCAAATAGCGAATTACCGAATACCAATTTTTTCGATTCGGTTCGGCAATTCAGCATTTGGTATTTTATGCCCAGCCCTACCTAAAAGAGACTCTACTAGACAGAAATTTTTGGACTCCCAATTGACCATGACCCTAAATCTTCGTTACCAACTTGAAAAAACACGACCGGATGCCTTATCGTAATAGGCATCCCAAGTCCAACCGGGACCCGAGACCCACCCCATTAACCAACCCAACCTTCAACCGTCTTGAGTTAGCTGAATTTTGAGCATATAACAAGATAGCATAACTATCCAATTACAGACTCTAGGATAGGGCTATTACAGAGATAGACCCAACCGAGTCCAACCATCCAAATTCAACCAATAGCCAAACCAAACCACAAACTATAACCTTATGAGTTCCATAATATTTAAATATAATCCTAAAATAAAAGAGAATGGAACAGTAAGAGATTTAGTCCTTTGGTAATAGCCCTAATACCAATTCCAATACAAAGCCTAACACCAATAACGATCCCGCCCATACCAACCCATTGTAGTTCCACAAAAGCCTCTAACTAAAAATATACCAAAATCTGGTTGGGACATACCCCTAACCATATCCAAAACCAACATCCATAATGAACTAAAGTATGAAATAAAATCCATGAAATGGAGCCTTTCAAAAAGATGGAAGCTCACCATTTCAATCCAGTAGCTGATCCTGAATATCTGATAGCTAAGCAGAAGGAGTAGAATGACTGATTCCTGCATCGCATGGGGATATAGCCACCCGAAGATAGGTTAGAGGGTGAACGCTATCATGAACTCAAGATAACGATAAAATAATGCTAACTATTAAATCCAAGTAAACCAAACATATGCATACAAACCATACATATATACATATAACCATACCGGGAAAGGGAATAGGGTTTAGCATACATTAAAACCATTAACCGTCCTTAACCAATTACGGTCTATATGGGTCTAGTGTAACCTCTTGAAAGGGCCCCAATACGTGTAGCCACATAAACTGGAGAGACCATAAGAGTAAGGGATTCCCAAGTACCCTAACCCTCCATGATACATATGTACAATGTACTTAGATGATTCATGCGTACCTCATAGTATTATAAAAGGCTCACCATGCCCTACACCTCATGTCGAAAAACATGAGTTTTCAGTGTTCATTCATTAAACTCCCACTTTCATAGTTAGCTACCACATCCTGCCACTATTTCCAATTAAAACTATTTCCAACCAACAAAACCATTATTATTAACCGAGGATATACATAATGGTATCATCATACTGACTATAACTTGAATGTATTGCCCTTAACCATACCTTTTTGAGATCAAAGGAGTCTTGTGTACCTATAGATCACATTACTAATTAACTTGCGGGAGTCTAATGTACCCCACAAGTGTTCCATTATTATGATCACATGGGAGATTCCATTGTACCCCACAAGAATGATTGTTAAACTAAAACAATTCTATTTTTACCATTCCAAACCATTAAACCATTTACTGTTTCATTACCAAGTTTAAACCATGAATTAGTTCCTTTAAAATCAAAAAATATAGTGAAAACATTCTCATAGGAATTTTATCAAACATATTGAGGGTATATGTAATACCCTAAGACTCTAACCAATAGTGCAACCATGACTCAAGCTCATAAGAAATAAATTATAGTGATTTGGTTGTTTTCTGATCAAGGGTGATGTGTATTAAGGCCTCAAAGATGTCCAAGTGATTAGGTGAATAAAAACATCCCTTACCAATTGAATTCTTGAGAAGGATTTTGGCATAGCCAACTTCAAATGAGCATATTTCTTTCTACCCAAAGACTTTTTGAGCTCATGACCCACCAACAGATAGATAATTAAATTAGATTTCCAATGGTATTAATTTCACCTAAATTCGGTATTGGAGAAAAAAGTTATACATATTTTACTCCAGCGTGTCAGCTTGGGAACTGTGTGATGATATTTTGTGACGACTTGTCACAAGTCTAATGGCTTATCACAAAATATCGTCACCATAATCAGAAAGTCACAAAATACAATATTTTGTAATGACATTTTATAACGACTTATCACAAGTCTGACGGCTTGTCAAAAAATGTCATCAACCTTAAACCGAAATTCATAAATTCCATCTTTTTGTGATGACATTTCATGATGACTTGTCACGAATGTGTTCAGCTATTTTTTTCAGCAATTAAAGGATGTCTTTGCAAGGTATTTTGGTCCTTTCTTATCTTTTGGAGGCCCCTATATATATATATGAGAATCCATATCCAAACCCTAATTTATTTATTTTCTCTTTCAATTCTCTTAAGAAAATATATCTAGGGTTTCACTCAAGAACATTAATCATCCAAAAATCATCCATAAATCTTCAAGATTTCTTCAAGAATCAAGTTACTCTTAGAGTGGGCTTCAAGAATCATTTATTACAAGTGCGGATAGAGTCTGAAGCACTAGAATTCATCTAATTTCAAAGATTAAGGTATGTGGGGTTTTGAACAAGAGGAATCCTTTCATTTTTGTGCCCAAAGCTTTGATTTCTATTGTGGATTTATATGATTTTGCAAGTGGGTAATGAGAATATAAATTGTTCAAGATTTATTATACATGATTATTTTACTATTCTCAAGTTATGACTTGATATTTAATATTGTGAATTTCATATTTCTACCATGAGTTGATATTTCAAGTGCTTTCAATATATGTGTCAAGCTTTAAGTTTCCTTATGAGAAATTTGATTATTGAGTAAATTGATTCATGAGATTGAGTTGTTACATTGAGTCTTGATATTTTCTCAAAGTTATTGATGTTGCCATGATTTAATGAATTGATACATTTTGATATTGAGAAAGATTGATTTGAGTCGAGTCGAGCTAGAAATCCACAAATTGATTATGAATTGATAAATAAGAAAGAGATTTCATTTTATCTTCATGATAGACCCTTGTGATGTTTGTTGTGGATTTCCTAACGCATTCTGAACTTGTGTCTGAGAGTAGTATTTAGCACTGAGCGAGAAATGTGGTATTTTCCCTAAACTACGTGTCACCATAGGATTGATATTGATAATTGTAGGCCAAAGTACAAGTATGAGATTGTGATCACTAAATTTAGGTTGTACTCCCTTGCAAGAGTACGACGCTCCCTCCAATGTGGGGTTCTCTCCTTAGAAGGGCAAAATATTGGACTCCATGTAGCTCACACAGTTTATATTGGTTATAATAACCTCCCATGTCCATAAGAGTTGAGTTTCTTGAATTATCGAGTCACTCCGAGTCTTGAGTTGAAGAGTTGAGTTATTTATGATATTTATGACGTTTTTATCATATGATTTATTTACTATAAGATCATGAAAAGTATGTTTAAATCTAACTCACGCCAAGTGAGCCATCATTGTGCATATGTATATTTTCATGAAATTAATGATGATATTTACATTATTTTATGCACCCCCATATACTTAATACATTCCAAAGTGCTGACCCATATATTTTTTCTATGGGCTACATTTTCTCATAATGTAAGTTTAGGTACTCAGCCGCAGCCACGTTAGGGATACTTGAGTGCCTCAACTACGTTTTCACAGTGGTGAATCGTCATGGTTCGAGTACCGTGTCTATATTTTTGGTGATATCGTTTTGTTGTTATGTTTTTTAGTACTATTTGATTCAGTTGGGGGTTTGTCCTAATGGCTCCTTGATTTTCATATATAGAGGCTTTGTCAGACTAGGGGGTTGGTATGCACAGACATTTAATATATTTTGGTTGTACAATTTAGTATTCTCCAGTATTTATCTTGAACCCAATGTGGTATATCTCTTTGTTGTGCATTACTATTGTTGAATTGAATTCTTTAAGGTGGTTTCTGGATCTGAGGGTTAGCTTGGGGCTACATGTAGCCCTAAGCACCGTGTGGCATCTCAGGATGAAATTTTGGTGTGTTACAATACTTGGTATCAAAGCTCCTAAGGTTTAAGGAGTCCTAGGGAGTTTGGCAAGATGCATTACGAAGAGTCTTAATCATCGGTGTGTAGCTCACCATATCTATGAGCATGAGGCTACGAAATATTTTAGGAAAAGTTATTTCTTTCTTTCTAAACTATATTGTTCATACAACTGCCTCTTTATTTGTGATTTACTCATGCTCTTTTATAATAGAAAATGCCTCCTCGTCAAGCTCGTATAAACAATGAGAAACCTTAACCCGTTGATCCCTTAAATGAGCATGTGTCTCATGCAGAATTTTGGGTAGCTTTTCAGATGCTAGCCCAGGCAGTTACCGCCATTGCTCAAGCTAACGCCCAGGCTACTATTTTGCCTCTGTAAGAGATAATTCTGTTGTAGCTCGGGTTCATGACTTTATACGGATGAATACACCTGAGTTCTATGGGTCGAAGGTAGGTGAAGACCCACATATATACTTGGATGAAGTGAGAAAAATCAGCCAGATTATGCACGTGAATGAGAAAGATAGTTTTGAATTAGCTACCTATTAAATAAAAGATGTTGCATATGATTGGGTAGAGATATGGAGGGAGAGTAGAGGGGAGCATGCCTCTCTTATGAATTGGCAATTATTCCAGGATGCATTCTTGGATAGATTCTTTCCTCTTGAGATGAGTGAAGAAAAGATAGAGGAATTCATGAATTTGTGACAAGGCTCCATGACTGTTAAGGAGTATTGTCTTAGATTCAATCAGTTATCCAAATATACTCATACTATGATGGCTGACTCCAGGACCATCATGAGTAAGTTCGTGACCGGTATGTCAACTTACATTGTGAAAGAGTGTAGATCTGTTATGCTTAATTGGGAGATAGACCTTTCTCGGTTGATGATACATGCCCAACAAATTGAAGATAATAAGGTGAAGAGAGGGAGAGAGTAAGAGGAATTAAAAGAGCTAGATCATAGCAGCAGGGATTCAGTAAGTCCATATTCTATTGAGGGAACCACCCTCAATTCCAGATACGTTCGTTTATGTTCGCGCCTTCCTCAATTAGTGCTCCCGTACCTAGAGCAGGCAGAAGTAGGGGAACAGGCCTATCCCATCTAGGTCTCAGGAAATTATACGTAACAGAACTCATCCTCCTTCATGTTCCAAGTGTGGTAGATATTATTTGGCGAGTGTTTTATTGATTAGAGGGGTTTGTTTGGTTGTGGAAAGTTAGGCCACCAACTTAGAGATTGTCCATATGCCATACAGGGGAGTCGAGATACTTATCCCTAGAGTCAGGCTACCAGTTTCCCCGCTCTCTTAGTCTGCCCAGTTCATCCTCAGGGCACCTCTTCTAGTACTACTGACGGTTCACGCCAGAATTACTTCTATGCTATACCAACTTACCTGGAGTAGGAGGACTCTCTAGATGCTGGCACTGGTATGCTCTGTGTCTTTAATTTTGATGTGTATGTATTGATAGACCCCGGTTTGAGTTTTTATTAAGTGACACCTCTGGTTACTGTAAATTTTGAGATGGACCCTGAACGAATTCCTAAGCCTATTTTGATTTCTACCCTGATAGGAGAATATGTTATTGCTAAGCGGGTGTATAAGAAGTATCATTTCACTGTCCTTCATTAGGTCAAATGTGTTGATTTGATTGAGCTAGATATGGTTGATTTTGAAATCCTTCTAGTTATGGATTGGCTTCACTCATGCTATGCATCTATAGATTGTCGTACCTGAGTGGTCCAGTTTCAATTTCCTGACAGGCATATTTTTAAGTGGTCCGGGAGTTTTGTAACTCCGAAGAGTCATTCCATATCCTATCTCAAAGCTAGGAAGTTGATTTCCAAGGGTTGCATCTATCACCTAGTTTAAGTTAAAGACCTCAAGTCTGAGACTCTGACTATTCAGTCAGTTACCATTGTTAATGAGTTTCCTAATATTTTCTCGAAAGATCTCCTAGGGGTCCCACCTGATAGAGAGATTGAATTTGGGATTGACCTCCTTCCCAACACTCAGCCTATTTCCATTCCTCCGTAGGATATGGCTCCCGCAGAACTTAAAGATTTAAAGAAGGAACTCAAAGATCTTGTAGACAAAGGCTTTATTAGACCCAGTATTTCCTCGTGGGGTGCACCTGTTCTATTCGTACATAAGAAAGATGGTATATTTGCATGTTACCATTAACTCAACAAGGTAACTATTAAGAACAGGTACCCTCTTTGTTGAATTGATGGCTTGTTTGATCAGTTGCAAGGGGTGAGCTACTTCTGAAAAATAGACCTTAGATCCAGCTATCACCAGCTTAGGGTTAGGGAATGTGATATTCTAAAGACAGTCTTCCGAACCTGTTACAGTCATTTTGAGTTCTTGGTCATTTTTTGGGTTAACCAATGCTCCAGTGGCTTTTATGGATCTTATGTACTGAGTATTCAAGCGGTATCTGGATTTGTTTGTTATCGTGTTCATAGATGATATTCTTGTATATTCTCAAAGTGAGGATGACCATGCAGATCATCATTGAATCATGTTGGAAACCCTTAGAGCTTATCAATTGTTTGCCAAATTCTGAAATTATGAGTTTTGGCTAAGGTTCGTGGCTTTTCTGGGTCATATTGTTTCTTCCAAAGGTATTAGAGTTGATCCTCAAAAGATAGAGGCTATAAAGAATTGGCCTAGACCTATTTCTCCATCTGATATCCAGAGTTTCTTGGGTCTAGCTGGTTATTATCATCACTTTGTTGAATGGTTTTCTTCTATTGCGTCCCCCATGACCAGTTTGACCCAAAAGAAAGTGAAGTTCCTATGGTCGAAATCTTGTGAGAAGAGTTTTCAGGGGTTGAAGACTCAACTCACCTCAACTCCTATGTTGACTTTACCTGATGGTGTTAATGATTTTGTGGTATACGACGATACTTCCAGAGTTGGTTTGGGTTGTGTGTTGATGCAAAAATGTAAGGTTATAGCTTACGCCTCTAGATAGTTGAAGCTTCATGAGAAGAATTACCCAACCCATGATCTTAAATTAGCAGTTGTAGTTTTTGCTTTGAAAATCTGTAGACATTATCTGTATGATGTCCATGTTGATGTCTTTACGAATCATAAAATCTTGTAGTATGTGTTCGCCCAGAAAAAGTTGAACCTTAGGCAGAGACGGTGGTTGGAGCTGTTAAAAGATTATGATATAAATGTGTTGTATCACCCAAGCAAGGCCAATGTTGTGGCAGATGCTCTTAGTAGGTTGTCTATGGGTAGTGTAGCTCATATAGAGAATGATAAAAAAGAATTTGCTCGTGATGTGCATCATTTGCCTAGGTTGGGTGTTAGATTTCTTGATTCCGCTGAAGGGAGTATGTTAGTTCAGAGTATTTTTGAGTACTCTTTGGTCTCGGAGATAAAGGAGAAGCAAGACAGGGATCCTAGTTTGGTAAGGCTGAAGGAGTCAGTTAAGGATAAAAAGGTGGAGGTTTTATCCCATAGAGGAGATGGTGTGTTGAGATTGCAGGGTAGATTATGTGTTCCTGATGTTGATGATCTAAGGCAGAGAATTATGGCTGAAGTGCATGGCGCACAATATTCTATTCATCCCAGTACTATCAAGAAGTACCGCAATTTGCAGAAATCTATTGGTGGAATGGTATGAAGAAAGACATAGTAAGATTTGTGGCAAAGTGTTCGACTTATCAACAGGTTAAGGTAGAGAACCAAAGGCCCGATGGTGTAATACAAGAGTTTAGAATTCCTAATTAGAAGTGGGAAGAAGTGAATATGGATTTCATAATTGGTTTGCCTCCTTCTCGTCGTCATCATGATTCGATTTGGGTTGTAGTAGACCAGTTGACTAAATCAGCTCATTTCTTACCAGTGCATTTATCTAATAAAGCTGAGGATTATGCTAGATTATATATTTGAGAATTCGTTACACTTCATGGAGTTCCTTTAGCTATTATTTCTAATAGGGTACTCAGTTTACTTCCTAGTTTTGAAGGGCTTTTCAGAAGGGCCTCGGTACCCAAGTTCATCTAAGTTTTGCTTTCCATCCTCAAACAGATGGTCAGGTTGAGCAGACCATTTAGACTTTAGAAGATATATTGAGATCATGTGCGCTTGATTTTAAAGGTAGTTGGGGTGAGCACTTGCCATTGATTGAATTTGCATATAATAATAGTTTCCATGCTAGTATTAAGATGGCTCCATTCGAAGCTTTGTATGGGAGAAGATATATATCACCTATATGTTGGTTTGAAGTAGGAGAAGCAGTTGTGATTGGCCTGATGCTGTGTTCGAGGCTATGGAAAAAGTTAAGTTAATTCGAGAAAGATTGAGGACCGCTCAAAGTCGTCAGAAGTCGTATGCGGATTTGAGAAGAAAAAATCTTGAGTTTAATGTTAATGATTTGGTGTACTTGAAGGTTTCACCCATGAAAGGGGTGAAGAGATTTGGGAAGAAGGGAAAGCTTAGTCCCCGTTATGTTGGTCCGTATAGGATTCTGAGCCGTGTTGGGAAAGTAGCATATGACATGGAGTTACCTGTAGAGTTGTCTAGCATTCATTCGGTATTTCACATTTCTTTGCTTAAGAAGTGTATTGGTGATTTTGTCGTGGTTGATCCTTCTGAAAGCTTGGATATTCAGGATAGCCTTTCATTAAAGGAGTTTCCGGTTGAGATTTTGGATTTTCAAATTCCTAGGCTAAGGAACAAAGAAGTTCCTTTGGTTAAAGTTCTTTGGCGAAATCAATCTGTTGAGAGTGCTACTTAGGAAGCTGAAGCTGATATGCGATCCAAGTACCCTTAACTCTTTTCTGTGAGTTCGAAGTGAGCAGATGGTACTGTTCTTTCTTAATTTCGCCCTTTTCTTATTAAAGATTCAGCTGTGTGTCTACTTCCATCACGAATTCATGCATTTTGTATGGTATCCAAAGGTATAGAGTGAAGTAAGCCCTTTGAGTGAGTAGTTCCAGCTATACGACCTCATTTTCTCTTGTTCTTTGGCCTATCTAGCAATATTCGAGGACGAATGTTTCCAAGGGAGAGATATTGTAATACCCCGAGACTCTAACCAATAGTGCAACCATGACTCAAGCTCATGAGAAAAAAATTATAGTGCTTTGGTTGTTTTCTAATCAAAGGTGATGTGTATTAAGGACTCAAAGTTGTCCTAGCGATTAGGTGAATAAAAACATCCCTTACCGATTGAATTCTTGATAAGGATTTTGGCATAGCCAACTTCAAATGAGCATACCTCTTTCTAACCTAAAACGTTTTGAGCTCATGACCCACCAACAGATAGATAATTGAATTATCTTTCCAACGGTACCAATTTCACCCAAAATCCGGTATTGGAGCAAAACGTCATGCCTATTTTACTCCAGCATGTCAGGCTGAGAACTGTGTGACGACATTTTGTGACGACTTATCACAAGTCTGACGGCATGTCACAAAATGTCGCCATCATAAGATGAAAGTCACAAAATCCTACATTTTGTGATGACATTTTGTGATGACTTGTCACAAGTCTGATGGCTTGTCACAAAATGTCATCAACCTTAAGCCGAAAGTCATAAATTCATCCTTTTGTAACGACATTTCATGACGACTTGTCAGAATGTCGTCAGCTATTTTTTTCAGCAATTAAAGGACGTCTTTGCAAGGGTATTTTGGTCTTTTCTTATCTTTTGGAGGCCCCTATATATATATATATATATATGAGAATCCACATCCAAACCCTAATTTATTTATTGTCTGTTTCAATTCTCTTAAGAAAATATATCTAGGGTTTCACTCAAGAACATTAATCATCCAAAAATCATCCATAAATCTTCAAGATTTCATCAAGAATCAAGTTCCTCATAGTGTGGGATTCAAGAATCATTTATTACAAGTGCGGATAGAGTCTCAAGCACTAGAATTCATCCAATTTCAAAGATTAAGGTATGTGGGGTTTTGAACAAGACCAATCCATTCGTTCTTGTGGCCAATGTTTTGATTTCTATTATGGATTTATATGATTTTGCAAATGGGTTTATGCCCAAATTAATTCATCATGAGACTATGAGAATATAAATTATTCAAACTTTGTTATACATGATTATTTTACTATTCCCACGTTATGACTTGATATTTAATATTGTGAATTTCACATTTCTACAATGAGTTGATATTTCAAGTGCTTTCAAGATATGTGTCAAGCTTTAAGTTTCCTTATGAAAAAATGGATAATTGAGTATATTGATTCATGAGATTGAGTTACTACAATGAGTCTTGATATTTCCTCAAATTTATTGATGTTGCCATGATTTAATGAATTGATACATGTTGATATTGAGAAAGATTGATTTAATTTGAGTCGACTTAGGAATCCACAAATTTATTATAATTTGATAAATGAGAAAGAGATTTGATTTGGTCTTCATAATAGACCCTTGTGATGTTTATGGTGGATTTCCTAACGCGTTTTGAGCTTTTTTCTGGGAGTAGTACTTAGCACCGGGCGGAAAATTTGGTATTTTCCTAAAACTACATGTCACCGTAGGATTGATAATGATAATTGTGGGCAGGAGGTCGAGTATGAGATTGTGATCACTAAATTTATGTTGTACTCCCTGGAAAGAGTACGACGCTCCCGCCAATGTGGGGTTTTCTCCTTAGGAGGGCAAAACTTTGGACTCCATGTAGCTCACATGGTTTATGTCGGTTATAAGAACCTCCCCTGTCCATAAGAGTTGAGTTTCTTGAATTACCGAGTCACTCCGAGTCTTGAGTTGAAGAGTTGAGTTGTTTATGATGTTTTATGAGGTTTTTATCATATGATTTATTTACTATGAGATCATGAAAAGTATGTTTCAATCTAACTAAAGCCAAGTGAGCCATCATTGTACATATGCATATTGTTATGAAATTGATGATGATATTTACATTGTTGCATGCACCCACACATACTCAGTACATTCCAAAGTGCTGACCCATATATTTTTCCTATGGGCTACATTTCTAGAATGTAGGTTCAGGTACTCAGCCGTAACCACATTAGCGATATTCGAGTGCCTCAACTACGTTCCCTGAGTGGTGAGTCCTCATGGTTCTAGGACTGTGTCTATATTTTTGGTGATATCATTTTATTGTTATGGCTTTCTGTACTATTTGAATCGGTTGGGGGTTTGTCCCAATGGCTCCTTGATTTTGGGGTATAGAGGCTTTGTCAGACTAGAGGGTTGGTATGTACAGACATTCAATATATTTTGGTTTTACAGTCTAGTATTCTCCAGTATTTCTCTTGAACTCGATGTGGTATATCTCTTTGTTGTGCATGACTATTGTTGAATTGAATTCCTTGAGGTAGTGTCTTGCTTCGAGGGTTATCTTGGGGCTACGTGTAGCCATAAGCACCGTGTGGCATCTCGGGATGAAATTTTGGGGTGTTACAGTATAGTATTTCCAAAACCAAAGCCTATTACCAAATAACCATTCTCATGCAACTAACTATCCAATACCATTATTAAAGCATATAAAAGCATAGTTAAAACATGGAAAAATCATAACCAAGCATTTATAACCAAAACCCCTAAATTATTATTGGAAATCCAAAACCATTCAATAATCAAACCATGAAAAGATTGTATAAAATCATGCCTTTAGTTGGAACTAACAGTAAGGAAAGAGAACATGACTTAAACAAAGAAGATGATGGAGAGAAATCTCCAACACAAGCCCCAAATTAATTCTTAAGATGAAACCCTAGCCTTCTTTACCCAAAAGCCTTAGAGAGAATTATAAAGTATTTAAGAGAAGTTTCTAAGAAGTTAACGAATAGAATAATAGGGAATATAACCTCCCAATAGGAAAATATTTCGTGGGGCCTTATTAGTTTAAGTGGGGAAATATCCAAATTTCCCTCACTTAAGCTCTTAAAAATCCCGTCAGGTGGGTACGACTATCCATACCATTCATACCCTCTAATACGAGTGGTACCCACCACTGGTACCCAAGGCTATCCCACTTAGACCCAATATTTTCCAAGGTTCAACTCACTCCAAATAATGTCATATCTAAGTATACGACTAGTACCCATCATCCGTACCCCTGGAAGAACAGAATCCCAAGAGGATTAAACACTGACCACTATACGAGTCCATGGTACGACTGTACCCTGGCTTACGGCTCTTGGTGAACCACTCGTATTCATCTCTAACTTAAGTTACCAAGCCTAAGATTAACAAAATTAACCAAACAACCCATATCCACCGATATGACTCGTACGACCCAAGTCGTACTAATTTTAGAAATAAATCTGACCTAACAACCAACACTGGTCAGCATACGGCTACCCCATACCACTCGTATCCTAGTGTACGAGTTATTTCCCTTAGTCGTTTCCTGTCTGGAGACCAGAAATCTAGGAAATTTTCTAAAGTACAGAAACACAAGATGTTTTATGTTTCCTTCTTAACTACAGAAGATGGCAACTTGTTAATAGGGAATACCGCTATGAGAAAGGCCTCAGTCCAAAGAAACAAAGGCAACTTAGCATGAAGTACCCGTGTCAATCCAATTTCTACTACATGTCAATGTTTTCTTTTTACAATTTTATTTTTTACAAGAGTATGAGGACAAGAAATATTTCTAAAAATACCACAATTCTCTAGGTATTAATAAATTTTGAACTTGAGAATTCACCATCATACTTGGAAAACCTTAATACACCTTAAAACTATTTTTTAGCTATCTTCTAGAATTTAACAAGTATTTCAATGAAATAAAAATGTTTTTTTAGAGGATATAACCATGTGTATCTACTGTAATCATCTACAAAAAAAAAGAATAATACTTCATATGTTGGGAATATTAAACAAGTGCTGGGAATATTAAACAAGTGTAGGCCTCCATAGATCACAATAGACTTTTAACAAAGGGTTATTCTCAAATTTATTTCTCAATTGAAATGGTAGTTTACAACCTTTACCCATCTGATAATGTCACAAATCGAGACTGTCCCTAGTCGTAGCCCGATGCTTAGAGTCACAAGTGATCCCAAGCTAACCCATGACATGGCATCCGATACGATTACTAAAAAGAGTAACAAAATATTGAACAAAAGGTAACAAAAATAAACTGATGTTGAATAATAATAAAGTCAATACTGATGTTGTCTGAAATACTCAATGAAACTGAAAACATGTCTAACTGTCTGAAACCTTTTAAATCATGACGAGTTATTGGGATAGGTCCCCAACTAACTCTAACTGACTAAAATAATGTAAAATACTGAAAATAAGCAAATGATAGCTAGTCCTCAACTAATGAGGACTTACCAAAGCTAAGGCTGAGTAAAACAGGAATGTGCTAAGTATGGTTTGGGTATAGAGCATCCAAACTAATATTATGAGACATTATAGCACCAAAAAGTATGCAATAGTACTTTGAATATACTGAGTATGCGAGATGGGAGGATAACTAATATATATATAAACTAAACATGAATGCAGTAACATTTAAACAGCATGCAAGATCAAGTATAAATATATGCTGAATAAATTGAATAACAAGGTAACTGACTAACTGAATACTAAACACTTAGTCAAGAAAACATAGACTGAACATAAACTAAAACTGAACTGAGGACTATGGCAGCTAACAATAACTGATATACCTCATTCTGATCTAATGGGAGTCTAACTTGTAACCCTATTTGGAAGGGTGTCAGTACCTTGCCAAGGATACTAATACTGGTTTACATGGATCCGTTAAACTAATGTCCCAAAGGACTATCGTGTCAGTCCTCTACTAGGGGTGACCCCTCATAACCTACGGAGGCACCGTTATTCTGGAACTTAGGGACTTCTACTAAAGACTCAATCCTCAAGTGACGGGTGATCCTTTATCCCTACATTCACTCGGTGCTAACTACTACTCTCAACTGAACAGACACTATAACTGATAACTGCTTAACATGATCTGATAACTGATATATGCTCAACATGATAATATTCTAAATTTAGCAACATAAACATGATATGAATGGCTCATAACATGAAAATTGATATATGTATCACTATCTAAGTACCAGGTTTTCATAACCCACCATCTTTGACTAATTCAACTAAATATGATGACATTTACGGAGAATGGTAAAAGATATTTCACAATTTAAACACAAAAAACTCAACAACTTGTCATGATGGGGAAATTCATAATTTTGGACATAGGGAACACTAATCTTTAAGAAAGTACATATTCATGGTTTGATTACGCACATAAACTGATGAAGCAGGGAAACTCATATTTGACCTAGAACCCAAATCATGGTGAAAGGGATTTTTATTGAAATTTAAAAGATCTTGGGACTCAATAAGTAAAAGAGGACCATTGATGAAATCCCACATACCTTAGGTGAATTCCTTTAGGGAAATGCTTGGAAAATTGAGAAACCCTAGCTTGCTTTGGAGAAGAAGAAAATCACTTTTTTTTGCTAAGTTTAATGATTTTGGAGTTTATAGTATGTTAGGGTAACTTTAACCCCTCAATAACTGATGTTGGATTGCCCAAACAAAGTGGTTTGGATTAAAAGATAAGGATTTACCAAAAATCCCCTTTTAAAAATGTACAGGGATTTCTGGTTCCAGTCATCATGACTCATTATGACTGATCACAAGTCATGGTTTGAGTCGTGACTTGAAACCCTGAGGTCTTGGGTACTTCCTAGTAAGGTAATGACTCTCCTCCTAACAACTCGTTAGGTCTAATCATGAGTTGTTAGGATTATTTGTGATTTGAGACTCAATTTTTAAAATTCTTACTCATATGGCAACTAGTCCATTCAATGAATCGTTATGGCTTATAATGAGTCATGAGTTAGACTAGTTTTCACTGGGATAAAATATAAGACCCTCACTAGAGTGGAACTGACTCATATGTAATGACTCATTATGTCTGGTAACGGCTCATTGCCCGAGTCATTGTCACTGGAAATTTGACAGGCCTTAAGGAATTTTTTCATAACTTGTTGTCACGACATAGGATTAAGGTGAGACTAGTGGTATTGAAAAGCTAATTTAATGTCCTATCCTTTGATAGATCTAGATCTTGAAAAACTTACGGTATTACAATATCTCCCCCTTGGGATCATTCATCCTCGAATAAAACTGACTAAGATGAAGACTAAGGAAAAACTAAAATTTTGCACTGAACACTTATAAGTTGAATCATGAATCGACATCTGAATTTATAAATGATGCATGAACTGATCTAAACTTATGAATGCATGCCATGACATAAAGATGGTTGGATGACTGAGATAGAAATATAAGAATTAATCTATTAAGAGGTACTAAAACCTTAAGCTGGAACAGTGTTCGAAGAGAAAAAATGGGGGTACTTGGTCATCATATCTTCTTATTCTTCCCAAGTATCTCCCTCAACTGGCTAATTTCTCCATAGAACCTTTACTAAAGCGTCCTTTTTATTCCTCAGCCTACAAATCTGGTGATAAAGGATCTTAACTGGGACCTCTTTATAAGATTGATTATTTTCCATGCCAATCCTTTATATATGTATTACTGATGTCGAGTCAACAATGAACTTCTTTAACACGAAAACATAGAAAACTAATGTACTGATGCCAACCCTTCATGCAACTCCAACTCATAGGCTACCTCTTCATACCATCTCAAAATCTTATAAGGACCAACATAACAAGGACTGATCCTCACTTTCTTACCAAATCTCTTCACCCCTTGCATAGGAAAACTTTTGAAGTAAACAAAATCACCAATATCAAACTCAATCGCCCTCCTCCTCATATTCTTATAGGATTTCTAACGGGTTTGGGCTATTTTTAGCCTTTCTCAAATTAGTTGAACCTTCTCCATTGCCTCATGCACTAAATATGGCCCTATTAATGTAGCCTCACCAACCTCAAACCAATTGATAGGAGATATACACCTCCTACAATAAATAGACTTAAATGGGGCCATCTGAATACTAGAGTGGTAGTTGTTATTGTAAGCAAACTCTATCAATGGTAAGTGATCCTCCCTACTACCCTTGAAATCAATTACAGAAGCTCTCAACATACCCTATAAAGTCTGAACATCCTCTCTACTTGGCCATCTATTTGTGGGTAAAAAGTTGTAATGAGATAAACCTGGGTACCAAGGCCCTTCTGAAAAGCCTTCTAAAACCAAGAGATAAATTGGGTACCTCTGTCTGAAATAATGGTCAAAGAGACTCCATGAAATTTCACCAACTCCTTAAGATAGAGTTGAGCATAATCTTTGGATGAATCTGAAGTATAAACTGGTAAAAAATGATCTGACTTAGTCATTTGATCCTTAATAACCCAAATAGAGTCATGTTGATGATGAGTATGAGGCAACCCTGTGATGAAGTCCATATTCACCACTTCCTACTTCTAGGTAGGGATGCTAAATTCTTGAAGTGTACCACTAGGTCTATGGTGCTCAACCTTAAATTGCTAATAATTTAGACACTTAGCCACGAATTCCACAATATCCTTCCTCGTACCATTCCATCAATAGACTTTCCACAAATTGCGATACATCTTAAAATATCATGGATTAATAGAATATAGCAAGCCATGAGCCTCTGCTAACATCCACTGCCTCAAATTATCAATATTCAATACACACAATCTGTCATATTAGGGAAGGACACTATCCCTCCCAAGAGAAAATCTTGACCTGTTAATCCCAAATTTCCTTTTTCAACTCAATAAAAATAGGATCACCATCTTTCTTTTCTTTTATCTCAGAACCCAATGAAGATTCTGAAGTATTTTGAACCCATACACTACCTTCGATCGAATCAACCAATCAAACTCCCAACCTAGCGAGCTGATGAACCTCACAAACTAAATCCTTTTTTCCATCCTCAACATAGGTAATATTTCCCATAAAAAATTTACTAAGGGAATCATCCATAACATTAACCTTACCAAGGTGATACAACGCACTCGTATCATAATTTTTTAACAACTCTAGCCATCTTATTTTGACTAAGATTTAAATCTTTCTAACTAAAAACATATTGAAGACTCTTATGATCAGTGAACATATCAACATGGACACCATATAGGTAGTACCTCAAATTTGTAAGGAAAAGACAACTGTTGCCAATTCAAAATCATGAGTTGGGTAGATCTTCTCATTAGAATTAAGCTATCTAGAGGAATATGTTATAACTTTACCTTATTGCAACAACACACAAGGAATTCTAACCCTAAAAGTATTACAATAGACCACAAAACCATCTAAACCCTCTAGTAAAGTCAAAACTAAAGCGGAGGTGAGCCGATCTTCAACTGCTAAAAAATCTTCTCATAACAATTGGACCACTAGAATTTGAGTATCTTCTGAGTCAATTGGATATGGGAGAGATAATAAAAGAAAATCCTTTAACAAACTAGATATAGTAATTGGCCAAGCCCAAAAAACTCCTGATATCTATAGAGAAATGAACCTAGGCCAGTTTTAACTACTTTGATCTTTTAACGACCAACTCAAATGCCTTCACCAGAAATAATATGACCTATAAAAGCTATTGATTTCAAAAAAAATTCACACTTATTAAACTTAGTGAATAAATAGCGATCTTTGAGTGTCTTTAAACCAATCCATAAATGGTCTGCATACTCACCCTCACTATGGGAATAGATGACAATGACATCTGTGAAGACTATGATGAATAAGTCCAAGTACTGCTTGAACACTCTATTCATCAGGTTTGAATTTAGCAACATAAATATGATTTGAGTGGCTCATAACATGAAAACTAATATATGCATGACTATCTAGGTATCGGGTGTTCATGACCCACCAGCTTTGACTAATGCAACTGAATATAATGACATTGATGGAGTATGGTAAAAGGTATTTCACAATTTAAAACTAACAAACTCAATCAATTGTTATGATGGGGAAATTTATAATTTTGGACATGGAGAATCACAGCTCTTGGAGAAAGCACATATTTATGGTTTGATTACACGCATAAACTAATGAAGTGGGGAAACTCAGATTTGACCTAGAACCAATTCAGGAAGAAAGGAATTTTGCTTCAAAATTTAAGAGATCTTGGGACTCAATGGGTGAAAGGGACCCATTAATGAAATCCCACATACCTAAAGTGAATTCCTTGGGGGAATTGCTTGGAATTTGAGCTTGAAGTTGAGAAACCCTAGCTATCTTTAGAGAAGAAAAGAATAACTTTCTTTTTGCAAAGTGTAATATTTTGGATTTTATGGAGTGTTAGGGTAACTTTAATCCCTCAATAACTAATGTTGGAGTGTCGAAACAAGTTAGGTTTGGATTAAAAGATGAGGATTTGCCAAAAATACCCTTTTAAAAATGTACAGGGATTTCTGGTTCCAGTAGTCATGACATTACGACTAATCATGAGTCGTCGTCTGAGTCGTGAACTGAGGCCCTGAGGTCTTGGGTCTTTCCTGTTAAGGTAACTACTTTCCTCCTATCAACTCAATAGGTTTGATCATGAGTCATTAGGATTTAAATTCAATTTCTGAATTTATTACTAGTGTAGAAGCAGGTCCATACAACGACTCGTTATGCCTCATAATGATTTATGAGCTAGACTCGTTGTCACTAAGAAAATATCTGACACCCTCACTAGAGTGGCAACGACTCACATGTACTGAATGGTTATGTCTGGTAATGACTCATTTCCTGAGTCGTTATTGCTGGTAGTTTGACATGCCCTTAGGAAATTTTTTATAATTTTTTGTCATGACATTGGATTAAGATGAAACTAGTTGCATTAGAAATCTAATTTAATAGCCTATTATTTGATGGGTCTAGAGCTTGAAAACATGGGATATTACAAACAACAAATAAAAATAATATGAATATTAATCCAATATATGATATTGATACACTTGTTCTTGCTAAGTACTTCTAAAGACATAAGATTTTGATATCCAAACCTGGCATGCCAAATGTCACTAGAGCTTATTGATGTTTGTACAATACTCAAAATAAGTAGGTTGTCCACCTTCAAAGCATATATTCCTCCTCTTCTAGCACCCTTGGCCATTTATGATCCTGCCTTATTTTTCTTTGCAAAAATAAATGATTCATTAAACTCAATAGTGCAATAATTATCTCTAGCAATTTTGCTTATAGATTTTAGAAACCATAAGAACTTCACTGATTCTTAATCCAGAGATAGTTCCATTTCCAACATGTGTGATATTTAATCCCTATCCATTTCCTACCATAATTTTATCACTTCCAATATACTGCTTAATGTTGGACAGATTACAGAGGGTAATGGTAATGAAAGACCCCACAAAATCCTAGCTTAACTCAATCTTTAGAGCATGAACAAAGGTCCCATACTTAGAAAATTTCAGCTAGGTAATGACACTTAGTCATATTTTAGGACCTCGGTATTTCCATAATTTTATTTATGACCCTTATGACCTTAAAAATGTCAATTTTAAATTGATTCATGATCAGGAATGTCAATAGGTGTTCTCTAATGAGTTTCGAATATTTTAGACCTTGTTAAAAGCTTGTTTGGATGTCAAAAATAGTGAGTCAACGCGATCGCGATGCATCGACGGATATTATCTCCAACATTCCGTGCAAATTCTAGTGAGCCGACGCAATATTGATGCATCGCGATGACCCCAATGATGCCACGCATTGCTTGGAACATTTTTGGAAATTAACAGTCCATATCTAGAAGGGTATTTGGGTTATTTTTCCACTCTTATTCAGCAATAAAATACGTAATTTAGCCATTCAAAAGGTAAAAAATCATTATTTCTCTCAGATTCTCTCAATAACAAAACCCTAGGGTTTTTAATTTCAAGTCCAAGCTTCAATAACACACCATCAATATTCACGAATTTGATTACCAAGGTATGTTAGGTGTTCATCCAAGGGTTTCCTTCCGCCCTTGGAGTTCAAGAACCCTTTTAAATTACAAGTTTATTAATTTCATAAATTTCATGTTGAATTTGATTGTATTCTTGATTATGATGTTAATTGGGTTTCTAATAAATGATTTATGAAAAGTTTCATGCGAAGTAACTAACTATGTGTAGTACTATGTGGATTTATGCTAAAAGCCCCTATGAATGTGTGAGTTAGGATTGTAATCATAATGCTTGCATGTTGATTATTATTAGGTGCACAAATTATAATCCTCAAGTGCTTGATAAAATGTTCATGTAAGTTGAAGGGTGAAATTATGACATAATAGTAAGTGTACAAGTTTATGTCATGCAAGTGTTTGATAAAATGCCTTAATGAATGAATTGCAACAAAGTGACTAGTTATCATGCTTTCAGGATTATGCTATGTTGTACTATTTATTCTATCGAGTCCTGGGGGTATTCTATACCAGAAATCTAGATGTTTACCTAGAATTCTAGTAGTTTCAAAATAGTCTCAGTGATTTCACAAACAATAGTACTCAATTAGTTAACAGAACTCAGTGAACTCATCCAACTCAGTCAGTTAGTACGATCAGGAACTATTCAGTCAAGCTTAGTACAATTTAGTGATCAGTTTAGTGTTTATTCAGTTGGGAGTAGAGTTCAGCACCGAGCGAACCCAGGGATGGGGGCATTCTTGTCAGTAAAAGGTTTGACCCTTAGTAGCAACCCCTGTATTATAGAACTACATAGCCAGTGTAGGTTGAGATATCTTCTTTACAGATAAGGGTTGATATATCTCGTATGAGTTTTCCTGCCAGATAGGGTTAACTCACAACCATTTTTAGAATTCCTTGGCAAAGTGCTAACACCCTTCCAATTGGGGTCATAGGTTAGACCCCAACTCAGTTTATAATTGGGGTATATTGGTTATTTGAACACTCCCACAGTTAGAATTTCAATTTCAAACTCAGTATAGAACTCAGTTCAGTTCTATAGAATTAATACAGTTAGATATAGTCACCCAGCTTAGTATAGAACTCAATTCGGTTCTACAAAATCAGGACTGTCAAAAATAGTCACCCAATTATCAGTAATATAGCTATCAGTAAACTCAGATATTAGTCACTCAGTTATTAGATCTCTGTATTCATTCTTAGTATGATCTCAGTTGTAGTATAAGTAGATTTATATGCAACCTTACGTGATCAGCATTTACAGTAGTTTCAGAAATACATGTACTTTCATGCAGTTGCCCATGTATTATTCAGTCAATTATTGTTCATGCATATGAACCCATGCTTTTATCATTACCTCACCTAGCATACTAGTACAATCAAAGTACTGTTGTATACTCTTTTTATCTGATATGATGTCTTATATCATAGGTTCAGATGCACGAGCTTCAGATCGTACTTATTATTTTAGATTATCAGCAATGGATTTGGTAGTGAGTCCTCATCTATTGAGGATATGCTTTTTTAGTAATTAAGTAGTTTCAGTATTTTAGTAGTTGGAGTTAGTTGGGGGCTTATCCCATCAACTCCATATTCAGACAGATTAGTTAGAGGCTTTTCAGACTAGACTAGTTTAGTCAGTATTCAGTTTTCAGATGTTATTTCAGTACTATATTTATTAGTATTCAGATTATGAACCTTATGGCATTACAGTCTAATTTTCTACATTATTTCATTATTATTATTCACTGTTCATAGCAGATACCAGTCATGGGTTAGCTTGTGGTCCTTCAGGGTCGTGAGCACCGTGTGACATCTGGGGTATAGACTCGGGGCATTACAAACTTATTATCAGAGCCTAAGGTTCAACAGAATCCTAGGGAGTCTGAAATTCATATCTAGTAGAGTCTTGTGCATGGGTGTGTATTGCGCTACACTTATGAACTGGAGACTATGAGGCATTTTTAGGAAAAGTCTCCCTTCTTTCAGTGTTCATATTATATGAATAAGCATGAGCTCAAGTTAAACTCTTAGTATAATCCTTTTCTTACTTTTATTTACAGAACATTCCACCTAAAAAGAACAACAGAAGAAGAACAGGAAACCAAAAAGCACCTTCGCCTGTTCCGAAAGATCCCCTGGATGAGCATGTCTTCCACACGAAATTTAGAGCAGCTTTCACCACTCTAGCTCATTCTGTGGCAGCCTAGAATGAATGCCCAGCTATTTTTCAGGCCAACCCAGTGGCCAGCACTACTGCAGCTAGAATTCGGGACTTTACCCAAATCAATCCTCCATTATTTATAGGGTCTAAGTCTGAGGAGGGCCCACAGAAATTCCTTGACATAGTGCAGAAAGTCATAGATATCATGGGGGTGACTTCCAGCGAAAGTGATGAGTTAGCTGTATATCAATTGCAGGATGTGGCTCATACATGGTTTAATTAATGGAAGGCAAATAGAGGCGCAGATGTAGAGCCCGTAGAATGGAAGGAGTTTACTACTGCTTTCCTTGATAGGTTCTTCCCAATAGAGTTGTGGGAAGCTAAAGTTTTGGAGTTTATGAATCTGAAATATGGAAACCTGATAGTGAAAGAGTATTTTACCAATTTTACTCAGTTAGCCAGATATTCCTCTCATGTGGTAGCAGATAGCAGATCTAAGATGAGTAAGTTTGTGTCGGGTGTGTCTAACAATATGGTCAAAGAGTATAGGACCGCAATGCTAATTAAAGAGATAGAAAAATCTAGGATCGTGGTCTATGCTCAGCAGATAGAGGAGGCTAAGAATAGAAAAAAAAGAGGGAGAACAATAGAGCTAGAATAGATAGCTTTAACTTCACTCAGCCTAAGTCAGAGGGTGGTAGTCATTCTTAGTTCTGCCCGAAATCTTTAGTTCCATCTCCATCCTTAGATAGTGCTCTAGTGCCAAAATTTAGAGTTGGAAACAAAGATAGGTCACCAGGCCCTAAACCTCAGGGTAGTGTTAGTAGTGCTCGAACAAATTCTTTTTGCCAGAAGTGTGGCAAAATCCATCAGGGTGTCTATTGACCTAGCAGTGATGTATGTTTCGAATATGACAAGCCAGGCCATACGATCAGAGATTATCCTTAGATGGTTTTGCAAAGTCATCATAATCACCCCCAGCTCAGTTCAGATGCCCAATTCAATAGGGTGCCACTTCTAGTTCCACCAGTGGGCAACGCCCAAATAGACTCTATGCACTTCAGTCCTAATAGGATCAGGAAAGTTCTCATGATATGGTCACTGGTACATTACAAGCTTATCATTTACATGTTTATACTTTGCTAGATCCAGGAGTTTCTTTATCCTTTGTAACACCTTATATAGCTGTTGGCTTTGGAGTCAGTCCCAAAATTCTAGTAGAGCCCTTCTCAATTTCTACCCTAGTGGGTAAGTCTATCATAGCCCGCCAAGTATGCAGGAAGTGTCCAGTTATGGTGTCACAGTAGGTTACTTTAGCAGACTTTGTAGAGTTAGAGATGATAGATTTTGACATCATTTTCGGCATGGATTGGATTCATTCATGCTATATTTCAGTTGACTGTAGAAATAGATTTTCAGTTCCTAAATGAACCTGTCCTTGAATGAAGGGGCAGTTCTTCAGCACTTAGGAGTCAGTTTGTTTCCTACCTTAGAGTGATAAAGAGGATATCTAAGGGGTATATCTAACATCTCATTCAAGTTAAAGACTCTAATTTTGAGACCCCTAAACTTGGGTCAATTTCAATAGCATGTGAATTTCTAGATGTGTTTCCCGAAGATCTTCCTGGAGTTTCTCCAAAAAGGGAAATTGACTTCGGAATATACCTTCTTCCTGATACTCAACCTATCTATATTCCACCATATAGAATATCTCTAGCAGAACTCAAAGAGTTAAAAAACAGTTGAAGGATCTACTAGATAAGGGATTCATTGGACCCAGCGTATCCCCTTGGGGTGCACCAGTTCTATTCGTACATAAGAAAGATGGTATTTTTAGAATGTGTATTGACTACCGGTAGTTGAACAAAGTCACAGTCAAGAACAAGTATCCATTTCCCAAAATCAATGACTTATTTGATCAACTTCAGGGTGCCCGTTACTTTTATAAATTAGACCTCAGATCAAGCTATCATCATCTCAGAGTTAGAGAATAGACATTCCAAAAACAACTTTCAGAACTCAGTATAATTACTTTGAATTCCTAGTCATGTCATTTGGTCTTACCAATGCCCCAACAGCTTTCATAGACTTGATAAACCGTGTGTTCAAGAAGTACTTGGACATGTTCATCATAGTCTTCATTGATGACATTCTTGTGTACTCTCGCAGTGAACATAGTTATGTAGACCATCTCAAAATAGTGTTACAGACCCTCAGAGCTCTTCAGTTGTTCACCAAATTCAGTAAATGTGAATTTTAGCTAAGGTTAGTATTTTTTCTTGGTCATATTATTTTCGACGATAGCATTAAAGTTGACCCTCAAAAGACTGAAATAGTGAGGAGCTGGCCCAGACACAACTCTCTATTAGATATAAGGAGTTTTTTGGGTTTGGCTGGCTATTACCGACAGTTTGTGGAAGGGTTTTCATCTATTGCATCCCCCATGTCCCGATTGACTCAGAAGAAAGTCAAGTTCTTGTGGTCAGATTTTTGTGAGAAGAGTTTTCAAAAATTGAAGACTCGACTCACTACAACCCCAGTTTTGACCTTACCAGATGGTTCTAACAAATTTTTGGTATATTGTGATGCTTCCAAAGTTGGTTTGGGGTGTGTTTTAATGCAGAGAGGAAAGGTCATAGCCTATGCCTCAAGACAACTTAAGCCATATGAAAAGAATTACCCCACTCATAATCTTAAGTTAAAAGTTATAGTATTTGACTTAAATATTTGGGGGCATTATTTGTATGGAGTACATCTTGATGTGTTCACAGTACATAAAAGCCTGCATTATATGTTTTCTCAGAAAAACCTGAACCTGCATTAGAAAAGGTAGTTAGAGTTGTTGAAAGACTATGATATGAGTGTTCTGTATCATCTACACAAGGACAACGTAGTGGTTGATGCTCTTAGTAGGAAATCTATGGGTAGTGTTTCTTACGTGGGGGATTGTAAGAGAAAGTTAGTTTAGGAATTTCATCAGCTTACCTAACTAGGTGTCCTCTTAGACGATTTAGCAGAGGGTAGCATATGGGTGCAGAATAGTTTAGAATCGTCTCTAGTTTCCAAAGTAAAAGAAAAGTAGGACAGGATCCCAGTTTAGCTCAACTAAAAGAGTTAGTCAGAGATCAAAAAGTAGAGGTTTTCTCCCAAGGGGGAGATAGTGTGTTAAGCTGTCGGGGTAAACTATGTATGCCATGTGTGGATGGTGTGAGATAGCAGATTCTTCTAGAAGTGCATGGTTTCCGATACTTAATTTGCCCAGGGGCCAACAAGATGTATCGCGACTTGTAGGAAATCTATTGGCGGAGTGGGATGAAGAGAGACATTGTAGAGCTTATAACTAAGTGTTCGACATGTCAGCAGGTTAAGATTAAGCATCAAAAGCCTAGTGGACCTATGCAGGAGTTCAGTATCCCCACTTGGAAGTAGGAGGAGGTGAATATGGATTTTTTGATGGGTTTGCCTCATACTCGTCATCAGCATGATTCGATTTGGGTCATTGTGGATGGGATGACCAAATCATCCCATTTCTTGCCAGTTCATACCTCTTATTCAGCCAAATATTATACTAAGCCCTATGTCAGAGAGTTGGTTAGATTACACGGAGTTCCATTGTCCATCATTTCAGATAGAGTTACGCAGTTCACCTCTCATTTCTGGAATGAATTCGAAAAGGTTCTTGGTACCCAATTTCACCTCAATACAACCTTTCACCCTCAGACAGATGGTCAAGTAGAAAGGACTATTCAGACTTTAGAAGATATATTAAGAGCATATGCCATTGACTTTAAGGGAAGTTGGGATAACCACTTGCCTTTAATTGAGTTCGCGTATAATAACAGGTATTATTCCAGCATTCAAGTGGCTCCATTTGAAGCGCTCTATGGAAGTACAAGTAGATCTCCCATTGGTTAGTTTGAAGTGGGTGAGGCCACAATTGTAGGGCCTGACTTGGTATTTGATGCCTTAGTATTTGATGCCTTAGAAAAAGTTCAGTTGATCAGGGAAAAGCTTAAGAACAGAAATCATATGCAGATATACGAAGAAAAGATCTCGAGTTTGAGATTGGTGATTATGTGTATTTGAAAATCTCACCTATGAAGGGAGTGAAGAGTGTTTTGCAGAAATTTTGACTTTGGAAGAGTCGCCACTTAGTTATTTTAGGAAAACTAAGAAAACTTTCAAATAATACTTTAAATGATTCAAAACAGAAAAATCTTTCAAGTTTTAGAAATTCTAGAAAAACGGTTCCTATTAAAATTTTAGGAAGGTTTTTAAGGCACCTAAAACGTCTGCTTACTTGTGGTTATCCGGACTGTTTGAAAACATCTTTTGACTAACCTTCAAAAAGATTGATTTGTTAAGAAGTGATTGATCTTTTAGCAAAGACTTGTATAAATAGATTTAGGTGACTTAGTAGAGATTTTAACTATGTCTAAACAAAACTAATAAGTAAATAAACACATAAAAAGGGAAAGGGGGGGAGAAAGTAAAAGATTTAGGCCATTAGGCCCAAATCAATGAGACATGTCCTAGTCTAATTGGGCTTTCGACCCATTTTCACATGTCCTAATTCTATGTTTTAGAGCCTTTTGGACACAAAATCCGCTTCACCTGTATTAAATTTACAACTTTGGCTTTGAGGCTCAAATGAATAATAAAATAAATAAAGACAATAATAATTAAATAAATAAATAAAATGAAAAATGAAACTTTCAAGTCTCTTGGCTGCTTCAAAGATGGATTTCGACCCGCCTTTCTTCTTTCGACTCCTCATATTTATTTTTCAAGCGATCGATGTTGAGTTTAAACTTAAGGATTGACTCAATAAGATGGGCCTCAATGGCCCATTATAAAATGCAAAGGGAAAGAAGCCGTTTGGACTCCCAAGTAGGTTCATACAAAGAAAAAAACGAAGGAATGTAAGGACTACACATTAAATCAATTGTAAACAATTTACAAAGAGTTTCAACCAATTCATGAACATTGCAATAAAGCAATCAATGGTTTGATCAATACCAATGTAGTACTGAATTCCTTCAACAGGCAGGAAATCTTTATTTAACAAAAAATCTAGATGCAGTGCTTTGCAGAACAACAAAATACATTTGGTATTCATTAGTCTAATAACAGTGACATGAAAAATACTAAAGGAAAAAATTAAGAAAAAAATGAATGAAATTTGACAAAAGAACTCTCATTAAGAAAATACGGATTCACTGCACCAAGTTTTACAGAACAGGATAGCAACACATAATCTAGACATTACATATTTTTCCTATAAACAGTAAAAGAAAATATTAGCCGATTTAGCCTGACTTATATCCTTACTCTACTCCCAAAAGAAAAGAAAACAACTTTTGAGATTGTTTTGTTTGTTTTGTTAAAACAAGAACGAAAGCAATTTCAAATCAAAGGATCCCAAACCTTCCTGGTTCTAAACCTCCAGTCATAATACACCTCACTTCATGTTGATGATAAAAAAATCCAGAAAAAAAATGATCATGACTCCAAACCAATCTAACAGAAGTCCACAGATAACAACTTGAAAATAAGCAAAACAAACTAAGACTGACTGAAAAGGAATAATATAGCAATCTTCGCATATCGAGCAAAAGAACTGAAATGGGTTCAGCATTAATAACGCAACTTTAAGTACTTTCTAATAAGATACTAGAGAATACAACGCAATAACATGATGAATTTCAGTTTTCAGCAAAACAAAACTAATACTTGAACCAATTCACAAAAGGTGTTCAAATCATGCGAAGATGAATCAAAAACACTGAACACATTTTTGCATTGATTAAGAAGTTCTAAATACAACATCTTTCACTCTTAAGGAAATATGAAGCCAAATCTCAAATGAACGAGGAGGAGACTCAAACAGCCGATCAACGCGATACAGTAATTTTATTAGAGCATCTTCATTCCTACTGCTTTTTAGGGCCTCTACAGCAAGAAACAACATAAAACGTAATATTCAAAACCAAAACTTCTAATTCTACAACCATTACAACACGGCAACAAAAGAGAGAATCGAGTACTGATCGATTTTTAGGTAGCAAAATGGGATAACGATCTTCGTCGGAATGCCACCATCGGAAATAGTCCATTGAGAACCTTGAAAAATTTCATTGAGAACCTCAAATAGTCCGTCAAGAGCCTTGAAAAATTTCGTCGAGAACCTCAATAATTCCCAGCAGTGACCACTTTTAAGATTTTACAAAATAAGAAAAATTGATTGATTTTACTCAAAGCCATTTTTTAACCTTCTCCCTCCTTTTTTTCTCCTAAAAACTGCCTTTTACAAAGAATCAACTAGGGTTTATTTTAGGGCTCCAACTGACGTTGGAATAGGTTCTTTTGGGGGTAATTTCAGAATTTACTTCGAGAAGGAATTCAAAATTTGAACTCTAGATAATATTTTCCATCCAAATCTTTTACCAATTTTGGATTTTTCATCCAACAATTTAAAATAATTATCCAATAGAAATGAGTAAGTAAAAATCCCTCATGAACCAACGGGAATTAGCCAAACATGTACAAATTTGTACAAATTCATCCGAGATTCACAAAATTTAATCGTTGGATAAGCTACCTCATTAATTTTTGGAAGTTTATTTGCGCATGTCATGAGGTTAGCTTGGTTTTTTTGGGTTCTAGGTCGTGACGGGTTTTGAATTGGGTTGTCGTCGGGGCGAGTTTCATCGGGTTGCGATAGGTTGTACCCATTTTAGCCAACTATTGTTGTCGATGTGTTACTGCTGCTTTGTTGTTGATTTAGTATCGATGTTTGTCTATAGCTACTACTATTGAAAAAGAAAGGAACAAATAGGCTGGTTCGATTTGGTGTGGATTGGGCTTGGGGTAAAAATTGTTATCATTTTTGGGCTGGTTGGGTGTTTGTTGGAGTAGGCCTAGGTAGTGTATAATTGGAATAGGCTGCTGGTGAGGTTATGGCATTGGGCCAATCGAGTTAAAAATTGGGTTTTAATTAGGGTTATTTAATAACCCCAATTAAATTTAATTAGGGTTAAAATAAACCTAATAAGATTTAATTGGGTTACAATAACCCTAATTAAATAAGAAAATTGATAGTCTTCGGAATAATTTAGAAAAAAATAATCTCGATTAAATAATTCCAATTATGATCTAGCCTATTCTATTAAAATTTTGACCAAATTAAAAGTTAATTAGCCAATTGTATTGCAATTGTGGCCAATTTTGTTTCAATTATGATCAAATTAAATAGATTAGTTAAATTGAATTGAAATTCGATACGAATTAATACCTTATTTAATCGTGAGCTTCTTGATTTAATAAAATCGAATGTATACTTTCCAAATAAATTATTTTCAAATATAAATTATATTTAAATTATGATTTTAATCATTTAAATTTATTTTCCAAATAACCCTTAATTAAAATCCAATATTCCATAGAATAAACTTTTAAGTAATCAAATTATATAATCTCGGATAAATGAACACAATAATATATGATCGTTCCTTAAAATGACAAAATTACTTACAAGAATATTTTTAAAAAATTTAATTCGAATGAAATAAATATTTTGATTTTATTAAAACCAAAGAAATTCAGAATTAAATTTAGTTGTGGAGGAAAAAAATTAGGTGTCAACAAATTGATTTGGCAAGAAGGGGAAGCTCAGTCCCTGATATGTCAAAACTTACCAAATCCTCATTTGTTTGGGGAAGGTAACTTACGAGCTTGAGTTGCCTTAAGACTTAGCTCCAGTGCACTCAGTGTTTCACGTCTCCTTGCTTAAGAAATGCATTGGTGACCCAGCAGTTGTAATCTCTATAGAGGTTATAGATGTTCAGAACAGTCTCTCTTATGAGAAAGTTCTAGTTGAAATTCTTGATCATCAGATTCGCATACTGAGGAACAAACAAGTTCCTCTAGTCATCCGTTAAGGGAGCTACTTGGAAAGCAGAAGTAGATATGTGGACCAAGTATCCTCACCTTTTTACCGCAAATTAAGACTCAGCACAAGGTAACAGTTTTCCTGAAATTTACTCAGTTTCATGCTCAAATTACCTTTACAAACTCGGTATCGATTTCAGTTGCATAACATTCTCATATTATGCATACCTTCATGAAACAGTTCAGTCATGTGTCATGTCATCAGAATTCAATCATGCTTTAGTTATGCATGTTTAGTATGAAAACTCAGTATATCAGTAGTTTTAGTCATGTAATCATGCTTCAGTTGTGCATGTTCAGTATGTAAACTCAGTTAATCAGTATTCTCAGCTTAGTCAGTCTCATTCGAGGATAAATATTCCCAAGGGGGAGATATTGTAAGACCCTATAAAATCTTAGCTTAACTCAGTCCTTTAGAGAATGAAAAGAGGTCCTAGGCTTAGAAACTTTCAGCTAAGTAAGGACACTTAGTCTCATTTTAGGACTTCGATATTTCTATGATTTTATTTATGACCCATATGACCTTAAAGTTCTAATTTTTAAAATGATTCATGATCAGGAATGTTAGTGTTCTCAGATGAGTTCTGAATTTTTTGAACCAGGTTAGAAGCTTGTTTGGATGTCAAAAATAGTGAGTCTGCGCGATCTCGATGCATTGCTCTGCCTACCACATCGACAGATACTATCCCCAGCATTAAGTTAAAAATCCAGTGACCCAACGCGATACCAACGCATTGCGTCGTCCATCGCATCACCCCATCGATGTGGTTGTCCGTCTGCACATTGCTGGGCACATTTTCAGTATTTAAAAATCTGTGTCCAGAGAGGCATTTGAGTCATTTTCCCACTCTTATTCAATCAAAACACGTAATTAAGCCATCCAAAAGACAAAAAATCATTATTTCTCTCAATTTCTCTCAAGAACAAAATCCTAGGGCATTCAATTTCAACTCCAAGCTTCAAAAATAAACCATCAATCTTCATGAATTTGATTACCAAGGTATGTTAGGTGTTCATCAAAGAGTTTCCTTCCACCCTTAGAGTTCAAGAACTCTAAATTACAAGTTGATTGATTTCATGAATTTCATGTTGAATTTGATTGTATTCATGATTATGATGTTAATTGGGTTTCTAATCCATGATTTATAAAAATTTTCATGCGAAGTAACTAACCAGTGTGTAGTACTATGTGGATTTATACTAAATGCCCCTATGGATTTGTGAGTTGAGATTGTGATCATGATGTTTTCATATTGATTATAATTAGGTGCACAAATTATACTCCTAAAGTTCTTGATAAAATGTTCATGTAAGTTCCAGGGTGAAATCATGACATAATAGTAGGTGTATAAGTTCATGTCATACAAGAGTTTGATAAAATGCCTCAATAAATGAATTGTGATAAAGTAACTAGTTATCATGCGTTTAAGATTATGCTATGTTGTACTATTTACGCTATCGAGTCCTGGGGATGTTCAATACCCAAAATCTGGATGTTTACCTAAAATCCTAGTAGTTTTAGAATAGTCTCAGTGATGTCATAAATAGTAGTACTCAGTCAGTTAACAGAACTCAGTGAACCCAGTCTAGCTCGGTCGGTTTGCACGATCAGTAACTATTCAGTCAAGCTTAGTACAGTTTAGTGATCCATTTAGTGTCTATTAAGTTGGTAGTAGGATTCAGCACCGAGCGAACCCAGGGATGGGGGCATTCTTGTCAGTAAAGGGTTTGACCCTTAGTAGCAATCCCTGCATTATAGAACTATGTAGCCAGCATAGGTTGAGATATCTTCCTACCAAATAAGGGTTGATACATCTCGTACAAGTTTTATTTCCAGTAAGAGTTGACAAAATGTCTTCCAGCTTCATAGGGTTAACTTACAGCCATTGTTAGTATCCCTTAGCAAAGTGCTAACACCCTTCCAACTAGAGTCACAGGTTTGACCCCAACTCAGTTTATAATTGGGGTATGTCGGTTAGATGAACACTCCAATAGTTAAAGTTTTAGTTTTAAACTCAGTATAGATCTCAGTTCAGTTCTACAGAATCAGGACTTTCAAATACAATCTTCCAGCTCAGTATAGAAGTTAGTTCAGTTCTACAGAATCGGGACTGTCAGAAATAGTCACCCAATTATTAGCAATACAGATATTAGTAAACTCAGATATCAATCACTCAGTTATCAAATCTCGATATTCATTCTCAGTATGATCTCAGTTACAGTATAAGTAAATTCATACGTAACCTTGCGTGATCATCATTTACAGCAGTTTTAGATATATATGTACTTTTATACAGTTGTCGATATATTATTCAGTCATTTATTGTTCATGCATGTGAACCCATATGTTCAGCCTTACCTCACCTAGAATTCCTGTACATTCAAAGTACCGACGCATACTCTTTTTTTACGCTATGATGTCTTATATTATAGGTTCAGATAGCAGTTTAGATTATCAGCAATGGATTTAGTAGTGAGTAATCATCTATCGAGGATATGCTTTCATTTTAGTATTTTAGTAGTTTCAGTATTCCAGTAGTCTTAGTTAGTTGGGGGCTTGTCCCATCAACTCCATATCCAGACAGATCAGTTAGAGGCCTTTTAGACTAGACTAGTTCAGTCTGTATTGTGATGCCCTGTAGTTTTCTCGACTTGATATCACTTTGTAGTATGCTTGGAGGATCAATCTTCTGGAAAACAAAATTAAATGTCAAAAGGACTTAGTCATATTTTGAACCCCTAACCTTTGATAATTTTATTTTTGACCTTTTCAACCTCAAAAAGATAATTTTTAAGTTGTTTCATGTTCGGAAAAGAAAAAGGGATGTGTCGGGGAAGTTTTAGATTTTTCAAACAATGTTAGAGGTGTGTTTTGACATTGAAAAATAGTGAATCGATGCAAAGTCGACGCGTCGCATCGATGAAGTAGTGAACTGATATGATAATGACGTGTCGCATTGGTTAGCGCATTAGTGCCCAGTTCGCAAATTTATTTTAAATAACTGGCCTTGGAGAGGGCAATTCAGTCATTTTCCTTCATCATAACTCTGTCATAACATAAAATTAAAGAGTGTTTAGGGTAAAATATCATCAGAAACTACTCATATCATCTTAAATCAAAACCCTAGTCCCCCCCAATATATCAAGAGTCCTCTTGGAAGCCAAGGATTTTAAGAACTTAAGTGTATTTTGGATTTTACTCTTCCTTCTAAGCAATCTAAGGTACGTGGGGTTTTCCTAAAACTACTTAGGCATAAAAAAATTGTTCCACAACTTTTAACAATGTGAAATCATGAATTTTGAAGGGGTTTTAGAATTTATATTACAATGTTACTTTATGAATTCTGTAATGACATTATTGTTTTGGTCTTGAGGCCTTTCCCCAAAATTGAATTGAAATCTTATATATATGTATGTGGTTAAATTTGATAATTGAATTGAGAGCATAACTATTTACGCTCCCTCTCATGTTGTAATACCTCTTGATTTTTAGAATGTTATTTAGAAGTATGGTATTAATGTTCCTAACTATTGTTGAATGATTTAAGATTTGATTTAAATTGATAATAAGGGGGTTTTACATGTTGATAAATGTTGAAGAAATATAATGAAAGAATTGCATGATTTATCAAAAATGCATGACCACCATATGTTTATTGAAATTATTAGAAGGAATGATCTTTGTGTAATTTGATAAATGTATTGAAGAATGAATCTTCTTGAATTGTTTGAAATATGGTGGTCTAAGCTTATGTTTTAAAAGAGGAAACTGACATATAATTTTTATGGCTTAGAAATTATGACTTGCAAGTCTTGGTATGACAATACCAATACAGACAATGCCATAACAGACATAGAATAAAATAAATTAGATTTTACTCATACTTACAGATCTTGAATTCAAAATGATGCATGTTTAGAAAGGGATAAAATTGGGCATAAAGAGATATTAGGTGGTTCTCCAAAGAAGGCACGAGTTCAGATAACTCATTGCCCAAAACTATGTTTTGCCGATACGGGTTACTATATCTCCTAGAGGAATTTTATGCTGGCCTAGTGTCCTGTGGCATATCAGACTCAGACACTCCAACCATTATGGGAAACTTGAGTTAAGGGCTTTCCCGCCGAGTCAATGACGAATTCCATATAGCCCTTGGAATATCAAACTTGTAGGGGCTTGCCACCTAACTCAGAAGTAATACAAATATCAGAATTGCATTGATCAGAATGTCTTATAATTTTCAAAGAATTGCCCATGTGTTTTTTACCTATATCATGTATGATGTTTCATGACCTTCTCTCTTCTATTATATATATATAGATACATTATTTTGGATTCCTCTACATACCAGTACAATTGCATTGACCCCCTATCTTTCAGGGTCTGAGGCTCAGTCTATAGGTCCTGCTAAGTCGTAGACTTATTTCAACAGAAAAGAAGTGTATGTAGTTGGTGAGCCTTCTTTATTCTAGAAGGCCTATTTTTTTTAGTCAGTTATTATTTTATTTGGTTTAGGTACACTGAGGGCCTTATCCCAGATTCAGATAAGTTATTGACATCTTATATAGTAGAAATTTCACAGACTGAGAAAGATATTGTTTAGATATTGAAAAACTTATTTTTTTGTATTGTCGAACAGAGTTCAAATTTATAACCATTATTCTATTTTTGATAATTTTGCATCTTTTATTTATTATTCGAGTATTGTGCATGATTATCAGATGTAGAAAGGTGCTCAGGCCTTCATGGTTTGGGGTTCTAGTAACGGCCAGGGCCTCAACTCGAGTCGTGACAAACTTGGTATCAGAGCACAGTTCATGGTCCGAGGGTGTCTTCAAAATCACATCAGGTAGAGTCCTATTTATGGGTATGTATCATGCTACATTCATAAGCGGGAGGCTACTAGGTGTTTAGCAATGTCTCTCTTCTTTATGATTTAGTTCATGTTATAGAATCTGAAATGTCCCCTAATAAATGGTCTATTATAATTCAGACAACCAATCATGCCTCCATGTCGCTCCAATGATCAGAATGCCCAAACTGAAGATGTCCGTCCTACACATAGGATGAGGACAGATAATAGGTCTCACACTCTTAAATTTGTTGCTACTCTAGGAGTCCCTCCAATTCAAACCAGCCCACCTAGGGCACCTAAGGCTCCCCGGTTAGGGACTAACCATACCCAACCTCCATAGAGAGAGATATCAAATATTGAGTTCAGGAAGTCAATGCATATAATTGCACAGTTAGTAGCTTTGCAGGCTTGACGGCCGGAGGATGTTGGGTCTATGTTTGTCATATTTGAGGCTACACGGATGGGTCATTTTATGAGAATGAACCTGCCTAAGTTTACTGGTACAAAGGTGGAGGAGGATCCACAAGAGTTCGTAGCGAGATAGAGAAAATCTTTTAAGTGATGCTTGCGGATGAAGTAGAAGGGGTTGAACTAGCAGCTTATCAATTGAAAGAGGTAGCAAACCAGTGGTACATTGAGTGTGAAGATTCAAGGGGTAAGAATACTGAGCCTTCTGTGTGGGGCGAATTTGTTGAAGCCTTCCTGGACTGATTCTTTCCCCAAGAGTTGAGTGAGTCCAAGGCGGAAGAGTTCACGAACTAGAAATAAGGAAAGATAAGCGTCAAAGAGTACATCCTGAAATTCAATCAACTATCTCTTTATGCTTTGGAGTTGGCATGAAATATAAGGGCCTATATGAGGAAGTTTGCATTTGGCCTTTCAGATGACTTGGTATTGGAGTACAAGGGGTTGATGTTGAATAAGGATATGGACTTTTATAGATTGTCTATTCATATACAGCAGGTTGAGGAGTATAGAAAGAAGGTTGTTGAAGAAAGTGAGAAGGATAGGTAGGCCAAGAGGGCCCGACTAGCAGACCAGAATAAGAATCAGTCGTAGAGTGGTAATTGGGGTAATAGGTGGCAGAAGAAAAAATTTGGGGGCAATACTCAGTCTGCGGCAAGCTCTTTAGAGCACCTCTAATTGACCGACAATCTTAGAGTTTTCAAACTAATCATGGATCCATAGTATAAGGTACTCAGTCCCAAGGTAGTGTGGCTCAGCCACAATGGACCTTTCCGCAATGTGAGACTTGTGGTAAGCATCACCCAGAAAGGTGTCAACTGGGCACGTTGGTATATTATTCATGTGGTCAGTCGGGTCATTTTCAGAGAGATTTTCCTTATGCTAGAAGGAATTTTGATGGTGCTAGGTCCCAGGCAAACCCTTTTGTGCCAACACTACCTCCCAAAGGTGCTACTTCAGCTACTGGACGTAGACGCAACCGATTGTATGCCTTGTCCAACTGTCAGGATGTAGAGGCTTCCCCAGATGTAGTCACGGGGATGTTACAAATCTTCTCCCGTGATGTATATCTGTTGCTTGATCCTGGGTCTACCTTGTCTTATGTGACCCCATATATGGCAGTCAGTTTTAGGTTTAAACCCAAAGTTATTGTAGAACCTTTCTCTATTTTTACTTATATAGATGATTCTATTGTGTCTAAGAGGGTATATACAAATTATGTTGTGTTTTTTGTAGTCATGATACCGTGGCAGACCTCATAGAACTTGACATGATTGATTTTAATATAATTTTAGGAATGGACTAGCTCCATTCATGTTATGCCATGCTAGATTGTAGAACCTGAAAGGTTACTTTCTCTTTTCTGAATAAACCAGTGATAGAATGGAAGGGTCATTCTTTATCACCTAGAGGGAAATTCATATCTTACCTTAGAGCTCATAAGCTCATTTCCAAAGGGTGTTTGTATCATCTGATCTGATTAAAAGATTCTAATATTGAAAGTTCTTCTCTTCAGTCTGTCCCTATGGTTAATGAGTTTCTAGAGGTCTTTCCCGATGATCTCCCAGGAATACCACATGATAGAGAGATAGTTTCTGGTATTGATTTATTGCCAAACACCCATCCCATTTTTATTCTTCCATATAGAATGGCTCCTATTAAATTGAAAGAGTTGAAAGAGCAACTAGCTGATCTTCTTGATAAAGGCTTCATCCATCCTAGTGTTTCTCCCTGGGGCACGCCTGTACTTTTCAAATGTAAGAAAGATGGTTCCCTTCATATGTGTATAGACTACCGCCAAATAAATAAGGTCACTGTCAAGAATAAATATCCCCTTCCTAGAATTGATAATCTCTTTGACCAACTTTAGGGTGCTAAGTGTTTTTCAAATATAGACCTTCATTCGGGATATCATCAGTTGAAGGTTAGGGAGGCTGACATTCCCAAAATAACTTTCCAAACCTGATACTGTTATTATAAATTCTTAGTCATGTCCTTTGGTTTGACTAACGCTCTTGTAGCCTTCATGGACCTAATGAATAGGGTGTTCCATCAGTTTCTGGAATTATTTGTTATAGTCTTCATTGATGACATTTTGATTTACTCTAAGAATGAGGAGGATCATGTCAGTCACCTCTGAATTATTCTTCAGACCCTTAAAGATCATAGATTGTATACAAAATTTTCCAAGTGTGAATTTTGGCTTAATATTATTGCTTTCTTGGGGCATATTGTGTCTAGTGAGGGAATTAAAGTTGAACCCTAAAAGATTAAGGCAGTGAGAAAATAGCCCAAACCCACAAATCCAACCAATATTCGAAGCTTCTTGGGTTTGGCAGGGTATTACAGAATATTTATAGAGAGTTTTTCTTCCATAGCTGCTTCACTTACCAGATTAACACAGAAAAAGGTGAAGTTTGTATGGTCTAACTCCTGTGAAAATAGTTTTGAGAAGTTGAAAGACAAGTTTACTACTGCACCTTTTTGACTCTTCAGAAAGGTACATAGGATTTCGTTGTATATTGTAATGCGTCGTGGGTGGGACTTAGGTGTGTACTTATGCAGCATGGTAAAGTGGTAGCATATGCATCTAGGTAGTTGAAGCGAAACTACCCTACCCATGACTTTGAGTTGGAGACTGTAGTATTCGCACTTAAGATTTGGCAAAATTATCTGTACAGGGTACATGTTGATATTTTCACTGACCATAAAATTTTATAGTATGTTTTCTCACAGAAAAAATTAAATCTCAGACAGAGGCGCTGGTTAGAACTTTTGAAAGATTATGACATGAGCCTGCACTATCATCTGGGCAAGGCGAATGTGGCGGTCGATGGCCTCAGCAAACTATCTATGGGCAGTCTTTCGCATGTTGAGAAAGAAAAAAGGGAGATAGTGAAAGATATTCACCGGTTAGATAATCTAGGGGTGATACAAGCATGAGGAGCATAAGGATTACAAGTTTTTGTTGAAGGTCCACGTTTTGGATTTGCAAAGGAATTGAAGACCTTTTGAAGCCTTTTTCAAATCCTTGTCCAAGCTCGGGAACTTCAAAGACTACAAGGCGCATTTATGAAAATAGGCGCGGTTGAGCATGTCTTAAGTTCATCCAAGGGAGTGTATGTATTAAAGTGTGAATACATGCCTTGAGTGTCTTAAAAACACTATAAGTCTGCCCCATTTATACACTCCAAACCCACCCACTTCATTAAGGGTAAATGTGTCATTTCCTATCTCTTTTGTAATAGACTATAAGTAGGAACCCCTTAGTCTTATTTTCTTAGTTAGCTTATTTTGAATGAAGATTGTAACATTGAAACACCATTTTCCTCTCAATAAGAGTGTAGACCACCAACTTTGAACATCACAAGTGAAAGGTTCCACTTGTGATGTGCAACGGCTAGAAATATGAGTGCTTGAGTGAACCGAATTTCTCTTGTGTTCGCGTAAGAACTTGGTGCTTGTTAATGTGATTTGTAGAAGTTTTAGAGTTTTATACACTCTTTAGTTGCTATATTTCGTATTCTCTTTGTGTCAAGTTATCTATCTTCTTTATCTTTCAAGTTTGTGTTTGTTGTTTTCGCTTGGTGTCTTGTATGTGTGGGCTGTTTTTGCGAGATTGTGGACTGTTTTTTGCTCATTTAGATACCGTTTGGTATCATTTGGTATCATAGCTAAGGCTGGTTGTGTTCCTACAGTACCAATCTGGGGCTCTCTAAGTCGAAAAAAAAAAAGGTGTTGAAAAGCTGAAAATTCCAAAAAGAAGCAAATTTGTCCTTTCTTGTTGTCTTGGCCGAAATTGTGTCTTGTTGTTGTTTTGGCCGAGATTTGTGCCTAGTTTTCTTGTGACTTTTGTGTTCTTTGTGTGTTATAGTGTTATATCTTTGTTTCCTAACATTAGAAGAGGTGTCCAAGGTCGAAATCTTACAAAAAGAAGTTATTCTATGGGTTGGGTGTCTTGGCCAAAGTGGTGTTGTTGTTTGGCCGAATTTGTGTCTATATTAGGCGTAATTTTGCTTGTCTTAATTGTTTATTGTGTTATCTTTTTGTTTCCCTAGCACACTTGAGTCTAAAGTCCAAGATTTGAGCTTTGTTAAGTTGTTGTTGAAAGATTGGACGGTTTAGATATTGTTATTGTTCAAACTGTTCTTGTTGTTGTTCATGTTGTTCTTGAGTAACATTCAACCAAATACCTTATTTGATTTGAAAAGGGGAATAGAGAGGTAAGGTATTATGTTGTCTTGGGACTAATTTCAAGACAACACTAAAGTAGCAAAGAAACAAAGACCTACCAAAAGTTTGCCTACCAAACGAGTGTCAAAACATCTTTCAAGAAAGGCCAAAAGAGGAAAGGAAAAACACAAGGCAAAAAAGTGTTTTGCCATTTTAGTGCAAGTTGGTGAAATATGATGTACACCTTTTTGAACTTTGGAAAAAGAATCCAAATCCTTGTCTTGTTACTCCAAAACTGAAAATTCATCACCAACAAACAAGATTAAACAACTTATGTCTTGAAAACATTATACTCCACATCAACAACAATATCAACGACCAAAGAAAAAAATAACAATAAAAATCGTGGGACATGCCAACAACCAAAAAAAACTCAAGTTCTTGGACATCTATAGTTTCTTTCCTTGTCTCTATTATTTTCATTTTCATTGACTCCTACACTGGTTGATAATTAGTAACAACCTACTAAGTTGTGAACTAGTTTTTGAGTACTTATTTTGTGTAAGTGTTACTTGGGGTGCTTTGCTCATTTATAGTTCATAGTTGTTTTCCCTTCAAATGCGTACAAACTTATTTGAATCTTCTAATCGAAATCCACTCCAACTGAAGAGTAGACTCATTCCTAAGTACTAAAGGATTGATAGCTGGCTTACAACACTTAAAGGAACAAGTAAGGAAGCCGAGTGTGAAGAATGTCTAGCGTATTTTGAACTAACATTTGCTTGTTTTATAGGTATAATTGCAAATGGAACCCAAAAACTCCAATTCCCCAACCGTGGAAAATAATGTTATGAATGCCCTCTTAGCTAGTCTTGAAACTTTATCTTGAGGAGTGGCTAGGATGAAGGCAAATGTTGAGAGGTTGGGTTCGGATGTGGCCTCAATGAGTGAAAGATTGGAGAGGGTGGAAAGCCAAAGAAGTTCTCGACCTCATACCACTCAAAACACCTCACCTACTATTACTCCCGAGACCTTGCACCAAAGATTGTATCCACCAAGTGCTACAAACCAAGTCAATCTTTACTCCCAAAGCCGAGAAGAGGATGGGCCTATCCATTACTCACTCCACCAAGTTCCACAAAGAGGACTTAGAACCCGAATTCTATCCCTAAAACTGAATCCTACACTTTAAAATCCTTTAATTCAAAGACCCTACACTACACTAAATCCAATGTCTCCTTCATAAGCTACACTAACCCGAAAACACACCATCCAAGTAGAAAAAGAAGGAGAGTTAGGAGCTAAAAAGAATGAGGCCAAGACTCAAGATGGAGAGAAACTTAGTGGTGACATACAAGAAAAATGTAAAGAGAAGAGGGCAAGGGAAAGGGAAACCGCAGGTAGTGAAGTAGGAAAGAGAAAGAAAAATATGCTTGTGGGATTTTCCCACAAAGAATCTTTGATACTCACTAACCCATATGCTAGCGCTTTTTATATCATTGACCCTTCTTATGTACAGGTTCAAGTACATATGCTATCAAAGAAGGATAAAAAAAAGGGATTCCACACGAGAACATGGGAAATGAGCTAGTGAAAGCCTTGGCCAAGAGCTCCAAACAAGTGGAATGTCGTGGCATACACTAAGGTATAATTGTTGCAATATACACTTCCTTAGGCTTGAAATATTGTGATAAGGATATTAGTATCCAATGTGAAGTAGCTTCGGGTTTACATAGTGTAGAAAAGCATGAATTTTTCCTTGGTAGTTCTTTTGTTGGATATGTTGGTAAATTTTCTCTTAAGGATAGTTCACTACTTGATCATGTGAGTAATGTGATTCAAAATCCTCAAGTTAGTGTTCATTCTTGTAATATTGACTACGATATTGGACATATTCCTTTAAGCTTATGTGATGCAAACTGTGCTACTAGTTTTGCTCAAGGTAATCATATGCTTGGAAAACTTTTGAATAAAGGTGTGCTTTCTCTTAAGATAAGACTTCTAGTCCACAACTCTTTAGTCTTGGATGATAGCCTAGTAAAAGGATTGGTTAATCTCAGCTTTTACCCTTGGTTACACGATCCCTTTGTTCCCGAAACACTAATGAGTTGGATGCTTATCTTTACTTGATGATTATCTTATCCCTATCCTTTTTAATTTTCAAACTACGTGTTTCATGGTAAAAATAAAGGATTTCTGGTTGAATTTTAAAAGTGTACCCCCTCGGCAAGATGTCTTCACACTTGATTCCTTTCTACACTACCTTTTTACCTATGATGATAACCATGTTAATTTTGAATTTGTATTGCGTAGTGGTAGGAAGTTTGGTGGCTGGTTTTCTTATTTGCATGATGGTGGTATGTGGTTGAGCTGGATCTTAAGATCAATTTTGGCACTATATATGATGAGGTCCTTTGTATGAAAGAAATGTATCTTATGGTTCCTAAGATGAAGGTAGTCTTACCCTTTGGGTATAGTAAAGCCATTAAGACCATTGTAGTTTCCTTATCTCTTGATATTTTTGAAAGCCACTTCCTTTGTTCCATTCATGCTAATCTTTTCAAGTCACACACAAAGGACCCATGGGTATATTCCAAATGCGAACAACCTTGGCTTGATTACATATGTGATAGTTTCGGATTGCAATCCTCTTTCCTTGATGTTTATCTTAGTCATGTCTTTTGTGATGCTTGTGGTATGTGTTTCATAATCATAACGAAGGATTGTTGGTTGTATTTCAAAAGTGTACCCCCTTGGGATGTATATATAATTTGTGGTACTAATACTAACCCTCCTACCGTGAGGATTATGTGCTTGTTTTCCCTCTGTTTAATTTTACAAGGTGCTAATTTGAGGACAAATTCCTTTCAAAGTGGAGAGGATGATACAAGCATGAGGAGCACAAGGATTATAAGTTTTTGTTGAAGTTCCATGTTTCGGATTTGTAAAGGAATTGAAGACCTTTTAAATCCTTTTTCAAAGCCTTGTCCAAGCTCGGGAACTACAAAGACTACAAGGCGCATTTATGAAAATGGACGCGGTTTAGCATATCTTAAGTTTATCCAAGGGAATGTATATATTAAAGAGTGAAGACATGCCTTGAGTGTCTTAAAAACACTACAAGTCAGCCCCATTTATACACTCCAAACCCACCCACTTCATTAAGGGTAAATGTGTCATTTCCCATCTCTTTTGTAATAGACTATAAGTAGGAACCCCTTAGTATTATTTTCTTAGTTAGCTTATTTTGAATGAAAATTGTAACATTGAAACACTATTTTCCTCTGAAGAAGAGAGTAGACCACCAACTTTGAACATCACAAGTGAAAGGTTCCACTTGTGTTATGAAACGGCTAGAAATGTGAGCGCTTGAGTGAACCAGTTCCTCTTGTGTTCGCGTAAGAACTTGGTTATTGTTAATTTGATTTGTATAGGTTTTAGAGTTTGATACACTCTTTAGTTGCTACATTTTGTATTCTCTTTGTGTCAAGTTATCTATCTTCTTTATCTTTCAAGTTTGTGTTTGTTATTTTCGCTTGGTGTCTTGTATGTGTAGGCTATTTTTGCAAGATTGTGGACTGTTTTGTGATCATTTAGATACCATTGGTATCAAGGGGTACGACTTCTGTATTTCAAAAATGGAGGATTAGTTGTGCATGAGATAGCAAAATCCTCCTTATGTGCTGAAGTGAAGGAAAAGCAGGTCGAGGACCCCATTTTGATGCAAATCAAGAAAGATGTGGGTCAGCAAAAAGTGATTTCATTTGAAATTGGTGGTGATAGGATTTTGAGATATCAAGGTAGGTTATGTGTGCTAGATGTAGATGGTTTATAGAAAATAATTCTTGGCGAAGCTCACACTTTGAAATATGTTGTTCACCCAGGCTCTACTAAAATGTACCATGATCTTAAAGCTATATATTGGTGGAATAATATGAAACGTGATGTGGATGATTTTGTCTGTAAGCGTATGAATTGCCAACAAATTAAAGTGGAACATTTAATACCAGGTGGTACTTCCCAAGAGATAACTTTGCCTTTGTAAAAATGGGAGATGATCAATATGGACTTCATCACAGGACTTCCGAGGTCCCGAAACCAGTATGATTCTATTTGGGTAATTGTAGATCAGCTGACCAAGTTAGCACACTTTTTGCCTGTGAGGACTAACTACTCGGGAGATGATTATGCCAAGCTATACATTGAGAAGTAGTTTATTTGCATAGGGCACCGGTATCCCTTATATCCAATAGAGGTAAGCAATTCTCTTCACAATTTTAGAGATTGCTTTAGAGGGTTTTAGGTACCTAAGTAAACCTGAGTACTGTATTCCACCCTCAGCCGGATGGGCAAGCTGAGCGCACTATTTAGACCCTTGAGGGCATGTTTAGGGCTTGTGTAATTGACTTCAAAGGTAGTTAGTTAGATCATTTTCCATTGATAGAGTTTACCTATAATAATAGCTACGATGCCAGCATTACGATAGCCTCTTTTTAAGGCATTTTATGGGATTAGATGTAGATCACCGATTGAGTGGTACGAAGTAGGTGAAATGAGGTTATTTGGGCCTGATCTTGTTCATCAGGAAATAGAGAAGGTGAAAATCATTAGATAATGACTCAAGATAGCCTAGAGTCACCAGAAATCCTACGCCAATGTTAGAAGAAGGAAGCTAAAATTTAAGGTTGGTGATTGGGTATTTCTAAAATTCTCCCATATGAAGAGATTCATGCAATTCGAGAAGAAAGGAAAGTTGAGTCCTCTCTATGTAGGACCATATCAGATTTTGAGAAGAATAGGTGGGGTCGATTATGAGTTGGAGTTGCCCGCAAATATGGCTTCTGTTTATCCCGTATTTCATCTTTCCATGTTAAAGAAGTGTATTGGAGACCATTCCCTAGTGTTGCCTGTAGAGGAAATCAAAGTGACACATTTTTTGTCATATAAAGAAGAGCCTATTGCAATCTTGGATCGCCAAGTTCGAAAGTTGAGGAGTAAAGAAATAACTTCAGTCAAGGTGTTGTGGAAGAATCAAAAAGTGGAGGATGCTACTTGGGAGTCAGAAGATGACATGAGAAGTAGGTACCCATGCCTCTTTGAGATAGTAAGTGATGACATAGAAGGTATCACTTATTTACTCTCTCTTTATACTCTTTCTTTGTATGTTTGAAATCGTGTTTATCTGTTCTCTAAGCCATCATTCGAGGATGAATGATCCCAAGAGGGGGGATAATATGATACCCCATAGTTTTCTCGACTTGATATCACTTTGTAGTATTCTTGGAGGGTCAATCTTCTGAAAAATTTTCTAAGTGTCAAAAGGACTTAGTCACATTTTGAACCCCTAACCTTTGATGATTTTATTTTTAACCTTCCCGACCTTGGAAAGTTAATTTTAAGTTGTTTCATGTTCGGGGGAGGAAAAGGGATGTGTCAAAGAAGTTTTGTATTTTTTGGATAGCATTAGAGGTATGTTTGGACATTGGAAATAGTGAATCGACACGAAGTCGATATGCTGCATCGATGGTCACATCGATGAAGCAATGAATCAATGCGATACCGATGCGTCATGTTGGTTTGCACATCGGTGCCTAGTTCGCAAATTTATTTTAAACAACTGGCCTTGGGAAGGGCAATTCAATCATTTTCCTTCATCATAACTCTGCCATAACACTAAATTAAAGAGTGTTTAGGGAAAAATATCATCAGAAACTACTTTTATCATCTTAAATCAAAACCCTAGTCCCTCCCCAATAAATCAAGAGTCCTCTTGGAAGCCAAGGATTTCAAGAACTTAAGTGTGATTCGGATTCCACTCTTCCTTCTAAGCAATCTAAGGTATATGGGGTTTTCCTAAAACTTCTTGGGAATAAAGAAATTGTTCAATAACTTTTAACATTGTGAAATCAAGAATTTTGAAGGTGTTTTAGGATTTATATTACAATGTTACTTTATGAATTCTTTAATGACATTATTGTTTTGGTCTTGAGGCATTTCCCCAAAATTGAATCGAAATCTTATATATATATATATATGTGTGTGTGTGTATGTGTGTGTGTGTGTGTTTGTGTGTATGTGTGTGATTAAAGTTGGTAATTGAATTGAGAGCATAACTATTTGCGCTCCCTCTCATGTTGTAATACCTCTTGATTTTTAGAATACTATTTAGAAGCATGGTATTAATGTTCCTAACTATTGCTGAATGATTTAAGATTTGATTTAAATTGATGAGAAGGGGGTTTTATATGTTGATAAATGTTGAAGAAATATAACGAAAGAATTGCATGATTTGTCAAAAATACATGAACACCATATGTTTGTTGAATGATTGGAAGGAATGATCTTTGCGTAATTTGATAAATGTATTGAATAATGAATCTTCTTAAATTGTTTGAAATATGGTGGTCTAACCTTATGTTTTTAAACAGAAAACTGTGATATAATTTTTATGGCTCAGAAATTACGACTTGCAAGGCTTGGTATGACGATACCAATACAGACAATGCCAGAACAGATATAGAATAAAATAGAAGCAAATTTTACTCAGACTTATATATCTTGAATTCAGAAAGATACATGTTTAGAAAAGGCTAAAATTGAGAATAAAGAGACGTTAGGTGGCTCCCTGAATAAGGCACGAGTTCATATAACTCATTTTCCAAAATCGTGTTTTGCCTATACGGGTTATTACATCCCTTAGAGGGATTTTACGCTGGCCTAGTGCCCTATGGCGTATCAGACTCAGACACTCCAACCCTTGTGATAAACTCGGGTTGGGAGCTTCCCCGCCGAGTCAATGGAGGATTCCATATAGCCCTTGGAATGTCAGACTTGTACGGGCATGCCACTAAACTCAGAAGTAATACAAATATCAAAATTGCATTAATTAGAATGTTTTATGATTTTTAAAGAATTGCCTATGTGTTTTGGACCTATATCATGCATGATGTTTCATGACCTACTCTCATCTATTTTATATATATAAATACATTATTTTGGATTCCTCTGCGTACCAGTACAATTGTATTAAACCCTATCTTTCATGGTCTAAGGCTCAGTCTAGAGGTCCTGCTAAGCCGTAGACTTGTTCCGATAGAAGAGAAGTGTGTGCAGTTGGTGAGCCTTCTTTATTTCGGAAGGCCTATTTCTTTTCAGTCAGTTGTTATTTTATTTGGTTTAGGTCCACTAGGGGCCTTGTCCCAGATTTAGACAAGTTATTGACGTCTTATGTAGTAGAGATTTCCCAGATTGAGAAAGATATTGTTTAGATGTTTAAAAACTTATTTTCCATATTGTCGAACATATTTCAGATTTATGACCATAATTTTGTTTATTATAATTCTATATCTTTTATTTATTTTTTGAGTATTGTGCATGATTACCAGATGTAGAAGGGGGTTCGGGCCTCCATGGTTTGGGGTGCTCATCACGGCCAAGGCCTCGGCTCGGGTCGTGACAAGTATTCAGTTTTTAGATGTTATTTCAATACTATATTTATCAGTATTTAGATTATGAACCTTATGGCGTTTCACCTTAATTTTTTGTATTATTTTAGTATTATTTTGCAGTGTTCACAGCAGGTACCAGTCATGGGTTAGCTTATGGTCCTTTGGGGTCGTGAGCACCATATGACGTTCGAGGTGCAGACTCGAGGCATTACAGGTAATGTGAGTGTTTTCTCCTTAATCCATGTAATGAGCATTGTCTCCACCATTTTGATTGTTTAAGTTGAGCGTAGAAAGTGCATAAGTCAGATCTTCTAGTGCTTGAAAGGAAAAGTCCCACCTGTAAAAGCATTTCATTGTAGTATGATTGTTTCTTCCACATATTTTTCATATTGATGATCCTACCTTTCCCTGCCCTTTTTAAGCATATCCATATCCTTGATTATGCTTCCTAATATGTTGGTTGTTGTTGTGTCCAATAAATTTAAGCATTTTTCCTCTTGAGCTATAGATACCTCTCTTAGTAGTAAAGTTTTCTCTCTCTCTCTCCCTCTCTATTGTTGTATGTTTTCTCTAAAGGAAAGGCCATGTGGTTTACTTGTTATGAATCATCTCCTTCATCTTTCTTGAGATCAAAGCCCCTTAAGGTAGTGACTAGATTGTTTAATTTTGGATAAAGTACCTTTCCAACCACCACAGTCCTAAAACTTTTATACTTAGGACCTTGACCTCTAGCAAAGTTACTTACCTTGCTATCATCATCCACAAGTTTGTGTATAGTAGCTAAACCATCACAAATGCTCTTAAGTTCGTTCAAAAACTCATCAATAGTCCTGCAGCCAAGTTAAATGGTTTGAAATTGTTGCTTCAATTGGAATTTCTTATCTTTAGTTTCCTGTAGATAAGTGTCTTCTATACATTCCCATATATGTGTGGCAGTCATGCACACCATAATGAGATGCATACTTTCTTCTGACTTATTTCATCCAGGTTCTCAATAAAACATCTTTCTCATCCCTTTCCTCAGCCGATTCACTAATTTTGTCATTGTTTTTGCTGGTGCTTTTGTCACTGCTTTCACTGGTATTTTCAACATCAATGCCTTTTGGTTTATCCTCGATAAGATAGTCCAATCTCATCACTTGAATAAGTTGCATAATTTATGTTCTCTATATCAAATAGTCAGAAGGTTTTAGTTACATAGGATATAAAGAAATAAGGTGATGAAGAAAGGTTGTTGAGAAGAAGTAGGAAGATTTTGAAGCCATGTGTTTATATATTGTAGAGAAATTGGAAATAAGGTAAGTAACAGAATAGCTTCAAAAGCCCTGATAGCATGAAGAATTATACACGCAGAACGTAATATAGGGAAAGGTTGGATATTCTATTGATTCTTTAACAAGTACACAAACTATTTTATAATATAGATAATAGTTGCTATACTTCAGCTATAGTAATCATAAGAACGCCAGTTTGTACAAGAGTCTCACTCCTACTGTACTACTTCTACAGAGTTGAGACTTTTTTAGGATTTTTATCCTTATCACTATCTATATTATCTTTAACAATATATACTTCATTTATTTATTTTTTTTACTTCATTTATAAAATGTGAATTGGGGGACATCATCGTACGCATTCTTGATGCACTTCACCCGATCAAGATCCTGATCCCTCTTCTCTCTAGCTTGGCTAACTTATATAACTTCTTATTGAAATTCAAGAGAGGGTGAATTGAAAACTTTTTCTGAGTCGACTGATCAGCCTTGACAGTCAACTCACCTGCAGGTTAGTATACTAAATAAAACCAAATAAAACTGAAAGAATAAATAAATAAGAACACAATTTTTTATCCTGATTCGGATCACCGGTGTGATGCCTACTCCAATCCCTTTGGGTTACAAGGGCTTCCATTAGAGATTTCAATATGAGATTGGAATTACAGAGGGTTGTACAATTTTTAATCTTAGTTTGCTATTCAGATCTTGTGACACAGCCTCAACTGGTATAACTATGCTGACACGACCTTTCTCTCTTTTTTGTTACTATTGTAAATTGAGAATTACAAAGCTTTATGAAGACTAAAGATTGAGACACACGAGAGTTTCTTAGGAATTTGTGCAAGTTGTCTTCAGTCTTCTATCATCTTTATATAGTCTTCATCTTTAGAAGCTTCTTTGCTCTAAAAGGAAATCCCAAGGAATTTCTTCTCAATTAAGGATTTGATTGGATTCCTTGATTGAGGCCTCATACTGATAGCATGTTCGTATCAGATATATCCGTGTATTGAGGTATGTTATTTTCTTTGGTGAACCAAGGATCCATATCTCTACATTTCCATATAATTGATACGATCCTTTTCCTTGTTTGAAAGTCCTAACATCCCACCATGATCCTGATTTATGCTTCATGACTTGCTCCTTCGATATACATATTTCTAGTTCCATATCTTAGGGATATTTTTCATGCGTTGATTTGATTCCTTCCATATGTTCTCTCTTCCATGCTTTGATTTAATTCCTTCCATATGTAGTCATGATCTTCGCGGATTACATTTGACCCTGAAACCTTTCAGACTTGGACCTACATATTTATTTTGTTAGTTTGACATTATTAAAACATTAAGTTATTTTTAGGAGTCTAATACTTATCCCACCTTTAACCTTAAATATTTGGAGTAATTTTCATGGATAGTCACTCATGTTTTAAAAATTACCTGCAAATATCACTTTTGTTTCTTTTAGGATAAAAATATCACTCAACTATTCCTATTTTCCTCAAAATATACTTTACACTTCAAAAATATTTCTTCTCTCCTAGTTGGCATGCTATGTCATAAATATATATATATATATATATATATATATATATATATATATATATATATATATATATAGTAAATAGATCTATTTAACTTATCAAATTTATTTAACTAAATTTTATCCATTTTTAAAAAAATAAATACACATGATATATTTATCATTGAGGAATTATTTAATTATGTACTTTAAATTTTATATCTATTTTTTTTCTTAAAAAATAGAATACAAATTATATTTATTTTTTATTCGATACGAGAAAAATTATTATATCATGTGATAAAAATATTAGATAATCACACAACTTAAATGGAAATAATTTTTGTGGTCTAAGTATACACATAAAGCTAAAGGTTTGAATTATTTTATTTAATACTTTTCAAAGTTTTTCTAATTTATTTAATTCACCACTTAATAATATTTTTAGAACTCAAGGTATTTATATGAATTGGTACTAATTTAATATCTTTTGGTTGTTTATTTCATATACTAAAGATTCTTAAAATGTAAAAGAAATAAAAAGATGGCTTTCAGATTTTCATATAAGTACTAAATGTACTATTTTTGAAGGAAAGAAAAGTTATTTAGTCATGAAAAAAATTAAATTTTTAAAAAAAATTAACAAAATGATCTAATATTACAAATGAATCTTTAAAATAGTACCCAACCAATTATCGCTTACTTTTTGTGCGTTTAGGATAAGGAAAGGATATAAATTGGTGTCTAATCATATAATAAGATAAAATATAGTGTAATAGAAATAAAAAATAATATAAAAAAATAAATTAAAAATAATGAATTTTTGTTTTCTAAAGTTTTTTGCCTATATTAATTTTGCAGATTTACTTGATTTTTTTATGAAATTTACTTGGGGAAAATCTGCAAGAATTCATTTTTTACTATCTTTTTATCTAAAAGATCTTACTTAAAATTTTGCAGGCGACTACATGCGAATTAAATTTTTCAAATGATAATTACTTTTATGATTTTTTTAAACAAATTTTGTTTGAGAAAAAAAAAAATTTAGATTTTCTCCTTTAAATTATGTTTGATAGAAAAATTTATAGGTTTTTCATCGAATTAGTTTCATTAAAAAACTTGTAGAGAATTAGGTTATCGATAATTTTTTTGAAAATTTTAATTATTTTTTTTACGTAATTTTGATTTTTCTTGTAGTTTATAAGACGTGAATTTAAATAAATAAATTTAAAGAATTAAATAGGTTTATTGTTAAGACAATAAGATTTTAACAATATAATATGCTAAATAGGAGAGAAGAAGGTTTTAATATGTCAAATATCTTTTGAGAAAAATAAAAATAATTAGATGATATTCTTATTCTAAAAAAAACAAAAGCAATATTCATTGATAATTATCAAAATTTGGGGTACTATCTATGAAAATTACTCCAAATATTTGTATAAGCTTTGAAAGGTTGTTTTATCTGCAGTAACGGCTAGCTTATCCTCTTTTGTAGTTATCTTATACTCCTTGCTATTATTTCAATTCTCATCCTCATTCGTACTCTCTACCATCTCCGTGTAATCCCACCTTGTACTGATTGGGGTCGATGGGCACACGAATTGAGGTTGATTGTTGAACTTTCAAGGATCATTATGACTATCTGTAGCTGTAAAACGGTATACTCAAACGAGGTTTCTTTGGGATGTCCAATCTCGTGCCAATGCTATAGGGGTTGGGATTCGAGGCTCCTCGTGTTACATCGAGAATGACTTTCTTCATTCTCACAAGTTGCTTGTAATGCTCTTTAGAGTTCCACTTTGACAAGTGCCATGGTATGATTTGTGTTTTTTTTTATTGCACGTTAATAAACTGGAAGCAATAAATTTTTTATCACTGGCTAGTAGAAGATCACCTGAACGATTGTGCATCCTTTATTTTTTAGTTTTAAATTAAATAGGCATTTGGTCATAAAAATTAATTTTTTTTATTTTATTTTAAATATTTAAAATTATGTTTGGTCATATCTTTTTAAAAAGACTTTTAGAATTTAAAATACTTGTATATAACTAAAAAGTGAAAAAATGAGATGAGAAAAAGTGAAACAAGTATTTTGATGTTTTCACTTGTATTTAAAATTTTTATGGTCAAACAATATTTTTTAAATAAAATAAAATAATTTTTAAAAATATAGTGAAAAATTCTTATGACCAAACAAATTTAATATTAATATTATAAAGCACAATAATATTAATATTATAAAGCACAAGTTATCTTAATAGTCCTTAGCAATAAATACAAGTAATAATACTCTATTCGATTCAAACTAAATACTTTTTCTAAAAAATATTTTATGAACATTAATTAAAGGATAATTATCAACATAACTCTTTTGCTTTTTTCCTATGAAATGTTGTCAATAATTTATTTTATAAAAATCTAATAACCATAAAGTTTAATTAATTCTTCTTAAAACTACAGATGATATAAAAAACAATTAAAAAGAAAAGTAACATCGAAATTTTTTCTAATGAATACAACATAACTCTTTTGCTTTTTTCCTATGGAATGTTGTCAATAATTTATTTTATAAAAATCTAATAACGAAAAAGTTTAATTAATTCTTCTTAAAACTACAGATGATATAAAAAACAATTAAAAAGAAAAGTAACATCGAATTTTTTTCTAATGAATACATCTTTTGATTCTAAAAAGCTTAGATCATAGAAAAAAGTAGTATGAGAAATTTATTTAATTTACAGCACTACTCTACTTGTCGAATAATAGTTATTCATTGTTCTTTTGTTCACCCCTATTAAGAAATCATGAATAAGAACACAAATTTTATTTATTTACTCCTTAGGAAATTTTTTAAAACTTTACAAACAAGTATTCACACTTTCAAAAAGAATTAATTATAAGCGTAATATTGAAAAAGTTGATTAATCCCCTCTTGATCTAATAAGTTGGACAACTACTCAATCCATCTAACAATACATATTCACTATTGCTTTATCATACACCTTAATAAACAATAAATAATAGGAGTAAATTTGTTATATTCTTCGGTCCCTTTTACTTGACCTATTTTGATTTGACACATTCATTAAAAAATTATTAATTATAGGAGTATTTCATAAAATTAACCTTACTTATGATGTTTTGAAATTTAGATCCAAATGTTACTACTTTCTTTAATTATTTAATATTGAGGATAACATGAAAAAAGAAGTAATAAAACACTCTTATTTCGTGAAAATAGACAAGTAAATTGGAACATTTACATTTGGTGTAGGAACCAAATAAAATAAAATAAAGGGAATATATCACCCTTTAAACATAACAAATTTAATATTTTTAAAATGCATTGGATAATGAATACAGTAATATTTAATACCAGTGATAAAATAAGAATAAATGGATAAAATATTCATTATTTTTTAAAATAAATAAGTATTATTAAATATTTATTTTTAATAATATGGATAAATAAAAATAAAGGGAGAAAGTAAGATGGAATAATTATTTTTTGTAAAGTGAACAGATAATGTATGCATTAACTTTGTGCATTATATATGGATCAATGTGAAAAAAAAAATACATAATTACACCATTGATTTTGTCCGAAATTTTCAAAAAGACACCTAAATTTTAACGTCGATCTACCCACAAATCTTCTTTATTTCGATGCAAATACACTATTTTGACCCTCTATGTGTATACACGCGCCACAAGCGCATGAAAAGGCAAAGATTGACTTTTTTGACCAATTAGAAGCTGCCATGTGTAAATAATTTAATATATAATTTATATTTTTAAAAAATTAATATTTATTTATTTTTTAAAATTATTTCATAACCCCCTCCCCACTCCCGCAACTCCACCCATCCATCATTTTCTTCTTCCCCAACTTCTTCTTCATCACCATAACTCAATAACAACATCAACTACAACAACAACAACAACATCAATTACAACAATAACAACATCAATTACAAAAACAACAACATCAATTAAAGCAACAACAACAACATCATCATCACCATAATTTTAAAAAGGAAATCTGATGTACAACCTCCATTTTAATGGAGTTTTAAGTTTCATTTTAATAGAGGAAACTGGACAGAAATGGAGGAGGGAGGTATTGGACGGGGTAAGGGTGGGGAGGTGGGGTGGGGTCATAAATAAAAATGGAGCTTAAAGCTCCATTAAGATGGAGATTGTATAGGAGCTTTAAGCTCCATTTTAATGGAGGAAACTGGACGCGGGGGTAGAGAGAGTTGTTGACCTGGACGCGTGGGGGGAGGGGGGGAGCTATTGGACGTGGGGTGAGGTGGGGGAAGAGAGGGGTGATAAATTAAATAAAAAGAAAAAAATTATTAAAAAAATAAATAAAATATGAAATTAAAAATATTTAACACGTGGCAGCACCTGATTGGTGCGTGCATCTATTCTCTTTATTGTGACTGAGATTCAACGAAAAATGATGTACTTGCAATGAAATAAAGAAGAATCGTGGGATAATAGATCGAAATTAAAGTTTAGGTGTCTTTTTTGCAAAACTTGAACAAGATCAGTGGTGTAATTATGTATTTACTCGTGAAAAAATAATGCAAGCCATTATTTATATACTATATTGTGTATTATGTTATGCATAACTAATACATGGAAAATCATAATATTAGCAATACAAGGGACTCTAATGCATGCATTAGCACGAATAATGACACAATAACCTCTTAAAATCTTTCCACATCATTTACATTATATTTATGGAAGGCATTTTTATAATATATTTTTTATTTAAAATAAAAAAGGGTCAAAACTACGCCTGAACTATTTGAAATAGAGCAAAAATATCTTTCATTTAATTTCGGCTCAAAAGTATCCCTCTATTTATTTTTTGGCCCACAAATACCCCTTTCTTTAATGGAGTGTCACCAAACACACCACGCAAAAGAAAATTGGCACATGGTCAGTCCACTTCAGATCCCAATTATGAAAAACAATCAAAACTACCTCTAAACTTTTTAAAATTGTGCAAAAATACTCTTCTTTTATTTGTTTTTACTAAAAAATATCCCTTTATTTGTTTTTTGGCTTACAAATACTCCTCAATTCAATGAAGTGCCACCAAGTACACTATGTGAAATTTTTTTTATCACATGACTAGTGTACATAAGCATCCCATTTGATACCTAACTGACTCAGTTAACCATCCAACTTAACAGCCTATTTAATACTTGTACTCGATCCATCGTCACATAAACTCTCTTAAAAGAAATCGATTCAGACTAGGAGTATTAAGGGAAAAGAAAGTCCTAAGTACATGGCTTGAATTCTCTCATATTCTTTGACATGATAGAGACGGGTCAAGTTTCAACCCATGCACTAATGGCTTTCTTTTTTCTCAGAATTTCTAATTTGTATCGATTTTTTTGAGAGAGGTAAAGTGAAATGAAGGGTTAATTTATCATTACCCTTTAATTACTTAAGAAGACAGATTGAATTTTGTGAAGATGGGTCGAGTACGGACATTAAATGGGCTATTAAGTTGGATAGTTAAGTGGATCGATTGGGTATTAAATGAGATGTTGGCATGGACTGGCCATGTGACTATAGTTTTCTGGATAGTGTGCTTGGTGACACTCTGTTAAGTGGGGGATATTAATGTGTCAAAAAATCAATGAAGAGGTATTTCTAAACCAAGAAATAAATAGAGGATATTTTTTAGCCAAAAAATAAATGAAGGATATTATTGCTCCAATTCGGATAGTTCAAGGATAGTTTTGGTCCTTTTTCATAAATAAGATGCTGACGTGGATTGATCATTTGGCAATTTTTTTTCAGTTGATGCGTTTGATGGCACTCTATTAAGACGAGGGAAATTTTATAGCTAAAAAATAAATGCAAAAAAATTTAAGGCAGAAAACAAAAATGGGTTTTTTTGGCTCCATTTTATACAGTTCAAAAATATTTTTATCCTTTTTCGTATTTAAAAATATGCAATGCAAGTTATTTTTAAAACACCACATCAAATAATACATAAGAAATAATTTTAATATAACTAATGCAAACATAACAAATATTAATATGACTAATATAAGCATCACTAATATATCATATTTTACACTATATTTATACACTCTATCAATGATATCAAAAAGGAATAAACAAAATTATTCTAATAATAAAGTACTATTTACTTTTAATTTAAAGATTGTAAATTTGAATCACAACCAAAAATAAAAAAGTAGAATCTCCACATATGGGGTAAAAAATTTCTATCTATTATATAGAAAGGTGAGTGATTGAACGACCAAGGGCATATATTCGTTACTCCCTTCATCCCATTTTACTCGTCTCAAATTGGCTAAGTTGATGTCCCATTTTACTTAACTTTTCTTTCCATGTTTTACCCTTTGCATTTATTACTTTTTCTTTAAATTAAAATGTAAATATCATTTAATAGGAATACTTTGGTAAACTAGCCATATTATTTACTTTTTCTTATTGTGTCATCTCAATTTGAGACAAGTAAAATGAAACGGCAGGAGTAGTAAATAGAACGTATAGGGGCAAACAAGTAATTTCAGTTACCAATTATAACACCATATAATTCTAGAATCTCCTATTTTCTCTCTTATTGAATAAGCAGCTCTGATGTTCATCGAGCACCGCCATTGTCCATCCGAATCCACAAATAAAATTTTGACAATATGCTGGACTGCCACTGTCTTAAATTGAACCAACGTCTTCTATGTTTAATATTGTGAAATGATAGGTTGTCAGTGGTTCTTCACTTTCATTTTTTGCAACAAAGTTGATGCATGTGTTTGTTTTGTGTCTGAAGCATAGTGTTCAGTTAAAGGAGTTTTGATGTGTCTGTATTTGATCCTCTACTTATAGATATTCATTTTTTTTTGGTTAGTTGAGATGTCATCTAATACAATTGCTTAATGAAGATATTTGAAAGAACTATGTGAAAATGTGCTTCTTTCATCTAAGGGCTTAAGAATAATTCACTTTCAACCATTAGAAAGTGTTGTGAAGATTTTTATAGTAGTAGGCTACATTACAAATTGTGTAATAAGCTCAATAGGTCTGAGTTATCTTTTTTCTTGTTATCTGACCTCTGACCATTCTTCTCAAGCTCTTTCGCTCTCTCATTTTCTTTCGAAATCAACACTTGAAGTTCTACCTGACAATATTTTACAACCCCAAATTCAAACTGCGACTAACAAATACCTTACATTCAAATTAGTGTTACCGATTTAGTACTAGAATTTTGGGTTGATAATTTTTATTTTTTCAGAGTCAAAAGGAAGAGCCATAGAGCTACAAAACACATTTAATACACTGTATACTCATTCAGACAACACAGTTCTTACTCAAGACATTGTTGCTACATGATTTTTAACACACTATTGATGCTTGGCAGGTTTGACAACTCATACTTTGTAGTTGTGGTGAATTTATTTCACTGTATCTTTGTTTTTGTACCCATTTTAAGAAATGGGTATTTGATCAGTATCTCTTTTTGACTACTCTTTTTTATGATTTCTTGAACTGTGTATATCCAATTGTTTGTGTTTTTTTGGAATTTTCCTTTACAATTGTAAGCACATTCTCGACAAATTAAAATTTCTTGTAGAACAACAACGGTAAAGAAATAGATAATTACACTGATGCATCCAAGGTGATTGACAATAAGCCATAAACAAACAATTTTGGATTTCATAGACACATAATTGCTTCAATATTTTTATTCTTATGCTTATCGTCCCAAGTTTTTTTTCATCTCTTCCTAATTTGTTATTGCCTAACACTTCTGTTAGTCTTCTTGTCTGATATCCAGAATAATTATATGCCAGAGATAATTGAATACAACTTTTATTACTCTTTTTCAGGTGTTCTATCCTAAGTATCTGTTACTGAGAAATCTGAAAGGTATGTTATTTACTTCTAAAATATTGCTCTATAGATATAATTTCTTAAAAGATAATTGTCTGTTTTTCTACTAAATTTTTCAACTTGAAATCAATAAGTAAATACTTTGGCGATAAGATTTGAGATCCATAAGATGATACCTATAGTCCTACTTATTGTTATATTTTATTGGGGGCTTGTATGATCATTATTGATGGTATTCTGATGCTTGTAATTGATAATTCTAATAACAATTATTTTTTATGCACTCTTTTAGGAAGAGAGAGAAAAGAAAATTTATTTTTTCATATTGTCTCTTAATTAATTAATAAAAAATGATAATTCTTCTATTTTGAAGGTAATACTGATAAACTGTATTACATGAAAAAAAAATTAATGTAGTTATTACATTTGGATGCAGTAGCTATGTATGTGAACTCTTCAAATCGGATGATGAAGAGGTACTCTCTTTTTTAATATATATTGGTATGCTTTTTCTTTCACTTTTCGCCAAATCTTCTTCTAATCTCCTGGCTATTCTTCTGCCTTCTTTCAGAGATTATACTTTCATTTTTTTTTTTTCATTTTTTTTGTATGCTACAATTAATTATAGGTACCTTTTTCAGTTTATTCACAAATTTCTTTCACATCTCGTTCAACTTTTCAATTCATGGTTGAAAATAAATGTTGATATAGTACTTTTTTATTTCTAAATTTTGGATGACTTGATAATTTTGCTGGCCAACTACAGGACTCTTCACTCACACCATCACGAGATGGATCAGTGAAACGAGTTCTTTGTAAGTCGATCAAGAAAACGATAACAAAAAATTAAATAAACTGGAAGAACAAGCTTCCTTAGGACATCAAAATTGTTCTTGTCAGGTGCATCACTATCATTTAGAACATAAAATATTAGCAACTTGTCACAAATCATCACATAACAATTTTTCATTACAAAATAAGGATTCATAAAATTGCTCGTCAGATATAAATTTCTTACCTAACATAGACAAGATCACTAATCAACGCTTTGACTGAGCCATAATACTCGACACTGGATGAAGGAGTAGAACATGTCCCAATCAGGTAACATAATTTATCCAAGGAACACACTGTTGTATGCCACACAAGCAATGTAAATGGTGTGTGATGTCTCTTGGATAAAGTCATCTGATGCTCTTACAATGCTCTTACAACTGTTGTTTGCTTTGAGCTGTTTCATGGAAACAACAAAAACACAATAAAATTTAGTATAGGTCAAAATTACTATACTAAACAAGTTTTTAAACACCTATGAGGTAGGATCAAGGTCTATGCACACTCTATCCTCCTCAGACCTTATTTGATCTAACTATAATAGGTATGTTATAGCAGTCATATTAAGTAAGTTATAAAATCTGTACGGTAATTTCATATTAAATGCTAATATTAAGTTCTAGACTCAACTATCACATTATACATATATATGATTGATAATTGAGAAATTAAAAAGACACATATGGGCCATGTCTGTTACTGATATTATCAATGCATAAAATACCTTGGCCATCCCTTTGTCAACTTACCAAAATTTATAGAATTTGTAGAGTAGCCTCATACTGAATGCTACTTATAAAGTTCCTGATCCTCTTTGAGTGTAATAATGAATAAACATAGAAGAACCATATAATCTTTTGGGATATGTCTTTAATCTTTTCATTCATGTCATATACACGTCTAAATTTATGTCATTAATGAGCTACAATGGCCTAAAAATAAATTATGGTCTTTTTTTGAATTTGTCTGCTGATGTACATGGTTCAATTAAGGGATTTATGATTTTTCTATATTTTATCTCTTTATTATGGTCATCCTTTTTTTTTTTTTTTTTTTTATGTAATTGAGAATTGAGATGTCATATGAGACTTTTGCTTAGTAAAGAGCTTGCAAGGAACTATATGAAATTGTTCTCAGTTCATCTAGGGGGCTTGAAATGAACACATGAGTATTCCAGTACAAGCATATAAAGATCTGATCAATTCCTTGAAGGAATGTAATGGACTTATGTGTGCCTCAACAGAGGTACACATTAAAAGTTTTTGTTTTTATTTGTTGATTCTTTTTATAGCTGATTTATATAGTAGTGCATAGAGTGTCTTTCATGATTTTTAAATTGTTAAAGATAATATATTTTATTTTCAACAATTATAAAGTGTTGTGGGAGTATTTACCACAGTAGGCTAGACTACAAATTATGCAATTAGCTCAAAAAGTCAACCATGAGCTCAATATAGCAAGTTTAATAAAAAAAAGAATTATTTGAAACATGTTTTGCTTCTCTATTTCTTAATTTTTATGTATTTTAAAATCTTGGATCATGTTAGTTACCAACATGAAGTTTGTACTATGTAACATATTTCTTTTTAACATATGAGCGATCTTAAAGATTTTGGACTAATTAAGACATGTTTAAAGAGAAAATACTTGAGGGGTAAAATGTGACCTTCTAAGTAAAACATATTATCATACCTTCACTCATGGACTGTCTTATTTATCCTTCAAATGTTACAAACAACTAAAACAATCAACCGTCTATTTTAAAGAAAATTTTCCTTACTCATATCCTCGATATATTTAAAGAAAATTGATCCAGAGGCCTAGACACAAACAAGATGACCGGAAAAATATCTAGACTTATTTATTGAAAGAAGTTTACAGTGTTTGTGAGTGTAATAATTCATGATTTCTCACATTTCAAATTTTTTATTGTCTTTTTAGGAATACTCACTACCTATTTTGATAATGATTTTATATTTTGCAAAAAGGGAGATTGAGGTGTTAATTATCACTAACCAGGAGGGAATAAACAACTAATTGTCTTTCATGAACATAATCTTCTTTGCAGTAATTGCAAAATTGATATCTATGATTACATATGACTCAAATGTATTCCTTAATTTTGTAAGAATTGTGAAAATATAAAAGATGTGGTCATCTAGATGTTACTATGACTCAAATGTATTCCTTAATTTTGTAAGAATTGTGAAAATATAAAAGATGTGGTCATCTAGATGTTACTATGCATCGTCTTCTTTGTTACCTGCGCTTACTTGTTTTGAGATGAAAATCTTCCTACAAATTTGACCCGTGTGTAGGATAACTCTTCTATGTCTTAGGATAGTAAATGATAAATACTTTCTTTTGTGAAAGAACTCTGAGCTGAGATATGTAAGCACGATTACATGCGTAGTTCTTATCTCCATTTGATATGTCTTATCCTTGCTGCATAATTGGGATCCCAAATATTTCAACTATACATTTCATAAAAATTCTATCAAGGCATTGTTAGTATACATGATAGTCAAGTAGCACTAGCCCTATTGAAATGGAAATGAACATGTTTTCTTTGTCCAATGGAATTGATTGACTTGTATTTTAAAAAAAATCATATGACCGAACCACCTCTACCTCTCTTATGGACTGCTTACACTTACCCTCTCCGAATCCCACTTGATGAAAATATACTAGGTATGCCGTTGTTGTATTTTTAGTGATAGATTTCATCTTATTGTGACTTCACATTTGTGTAAAAATTTGGTGTATATAGCTCTACCGAATATGGTGTTTTTGTGTTGTATTGGATATAATTGCTAAAGGTTTTCCATTTCATATTAAGTTTTAGTTAAATATCTTGTCTTTAACCTACTCATTCATTAAAATATCTTGTAGGAAGACAAACATGATCAGGTTAGGTGAAGGAAATAAAACAAGCTTTTACCAAGTGTGTGTAACACCTTATGTTTGATCTCAATATCTATAAGTTTAGCTCATTTAGTGCTTTGAGTTATATTTTAAATTTTGTCGAGGATCTATCCGATATAGACTCTCTACACCATATATGCTACGTTACCCAAATTCCACACATGAAATTATATATGATATATTGTCGTTGTTTTTACTTCTATTATTGTTGAATGGCTTTCAGAAAACATCATGGTATCTATCTTCTTAGTCGTTTTTCAAACTGAAAGCTTTAAAGCATAGGATGCAGTTAAATACTGGAAGTAGACTTGCTTGCTTTTCCTAGGACTCCAAAAAAAGAGCAAGTAATGGGCTACTGCAAGAAGACCTGCTCGGGTTGAGTGGAGATGTTTCCCTCATCTGAGAAAACTAACATAATTTGTGGACTATTGTAAGCAGACTTTGAATTCTAAGCAGAATTTACCTATTCTAGTGTGTTCAATTTTCTCCCATTACTTTCTTTCTTCACTTCGGATTCTATATCATGTAGTGTCCATGTTATTTTATAATATTGGCATCTTTACTTTGATTTCTACTTTGACCTTAATGGCTATATATATTGGGTGGTGTTACTTGAAACTTGAGATTGATTTTGTTTGATTTAGATGTGATTTTGAGTTTTTTGTGTTTTCGGAGATGGTAAATATACGAATGTCTTATTTTTTTTACCTAAATGTCCTCCCATCCCTGGCGAGGAGCAGGAGGAAGATGATTACGTCAAGATTGAGGAAGAGCGTGGAGGCCAGTAATAGAAGAATATCGAATTTGCTCCTATAGGGAGCTAAAACATTGGATTTAGTTTTTTTATTCATGTAAATAAGATTAACGTAACTCTTGTAAAACTTGACTTTAATATGTTTTATATATTTACGTTTTGCAAGTTAAAATTCTAATCATTATTAATCTAGCTTATCTTACATACTCAAAAACATTCTTGATGAAATAGTACTTTTGTCTCTCATTTTCATTACAGAAAGGATTGATACGAATTGAGCTATAACAAACATGGATAATCTTCTTATTCTCGAATGGCTTGCTTCAGCCTTTGGTTTCTCGAGAAAATATGCTGATCATGATTCTTTATGAAGATGTTTCAGAATTTATGGTCTTATGTGAACATGCTTAAGTGGCTATAAACTGTTGCGCCATTTTGTATACACAAATCTTTATTCACACCACTTATTAAGTTAAATCTCACGTTCTGAAAGGGTACAATGTGTTGTACAAAAAAGTGAAGTTCGATGAATATTTAATGTTCAGTTCATCTCTTCGACAATGTAAATTTTCATTGTGAAAGTATATTATTTTAAACGGTAGAGTCAGCTTAAGGATATGTTGGTGTCACCATTTCTGGAGTAAATGACTACATAGGGAATTCAAATCTAACTACCTACAGGATAAGTTGCTTGGATTCTCCAAAATTTAGTTGCACTCGTGTCAAATCCTTCAAAATACATTATTTTTGAAGGATTCAATTCGCACCCATTAATATTTTTTAAAAGTTCGAGCAACATAGCCTATAAGGACCATATAGTTGAATATGAAAATTTTCGAGAGAAAAAGATATAGAGGGTATTACCAATGCCACAAATACCTATTCATTAGTACTACTTATGATTTAATTCTTTCATCAATTTACAAATGGATTTTCATTCGAATACCACAACAACTTAGGTTATTGAAACTTTTATCTTGATAGCTTTTATGTTGGTCTTCTTTAATTAAAAAAGTCTTATCCTATTTTGTACTGCATGAAATTCCAACACATCCTTCAAAGGTAACACCTAAATGTGAATCATGGTTTAAAAGATGAAAAGAATGTGTTTTATACTCAGATTTAGAACGTCTAAACTAATTTAATCATTAAATTTAATTTAGCAGGTGTTTAATCGTGAATACTCAAGAGATTGATTACAGCAGGAAAATTGCATCTGCTATTGTAGAATTTATAAGTAGTATATTATTAGTAGGGGGTGCGGATAACTAACTTGTAAAGATAACTTGTAAAATAGATCTATTATATATAATGGATATATGTTTCTTTGTGATATTATGTCATCTATATTTTCTCTCCAATATTTTAAATATTTGTAGTCTACCATTTTATCCTGTAGTAATTGCAGAGTTACAGATTTCTGTATAATAATTTATCCTAATTGTACTGTAATGTATATCTAATCTAGATTTTCAATGTTATTTATTATCTTGTGTTGTTCTTCTCGTAGCGAGTTTTTAAAATTATATAAACTATCACATGTACTTTTTTCTAAATTTTTTAAGGTTTCTTCTATCCATATTAATTTTTCTTTTAGATTCTCCATTATTTTTCTAATTCGGTTTCTATAATTAATTTCTTTATTTAGATTATCTTGATTTTCTCTAGTTTTTCTAATATATTCTAACATCTCTTAATCTGAATAATATTCATCTGGGTAATTATCCAAGTATAACTGTGCTATCCAATTTATAGTTTCAATTTCATAGTCTAATACTTTTTCTAATATTATTTTCTTAATATCTATAATTTCTATATCTCTAAGTATATATAAGATTAAGACTTTAAGATTATCTATCATTTAAAATTGACTAAATATTATATTATAATATTTTGTAGTTGTTTGTTTTAGTCTTAGTAGTTCTTGCATATTTTCATTAAGAAATTCTATATATTTTATATTTTTAGTTTCCATGTATTTTTCTAAATTTACTTTCATCTGTTTTTCTATTAACTGTATGTTTCTCATATCTTTTTTCCAAAATTCTAGATATATTTAATTTATCATGGTAAGTATTTGTAAGAGTAGTTAGGTAGGTATGATATGTAATTTATTCTAGTCATATAATATTTACCAAATGTTTTTTCTAATATGATTTTTCTTATATCTACTACTTTTATATCCTTAAGTGCATACAAAATAGGTATTTTAAATTTATCTACCATTACATTAGATAAATAATTATTCATTTTCATAAAGTTGTTATTTTCAAAATATTTTCTTCAATCATGTACAAAATATGGTCATCTTAGATTACTATATACTAGATTATTCTTAAATAACATGTTCTTCGGTCACTATTAGCATGGTAATCTGGATACTTTTCCCTTAAACAGCGCCTCTACTCTGGTTACTCCCCACCACGGCATCTTGTCTCATTGGTTTCACCTTTAGGATGACATAGTTCTTAGGGATTTTTCTCCGTTTCCACTTTGCTAATAAACTTCTTAACATATTATTCTTCGAATAATTCTACTATAAAGTAACTAACATGAATTTATTTTATCATACCATAATTGTTGAGAATTATGAATTTAGCTATTCATAATCATAAATAAATATACCTGTTAGGGTAGGTTTGATATTTCTAAGGTTTGTTCTTCCATAACTTTTTCCATTGAAATAAATTTATTTTTTAATAACTAAGCAAAATATTTATTATGGACAGGAGAGAGTTTTTGCTTCAACACATGAAGGCTTGCCTTGCAATGCCTTCAGTTCATCTTATTTATAGACTGAATGAATCTTTACAAGAGTCTGCACATTTTTTAAAATTAGTCTACTTTGCAAAAAAGTCTTTTAATAAGACAAAAATCATTAATGCCTAAACTAATAATAGTCAAAAAGTCTAAAAGGTCTAAAACCTAAAAGTTTAGCTTATACAAAAGTTTACGTAAAATAAATTGTGAAAGTTTACATGTTACTTTCACAATTTAATAGCTTGTCTTCTATTATTACTCCGTTGATATCTTCTCATTGTCGTATCTGCTGCTTTTCCATATCTCCATTATTGCTTCTTATCTTGTATCTTTCAGCTGACGTTCTTATCTACTTGGTTGATTTTTCTTCTATTCTAGCTGAACTTTTGGGATATCATTATCTCCTCCATTACATTTTGAACATTTATGATCTGGATATTTATGTCCAATTATCTTGCAATATCTGGTTAATAATTCTTCTGAAATAAATTTTTCTCTGATAGCTCTGGCGATAGGTTCTGTCTCTGATTTGAGTAACGTCAGAATCCATTGCCTAATAGTTTCCATATCCGTTTCTCGTAATTCCTTTGAATTTGAATATATTAGTACATAATTTCTCGAATAATAACTCCATATGGGATTTTGGTTGCAGTATGTGTTCACTAGCTCTTGCAAAATTGTAGATAGTCCGATAATTCTCTTATTCGCATAAAATTTTGGTATTTCAATTCTAGTTATTTCTGGTTGTGGAATAATATCTTGTGGTATAATCATGTCTCGTATCATTCCTATCTTTACAACTTGTATGGGTTTTTTAACTTCATCATATAATATCTCTGCTGGTGCCATGTAAATTTATAAAAAATAGGGTACCTTTGGTTATTCTTTTAAAAATGATAAATGCTTCATATATTTCCGGTATAGTGGATATCTTATTTCCGTCAGAGGTATATACAATATTGAGTAGTCCATATTCATAACAAGTTTTAACTAGACTTGGTTTGGTTTTAGGTAAAGCAATTAACTTATTATATCCGGTCAATGTTTGGGTTATATAGTTTGTATCTGGTTCTTGGATGTTTATAGCTCTGGGGTTAGTATTTAAAAAGGTTTGTACATTGTAGATATTTTCTATATATGTCTGGGTTGTGTAGTTGTAAATCTTTTTGTCTTGGTTTAAACTATCTCGGTATGTGGTAATTTGTGGGGGTATAAACATGGGATCTTTTGATGTATTTGGTATATATGGTTTATCAAATAGCTTGTTTAGGTTCATATTTATATTTTTCCTAACTCCTTTGCTTATACCTGCCGAAGTAGATTGATAAACGTTATGGGTTTTATGGAGTGTCCCATCGTCTCCTTCTAGTTCTGGAACTTTAATGTCTTCCGATTGACATATCTCTGCACACTGCTGAGTTAGCTGATTTGTAGCTATAGACTTCAGTTTAACTTCATTAGCCTTTAGCTTTTCTATTTCTTTACCCATACTGTCCACTTTCATTGAAAACGTAGTTAGGGTGTTGAGTATTTTTTCTAGAGTATCCTCTTCTATTATATCAGTCTGTGTAGCTTTGTCTTGATATGTAATCTGCATCTTGATATGTAATCTGCAATAACATTTTTATTAGTACTAATTACTTCAATTATAAATGTGAAATTTAATATATTCAAGACTAGTCTCCGAATCTCTTTTGTTGTAACTGAATTTTGTATTTTCTTTGTTAACTACCAGCGTACCTGTGTATTATCTGTTCGTACAATAAACTTGTTATATACAATATATGGCTCAAATGCTAACAAACATTTATATAATGAACATAATTCTTTCCTATTTATTTTCCATTTTATTTCTGTTTCATTGAACGTACCCGAGTAGTAGCTACAATGGTGTTCTAATTTTTCTGCTTCATATCGGTATTTAGGTACTCCTCCATAACTACATTCACTAGCATCTGCTTCTACTATATATATAATTTTTCTATTTTCATCTGGAAATTGTAGTTTTGGTAATTCTTTACAAAATAATTTTATTTTTTGAACTTGTTTTTTATCTTCTTCATTATAGTTATATTCTACATCCTTTTTTAATTTTTTCTGTAGTGGTTTTAAAGTTTCTGCTAATTTTGGAATATATTCTCTTACTTGGTTTACTAATCCTAAAAATGATTGTAATTTCTTTTTTGTATCTAATTCTTCTTTCGAATTTATTATTTTTTGTACTATATGTTGTTGCATTTTTACTCCACTCTTATCTATTTGTATTCCTAAAAATTCTATCTGATTTTTCATAATTTCATCTTTCTTTTCACTTAGACTTATTCCCGATTTTTTTATTATATCTGTAAATTGTCCTAATAATTTTAAATGTTCTTCTTTAGTTTTTGTATGTAATAATATATCATCTATGTATACTATACAATTAGATAATTATTTAAAATAACTATCCATAAAATGTTGATATCTACCTGGTGCATTTTTATATCCAAATGGTAAAACGTTCCATTCATAAAATCCTTATGGTACCGTAAATGCAGTTAATTCTTTAGATTCTTCTTCTAACTTTAAATGGTAAAATCTTGATTTACAATCAAATTTACTAAAATAATTATATCCCTGTATTTGTCTTATTTTTAATATCTTATTTGGTATTGGATAATTATATGTTATAGTCTTTGCATTTAAATTTTTGTAGTCAATAAGCATTCTACTTTTTCCTTTTTTTATTCACTATGTTTATTTACTATAAATGCTGGACTATTATGTTTACTATTACTTTTTTGTATATATTGTTTTTCTAATAATTCATCTATATGCATTTTAAATTCTTTTAAATCGTCAAAATTATATGTTAATGGTTTCTGGGTTATTATGCTATTTTTATCTATTAATTCAATTTTTATAGTAGTTTTATGTTTTTCCCATCCTTTTAATGGATCTTCACTATATAATTGTTCTAATTTTTTCTTAATTATTTCTATCTTATTTATTGAAAATATAGTTATTTCTGTTTTATTTATCGAAAATACGACTAGTTCTATTGTATCTTCAGTATTTTTTATATTTTATAACTTTTGTGTAATTTTTTCGCTTCCTTTTATCTAATCAGTTTTCTTTCTTATTTTATTATTAACTCTTTTTGCTCTTACTTTCTGTTTACATGGTGTTGTAAACCACCAATCTGTTCTTGTTATTATATGTGGGTATAATTTATTTAAAAATGGCATTCCTAAAAGTATATATTTTGATGTTAGTTCATAATTATAAATTTCTTCTATTGTTAATATCTTATCCCATACTTGTATTTTTACATTCCTAGCTTTATAAGTAATTAAGCTTCCTTCATTATTAAATCCTTTAACTATTATTGGTGTTTTTAATTTATCCCATTTGCTTTCTAGTAAGCAATTATATCTACATAAATTAGCCTCTGCTCCTGTATCTATCATAGGCGTATAATATCTACTGAAATATCCTCCTACTAGAATCTTCATTAATACATATATTTTCATTTTATGTTAAGACTCTTCTTAAGAATAATTTCTCTTTGTTATATGTTAAGGTTAATTGTGTATGTTTTATATTATATGGTTTTACTTGTTCTAGCCATTTTATTCCTAATATTATGTCTGCTTTTTGCATTTCTTCCTTTACTTCAAATTCTATTTTTATTTTTTTAATTCCTATTATTATTTCTTTTTCTGCTATATTTTTACTATTTATTAAACTTCTTGGTAGATCTGGGCATATATCATTATCGGTTTTTATTTCTTCATTTTTTACTAGATATTTTGCTATATAATTTTATTCTTGTCCTGTATTTAAGAGTATTAAATATTCTTTTTCATTTACCTTTCCTGTTATGTAATATTTGTTTAAATTATTTGTTGAATTTATTTCATAACTTGTTCTTTTTGCTGAGCTTGATGATTCTGATTTTTCATCAGCTATTCTTTTCGTTGTACTTATTCTGCCATTTATTATTTCTAAATTTTCTTCTATATCTATGTCTCTATAGCTATAATCATTATAATCTATTGTTTTTACAATTTGTTCGAATGGACTTACTATTTGTATTTTGTTAATCTTATTTTTTCCTGTTATTTTATATTTTGTTGTTAATACATATAAATTTTTGCATCTTACTGTAAATATTTTACTTCCTGGGGTTAATTCTATTCCTGATATTTTCCAATATAATACTAATGATTTATCTATATTTTTATCTGTTACCGCTACTGAATAATTTGTACTTATTATAAATTAAAATTTTTGGTATATTAAATTCTTTTTATGGTAGTTATTATGCTTTTTTCTACAGGTTTTATAATTCTATCATCTGCTAAATATAATTCTATTGGTGTATCTATTCCTTCTCTAAAACATGCTTTTATTAATATCTCTGTACCTTCAAGGTGTACATATTTTGTTGGGTATCTACTTTTTATATCATTTATCTCTTTATTAATTATTCTTTTTGTTACTAGTGGTATACAAACTTTACCTTTTGCATATCTACAATCTATTACATGTTTCTTTTGGCATACTATATAATATTCTTCTTTTTTCTTAGTAAATAGATTTCTTATTGTTGGTATTTTAAATATTTTTCCACACTTAAGTCTAATTCTTTTCCTTCTATTTCATCAAATATGTTGCTGTCAAATATTATTTTTTAGTCTGTTCCTTCATCATTTAAATATTCTTCCTTTGTTATTATTTTTATATCTTTTTCAGTCATTTGATTCATCTATTTCACTATCTATTTCATTATCTGTTTCATTTTCTGAAATTTCATATATACTATCCTCACTTTCTAATTCATAATCTATATAATCTATCTGCATATATTCTGTATTTTCTATTTTTATTTCTGATATTTGTTTATTTTTTGGATATTTAGGTAATTTACAATCTCTAGTTAAATGTCCTAATTTTTCAAAATTATAACAAGTACATTCTTTTATAGATTTCTTTTTTCTATATGATCTTTTGTATTTATAATTTTTTACATAATATCTTTTTCTTGGTTTCTTGTATTTATATTTTGATTTTTTATATTTCTTATGTCTTTTTCTTTTCTTATAATATCTTTCTTCGCATCCGAATTGGGGTGCTATTTTATTTTTGCAACATGCTAAATTGCTTATCAATGTTTTTTCCATTTTTAATTCTTCTCTATATTTTTCACATAAGTTTCTATACCATTATTGTAAAAATTTTATTCTTGCTCCTAGAGTATCTACTATTTTTGCTTCTTCTCAACTCTTTATTATCTTTAAACTAAATGGTTCGGGTAATTTATTAAAATATAATTTTCTTATTTCTTTACTTTCTTCTATATTATATGCTCCTTTATAATAATATTCTTTAAATGCGCAAGTATATTCATCTATATAACACATATTACATATTGCTAATTTTAACATTAAATTCCTATTTGTATCTTTTTCTTCATTTTGTTCTTCTTCTATTGTTGTCATACTACCAAATTCATCTTTTATAGCTGTTTCATATTTTTTTAATAATTCTATAGGTGTTAGTTTAGTTGTTATTGATGATGTTCCTTCTGTAGGTTTGTTAGTTCTTAATACCTTCTTGCTATTTTCATTTAAATTTGAAAACCATAATTTCACTGTTCCTATTAGTGTTCTTTCAATATATTCTGGTGCATCTGTTACGTTTATATTATTATCTAATAATTATTTTGTCATATATCCTATCCATAATTGTATTATTTTTCTGTATCTATTACACAGTCTAAGTCTAAAAAGTTATAATTTTTATTAACTATTTGTTTTGGTGTCCATTTGTCATATTCATTCTTTAGATTATATCTTTTAAACTTATTCTTATAATATGTAGGTTTTCTTATTTCTGATGTTCTAGGTATTATATATATATATATTTTTTATCAAGAGTATTTATTTCTGTGTTGATATTTTCTAAGTTTTCTTCATTAATTACTTCTTGTTTTTCATTGATTTCTAAATTTTTTGTATTTGTTAATATTTCTGTATATGTTTCACTATCTTCTGAATCATAATAATCTGTCTCTTCAACATCTATATTATTTATTTTTAATTCTTTGTTTTTTATTTCTTTATTGTTTATTTCTAATTTTTCTTTAAATTGATTTATCTCATTTAGTAATTTTTGTTCTTTATCTTTTTCTTCCTTTTCTTTTTGTCTTTGTTCATCCAAATATTTTAACATTTGTAGTTCTTTTTCTAATTTAGCAATCCTACTATTTTTAGTTTCTTTTATTTTTCGTATTTCTTCTGTAGTTTGTTGTTTTATTTTTTCTATTTCATTTTTCCTATCTATTTCTTCATTTTCTTTTTCTATTCTTACCATAACTGTCAATTTATCTTCTAATTTTAATTCTTCTTTTTCTAACATTAGAAATAAATGTTCACCTATTTTCTTATATATTCTTCCTAGATTAGAAAATACTATTTTTGTTTTTAATCCTTCGTGATTTTCATATATTTTTTCATCTATTATAAATTCTTCTTTGTTCATTTTATTGTAAATAGTTCATGTTGATATACATATATTCTAAACTATCTATTTGTGATTCTAATTTTGATATTTCATCTTTTTGTGTATTTATTGAGTTTTTATAACTCCGGCAAATATATTATAATGTAGTCTTTCTATTCTTATTTTTAATTCTGTACGTTTTTCAGAAATAATTTGTTTTAGTTCTTTGTATTTTTGTACTTTATTCATTTAAACCATACTTATAATATTTTGGTGGATAACTAAATCTAATTTTATCATAATTAAGTGGTATGTGTCTCATTCATCTAGATTTTAAATGGATTATTAATTTTGCTTCAATACTATATATTAAGGTAATTAGGTAGGCTAATCTTGGTGGGTTTTCTTTTGTTTTATTTAGACTTATATATTCTGAATAAAAACTAATTAAAGATTCTTTAATTTTTCTAAAAGCTTCTCTGTTTTTAAATGGTCTTCTCATAATTAATTCAATCCAATCTAAATTCAAACATATATGCTACTGCTGTATTTTTTAAATAACTGGGCTCTGATAAATTAATTTTTTAATTTTAATTTCTTATGTGACATATTTAAGATCACAAAATTAAAAACACTTTTATAAATCCTACATATATTTAATTTAGAATTCAAAAGTCCTCTTATTATCTCAAATGTTATATCAAGTCAAAATCAAATAAATAATAAAAGTGAAGAAATGATTTTAAAATCGGATAAAGGCCAAATATACTCATATAATATTAGAAATAGTATAAATATACCCCACGTTATACTTTCAGTTCAAATATATATTTTTTGATATACGTTGGATTCAAATATACTTCTCACATCATACCTACATACCGATTTACTCTTCTATTTTACATCCACTCATTTAAACCATCTCAATTCGCTCCACTTTAAGTAAGCATTTGATCATAAAAATAATAAACTTTCACTTTTTTTAAAAAAAATTGGAGTTGAAATTATGTTTGATCATGATTTTTGCAATTAATATTCTAGAATTCAAATGTATTTTTTTAAAAATATAAAATATAATTTGAACATGAAATATAGTTTGATGGAGTTGTTTTATGAAAAATAAAAATTTAGATTTTTTTTGAAAAAATAAAAAGTGAAACCAAAATAAAATGAAAACGCCTCTCGAGGGCTTTTCTAAAATCTCAATTACAACTTTGAGTTGTATTTTGATAATTTTTATGGTCAAATAATTTTTTTTGAAATAAAATGAATAAATATTTCAAAATAAAGTGAATAATAATCATGAAAAAACGGGCCGCAAGATCTTTTCTTTTCTTGTCATGTTCTATTTATTTTTCTTCCTTTTTAATGTCCCACTTCTCATGAATTCAAACTCTTTAAAGTCTTTGCTCCATCTATTGCTGTATACTTTATCGTTGGCATTAATGATTTGTTTATTAGACACAGTATTTTTTTACTGCATTATATATATGCTAAACTTCCTTTGCTAATTATTTCAAGTATAATGATCTGATACTAGTAGACCAATAGATGATGATCAGAACACAATAGTTTTTTTATATATATTGAAACTTCAAAAATTTCATGTAAAGAAGTTTATTCGTAGTGAGGTCAAGGAAAAGTTTGGATAATAGGGTATAAATATTGAATATGTGTATTATTTTTGTATGAATCAGTGGAGTGTGTCGGGGATGGATTAAATGGATTATTTGTAAAGTGAATCGTGCAAATATTTATATTTGATGATGAATTATTTTTATTTTCTAGGTCATCATGTGTCTTATTGTAAAAATGAAAAAAAGAAAGCGTAAATTACCTTTATAAAAGCAAACGAGGGAAGTGGAGGTTAAATCAATATAAAAGTATAATAAAGGTTATATTTAGACCTAAAATATGCCGGGAGCGATATATTTGGGCTGAAAGTATAACGAGAGATAAATTTAAATTATTCTATTAGTGTAGGGGTATATTTGAATCCAAAATATAACAAAAAGATTATTTAGATTCATAATATAAGGAGAGGCATATTTAAGTTTTTTTCTAATAGTACATGAGGATTTTGATCCTTCTCAGTTTTAAAATTATATTTTTTTCTTAATAATGTGATTTATAACTACATAAATGATTAACGGATATTTTAAATTATAAATTTTAAAAATATTTTCTTCCCTACATTTTAAAAATCAAGCAAACTGAACGGTGCTACCTATAATCAGATAGATGGAGGAAGTACTTAGGGATAGTTCGATAGTGGGTTAACGTGAATTATGCATGTATTAAATTACGTATAAGTATTCCAATATATCCTACAGTTAGTAGTTGGTTAGGAGTTGAATTACTCATGTACTATAAAATTTATACATGTTTGGTTTGAAATTTGAAAACCCACATAACTAATATATGTATTATAAAAAAAGGACAATTCGGTGCACTAAAGCTATTACTATGCGCGGTGTTCGGGGAAGGGCCCCACCACAAGGGTGTATCGTACGCAGCCTTACCTTGCATTTCTGCTGGAGGCTGTTTTCAAGGCTTGAACCCGTGATCTCTTGGTCACATGGCAACAATTTTATCAGTAACTTATAATACATGTATTATAAGTTATGAGAAATTATGTATTATTTTATGTAAAATAGAAGTTGAAATAACTAAATCTCATACAACTAATAGCTACATAAAATAATTCACAGACATCGCACAACTATTTTTTACATTACTAATAAGCAGTATGTCACAGATTTAAACTTCAACTAACCACACGTGTAGCACTTGACAATTCGTTCGCGTTCGTGAACCACTTACTCACACTCTTGCTATACCAAGTCAGCCCAAGACACTAGAAATCACTAAGAGAATGAAAGAAAGAACACAAGAGAATAGTTAGGAAGATTTGTATCAGAGAGAACTTAGAAAATTTGTTTGATGATATTACAAATGGATGCCTCTCTATTTATACTACTTATCTAGGGAATAAAAAGTGAATAATAATTGCTACACAAGTCTCTATATATTTATATTTAGGTCCCTTCTCTAGAACACTCTACATGCCTAGAATATCTCAAGAGCCATTTATGCAATTCTATAGTCTTTCATAGAAAATCTCAATATTTCTCTAGAATGTTTCCCTAGGACTAGTCTTCTTTCCATGTGTCTTTCACACGTGCAACTGTGACAATCTAATTTATCAGGCCGTGATGGAACCTACCTTAACCTACCAATAGATAAGTCAAATAGTAGCCTGAAAGGCTAGTAATGAATTAATTGGTGGAAGATAGAAGAAATATCGAAAATGAAGCATACAAACTTAATCATAAACAGATAAATATAAGTGCAAGATACTAAATAATGGTGGAGAATGGGAAAAGTGTACAAAAGAGTATCCCATGACTTGGTAAAGTCGGTACAAGAGACACTAAATAAAAAAGATGAGTACTGAATAATGTCAATATATAGGTAGTCTCAAAAGTAAAAACTGTTTTAAATAGTAGAAGAGAAGATCCGCTTCGACTCTCAAAGCTCACCCTGACTTATAGAGGTGAGGCCGTATCTGAGCCTCTGAAAAACTTTCTACACTCAACAAAAGAAGAGTACAGGGTACTATCAGTACAAACCACTATATACTGGTAGGTATCATAGGCCAACTCAACTTAATAACATATATACAACATAAATTAAATAACAAGTAGACAGGAATCATCACATAACAAATACTCAATGAATCAACAATACAACAATAACAGGTCAAACAGTGCTCACAACAAGCCACATAACCATCAAGAGTATCAACCATACTATAAATATCCACAGAATCAACACAAATATACACAAATATGTACACACATGCTACGAAAATTATTTTTGCCCAAATAGTCATGACTTGCAGGAAACAATCTATGTTCATGTACCGTACCGGTGTGGTACCCAATCCAACATATACATATATGTACTGGCGTGGTACCAGATCCAACATAAATATATCCGTACAGGCTTGGTACCCAATCCAACATAAATATATTCGTACTGGTGTGGTACCCGATCCAATATATACATATCCGTACCGGTGTGTACCTGATCCAACATAAATATATTCGTACCAGCGTGGTACCTGATCCAACATATACATAGCCGTACCAGCGTGGTGCCCGATCCAGCATAAATATATCTATACCAGTGTGGTACCCGATCCAACATAAATATATCTATACCGGCGTGATACCTAATCCAACATAAATATATTCGTACCAGCGTGGTACCCGATCCAACATAAATATATCCGTACAGGCATGGTACTCGATCCAACATAAATATATTCATACCGACGTGGTACATGATCCAATATATAAATATCCGTACCTACGTGGTATTCGATCCAACATATACAAGTATTATCAATATCAAATTTACATAACCTCACAACATACAATACAATGTACCAAGTTTACAAGTATACTTAAAGTCATAAGACAATTCTATCAAGTATATTTTCAATAATCATTTATACACGCATCAACAATCCAAACATCAACAATTTCAAGCATATCCGAATACCAATCAACAAGTATCTAATTTATTTGCATACATACAATTAAGTCGAGACTAAACTCCAATTAAACCGTAATCTACCTCAACTGAAGAATCCAAATGCTTGCAAGCTAATTTGCAAGGACCTTTCCTTCTATAAAGTTTCCAAATATTTCAAATCTTTTCAAGTATATAATCTCCATAAGAGTATGAATTCAACGACACCCATTTATAAAATCTTATTCTAAAAATTCTAGACCCAAGCCTCAATTTCTTAATTTCCAAATATGAAGGAATTATTTAAAAAAAGAATTATAAATAACTACGCAATGCTAAACTATATCCATCGTCTTTAAAATAACATAAAGCAGACACCTATTGTTAATGTCAATACATGGGCTCATCATAGTCTAATCATTTTTTTGTCCACTAAGTATAAGAAAAATGGACAATTTGCATGCATTGTTTAGTGTCTTTTCACTGGTCACTGCCAGTGGCTTTAAATATAAATAATAACAACAATTAACCCATTAATTTCACTGGGCCACCACTCGTCCTTCTCTTTTTTTACCTTAAAAACTTACTCTTAGATGCACAATTTCCTATACTACCTATTAATGGAATCTAAGGTTCCATCCAAAATATTTTTCTATATGTAAATTCAACACATGCATACTGTTGTACAAAATTTAACATTACCTGAACTATACTGCGTGGAAGCAATGGGAAACCTCAAGATGCCCCTTTTCTCCTGACTTTATGTTTTTATTGTTAGTGTATATTGTAAACCTTACCCACTTAAAATCATTCGGCCACATAATTAAGTAAATTGTGGGTTTGACCCATTAAGTTACTAATTAAGTTAATTATTTAAAATGCCTAAAACTTTTAATATATCCTTAAAATTTATTTGGAACCCCATAGAAATAAATTAAATATGTAAATTGACTAGAAAGTACATTCCGGGCCTATTGAAAAATACTACGATACTAATTCGAGGTCATCTCGATCAAAGATTGACTATTATTGGGTTTAACTTTTCAAACTCAATAACCCTGTTAATGACTTAAATTACTTTTGAATACCCAAGAATACCGATACTACTCACCACCGTAAGTCATAAATCATGTACACAAACTACAGAGAGCGTTAAAATAAGGAAGATGAGAAAGTTTTACAAACGACTGGGAGGGCCATTGTCACACCCCTTTTTTCGCTCGAGAGCCGAGTCAAAGGGTTTTTCCAATTAAAATGACGATATTGAATAAGGATTAAATTATTTACAGAGTCGCCACTTGGAATTGAGTTTTGGTGTTTCAAGTCACCTTTTTTTTTTTTTTTTTTGAATCCCTAATCAAAAGAAAATGACTCTTACTTGGTCTGTGAAAACAGAAAATGGGTAAGGAATTCTGTTGATCGAAGGGAAGGTGTGAGGCACCCCTCGAATCCCGTGGTTCTAGCACGGTCGCTTTTATTGACTTATCTTAACTTAAATTATTTTAATAAATTATGTTAAGGCCTAAATCGCTCCTTTTGTATATATCTAAAATCTCGTTTATTATTAAATAAATCAGTGACAAGTTGAAAAATATTTGTCAAGTAAATTTTAGAAAAATATTTACTAAGGTGTATTTTTTACATCCTTGAATTATTTTTAAATATCTCAGGAATATGCGTGCGCCGCATTCTTACTTGAGATGAATATTTTAATGTGTCTAAAAATTGTCTAACGCTAAACTATTGATTTATTCCTAAACATTATTTAATTAAAACGGCTAATTAATTTGACAACTAATTATTGAACCTTGTTAATAATAAATTAAAATAAAATAAAATAATACTATAATATAATACATATACAAAAATTAATTATTAAACAAGTAATATTAATTTTATATAATCTCCCAAATCTATATTCTCTAAATCAAGATCAACACAAAATATTTAAGATGGCGGCTGCCATCATCGGTGATGGGAACGTCGCACGGAGGGGAAAGAAAATAAGAGGCCGCGATGCTGGTATCCGACTGGGGTGATGGTCGATAGGATCTGGATGAGGGATGTGTCGGCGGCGTGGGCTGACGGGAAAGGAGGGAAAAGAGTGACATGATTTTCCGACTAGTGGCGACGACAGAAAAAGAAAAGGGAGCGGATGGCGCCGGCCGGATCTGGTGATGCCAAAGCATCTAGTGGTATCGCCGGATTTGGAAGTGGTTGTTGCCGGAGTTGGTGGGGATTTGCGAGCTAAGATCTGGTCGGATCTGGCCGACGCGCTGCGGCTGGAGCAGCGACTGCTGGCGGCGGCAGCAGATCTGGTTTTGCTTTCTTCTCCGGCAGCCACGAGTTGCGGCGAAAACCTGGTTAAATCAAGCTGATGCGCCTCTGCCGGATCTGGTCGTTAGTCGATGTCGCGGATCCGGCGGGTCTGGTCGTGAGTCAGCGTCACGGTTGTTCCGCCGACGGAGTGGCGAGGGGAACGGGAAAGAACCGACGACACGGTTGTTGTCGACGTCGGTACCGGTTCGCCGGCTGTTTCGCCGGACGGTAAGCTGCGACCGCTGGCGGCGATAGATCTGGTCGAATCTCAGCCAATGCGCCGCGGTCGGAGCTGGTCAGGTTTTCGACTGTAGGAGGGTTGGGTCGGTTCGGCGAACGGAGATCTGGCGGGGACAGCTGACGGCGGCAGATGCGCCAACGCCGATAGGACGACGACACCGCTGTTTCTATCTTTTTTTCTTTTTTTTTTTACTAGTTTTTCCATGTTTGTTGTATTGTGCATGTTATATAATGTGTACAAATTGATGAATTACATATAAGTGTACAGTCTGTAAAAGATGGATTCTGTGAATACATGTACGTCCTGTGAATATTATCATCTGTATGAACAATATTCTATACTGTTTTTGTTATATGCAGATGAAAAGTGAGACATGATATTAATTTTTTACTATTGACAACATACATAAAATACAAACATGATAACAAATTCCTATAATGTTAATTCATAAATCATCAAAACAATCAAAACAATCATATTATCATCCAGTCTATAATGAAAGTTATAAAATATAATACAGGATTACAAATAAAACCTGTGATAAAATGAAACAGAAACTTTGAATATCGTCCTGTAAACTTGATCGTTGTTCAAATTCAACTTCACCCTCTTTTGTTTGCTATTTTTTTTACTAATTTTCTCAGCTTTTTTTTTATCTGGTTTCACTATCCTTCTCCTTCTGTCTTCTTGTCCATGTCTTTGTTGTGTGGTTAATATATATATGGAGTGTTATTTTGTGCATGTGTGAATGTGTGTGGGAGTTTTGAGAATAATGAGGAAGTGGGGCGGAGTTATGTGTGTGTGCATGGGGGAAGTTGAGGAAAGTATGGGGAATGTGTGTGTGTGTGGGGGGGGTTAGGGTAGGTTTTTCTTTTTAGGATAAGATTCCCTTTTTTTTTTAATTTATTTTTGTTTTTATAAAAATAACAAAAAATAATAAATAAATAAATAAGATAATAGTAACAAATAAAATAATAATAATAATAATAATAATAATTAATTAATTTTTATATTTCAAAAAAATGCAATAAAAGTCTAAAAATAGTCAAAAATAAATTATATAATTAAGATAGTACAAATACTAACTTATTTATTTAAAAATATATATATATATATATATATATTTTAAATTTTTGTATAATTATTTTTTTTTTAAACAATGGGAATAAAATAAAATAACATCCTAAAATTAACTTCATTTAATTATTTTTACAAATTAAAAATAAAATAATAATCAAAATAATATATGATTAAATATAAATATAAATATTTAATATCGATAAACAAGTTAAAATTTAGGGAGGATCAAAAATCACGTGTCTACATTTTTGCCCCTCTTTGTGTGAAATCTCGAAAAGTTTTCATATAAAGAAGTAGACAAGATATGATTTTTGACCCTCCAATTATTTAAAAGGTAAAAATATAAATAAAAATAAAAAGAATAATATGACCGAGTCCTGTTTTTGGACATCCTACCTATCCCGAGTTATAAGAGAATCAGGTCATGAGTAGTTCAAAAAGTAATTTGGTGAGAGAAAAAGTTAAAGTCGAGTGAGATTCCGTTGAGTTTTCGGTTGACGACTTCTGCTTTTACATTCAACTGACCTATTCTTCAAGCGGGCTCCTAAACTTTCTTTTTCTCACCTTGTTCTTCAGGTGGGCTCCTGGACTTACAATTCTTCACCCTGCTCTTCAGGCGGGCTCCTGAACTTTCTTTTCTTCACCCTGTTCTTCAGGTGGACTCCTGGATTTATAATTTCTTCACCCTGTTCTTCAGGCGGGCTCCTAAACTTTGTTTTTCTTCACCCTGTTCTTCAGGTGGGCTCCTGGACTTACAATTCTTCACCCTGTTCTTCAGGCGGGCTCCTGGACTTACAATTCTTTACCCTGTTCTTCAGACGGGCTCCTGACTTGCAACTTCTTCACCCTGTTCTTTAGGTGGGCTCCTGAACTTTCTTTTCCTTCACCCTGTTCTTCAGGCGGGCTCCTGACTTGTAACTTCTTCACCCTGTTCTTCAGGCGGGCTCCTGACTTCTAATTTCTTCACCCTGTTCTTCAGGTGGGCTCCTGGACTTGCAATTTCTGCACCCTGTTCTTCAGGCGGGCTCCTAGTCTCACAATTTCTTTACCCCATTCTTCATGCGGGCTCCTGGATTTATAATTTCTTCACCCTGTTCTTCAGGCGGGATCCTGGGCTCAAAGCAAATAGTGAAACAGAAAAATAACATCCTATTCTTTAAGAGGATCCTGTATATAAAATAAATTCCCATTCTTTAGGAGGGTCCTGAGCATAAAAATAATTCCCATTCTTCAGGAGGGTCCTGAGCATAAAATATATTTCCATTCTTCAGGGGGGTCCTGAGCATAAAATAAATTCCCATTCTTCAGGAGGGTCCTGTCCATAAAATAAATTTCATACAACACACATAAAATTTTGCCCCAGTTTGTACTAAAAAATTTTATGTGTTACTGGATCTTAATATATCTCGCAAAGAATAAAGTTTATCATGACCGAGATCTAGTATCGAATGTTGTAATCATGCTTCTTGCATTGAATGAAGTGTGAAATTGCATCCTTTATCTGAAAATAATCATTTCATCTCTGTTCCAAACAAAGAAAAATTATGAGTTTTAAAACATGTGGTGGTTAGTTTGTGGCATTTGGCTTTTGAAGTGGCCGCTCTCGCACTTGCCATGCTCAACTCTTTTCCAATCCATGATAATCTTCTTTGAATTGTCATATTTCTGACTCAGAATTATGACTACTGAGATCCTAAACTCAAATCATATTTCTATTATATGGTGCTTCTGAGTTTAGCTTCCAATACATCCCTTAGATTTCCTCAAGTTTTAAAATGGTCAAATCACAATCATCTTGAGTACTTTACTTTTACTTTGAAATGTTGTCTCTGTACATCGGCTCTTTGTCTTGCTTTGTACCCTTAAAGGAGTTGGTAGCGAGTTTGGAGTCTTTTCTGACTCGACCTGATGTGAATTTGACTCAAAAGACAACAAAATTTTGATTGATGACAAAGACACAAAAAATCAAAAATAAAAATAAAACAAAATAAAAGACAATAGATATCTCTTTTTCAAAACAAAGTGAAAACTTATCTGAATGTGGAAATCGATTCTAGTGATTATGACATGCATTTTGAATAAAACAACCAGATCTACCCACACCAATCATTACAACTTTTGTCCACATATTGAGCTTGAAATTAAGCCAATCTTGAATTTGTTCCTTCTTGATGACAACCTTTCTTAAGCTAGTGGCACCTCAATGGGTTTTTGCCAACGAGTCTATCTCCTTTTCATTTTCGTCTCAGCTCACAGTCGTCTTATGATGCCCGAAAGGGTTTTCACCAATAAAACTCTCTTTTTTTTTTTTAATAAACACCCAAAATACGAAATATCATGCACTCATAATATGTTTAGCCTTGACATTCTCAAAGTAATATGTTTAGCCTTGACATTCTTAAAGATTAATCCGAAGGTCTTTCTTTGGTTGTAACTTGGCTTTTAGATAGGGTTAGAAAGAAAGGTAGGCATGAGGCTCAAAAAATTTATATAACATTGGGTGAAACATACAACTTTTGAAATCGATTCTTTTAAGAAAATAAATTTTTGCCCCAGTTTCATTTCATTCTGGGTAATTTGAAATTTTCTTCTGGTTAGACCGAACCCCGGAGTAAGGCTGCCTACGTATCTTATCATAGCAAGAATCAGGTCAAACGTAGTTCATGAAACATCATTCTTTTGAATTTTTTTTTCACACACTTTTTTATTTTGATTCCAAAAGAGGGGTTCGAAGAAAAATAAAAGCTCAAAGGGGTAAGCAAAGGTTTATATATTATTTAGATAGTAGAACAAAATGCCTTCATCATTTCAATCTTTAAAAATATTAGTACAAAACATACATAATATAGCTGTACATGAATATCATACATAATGTCTTTTAACTGCATCAGCATTGACCGGCATTCCTTCCATCTTTCCTTCTACATCAGTCAGATATAACGCGCCATTAGGTAACACTTTCTTTACCATGAATGGCCCATGCCAATTAGGAGAAAATTTGCCTTTGGCTTCAATCTGATGAGGAAGGATGCGTCTTAGTACTAACTGACCAACTTCAAAATGTCTGTGATGCACCTTTTTATTATATGCTCGTGCCATTCTCTTCTGATATAGTTGTCCATGACATACTGACGCTAATATTTTTTCATCAATCAAGCTTAATTGCTCCAAACGAGTCTTAACCCATTGGTCTTCATCAATTTCAGCTTCCACAACTACTCGAAGAGATGGAATCTCAATCTCTGCAGGTATAACTGCTTCAGTTCCATACACTAACAAGTAAGGAGTTGCACCAATTGAAGTTCGAACTGTAGTACGATAACCCAACAAAGCGAAAGGTAACTTTTCATGCCATTGTCGGGAACCCTACACCATCTTACGGAGTATTTTCTTTAAGTTTTTATTGGCAGCTTCTACAACTCCATTAGCCTTTGGACGATAAGGAGTTGAATTCCGATGCATAATCTTAAATTGCCGGCACACTTCTTACATCAGATGGCTATTGAGATTCGTAGCATTATCCGTGATAATTATCTTTGGAATGCCGAAATAACAAATGATGTTGGAGTGAATAAAATCAACCACAACTTTTTTGGTCACTGACTTGAAAGTCGTTGCTTTTACCCATTTCGTGAAATAATCAATGGCTACCAAGATGAACCGATGTCCATTCAAGGCCTTTGGTTCAATTGGTCCAATTACGTCCATTCCCCAAGCCATAAAAGGCCATGGAGCAGTCATTGTATGCAACTCAGATGGAGGGGAATGGCATGTACCTGGCATTCATGGCATTTACGAACGAAATTGATGGAATCTCGCTCCATGGTGAGCCAATAATAACCTGCTCAGAGTATTTTCTTTGCCAAAACATACCCACTCATGTATGGTCTACAAATTCCAGAATGTACTTCAGTCATGATTTTTGAAGCTTCTTTAGCATCTACACACCTCAGAAGTCCCAAATCAGGAGTCCTCTTATATAAGATTCCTCCACTTAAGAAAAATCCACTAGACAAACGTCGAATGGTTCTCTTTTGATTACCATCAGCATGTACAGGATACTTCCCAGTCTGAATATATTCTTTGATATCATAGAACCAAGGCTCCCTATCAAATTCTTCTTCAACCACATTATAATATGCATGTTGATCATGAATCTGTATATGCAAAGGGTCGATATAAGTTTTATTGGGATGTTGAAGCATCGAAGATAAGGTCGCCAAAGCATCAGTAATCTTATTATGAGCTCTGGGAATGTGTTTGAACTTTACTAATACAAATCATTGATAAAGATCTTGCAAACAACTTCTATATGGTAGGAGTTTCGAATCACGAGTCTCCCAATCTCCTTGGATTTGGTGGACTAATAAATCTGAATCTCCTAATACCAATAATTCTTGAATCCCCATGTCAATGGCTAATCTCAATCCCAGAATGCAAGCTTCGTATTCTGTCATATTATTGGTACAGTAGAATCGAAGTTGGGCTGTTATGGGATAATATTGTCCTGATTCAGAAATAAGAACCGCTCCTATCCCCACTCCTTTTATATTAGCAGCTCCATCAAAGAACAACTTCCAGCCTGAATGGAAATCTTCTGAAACAAATTTATCAACATACAATGCATCTTCATCTGGAAAATAAGTCTTCAATGGTTCGTACTCCTCATCAATAGGATTTTCAGCTAAATGATCCGCCAAGGCTTGAGCTTTCATTGCAGTTCGTGTCACATAAATAATATCAAACTCTGTGAGCAATATCTGCCATTTCGCGAGTCTGCCTGTGGGCATAGGCTTCTAAAAAATATACTTTAAAGGATCCATACGAGAGATGAGGTAAGTAGTATAAGATGACAAATAATGTTTCAGCTTTTGGGCTACCCAAGTTAAGGCGCAACATGTTTTCTCAAGAAGAGTGTACTTAGCCTCATAAGTGGTAAACTTTTTGCTGAGGTAGTAGATGGATTGTTCTTTTCTTTCTGTGACATCATGTTGATCCAATACACAGCCAAAAGAATTATCTAAAACGGACATGTACAATATCAAGGGTCGGCCTGGCTCTGGAGGAACCAAAATAGGCGGATTTGACAAGTGTCTCTTAATTTTGTCAAATGCCTCTTGACATTCTTCAGTCCATTCAACTTTAACATTCTTCTTCAACAACTTGAATATTGGCTCGCAAGTTGTCGTAAGCTGAGTAATGAATCTACTGATATAATTCAACTTTCCAAGTAAACTCATCACCTCCGTTTTATTTTTTGGTGGAGGTAAGTCTTGGATAGTTTTTATTTTTGAAGGATCTAACTCAATACCACGTCGACTAACTATAAAACCCAAAAGTTTTCCTGACGGAACTCCAAATACACATTTTGCTGGATTAAGTTTGAGATCATACTTTCGAAGCCTTTCAAAGAATTTTCTCAAATCTTTGATATGATCAGATTGCTTTCTTGACTTAATGATCACGTCATCCACATAAACTTCAATTTCTTTGTGTATCATGTCATGAAACATTATGGTCATTGCCCTCATTTAAGTTGCCCCAACATTCTTTAATCCAAAAGGCATAACTCTATAACAATATGTTCCCCATAGAGTAATAAATGATGTCTTTTCCACATCTTCTGGATCCATAATGATCTGGTGATACCCCGCATAACAATCCACAAAAGAAGCAAGATCATGTTTGGCACAATTGTCCAATAAAATATGAATATTGGGAAGTGGAAAATTATCTTTCGGACTTGCTTTATTTAAATTGCGATAATCAACACACATCCAAACTTTGCCGTCCTTCTTTGGAACAGGGACAATATTTGCCAACCAAATAGGATACTAGGCCACTCGAATGACTTTAGCCTCAAGTTGCTTCGTGAATTTCTCTTTAATTCTTACACTCATGTCAGTTTTGAGTTTTTTTAACTTTTGCTTGACAGGAGGAAAAACAGGATCAATTGGCAACTTGTGAACTACCAAGTCAGTGCTTAAACCGGGCATATCATCATAAGACCACGCAAAGATGTCTTTATACTCATGCAAAGCTTCAATTATAGCTTTCTTTTGTTATGGTCGAACATGTACACTTATCTTAGTCTCCCTAATATTTTCAAGATCTCCTAAATTGATCGCCTCAGTTTCTTCCAAATTGGGATTTGTCTTATTCTCAAAATGTTTGAAGTCTTTGCTTATATCCTCAAATATTTCCTCTTCATCGTATTCAACCTCCTTATTCATTATTTCAAAATTAGATTGGTTTTTTAACTCTGGTGAACAATTCTTCATGCATGTCATATCATTAGAATCGGCATAGAAAGAACTGTATGATAGAAAATAAATAAACAAAAATCAGACTTAGAATAAAACAAAGGGAAACTACGCTTTATTAAAAACATAGATAGAAAGAGTTTTAACCTAACATACCAGATTTAAAGTTCTGAATTATAATCCTAGAATGATTTAAATTACAAGTGTAAAAACAAACAAACTACTAAGACTGTAAGAAAATAAACAAACTACCAAGACTCTTTTGTAATAGGGAGAGGAGTGGCCTCCCAATTGTTAAGCTGGACATCAGGTCCAACAAATTGCACATCTGCATTACTGGTACCTTCCACAATTTCAACCATATCAGCTTCAATGAACATATTCTGAAAAAGGTCAATCAACTCTGTATCATCATCATTCATTGATTTTGCAACAGGTAACTTGGAGGATCCAACAACACTGAATTTGATGAAAGACTCATAAAGTGGTGGTATAGGCTTGGCAAGTGACCACGACTCTTTCTTACGCTTTTTAGCCTTCTTTATATCTTCAGCAGTAGGCTCGTGCCCCAGACCAAAAGTACCAAAGTTCTCATAGAGGTTTACTGGATGAACTATGCCTTGCAAAAACATCCCTAGACCTTTTCCTGGTTCAAAACCATGCTTCAACATTTCATTCACTACCATAACAAATGCAGAGGACAATTGTGGTCTTGCAATGAGATTTCCCTCGAGGATATGCTCAACCAGCCACTACCTCAGAAGCTTGATGAATTAACACATTGGCAGTATCTGCTTCGATGGAAGAAATAGAGTAGTATTTATACATTGATAAGTCTCCTTCACCATGAACCACTATCTCTTGCCTGTCACATTCGAATTTGACCATTTGATGCAACGTTGATGCAACTGCTTTAGCCCTATGAATCCATGGCCTTCCCAATAACATATTATATGAAGCATTAATGTTCAGTACTTGAAAATCCATAGCAAAATCCACAGGCCTAATTGTCAATATGAGTTCTATTTTACCAATGGCATCAGTTTTTGATCCATTGAAACCTTTGACACACACATTGTTAGGTCGGATTCTTTCCACATTAACATTCAACTTTTGTAAAGTTGACATAGGACAAATGTTAGCGCCTGATCCTCCATCAATTAACACTCGAGTGATGATGGAATGTTTGCATTTCACAGAAATGTACAGACCTTTTTAATGCTCCGTACCTTCTATAGGCAATTCATCGTCTGAAAAAGTAATTTTATTTGCTTCAATGATCCTTCCAACAACTTTTTCCAGCTGATTTACTCTAATCTCACTAGGAACACATGCTTCATTAAGAATCTTCATTACAGCCTTGTGGTGTTCCTCTGAATGTATCAATAAAGACAACAAAGAAATCTGTGCTGGTGTCTTCTTCAACTGTTCTATAACAGAATATTCTGGAAATTTCATTTTCTTTAAGAATTCTTTAGCTTCTTCATCAGTGACAGGCTTCTTGATTGTCATTCGTTCTTCACCACCTTGTTTATTATTTCTTAACTCTACTGGAGCATAACATCTTCCAGATTGAGTTAATCCCCCTACTTCATCTACATCTTCAATCACTTCTTTCCCCTTGTGCATCACCACAACGCGATCATAATTCCAAGGAACTGCCTTGGTATCAACCATAGGCAGCTGTGACACTAGTTTAATAACAATAGGAGCTATAGGATCTCCTTTTATGATTAAAAGAGGCTTATTGGATCTTCCGGGAATAATGAGTTTCGGCTTTATTTGACTTGACCCAATATTTTCTGAAATCTCTTTCCCCATCACCAAGGGATCATTCGATGATTCAGGTTCTATCACCACCTCCACTTCTACAGGCTTTTCTTTTGTTAAATCTACAGCATTTGCTGATTTTTCCGAATCAGTTTTAATTTTAATGATCGGCTTAAAGGGAATCATAACATCTTCACCACTGAGTATCACATCGAGTATGTTTGTTTCATTATGTTCTGGCAGCGGATTTTGATTGATATTTAGAGTGCCTGGACTTTCTACCATAATTTTTTGGGTATTAATCAACTCTTGAATGGCTCTTTTCAGATACCAACATTTCTCCGTGTCGTGCCCTGGGGCATCAGAATAGTATTCACATTTTCTAGAATAGTCCAAATTCGTCGGAGGAGGATTTGGGATCCTTTGCTCAATTGGGTTTAAAACATTCATTTTTCTTAGTCTATGAAATAAACTGGTGTAAGATATTCCAATAGGAGTGAAATTATCTTTTACCATGTTATCCCTTTTGAATTCTGCTCTAGACCAAAAATTAGACCTCGGAGGGCCTCTTTGAACTTGCGGGGCCATTGGATAATTTTGGATTGCTGGTGTACGCCACTGCAGGTAAGAAGGACCTCGAGCATATGGTTGTGTACTGTAAATAGGATATTGGGAAGATGGAACAAAATATAATGGATTCTGCGCGTATGGTTGACGTGCACCTCTCCAATTTTGTCGTGGACCTACCATGACAGTTGCTACATCCTCTTTTCTTTTCTTTCCCCCAAAATTTCCTGTACCACTTTGAATTGCCTGTGTTGTTGATTTTAAAGCGGCCTGGCTGATGATCTTTCCTGATTTGATTCCGTTTTCTACCATCTCTCCAACTTTGATAACTTCTGCAAATGTGCTTCCAATAGTAGAGAGCAAATGATGGAAATAATCAGGTTCTTGTGCTTGGAGAAAAATATCAATCATTTCAGATTCTTTTATTGATGGTCTAACTCTTGAAGCCTGCTCTCTCCATCTGACGGCATATTCTCGAAAACTTTCAGTCATCTTTTTTCTCATATTGGCAAGCGTAGTGCGATCTGGCACTATTTCAATGTTATACTGAAATTGTTGAACGAAATCTCGAGCCATGTCGTCCCACATGTGCCAACGGGAAATGTCTTGGTCAATGAACCATTCAGAAGCTATCCCTGTAAGGCTTTCTCCAAAGTACGCCATCAATAATTCTTCTTTTCCTCCTGCTCCCCTTAATTGATTGCAAAACTTTTTCAAATGAGCTACAGGATCGCCGTGTCCCTCATATTTGTCAAATTTTGGCATTTTGAACCCTATCGGCAAATGGACATCAGGAAACATACATAAATCCTTGTATGAAACACTTTTTGGTCCACCTACTCCTTGCATATTTCTCATACTTTGTTCCAGGCTTCTAACTTTTCTAGCCATCTCTTCCTGTTCCTCATTCTTAGCAATCTTTTCAATCACGATAGGAGTATCGCGTTGATAAACATGATAATGTGGATTTTGTGATTTGAAAGTCATTTCAGGAGGATATAACATATCATGGTTTGGTTTTCCCATATTCTTTGGTATTGTTGGTTGAATACCCGCAGTAGCTGGCGCTACAGAAGTAAAAAGTGGGTTATTTGTGATAGATGGATTTGGTGGGCGCACGATAGAAGTACCAGCAACTCCAGACATATTAGCAAATGGGCCAAATCCTGGTGGGTAAAATGGATCACTAGTTTGAGCTGGGTCAGAATTTGGATTATTTGAAGTTGAAAGTCTAGGGCTTGAAGAAGGCGAGGCTTGTCCATTCAACCAAGCCTAGTACATCTCCTCCATCTGTTGTTTTAATGCCTTTATTTCTTCCATTGATGTTACTTCCTGCGAAATCAACTGATTCTGCTCTTCTTCACTATCAGACCTTATATCTTCTCTGCGAGTCATTCTTCTTTTACCCTTGTATCTGGTGTTATACGGATGTGATGCCAGTTTAAACCACAAACCAACCACCAATTATTTTATCTTTCTGTGTTAAGTAGCAAACAGGTGAGTGTTATATATTTAACACATTATAATGCCACATTATATGTCATGTTTCTATATGCATTTCCCAACCTATCATGGAAGCTTTGTGTTTCATCCCGGCTTTTCTAGGCATGTTTTCAAAAGTTATGATCGAACCCTTTGGAGGGTTGCCTACGTATCATGTCAGGACATGAATCAGATCTTGCATAGTTCGGGAGGAATTTAACAAAATTGTTTTGTCTTTTTTTTTTTATTATTAAAGAAAATAAATAAAGTAAGTGAAGTAAAACATATGTAATATATATAGAAATAAACAGTCAACTTCATTACATTCTACGATAAAATAACTGACCCAACTCCTAAAATAAAACCTACTAACTGACATCTGAAAACTAAAAGACATAATATCTAAACAATAAATTTTTAAAACTGAAAATAAAAAACTATGACAAAGAAAAAAAACGATCCATTCAAGGAGATTTCGATTTAATATGTCCTCCCAAACTCAAATATATGTCCTCTAATGAAGTAGTGAGTCGCTGTGCGAAAGAAGGTACTTGTGCCAAAAAGTTCTCACAATCCAACTGCTATTAATCTAAACCCATTCTGGCAGTATCATGCGCTACACGGTGGACCTTCCCTCGAAGAGAACTGAAAGCCTGATCCCATTCCTAGGCCTTTCGATCTCGAAAATCAACCATCTCTCTTGTACGTTGTTCACGAGCAGAAACAACCTCCAACTGTTCTCGCAATATTCCTCTTTCACGAATCCACTGAGATCTCTCTTGATCAAATTCTTCTTGCATATTCTTTTCAACTTCTTGAAGTTGTTGTCGGCGAGATGCGGAAAGTTCTGCAACGTGTGAGCCCCTAGTGGTAGCAAACTTGATTTGTTCCCGAAGTGCAACCTCAATAGTTGCTGATTTAGCTTTCTCTTCAGAAAATTCCCTTTGTTGTTCGTCTATTTTTGCCCTGGCATGCTCTAATTCTTGTCTCAAAACTTGGTTGGCTTCATGATGTTCTCGCATGGCTCTTTCAATTCCTATCCTGATTGCAGCTTCCTGATCTATAGGTCCCTTAACCGATTTTTCTGGTTTGACTGAAGGACTCGACTGTTCTTCAAACCATTCTCGGTAATCTGGGTGCACTTCTCCTTTCCCACGCTCTATGACCATTGTTTCAATTCCCATAATATGGCGACTCTCCCAAATCTGCTGGGCCAAATCTTCTGGAAGTGAAATCTCTGGTCTGACCTCAAATACGAACTCAACCATGTCTTCCGTTATGGGAATTATTTGATGCCTGCCTAGCTGATGTAGAACTCTCAATGGAACATACGGTTGAACACCTCTAATACCCATTAATAACAAGAACGGACGAATGACAGAACTATATATGACTTGTCTCCAAGGGAACCAATGGAGATTCCAAGTGATTTTATCTGTTGTCAAAGAACGAAAAAGTTTAACCCAATCTCCCATTTTTTTTGGACATTTATATTTCTCCACCCTTTTCTCGTAATCGTTGATGCGATTAAATCGCTCGGGATTGAACCTTGTCAATGTAGGACGTTGATAAAGATGATCCACAATCCACATCTGTAACAAGATATTACATCCCTCGAAAAAACTTTTTCCTTTTTGACAAACAATCAGAGCACGGTAAATATTAGCTAGGATCATTGGTATCATGGTGTAATCTTTCTTAATCAGTATCTGTACCACTCCCGCTAAACGAATATTAATTTTTTCTTCTCTTATTGAAAAGACCATAGTGCCTAAAAAGTCTACCATGAATGCAGATCATCTGTGAATTTTCCAAGCCTCAAAACTTCCCTTATTACAAAGTTCTTTACCGTACTTTTGAAACCCTTCTTTCCTTCCATATCTATCGTACAAAAACTGCAAGGAAACCCAACCTTTTTTCATTGATTCTTCTTTTGTGTTCCTTATGTTCATGAGCTTGCAAAATTTGTTTATCGAAATGTCTTGGGGCTATAAGTTTCTTTCGATGCATATCACCATATCCAACATAGCCTACTATCTCTTCTAAAGTAGGTGTGAACTCAAAATCTGAAAAGCGAAATACATTATTCTTCGAGTCCCAAAAATTCAGTAATGCATCAATCATCTCCCTATTAGGGTTGATTCTCATGATACTCATAAAAAAACCCAAATACTTATGTATTTCGCCATAATCGAATGTATCCATTTCATTCCACCATAAGCAAAGTTGCAGAGGGGTACAATCTACAACCTGAAGTGGTACATTCCCATCTCTCTTTCTCTTTGGACGCTTTCCACGAACAGGGGGGGACATTTTATACCTATTGAAAGGGACATAAAATTAATAAATATCTAAACTTAGACAAAACTTAATTTATTAATTTTGAAAAGAATTTATAACTTAACTTGTAAAACCTAGTGCGACCATTAGTTAAACTTAGTTGCAAAGAACAATTTTATCAAAAATCGAAGCGAGAGAAACAAGATTGATAATTTTTTTTTTTTAAATTGACTCTATCAAAAACTTTACTATAACAGACTTCTAGACAATTTTATCTATATGTTTGAAGACAATATTCCCTAAGTACAAAAATAAAATAAAAGGACTCAGAAATAAAGAAAAATAGAATGACCGTTTTATGTATGAAGTTGTATAAAATTTTCAGTCTCACGACCCTAAAGGTTCAGGACTTGTTAAAATTATATATATATATATATATATATATATATTTGTAGAAACTTAGCCTCATGATCCCTAAAGATTCTGGGCTGTTGAAATATATTTTTATTTTATTATTATTATTATTATTATTTTATATATATATATATATATATTTTTTTTTTTAATCTTAGCCTCATGATCCCTAAAGATTCAGGGCTGTTAAAATATATATATATAAAAATTGGACTTGAAAATTAGAAAAATAATTATGAAAATAGTCATATTTTCAAAATATTTTCCAATAAATCTATGAACAATTTTTTTTTTTAAAAGATAAGGTCATATCCTGGAAAGGACTTCCTACGTATCTCACTAAGATGTGAGAATCAGACCTTCGTAGTTCATAAAGATTGTAAAAAATTGTGTTGCTGTATATCTAAAAAAAATTTCTTTATTTTAAAAATAAATTTTTTCTTTCAAAAATGATCAACTAAATTTGAGAATAAATTAATCTCTCGTATTTTAAAATTGCCTAAAGCCGGTCGACAAATAAATAGTCTTTCAAGCAAATGTCAAAGAGCACGTAGGATGCACATGTTGGTCTTTATAAATTAGGTTACCTGTTCTAGACAGACTCGACCCCTGTGCCGAGTCCCGCTAAGTCAAATGAATATGATGCAAATAAAACGGTACCTAATAGGGATAACCAGATTCTGAGTTGTCAGTTCTTCTAAGTTAAAACCTAATAGGGATAAGTGTCTAGACTGGCTTACTCGAGCGGACACTCGAGCCGGGGAGGGATAACTTGGTCGGTAGCAGGGCAACACCGCCTTCGTTGTCGATCCGAACCCCGCCTAACATGTGTGACTCTATCCTTCACCAGGTGCCTTGACACTCCGGCTATCTCAAAAGAAGGTGGGATGCATATGCTGCATTCCCTCTATCCTATTTCAGAGACTCAAAGGGGATACGCGAGAGAAGACAATTTATAATACAATTCAAACAATATCAAAGCAGTAAATGAGCGACAAGTAGCACATAAGACCAATAAATACATTATAAAATAATTAAAGCAAGTAAAGTCAATATCAAATCTCGAATTCTTATTTATTCCCCAGCAGAGTCGCCAGAGATGTCACACCCTTTTTTTCGCTTGAGAGCCGAGTCAAAGGGTTTTTCCAATTGAAATGTCGATATTGAATAGGGATTAAATTATTTATAGAGTCGCCACTTGGAATTGAGTTTTGGTGTTCCAAGTCACCTTTTTTTTTTTTGAATCCCTAATCAAAAGGAAATGACTCTTACTTGGTCTGCGAAAACAGAAAATGGGTAAGAAATTCTGTTGATCGAAGGGAAGGTGTGAGGCACCCCTCGAATCCCGTGGTTCTAGCACGGTCGCTTTTATTGACTTATCTTAACTTAAATTATTTTAATAAATTATGTTAAGGCCTAAATCGCTCCTTTTGTATATATCTAAAATCTCGTTTATTATTAAATAAATCAGTGACAAGTTGAAAATATTTGTCAAGTAAATTTTAGAAAAATATTTACTAAGGTGTATTTTTTACATCCTTGAATTATTTTTAAATATCTCAGGAAGATGAGTGCGCCGCATTCTTAATTGAGATGAATATTTTAATGTGTCTAAAAATTGTCTAACGCTAAAATATTGATTTATTCCTAAACATTATTTAATTAAAATGGCTAATTAATTTGACAACTAATTATTGAACCTTGTTAATAATAAATTAAAATAAAATAAAATAATACTATAATATAATACATATACAAAAATTAATTATTAAACAAGTAATATTAATTTTATATAATCTCCCAAATCTATATTCTCTATATCAATATCAACACAAAATATTTAAGATGGCGGCTGCCATCACCGGTGATGGGAACGTCGCACGGAGGGGAAAGAAAATGAGAGGCAGCGATGCTGGTATCCGACTGGGGTGGTGGTCGATGGGATCTGGATGAGAGATGTGTCGGCGGCGTGGGCTGACGGGAAAGGAGGGAAAAGAGTGACATGATTTTCGACTAGTGGCGACGACAGAAAAAGGAAAGGGAGCGGATGGCGTCGGCCGGATCTGGTGATGCCGAAGCATCTAGTGGTATCGCCGAATTTGGAAGTGGTTGTTGCCAGAGTTGGTGGGGATTTACGGGCTAAGATTTGGTCAGAGTTGGCCGACGCACCGTGGCCGGAGCATCGACTGCTGGCGGCGGCGACAGATCTGGTTTTGCTTTCTTCTCCGGCGGCCACGAGTTACGGCAGAAACCTGGTTAAATCAAGTTGATGCGCCGCTATCGGATCTGGTTGTTAGCCAACGTCGCGGATCCGGCGGGTCTGGTCGTGAGCCAGCATCGCGGTTGTTCCGCCGACGGAGTGGCGAGGGGAACGGGAAAGAACTGACGGTGTGGTTGTTGTCGACGTCGGTACCGGTTCGCCGGCTGTTTCGCCGGACGGTAAGCCGCGACCACTGGAGGCGACAGATCTGATCGGATCTCAGCCAACGTGCCGCGGTCGGAGCTGGTCAGGTTTTCAACTGTAGGGGGGTTGGGTTGGTTCGGCGAACGGAGATTTGGCGAGGACAGCCGACGGCGGCAGACGCGCCAACGTCGATAGGACGGCGGCACCACTGTTTCTATCTCTTTTTTTTTTTACTAGTTTTTCCATGTTTGTTGTATTGTGCATGTTATATAATGTGTAAAAATTGATGAATTACATATAAGTGTACAGTGTGTAAAACACGGATTCTGTGAATACATATACGTCCTGTGAATATTATCATCTGTATGAACAATATTCTATACTTGTTTTTGTTATATGCAGATGAAAAATGAGACATGATATTAATTTTTTACTATTGACAACATGCATAAAATACAAACATGATTACAAATTCCTATAATGTTAATTCATAAATCATCAAAACAATCATATTATCATCCAATCTATAATGAAAGTTATAAAATAGAATACAGAATTATAAATAAAACCTGTGATAAAATGAAACAGAAACTTTGAATATCGTCCTGTAAACTTGATCGTTGTTCAAATTCAACTTCACCCTCTTTTGTTTGCTATTTTTTTTACTAATTTTCTCAGTTTTTTTTTTATCTGGTTTCACTATCCTTCTCCTTCTGTCTTCTTGTCCATGTCTTTGTTGTGTGGTTAATATATATATGGAGTGTTATTTTGTGCATGTGTGAGTGTGTGTGGGAGTTTTGAGAATAATGAGGAAGTGGGGAGGAGTTATGTGTGTGTGCATGGGGAAGTTGAGGAAAGTATGGGGAATGTCGGGGGGGGGGGGGGGGTTAGGGTAGGTTTTTCTTTTTAGGATAAGATTCCCTTTTTTTTTTTTTTTTTTTTTTTATAAAAATAACAAAAAATAATAAATAAATAAGATAATAGTAAAAAATAAAATAATAATAATAATAATAATATAATAATAATAATAATTAATTAATTTTTATATTTCAAAAAAAATACAATAAAAGTCTAAAAATAATCAAAAATAAATTATATAATTAAGATAGTACAAAAACTACTAACTTATTTATTTAAAAAGAAATATATATATATATATATATATATTTTAATATTTTTGTATTATTTTTTTTAAACAATGGGAATAAAATAAAATAACATCCTAAAATTAACTTCATTTAACTATTTTTATAAATTAAAAATAAAATGATAATCAAAATAATATATGATTAAATATAAATATAAATATTTAATATCGATAAACAAGTTAAAATTTAGGGAGGATCAAAAATCACGTGTCTACAGCCATTACAACAGATACCAATTAAACAACCGTTCGTCCTCGAACGGCAAAGAAACGACAAGACAAGAAGGGACAACAAGGAATTACCTAAATCAGCAAAAAGATATGGATACTTGTTACACATGTCTGCTTTGGTCTCCTAAGTGGCATCCTATTATTCTAATGGACCTTCACAAATGCAATCTCCTCAGTCCTTAACTTACGGATAACTAAATACCTAGCCAAGCCTATGCACACCCCCACCACCCCAGACTCGGAAGGTTCAATCAGTATACAACAATACGAGGCATATTCTTCACCCATATATATGCAACCGTCTTATACGGGATGATAAATCTAGGTGCATACTGGTGATAGGCCGTGCGCATGCAGGAATGAATGCAAAGTACAGAATCTATATCGTAACTCATTATAACTGTATTCATCAGGACCATCATCATCATAATCAACCTCCAGCCTTGTCGGATATCAACACATCATCAATAGTATCCTCTGTCCTTGTTGGGTATCAATATCATCACAATAGTATCCTTCGTCTTACCGGAATCATAATAGTGTTCTCCGGCCTTGCCGGATTTAAACATATTATCATAATAGTCCCTACCGGATAACATACACTAAAATACTCATAAAAAGAGTCATATAACCATAGAATATCTATCTAGTCAATACGTCCCAACTACTTGTTATTAGCTAACCAACACATATTATAATCGAATCACCAGTTCGCTAGTCATCACATAACCTCTAGTTATTAGCCTAAACATTATTCTTCACATAATCTTTATTCACGGGATAGCAACTGACCACTATTTATTTAATAGCCAATAGGTAACATCTTGTCAAGGTTCATCACTAGACCAAAACCGTCATTTATCCACCATTCATTATTATTAACTGATCATCCTATATCCGTTAATCATTACTAGACAACACATTACTACTTGTCACCTAATCATCTTTTATTAACTAACACCATTCATTAACGGTTTGAATAGTTGGGTACTTCAAACTAGTTAAAAGATTATTAACTGACACCATTCATTAACGGTTTGAATAGATAATAAGAGATGTTGGTAATAAGAGGTGACTAGTTAATAAATTTGAATAGTTGCTAAATGGTTAACTAATAAATAGTTAAGCAAGGATTAGTTCATCTTCTAGATGTCAAGTAAGACTTACTTAAGCCTAAGATAACAACTTTAACTAGAAACAAGGGTACTCAAGTCAACTCTACCCAACTTACAGTTTCAAGGCTACTGCCCTATCCTAAAAAGGCAAAATATACAAATCATGCTTCAAATGCTAAAACCACATCCCAAACATAGGTTTACATTATAACCACGCTACAACTAATCTAAACTAGAGAGGGAAAGCAATAGGATTCAGAAAGAGTTATAAACATGCCATTTTATGGGTTCCTAGCCCGCATCTAAACTCCAAACATCAACAATTGAGGCCAAGTCATCCTACTCATCATCAAGCCTAACATCCATATCTACACGCAACATATACCACACATCATCTATGAAGAAAAGTAGACAGAAGCCTACCAGAACCCACACTTAGAAAACTTTGCCTCAAACTTTTTCTCTTCTAACAAACCTAGAATAATCCTTAAATGATTCTCATGTTCTTTTTTTTTACTCTTAGAATAAACCAGAATATCATCAATAAAGACAATCATGAAAGAATTCAAGTAGGGTTTAAATATCTCATTCATCAAACTCATAAAAATAGTTGGGGCATTAGTCAGCCAAATAAGATCACAGGAAACTCATAGTGCCAATATCGGGTTCAAAAAGCAGTCTTTGGAATATCGTCAGGCCAAATCTTAAGATGATGATACCTAGAGCTCAAATCAATCTTAGAAAATACGGATGCACCCTACAACTGGTCGAATAAATCATCATTACAGGGCAAAGGATACTTATTATGAAATGTAACTTGTTAAACTGCCCATAGTCTATACATATATAAAGACTACCATTCTTCTTCTTCATAAACAAGACAGGAACACCCCATGAAGAGGCAGTCGGATAGATAAAACCTTTACTCAACAAATCCTTCAACTAAGCTTTTAGCTCACTTAACTTAGTGGATCCATCCTACAGGAATGAGTATCTGGCTCTAGATCAATACAGAAATCAATGTCATAGCTTGGTGGCATACCAGGCAAACCCTCGGGAAAAACCTCTTTGAACTCACACACCACAGAAACTGACTCCATAGATGGGACCTCTACAGAAGTGTCCCAAAGATGTGATAGGAAAGCTAAATAACCTCTCCCAATTAACCTCCTTGCACGCAGAAAGAAAATAAGTTTCATTAGAGTAGGACTATAACCACCCTCCCACTCAAGTCTATTCATTCCCGGCATAGCCACAATCACTGCCTTAGCATGACAGTATAATATATTATGATACAAAGACAACCAACTCATACACAAAATTATATCAATATCTACTATGTCTAGAATTACTAAATCTGCCCAAGTTTGATACCACATAAACATAACAGAATAGGAACGATAAACCCTATCAATAATAATAGAATCACCCACAGGAGTAGACACGTGAATTGGAAAGTTAAGTAAATCACACACCATGTCTAAACCCACAACAAAATTGATAGACACATATGAGAAAGAAGAACCAAGATCAAATAATACAGTTGCCATCTGATCACAGATAAGAATAGTACCTGTAATGACAATGTTTGATACCTCTGCCTCGGGACTACCTGGAAAAATATAGTTATGGGCCCTACCACTAATTTGAGCATTATTTTTATCAAGTTGAGAATTACCTCGATAAGGTTGATTACTACCCCTACCTACTTGATGACCACCATAATCACCCTGTGAACGAATTCTACCATTACCACCACCTCTCCTACCTGCTAGAACTGGAGATCAAAAAGCTTGTTATGGGACAAACTAACCATAATTTCTCAAAATAGGAGAAAACCTCCTAATGTAACTCACTCCACGCACCCATAACATACTTAGACCACTATAATAAGAACCACTAAAACTACCTCCTCTACAGGTATTCTTTTGAAATTGGAAGGTAACCAGTTCTACACCATACCTCTCAACCATACCCATCTTCGAGAATAAGAATGAAAGAAGTCAGATACCAATTAAAATCGCTAGATATCAATTGAAATCAAGTAATAGTATGGAAGAAAGAAGGATTTAAATTTTCCTAGTGTCTTATAGCCTCTCGAAGAAAAGTACAGACATCTCCCCACCATGCCACAACACTCTACTAGACATGTTTTTGTATGACCAGATCGATGAACTAAGGGCTTTGATACCAACTTTGTCATGACCCAACTGGCCATAAGTCGCACCCAAATAAGTCTTCCTGTGTGAGAACTATCTAAATCAAACCATTACCTATTCACTTAATTAATATTAAGATGATATTATTATAAAATCAATACAATAACAATAATCCAAGACTAATCCTTAGTAATGCAGAAGTGAAACAAACTACTTACTAAAATCTCCAAGACCTAAAAGTCATCGTACAAGAACTGCTAACAAAGATCTAAAGAGATATCCAAATATAAAGTAAATAAAGAATGTTTCATTGCCCGAAAGATGGACAAGAACCAATAAGATAACCTATGGCAGACTGGAGATGGAGTGCTTACCCTTAGATTAAGATCTGCTATCAAACTCTAGAGGTGAGGCTGTGTCTGAGCCTCTGGAAAACTTTCTGCACTCAACAAAAGAAGAGTATAGGGTACTATCAGTACAAACCACTATGTACTGTTAGGTATCATAGGCCAACTCAACTTAATAACATGCACACAACATAAATCAAATAACACGTAGATAGACATCATCACACAACAAATACTTAATGAATCAACAATACAACAATGATAGGTCAAACAGTGCTCACAACAAGCCACATAACCATCAAGAGTATCAACTATACTATAAACATCCACAAAATCAACATAAATATGTACACACATTCTATGGGACTTATTTATTCCCAAATAGTCATAACCTGTAGGGAATAATCTATGTTCATGTACCGTATGGATGTGGTAACCGATCCAACATATATATATTCGTACTGGCGTGGTACCCGATCCAACATAAATATATTTGTACCGGCGTGGTACCCGATCCAACATAAATATATCCGTATCGGCGAGGTACCCGATCCAACATAAATATATCCATACTGGTGTGGTACCCGATCCAACATATATATATATCCGTACCGGCATGGTACCCAATCTAACATAAATATATCCGTACTGGCGTGGTACCCAATCTAACATATACATATTTGTACCGGCATGGTACCCGATCCAATATAAATATATCCATACCGGGGTGGTACCTGATCTAACATATATCCGTACCAGTGTGGTTAGGGCTGGGCATAAAATACCGAAAACCAAATTACCGAACCGAATCAAAAAATTTGGTAATTGGTATTCGGTAATTTGGTATTTGGTATGTTATTTGGGAGTAAAATTTTAACATATCGGTATTTAGGATTGAGTTTGGTTCAAGATATTAATACCGTTTGGTATTTGGTATTTACCGAATATCGAATTATATATATATATATATATGTCTAACCAACCCAATAGACAATAGTATTAGTCGTTTCAAAAAATCTCTTGAAACTTGGTAATATATTCGTAAAAAGAAACAAAAAGAATACTAAATAAGGTTTCTATTAAATATACTCTTTGAAGTTTAAACGTACATTTGCACTTCTCCAACTTTAATATGGTAAAACCAAATATCGTACCGAACCAAAGTTTAATTTACCGATTACCGAATTACCGAACCGATGTTCATAAGTATGGTATATGATGTCTATGTTCAAATACTGATTACCAAATTACCGAACCCGAACTTTAAGAATACCGAACCGAATACCAAATGCCCACCCCTAAGCGTAGTACCCGATCCAACATAAATATATCTGTACCAGTGTAGTACCCAATCCAACATAAATATATCCATACCAGCGTGGTACCCGATCCAATATATATATATCCATACCGGCGTTGTATCCGATCCAACATATACAAGTATTATCAATATCAAATTTACACAGCCTCACAACATACAACATAATTTACCGAGTTTACAAGTACACTTAAAGTCATTAGACAATTCCATCAAGTAAATTTTCAATAATTATTTATACATGTATCAACAATCCAAACATCAACAATTTCAAGCATATTCGATACCAATCAACAAGTATCTAATTTAGGAGCATACATATAGTTAAGTCGAGTCTAAACTCCAATTAAACTGTAACCTACCTCAATCGAAGAATCCAAATGCATGCAAGCTAATTTGCAAGGACCTTGCCTTCTGTAAAATTTATGAATATTTCAAATCTGTTCAAGTATATAATCTCCATAAGAGTATGAATTCAATGACACCCATTTATAAAATTTTACTCTAAAAATTCTAGACCCAAGCCTAAATTTTTTAATTTCCAAATATGAAGGAATTATAAAAAAAAGAATTATAAATAAGTATGCAACGCTAAGCTGTATCCGTCGTCTTTAAAATAACATGAAGTAGACAACTATTGTTAATGTCAATTCATGGGCTCATCATAGTCTAATCATTTTTTTTGTCCACTAAGTAAAAGTAAAATGGACAATTTGGATGCATTGTTTAGTGCCTCTTCACTGGTCACTGCCAGTGGCTTTAAATATAAATAATAACAACAATTAACCGATTAGTTTCACTACACCACCACTCGTCTTTCTCCCTTTTTTCTTAAAAATTTATGCTTAGATGTACAATTTCTTATACTACCTATTAATGGAATCTAAGGTTCCATCCACAACATTTTTCTATATGTAAATTCAACACATTCATATTACAGTACAAAATTTAACATTACCTAAACTATACTGTGTGGAAGCAATGGGAAACCTCAAGATACCCCTCTTCTCCTGACCTTATATTTTTATTGTTATTGTATTTTGTAAACCTTATCCACTTAAAATCATTCTTATATTGTCCACATAATTAAGTAAATTGTGGGTTTGACCCATTAAGTTATTTATTTAAAATACCTAAAACTTTTAATATATACTCAAAATTTATTTGGAACCCCATAGAAATAAATTCAATTGTAAATTGACTAGAAAGTACATTTTGGGCCCATTGAAAATACTATGAAACTAATTTGAAGCCGTCTCGATCAAAGGTTGACTATTATCGGGTTTAACTTTTTCAAACTCAATAACCCTGTTAATGACTTAAATTACTTTCAAATACCCAAAAATATAAATACTACTCGCCACTGTAAGTCATAAATCATGTATACAAACTACGGAGAGCGCTAAAATAAGAAAGATGAGAAAATTTCACAAATGACCGGGAGGGTCGTTACAAAAAGAGGACATGCGCCCTAACTGCTTTGGAGGTGCACCCAACCTACTTTAGATTTCCTAGAGTAGGTTAAAGTAGTTTATTATGCCCTTAAGATGCGCTTGAGATGCGCCCCACATGCTTCAGAAGTATTTTAGTGGATGCTAAGTAGGCTACCATGCTTTTTTTCTTTTCAAATGGGTCACTGTTAGGCCCATAAGATGTAATAATTTAAACAAGAATATAAATAGAACCTTTCTTTCATTTAGTAGGTAGATTTTGATGATTATGAATGTTTAGTCCTTTGAGAGTGAGTGGTAAGCTTGGATTATCTTGTGTTGAAACTTTATTTAGAAATATGGGTTGCTTAGAAATCAATTCCCTTGAGGTCTACATAAGATTTAGGATCTTTGTTTGGCTTAATTGATTGAAGATTAAGGGTTTAATATACCCTTTGTTTACTTTCAATTTCTTTCACTGTGTCTATCTATTACATGCTTTTCATCAATCATTATCTTTCATTTTTGTATCGTAGCTAGTTTTTTGATTCCATAGTTTGTTTGTTATCATTTGATATTAGAGCCGAGCTTGATTTCATTCCCACAAAGTTAATCTTGGGTTTGTTATCATGAGAAAATCAATAAACCAAAAAAACACTATTCATATTTTTGGTTTTAGGTCAAATTTTGATGTTTTGATTTATGTGTTTTATTGTGTTTTTAGTGTTAGCTTTGTGTTCTCTAATACTATACAAGTCTAGAATTAAATTTAAGCTAAATTGAAGCCATATTGATTGATCTACAATTATTGAAAGCTCGAGTTGAAGAAACTTAAAGTGGGCTGAAAAATTTGGAAAAATTGGTGAAGTATTTGAGCTAAATGATGTTTGGAATGAGTTTAGAAGGTTGAAATGTGCCTAGATTCAAAATATCAACTCATTCCAAACTAAGGAGAATAAGTTGGAAAAGTTTGTGTTCTTGGAGAGATTGTTATCTTCAAGAAGAATTTTCAGATAAATTGGCTGTTTGGTCCAAAAAGAAGGAAGAATAAAAGTGAAAAAGTATTTTTACTTGAGCATCTACAAATATTCCAAAGATATTCCAAAAAAAATGTACACAAGGGGGCCACTAGAGAGGCATTTCAGTCATTCCAAAGGAGGGAAGGCAGGCCACTTGCGCGTAAGGTGCACTGCAGCTACACATAAGTTGTGGCCACACCTCAAACCAGTAGCCAATGCCATCACCTGCTCCCAAGGTGAACTGGACATGTGCTACACCTGCTAGATCAGGCTAGCCAATGCAGATCAACCATTTCCCAACGCAGATCAAGTTTCTCAACACAAATTCGAGTTTCCAAATGCATTTAAACACTTTAATTACTCCTTTGCTCAGGTTTGATTCATCAAAGTTTCATTTCTTAATTACTAAACTCATATTTGATTCTTAAACTTCTCAACAACTATTAACTCATCTACTAGGTTGGTAGATTAGTTCTTGAATCCAAATTCTTTCATCATCCTACTTAGTTTTCAAGCTTCTCTAGATTTTAATTTGTTGTAGCTTCTTGACTCAAGTCCGTACATATTTTATTTGAATCTTTCAAACAAGAATCCATTCCAACCTCAAGTGACAATTGGTACTAAGAAATCTCATTAGAGTATAAATAATTTATCAATGCTTGTGATGCTAATTGAGAGATGAAACAAATGAGTGAACTTCTAGAGCTTATGAGGTTGATTTCTTAACTTTAACTTGTTTATTATTTTTTTGTTTAGTGTTTATTTTATTAGGTACAATGGATCCAGAAGGCAAAACATCACAAACCATGGATAATAACACCACAAATGCTATTTTGGATTCCATCATAAAGAAGCTTAATGATATGAATGGTCGATTGGTATCTCTTGAAGGAAAATAGAGGGCATGGAAATCTCTCTCTCAAGGAGGTTAGATACTTTGGAAGTCCATCTATATTCAACTCACTCAACATCTCAAACTATCATTCTTCCTCTAGTGGGCATGCTCCCAATACCTCCACTACTGTAACCTTGGAGACACCCCACCAAATACTCAATCAACCGAGGCAAGTACATGAACCCACCCTCTAAGCCACTACTTATCCAAACAACCAAAATACCATTCATCCATTTCAACCCCAAATCAATCAAGTAAACCAAGATTCTCCACAAATTCAACCCATTAACCAAAACCAATCATCTCAAATCCTGGCTAACCATAATCAACCAATCTAAATTGATGATATTGGAGGTAAGAAACTTAATGAAGGAAATGAAAAATTGGATGAAGTGGCTCTCTTTGCAGAATTTGTACAGAATAGACAAGGAGTTCAAGGGGGAAGACATAGAGAATGCGGAGAAAGATTGGTCTGGTTCGACATGGAAGAGGAAACTTGGGAAATCGCCTTAAGTTTATGAAGAACATCAATGTAGTCAAGGAGGAAATATAGGTTGAGACACAGGTCTTAAATCCATCAATATCAATCTTCCTACCTTCAAAGGAACTAGTGATCCATAAATCTACCTTGATTAGGAAGTACAATGCTATAGGATATTCTAACTTAATGATTTAATCAGTCACAAGAAATTTGCTCATGTAATTGCTTAATTTGAAGGGTATACTTATACTTAGTGGGAGACTAAGAGAGTACAATGAGAAAGAAATAGTAATCTCAACCTTCTGGATTATGATGAATTGAGGGCACTTATGAGAGAGAGCTATGTGATGGATGGTTCAATAAGAGCAACTAACCAAGCCTTAAAATTTGAGGCAAGGAGGTAGAGGTGTGAAAAACTATCATGAGGAGTTCGAAAACTTGATTCTTCATCTTGAGATTGTCAATCGACCAAATCATTGTATGGCTTAATTCAAAGGTGGGTTAGACTATGATATTGATTCTCGCCTAGTTTTCCACAAGTTTGAATGAATAGATGACCTTGTTTAAGCGATCATTGAGGTTGAAGGGAACAACAATAAAAAGAAGTCCTTCAATAAAGGCTACAATTCCTTTACTTCATCCGGATAGAACAAGAACAAAGATTTTAACAAGTCGTTATAGAAGAAGCCCATTGAGAAGGCAATCCTAAGGTATCCACCAAGGAATGAAGGTAATAAATCTTCTAACACCAAACCTAGAGGTATTATTTGCTTTAAATGTCAAGGTTGGGGTCATAAGAAAAGTGAATGCCCTGATCAAAGGAACATTATCATAACCCGAGCCAGGGGCTGGCCGTAACAAGCATCCCAAGTACGTCATTGACCGGAGACCGCCGTTTTTGCCTAGTTACACGATACAAAATACAATAACAATGGTTGAATTTCAAACATATAACAAGATAGAATAATTAAAACTCAAGAATTCTAAGATACATCAATGACCAATACCCAGTCCACAATAATTCGCAAACCCTCTATGATAAAATCAAATCAAACCAATGTCGGTATATGCTCCCGACGATAGCCAAAATAAGTCTAAAGAAAGTCTATGATAAAATATAAACCAAGAAGTAACGGTTTTCTGAAAGAAGAAGGCTCACCACTTCAAGTTAACTGCTGAGAATCCAAAAATCCTATCACTATACAAAAAAATAGAAGTGTCTTCGTATCCTGCATCACAAGGGGATACTATATCCAGAGATGGTTAGTGGGTTAAGTGCTAACATGTTACTCAATGGAGGGATAAAATAATTTCATGATCAACAGTTTAAAATCATCTAAATCAATACACATAATCATATGCATATACATATACATAAATATAACATGTCGGGGTAAAGAACAAGGCTTAGCATGAACTTTAAAACATTATCTTGAACTGTGTAGCTCAACCATCATAAAAATACACCTACGAGCTATACAGGCTCAACTCTCCCCATTGAAAGGGCTCTAGTATGTGTAGCCGCATGAACCAGAGAAATACTCATATGTACATATGTACCATGGGGGACTCAAACCTCCCAATCATAAATCAAGGATGACTTAATCACCCAGCCATTTAACATGGGGGACTTAAACTACCTAGTCATTTAATAAGGGGGACTCAAACCACTTAGTCATTTTGATCCCCACGCCGGTAAATATAGTTTCCAGTATTGGTCTCTCGGTACCTCAACTTTCACGACCCAACTACATAACCCTCTTTTAATCTCAATTAAAATACTTTTCACACATTCCCACTCATTGAACCAATTCATTCATTAAGCACCCCATTGTTATCATCATACCAACTTTACTTACAAGCTAAATTATCATGCAATATCAATTATCCATCACATGGTAGAGTTCACAACCCCTTTGGTTTAATTATTCATTCACATGGGAAATTCATAATTCCTAAGGTTCAATTAAAAAATCAATCTGTGGTTAATTAGCCTTTTATGCATGCAATAGATCAACTAAGCAAGTCAAATTACGTGACAAAACCATATCTCAATATCAGTTTCACAAATAGATTGAGGTAACATAATTTCCAAAACCATATATCAAGCCAAAATCATCAAATTGGGGAAATCATGACCCCTTAGTTTATTCACCATGCCCAAGAAAACCACAAGTTCAAAATCATTAATAAAGCATAAATAATGTATAACAAATCATGGAAAAACAATTTAAGAAACATCCATTCAAAAAACCCCAATCCATATCAAACCCATGATAAACCACATAAATAATCATATAATTTTATACTTTAAGTAAAACAAGTTTAAGGGTAGAGTAACATGCCTTAATCACCAAGAAATTTGAAGAAGGAATTACCCTTGGAAGCTCTAATTGCTAACCTTGACAAACCCTAAGTATTTTTTCTTGACTTTGAGAGAGCCTTGAGAGTTGTTTTAATTATGTTATGGATTATAATGGGGTCCCCATTAGGGTTTTTGTCATGACCCAAGACTAGCCCTAGTCATGACGCAGTGTCTAGAACCGCAGTGATCCTAAGCTAACCCATGAACTGGCTTGATACTTAAGCATATGCTTTAATATATATATATATATATATATATATATATATATATATATATATATAAATGATAATAACTGAGCAAAAACATAATCAACATAAGATAATTTAACACCTTTAAAATTTTAGATATTTTATTTTTGGCCTTTCTGTGCTTGAAATATTGATTTTGACTCAAATTATATTCGGAGATGTTAAAAGGGTAACCCAGAAGAGTTTTGGAATTTTTGGATGAGGTTCAGGGTAGTTTCAGGTCATTAAGGCAGTAAGCCTCTGCAATAGCCCCATGTCACAGAGGATAATCTCCGCAATACGATCCGTGTAATGGAGGTTAGCCTCTGCGATAGGGTCCGGTGTCACGGAGCATGGACCTCTGCGATAAGGTCTGTGCCATGGACCTATGTTATTTTACAGTTATTTTGTTTAATTAAAAAGAAAAGAAGGGTAGTGAGGTCCTTTCACCTACAAATGATTTTTAATCACTATAGGGAGCTATTTCTATCAGTTTTCAATATACAAAAGTGATTCTTATTACTCTTAACCATCCTCTCTTAAATTTCCCTCTCCAATTCAAGACTAGGTTTAAGAAAATAATTATCTAGTATCCTAAGGGTGTGGTTTTATTCAAATTTCATGTAAATTAAGGCATAAATCTCTTTTCCTATACTTATACTTTTCTTAATGGCATGAATTGATTATAAATGCGTTTCTTTGGTGTGGATCTTGAATAATTGGTCATTAAATTGATTTTCCATGATTTACCATGCAATATTCATATCTTATTATAGATTTTGAACAATGTGGGGTGCATGGAAATGATGAATAAACTGAGGGTTCATGTGTAAGGCCCAATTTGATGATGTTCTCTTGATATATGGTTTGAAAATAATGTGCCCTCAACCTATTTGTGAAATTGTTAATGAATATAATTTTGTCACATAGTTCAAATTTCTCACTTATACTAATGCATTAGCATAAAAATATTAACAGAGTATAAATGCTTTCTTTGAAAGGATATAGTGGCCATGGATTGATTTTGAATTAAAACCTTAGGGTTTGGTTGGTTAAATGGAATTGAGTCTAAAATGGTAAATTACTTGAAGGCTATTTAAGCCGATGGGTTAGAGTCCCAGTTGGCTAAATAATTGATATGGCATAATGATATTAGCTTGCAAGTAAAGCAGGTATGACAATACCAACGGGTAGCCTTGATGAATAATTAGTTTAGGAAATGGTAATGTCTTTTAAATATTTTAATTAGGCTTAAAAGAGGGTTGTGTAGCTAACCGTTGAAGGTAGAAGTCCTGGAGGGACAGTACTGGAAATCGCGCTAGCATGTATAGGGGTCGTATGGCTTGGGGTAGTCTCCTTTTATACTTTTGACCAGGTGGTTTGAGTCCACCTTTTTTCACGATTGGAGGTTTAAATCCACAATCTTACATTATATGACCGGGTGCTTAATTCACCTTAGTATATGATTGGGAAGTTTGAGTCCCCCATGCATATATATGAGATTATTCTATGGCTTGTGCAGCTAAATGCACTGGCACCCGACCAAAGGGTGAGAGCCATATAGCCCGTGGGTACTATTATATGTTGGTTAAGCTACATAATCCAAGTTAATATTTTTAACATCCATGTTAAGCCTTGTTCCCTACCCCGACATGTGTTATGTGTATATATATATATATGTATTTGCATTTGATATTGTGTATGAGTTTTGACTGGTTTTGAATCACTACGCATGGAATTATTTGTTCCCTTATCCACAAAGTACATGCTAGTTCTCCAACCGCTACCATCTTCAGACATTGTATCCCCACAAGATGCAATAACTGGCCATACTCTTACTCCTCCGACACAGTGACTAGGTGATCATGGGATAACTCATGAGTTAGACTAAAGTGGTGAGCTTCCCTACTTTAAAAGGCCCATTTCATTATATGGATTTCCTTATGTTTTTTTGGATTAGTTTTTGGCTTCGGTTGGGGGCATGTCCCGATCAATCTATCTTTGGTTTTGTTAGAGGCTTTGATGGATAGTATTGTTTGTCAAACTCATAGACTTCTGTGAGTCAGATTGTATTTATCTATCTCATTTTATGTTTGGATTTCCATTGTTATATAGTATTGTGAATCAGTTGACTAGGTTAAGGGGGTGGTCTTTGGACCTTGGTGGACTTGAGATACCCATCACGTTCAGACCCTGTTTTGGGTTATGATAAATTTGGTATTAGAGCCTAGGTTTTGATGTCATGAGGTGTCCACAAAGACTTATCGAGTAGAGTCTCTTTTAGGGGTGTGTAGTGCGCCACACTTTTAAGAGAGAGGCTATGAGGCATTTAGGAATGTTTCCCTTGCTTATTGGCTTATTTTTGGGATATAGAGTCTAAGGTCTTAAATCTATTTGTTTCTCATTTATTCTCCTTTCAGATCATGCCTCCCAAATGATCAGAAGCTCATGGAAACTTATTTGTCCCTCCTGAGGACAATGTGGTGTATCCCATCCAACTTATGGGGTACAGGCTTGGTCTAGGGTCGCTGCTTCAAACTGTCCCTATGGAGTACAACCTGTCTCCACTGATCCTTCTCCAGCTTGTGGCATTCATACTCAGCCACCTCTGTGAAATATTACTAATGCTGAGTTTTGCTAAGCCATTCATCTATTGAATCAGTTGGTGATATCTCAGTCAGGTCAGACTAGTTTTACTGTTATTACTGGGAGTTTATCTGAGGATACTAGAGTTGACTAGTTTGTAATACTGAGCCCTCCAACTTTCACTAGTACTAAGGTTGAGGAGTATCCTCAAAGTTTTATAGATGATATAGAAAATAACTAATAGGTTATGCATGCTAGTGAAGAGGGGGGTGTGGAATTTGCTGCTTATCAGTTAAAGGATGTAGCGTACCAATGGTATGAGGAGTGGGAGAGACTTAGGGGTGATGATGTTGAATCCTCTTTATGGGATAATTTCTCTAGTACCATTTTGGATTGCTTCTTACCTCAGAAGTTGAGGAAGGCGAAAGCTAAGGAATTTGTGAATTTGAATCTTGGCAGGATAACAGTAAAAGAGTATGCCTTGAATTTTAATTAGCTGTTGTGATATACTCCTTAGCTAGTGTCTAGCATAAGGGATAAAATGAGGAAATTTTCTTCTAGTTGGTCACATGAGTTGATTTTAAATATGAACATCTCTCGACTGGTAGTGTATATGCAACAAGTTGAGGAGGAAAAGAAAAGGTAAACAGACATGGGGAAGAGCCAGAGTAAGAAATTTTAAATATTCAAATCAGGATGGAGGCCAGTAGCAGAGTGGTAGAGATGTGGTAAATGATCTAAGAAGAGGTGGGGCAACTCGGGTCCATATTCAACAGCTATTACTCCTTCTCCAAAGCCATTTGGGGATCATCATTTTCAGAGTAGTGATGATTATAGGGTACAGGGTGCCCAATCTCAGGCCATGGGGTCCAGTCAGCTTTATCATATCCTCCTTGTAAATTTTATGGTCAGTTGCATCATGGTTTTTGTGATTAGGGGAAGTATAGATGTTTTGGTTGTGGTCAGATTGGTCATATACAGTGGGACTTTCCTTCAAACGTTCCTTTTAGGTCCAACAAGGTTCCTATTGCTACTTCATCAAATTCTACATCAAAGGATGCTATTTCTGGCTTCGACATTGGTCATAATCACCACTATGATGTTACTACTCATAGGAATCTGAGGCATCCCTTGATATCATCACTGGTATGTTAAAACTCTTTTTTGTGGTGTGAACTGTTGACTTGACCCAGGTTACACTCTTTTTTATGTGACCCTATCTGTGACTGTGCATTTTGGTTTCAATCCCAAGTATATTTTGGACCCCTTTTCTATTTATACATCAGTAGGTGACACGGTGTTTACTAGAAGGGTCTATAGGGATTGTGTGGTATTTTTTGGTGGTAGTAAAACCTTGGCTGATCTGTTTGAATTAGACATGCTAGATTTTGATGGTATCTTGGGGATGGACTGGTTGCACTTGTGCTATTCCTCTTTAGACTGTCCGACCCATAAGGTCTTCTTTAAATTCCCCAATGAGCCATTTATTCTGTGGGAATGGAGTTTACTAGTGCCTAAGGGAAGGTTCATATCATATCTTAGAGCCTAAAAATTTAATTCCAAGGGGTATCTTTATCAATTGGTCAGAGTTAAAAATTCTAACTCGGAGGGTCCTTTACAATTTATTCTCGTGGTTAGTCATTTTCCTATTTACCCTTATGATCTCCCTGGTGTTTCTCCCAATAAGGAAATTGATTTTGGGATTGATCTTATTTCGGACACTTGTCCTATCTCTATCCCTCCTTATAGAATTGCTCCAGCTGGGTTGAAGAAGCTTAAGAAGCAGTTGAAGGATCTTCTTGAGAAGGGTTTTATCCACCCCAGTGTGCCTCCGTGGGGTGCTCCTGTTCTCTTCGTGCATTACAAGGATGGTTCTCATGTGATGTGTATTGATTACCGTCAGTTGAACAAGGTAACTGTGAAGAATAAGTACCCTTTTCCTAGGATTGATAATCTGTTTGGCCAAATTCAGGGTGCTAAGTATTTATCTAAAATTGACCTTTGTTCGGGATATCATCATCTAAATATTAGGGAGGAAGATATGCACGGCCTGACCGGAGGACTTATCGTAATAGGCATCCCAAGTCCAACCAGGATCGGGGACCACCCTCTATTACCCAACCCTACCACCATCAACATACCTTGAGTAAGCTAAATACCGAAAAAATAGAAAGATAACATAAGTGGATAAGGACTGACTTTGGGATAGGTCTATTCCTAGACCGACCCTACCTAGTCATCCCATCCACCAAACCATACCAACCAAACTACCAAGACAAACCAATACCAAAACAAGGTCCATAAACCAGGCCAAAACCAAATGAGATCCAAAACATAATATTATTAATCCTAAAATGAAATACGATGGAACAACCAAAAATATCGTTAATCGATATCAACCCCAATACCAATGTTAGTGCTAAGCCTCACACCAATACCGATCCCGTCCATGCCAACCCATAGCAGTACCACAAAGACTCTAACAAAAAAAGTAAGAATATCCGATTGGGACATTCCCCCAACCATAGCCAAAACTAATATCCCCAAATAATTTAGAATGTCTAAAAATATCCATGTCATAAAATAGAGCCTTCCGAAAAGATGGAAGCTCACCACTTCAATCCAATAGCTGTCCCCAAGTCAATCACTATATAGGAGGAGTAGAATGGCCGATTCCTGCACAGCATGGGTATACAGCTGCCCGAAGATGGTTAGCGAGTGATCGCTATCATGAACTCTGGAAAAAGATAAAATAATGCCATTTATAAAACCAAGTAAAATAATCATTTAACGAATTCTGAAAATAAAGATATGTTGAAGACACATACCTACCGCACGAATCCCAAAAGCAAAAACTAGATACGGATACTTGGACTTCATGTCCTCCTCCGCTTCTTACGTATCTTCTTCCACCTTATAGTTCCACCATAGAACCTTAACTGAAGCCATATCCTTGGTTTGCAACTGGCAAACCTATCTATCCAAGATCTCAACAGGGACCTCTTTATAAGACGGAGAATCTGAGATACCTAACACCTCCAAAGGAACATTCAAAGAAGGACCACCAAGGCACTTCCTCAGCATGAAGACATGAAATACTAGCTGAACCGAGCTCAAGCTAGAAGGTAACTCTAACTCGTAAGCAACATTACCAATCATTTGCAGAATCTCGTAAGGATCAATATACCGGGGACTGAGCTTTCCCTTTTGGCCAAACCGTACTACTCCCTTCATTAGAGATAACTTGAGGAAAACCTTATCCCCAACCTCAAACTCCAAGTCTCTATACCTAATATCCGCATAGGAGTTTTGGTGACTTTGGGCAGCCTTAAGCCTCTCCCGAATCACCTTCACCTTTTCCATAACCTGATAGACCAAATCCGAACCGAACTTATCCATCTCACCATGCTTAAGATAACCAATAGGAGATCTATACCTCCTACTAGCCACAAAAGGTACCATACCAATGCTAGAATGGTAGCTATTGTTGTAAGAAAACTCTACCAAAGGTTGATGCTTAACCTAACTGCCACCAGAATCAACCAAACATGCCCGAAGCATATCCTCCTATGTTTGAATAGTCCTTTCTGCTTGCCCATCCATCTGAGGATGAAAAACAATACTCAGACTTACCTTAGTCCGCAAACCTTTCTGGAAAGACAATCAGAAGTGAGACGTAAACTACATACCACGATAAGAAATAATCAAAATAGGTACCCCATGAAGCTTCACAATTTCCTGAAGATATAACTTTGCATAATCCCCCGTCCAAAAGGTAGTCCTCATTGGGAAAAAGTGAGCAGACTTTCTCATCCTATCCATGATGAACCAAATTAAATCATATTATTTTCGAGATCGAGGAAGATCGGTAATAAAATCCATATTGATTACCTCCCATTTCCATTCTGGCAAAACAATCTCTTGAAATAATCCACCAAGCCTCATGTGTTCAACTCTAACTTGTTGACACACTAAGTACTTGGCCACAAAATCAGCCATATCCCTCTTCAAACCATTCCACTAATACATCTCCTTGAGATCATGATACATCATCGTGGAATTGAGATGAACAACATAGCATGAATCATGCGCCTCATCCAAAATCATTTGCTGCAAACCATCGACATCAAGATTATACAACCTTCCTTGGTATTATAAAGTACCATCACCACTAATCTCAAACACCATCATATTTTTTCCACCAGCATCACCTTTGATTTTCATCAAAAAAGGATTCAACACTTGTTTCTCCTTGATCGCTGCACCAAGAGATGTTCAAACTACTTTTTGTACCATTACTCCTCCACCCTTAGAGTTCAAGAGGCAAAATCTAAGATTATACAATCGGTGAATATCCTCACCAAATCCCATTTTCCTTTCTCCATATTAGCCAAAGTCCCCATGGAAAACCTACTAAGAGCATCAATAACCACATTAGCCTTACCTGGGTGATAGTGAAGACTCATATCATAGTCTTTGAGAAGATCCAACTATCTCTTCTATTTGAGATTGAGCTCTTTCTGAGTGAATACATACTATAGACTCTTTTGATCGGAAAAAATGTCTACGTGCACTTTATACAGATAATGCCACTAGATTTTTAAGGCAAAAACCACTGCCAACAACTTCAAATCATGAGTAGGATAATTCCTCTTATGTAACTTCAACTGCTTGGAAGCATGGGAAATTACCTTCCCATGCTCTATAAAAACACAACCAAAACCTACCCGAGATGGATCATAATAGATCAAGACCCATCATTGCCTTCCGATAAAGTTAGAATTGGAGCCGAAGTTAGCTTATCTTTCAATTTCTCAAATCTCCCCTAATAAGCATTCAACCAAGAAAACTTTACCTTTTACTAAGTCAACTTAGTCAAAGGAGCAGCTATTTTAAAAAATCTTTCCAGAAATCACTGATAATACCCAGCCAAACCCAAAAAACTTTGAATATCGGTTGGAGTCATGGGTTTAGGCTACCTTTTACCTACAACCACCTTTTGCGGATCTACCATGATCCCCTTGATAGAAATAATATGACCAAAAATATTTATAGCATTCAACCAAAAATCACACTTGGAAAGCTTGGCATATAACTGATGTTCCTTTAAGGTATGCAATACCACATGAAGGTGATTAGCATGATCCACCTTACTTTTGGAATAAACCAAAATGTCATCAATAAATACAATGACAAAGAGATCCAAGAACTGCCTAAAAATCCTGTTCATCAGATATATAAATGCCGTTGAGGCATTAGTCAATCCAAACGACATTATCAAAAACTCAAAGTGCCTGTATTGAGTATAAAAAGCCATCTTAGGGAAATTCACCTCCCTATTATTTTGCTGATGATACCCAGACCGAAGATCTATCTTCAAAAAGAACTTGGCAACTGATCAAATAAGTCATCTATTCTTAGAGGAGGATACTTGTTATTAACCATTACCTTATTCAACTGTCGATAATAAATGACATCCGAAGGGAACCATCCTTCTTGCACACAAACAACACCGGTGCACCTCACGGAGATACACAAGGACAAATAAACCCTTTATCTAGAAGATTCTTAAGTTACTCCTTGAGTTCCCTCAACTCAGCCGAAGCCATTCTACAAAAAGGAATAGATATTGAATGAGTGTTCGGAACCAAGTCAATACAAAACTCTATTTCCCTATTCGGAGGAACACCAGGATGATCATCCAAGAAGACCTCACGACACTCATTTACTATCTGAACCAAATAAAAAGATGGATCCTACGAGTTAGAATATTTAACCAAAACTAAATGATAAAGATAATCTTTAGAGCTTAACCTCCAAGCCATAGGATAAGAAATAAACCTCCCCCTAGGAGCTATGGAACCACCTTCCCACTCTACAACTAGTTTACTAGAGAACCTAATGACAACCTTACGAGTTCAACAATTCAAGGATGCATAACAAGAGTGTAACTAATCCATCCCCATAATAACATCAAAATCCACCATATCAAGTTCAAACAGATCCACCAAAGTCTACCTACCACCAACAGATACTACACCCCCTATAGACTCTCTTAGAAATAATAAGTTACCTACTAAGGTAGAAACAAAAAAAAGGATCCAAAATAACCTAAGGATCAAAACCAACACATACAGCCATAAATGAGGTCATATAGAAAAGAGTGGACCCTAGATCAAGAAGACAATACACATCACGAGAAAAGAGTTGTAACGTACCAGTAATGACATTAAGTGATGCCTCAGATTCCTGCTAAGATGCAAGAACATACAACCTATTCCGGCCAGTGCCATTACCAGAAGTAGGAGTAGATACCGAAGCCGTACCACTAAGCGTAAGAGTGAAAGATAAAGAACTCAGAGCATTGACCGCTCTTAAAGACCCTTACCAACCAGATAATCCCTAACCTGATAGCCTTCCTGGCCATACTTAAAGTATTTGTCCCTCTCTTAATTGCAATAAACCTGATGAAAATGACCATAAAAATGACAAGGAGGGAATGACTAAATGGAATGACCCCCACTCACCTGAGGTTGAGAACCTTTTGCCCATAAATTATCACCACCCTGCTGATGGCTATCACCCGACTACCTTGGGTAAGGAGCGCTAGTAGTAGAGAAGGAACAAACCCCCCTACTTTTTTTTAGCCATTTACGTCCATCCTTACCACCATGCAACTGAGCACTTTTCTAATCAGAAAACGTATTCCTCTTACCCTGCTGATCTCCAAACTCTGTTTTTTTTCTCTTCTTATCCTCTACCTACTGTATGTGGACAACTAACCTCTAAATGTCCATATCCTTAATTAAAAAAGTAGTCTTGATTTCCAAGATCAAATCCCTATTTAATCAAGAAGCAAACTTTCTCATCCTCACTCTCATGTCAGCTACTAAATCAGAAGCATACCTTGACAGCTGATGAAACTTCAAGACATATCATTATCTCTTGCTTAAGATTCACAAACTCCTTAATCTTTACTTTCCTTAGCTCTTAAGGAAAGAAACAATCCAGAAAAGCTCCAAAAAAGGCATCCCATAAGGATAACTCCTCTACATCTCCTCTATGCCTATCCTACTCTTCGTACCATTAGTATGGAACATCCTTAAGTTGATAAGCTACAAAGTTTACACCTTCTACATTAATGGCTTGCATCACCCTGAATATTTTCTCTATTTCATCCAAAAAACCCTGAGGAACCTCCTCTAATTTTACACTAGTAAAAGTAAGAGGATTTAGTTTCATAAACTAACTAACCCTTATAGCCTCAGCATATAGAACACCAGACACATCCTGCTTAGCCTAATAAATAACTAATTTAGTAATAGAATGAATAAACTAGCAAAATTCCACATTAGTTACCTCACACTAAGGAGGACTAGTAGCAATCGGAGGAACTCTAGAACTATCAAAGATAGGACTCTGAGATTAAAGACTAACTTCAGAAGTAGGATGTACCCCCATCAACATTCTCTCCAAATAGGACTAAAGAGTTTTCTTGTGTTTCAGATCATCGAGGCGTGATCTGAAAAGTGAAAAACCAAGAATTAGAGAAGAATTCTAGGATTTAGACTCCAAACTTAAGAATAGAATACAAAGAAAGTGAAGCATTCCTAAATGCCTTATCTCCTCTGTCTTATGAGTATGGTGTGATACACACCCTTAAAAGAGACTTTACTTGACATGACTTTATGGAGTCCTAATTGACCATAAACCTGGCTCTGATACTAACTTGACACAACCTAACCGGGGGCCTTATCGTAATGGGCATACCAAGTCCAACTAGGACCTAAGACCACCCCCTATTACCTAACCCAACCACCATCAGTATACCTTGAGTCGGCTGAATACTGAAAAAATAGAAAGATAGCATAACTGGACAAGGATTGACTTTAGGATAGGTCTATTCCTAGACCAACCTTAACAAGTCATCCCATCCACCAAACCGTACCAAATAACCCACCAAGCCAATCCAATACCAAAACAAAGGCCATAAACCAGGCCAAAACTAAATGAGATCCAAAATATCATATTATTAATCCCAAAATGAAATACGATGGAACAACCAACAATATCATCAATTGATATAAGCCCCAATACCAATGCCAATGATAAGGCTGACACCAATACAAATCCTGCCAATTCCAACCCATAGAAGTACCACAAAGCCTCTAACCAAAAGAGTAAGAATATTTGGTTGGGACATGCCCCAACCATAGCAAAAAAACAATATCCAAAAATAAATTAGAATGTCTACAAATATCTATGGAATAAAATGAAGCCATTCAGAAATATAGAGGCTCGCCACTTTAATCCAATAGTTGCCCCTGAGTCAATCACTATGTAGGAGGAGTAGAACTATCGGTTCCTACAAATCATGGGTATATATCCACCCAAATATGGGTTAACGAGTGATCACTATCATGAACTCAGGATAAAGATAAAATAATGCTATTTATAAAACTAAGTAAGACCATCCGTATGCACACAAACTTACATATATATATATAAATATATATATATATATATATATATATATATATATATATATATATATATATAAATCCATGCCGGGGAAGGGGACCGGGTTTAACATTCCATTAAAACCTTTACTTGGGATGTATAACTTTGTCGTCCTAAACTACCCATAGGCTATGTAGGTTTAGCTCCCCTTGCTGAAAGGGCACCAGTGCGTAAAGCCGCACGACCAGGGAAGAAAATTTGGGATGACTAGTATATCTCCTAAATATAAAGTGTGACATCATGCACACGGTCACTAAGACCAAACCTCATATTGGAAAATATAAGCTTTCAATTTTTGTCCCCCTGGGACCTCCACCTTCCACGACTTTGCTATATACCCCGCTATTATTACTTAATTAAAACAATTAACAAGAAACCGACCAATCTATTTACCATTTATTAACCAAGGCCATTAGTAATGGTATGGTCATACCAACTATACTTGCAAGTTTTGTCCATATCCAACCATATATTGGTTTAAGGGATTCCATGTACCCTATATTAGTTCCAGTTAACCAAAACCATGGCCAACCAAGGCCTTTCCCATCCATCTATAACTATTTAAACCATTCATACCATCTATGGTTCCATTACCAAGTTTAAACCATGCATAAGTTCCATTGAAAAACAAATATTATAATGAAAACATTGTTAAAGGAATTTTATCAAATACATTGATGGCATAGTATTTCCAATACCAAAGTCCATTACCAAAGAACCATTCCAATGAAACCAATCATCCAAAACCATCATTAATTCATATAAAATCATAATTATGACATGGGAAGATCATAACTAAGTATTTATAACCAAAACACCTAAATCATATTAGAAAGCCCAAAATCATACAACATTCAAATCATAAAAGCATTGTCTAAAACCATGAATTTAGTTGGAACTAACAATGAAGGAAGAGAACATGCCTTAATTGACAAAGTAGATGGAGATAAACCACCAATAAGCTCCCCAATTCAGTGCTCTAGTTGAAACCCTAGCTTCCTTGCCCAAAAGCTTTCAAGAGAATTATAGAGTACTTAGAAAGAGTTTGTAAGTGTTAATGAATAGAATAATAGGGTAAATAGCCTCCCAAGTGAGTTAAAAGTCATGGTACTTTATTAGGGTAAGTGGAAAAATATCTAGAATACCCCCACTTAAGTTGCACAAAATCCCGTCACAAGGGTACGACTGACCCTCATAAGTCATACCCTCCTTGTAAGAGTGGTACGCACTACTCGTCCCCAAGATTTAACCCTTGGACACAACATTTTCTAGTGTATGAATCATCTAACCTAAGTTGTATTGACAACATACGATATGTACCCTTCACACGTATCCCTGACAAGATTGAATCACAGAAAGTTTAAACACTTTCCACCATAGGAGTCCTGGGTACGACTCTTACCCTATATTATGGCTACTGGTGAGCCACTCATACTTATATCCAACTTAAGTTACCAATTCTAAGGTTAATCTAATAAACCAAATGATTTGTATCCAACCATATGACTCATACCACCAGGTCATACCTATTCTAGTAACCAAAATCTATCCCACCAACTAACACTGGTCAGGATATGACTGGACCTTACTATTTGCACTCTAATACATGGATTTTACCCATGAGTCATATTGGGTCCAAAGACCAAAATTCCAGGAAATTTTCTAAGGGTCAAAACCAAGGTGTTTCAAGATATCCCTAATACTTTATTCTATACTCGATATGGATATTTTGAGTTCTTGGTCATGTATTTTGGGTTGATCAATGCCCTAGTGGCATTTATGGATCTCATGAATAAGGTAATTCATCACTTTTTAGACTTGTTCATAATTGTGTTTATGAATGACATTTTGGTATATTCAAAGAGTAAGGTGGATCATACCAATCACCTCAGTATTGTATTGCACACCCAAAAGTATCAACAATTATATACTAAGTTTTTTAAGTGAGAGTTATAGTTAAATGTTTTTAGTTTTCTTGGCTATGTTATTTCTAGTGAAGGGATCATAATTGATACACAAAAGATTGTGGTGGTTAAGTTGTGGCCTAGACCCATGACTCCAGCCGATATATAGAGCTTCTTGGGTTTAGCAGGTTATTATAGGAGGCTTATGGAGAGCTTTTCGTAAATTTCTACACCTTTGACTAGGTTGACTTAGAAGAAGGTGAAGTTTCTAAGGTCTGATGCTTTTGAAAGGAGTTTTCAAAAGCTAAAAAATAAATTGACTTCTACTTCAGTTTTGACCTTGCCTGAGGGTAGTGATGGTATCGTGGTTTATTATGATGCATCCCATGTGGGACGTGTTTGTGTTTTGATGCAGCATAGTATGGTGGCAACGTATGCTTCTAGAAGTTAAAAGTTCATGAGAGGAATTATTTGACTCTTGATTTAGGGTTTTTAAGTGTGATGTTCGCGTTGAATATTTGGCGGCCTTATTTATATGGGGTCCATGTTAACATATTTTTAGATCATAAGTTCCTGTAGTATGTTTTCACCCAGAAGAAGTTGATTCTCATGTAGAGAAGATGGCTTGAGTTGCTCAAAGACCATGACATGAGTCTCCACTATCACCCTGGTAAAGCTAAAGTGGTTGCTGATGCTCTTAGCAGGTTATCTATGGGGAGCTTATCTCATGTGGAAGAGGAGAAGTGGGATTTGGTGAAGTATATTCACTACTTGGCTAATCTTAGAGTTTATCTCTTAGATTCTGAGGATGGTGTTGTGCTTGTGCAAGAGGTGGTGAAGTCATCTCTTGGCACTGAGATGAAGGAAAAGTAGGTGTTAGACCCTATCTTAATGTAAATAAAGGATGATATGGGTAGAAAAAAGGTAATGTCTTTCAATATTTGTGGTGATGGTACTTTGAGGTACTAAGAAAGGTTGTGCGTTCCTAGTGTGGATGGGCTGCAAGGTAAAATTTTGGTCAAAGATCATGAGTCGCGTTATTTAATTCACCTTGGTTCGACTAAGATGTATCATGACCTTAAGGAGATTTATTAGTGGAATAATATGAAGAGAGATGTGACCAACTTTATGGCTAAGTGCATGGCGTGTCAACAAGTGAAAGTGGAACACTTGAGTCTTGGTGAGTTTTCTAAGGAAACTAAGTTGACTCTATGAAAATGGAAAGTGATAAATATGAATTTTCTTATAGGGTTTCCGTGGTCTTGGAACCAATTTGATTTTATTTGGATCATCATGGATAGGATGACTAAGTTTGCTTACTTCTTATCAGTGAGGACTAATTATTCTGCCGAGGATTATGCAAGGTTGTATATTCATGAAGTTGTGAAGTTGCATGGTACTTCTATTTCCATTATTTTAGATCGTGGTACACAGTTCTCATCTCATTTTTGGCAGTCATTTCAGTAGGGTTTAGGGACTAAAGTGGCCCTTAGTACCTCTTTCCACCTGTAGATGGATGGATAAGTAAAAATAACCACTCATACTTTAGAGTATATGCTTCAAGCCAGTGTAATTTACATTTGTGGAAGTTGGGTTGACCACTTACCTTTTTCAGATTTTGCATACAATAATAGCTATCACTCTAGTATTGGTATGGCTCCGTTTAAGGTATTGTATGGTATAAAATGTAGATCTCCCATTTGGGTGGTTCGAAGTTGGTGAGTCAAGGTTTTTCAATCCTAATTTAGTTCATCAAGATATGGAGAAAGTGAAGATAGTTTGAGATAGGCTTCAGACTGCCCAAAGTAGATAAAAGTCCTATGCGGATGTGAGGTAAAAAGAGTTGGAATTTGATATGTGTTATTGGGTGTTCTTAAAGGTATCTCCCATGAAGGGAGCGATGTTTTTTTGAAAGAAGGGGAAGCTCATTTCCTGTTACATTGGTCCTTATTTTTATTTTGAAAAGAAGTGGGAAGTGTTGCTTATGAGTTAGAATTGCTTACGAGTTAGAGTTTTAGTAACCCTGTGTTTCATGTGTCCATGATGAGAAAATATGTGGGTGATCCTTACTTGGTGGTTCCTATTGAGAATGTTGGGTCTCAATTTCCCTATCTTACAAAGAGGTTTTGGTAGAGGTATTAGATAGATAAGTTCGTAGATTATAGAGTAAAGATGTATTATTAGTAAAGCTGGTAGAGGTATTAGATAGATAAGTTCGTAGATTATGGAGTAAAGATGTATTATTAGTAAAGCACCTGTGTAGGAACCATAAAGTGGAAGAAGCCGCTTGGGAGATGGAATAAGATGTGAAGGCTAAGTATCCATTTCTATTCCATTTGATAGATAAAGAGGCCTCAGGTATGAATTCTGTTCTTGTTGTTATCCCAATTTATATTTTAATTCTGGTGTGTTGTTATTATTCTTGTGTGAAAAGTGTCCTAAATGATCATTCGAGGACAAATAATCCTAAAGGGGGATGATATAACACCCTTGAAATTTTGGGTATTTTATTTTTGTCCTTCTCATGCTTAAACTATTGATTTTTGACACAAATTATGTTTGGGGATGTTAAAAGGGTAATCTAGAAGAGTTTTGGAATTTTTGGGTGGGGTTTTGGGTAGTTTTGAGTCACGAAGGCAGTAAGCCTCCCCGATATCCCTGTGTGATGTGTGAGCTAATGCTAACACATTTTAGGCTTTTAACTAAGAATAATTGCGAAGTCTTAAGCAATTTTTGTCGTTTTTGATTGGTTTATGTTTGATTTTGCAGTTTAAGTTGATATGATATAGAACTAACAAGAATGGAAGTAAATAAGTTGTAATATGAACAAATCTAAAGAAAAGTATGGCTGACGACATTAGTGATAAGTCGCCAGCCCGGTGATAAGCTATCAAGTTGGTCGTCAGCAGTAGATAGAGAATTGGCCTAAAGTGGAAGCTGTTTCGACATTATGTGAGATGTCATCAAGCATCTGATAAGCTGTCAGGAATGTCGTTAGCATAAGGCAGCCAAGGAAAACTGAAGCAAAGCCTTGATGACATTTTGTGATAAGCCGTCACAGAGATGATAAGTTGTTAAGTTTGTCGTCAGCCTTAAGCAGGAAGGCCCAAAATTGAAGAAGGAGCTGACGACATTTGTAATAAGTCATCAGTCTCGTGATAGGCTATCACAAATGTCGTCACCTAATCCGAGGGATTTCTAATTTTTATTAATTTGTTTCCTTATTTAGAGTTAACTATTTGAAGCTTTGTATTAGGGTTTTTCAAAGGAGATTCAGCACATAGAGATTGACATATTGAGTTTTTTGGAGTACTTGATATTTTTCTCTCTTTGTCTACCTTTGGCTTGAAAAAGCAAATACTTTGAAAGATTATTATCATTATTTTGGGATTTTCCTCTATGATATAATCTGGGATCCAATAGTTATTCTTCTTCTTATGGTAGGTTTATCTTTCAAAGCATGAATACAACTTGCTGTTTCAATTTTAGTATTATGAGTGGCTAAATTCCATTAACCTGAATTATGGGATCTAGGGTTAAGTCTTGACAAGGTACTTAGTGTTCTAGAATCAAAAGATGGTAGGATTTCTTGATAATTATAAGGTTTTAATTAAGGTCCATTGGTTGCAAACGATAGACAACACCTGCTTTAGTTTGCTTGAGAAAGAAATCAAATATAGTGGGAAGTGAATTATCAACAGGGACTTGGAAATAGTCCGTTTAATAATTAGCACTGTAACAAGGTTGGTTAACCTGAGGTAAAATCTGGGCAGTGAATATAAATTCCCTAAGTTCGAGAGGATTAGCTAGTTAAATGCTTAAGTAGGTTGAGAGACATTTAAGCATAATATCAATAAAGATAACTTGTTGTCCTACCTATCGTGAGAATCTTGAACCACTTTCAACATCTGTCAAGTACCGAAAGACCTAGCGAACATAAATCTGGTTTCTCTATAAACTCGTCAGTACAAACACTAATCAAAGTAACTGGCAATTACTTGTGAAACTAAACCCCCATCTCTGGAAACATTCAACTATCAGTTGATTAATTCGCAAAAGACTTACTCTTATACCATATGCCCTGTGGGATTCGACCCCAACCTAGTTGGGTTTTATATTGACAACGATCTCTTACATTCTCATTGAGAATTGAACTTTGAGCATTATTAAAGACAGCGCCATTGCCGGGGAATGCGGTTGTAAACTGAAGTTTGTGAGCGTAAATTGGCTGTTAGTTAAGTTTCTTAGTTTTACGTTTGTTTGTTGTTTTTGTTTATTTGCAGGATTTTATAGTGTATGCCAAGCACCAAAAATTCTGGAGAATTATTATTACCACCTAATGTAGAACCACAACGAATAGGAAGAATGGTAGAATAGCAAGAGGTTGACAGACTGGCAGCCTTGGCTAGAGCTCAGGTGAATGTGCAAAATGTCGGGCAATAGACACGACATCCAAATCCTGAGGATGAAGATTTGGGAGATGAGGAGTTGCTAAATCCTGGGATCCCAAGGCGTGCAGAGCAGATAGCTGCACCAGTATAGCGTAATGTTAACTGGAACCATTCATTCTGAGAAAGACAAAAGTACCAGCCGGCCCAGTATGATCCCAATGATAATGATGATGTCATGGACTGGGCTGGTGTAACGGGTGCAATCATTCCTCCATCGTTGGAACTTGGGGCCAAGTTCAATATTACGAGTACTATGATCCAACTCCTAAATCTGAAAGGGTTATTTGGTTGGCTTCCTGGGGATGATCCAAACCTGCATCTGGTGAATTTTGTCACCATCTGCAAATCTTTTGATAACCTAGGAGTGGGCCAAAATACTATCCGGTTGAGATTGTTCTCGTTGTCTCTATCTGGGGTGGAAACTTTGTGGTTACATGAGCTGGCACCTAATTCTATAACCAACTGGAGGCAGTTGAATGGAGCTTTCTTAGAAAGGTTCTTTTCGCCTTCCAGGAGGGTAGAGTTGAGGGACGAGATCAGCAACTTTAGGCATCTCTCGACTGAAGCCTTGCATGAAACATGGGAAAGATTTAAGAAGAAGCTGACACAGTGTTCGAACCATAACATGATGGACATACATTTAATGGAGACTTTGTACAGGGCTATTAACTCTGTCATGAAGCCAATTGTAGATAATGCTACTGGTGGTTCGTTTGTTGATCTTACATTCGCAGAGGCTTTAGAGATGTTGGACAGAATAATCAAATAGAGTCGGGCATGACATATCAGAGACTCTGTGGTTGCTATCCCCATGGCTTCTGTGGGTATTACAGCGGAACAATGCAGAAGTCATGGCCAAGACATGGCTTACCTTAAAATGCAGATGGAATTGCTAACCAAGCACTTTCTATCAGGCAAGGTTGAAAAGGTAAATGCTGTGGGATCTCAGAAGAGAAGTGATGCTAATATAGATGAAGAGGCTAACTATGTTAATAATCAGGGTTTTTTTTTGAGGCAACAGCCAAGGGAATCAAGGTCGGACTTACTATGATAAGCCTACTTATAAAGATAGGGAGCAAGGAAATTAGAGAAATAACAATGATAGGACTGGGCTATATGTTCCTCCTGGAAATCGTGAGGCTGCTTCAACTAGTTCCGAAAAGATGTCCATGGAGGACATGATGGCTAAGTTTTTGAAAGGAGTTGAGGCAACCAACTATAGTGTGACCACCATGACGATTGATCTGACATCCATCAGTTAGTTAGTGCACTCACACTCTAATTTAATCAAACAGTTGGAGCAGTAGATGAGCCAACTGTCCGCAGTATTTAACTAGATAAAAAGTGGAACGTTACCGAGTTATACGATCCAAAATTTATGGAATGATAGCCTATGCATGGCGATTACCACTAGGAGTGGTAAGATGTTATTTGGCCCTTTTGTGGGCAAATTCATAGATGAGTAGGTAGTTGTTGATGAACCAGGAAAAGGTGATCCAGTGGAGTCTGATAAGCTGGATAATTCTGATGATGTTTGGGAGAAAAGTAAAGAAAAGAAGAACGAGGTAGTGCTGAAAATTATCCCAAGGCCACCACCTCCCTTTCCTCAGCGATTAAAGAAGAAAGCGGATGATACAAAACTCAGCAAATTCATGGCAATGCTCAAGCAATTGATAATAATGTGCATTTGGTTAAGACACTTGAGCAAATGCCAGGATATGCAAAGTTCATGAAAGACCTTGTGACTAAGAAATGGAAGGTTAGCCATGAGTCAGAGGATAACTTTCTCCATTATGGACCTATCTCTACAAGGTCTTTAGTGCAAAAAAAAGCAGATTCGGGAGCGTTTACCATCTCGTGTACTATTGGTTCCCTAAATTTCACAAAATCACTATATGATTTGGGAGCCAATATTAACCTAATGCCACTCGTTCTGTACAAGAAACTGGGTTTGGGGGATCCTAACCCAACAAACATGTGGTTAGTAATGGCAGATAGATTTGTGAAGCGGCCCGTTGGCATATTACATGATGTCTTGGTTAAGGCCAATTTCATTCTGCCTGCTGATTTTATAGTCCTGGATTGCGAGGTGGACTTTGGAGTGCCCATTATTCTGGGTAGATTATTCCTTGCAACGGGGCGAGAGATAATAGACATGAAGCTGGATGAGCTGAAATTCAGGCTAAATGACAAAGAAGCATTCTTCGAGATATACTCATCCATGACTCAGTAAAAAGAGATGGGTGTTTTATCAATCGTTGAAGTATTTTATCATGATGGTAAATGGGTCTCAACCAGTTGTCTTGGAGAAGTCTGAGTAGTCAAGATAACCAAGTCGTGCTGCGACATTAAATCAGGCGCTATTGGGAGGCAACCCAAAATTTTTATATTCCAGCAAATTATTCATTTTAGTAGTTAGGTTCTAGTTCAAGGAAGGTGGAATCAACATATCCATCCAAGTGCTCTTTACGACATTTTTGATGGGCTGTCACAATTATGATAAGCCATCAGATTTGTCGTCAGAAATAACAACTCTAAGGTAGTTTCTGTTAAGGCTGATGACAATTGTGATAAGCTATCACAATTGTGACGGCTTATCAAAAATGCCGAAAAAAGTCCTAAAAGTTTTTGAAACTATGGGCCAACTTAAAAAGACCTGACCCAGCCCATAGCTTGGCCTTTCCACTTTCCCGCGTGGTTTTTATTTCTCTTAAGTTTATTTTCTTTCCATCTTTAGCTATTCTCTTTCCTTTTTCAAAGTCTTACCAAGTAAAACAAAAAACAAGTTTCCTTGTGTGTGGGTTTGCAATTAAAATCAAGAATTTCTTCCTACTTCCTCTTGTGCGTGTAATCACATTGAAGGCTCCCATCAGGTATGCTCTAAATTTAAATTTTCTTTTCAAGTGGTAAGTGATAGATTGATAACAACCCAAGTGCCCAAGAGGATTGAACCAATTCAACTTGAAAAGGGGCGAAAAATCAGAACTAGGGTTTTGTAGGGCAATCCTAAAGCTTTAAGTTTAGCTCAAAAATGGAATTCAAGTGAATTTTGAGAAATAATGGGAACACAAATTGAGTAAACTTCAAAAGTAGGGTTCTGATAAGAGCTGACGACATTCATGATAAGCTATCACAACTGTGATGGCTTATCAGAAATGTCGTCAAAGGCTGCTTAGAATGAAATGGGTTCTGTTTAGAGCTGACAACATTTATGATAGGCTATCACGTTTGTGATGGCTTATCAAAAATGTCATCAGAAGTTTATAAACTTTTGCAGGTTCTGTCTAAGGTTGATGACAATGGTGATAAGCTATCACAGTCGTGACGGCTTATTAAGAAATGTCGTCACACCTGGAACCTGAAGCATGAATTAGCCTTTTCAAAGGATGTAAAGCTTAAATGATTAATGTGTTTGTGCTTGTGCTTTTGAGAATTGATTTATTGTTTTTCTATTGCTACAGGTTGTGAAATGGCACCAAAAGGAAAGAACCTAAAATTCACAAAAAAAGTAACCAAAGGAAGTGTACCTTGGAGACTCTTCAATGAGGAGTCTGATTATAAAGAGGAAGAACCTCTGCTCAGAAAGCAAAAGAAGAAGTAAAGCCCTAAGAAGCCTCCACCACCCCACCAGTTGAGGTGGAAGAGAGTGAAGAGAGTGACACTGATCCAACTACATCTGAGCATACAACTTCTGAGTAGACGACCTCTGAACAACCAGATTCTGAACATGCTGTATCTGCAGGGCATGATTTAGATCAACTAATTCTAAAGACCATGAGTCTAAGGGACTATCCACTGAGTACCCTTCTACTGAGCCTCAAGATGATGAAGACTCTCCGATTCGGGGAAATTTGGTCAAATGTAAAAATCCTGAAGTTTGAGATAGCACTAGATGGCTGATTCCCAGAGCTTAGAAAATCTTCTTTGATGGACTGCACAGAACCAACAGAAGAGCTGTCAAGAGGTAAATCTTTGAGGAGAAGACACTCATTGCTAAGGGGTTGAGCAAGTGCCCGGAGGTGGAGCAGAAATTTCATGCCTATGACTTATGGTGGACTACATAAGGAGGAATACATTCTAACCTACACTAGTTAGGGAATTCTATGCGAACTACCAAGCTCGTTTGAAAAATAGGTGCAAAGAAGGAGAGAGATCAGCTGACCAACCTTTGTTGGATAAAGTTCTGGTATGGGGCGTAATGGTGGATATTTCTGAAGCAACAATTAACAGGTTCCTTCATGGCCCGAAATTCACTCCTCAGGCCATCTTACCTACTTTCTATGCCCAGTTGAAGTATCAAGAAAATCAGTGAACTTGGTTAGCCATACTCATAGACGATGGAGAGCCGGAATAGCTGACCAACCCAAGTAAAAGAATCTTCAAATCCTAACTGACTGTAGAGGCAAAATTTTGGCAGGGTATTGTTCGTACTTAGTTAATGCCCACAGATGGTGATAATATTCTCGGGGATAACAGAGCAATATTTGTCGCAAGTCTTGTGGCTAACCTTAAATGGAATTTTAGAGAGATTATTACCAAAGATATAAAGATTCATGTCTCGAGGTCTGATACAACATATTTCTTCCCTTTTTTAATTACAAGGTTGTGTAGGGCAACAGATGTGTCAAAGATTGTAGGGTTAGAAGAAGAAATACTTGCAGAAAAGACCCACAATTCAATCCGAAATAAAGAAAATCAGCAGAGACTAATGTTTGACAGGGGCGCAGAGATTTCCACTTCTCCACCGGTTATAGGTACTAGTTCAGTACCTAATGTAGAGATGCTAGAATCTGAAGCTATACCTCTAACATCTGCAACAATGGCAGAATCATCAGTGCACAGGACCGAGACAAATCCTCTCGCTTCTATGCCTACAACAAAATTCGCCTTCACTCAGATAAATTTTAGGAAAGTAGCAATGTAGTCCAAGTGGTGCGAGGCTCAGCTTAAACTCCTTGCCAAGCAATTCAAAGTTTTAGTTGACAAAAGAGTTAAGGCTGCACTTGAGCTTACAAGACCCTGTCTGGCCGGATTGATGAATTGAAGAACTACTTTAATGGGCCATCGAAGGAAAGGTCAGACCTAGAGATGGCACTACTTAGGTCAAAACTGGCAGAGGTGAAGACAGAGGATGGAAAGTTACAGTAACACTAATTTATGGTGTCATCAGAGCTGGAAGTGGAAGAGTCTGAGGGAGAAATCCTATTTTTTGATCTCATCGAGGAACTAGTAAAGAAAAAAAGAAGAAAAGTGAGAAGAAATAAAAGGGGAAAAGAGAGTCCCGATAGTGATGAAGAGAGAAAAGAAGAGAAGAGGGTAAGAAAGAAGAGTGAAAAGGAGGAACTAAAGAAGGCAAGAATCGAATCCCTAGTTGATAATGAGAGGTGGGAGGCATCCATCCAAGCAAGAGTCGTAGGTGACTCTACTAGTTGGCCTTCACGGACTGATAGACCAGCTATTCCAGAGCAGATCGAGGCTCCTGATGGAGATGCAGCTAGGAGAACCCCGGGATTGATCTATTTCAGGTATACTCTTACCCTAAGTCTAGATTCTTTCTGATTTTAAGTTGAGAGTGTGGAGTAAATTTGTTATTGTAAAATTTTTGTAGCCAGCTAGGAGAAGTACTGTACTTGAGGCAGTTTAATTGTTTTTGTGATTTTTGTACACCTCTTCAAGTGGTCTAATTCTGTAACTGTGTGAATTGCATTTAAGTCTGACCAGTATTCATATTTGTATGGCATTAGTTCTAGTAACATAGTAACCATTGCTAAATAGTTGCATGACCTAAATGAGTCGTAGCCTGTGATATACTTGTGTGCCATGTATGAGTGAGCAACTACTTAGTTCCCTCTGTATGCTGAAGCCAGAACTTGCTCAGTTAGTCTTACCTAGGTTGAGGTTAGGAAAGGATCATAAGCCGTTTTGATATTAGCTCACTTTGTCCTAAATGACCTTTCCTATGTGTATCGTATCCCTTGATCCCTACTTTGTGTGTAATTTGCCTATTTCTTTGTATGACACCTGCCACCTTCCCATCTAGATCACAATGAACTTGTTTTGGCCTTGATCCTCCTTGGACACTGTGCACCTTAACTTAGAAAAATGGCCTAAGTTGAGGGTGGCTATCATAGGGGTGCTTGATATAAAATGAGTATGAAGAAAGGTAGAATAAAAGGACAGAATAAAAAGCTGGGTGTGGAAGAAAAAAAGAAAGAAAAAGAAAAATTGTGAAAAAAAAGTGATTGAGAAAAGGGCGCACCCATCCTAAATCAGTGTGATCAAGAAAGGAGAAGAGTAAAAAAGGCTAATGAGTGAAACCCCAAAAAGAAAGTGTAGTGTCAAGGAGGCTTAGTCACTTTAAGGACCATCGAGTATCCTACCAGCCACTAACCTTTATTATAAGCCTAAGACAAGTCCTATAGTGATCCTAATCGACCTATCTGAAGATCTGGGTAATGGAAAATAAGGGCAAGCCTATGGTACTTGACATACACTAGTTGGAACTTCGTTCTGAGAGTGAGTGTTTTGATTATCCCCATGGTTACATATATAATTCCTGATATGAGGTGAGGGGGATTTCCTTGTTGTGAGGGCACACTGGTTACATTGCTAGTTACTAATTTGTTCGGGTAGTGTAATAATGGTCTATGTATGGTTGTTATAATTGAGTTGATGCCGTATCTTAATTCCTGTGTGTTGCATTGGTGTTCTTCATTATTCTTGAATTGAGTGACCTTGGAGATGGTAAAAGTGTTTTAAGATGATACAGATTATTGACTACCAAGTGTACTTTGTATTTTCTTAGTTGTGTGAGTTTCTTGAGGATGAAGAAGTGTTTTAAGTTGAGGGTGTTGATGTGTGAGATAATGCTAACACATTTGAGGCTTTTAACTAAGAATAATTGCGAAGTCTTAAACAACTTTTGTCGTTTTTGATTGGTTTATTTTTGATTTTGCAGTTTAAGCTGATATGATAGAGAACCAACAAGAATGGAAGCAAAGAACTTAAAATATGAAGAAATCTGAAGACAAGTATGGCTGACGACATTTGTGATAAGTCTTCAGCCCTATCATAAGCTATCAAGTTGGTCGTCAGCAGTAGATAGAGAATTGGCCTAAAGTAGAAGCTGTGATAACATTTTTTGATACATCGTCAAGCTTCTAATAAGCTGTGAGGAATGTCGTCAGCCAAGGAAAAATGAAGCAAAGCCTTGACGATATTTTTTGATAAGTCGTCACAAAGTTGATAAGTTTTCAAGTTTGTCATTAGCCTATAGCAGGAAGAGCCAAAATTGAAGAAGGAGCTGACGACATTTGTGATAAGTCGTCAGTCTCCTGATAGGCTATCACAAATGTCGTCACCTAATTCGAGGGATTTCTGATTTTTATTAATTTTTTTTCTTATTTAGAGTTAACTATTTAAAGCTTTATTTTAGTTTTTTCAAAAGAGATTCGACACATAGAGTTTGACACATTGAGTTTTTGAGAGTACTTGATATTTCTCTCTCTACTTTTGTCTTGAAAAAGCAAATACTTTGAAAGATTATTATCATTATTTTGGTATTTTCCTCTGTGATCTAATCTGCGATCCAGTAGTTATTATTCTTCTTGTGGTAATTTTAACTTTCAAAGCATGAATACAACTTGTTGTTTCGATTTTAGCATTATGAGTGGCTAAATTCCATTAACCTGAATTATGGGATCTAGGGTTAAGTCTTGACAAGGTGCTTAGTATTCAAGCTTCAAAAGGTGGTAGGATTTCTTGATAATTCTGACGTTTTAATTAAAGTCATTTCGTTGCAAATGATAGACAACGCCTACTTTTGTTTGCTTGAGAAAGAAATCAAATCTAGTGGGAAGTGAATTATCAACAGCGACTTGGAAATAATCCGTTTAATAATTAGCGTTGTAATAAGGTTGGTTAACCTGAGGTAAAATCTGGGCAGTGAATATAAATTCCCTAAGCCCGAAAGGATTAGGCATTTAAATGCTTAAGTAGGTCGAGAGATATTTAAGCATAATATCAATAAAGATAACTTGTTGTCCTACCTACCATGAGAATCTTGAACTACTTTCAGCATCTATCAAGTACAGAAACCCCTAGTGAACATAATTCTTGATTCTCTACAAACTCTTGAGTAAAAACACTAATCAAAGTAACTGGCAATTACTTGTTAAACTAAAAACCCCCTATCTCTGGAAACATTCAACTATCAGTTGATTAATTTGCAAGAGACTTACGCTTACACCATATTTCCTGTGGGATTCGACCCCAACCTAGTTGGGTTTTATATTGACAACGATCGCGTACATTCTCATTGAGAGGTGTAGTTTGAGCGTTATCACTGTGTCATGAAGGATAATCTTTGGGATACGGTCTGTGTCATGGAGGTTAGCCTCCACGATAGGGTCCGTGTCACGGAGTCTAGACCTCTGTGGTAAGGCTTGTGCCACAAACCTATGTTATTATGCGTCTGTTTTATTTAATTATAAAAGGAAGAGGGGTAGTGAGGTCCTTTCACATATAAATAATTTGTAATCACTATAGGGACCTATTTTTATTAGTTTTCAATATACAAAGGTCATTCTCGTTACTCTTGACCATCCTTTCTCAAATTCCCCTTTCCAAGTCAAGACTAGGGTTCAAGGAGGTGATCATCTAGGATCTTAAGGGTGTGGTTTTCTTTGATATTTATGCCAATTAAGACATGTATGTCTTTCCCTATACTTATACTTTTCCTAATGTCATGAATTGATTATAAATACGTGATTTTGATGTGGGTCTTGATGTGGTTGAGGGATTTTGACATGATTGGTCATTAATTTGATTTTTCCTTGGTTTATTATGTAATATTCATGTCTTATTATTGATTTTGAACATTGTGGGGTGTATGGGAATGGTGAATAAATTGAGATGTCATGTGTAAGCCTCAATTTGATAATGTTTCCTTGATAAATCATTTGAAAATAATGTGCCGTCACCCATTTGTGAAATTGATAATGAATATGATTTTATCACATAGTTCGAACTGCGCACTTGTACTAATGCATTGGCATAAAAATATTAATGGAGTATAAATGCTTTCTTTTAAAGGCCTTGGTGTCCATGGATTGATTTTAAATTGAAACCTTAGGGTTCGGTTGGTTAAATGGGTTTGAGTCCCAAATGGTAGATTTCTTGGAGGTCATTTTAGCCGATGGGTTATAGACCTAGTTGGCTAAATAATTGCTATGACATGATGATATTAACCTGCAAGTGAAGTACGTATAATGATACCAATGGGTTGCCTTGATACATAACAGATTTAATAAAATGGGAATGCTCATTTATATTTAATTGGGCTTAAAAGAGGGTTGTGTAGCTAACCGTAGAAGGTGGAGGTACCGGGGAGGGGCAATATTGGAAATAGCACTAGCCAGTGTGGGGGCCTATATGGCTTGGGGTTAGAGTCCCTTTTTATGCTTATGACTAAGTGGTTCGAGTCCACCTTATTACATAATTGGGAGGTTCAAGTCTCCCATCTTACATTACATGATCAGGTGCTTAAGTGAGCTTATTATATGATTGTGAGGTTCAAGTCCCCTATGCATATCTATAAGATTATTCTTCAATTCAAACGTCTGCATGCACTAGGGCCCAACCAGGGAGTGAGATCTAAGGCCCAATATCCCGTGGGTACTATTATATGATAGTTAAGTTACACAATCCAGGTTAATATTTTAACATCATTGTTAAGCCTTTTTCCCTACCCTGACATATGTTATATGGATGCATGTGTATATATATATACATGTATATGTATATATATGTGTGTGTGTATGTATGTATTTTCATTTGATGGTGTGCATGAGTTTTGACTTGTTTTGAATCGCTATACAAGGCATTATTTGTTCCCTTATCCCTGAGTTACATGCTAGCGCTCTAATAGCTAATCGTCTTCAGATGCTGTATCCCCAGGCAATGCAGGAACTGGCCATACTTCTACTCATATGGTATAGCGATAGGTTATCGTGGGACAGCTCATAAGTTAGACTGTTATGATGAGCTTCCCTACTACGGAAGGCCCATTTCATACTATGGATTTCCTTTTGTTTTGTTTCTTTATTTTGGACTAGTTTTTAGCCATGGTCGGGGGAATGGACCGACCAATCTATATTTTGTTTTGTTAGAGTCTTTGTTGGACAGTACTATGGACATGGGATTGGTTGTTGAACTAATAGACTTCTTTGAGTATGAATCATATTCACCAATCTCATTTTATGTTTTGATTTCTGTTGTTATATAGCACTGTAAATCAGTTGACTCGGACAAGGAGGTAGTCTCGATCCTTGGTAGTTTTGAGATGCCCATCACGTTCAGGCCCTGGTTCAAGTCATGACAGATAAGTTGTTTCTACAAATAACTGATCAAAGTTTACAACACCATAATACGAGAGAGAGGAACTTAAATTTCAAACACTGACTCTGACTGACCATCTATGAAGCCTCTACTACACTGACTATAGGTAGATGGGACATGCCTCCAACTATCCCAAATCAATACATATGAATGAGAAAAATATACAATACAAGAACTGCATCTGACTTGAGTCCTTAAAATAAGAGAACTCATCACCTGCTGGCTAAATACTACAAACTATCTGACCTTGATGTGTGGGCTACCTCTGGTACCTATATCATGAATGAATGTAGTACAAATGCATATATGTGGTCAATACTTTGGAATGTACTGATTATGTAATACATGCACTAAATCATGGAAAATACTTAATGTATGCTTTAAAACTGGGGGCAGAAGCTATTTGTTGAAATATGCATTTAAATTATGGTTGTATGTAAAATCTGTAAGACTTAGTGAAATTTCTAAAGCATGAACTGAAAATGTTTTTGTAAACTGGGAAGCGGTAGAGACATGAGTACTATATGTAATTCTCAAGTTAAAGCCGAATAGGCTGTAAAACCGTACTGAGGATCATGTATGAATACTGAGCATGAATGTATGAATATATAAAACTAATTCAAGACCAAGTAAAGCGTGTGCTAAAATAATTTTTAAATCTAAATAACTAATAAACTGAACCCTTGGTAATGCAAACCTGAGCTGATATGGTTTGAATACTAAACTGAGACTGTGGGAGCTAATATTTAACCGACATGCCCTAGTCTGAGCTAATTGTAGTCCAACCTATAACCCCAGTTGAAAGGGTTTCAATACCTTTCCATGGGTACTGATACTGGCTGTATGGTTCCACTAAACTAGTATCCCAAAGGACTAGGGTGTCACTATCGACTGGCAGGTTCCCCTAAGGGAGTATCAACCCTCTATTGGTAGGAAAACCTTTTGTACCTAAAATGGTTACGTAGTTTTGGAACTCAGGGACTACTACTAAAGGTCTAACCATAGAGTGGCAGGTAATTCTTCATCCGTAGGTTCACTAGGTGCTAAGTTCTAATCCCAACTAAACTAATACGAAAGCATAAACTAGTACATACACTGATAAATAATTTTCTCAAATATGGTGTTCTGAAAATAATAGTGCATGCATAATCTAAAGTAATCATGAACATTATAACTGATGTATTTAGCATTATAAAATACTGGTGAGTTATCATTATAAAAATGTAATACCCTGTAATATTCTAAGCTCGATTCAGCTCTTAGTTGTATGCTTAAAAGGTCCAGGGATTGAAAATTTCACCAAGTGTTAAGGTATTAGTCATTTTTAAGACCCCTAACTTTTGATGATTTTTATTTGTCTTCCCGATCTCGAGACTTTGATTTTTGAGCTGAAACATGTTTAGAGTTGTTAACAGGGAAGTTTTGGGCTTTTTGGATGAGCGTGAGAGCGTGTTTAGAAATGAAACTAGTGAGGCCACTGGGATAGGATCGTGCCATGGGGGCTAGTCAGGAGGGATAAGGCCTGCGTCACCTCGGCTAGTTCGCCAAGACAGGCTCGCGTCGCCTGGTCCATTCTATCGGGACAGAGCCTGTCACCCGGTGTATGTATATTCAGCTTCTTGTCTTAAACTCCCAAGGGGAATTTGGGTCATTTCCCTTAACCCCTACCCTTCCTTAACACGAATTGGGGCTCCCAAAAGGGCATTATTTGCCTCTTTCACTGAAATTGCTTCCAAGAAAACCCTCCTCCATTCCCAATAATAAATTCAAGCTCTTTCCTTAAGAAATCAAGAGTTCAAGCTTCCAATCCAAGAAATGTTCAAGAATTCAGTTGTTAAGGTTGTGGGATCTTCATCCATGGGTCCCTTTCACCCATGGAGCCAAAAAACCGTCTTTTGGTTTAATTTGTGATTTTTTACATGTTCAATAGGAAATAAATTTGTGAATCTCTTGTTAATTCAATTACATGTTATGGTTACATGTGTCTTTAAATTATGAATTTAGCCATGTAATCATGTTGTTTCCTCATGCTTAAGGCGTTCCCATGGTCAAGTTCACGATTCTCACATATTTGATGAAGTGTCTATGTTTTGGGATATTTGAACCATGATTACATACCACAGTGTTTCAAGTAAGATATTATATTTTCTTTACAATCAATCAGTGTTGGTTGGTCATGAACACCCGATACCTACATGTTTTATACGATTTCCATCTTTCAAGTAACAACTCAATCAAACCATGGTTTTAAATATCATTTCAGAACCCCAGGATCATGTTGAGCATTATCAATTTATATGTTTATATTTACCACAAAATTCATATGAATGATTATTCTTAGACTATCATGATTTGAGCTTATCAATTATCAGTTCATGTGCAAGTTAGTATTTTAGTGTCTTTTAGTTGTGAGTAGGATTTAGCACTAAGTGGGAAGTGTGGGTTTAGCGCATCCAACTTTCCAGAAACAACGTGCCACCATAGGTTTAGTGGCCTCGCTAGAGAGTGTTTCCCCTTTCCCAAGATGGGCATAGTTTAGTGATCACTCTAGTTCAGATTTTATTCAGATCGGAAGGATAGAAAAACCCTCCTCAACATGGGTCAGACATTGGACTCCATGATAGCTCATATGGTTTGTGTCGATTACATGATAGCTCCCACAGTTTCAGTCAATATTCAGTTTATCTTAGTTTAGGTAATGCATGAACATGTACAGATTTAAGTAATTATTTAGTCAGTTTTATCAGATTATTTAGTTATACAAATTTTAGTCTTTTAGTTTACATACTATTTCAGGAGCATGTTTATACTTGGCTTTGCATTCTCAGATATTACATGTTCATGCATTCATACTCAGTTACACATGTATTTCATCCAGTCCTCATCTCATATACTAGTACATTTTTGCTATGTTGTCCTATAACATATGTTTGGATGCTCAGTTTCCCAACCGCTCTTAGACAGCTCAGTGTTACTCGGCAACAGTAATGGTGAATCCTCATCAATCAAGGATGTGATATATTTTCCTAGTTATTTCAGTATTTTCTTTATGTTTAGTCAGTCAGAGTTAGTTGGGGGTTTTTCCTATCAACTTCTTAGGCAGTTTAGAGGCTTTCAGACAATTAGTTAGACAATAAGTTCTTTTAGTATTATCGGTTGCTCAGACAGATGTTTGATTTTTAGTATTTTATTAGATATTTTAAACATGTTCTTATTGAGTATTTCAGTATTTTGATTTATTATAAATCAACAGGTTATCTTCCACATATGTGTTTTTTTATGATTTTACTTAGTGCTCACAGCGGGTACCAACTCATAGGTTAGCTTGTGGTCACTTGTGACCGTAAGTACCGTTTGTCGCAACTAGGGGGTAGCCTTGGGTCATGACAAAACTTGGTATCAGAGCCTAAGGTTATAATGAATTCATCCACTTATATACCAACATGACATTCAAGCCTATTATTATAACCATATATGAACTTCTAGACAAACAACCCACCTAGGAATTTTTCCAATTCTCTAATACCTTTATCAATAATAACTTTCATGCACTATCCACAAGAAGACACACCTAGAATTTTCAACTAACTATGACATATACCAAAAAATTTACCTCAATCTATCTTCACACTTCTAGCCTTATATAAAACAAGAATACAATAATCCTTCCCTAGTAAAGAACACTTACGCTCTCCCATGTAAATCATTTTTCATAAATTTCTATCACCACTATCTTTAAATAAGGAGAGGTCACTGAAAAGTTAGAACATGAGGACCCGAAGCATGAAAGAACACTAAGAGTGACTTTGACACTTAACTAAGTCCTGGGAATAGAGTATCAATGGCATGAATTCATTAAAGAGATCAAAACTGAGGACACGCATATCATAATCTAAATTTCACTAGTCATTAAGGGTGTACTATGAGTTGTGGGAACTGAGCATACTGTAAAATATGAGTACATGAATCATGAGTTGCATGACTTAAGTTTTGCGATTCATAAATTCATGGAATATGATTTCTACTTCTGAGTGAACATGGTTCCCTTATATGAGGAACTGGAAGTGTAGACGATTCTATATAAAGTGCATGAATATGAGCTATGATCATGGAGTTAACGTGTAAGGCACGAATAGATGTCGTAATGAATAAAGTACAAAAGAAATTGTACCAAGATAGGAATGAGTCAGATACCTTCCTCCCCTACTGTTGTTTTATAACTCACTAGCATCACTACTAAAATATAAAAACCTGACTTGGTTCCTTGTTCTATCATATCCCCCTTAGATTAAGCCATTGTTCAAAGTCTGCAAACCCCTTTAATAAAATCTAAACTGAACTACAACCACTCTACTCTAGTGTTCGAGATATAACAATACCCATAAATAAAAAACTCACCCTGAAAGACTATATCATAAAGTGTAAAACCCGTTACTAGTACTTCTTTCCGAGATAGAACTCTTAACTTACTATAGCCCTAATAGTCATAATATGATAACTTAAAAACTTACTATCTTAGAATCTTCAAGAGTATCACCATACCCTGAGTTCATACTATCTAGAATTTCAAACTCTTATTTATATTAGCTTAATCATCCATAATTAATACTTATATTCTAACACTTAACATTGATATCCCAAAATTTTAATGAACTATACTAACTTAGTACTACTGGATAGGAATCATGAAATACTAATCCACACAAAATATTATGAACATACTCAACCTTATCAAGCTCTTCTATTATTGTGGTCATTGCCTAATCTTTATCCCGACTAAAGCATCAACATACTCTAACTCTTCCTTAACTGAGAAATCTCTCTCAAACTGCTATTAAACAAAATATACAACACCTTTCTGGCCCTATAGATACATAATCTACTAAATTAAAATAAACACTATCCCCACTTTACTGCTGTAAAACTTCTGGGTGCATGCTTCTAACTCTAAGTCATATTCTGTCATAGGATTTTAAGAAGGGATCTGAGGGAACATCTGACTATGTCTTAGTGCATGATTTTTATGAACATAAATAAAACCTTTTAAACTTTGGAATATAAAGGCACCGATGGGATTATTTTGAGCCTACGTGCAATCTCATAACTATCTATAAGTACTGTCTAAGAAAAATCTATCCATAGGAATTTAAGCTTGACTATTTCTATTTTCTTCAAAATAAGGTATAGTGGGCATGAATAGAGAAATGAAAGCATCTATATAAATTTCTTAGGCAACATCTCTACTGTACGATCTGAGATATAAAAGAAGGGAAATATTTCTTAAATGCCCAGTATCCTCTTGAACAAAAAGTACAAACGTTGTACCATTTTGCAAGACTCTACTAGACACGATTTCATAGAAACCCTAGAAAACTTAAACCTTGTGCTATAATACCAAGTTTTCACGACCCAAGACTACCCTTAGTCACACGGTACTTAGAACCATAAGTGATCCCAAGCTAACCCACGAACTGGCATGATACTTTAAAAATTAATTTAATATATATATACATGTATATATAAAATCTAAATAACTGAGTGGAAACATAATCAACATAAGATAAATTGTTTTAGTACTTACCTAATCAAAGTTTACAATACTACAATCTGACAGAAAGAGAGAGAGGGGAACTTAAATTACAAATAATTACTCTGACTAACCATCTATGAATCCTCTACTATACTGTCTATAGGTAGCTGGGGCATGTCTCTAATTATCCCAAATCAATACATACGAATAGGAAAAAAAATACAATACAATAATTATAACTATTTTGAGTCTTCAAAATAAGAGAAACCATCACCTACTGGCTGAATACTATAAACTGTCTAACCCTGATATGTGGTATACCTCTAGCACCTACATTATGAAGGAATGTAGCACAGACGTATATATATGGTCAGTACTTTGGAATGCACTGAGTATGTGAGACATACACTGTATCATGGAAATACTTAATGTATACTTTAAAATAGGGGTCATAAGTTATTTGATAAAATATGCATTTAAATAATGGTTGTATGTAAAAGCTGTAGGACTTAGTGAAATTTATAAAGAATAAATTAAAAATGTTTCTGTAAACTGGCAGCGGTAGAGACATGAATATGGTATGTATATCTCAAGCTAATGTCTTGAGGATAATGTATGAATATTGAGCATGAATATAAAAAATGAATGCAAGATTAAGTAAAGAATGTACTAACCTGATCTGTAAAACTGAATAACTAAATAACTGATAAGCTAAACACTTGGTCATGCAAACCTGAGCTGATATGGTTTGAATACTGAACTGAGACTGTGGGAGCTAATATTTAACCGATATATCCCAATCTGTGCTAATTGGGTCCAATCTCTAACCCCAATCAAAAGGGAATCAATACCTTACAATGGGTACTGGTGTCTCAAAAAACTAGGGTGTTATCCTCGACTGGTAGGTGCCCCTAAGAGAATATCAACACTCTACTGGAAGGAAGACCTCTCATACCTACATTGTCTACGTAGTTCTAGAACTCAGGGACTACTAATAAAGGTCTCACCTTCTATTGGAAGGTAAGCCTTCATCCCTAGGTTCACTTGGTGCTAAGTTCTACTTCCAACTAAACTGACACGAAAGCATAAACTACTACACACACTGATAACGGATTTGGTCAAATATGGTATTCTAAAAATAATAATGCATGCATAATCTAAAGTAATCATGAATATGTTAACTGATGTATTTATCCTGATAAAATACTGGTGAGTGCTTATTATGAAAAGGTTATAAGTTTCATTGTACAAACATGGTGTGAATAACTTGAAAATCTTGAAAACTGTAGTATGCATGATAATCTAGGTATCGGGTGTTCATAACCCACCAACATGAAAAAATACAATTAAATATGATAATTTCAAAGTAATGACATGATAAGAAATCTCATGACTTAAATTAAAGAATCAAACAATTTCATCAATGTAATGAATTATCATGATTAGAGTATGGAGAAATACTTGAATTTATGAGAAAACACTATTCATGGTAGAATTGAAGAATTACATGGAGAAATCATGGACTTTATGTTTTTCTTGGAATCCTAAATCAAAATGGAATTAAACTTGAGAATTTGGGGAAACATTGGAAAAACTCATATAACTTGATTATATTCTTGAAATCTCCACTAATATCATGTAAAATATGCTTGGGGTAATAATTGGATAAAACCCTAGTTTATGGAATTCATAAAATTCAAGAATATAAATTGTAATTTTGGGCATGAGGATGAAAGGAAATCCTAATTGAATACCCACATACCTAAATGTCTTGACTTTTTGAAGGGAAGCAGAATTCGGATCCCTAGAAGTTGAATTCTTGAAGAACCCTTATTTGGTGTTCTTGAAGATTTGGGAGAAAAAAGATCATGTAATTGGTGTGTTTTGGGGTTATGGGAAGATCAATTCATGTTTCTATTAGTTATAGGATATTTTAGGACGTAAATGACCAGTTACACTCAAAAACTTAAATAGAAAAGTATATTTTATCATTTCTGAACAAGGTCCATGCCACAGTGCTTATCGTGGAGCACAAGGTCCATGACATGCTGAAATTGTGGACCCTCATTGGTTCCTGATAAAATTATGCATAACTATTCGCTTGGGTATTGGATTAAGGTAAAATTGGATGCATTGGAAAAAGGAATCAATTATATATAATTTGGTGGGTCTTAATCCCTAAAATTCCATATAATCCAGAAGTTATGTGCATTCAAAGTTAACTCTTGTAGGATCGAATATCAATATTTGGTCAAATCAAAAGTTCATAACTCCACTTCACTCTAAGTGTTTACTATTAAAATGCTTCACCTCGAAAGCAATTAACACACAAGGTAAATGATCATGAAACATATATTCATATACAAATCATGGGATTAGAGTTTATACATGTAGGAAAGACGATTCAAGTTCAATTCCAAAAATGCTGGGTGTTACAGTTTTAAGTTGTAGGTTGCTATTAGGGAAAAGGGTAAATATCCAAAGTACCCATAATAAAACACTAAAAAATTATCTTCAGTGACCACGAGTCACCCTACGACTCGTAAGGTCTCATTACAAGTTGTAGCTAGGTAGAAACATCAAGGCCTTACACCAACTACCTTACTGAAGGAACATTATGACTCAAAACATTTAGTCATAATCAGGACAGAACACTTGGGGCACAACACTGGTTAGCCTATGATACAGACTATACGACTCATATAGAGTGTTTACATCTCGTGACCCCCCATTCATAATCAAGGCAGTAACTTAGGCAAGCTTCACTGGACACCCTATAATTGAGGTCTTATGACCCGTCAAGACACCTTACAACTCGTATGGTGAGTTGTAGGTTGGATAGTGAGTTCAAAATTCATAATTTTCTAAGGGTAAGAATTTGTGGTGTTACAAACATAGTGTTGGTATAAGGTGATGTTTCTTTGTTGGTGATAAATTAAACAAAAAAAATGGTGGTCAGGAAGACACCCAAGATGTTGAGGACTTTGGTAGTTATGGGAAATTGTGGGAGTTAAAGGGGATATGAATGTACCTAATGGATGAAAACTTCCCACAAATATGTGTGGATTCAAGAAGGAGAGGTTGTGGATTTTAATCTTATGATGAGGCAGGAGATGATTAGTGAAGATAAAGAGCTTTGGGATCATGATGAAAAGCTTAGTGACAAGCCCAAGCCCTTGTCGTTTACTACGTTTAGCACTTGTATTTTCCAAATTAAAGAAAATAAAATTAAATAAAAAATTTAAAATAATAAAAATAAAAATAAAATTTGAGAGACAAATGAATATGAAAAGTGTAAAAAGATTTGAAGTGTAGAGGGAAAAGTTGTACCTGTACTAGACTAAAAAGGGAAGGGAGGCTAGTTTTTAAAGACCTTTGTTATTAGGGTAGGCATGTAATTTCCTATTGTTTGTCTACCCAATGTCATTGGCCTCATATACATACATCTATCCCTAGAAACTTAACATCCTCTCTGGACTTTTTCATCACCACTAAAATAAGGGAGAGTCTTGCTTTGATATCAATTCAAGCTCATAACATGCATTGTCCAATACTTTGCTCCAATAGACCTCATAGATTTGAGCATTGGACTAAGAAATTACCGAGCCCTAAAATGTGTATCATGTGAATTCAAACGTCTTTTCTTTATATAGAATTTCAATTTTCCTCTTGCATTCCTCATTCTAATATGGATTCACCTAATGTATGTCATGTGCGCCCTTTTTTAAATGTTAGTCAGACTTGCAGCCTATCAATATATATTATTTTCTGTAGTCTGCCTTGATTGTTGATGTACATATAAGAGATTGATTTTGTAATACCCCGATTTGCTGAACCGGAATGCTACACGGTGCTCATGACCCCGAGGGACCACAAGCTAACCCATGACTAATATCTGTACCTGTATACTACAATCATAATATAAAATGTGGAATACATGGAACTGTAAGGCCATAAGGTTCAACTGAATACAATTTTGTGGGCAAACATACCCAAAACAACTAAATCTGGACATAAATCTGAAAGTAAATCTGAAATCCTCTAAACTGTCTGAATAAGGAGTTGAAGGAACATATCTCCAACTAACTCTGTAAAACTGAACTAAAGAATAAATAAATAAATCAAATCATATTGTCCTTGAATTAATGAGGACTCACTGTGTCTCTGCAACTGGAACGCTACTGCTACTATTGGGCTGGAGCTCGTGTCTCGAAACCTATGGTGTAACATGAAAAAAAAGCACCATAGCGCAAATGCGTCAGTACAACTGGAGTACTGAGTATACGAGAAAGGTAGGTTGAACATAAAGGGTTTCATGCATGAACAACACTGACTGAATAATATGAACGTGGGAATGCAAACGCACATATATAGAAATTAGGACCGTGAATACGTGATAGCATGACTTGTACATGGTTTACTGATAACTGTCATGACTGTTACTGAAACTAATAACATGGACGACTGTATCTGACAGTCCTGTATATACTAAAATCTGAAGAACTATCTGAGTTCTTTTACTGAGACTGTTACTGAAACTAATAAAATGGACGACTATATCTGATAGTCCTGTATATATTAAAATCTGAAGAACTATCTAAATTTTTTTACTGAGACTGTTATTGAAATTGTTAACATGGATGACTGTATCTGACAGTTCTGGATATACAAAAATTTGAAAAACTATCTGAGTTCTTTTACTGAGACTGATACTGAAACTATTAAAATGGATGACTGTATCTGACAATCTTGTATATACTGAAATCTGAAGAACACCCTAAGTTGTTTTACTGAGACTGATACTGAAACTGTGGGAGTTAGTGTTAACCGACATGACCCGTGTATGCCATTATGGCTAAGCTGGGGTCCAATCTCGGCCCCGACTAGAGGGGTGTCAATATCACGCCACTGGTAAGAACAACTGTGAGTGACCCTTATCTGGCGGGTACTCAATGAGAATGGTGGGATCCCTAAACTGACGGGTTAAGCCACCTCATCTACCCTAAGCTGACGGGTTAAGACGTCTCAACCTATGCTGGCTACGTAATTCTGGAACACAAGGATTGCTACTAAGAATCACACCCTGAACTGGCGGATGAGTTCCCATCCTTGGGTTAACTCGGTGCTAACCTCTACTCGCATCTGAAGGACAATAAACTGAATAACTAAGCTGAACTGAATAACTGAACTAAACTGATTAGCTGAACTGATACTGATTAACTGGACTGATACTAGTGGTATTGTTTAGCATAGCTAAACTAAGTTTACTGGATTCCAATGACTGACAAAATGTTACTGATATCTGACAACTAACTAAGATCATGAGATTTTCATGAGTCATATGAATGACTAAAATCTATGGAATCATAGCTTGAGTTCGGATATCCTGAAACATGACATGGATCTAGGCACACAACTATAGTTTTTGGGTACAAGTACCCCCAGGACTCGATGGAAGAAAACTGACACACATGACTGACTTGATCATAAGAGTAGAGTCCATAATTTATAATATTATAAGTAGGGATCTCATACTAAGCATGGTTATCAACAATGTATTGCATGGAAAGGATTTCATATCACATGGAAGTACTTGCACAATCTTAATATCATGTTCGTTGCATAATCATATTGGCAACATATACTAATAGCATGGAAGTTCATGTGGATTGCATGGTTATCATGCATCTTGTTCATAAGTAGGATTTGCAAGTAAACATAGCATAGTCTCATAAGAATAGTTCATGAGTATTCCAACAACATTTTCAAGGCACATTAACAACATAGAAGTCATTGGAAAGTAAAGGTATATCATGAATCCTTCACTTAGTCATCAATTTAGCTATATTGCATGACATCTAGTTCTTAGGAATTTTATCAAACACCTTACATGCACATCTTAAGCATAGGTGAATTCATCAAATTATACATCATGAACAACCAAATTTACATATTTTCAACTCATATGATATCATGAATTCACAAAACCATATAAAGATTCCATCTTGGGAATCACCCAATATCAACAACATGATCATCAACACCCAACAATATAGAAATCATATTTTATAATGAAAAAGAGAAAAACAAACAAGCATCAACATGGGTATGATCATATCACCACAATCAACCAAGCTTTTGTATTTTAAAGATTGATTCTTGAACTCTATGAACGAATTAAATCCATAGATGAACACTACGCATACCTTAGAAGGAAGATTCTTGATGCTTGACGGAGGAATTTTCTTGAAATCGTATCTTCAAGATTACTTATGCAACCCTAGTTGTTTTTCTCCTTTATTGCTCTTGGATGATGATCTTTGAGATGAAAATAGGGTTGCAGTATGTTTAGAAGCTATATATTTTGTAGGGTTAAGTTTAGGGACGTGTAAGGAGTATTTAAAGACTTAATTACCTTTAAAATAACTCAAGACGGATTGTTTTTGACACCTGGAGTTGGCTTAGGCGGCGCCCAAGTAATCGCTTATGCTTGGATTGGGCGGCGCCTAACCAATCGCCTATGCTTACTGTCTCTCACGAAAATGGGCATAACTTTTCGCTCGGGTATTGGATTAAGGCAAAATTGGTATCGTTGGAAATATAATTCGATTCTCTACAATTTGGTGGGTCTAAATCAGCCAAAATACCACATTAACATTGAGTTATACTTGTTCAAAAATGACCCTTGCAAAATCGAACACTAAAACTTGATGGATTCAAAAACTCTTAGCTTGCATTTCCTTAAGTGACTTATATGAACATGCTTAATGCATCATAAGCTATCCTATCACTAGAATATTCATGGTAAGTCATGTACTCAAGTATGAATCACAGGATTAGAAACATGCGGGGTATTACAGATTTGTTCACGTACAGATTGGGTGCCTCTAAAGTTCTGTTGTCCATCAATCAAATAGAGTATAATTACTGGTTGAATGAAAAAAAGGTTTCACTTTGTTGAACAGTTTTTATTGATAAATTATGGAAGACTTTCCAATGAAACTATACAAATCCACAATAACCAATTCCTAAAAAAACAAAAAGAAATGTAGGATGATAAAGAGACAGTGGAAAAACTACTCATTGCAAGGGTGAGGGAATAAACAAAAAGAAAAGCAATCAATTTTCCATATCCAGTCAAACACTGTTATAAAAACTCAAATAAAAAAAAAGTAAAGGCTCTGTCGCACCCCAACTTTTCTGACCCAAACCTTCTTCCAACAATATAAGCGATTCCATTACCACATCACTATAGTTTTAAAAATCTAAGGATCTATCTTACCCTGCGCAGCCCCACCCCAATTGGAGACTACCCCGTCCTGCCCGTGTAGCAGTAAACCAGCCCTAATCTGCACCCGCTACACCCCATTTCTATTCCTAGTAGCTAGACGATAGAGAGACGATAACTGACTGACCATAAATTGACAAACTTCATACTAAATTACCGAGTTGTAAAAATAAAAAAATAACAGATTAGGATAGCACTAAAACTAATTTAGAAAAATTTTAAAGAAAAGAGCAACTAGACAGAACAAATATCATACATTATATTCGTGATAGAGATAAAATAGAGAGTAGGGCAAATTATTAGCTACAATAACCCGCGGAATTGAAGAAGCAATTGAAAAATCTGCTCCCTTATTGCAAAATCAATGCGTATATTGATTGGAAATGAATCTTATTAACGACGATGCTAGAGGTGATTTGCGACCAGATTGAAAACGACGATATATGATGTATAGTACTGTATATGTATGCTAGAGGCGAGAGCTCTTAGAAGAGTACTTTTTAATTTTTAGAAAGTTAATTATTAAAATTTTAGCGCGTATTTAGTTTAGTGAAATAAAATAAAAATTATTAAAATTTTAATATTTTATTTTGACGTTAGTTTTTCCTGCTCAAAGCTCCTAATTAAAATTTGGGTCCACGTAAAAAAATTAGGGATCGGATTTTGTACCTTCACAATAAAATATAATATTAAGGATCGAAATTTAATCTCGTCCTAAAAAGTATACTCTTAGAGACCAAATTATTGACTCGTCCTTGAATATTTGTCTTAAATAGACCTTTTTCTTGCAGTGATAATCTATAATCTATATCTATAATATATTAAAAGTGTGAAGACCCTTAGAAAAGTGATTTGAACATTTTACCCTTCATTAAAAAACTCCATAATAGACAAAAATGTCATAAGGATTTTCACACTTTTAATATATTATAGATATAGATTATAGATATAGATTATAGATATAAATAAATAGTCATTTAGTTGCAATACAATCAATTTATATGATCGTGTAAAGAACTTTTCTCTAAATTTAAGATTTAAAGCTAATTTTTATTAATACATGAAAAAAAAGTTTTATATTGTTACCCATACTTTGCACATAATATTCCTTCATATGATTTGGTCATCCGAATGTAGGTTATGATTATAATACTTAATTATTTTAAATTGAATAATTAAAATATTAAATTAGGATGACATTTGTAAGAATATTGCTTGAATATGATAAAGCCCAATTTCAAATTACATTCTATTAAGGATGTATTCGGTAAAAAGGAAAACATCTTTTGAAAAATGTTTTTTGATTTTCGTGTTTGATTGGCTCAAATATGTTTGGAAAGTATTTTTTAGATATACTTATTTTTTTCAAATTCAAAGAAAGTGAGAGTATAGAAATTAGGAACTGGATCTCAAATCGAGGTCAAAAATCAAGTTCTAGGTTGGGATCTCCAGTAGAGTGTCAAATTTGGTGATCGAGCTCGACGCTAGAGTGGGGTTCATGTCGAGGTTGGTTCCCAGTTTGATTGGAGTATGGAGATAGATTTTATAGTTTGGAATTAGTCATGATTTGGGGTAAAGATCAAGTACTATGCCAGATCACGAAAAATCAAGATCTCAGGTTTTGTGTCGAGTCGGGGTGAGAAGCGAGTTTTATGATTTCGAGTTGGGTTAGGGGTCGAGTCACTAGTTGTGGTGCATATTTGGATCTCATTTTGGGTCAATAATCAAGACCCTACTTCAAATATCAAGTTATAATCAAGTTTTAGGATTTGGAGTTGGGTCAAAATTTTAGTCACGTGTTAGGGTACAGATGAGGTCCAATGTTGATTCTTCAAGAATCGGGATCTCAAGACATGAGTTGAGTCTGTGTTAGAATATAGATTTTAGGGTTTGGATTTGGGTAAAGAGTAGAGTCATGAGTTGTGGTACAAAATTAGGCACGATGTCGAGTCAAGAATTAAGATCCCACGTCAAGTGTTGAGTCAAGATCGGGAGTCAGGACACAAGTCGAGGTAGAAATCTAATGTCAGGATCGGGAGTACATTTTTGTACCTCATAAAATAAATTCATATAATTTTTAATGATTATCTAATATTTTTTATGATGATTGAAGTTGATAAGAGATAACGTGCAACACACGTTCACAAAGACTAGTATATTGAAACTCTTCAAACTCTTATATTGACTTAATATTCTCTATTCTTTTTTTAAAAAATAGTTTAAGTTAAATTTTGCGTGAATGAATTTACTTATGTATACTCCCTCTGTTTTCATTTTTACTTGGCATGTTGACTTGACATTCTCTTTAAAAGTAATTTATTAGTAGTTTATTTCACATAAATTAATCTTATTAATTATGCTTTGAAAATTCAAATTTAATTTATAGTATTTTATGTACTTATTTAGTGATAAGGATAGTATTATAATAAATTTCTCTTAATTTGCTAAAATGAACAAGATAAAAATAGAATTGTTTTTTGCATAAGTGCGAAGTAAAGGAGAGAGAGTACATAATATGGTGGAACGTTTTGCGGTTAAAAGAGCCACACATGTTTAGAAGATATATGACTGCAAACTTTAAATAAAAAACAAAAGATGTGGGAGTCACAAACTCAAAATAATTTCTTATATAAGGTTTACTGGTTAAATTAAAATTTTCATTTCACCCAAAAAAAAATCTTGTACGTAGACAAAGAAAATAAGTGAATATAATGCACCATAATGCACCGTAATGCACTAGGAACCATTCCAATCATCCCCCCCACAAAAAATATCATGTAGAAACCACAAAAAAGGGTAAAATGTCCGAATCACATAAAAATAATTTACAAAAATCAAGTCATTATATTATCCACCATGAAAAATCTAATTTGTCCTCAAACTAAAGGCAAGGGAAATAGATGAATCCATGAAAATCTAGAGATTAATACCAAGCATATCAGACTCAACTTCCCAAGTATCCTTCTCTATAGGTCGATGGTTCCACTGGACCTTAACTATCGAAATATCTCTAGAATGGAACTACCTAATATCCCTAGCTAGAATAGAGACGAGTTACTCAACAAAGGACAACCCCTCATCTAACTGCACTTAATCCAACAAATGACATGCGAATCATCTGGAATATTTTAACGCCCCGATAGTACACCCTGAGCGCCATACAGTGCTTACAGTCCTGATGGACTACAAGCTAACCCATGAGCTGGTACCTGCTATCAGCACTGAATAAAAGATAATATACATTGAAGAATAACTGATAAGACATAACATTTTAAATAATAAAAACTGCTATAATCTATAAATCAAAGATAATAAAATAATCAAACAACGTCAAATAAAGTTTGAATACTGAACAACTGACTGTAGTGTCTGCAAGCCTCTAAACTGACTGGGTACGAGTTGATGGTATAGAACTCCTGAACTGAAAGCATGGAAATAAATAATCTTTCCTCAAAATATAAGGACTCACAACTTATACAGATGATAGTCTGAGAAGTCTATGCACAATCTGGAAATAAGGCGTCTGAACCTATTATATGATATATCATATTGCAAGAAAAGAGTATGCGATCAGTACTTTGGATGTACTGGTATGCTAAATGAGGTAGACTAATATGCATGGTTTCATGAACATGAATAATAACTATTTGTATACATGTATGTAGATATATAACATGTAAAACTGGATAGAGTGCATGAAATGTGTAGACATTAAGGATACATGAAGTCTATAAATGCTGAGAATATGTGAAATCTGTAAATACTGAGGATGCATGACCAAGCATAAAACATGTTCTTAATGTAATCTGTAAATACAAAAAATACTAAAGTCTGATAACTGAATTAATGATACCTGTATGCTATGGTCAAGAAACTGATACTGAATTACTGGACTGATTACTAGATTGAGACTGTGGGAGCTATCATTTAACCGATATGCCCTAATGAGCAAGTTTGGGGTCTAACCTATAACCCTAGTTCGAAGGGTGTTAGTACCATCCTACGGGTACTAACACTGGCTATATAGATCCACTATATTGATGTACTGTCCTGAAAGACTAAGGTTGTTAAGCCTAAACTGATGGGTGACCCCTGTGAGATAGTTAAGCCTAGACTAATGGGTGAATCCTCATATCCTATGCTAGATACGTAGTTCTGGAGTACAAGGACTACTACTAATCACTTTACCTATCTGACGGGGAAATCATCATCCCTGTACTCGGTCGGTGCTAAATCCTACTCCCAACTGAATTACACTGGATTACTAAACTGTTCTGAGTTTAACTGACTGATATGATAATGCTCATAATACATTCTGAAGCTTTTCTGAAGATACTAAGATGAGACTAAGTGAAAAGCTATGATTTTCGGATATTCAAACCCCCCAGGACTCAAAAAGCGATAATAGTAAAATATTATTAAGCTTAGAGGACATAGCATGAAAGCCTTTATAAAATATTCACTCTTATAGGAATTTTATCAAACACTAGGTACTCATAACTTAAGCAAACCATGGTAATAGTATGAAACTTGAAGTAATAGAATGATTTCAAGATCAATGGCACCTAATCATAATTTAATTTGATGAATAATAATAAAGAAAAAACATGTGGGATTTGACAACAATAATAATTTTATGTAAACATGGTGTAGAATGAATATTCATGGAGATTCAAGGTAAAATCCACAATTAAAACATAATGACATAAAAAGATTATAACTTTGTAATTTAAAATTTGATACTTGGACTCCATGGGTGAAAGGAACCCATGGATGAACACTTAACATACCTGGGTGATGAATTCTTGAGGTTTCTTGATAAAATTCTTGAGATTTGATCTTGAAGTATGGAGGCTAGGGTTTCTGTTCTTTGTAAAATTCTTTGAGTTTGGCTGGAGCCATTCTGTATGGCGGAATAGAAATAGGCTGAGTGTCTGGGAGAAGGTCTATTCCAAAGTCAATTTCCCTCTCAAGAGGAACTATGGAAAGATCTTCGGGAAACACATTTGAAAATTCATTTACTACTAGAACTCACTCAAGGCTAGGAGTCTCTGAACTAGAGTATTTGACTCAAACAAGATGGTAGATACATCCCTTGGATATCATTTTCCTTGAACCAAGGTACGAAACAAATCGACCCCTAAGCGTTGTAGCACTACCCCTCCATTCAAGGGTTGGTTCATTTGGAAACTGAAAATGAACAACTCTGTTTACGCAATCAACTAAAGTATAGCAGGAATGGAGCCAATCTATACTGAGAATGACATCAAAATCAGTCATCTCTAACTCCACAAGATCAACTGACGTGACTTTCTGAGACACTATAACCGAGAAATTCCTGTATACACGCTGGGCTATTATAGAAACACCTACTGGGGTAGATACTAAAAAGGGCTCTGCTAAGATTTCGGGACTGACTCCAAAGTTGACGGCTATATAAGGAGTTACAAAATAAAGAGAAGCTTCGGGGCCTTATAAACCATAAACATGTAAATGAAAGACTTGCAATGTACCAGTAACTACGTCAGGAGAATTTTCCTGATCTTTTCTGGACCGAAGAGTATATAATCTGTTTGGATACTAACCACTGGTAGCACTGGAATTGGCAACCTCAAAGAAGATCTAGCCTCCACGAATGCCAAAATACACCCAGGTGTCAAAATTTTAAGCCTAACCATCTGGTTAGAAAAAGATATAACCTTGATGAGTAACAAATTTGTCATTGATTGATATCTAAATTCTTACACACTACTATGATTAAATTGTGTAAATGAGATTAATTCTCTATTTAAATGTAATTATTTCCATGGTTTTCTCGTATATAGGTAATTGGAAGAAAAGTAGAGAAGTAAATTGAAAAGGAAAGTATAAGAGCAAATTGATTACACAAGCTAGAAGTCAGAAGCAGGGATCTACCCTCAGGTACTGTAATTAAAGCATGAGGGTTGCGATCGCTCCCATTCAAAGCCAGGTCAAATCTCAGTGATTGCGAAAAAAATCACCGTGATCGTGGGAGTCGCGATCATGATCATCCAAGGGCTATTGCTATAGGGAGAAAATTCTCCTAGGGTAGAATAGTCAATTCGCACAGCTGAATCCCAAGACTTAAATGGGGGAATCCATGACCCCCATAAATTTATCAAATCAATTTAGGGAAATCCACAACCCCCATTCCACTTCCCATATCCATGAACCCAATTAGTTTAAAAACTATCAATTCAAAGTAGGAATGATCAATATAAACCATATGAAAATCAATTCAACCATTAACATCCAAAAATCCTCAACCTAAATTCATAGCCAATAATTAACCACATATATGACAAGTTTAAACACATGCTTTTAGCAAACCAAGTTTTAGGGAAGAGATACACGCTTGAGATAATCAGCAATTTGGAGAAGAAATCACCCCTTTGAGTCTTAGATGACCAATCATTAGAAAACACTAGGTGTTCTTGCTTAGGGATTTGAGAGAGTAATGAGTAGTTATGATGGAGTAATGGAATGTTATGAGGCCCCTTAGAGTAATTTAGGTCCTGGTTTTAATTAGGGAATATGGTAAATGGCCAAAGTTCCCTCAAATAAAATAGAAAAAATTATTGTGTGTGACTACGAGTCACGTTACAACTCATCGGACATGTTATGAGTTGCTACCATGACTTGTTGTCTGGACAGTAAGTTAGGGCACCTTTACTGGTTTGGTAACGTGTCACACCCTGAATTGTGACCAGACCTTACTACATGGGGAGTCTTAGTCGTTACCAAAACAACGACTATGGGCTATCTCACTGGTTTGGTCACGAGTCCCACCATCTGACTCATGACCTCACCTTATGGATCATTAGGTACGAATCACAATCAGGATAGAAAAATAGGGAACCAACACTAGTTTGGCTAAATATAACACTATACGGCTCATATAGAGTCTTAACGACTCGTTACCAAATTCGTACCCTAGACAGTAAGCTCAAAACTTAGAAATTTCAGTGGAAAAATCTAGGGTGTTACATTAGCCCCCTCAAGATCATTCATCCTCGGATGAGGATTTAAGACATCCATTAGCATGAATGTCAAATAGAAACGCAACCACAATTCCTTTAACAAAGTCAGAAAACAAAGAGAGTAAGAGCACACATACCTTAAGCACGATTATCCAGTTCAAGGAATAAGAATAGATACTTGGACTTCATATCCTCTTCAGCTTCCCAAGTATCTTCTTTAACCTTTTGGTTTCTCAATTGAACCTTCATCAAAGCCATATCCTTAGTCCTCAAACGACTGACTTGTCTATCCAAAATCTCCACCGGGGCTTACTCATAAGACAAGGCATCTGAAAAACCAACACTCTCAATAGACATAATTAAAGAAGGATCAGTTACACACTTCTTCAACATCAAAACATAGAACACCGTATGAATAAAACCCAAATTCGAAGACAACTCCAACATGGAAGCAACATACCTAATGTCCTCAAAATTAAATATGGGGAAACATAACGGGGAATGAGCTTCTCCTTCTTTACAAGTCTCATCACTTCCTTCATGGGAGATGCCTTTAAGAACACCCAATCGCTAACCTCAAACTCTATTTCTCTTGGCCTCATGTCTGCATAGGGCTTTTTATGACTTTGAACTATCTTAAGCCTATCCCTGATCACCTTCACCTTCTCTATGACTTGGTGAACCAAGTCCAGACCGAATAATCTAGTCTCAAATCACCCGATAAAAGATATACATGATATGAGTCGCTACCACGACTTGTTGTCTGGACAGTAACTTAGGGCACCTTTACTAGTTTGGCCACGTGTCACACCCTATGACTCGTGACCAAACCTTACTACATATGGAGTCTTAGTCGTTACCAAAACAACGACTTTGGGATATCTCGCTGGTTTGGTCACGAGTCCCACCATCCGACTCGTGACCTTTCCTTATAGATCATTAGGTACGAATCGTGATCAAGATAGAAAAATAGGGAACCAACTCTAGTTTGGCTAAATATAACACTATACGGCTCATATAGAGTTTTAATGGCTCATTACCAAAGTTCTACCCTAGAAAGTAAGCTCAAAACTTAGAAATTTCAGAGGAAAAATCTAGGGTGTTACATTACCCCCCTCAAGATCATTCATCCCTGAATGAGGAGTCAAGACATCCATTAGTATGAATGTCAAATAGAAACGCAACCACAATTCCTTTAACAAAGTAAAAAAACAAAGAGAGTAAGAACACACATACCTTAAGCACGATTATCCAGTTCAAGGAAAAAGAATAGATACTTGGACTTCATATCCTCTTCAGCTTCCCAAGTAGCTTCTTTAACCTTTTGGTTTCTCAATTGAACCTTCATCAAACCCATATCCTTAGTCCTCAAATGACTGACTTGTCTATCCAAAATCTCCAGCGAGGCTTACTCATAAGACAAGGCATCTGAAAAACCAACACTCTCAATAGGCATAATCAAAGATAAAACCCAAATTCGAAGACAACTCTAACATGTAAGCAACATACCCAATGTCCTCAAAATTAAATATGGGCCAACATAACGTGGACTCATCTTCTCCTTATTTACAAATCTCATCAATTCCTTCATGGGAGATGCCTTTAAGAACACCCAATCGCTAACCTCAAACTCTATTTCTCTTGGCCTCATGTCTACATAGGGCTTTTGGTGACTTTGAACTATCTTAAGCCTATCCCTAATCACCTTCACCTTCTCTATGACTTGGTGAACCAAGTCCAGACTGAATAATCTAGTCTCACCAACCTCAAATCACCTGATAAAAGATATACACCTTTTTCTATAAACAGCTTCAAAAGGAGCTATCCCGATACTAGAGTGATAACTATTATTTTAAGAAAACTAGATAAAAGGAAAATGATCCACCCAACTACCTCCAAAATCAATTACATAATCCCTTAGCATATCTTCCAAAGTGTGAATACTCTCTCTACCTGTCCATCCGTCTGAGGGTGGAATATGGTGCTAAGGTTCACCCGTGTGACCAAGCCCTACTAAAATGAATGCCAAAATAAAAAAGAGAACTGGGTACCTTAATCAGAAATAATGGAAATTGGAGCACCATACAACTTAATGATCTTCTAAATAAACAACTGAGCATAATCCTCTTCAGAGTAAGTAGTCTCACTGGCAAATAATGAGCAGACTTAGTCCGTCTATCCATGATTACCCAAGTGGAATTAAATTGATTGCGAGTTTACAGAAGAACAACAATGAAATCCATATTGATCATCTCCCATTTCCACATGGGTAACTCAATCTCTTGAGATACACCAGCAGGCCTCAAGTGCTCAACCTTCACTTGCTGACAGACCATGCATTTAGCCATAAAATTAGCAACATCCCTCTTCATATTGTTCCACCAATAAATCTCTTTTAAATCATGATACATCTTCATTAAACAAGGATAAATTATGTATCTTGACTCATGAGCCTCAGCCAAAATTTTTTTCCGCAGCCCATCAACATCAAGAACATACAATCTACCTTGGTACCTTAAGATACCATCACCACTAATCTAAAAAACCATTACCTTCTACTAACCCATATCATTCCTAATCTATATCAATAGAGGATCTAAAACCTACTTCTCCTTCACCTCAGCACCGAGAGATGACTTCACGACCTCTTGAGAAACCACACCTCTATTCTCGGAATCCAAAAGTCAAAGTCTAAAATTAGCAAAATGGTGAATATCCTTTACCAAACCTTATTTCTCTTTATCTAGATGAGATAAGATATCCATAAACAACCTTCTAAGAGAATCAACAACCACATTAGCTTTACCTGGGTGATAATAAAGCCTCATATCATAGTCTTTAAGTAACTCAATCCATCTCTTTTGCCTGAGATTCAACTCTTTTTTTGTGAACACATATTTCAGCCTTTTATGGTCCGAATAAATATCAGTATACACCCCATACAAATAATCGCAACAAATCTTCAACGCAAACACCACATCCGCCAACTCTAGATCATGAATAATATAATTCCTTTCATAAACGTTCAGTTGCCTAAAAGAACAAGCCACCACTTTACCATGCTGCATCAAGATACAGTCTAGTCCCACACGAGATGCACCATAGTAAAACTTCACTTTTTTCTGAGTCAACTTAGTCAACGGAGTAGCAATAGAAGAGAAACTCTTCACAAACCTCCTATAATACCCAGCTAAACCCAAAAAGCTTTGGATTTCAGTTAGAGTCATGGGTCTAGGCCATTTCTTAAATGTGTCAACTTTTTGTGAATCTACGATAATTCCCTCACTAGAAATAACATGACCCAGAAAGGTCACAACATTCAACCAGAACTCAAACTTTGAAATTTTATAATATACAATCGTTGATCCTTAAGAGTCTGCAAGAACACTCAAAGGTGATTGACATGATCCTCCTCAATCTTAGGATACATAAAGATAGAATCAATAAGAACGATAATGAACAAATCCAAGAACTATCTGAAAACCCAGTTCATGAGATCCATAAATGTAGTTAGAGCATTAGTCAATTCGAATGATATAACCAAAAACTCATAATGACCATACTAGATACGAAAAGTAGTTTTACAGATATCTACCTCCCTAATCTTCAACTGATGATAACATGGCCAAAGATTAATCTTAGAAAAATATCTAGCTCCCTAAAGCTGGTGAATAGGTCATCAATCCTAGGAAGAGGATATATCTAGCACCCCAAAGCTGGTCAAAATAGATCATCAATCCTAGGAAGTAGATACTTATTCTTTAGAGTCACCTTATTAAATTGACAATAGTCTATGCTCATCCAAAAAGACCCATCTTTTTTACGCACGAATAGCATAGGAGCACCCACGGAGAGACAGTAGGACAGATGAAACCCTTATCAAGAAGATCCTGTAACTATTCCTTAAGTTCTTTCAACTCGTTCAGAGATATTATATATAAAGGGATAGAGATAGGATGGGTATCCGATAGAAGATAAATCCCTAAGTCTATTTTCCTATTGGGAAAAATACTAGAAAGGTCATTGAAAACACCTCGGGAAACTCATTAACAAAAGGGACAAATTGTAAAAGGGGAACCTCAAAACTAGAATCTTCAACCCATACCAGATTATATAGACATCCCTTGGAAATCAACTTTCAAGCTCTAAGATAAGAACTGAACCTTCCCTTAGGAACCAAGGATCTTCTCTTCGATTCTATTATCGGTTCATTAGGGAATTGAAAATTGGCTTTATAGGTCCGATAATCTAGAAAAGCGTAGCACGAATGGAGCAAATCCATCTAAAAGATCATATCAAAGACTACCATATCTAACTCTATTAGATCCACCAAGGTCTCCCTACCATAGAGAGACACCACACAACCCATATAGACCTTTCTAACCTTAAAAAAGTCACCCAAAGGTCTGAAATTGACTCAGGACCAAACTCAAAATGAACAGCCACATAAGGGGTCACATAAAAAAAGGTAGAACCTGGATTTAGTAAACAATATACATCACGAGAAAAATGTTTCAATATACCAGTAGTGACATTAGGAGATGACTCAGATTCTGGCAGATTTGTAAGAGCATAAAGACAGTTTTGATTAGTGCTGGCACTAAAAGCATCACTCTTTGTCACAGGAGCCGATGAAAAAGCAACCAAAACCTTGTAAGCTTTAGAAGCAATCTTAGCAGGACAGTGTCGCTATAAATGCCCTGGATGACCACAATTAAAGAACTTATTTCTCCTCTCATCACAAACTCCATATGCATCTGCCTATACAAATAGCAACGGGGATAGGATAGGCCTGACTGAGCTCCACTAGCCTAAAATTGGGCATCTTGTCCCTTAAACCACTATTTGTTTGAAAATGGCGATCACTAGATGGATTAGGATATGGAGCACTAGCCAAAGAATATGAGCTCGATTTTCCCTAAGTCTCTTCTTTCCCCATTGTTTACCATCTCTACTACTATTTTGCTGGCCTCCACCCTGCTCTGTATGTCTAAACTTCTTATTCTGCCTCTTTTCCATTTTATCTTGTTTTTATTTCCATCTTCAACCTAATGCTATACACCATATGCCTAGAGATATTCATGTTATTACTTAGCATGACAGGTTTTACTCCAGACCTAAGTCCCGAGATAAGCTTGAAGTAAACTTTCTCATCCTAGTTCTCATGCTAGACATAATCTCTAGAGCATATCAAGATAACTGATGAAATTCAAAGCATACTCCTAAGTTCTGAAACTCTTCACCCTTAGCTTTTCTCAACTATTGAGGAAAGAAACGATCACAGAAGGCACTAGAAAACTCCTCCCATGTAGCCCACTTAGCATCATCACCCCTTGACTGCTCCCACTTATTATACTACTAATATGCCATATCCTTCAACTGATAAGCAACAAACTCCACGCCCTCCACATTAGTAGTATCCATCACCCTGAACATCTTGTCTATTTTATCAACAAACCCTTGAGGATCCTTCTTAACCTTAGAGCCTGTAAAGGTCATAGGGCTTAAACTCATAAATTGGCCATCTCTAGTGGCCTCAGCAGATAAATAGATTGACGAAATTCAATATTAGAAATCGCTTCTTAGGGAAGTGGGGAACGAAAATCATTAGCCTGATGAGGACTAATAGGGATCGGTGGAACTCCACATTGGTAGTCAGGAGCAGGGACACTATATCGGCTCTATACTCTATAAGTAGAACTTGTTCCATCCATATTGTCCTCAGGTGGGACAGAGGATTTTCCACGAGCATCAAATCTTTAGGGAGGCATGGTCTAAAATGTGAAAAAATGAAATTAAAGGAGCTTTCAAGACCTTAGACTCTTTAGCTCAAAAATTGAACACTAGAAAGGGAAACAATCCTAAATATCTTGTAGTCTCTCCCTTATTAGTGTGGCGAGCTACACACCTATAAAAGAGACTCTACTTTACACGACTTTATGGCACCCAATGACTATGATCCTAGGGTCTGATACCAAACTTGTCACAAACTAAACTACGACTTAGTCGTGATGGGTGTCTCAAATCTACTAAGGACTAGAGATCACCACAATTAACTTAGCCAAACCAGAACACAATACATCTAACAGTAGATGAATTCTGAACATATAACAAGATAGAGTTGAGTTCCAAACATATAATAAGATAGATCTGAGTTTCGATCATATAACAAGATAAAACTAAGTTTCAAACATATAACAAGATAGGTAAATCAAATAAATAGGATCTAAAATCTACAATACCAATTCCATGCACATCCTGTTGTCCACTAAAAGCCTCTAAGAAACTAAACATCTACCAAGGTCGGGATATGCCCCCCGTACATAGTCAAAAACATACCAAAATAGTCTAGGATGTAAGTAAAAACAACACCATAAAATGAGGGCCTTCCAAAGAATGAAAGCTTACAACTTCAAAGTTGACTAACAAACAATCCAGATATCACCTACCACTATACAAGGAAATAAAAGTGTCTCCGACCCTGCATCATCTAGGGATACAATGTATGGGGACGGTTAGCGAGGTGAGCGCTAGCATGTAACTAGGGGATGGGTAAAATAGTACCAGAATCAATTAGTCCCAAATATTCCAAAACCATATGCAATCAATCAAATACATATATATATATATATATATAAGATGTTGAGATAGGGAACAAGGCTTAGCGTAAGATTTAAAACATTAACTTGGACTGTGTAGATTGACGTTCATAAAATCACCCACAGGCTATATGGGTCAAACCCCCCTGCTGGATAAACATCAATACGTGTTAGCTGCATAAACCTGAGATATCATAGAAGGCCAGAGAATCCACGGCCTTAGGCCATCCATGATACATATATATATAGAGTATGTCACAACCACACATTCATCAAGACCAACCTTCACACCGGTAAATATGAGTTTCTAATATTAGACCCTCGGGACCTCTACTTTCACAGCTAACTATACAACCACCTTTAAGCCTAATTAAAATATTTACACATTTTCATTCATTGAACCAATAATCATCTATAAGGCATAACCCATTGGTATCATCATACCAACTACGCCTGCAAGTTATTATCTATATGCCATTCCAATTATCATTACTTGGGGGAATCTACGTGACACGACCCAAACTAGGGCCTTGTTGTAATAGGAATCTTAGGCCTAACAAGGGTTGAAGACAGCCCTGTTTCCCAAATTGACCAACCAAACACATAACCTGTGTCAGATGAATTTCTAACATATAACAAGATAGAGTATTTGAACTCAAAGACTTTAGGATAGGTTCATGACCATGACCAACCCGAACAAGTCTAGATATCCAATACCAAACCAACAACCATAACCAACCAAAAATAATAACCAAGTCTATGTGAAAAACATAGTAGGATGGAACAATCATAAATACAGTTGAACGGTATCAGCCATAATACCAATACGAAAGCCAAGGATGACGCCAATGCCGACACCGCCCATACCAACCCATAGTAGTTCCATAAAGCCTCTATCAAAAAGTAAAAAAATATCTGATCGGGACATGCCCTTGACCATAGCCAAAACCAAAAGAAGAAATAAGTCTTCCCAAAGTATGGAAGCTCACCACTTCAAGTCAACACAAGCTGATCCTGAGTCCAATCACTAAGTAGGCGGTGTAGTATGACCAACACCTTCATCGCATGGGGATACATCATCGAAGATGGTTAGTGGTTGGGACGCTAGCATGCAACTTAAGTATAAGGATAAAATAGTGCCAATAGTTCAAAACCAATTAATCAATGCACATAACGAATGCAATACATATATATACATACCAAGTTGGGATAGGAAACAAAATTAGCATGAAATATGAAATAATTAACCTGGGTTATGTAGCATGGTCATCATAGTAGAAGAAACCCATGAGCTATATGGGCCCAGCTCTTTGATAGCTGAAAGGGCCCCTAATATGTATATCTGCACAAACCAGAAAATTTCTAAATCTGTAAATACCTATATATGGGACTCAAACCTCCCGGCATAATCAAGGTGACTTACGCACCATTACATGTGTTATAGAGGACTCAAACCACATGGTCATAAGATACCCGCACCGGCTAGCACGATTTCTAGTGTTAGTCCTTCAAACTCTATTTTCATAGCCCGACTATACATCCTGCTATTAACCCTAAGTTAAAACCATTATTCCACATACACAACCATTAAGCCAATTATTTACCAAAGTCATTTCGTTGGTATCATCAAACCAACACTACTTGCAATTATATCACATGCCATTACCATTACCAATAAACCATCAAATTATATGACTTTGGGACTCAAACCCATTATCTAACAAAGACACTTGTTCAATTTAAAGTTTAGGGAATCGAACCCATTGTCTAATAAAGACATAAATCAAGTTAATATTTAGGGACTCAAAACCTATTTAACAACCTAAAACACCAAGGTTACCATTTAAATTATTATATGGCCAACAAGGCCTTCACGAAACCATTTATCAACCATTCATATTCATAAGTCCAATGCCTTAGTTCAAAAAACCATTGTCATGTGACTTTTGTTCTCTTAGACATTTTCACAAACACTTTGAGGCCATATTATTATCAAAACCAAAATCAATGTGAAAACCATTAAGTATAGGGTTAACCATGAACCATTTGTTAAACTACAATTAGCAATAACTTACATATGCAAACCATTACCAAAAACATGTTTAAAGACAAATTAAACCAAGAGTAAACAATATGCAATAAAAACCTCAATTTTGGTTTTCAAAATCACCATTTAAGAATCATAATCACAATTTAAAACACATGATATTTATGAACTAACAATGAGGGAAGAGTCACATGCCTTATTCAAAAAGATTCATGGAAGAAATTTGACTTTTAAGCTTCAAGATGACCACCTTTGAAGAACCCTAGCCCCAATCTTCAAGAGAGAGTTTAGAGAGTGTTTTGGAGTGTTTAATCTTCCAATAGTATGTTATGAGAGGCCACAATATGTTTTAAGATATGGGGAATTAAGGGTTTTACGGTGGGAAATGTTTGGAATACCCTTAGCTTAAATGCTGAAAACTAACTCGCAAGAAGGTACGACCATACCCCCTAAACCGTACCCTAGGGTATGAGTGGTACCCTTAGCTCATACCCTAGAACCACCTTGGTCCCCCATACTGACCAACATATGACCACAATGGCCTGACTCGTATCTTAACATATGACTGGTACCCAAAACTCGTAACCCAAGAAAAATCCCCTAGGCAAGGTTTTGAGCACCGTATGACCTAACCATATATGACTCGTACCTTAACATACTTCTAATAAGGTGCCTAGTCGTATCTTGGAAAAAAAACTATCAAAACTCACTTATTAACATACGACTTGGAAGACCCTAAACCTTATCCAAGCATACGACTAGTATTCTCTAACCTTATGTTCTCTAGAGAAAAAAACCTCGAGAATTTCATAAGGGTCAAAAGCCAAGGTGTTTCAATTCTTCCCTAATTGGATCATTCATCCTCGAATGATGGGTAAGGAAAGCACAAACACAAGTTAATACATTATCACACATCAATCTAACCTTTAACTAAATTACAAAAAAAATATGCAAGGAAATCAATATTTCCTTTAACAAAGTTTGAAAATAGAAAATAAGAACGGATACTTGGACTTCATGTCCTTCTCTGCTTCCCAAGTAGCCTCTTCTACCTTGTGGTTCTTCTAAAGATCCTTAACCAAAGCTACATTCTTGGTCTATAACTGACGAACTTGTCGATCCAAGATCTCAATCGAGACTACCTCATACGATTAGAAGTCTGAGATACCCACTACTTCTAAAGGAAAAACTGAAGAATGATTACCTACACACTTTCTCAACTTCGAGACATGGAAAACTGGATGAATGGCACTCAAACTAGGAGGCAACTCCAACTCATAGTCAACATTGGCAAACTTTTTCAAAACCAAGTAGGGATCACCATACTAAGGACTTAAATTCTCCTTCTTACCAAACTTAACTTCCCCATCTTACCAAACTGCATCACTCCCTTCATGGGAGATACCTTTAAGAACACCCAATTACCAATATTGAACTCCAAATCTCTACGCCTTACATCCACGTTGGACTTTTGGCGAATTTGACTGGCTTTCAATCTATCCCGAATCACCTTCACCTTCTCCAAGGCTTAGTGAACTAAATCAAGGCCAAACAACTTAACCTCACCAACTTTATACCACCCAATAGGAGAACAACATCTCCTGCCATACAATACCTCAAAAGGGGTCATATAAATGCTAGAGTGATAACTATTATTATAAGTACATCGAATCAAAGGAAAATAGTCAAACCAATTACCACTATAGTCAATCACGCAAGCATGGAGCATATCTTCTAATATTTGAATAGTCCTTTTCGCTTGTTTATCTAACTGCAGGTGGAAAGCGGTACTAAGGCACACTTTAGTCCCCAAACCTTCCTGAAACTAATTCTAAAAATGTTCTGACAATGGATTACCACGATATGAAATGATAGAAATGGTAGCACAATGAAACTTCATGATCTTCAAAAGATAAAACTTAGCATAATTCTCCATCAATTAACTAGTCCTCACCAACAAGAAGTGAGCGGACTTAGTCATCCCATCCATAGTGACCCAAATTGAATCACATTGATTTCAAGATCGAGGAAGACCAGTAATTAAATCCATGTTAATTACTTCCCATTTCCATTCAGGCAACTCTATTTCTTGGTAAAAACCACCGAGTCTCATATGCTTGACTTTCACTTGTTGAAACACCATACATTTAGCCACAAAGCCAGCCATATAGTCCTTCATATTGTTCCATAATAGAATTCCTAGAGATCATGATACATCTTCGTTGAACAAGGATGAACAACATAACGAGATTCATGAGCTTTGTCCCAAATCCTTTCCCTCAATCCATTGATGTTGGGAATACATAGCATGCCTTGGTACCTCAGGATACCATCACTACCAATTGCAAAGTCAACAACATTTTGTTGATCTACATTACTCTTATTCTTTATCAATTTAGGATCCAACATCTACTTTTTCTTGATTTCTACAACAAGAGATGACTATAATACTTGATGCACAAACACACCACTACCTTCGAAGTCTGTGAGATGAACTCCAAGACTAGATAAACGGTGAATATCCTTCACTAACTCTCACTAATCCTTATTAATATAAGCCAGACTCCCCACAGATAACCTATTAAGAGCATCAACAACTACATTACCTTTACCTGTATGGTAGTGAAGACTCATATCATAGTCCTTCAGCAACTCAAGCCACCTTCTTTGCCTGAGATTTAACTCTTTTTGAGTAAATACATACCGAAGGCTCTTATGATCAGAAAAGATATCAATATGAACACCATAGAGATAGTGACCCCAAATCTTCAGCACAAATACTATCTCTAACAACTCCAAGTCATGAGTGGGGTAGTTCTTCTCGTGAAATTTCAATTATCTAGAAGCATAAGCCACCACCCTATCATGCTGAATCAACACATAACCCAAAACAGCCCAGAAAGATCACAATACATAATGAAGCCATCATAATCCTCGAGCAGGGTCAAAAATGGAGCTGAAGTCAACTTATTCTTTAAATTTTTGAAGCTACCTTCACACATATCTGACCACAAGAACTTGACCTTTTTCTGGGCCAACTTAGTCAATAGGGCAGCTATAGTAAAAAAACTTTTGACAAATTTCCTATAGTAATAGGCTAAACCAAAGAAGCTCTAAATATTAGATGGAGTCACAGGACTAGGCCACCTCTTAAATACCATAACTTTTTGTGGATCCACGATGATCCCTTCACTAGCAATAACATGACCAAGAAAAGTTATATCCTTCAATAAAAACTCACACTTGGATAATATGGCATATAAACGTTAATCCTTAAAGGTCTGCAACACATCACGGAGGTGATCGATATGATCCGCCCCAATCTTAGAATTGACCAATACGTCATCAATGAAGACAATGACAAAAAAATCTAGAAACTAATGAAAGATCCTATTCATCAAAGCCATGAATGTCACTGGGGCCTTGGTCAACCCAAAAGAGATAACTAGGAACTCATAGTGACCATATCGAGTTTTAAAAGTAGTCGTAGGGATATCTACCTGCCTAATCTTCAGCTGATGATAACCCAACCTAAGATCAATCTTAGACAAACACTTCATACCCTAAAGCTGATAAAAAAATCTCTGATCCTAGGAAAAGGATACTTATTCTTTATGGTCACCTTAGTCAATTGATGATAGTCAATGTACATCCGAAGGGAACCATCCTTCTTGAACACAAACAACACTGAAGCACCCAAGGAGACATACTAAGATAGATAAAATATTTATCTAAGAGATCCTTCAATTTCTCCTTAAGCTCCTTCAACTCAGATGGAACCATTCTATACAGATGGATAGAAATAGGACAAGTGTTCGGAACAAGATCAATCCCAAAATCAATTTCTCTATCGAGAGGAATACTAGGAAGATAATCAGGGAAATTATCAAGATACTCATTAACCATAGGGACAGATTCTATAGAAGGACCTTTTATGTTAGAATCTTTAACCCGGATCAAATGATACAAACACCCTTTGGAGATCAACTTTTGGGGTCTAAGGTATGAGATAGACACCCCCTTACCATACAATGATAGGCTCATCATAAAATTTAAACATGACGTTACAAGTCTGATAATCTAAGAAAGCATAAAACAAATGCGACCAATCCATCCCTGATATGACATCAAAGTCTACCATATCTAACTCTATCAAATCCACAAGAGTTTCCTTACCACTAAATTATACCACACACACCCTATAAGATCTTTTAGTAATCACAGAGTCACCAACTATGGTAGACACAGAAAAGGATTAGAAATAAATTCAGGACCAAAACAAAAATGTACAACCACAAATGGGGTCATATAAGAAAGAGTGGACCATGGATCAAGTAAATACTATACATTATGGGAGAAAAGTTTCAACATACCCATGACAACATTGATAGATGCCTCAAAACCCTAGCGAGATACAAGAGCATATAGCTGATTCTAGCTAGTGCTAGTACCTGAAGCAGAAACAAATACAAAAGCAATACCTTTTGGAGCAGGAGCAGATAAAGAAGCAATAAGAGCCTTACTAGCCTCAAAAGCCTTTCTAACACAATATTAATGCTGCATGTGACCAATCTGACCACAATAAAAGCTCTTGTTCTTCCGTTCCTTATAAAATCTATGGTGCGACCGCCCACAAAATCTACAAAGAGGATGGAAGGAGCCGACTGTGCCTCACTAGCCTATGATTGGAAACTTTATTCTCAGGACCCACCATCATACTGATATCGATAATCAACTGACAGTTTTGGGTAAGGAGCACTAGCTGTGGAGAAAAAACCAGAACTACCTTACTTATTCTTTAGCCACTTATCCCCATATCTACCACTGTACTCAGAAGGCCTAAATTTATTTCCTTGCCTCTTAATAAACTTAGAATGATTCCTTTTTCTCTTTCTCTGCTTATTGTATATAGACAACCAACCTAGAGATATCCATGTCCTTCCGCAAGGTGTTATTACTTTTAAGGATTAACTTATGAGCTAGTCTCGAAGTGTACTTTCTCATCCTTGCCCTTATATCAGACACCATCTCTAGAGCATATCGAGACAATTGGTTGAACTTTAAGTTATACTCCTTCACCGACATCTTCCCCTATTTCAGATTAACAAACTCCTTAACTTTTTCTTTTCTCAACTCCTTAGAAAAGAAATAGTCTATAATTGAATTAGTGAAATCCTTCCACAAAGATGACTCATCAACATCACCCCTTACCCAATCTCACTCCTTATACCATTGTATGCCATATTCTTCAGTTGGTAGGCAGCAAACTCCACCCCTTCCATATTTGTGGTGTGCATAACCTGGAAAATCCTTTCCAGCTCATCTAGAAAACCATGAGGATCCTCCTCCACCTTAACTCCAGTGAAAGTCGAAGGAATTAACCTCATAAACTGGCCAACCCTTATGGCTTCAAAAAATAGAGTAGCAGATGAACCACGCTCATCCTGAGAAGCCACCAACTAAGCAATCATATGAATTGACTGATGAAACTCAGCATTCACATATTATCCTAAGGAGGACTAGAGGGAACCCATGGAACTCTAGGATAATCAAGAACTAGACCCCTAAACTGAGTATGGACCCATAAGTATAGCGTGTTCCATCACTATTATCCTAAGTTGGGACAAAGAAGTTGTTGTGAGCATCAGATCGTTGAGGCATGATCTAAAAGACAAGTAAATAGAAATCAGAAGAATTCAAGACCTTAGAATCTATGGCTCAAAATAAGACAACAAGAAAGTGAAACATTTTTAAACGCCTTGTATCTTTTACCTTATAAGTGTGTTGCACTACACACCCTTAAAATAAATTCTACTCAACATAAATTTGTGTACTCCTAATTAACCATGTACCTAAAGATCTAGTACCAATTTAACATAACCCAAACCAAGACCGTGTCTTAATAGGCATCTCAGGCCCAACAAGGACCGAAGACCACCCTATTTCCAAAACCAACCCACTAAACACATAACATAATTTAAATAAATTCTGATCATATAATAGGCTAGAGTATTTAAATTCAGAGACATTGGGATAGGTTCACGACCGTGGACAACCCAAATAAGTCTATCCATTTAATACTGATAACGCTCAATCTACAGCTCTCGTAGGAGTGTAAAACGGTCGTTTGTCAAATATAGAACCCAACCTGGGTTGGGTATCGATCCCACAAGGAATAGCTTGGCCAACAAGTAAGTAAAATTACTAAACTTTTGGTGCAAGTCTCTTAAAAAAGGGGGGATTGTTGTCTTGCAAGTAATGTAAACAAAGGCTGAAAATAATAAAGTAAAAAGAGAAAGAGATTGTTACGTTGGTTGTAAACAATGAGAATTGAAGCGTTGGGGTTATGTCCACCTTCTGAGGTATACGTCTCTATTAGCTATGAGTGTGTAGAATTCTGACATGCAATTGCTTATAGAGAATTGTAGTCGATGGTAAATCCAAGCGTCTCTCGACCTAAACAAGGACTATTTCACTTTAACTCTCTCGAGCTCAAAGCGTATCTAATGGTACGAATTCTCCAAGAGGTTAGTCCAGTTACGTCACTAGCTTTTTAATAGGAAAGGGTGTCCTACTACCTTGACATTATCTCTTTTCCAGACAAATAACCTTTCTCTCGAACAAGTTAAATGTTAGACTGGTGTATTCTTGCGTTTGCAACCACAAAGAATGTAGATTAAGATGAAGAGAATAATGATATAAGCAATATACGTGTCACGAACTCACAAACTCACAGCAATAGATAGTATCTCATTCGGCTTCCATAACCCCAACAGAGAGGTTTCGTTACCCATGAATGCGAAGGAGATCACGATTGACATTGTTATTATACCACAAGATTGAGTAATGGCATGTAGATCAAGTGATAGGCGTGAGGCGTGAATTCCTTAGCAAAGTAACGTTTCTCTTGTTGCAGAAATTAAGAATTGAATAGATGAATAGAAGAAGAAAAATAGAATTAATGGAAAGATTAGAAGAGTTGTAGAATTGTTGTGGTGGAGGAAGAGAGGGATGGAAGAATGTATTGTGGTGAGGGATGAATAAAAATCTCTAGCATGATAGGGTATTTATAATACTCCTATCCTACTCCTACTATGCTAATGAAATAAATAACCAAATCCTACTAAGCCTATGGAACACTTAACCCAAGTGTACTAGGTTAATGTAACATTATCATAATCCAAATAAACTAATGAAATACATAACCCAATTGTACTAGGTTAATGTCTCATTATCCAAATCCAGCTTTGTGTCTATAAGTCCCCAAAGTCTTCAGAATTGTTGTTTTAGCCCGGGACAGATTTTCCATGCAGCAGTTTTGGTGCTTTAGGCGTCCCACTTCCTTCTCCTTTGTTCGTGAGCTTTCTTTTGCGTCAAGTAAGCCATAAAATGCTGTATTTTGCATCATTTATACCTGAAACTTTACTAATCATGTTCGTTAGCTCATTTATAGAAAAAAGGACTAAAAGTGCATGAAATATATAATTTGTTCTCAAAACTAGGCTAAAATATGGGCAAAATATATTGATATAGGCGTGTAAATTCGCCTATCATCAAATACTAAACCAATAGCCATAACCAACCCAAAATAATAACCAAGTCCATGTCCATAACATAGTAGGATGGAATAATCATAAATACAGTCAAAGATTAATAGCCATAATACTATTACTAATACCAAGGCTGACACCACATATACCAACCCATAGTAGTTCCAAAAAGCCTCTAGCCTAAACAAAAATAAGAAATAGAGCCTTCCAAAGTATGGAAGCTCACCACTTTAAGTTAACATAAGATAATCTTGAGTCTAATCACTGAGTAGGAGGTATAGTATGACAAACACATGCATCTCATGGGGATAAAATGTCAAAGACAATTAGCGGTTGGAGTGCAAGCGTGTAACTCAAGGATAAGGATAAAATAGTGCCAATAGTTCAAAACTAATCAATCAATTCACATAACCAATGCAATACACACATATATATACATACTATGCTGGGATAGAAAAAAGATTAGCATGAACTTTGAAACTATTAACCTGGGCTATGTAGCATGGTGGTCATAGAACAAGACACCAACGAGCCTAATTCTCCCCTAGCTTAAAGGTGTAACACTCCACATGGTTCTAAGCTAGAAATTAAACCATTGTTCCTACGTGTGTAAACTCTAATCCCATGATTCATATTTGAATACATAATTCATGATCATTAGCCTAGTTTGAATAGATCTTATGAGGTGTAAAAATATTCATAAGAATCACTTAAAGAAAAGTGAGCTAAGAACCTTTGATTTAGCTAAATTTTGATCTTCGATTCCATAAGAGTTAGCTTTAAAGATGTATAAGTTCTTACATATGTGGAATTTTGTTGCGCAAGACCCACCAAATTGTAGATAATTTAATTAGATTTCCAACTATACCAATTTCTGCTTATTCCAATACCCGAGAAAAAAGTTACAGCCATACAAAGTTCATGTGTTGCATGACGATTACAAAAGTCCACTGGAAAAGGTGTGCAATGGCCATGCATCGCCCACCTTTGCTTGGGCGATTTCTATGTGTCACATAGTGAATGCATAGTGCCAAATATGCTTCGTTTTGACTTAAAATGAAGGGCATTAATGTAACACCCCGTATTCAAGTACGTGTATTGGTCTTATTTATATGGAATTAATTTTTTTATTTTATTTATACCAAAATTTGCCAGTCGATGGTTCCATGTGAAGGTTATTGAATAAGCTTTCCAATGATATAAAGATTTCCAAAAATGGATAGGTTTCGGATATAATCGAGCACGTTCGAAACTATAAAATAGTGGCTGGGATATTTGGGAATAGTAAATGTGCAGGAAAATTTCCTGCACACAAACTACTGACGCCAGCCGAATTTTTGGGTCAACTTCGAACAATCATAACTCCCTTAATATAATGAACTGGAAGAGCTGTAACCTATGAAAAGAAATATCTTTGAGTCTTCTTTCTAATTCAATTGGTTTCATCCAAATCCAACATCTGAGTAAGGAGTTATACTCATTTTACTTCATCCTATCAAAACAAATTTTTAGGGTCAACTTCAAATGACCATAAATCCTTGTATAGGATGAACTGGGTGGCCTAATTTTTATGAAATGAAAGAAATTTGAATTATGCTTCCAACGATACCAATTTCACCCAAATCTGATATCGGAGCAAAGAGTTATGGTCGATCTACTTTAGCTTATCAAAACAGTCCACGAAAAGACAGATTTGACATTATTTAAATTTTAAAGGCATTTTGGTCATTTTCTATGAGTTCACTAAAGGACGGGAATATGTGTATATATACATGTATATGAGTTCAAAAACTTATTTCCATCATCAATCATTGAGAAAGAACAAACCCTAGCCAAATTTGACCTTTAAATTACTTTTGATTCAACCATAGAAATTCCAAAGTAATTCGATAACTGCGTTTGTCATCTCGAGAGCTTTGAACGGCACCTATTATTTGTGCAAACTGGATTGCATAATCAAGAGGTGAATTCTAAGGTATGAATATTGCTTACCTTGTTCTTTTCCATATGTATATGTGTGATAGAGGATTATATGTATTGGTTGTTATTGAAAGGTGATGGAAATAGGGTTATGGACTATTTTCCATGGTTTGGTTGTATTAAATTATGGAAGGTGGATATGGTAATTGAGTTATGGAACGTGGATATGGTGATATACTATTGAATTGATGATTATTTATGTCTATGGCTTAATTTGGTTTAATGGATTGGTTGGAATGATAAATGAATCTAAACTTGATATTGGATGATGTTGTATGAATATGCATGGCATGTGAATGTAATTGAAGTATAAGAGGGTTAAAGTGACACACTTTATGGTGTAATTAAGTCTTACTATGCAACCACTAGTTTGGTGAATTGAAATAATTGAATTGTGACGTTTGGTTGCTAATACTAGTTTGCTATATATGTTCATTGTAGATAAGTAATATGAAAAGACGGGAAGTCCATTTGGGACTAGTATTGAAGGTTGACAGTCAGGTATGTAAAGCATACTCTATACCATATCTTTGGCATGAAAGTGAACAATTGATCTATTAAGAAAGTTTCCAAAGTTATTCAATAACATGTGATCTATAATGGTTTTGTATGATGTCCTATGTTACCAATGAACTTGTTTCTACCCTACAAGATGTCAAGACATTCCAATACTTACTTGTCTTCCAAATCTTACATGTTTATTGCACTAATGAATGTCAGAAGGTATCCGGTTACTCAAACAAGATCCATGTGCTATTAATGACTCTGAAACATTTCATTGATATACCAATAAGTTCCTATTTCATTGTTATGGCATTGATGACTCCAAAATACTTCATTGATGTGCCAATGAGTTCTTACTTCATTGTTATTGCATTGATTATTTATTTATATGTCTCTTATTGATGTATCATTGTTTCAAAGTATCAAAAATGTTGTGATGACCGAAATAACAATCTCAAATATTAATTGAACTAAGTGATGGAAGTTCTCTCTTGTCGGGTGGTATCCCAGGGGCAGAAGCCTATCATGGGTCGATCCTTATTTATGTGTTTATTGGTGGTATCCCAGGGGCATAAGCCTATCATGGGTTGATCCCAGTTGATGTGTATTGGAGGCAGCCTAATGGTCAAAGTACAGTACAGTAATGATTACAAAGATGATAAGAACGAAGGTAAAATAATTGAATAAATACAATGTATAGGTTGTCACAAGTTCTAGTTAGTGTGGTCCACTCCTATTATGATTTATTCACTTGTTTTTGATTTCTATTGAGCTCCTCTTCCCAGATAATCTTCCTAGTTTTCCTCTGTATAGTGAAATAGAGTTTGGTATTGACTTGGTTCTGGACACTCATCCATTTCTATTCCTCCATATAGAATGGCACCAACTGAGGTGAGGGAACTCAAGAAGCAACTTAAGAATCTTCTGAATAAGGGATTTATTCACCCTAGTGTGTCTCCGTAGGGTGCACCGATATTGTTCATGTGCAAAAAGGATGGTTCCCTTCGAATATGCATTAACTATCGATAGTTAAATAAGGTGACGGTTAAGAACAAGTATCCTCTCCGAAGGATAGATGATTTGTTTGATCAGTTGCAAGGTGCCAAGTTCTTTTCTAAGATAGTTCTTTGGTCTGGGTATCATCTACATAAGATTAGGGAGGAGGATATCCCTAAGATTCCTTTTTGTACTTGGTATGGGTACTTTGAATTCTTGGTGATTTCATTTGGATTGACTAATGCCCCGACAACATTTATGGATTTGATGAACAGGGTTTTTAGGCAGTTCTTGGTTTCATCGTTATTGTGTTTATTGATGACATTCTGGTTTATTCCAAAAGTGAGGTGGATCATGCTAATCACCTTCATGTGGTATTACAGACCTTGAAGGAATAACAATTTTATGCCAAGTTCTCCAAGTATGAGTTTTGGTTGAACGTTGTGACCTTTCTTGGTGATATTATTTTTAGCAAGGGGATCATGGTGGATCCGGAAAAGGTGGTTGTGGTTAAGAGGTGGCCTAGACCCATGAATTCAATCGACATTCGAAGATTTTTTGGGTTTGGCTGGGTATTATTGGAGGTTTGTGGAAAGCTTTTCGATGATAGCTTCTCCTTTGACTAAGCTAACTCAGAAAAAAGCAAAGTTTTCTTTGTCAGATTCTTGTGAGGAGAGTTTCGAGAAGTTAAGGCTAAGCTAACTTTGGCTCCAATTTTGACTTTTTTGGAAGACAATGATGGGTTTATGATCTATTGTGATGCATCTCGGGTAGGTCTTGGCTGTGTTTTAATGCAGCATGGGAAGGTGATTTCCTATCCTTCCAAACAATTAAAGGTACATGAGAAAAATTATCCTATTTATGATTTGGAGCTGTTGGCGGTGGTTTTTGCCTTGAAAATATGGCAGCATTATTTGTATGGTGGAGTGGAGTTGTATCAAGAAGGATATTTCAGTGTTTATGGCTAAACGTCTTAATTATCAATAGCTCAAAGTTGAGTACCAAAGGCCTAGTGGTACTTTGCAGGATTTTAGCATCCCCACTTAGAAGTGGGAAGTGGTGAACAAGGATTTTATGACATGGTTGGCTCATACACATAGTCGACATGATTCAATATGGGTCATTGTTGATAGATTGACCAAATCAACTCATTTTTTGCTAGTTCATACTTCGTACTCAGCTAAGGGTTATGCCAGGCTTTATATTAGGGAGTTGGTTAAGTTGCACGTGATTCCATTATCTATCATATCAAACAGAGGTACTCATTTTACCTTTAACTTTTGGAAGCTTTTCAAATGGGTCTTGGTACCCAACTTTATCTCAGTATATCTTTTCATCCTCAAATAGATGGTCAGGGAGACAAGACCATTCAAAACTTAGATGACATGTTAAGGGTATGTGCTATTAACTTTAAAGGTAGTTGGGATAACCATTTACCTTTGATTTAGTTTGCTTATAACAATAGTTATCACTCCAATTTTTAGATGGCTTCGCTTTAGGCTCTTTATAGAAAGAGATGTAGATCTCCTATTGGTTGGTTTGAGGCAGGAGAAGCTACTTTGATAGGGACAAATTCAGTACTTGAGGCAATGGAAAAGGTTCAACTGATACGGGAGAGGCTGAAGATAGCCCAAAGCCATCAGAAATCTTATACAGATGTGAGGAGAAGACATCTCTAGTTTGAGGATGGAGATCTAGTCTATTTGAAAATTTCATCTATGAAGGGAGAGAACAGTTTTTTCATGAAGGGGAAACTCAGTCCCCGCTATGTTGGCACATATAGAATCTTGAATCATTTTGGAAAGGTAGCTTTTGAGATAGAGTTGCCTACAGATTTGTTGTTAGTACATCCAGTATTTCATGTTTCCTTGTTAAAAAATGTATTGGTGATTCAACTATAATTTTTCCTTTATATGATATGGACGTTAAGGATAGCCTTTTCATTAAAATAGCCTTTCCTACGAAGAAGTCCCAATCGAGATCCTTGATCGTCATTGTCATAGGATAAGGAATAAAGAAGTTTCATTGGTTAAAGTTCTTTGGCAGAATCAGTCTATTAAGGGAGCTAGTTGGGAAGTGGAAGAAGTTATGCGAACCAAGTACTCTCACTTTTCTCTGCAAACCTTGATTCAGCTTAAGGTAATGATCTTCCTTAGATTGACTTTTTTTCTGTTCTCAATTTTAGTTGTGTAACCAATCTCATGTCATTGCATGTATTCAAGAAATCAGTTCAGTTCATGTATCATGTTTCAAACTCAGTTATATGATCATGTTTCAAGTCATGCACGTTCTTTATATGATCTCAGTTTTCTCAGTAGTCTTAGTCTAACCAGTCTCATTCCAGGACAAATGTTCCCAAGGGGGAGATAATGTAGCACCCCACATGTTTCGAAGCTAGAAATCAAACCATTGTTCCTGCGTATGTAAACTCTAATCCCATGATTAATATTTGAATACATGATTCATGTTCATTAGCCTAGTGAAGAGAGCTTACGAAGTGGAAAAATATTCATAAGAATCACTTAGAGAAAAGTGAGCTAAGAACCTTTGATTTGGAAAAATTTTGGTGTTCGATTCCACAAGGGGAAGCTTTAAATATGTATAACTTCTTACATATGTGCAATTTTTCAGCTCAAGACCCACCAAATTGTAGATAATTGAATTAGCTTTCCAACTATACCAATTACATCTTAATCCAATACCCGAGAAAAAAGTTATGGACATGCAAAGGTCATGCATCGCATGACAATCGCAAAAATCCACTGGAAAGGGTGTTCGATGGCCATGCGTCACCCACTTGGGGTTATCTGATGGCCATACAGCACCCACCTTTGCTTGAGCGATTGTTGTGCGTCGCATGTTGATTGTACAGAGCCAAAAGTACTCTGTTTTAACTTAAATTAGGGGCGTTGAAGTCTTTTCACACCTCTAAACCGTCCTTAATCACACCTAATCGATATAAGGGGTCTTTAATCACGTAAATTCCACTCCCTTAACCCTAAGCATTCAAGTCATAATTCAAAAACTCTTCTCTTCTCTTCTCCCAATAACAAAATAATAAAGAATTCAATATTGAAAGTTCAAAAAACCATTAAGGAATCTTCAAGAAACCATCTATTGAGGTGTGTGGATGTTCATCAATGAGTCCTTTGACCCATTGATCTCAAAAACCCCCTTTTGAGTAAAGTATGAGTTTTTTCTCTATTATGAAGTTTATTATTTTCAAGATGAGTTAAATCCATGTTCTTACTTAGTGTTTTGAACTCAATTCATGTTTAAGTATGATTTAGTGAAAATTTAGGCTATCTCATGTTTCAAGATTCAATCGCTCATGTCATATTCATGTGCATTTTATGTTATAATGTCAAGTTATGATCTTAGTCACATAACCATATTGTTTTCCCATGTTTTAAGATATTTCCATCTTCAAGTTCATGATTCTCACATGTTTGATGAAATGTATACTTTTTGGATCTTTGAACTATGATTCAATCCTAAAGTTTTAAGCTTTAATATCATATTTTATGACCATCCAGTGTCGGTGGGTAATGAACACCCGATACCTATGTGTTTACATGATTTTAAAATTTTAAGCACTATGTCAGTTAAGCCTTGAGTCTTATTAGTATACTTAGATATTTATGATCTTGATGAGTACTATGAAAAATAAATTTTAGTTGAATTTTGTCTAGTTCAGTACCAGTGTCATTCAATTGGGCGTAGGATATAGCACCGAGTGAACCTAGGGATGGGATCTCACCCACTAATTAGGACTGGGTCCTTAGTAGTATCCCCTAAGTTCCAAAACTACATAGACGGCGTAGGATTATGAGATATCACCTGCCAGTTTAGGACTGACACTCTATTAGGATTCACCCCCCAGTTTAGGAATGGCTCCCTAGTCCTTAGAGGCTCGTGATTAGTGCATCGACATGGCCAGTGTTAGTACCCATGGAACGGTACTGACAACCTTCTAACTGAGGTTACAAATTAGTCCTCGATTAGCTCAAATTGGTGCAGGTTAGTTATATTATACCTCCCAAATCTCAGTACAGTAATCATTGTATTTCAGTTCAGGTTTGCTTGACCAAGTGTACAGATTCTCATTATTCAGTAATACAACTTTCAGTCTTTTAGATTACATATAACCTCAGAAACATATTTATGCTTGGTTTTGTATTCTCAAATATTACATGTTCATGCATTTATGATCAAATACCTCATGCATTTCAGCCATTCCTCATCTCATATACCAGTACATTCAAAATACTGACCGCATTCTTTTCTTTGTACTATGTTGTCTTATAACATAGGTTCGGATGCAGAGATTCCCAACTGCTCTTAGATAGCTCAGCATTACTCAACAACAATAGTGGTGAGTCCTCATCCATCTAGGACATGATTTGCTTAGTTCATTTACTTCAGTGCTTTCTTATGTTCATACCATTGGAGTAAGTTGGGGGTCTATCCCATCAACTCCTACTGATGTTTAGAGTCTTTCAAACAATCAGTTAGATAGTCAGTCAGTCATTTCATTGTTATCAGTTGTTATCAGATATTTTAGATATGTTTTGATTTGTATTTTAGTATCCAGTTTTACAGTATCTTATCAGCTTACTATTCACACATATGATGTACCACTATTTTGTTCAGTCCTCATAGCAGGTACTAGCTCATGGGTTATCTTGTGGTTACTTGTAGACGTAAGCACCGATATCATGACTAGGGAGTAGCCTCGGGTCATGACAAAGGACCCCCAGTGTATGTAGCCACACAAACCAGAGAATGTCCAAATCTGTATACGCCTATATGGGTTACTCGAACCTCCAAGAATAATCAAGGTGACTTAAGCACCCTTACATGTGTTATGGGGGACTCAGACCTCCTATTCATATATTTAGTTGGGGGACTCAAACCACCTGATCCTAAGACACCCGCACCTTCTAGAGTGGTTTCTAGTGTTAGTCCTTTGGACTCCACTTTCACGGCCTGACTACACATCCTGCTATTAAGCCTATGTTAAAACCATCATTCCACATACACAACCATTAAGCCAATTACTTACCAAAGATATTTCGTTGGTATCGTCATACCAATACTACTTGCAAGTGTACCATATGCCATTACCATTAGTAATCAACCATCCATTCATATGATATTAGGACTCGAACCCATTGTCTAACAAATACAATGGTTTAATTTAAAGTTTAGGCACTCAAACCCATTGCTTAACAAAGATATAAATCAAGTTAATATTTAGGGACTCAAACCCATTAACAACTTAAACCACCAAGGTTACCATTTATATCATTACATGTCCAACAAGGCCTTCACAAAACCATTTATCAACCATTCATATTTATGAGGCTAATTTCTTAGTTCAAAACACCATTGTCTTGTGACTATTTCATTACCTAAAACATTTTTACAAACACTTTGAGGGCATGTTATTATCAAAACCAAAATCATGTAGAAACCATTAAATTTGGGGTTACCCATTACCCAATTCAGTAAACCACAATAACGAAGCACCCACATGTGTAATCCATCACAAAAAAATGTATAAACACAATTTAAATCAAGACTAAACAATACTAAACAATATGCAACAAAAAACCCTCAATTTTGGTTTTCAAAACCACCATTTAAGAATCCTAATCACACTTTAAAACACAAGATATTTATGAACTAACAATAAAGTAAGAGTCGCTTACCTTATTCAAGAAGATTCTGGAAGAAATTTGACTCTTAAGCCTTAAGATGACCACCTTTGAAGAACCCTAGCCCCAATATTCAAGAAAGAGTTTAAAGAGTGTTATTAGAGTGTTTAATCTTCCAATAGTGTGTTATCAGAGGTCACAATATGTTTTATGACGTGGTGACTTAAGGGTTTTGGGTGGAAAATATCTGGAATCCCCCTAGCTTAAAAGATGAAAACTACCTCGTAGGAAGGTACGACCATACACCCTAAACCGTACCCTAGGGTACGAGTGGTACCCTTAGCTCATACCCTAGAACCACCTTGATTCCCCATACTAACTAACATATGACCACAATGGCCTAACTCATATCTTAACATATGAGTAGTACCCTATAAATCGTACCCCAAGCAGAATCCTCTAAGCCAAGTGTAGAACATCAGATGACCCAACCACATATGACTTGTACCTTAACATATTTATAGTAAGGTGACTAGTAGTATCTTGGATAGAAACCTATCAAAACTTAATTATTTACATATGGCTTGGAAGACCCTAAATCATATCCAATCATACCTCTAGTATGCTCTAACTGTATGTTATCCAAAGAACAAAACACTTAGGAATTTCCTAAGGGTCAGAAGCCAAGGTGTTTCACTACGATCTCGCAGGCTCCAATCATTCATCTACATATGGGAAACCACGACCCCCTAGGTTCAATTATTCATTATCTTTGGTGAATCCACACCCCTAAAGTTAAATTTAAAACCATTATGTTTCATTAACCTTCAATATCATGCAATAGTTCAAAAACTAGTTTCAATATACAAATACTCATGTTTAAAGACAATTTCAAAATATTGGGTTAAGGTCATTACTAATTCAATTACTAAAATCCATAGTGGTGGGGGAATCAGCGATCCCCAAAAGTTTATCAAATCAATTTGTGGGAATCCACAACCCCCATTCCTTTTCCCATACCCATACCCCCAATTAGTTTAAAAACTATCAATTTAAAGCAAGAATAATTAGTAGAAACCATGGGAAAATCAATTCAACCATTAAAATCCAAAAGTCCTTAACCCAAATTCATACCCAAAATTAACCACATGGATGACAAATTTAAACACATGCTTTTAAGAAACAAGTTTAAGGGAAGAGATACATGCCTGAGATACCAAGAAATTTGGAGAACATATCACCTCTTTGATCCTTAGATAACCAATCCTTAGAAAAATTTAGGTGTTCTTTCTTAGGGATTTGATAGAGTAAAGAGTAGTTATGATGGAGTAATGAAGTGTTAGAGGGCCCCTTAGAGTATTTTATGTCATGGGTTTTAATTGGGTAATAAGGGAAATGAACAAAGTAACTTAAGTAAAATGCAAAAAACTACTGTTGGTGACTACGGGTCACCTTACGACTTGTGAGGTGATAACGCTCAAACTACAGCTCTCGTAAGAGTGTAAGCGGTCGTTATCAAATATAGAACCCAACTGGGTTGGGTGTCGAATCCCACAGAGAATACTTGGTCACTAAGTAAGCAACGATTATTAGACTTTTGGTGAAAGTTTCATAAAAAGAGGGGATTTTGTAGCGTGCAATAATGTAACAAAATAACAAAGTAAAAACGGAAAATAGCAAAGTAAAAAAGAAAGAATCAATGAGAATTGGAAGTTGGGGTTATGTCCACCTTATGAGTTATACGTATCTATTGGCTATGAGTTATGCAGAATTCAGACATGCATGTGCTTATAGAGAATTGTATTCTATGGTAAATCCAGGCGTCTTTCGATCATCAAGGATTATTTCACTTTAACTCTTTCGAGCTTAAAGCGTATCTAACGGTACAAATTCTCCAAGAGGTTAATCCAGTTACGACACTAACTTTTTAACAGGGGTTGGTGCCCTATTACCTTGACATTATCTCTTTTCCAGACATGTAACTTTTCTTTCGAACAAGTTAATGCTATACTGGCGTATTCTATATGTTTGCAACCACAAGAATTTAGATTAAGATGAAGAGAATAATTATATAAGCGGCATACGTGTCACGAATTCACAAACTCATAGCAATAGACAGTAGCTCATAAGGCTTCCATAACCCCAACAGAGAAGTTTAGCTATTCATGAGTGCGACGGAAATCACAATAGACATTATAATCACACCAAAATAAAGATCTTGCGTGAAGTATGTTTGGTAGCTCTTGTGGCGTGAATTCCTTGAAAAATAGCTTTTCTCTTGTCGTGAAAATTAAAAATAGAATAGATGAATAATAATGTCAACAACAAATTTATGAAGAAAAAGGGAAAGGATCGAAATAGGGATGAGGGTGGTGGAGAATTGTTTTGATGGATGGATGGATGGTGGATGGATGGGAATAATAAAAATCTTCAGCAAAATAGGGTATTTATAACACCCATATCCTATTCCTACTAAGCTACTGCATTACTTATCCTAATCCTACTAGGTTACTGCATCATTATCCTAATCCTAATAAGTTACTGTTGATCCCCAAAGTCTTTAGAAATGCTGTTTTTGCCCGGGACAGGTTTTCCATGCGCCACTTTTAGTCCTTAGGCGTCCAAGCTTTGCTTTCCTTTTTCGTGAAGCTTCCTTTGGCATCAAGTTATCCATAAAATGCTGAAATCTTCATCATTTATACCTGAAAACTTACTAATCACATTTGTTAGCTCACTTACAGGAAAAAGGACTAAAAGTGCATGAGTTATATATTTTGTCCTCAAAACTTAGCTAAAATATGGGTAAATTATAGCACTTTAGGCGTGTAAATACGCCTATCATCAACACCCCACACTTAAAGCTTTGTTCGTCATCGAACAAAATATCATGTCCTTCTAAACATCCACTTAGGGTTTCACAGTAACAACACAAAATATTCATCAAGACAGGCACGACAATTATTAACAAAGAGTAGTTTTCTGATCACTTCTAGAAACAATTCAACCTCTAATATAGACTCGTGATGATGGTTAATTCGTATTCAAAAGTTAAGGAACAAAGATTCATATACGACTACCCAAAACTCATCAACCATGTGTGTCTCGCAATATGTCACCCATAATCACTCACAAGTATTGTATATATATCGAACATGGGCATAATATTATCCTTGCTCTCACTCTCACAAAGAATTCATATGTTGCGACTGATGACCATAGGCTTGCCCTTAGTGTAATGCTCCACTAAATATCAGAATGTTAAGCTTAGGATCAAATAGGTCTTTTACAGGTTGTAATGTAGGCTAAGGGACGGGTAGGACTATTTTGGCCAGAAATAGTGACTATGTTCCTAAGCGCTTTAATACATCACATTATGCCATTAACACTCTCTTTTAATCAACCTTGCTACCTTTCTTCCATCTCTCACCCCTTTTCACCTATTTTGCTATTCAAAGATAACTATCTTTTTATTTTTCTATTTCCTTTTCTTTTTTCTTTCTGTATAGCACACCTCTTATGATAGCCCCTCTTTTTCATAATAAATTCAAGAACCAATAAACTCTAAGGCATCACACTCATCCAATTTCCTCTTATTTTGTCACATGACTTTACACTTTAAAGCACTTAGGAATTTGGATCAAATTATGGTCTTGAAAAAATGGATTAGGCTTACATATGAGGCTATCAAAGAAAATAGGCTAAAGACTTAAAGGGGGTTATCTAAGATGATGTCCATGGGTAGATAAAACGAAGGTAAACAATCACAGGTTGCCAAAGAAATGCCTAAATCATCTCCTAAACTCACACTCTTTATTTCACTTTACATACATACTAGGCAAGTTCTAGCATCAGCCACAACACAGAATATACTATTACCTCACATGCACAAGGCACATGGTTGACTTTATTGGCAGCAGTATAGACTCTTGACCCAACGTATGAAGGAATTAAACCACACAATTATCACACAGTGAGTCACACTTAGAGCCTAAACGTCTCAATAGAAATGATTTTATCACAGACTCTTGTCATAATACCATGCTGCCTATCAGAACAATTTTATGCAAAGTTTGTAACAAAAAAAAAATTCCTAAAAAAAATTAAAACAAACAAACATAAATAAGCAAAACACACATAAATAAGCAAATGCAGATAAATAAGTATAGCATACAAATACCAGCACCCCACACTTAGACGGGACACACTGCCCTCAGTGGAAAATAAATAAGAAGAACCTGGTTAGTTGGACTCCTCCTCTATGTCTGGGGTCATACCCCCTGCGTCGGAATCATCACCAAAGTCGTCATCCTCAGAAGTTCCTCATAAGTACCCCACTTGATTCCAAGAATGCGTCGATGTATTTGCAGCACGGAGGATTCAGCTTGCTCTTTTCTTCCTCTTTTCTTACCTTTCTATGTGGTGGGCGCTTTTTCTTTTCCTTGTCGTCCTTTTTGTGCCATTCTACCTGAGATCTCAATAAAGTCATGTTAGCTTCATCTCGGAACATTCAATCGACAAACAAACAATAGTGGCACCACCCCACACTTAATTTGTTTGTACAAACTAATTAAGTGAGTGATGTCAATTACTCAGACTTCATCGACATACATATAGGCGATATGTTCCAAAAATATGTTCAGCACAGTCATACTTGCATGTTGTCTTTAACTATTCTTTTTAACTCTATGTCATGTAATCTTGACCATCCTTTATGGTTTGGATTAATGCATTTTTGGAACAAGACAACCATGTAGAGATTGAATCAAGTTTATGGTATAGAAAATAATCACAACATCTTATTCTTGTATTCAATCATGATCTTTATCTCGATGAATGAGTCATTCAAATATTCAAGCATTCAATTTTGAAGATTATGCAATTAACTTCACCATGTCGACTAAGCAAAAGTATGACAGTGTATCAAAATCAAATACAAGTTGGAACCAAGTCAAGAGCACCCACATGTATTCTTTCACTCAATTACATGTATCATAGCAAACCAAGCACATTCAAATCACTACTACTATTTCAAGATTTAACAATTTATTATAGGCGTAGTAGTGTAGTACTTACGGAATATAAAAGAAGAACAAATAAGTACTTACTTGGTTGATGGCCTCGGAAGGTGTTCTTGCCAAGTAAAAGAGCAAAAGGAAAATTTTTGAGAGATTTTGAAGAGGTAGGCGGCGCTTAGGTTGGATTGGCAATGCATTTTTGTTCTAAGACTAAGTTCTTATTTATAGGACAAGATTGGGTCGGGTTTTGACCCATTTAGAATCGAATTTGGAGACAAAAAGTGACCATAGGCGGTGCCTAATGCTTTGCCTATGCTTGGCATAGGCGGCGCCTTTTGCAAAGCATTGTTGGGCATAGACGGCTCCTATGCTATGGCATTGTTAGGCATAGGCGCCGCCTATGCCATGGCATATAAGATTCAGAGACAAAATGCTTTTGCATAGGCGGCGCCTATGCTATGGCATTGTTGAGCATAGGCGGCGCCTATGCAATGGCACTCTAGAATCCGAGAGCTTAGGCCATAGTATAGGCCTTGCCTTGTTCGTGGCCTAGATTTGCATAGGCCTTGCCTTGTTCTTAGCCTATATTTTCATAAGCAATGCCTAACCCATAGCCTTTTGCTTCTTCATTCCTAACTTACCACCTTCACCATGCAATACTTCCAAATCAAAATTTGAAACCAATCTCCTCTTTTACCTCTTGCGCCTACATTTACTCAAAAACAACCAAAACGATTAGAACGATGGGTTGCCTCCCATCAAGCGCCTTACTTTTGGTCGTGGCTCGACAAAATCCTAAGAAAACAAAAACAACAAAAACAATTAAAAATGATTGGTTGCCTCTCACCAAGCGCTTGATTTATTGTCGCGGCACGACATAGCTATCTCGATTACTTAGACTTCATCGAGATAGATGGTGCATCATTTTCTGAATGGATTCAGACGACGCTGATACTTACTTGTAGGCATGAAATCTTCTTCGAGATGACTCTTGTGCAAACATATCCCAGGAGGGATACCAATTATATCATCAATAGACCAACCCATAGCTCTCTTGTACCTCTTCAGAGCAGAAATGAGAGCCTCTATGGGTTGTTCACTTAAATCATCCGCAACACTCACCGGAAGTGTATTTACGTATCCCAAGAACATATACCTTAGTTGACTTGGTAGCTCTTTCGATTCTAGCATTGGTGGTTCCTCAATGGAAGTCTTCGCTGTTTGTGAAAGCTGATTCGTAAGATTAAGGACCATCTGCTTGAGAACATGAGAATAGGACTCTATTCCTGTTAGAGCACAAATAGTTTCTTCATAATCTTCAACATTCTCGCGCTCAAACTTCAACAGCGCAACAGACAATGGCTCAATAGTACACTGCTTCTCTACAGATAATTCTTCCTCAACCTCATAATAAACATCAGCTATAGAGAACACATCCATATCTTTGGGCTGCTTCATTGATTTGCATACATCAAAATGAACCACTTCATCATTCAGCCGAAATAAAAGCTCATTGGCTCGTAAATCAATAAGCACACTTCCAGTTGCAAGGAAAGGGCGTCCCAAGATTATGGGAACTTCAGAATCCACCTCGCAATCCAAAATAACAAAGTCTGTAGGAAAGATAAAAGTAGAAACCTTCACCAATACATCATATAAGATACCAACAGGTCATTTTACCGACCTATCTGCCATCACAAGTCGCATATTAGTTGGTGTAGGATCACCTAACCCCAACTTCCTGTAGGCGGATAGTGGCATCAAATTGATGCTAGCTCCGAAATCGCACAATGCCTTGGCAAAATTCATAGATCCAACAGTGCACAGAATAGTGAAGGCACCGGGATCGGCCTTCTTTTGTACTAGTGATCTGGTAGTAATCGCACTGTAATGATGAACAGTATCTGTCAACTCACCACTTGCTGCCTGCTTCTTTGTTGAAAGATCCTTCATAAATTTCACGTACCCAGGCATCTGTTTGAGTGCCTCTACCAACGGAACATTAATGGTCAGCTGCTTCAACATAGTCATGAATTTGTTGAACCTTGTGTCATCAACTTTCTTCTTTAATCTCTAAGGAAAAGGTGGTGGTGGAAGAGGGATAGTTTTCTCCACCACTTCCTCTTTATCTTTCTTCCGATTATCAACCTTTTCAGGAGTGTCATCATCCTTTTTCTTTAGTCTTTGCGGAAAAGGTGGTGGTGGAAGAGGAATCATTTTCTCCACCATTTCCTTTTTATCTTGTTTCCGAATTTTGACCTTTTCAGGCTGCAGACTACTAGTGGTAGCGTCATGATCACCCTTGCCAGCTTCTACGGCATCTTCACCATCAGCATCAATATTGTAGTCCGCTACATCGTCGCCGATTGTTTGCTTGTCTTTGGGTAGATTTTCCAACACCTTACCACTCCTGGTAGTAATATCCATGTATGTTTCATCGTTCCTTGGGTTTTGCACAATGTTGCTAGGTAGGGTGCCGGCTTTTCTTTGATTAAATGCTGCTGAAAGTTGACTCAATTGCTGCTCTAATTGTTTTATTGAAGTGGAATTCGAGTCAACTAATTGCTTCATTGAGGACAAATCATTGATTACCTCTGTTACTCCCGTGCTGGTTCCCTCTACTCCTTTTAACAGCTTAGCCATCATATCTTCCATGGACATATTTTCAAAACCAGATGCAGTGGCGTCATGTCTTCCAGGAGGAATATACACGCCACTCCTGTCAGTCTTGTTCTTCCAACTACCTTGATCACGGTCCTTGTTTCCATAATTATCATAATAGTTCCGACCTTGGTTTCCTTGGGCATTGCCTTGGAAACCCCCCTGATTGTTCAAGTAGTTGGCTTCTTCTTCAGAATCGGATTCGTCTCTTCTTCTAGATGCAACTGTTTTTACTTTTTCGGTCTTCCCTGATAATAAATGCTTGGTAAGAAAATCCATTTGCGTTTTCATGTGAGCCATATCTTGGTCACGCTCCTCTTGTCTATGCCTCTGCTCTGCAGTCATGCCAATGGATATAGTAGAGCTTGCTACCTCAGAATCCCTGGTATGCCAAGCTCTACTTTGCTTTGTCATACGATCTAGCATACCACTTGCTTCATTAAAAGTAAGGTCCATGAATGACCCACCTGCAGCATTATCCACCACTGGTTTAGTTACTGAATTCAAGGATCTGTATAGTATCTCCATCAAGTGATCATTGGTCATATGATGGTTTGGGCACCTCATAAGCTTCTTCTTCAATCTCTCCCATGTTTCATGGGGGGCTTCAGTTGGAAGCTGACAAAAATTGCTGATTTCATCTCTCAATTGTACTCTCTTGGATGGAGGAAAGAATCTTTCTAGGAAAGCGTCTTTCAATTACCTCTAATTTGTAATAGAATCAGGAGTCAGCCCATTCAACCATAGAGTTGCCTCCCCAGATAGAGACAATGTAAATAAGCACAACCGAATTGCATTCTGTCCAACGCCAGGATTGTCGAATGACTTGCATGTAGAGATAAAGTTGATCAAATGCATATTCGGATCATCGCCTGCTAGTCCACCAAATAATACCTTGAGTTACAAAAGCTGAATCATGGTGCTAGTGATATTGAACTTTGCTCCAGGTGCCAATGGCAGAGGAATAATAGCTCTTATGGCACCAGCTCCATCAAGATCATCATCATCATCATCAAATGGTATTTGCACAGCTTGGTGTTCAGGCCGAAATCTTGCTTGACGATCTCTTCTGTTTGCCGGTGTTGCCACTTCAGCATCACGCCTAGGGTTTAGTAACTCATCATCACCTAGGTACTCATCATCAGGATCTGCTGCTCACCCAGGGTTATCGATATTTTGTTGATGCACTTAAGCAGCGGCCAACACAGCTAATCTAGCCTGCTCCTGTTGAGCAGCCCTTCTCTCAATGTCACGTCGCGCCTCCATCCTGCCAATACGTTGTGGTTCAAGGTTTATGGGTAATAATGGTTGACCAGAACTTCGAGTATTGGGCATGCACTGAACAAAACCTGCAGAAAACAAAAACAAAAAGTAAAGTACGAGAATCTTTGACCAAAAGGTCTAGTAATTATCAAAAACTTAGTAGACAACCATATTCCCCGGCAACGGTGCCAAATTTTGATAATGCTCAAACTACAGCTCTCGTAAGAGTGTAAACGGTCGTTGTCAAATATAGAACCCAACTAGGTTGGGTGTCGAATCCCACAGAGAATACTTGGTCACTAAGTAAGCAACGATTATTAGACTTTTGGTGAAAGTTTCGTAAAAAGAGAGGATTTTGTAGCGTGCAATAATGTAACAAAATAATAAAGTAAAAACGAAAAATAGCAAAGTAAAAAGAAAGAATGTTTAGTAAGATTTTTAATCAATGAGAATTGGAAGTTGGGGTTATGTCCACCTTATGAGTTATACGTATCTATTGGCTATGAGTTATGCCGAATTCAGACATGCATGTGCCTATAGAGAATTGTATTCTATGGTAAATCCAGGCGTCTTTCGACCATCAAGGATTATTTCACTTTAACTCTTTCGAGCTTAAAGCGTATCTAACGGTACAAATTCTCCAAGAGGTTAATCCAGTTACGGCACTAACTTTTTAACAGGGGTTGGTGCCCTATTACCTTGACATTATCTCTTTTCCAGACATGTAACTTTTCTTTCGAACAAGTTAATGCTATACTGGCGTATTCTATATGTTTGCAACCACAAAAATTTAGATTAAGATGAAGAGAATAATGATATAAGCGGCATACGTGTCACGAATTCACAAACTCATAGCAATAGACAGTAGCTCATAAGGCTTCCATAACCCCAACAGAGAAGTTTAGCTATTCATGAGTGCAACGGAAATCACAATAGACATTATAATCACACCAAAATAAAGATCTTGCGTGAAGTATGTTTGGTAGCACTTGTGGCGTGAATTCCTTGCAAAAATAGCTTTTCTCTTGTCGTGAAAATTAAAAATAGAATATATGAATAACAATGTCAACAACAAATTTATGAAGAAAAAGGGAAAGGATGGAAATAGGGATGAGGGTGGTGGAGAATTGTTTTGATGGATGGATGGATGGCGGATGGATGGGAATAATAAAAATCTTCAGCAAAACAGGGCATTTATAACACCCATATCCTATTCCTACTAAGCTACTGCATTACTTATCCTAATCCTACTAGGTTACTGTATCATTATCCTAATCCTAATAAGTTACTGTTGATCCCCAAAGTCTTTAGAAATGCTGTTTTTTCCCGGGACAGGTTTTCCATGCGCCACTTTTAGTCCTTAGGCGTCCAAGCTTTTCTTTCCTTCTTTCGTGAAGCTTCCTTTGGCATCAAGTTATCCATAAAATGCTGAAATATTAATCATTTATACCTGAAAACTTACTAATCACGTTTGTTAGCTCACTTACAGGAAAAAGGACTAAAAGTGCATGAGTTATATATTTTGTCCTCAAAACTTAGCTAAAATATGGGTAAATTATAGCACTTTAGGCGTGTAAATATGTCTATCATCATGAGTACATGTTACAAGTCATCACCACGACTCGTAGTCTGGATAGTAACTTAGGACACCTTTACTGGTTTGGTCACTAGTCACACCCTATGACTCGTGACCGAACCTTATGACTTGTGGAGTCTTAGTCATTACCAAGATAGAAAACTTGGGCTATCTCACTAGTTTAGTCATGAGTCCCACCCTAAGACTCGTTACCTCACCTTACGACTTATTAGGTACCAATTGTGATCAGGATAAAAAATTAGGGAACCAACACTAATTTGGCTATGAATGACACTATACGACTCATATAGAGTCTTCACGAATCATTGCCAAAGTCTTACCCTGGGCAGTGATCCCAAAACTTAGAAATTTCAGAGAAAAAAATCTAAGGTGTTACATATTCTTTGAATTAGCTCAATCTATGAAGAAAGCAATAGGATTCTAGACGTATAGTAAGTATTTCAACTTATGGGTCAAATCACTCATCTAATCCCCAAACATCAATATTCAATAATAGGATACGGTGTTCTGCCCAAAATCATTATTAATATTCTTATCTACATGTAATATATAAACCACATCATCTTATGAAGAGGAGTAGACAGAAGTCTACTTCAATGTTGAACTACAAATCCTTGAATTATTCATCAAGTATCCATCTTTACTACATGATCCTAAAATGCCGCTACACTATCAAAATAATAATCTACACATCATTAGAAGTCAAACAAGACCCATATTTCCATATAATAGGTTGGCTTAAATTTTGGGTCAAGAAAATGGAATCCAAAATTGAACTCGTCATGAGGTCCATTGAGAGATAAAGAATGTGTGCTCAAAATTTGAGAATAGAATAGACACAAATAAAGTCTCAAATATTTTTCAAATTTTAGGAATTCAAATCCTAATTCCTAAGAATTTACCATGGATTTGGATGGAAATCAAAGGGAAAATCTGTAGGAAATGACCAAAAAGGATTTGGCTAGCTTACCTTAGCCTATTTGGATAATTTTCTACTCTTTTACCCTTTTTGAGCTCTTAACTTGGTGTAAAATAATGGAAAAAATATTGGAAATTGGGTAGAAGAAGAGGGTTAAATATGGGGTTGGAAGTCTCTATTGCAACACAAATATCACGATCGCAACCTAGCAAAGGTATATCATACATAGAAATCATAATTCACCCATCACAATCACAATATAGTACAAATGGAAAAATAAACCTGGTGATCTTGATTTACCCTTCGGATTGCAGTCACACCATTGACCCGGTGCACCAGAATTTTCTAAGTTTGAAAAAGACTTTGATCGGGTTTTTGGGATTCATTGGAACCCCATGTGTGCAAATAAACTATGCTACCATACTAAATTTGATGTTATGGACTCAATCAACCATTGAAACTTTCATCCAAGATCGTTTTGACAAAATATGGGGCCCACACCTATAGTTTTATTTTTCACACAATCCGCCTAATAGCCCAAAATGAGTCTAGAAGCCTTAGGACCTGAACCAATGCTCCTCCTAGCCTAAAATAGACATTTTGGAGCTGGTGGCAATGTCATAATTTTCATCTGAGGTCATCTACTAGGACTTTTTTATCTGAGACCAAATCCTAATAAACAAAAGCTCCAAAAGAAAAAAATGGCCTAAAATCCAAATGAACTATCCGATCACCAAACCAATAGTTTCGACAAGTCATGACTGACCTATAGCTTTTACAGGGAGGCTCAAAATATTATAAAAGCATGAAAATTAAGGAAATGACCTAGAGGATCATTGTAGAAAGTAAGTTAACCTTTTGTGGTTTTGTTATGGTCCTAGAGATGGCAATTGGCAATGCTATCCATTTCTAGGTTTGAGAGTTTTGGACTTTCCTTCTAGTTAGCTAAGATTTTATCTTTGGCTATCCCTCTTTATGTAAAATATTTATAAGGTTTACACGTTTGGGGTTCGTTCCTCAGATATGGCAGTTTATCACCCGATAGTGGTTTTGATGTTGATGTCCTGAAATCTTGAGTTCATATTTTAGGTTTGTTGAGTTTGTCTCCTAGTGATGGTTTTCTCTTGGTATTGGTATAGAATTGGATACTATGTTCTTGTCATGATGTTGTTCTTGTTTAAGCAAAGATAGAGAGTTGGAGATAGGTGATTTTTCCTATGACCACTTCTTAGTTAGAAAATTAGAAATTCGTTATCTTAAGTTGCTTGATTCATTTTGTGGTAGTGGTCTTGACCATGGCTTTGGTGTCGAGATTTGGTGTTTTTTTCCTTTGGCAATGTTATTCATGGGTCATTTTGGTTAAGGTTGTTCTACCTAGGCAGATTCTGGGAAATCCTTACTTTGGAATTTGTTCGACCTAATAATACTTGGTGGAGTGATTTTCCTTAGTGTCAAGTGCCTATGGGTAACCTTTGTTGAGATGGAGTATTTGATTTACCATTTCCCTCTTGAAGTTGTGTTTCTCTAAGTTGTTAGAGCTTTGATTATCTGTAGAATAAATTATAGTCTTAGTAAGTTTTGGACTATGCTTTGGTGGTTCGTTCCCTCTAGTGGATATAGAGTTGGTTGTTGTGTTTTCAGTTGGTGATTTATCCTCTCTTGTGATTAGAGCCATCAAAATGGGCTTGGCATTTGAGGCTGACCCAACCCAGTCCACTATAAGGGTTGAGTTGGGTTGTGATTTTTGAACCCATTTAAAATTGGAGCTTATAAGCCCAGCCCAAATCAGCCTGCAGGCCTTTGAGGCTTAACTGAGGTTGGGATGGGCCAGCCCGTGGTTCAAAATACTATTTCATTTATATTAAAAATATATGACTATTGTACAAGAAAAAAATAATAATTAAGAATAGTAGTTATTGAATAAGTTTAATATCCTACATAATAGTTAACTTATTAAGTGTTAAACCTTAATCACAAAGTACAGATGGTTCATTTGTTATTATTATTCAATTTAAACTTACAATTAAAGAAAATTGTAAGAAAAAAGAATTAAAAATATTAATAGTGATTACACAATAAATTTTACCTAGTATCTTACACAATATTATACTCATTTAGCACTAATTGACAAATATTAAAATTTCTAATCATAAATATAAAAATTGCATTCATCACGAAAAATTTAAACACTTGCTGTAGCTACTCGAAATCAATTGCCCAATATTTCCTAAATTCAAAATAATAATAATTTTAAGTGAATATTATATTTTATTAATTATTGATATATAACATTTTGATATTTTTCAACTTATTATATTTGCATTTGAATTTAGACGAATGTTGATGTTAATTAAGATAATGTAATGAATTAATTCAAATGTGTTTGACAATGTATTGGTGTTGAAAATATTATAAATCATCATAGAATTATGTACTTTATATAATAATATGTTAGAAGTTCAAATAGATTGCCATATCTATCATTTCAAATTGAAATAGAAAATCTAACAAACAATTAATAAAAATAAAGGGCTAGCCCGCCCCAACTCGCAACCCTATTAGGGCTAGGTTGGGCCATACTTTTTAAAGCCCTTTAAAGTGAAGGTTCAGCCTATCCTATCCCATCAAATTCTTTGTCCCGTGAGGCTTGGGTTGGGTTGGGTTGGGCCAACCCATTTTGACAGCTATACTTGTGATTACTATTTTGCAGCTATGTTTTGTGCCCTCTAGTGGATATAGACTTAGTTATTTATGTTGTCAGCAGCTGATTTATCCACCCTTGAGATTATTATTCTGCAGATAAATTTTGTACCCTATGGTGGATATAGAGTTGGTCATTGGTATTTTTAACTGGTGATTTATCCTCTATTATGAGTTTGTTCTCCAGCTATGTTTCTCTTTTGGCTTGATATGATTTGGTAAGGATATGTCGAATTTGGATAGTAAGGTCGATTTGATTATTTGTCCTTAGTTTAGGCTTGTTGGATCAATTTTATATTTAACGCCTTGGAGTGACGATTTGTAGGTTATGGTAGATTTGGATTATAGATGCTTACCTATCTGCAGGTTTGGTTTGGGTAGTTGAGATCGAGCAGTTCAGCCTTGGTGTAGAGAATTTAGTTTAACATCGTAGAGCTTGGGTGCAACCTTTATTTTTAGGTTTGCCTCAGTTGCAATTTCATCTATAGGATGGTTAAGACTTCTCTGTAGTTACATATCTGGTCTTCTATGAGTTCAGGTGGATTATGGTTTATAGGTATTCAGATAATAGTTCAAATTGCACAGTATGGGTTCTTTCAACTTTGACCTTGAGTTTCAGCTTTTATCAAGATTTTGGATAATTTACTCTGCAGGAGTAGTTTTCTTAAGTTGGATTCAGCATGGCTTGACTCTCAATCGATGGGATATCCCAAAGCGAATCATTCAGCAGTGAGTAGTTGTGCTTTAGACTCCTAATTTCTAGATTCAATAGTTAATTCAAACCAGTTGTATTAGCATAGATTGCAAGCCTTGTTTATCTCAGTATGTGTGCCCAGGTATCGCGTTATGGGCTTATTCTTAGGCTTTCTATTATGAATTTTCTATGGATCAAATTTTGTTCTTTGAAGTTAGTGTTATGAAATTGTGCAGACAGGACTCGGGTGACTTTCTACTTAGGTTGGAGTAGATAGCAGGTTGGGAAAGGCAAAAAAAGGTTATATTTGGATTTGGATATGGTTGTATGACTCATATTTTGGTTTGTCTTTAGATTGGATGAGTTTTTGTTTGATTGTACTTGTATCAATGTGTCATGGTTCAAATTTGTATACATCAGCCTTCCTCCGTATAGTTGGAGGCTATTTGGTGGTTGAGATTAAGTCTTGGTTATTTAAGAAGAAAAGAAAAGAAGCTGGTCAAAAAAGGGATACCGGTGGCAAAATACCTTTTAAGTGTTCTCTCTTTATAGAGAATATCTAGGTAGTCATGCTCAGAGCATGCGGGCCCAGTACCTCATTCCTTAGAGCTTTTATGATCTCTCAATCCATTGACTTTCGCAGATGAGATCCCATTTAGTAGTGGATATTGTAATGACCCCATAGGTCATTCCTTTGATTTAGGTGCATTTTTGATATTTTGAGCCTTTCCACAGTGGCTACAGGTCATTTATACCTTGCTGAAACTGTTGGTTCAGTTATCATATAGTTCATTTTGATTTTAGGCTCATTTTCCTATTTTGGAGCTTTCATTATTTAGGATTTGTTCTTGAACCAATACTCCTAGTAGATGGCCTCAAATGTGTATTCTGACAGCACCAACAGCTCCAAAACATTGATTTTCAACTATGGGGCCTTCTTTAAAGTACCGAGGCTTCCAGACTCATTTTGGGTTATTAGACGAGTTATCTGAAAAATAGAACTATAGGTGTGGGTCCCATATTTATTCAAAATAATCTCGGATGAAAGATTCAATGTTTATATTGAGTCAGAAATGTTGAATTCAGTATGATAGAATAGTTTACTAGCATGCAAACGGTTTTGAATGAATCCCTAGCACCCGGTCGAAGTTCATTCTGAAGTTAGCAAAATCTGGTATGTGGCATCTGATAGGACCACTTAAGCTCCTATTGGGTCACTTTACTACTCAGCACTTTAGTAGTCCTGGCCTTTTTTCGGTGGTGCACTTTATTGCCCAATGGCCACTAAAGTGGTGTCCGCTTTAGTGCCATTAGGCCGCTATAGTGGCACCCGCTGCTGTCATCAGATCACTTTAGCGGTCGTTTTTCTGCTTTAGCGGTAGGTGCTTAGCGCCTAGGTGTCTGCTCTATTGGCACCTACAACCTTTTTATTCCCTTTTCTGAACTCAATTTTCCACCATTCCTTACACAATTTTACACAAATTAAGAGCTCAAAGAGAGAAAAAAGTGAGAAATCATCCACATATGGTGAGGTAAACCAACCCAACTCTTCTTCATCATTTCCCATTAATTTTCCCTTCTATTTCCATTCTAATTTTTGGTAAAATCCTTAGAAATTAGATCTTAAATTCCTAAATTTTGAGGGTTAATTTTATACCTAATTTGTGCTCCCTTTGTGCTCAACTTTTAAGCACACATTCTTTGTCCTTCTAGGGACCTCGTGACGGGTTCAATTTTAGATTTTGTTTGTAGGATCCGCTAGTCTATTCTGGGCCCAAATTTTAACCCGACAGTTAATATAAAAATATGGATCTTGTTTTACTCCTAATGATGTGTAGATTACTATTTTGATACTGTGACAGTATTTTGGGATTGGGGAGTGAAGATGGGCGATTCAAGGGTTGGGTTCGGCATCGAGGTAGGCTTCTATCTACTCTTTTTCTTGAGATGGTGATTTATATATGGTGCAAGTTAAATAGGGATGTTAGGTTGTGATTATGAGTAGAACACCATGACTTATCCAAATTTATGAGTTCGGAGACTAGAAGGCTAAGTGACCCTTAAGGTGAAATACTTATTATACTTCTATAATCCTATTACCTTCTTCATAGATTGAGTTAATTCATAGAATAAATATGATATTATTCTAGATATGGGATGGCATTTAGGTATTGGAAGCGTTATTGGTATGATTAGTCTTATTTGGACAGCTTAAGCTACACTTTAAAGATATTTCGGCGTGGAGTTTACTCCGGGCAATGAATTTATGTTCTTATAGCCTTGTATTCATGGTATAGCCCTTGTATTTTATGTGTATACATTTATATATATTGTCGCACCCCATTTTGAACCTATTGTAATAGTGCACAACATATGGTGGTCATTGCGACTCCTTTTGGATTTTGAAAAATTGTTTGTTTTTGAGTCGCCACCTAACTTTTAAGAAAAACTGAGAAAATCATTGTTGTAATGTGAAAACTCTATTTTTAGTCTGCAAAATCAGTGAGATTCTAAGTAAGGGTTTTGGTTACTCGAGGGGAAGGTATTAAGAACCCCTCAGAGCCTATCTGATGATAGTCCTTAAACCTAGTTTAGAAAAATATTTGGAAAATAATTACTTTCATTATTTGCGAAAATGATGATAGCTACACATGTTTATCAAATTTAAAGAAAACACACAAGGTACATAAGCACATTTGCTACACATGTTTATCAAATTTAAAGAAAACACACAAGGTACATAAGTATATACTCATGATGTACTAAAAGTAACGTAATTTGTTGTCAAAACACACATGCATGTTTCAAGGAGATATGAAAATCAAGAGAGAAAATTTATCATTAGTAAATACATATTAGAACATTTAAAAGTTTATAGTTTTATAAGAATATAAAGTCTAATGACATATAAAGTTAAGTGCATAAAGGAATCACTTATGACGTAAAGGAAAATATAACTTTAAAAAAACATGTAAGAAAATTATTTATTTATAGGTTATCATGTATTTCTTTAAAAATATGAAAGATTATTTATTTCTAGAGTAAATTTATACAAATGCATTTCTCGCAAAAATAAAGATATATTAACCTTTTAGTTTTTGAGTAAAATAGACTTGTGTATTCTTAAAATATGATAAATCATGTTATTGTTCAATTATTTGTAAATAATTTAAAGTAGTAGTTAAAAGTAGATAAAAATAAAGGTATAGAAAACTGCACATATAACTATATAGTTGGAACAAAGTGTGGATAATGATCGTAATAGTAATAGTACTTCGTTTTAAGATAAATAAATAAATAAAAGTAGAAATAACAATATTTGGTATATGATAATGTGTCTTTATGTGTACCTTGTGTTTTTGGAGACTTCTAAAATATGAACATTTAAAACAAAGCCAGAAATAAATATGAAATATAATAAGCACTTAAATTATGAAAAAATGCATTTTTTGACAGATAGATTACTTACAAAAGACTTGACTAATTAAAATCATCTAGCAAATCATTTAGAATATTTAATTTAGACGATAAAACTCGTTGATTAGTAATTAGAAAAACGAAGGCTATGGCAAACCATTTGAATCATTTTCGAAGATATATTCTTTTAATTTTGAGATTGTACATAAAATCAAAATATGCCTCTTTTATTCTAAAGCTTTTTTTGAGTTTACAGTAGATGGTGCAATAATAGTGTTACTGCATCTACAAACGTCGAATGGGTAAAATATTTATCGAAGTGAACCAAGAGATCTTTTAAACTAAGTGATACGCCCAAATTACAACTCTCTTATAAGAGTGTAAGCGGTCGTTGTCAAATATAGAACCCAACTAGGTTGAGTGTCGAATCTCACATGGAATAATGTGTTCACTAAGTGTTGCGGATGTTATTAGACTGTTGATCGAAAGTTCCGAAATAAAGGAGGTTTTCAAATGTTAACAGTGTTCTTTCGTATTTGTATCACACAAGAGTCCAGCTAATGAGATTTAATGTAGATGTAATTTCAATGAGGATGAATTAACTAGAGTTATGCTCACCAAGATATTCAAACAGTTAGGGTTGTGAACTTGTGCTTGAGTTCTAACTTATGTATTTAATTGCAAAATTTATTGTATTCTAAGAATTACCCACGTGTTTCTCAACCTAATAGGTGTTTCACCTTTAACTTCTCTCGAACTTAAAGGATTCATGCATTATTCGATAACACTCTCATGGGGTTAATCCTGTTAATGCATCAACCCATCAACCCAGAGGGTAAACCTATGGATTTCATATGAATAACTTTTTTTCCCAATATCCCCTTTCTTGTCAAACAAGTGGTGTTTATGGGCTCACTTCTCAAGTTTGTAACCAATAGATGTCATTATAGTGAAGAAAGATTCATGCAATTCAGCAAGATGTTAGAAATCAAAACCGATTCAAAACCCTAAGCAGTTAGCTACATCAAGGCTCCCATAAACCTAGTTATGGGAGTTTAGCCACTCATCTCCATATCAAAAATGAAAGATATATTGATGTTCATAAATAAATTCAAAAGAGTACTTACAAAATTCACAATATTGTTCTTCTCAATCTTCAATGGAACATATCAAAACTAATAATAAGATCTCAATTCCTAGATTCAAATTCCAAATGAAAAGTATTACAAAAGCCCTCACTAGAGGAGAAAGTATGAAACTAATCACCAAAAAAAGTTGGGACTAAACCCTAATACTTGATATTTATGTGATTCCCAAACTGGGGTTTTAAAATTTAAAATCTAATTTTCCGCTTTATGGTTGACGGGTCAAGCGACGGTTAGTCGCAGGTTTGACAATCCATTGCCTGCACCATCATCGAACCTCCAGTGATTTTATTCTCTGCTTCTGGGTGATGGGTAGAGTGATGATCTATCGCAAGGTCGACGACCCATATCCTGGACTGTCGTAGGACTTCCAGTGATTATGTGTTCTACATCTTCGCAATGGTTTAGACCGATGGTTCGTCACAGAGCCGATGGTCCATCACCTGGACCGTCGTAGGATGTGCAGAATCTTGGACTTTTGCTTTTGGCCGACGGTCCATCGCAAGGTCAACGGTTCGTTGTATAAGCTCATTTTCCTTTGTTTTGTTCAGATTATCCAACTTATTCTTCATACTTAGTTCTTCCTGAAAACACTAAAATACCATGTTAAATACAACAATGGTTGCTTGTAAACACATAATTATCCTAAGAAAAAGGCCTAAAATGTTCCATCAAAAGCCGGAACATCAACACCCTTCACTAGGGCAATTGTATGTCCTCAATCAACTTAACACCAAGGTGTATATACGAAAAATATCATGACGGGCAGTCAATAGTCATAACAACACAACTATACAATCATTCAACTGACCATTCGGCTAAGTGCTCTAACACATAAGGATCTACAAATGGCATCAACTACCACTCAACATATTTATAGCCACAGATACAATACCCAAAGGAATCAATAGTCTAAGGATAATTGTCGTTCCCTTATAGCTAACAAATTCCACCTCTTATTATATATAATTAATCTGTGGATAAAATTACTACTCTCGCTCTCAAAACAGAAGTTGCAAATATAGTGCACACTCATAGGCTTGCCCCTATCATCTAATGTTTTCTTATGAATGACTCGCCAAGATCAAGTAGGATATTTTAGGATCAGTAATGAGGATTTGGGCTCAGTTAGGATATATCTTTAGGGAGAAGTGACTTAAAAACAAAGGGATTTTACTCTCTTCACCCTTCTAGGTAGCTACTCGCCAAGACTATAACTTTATTCAGTCATTTCAACTCCTACTGTTCATCCATCCTAGTAACAACATCTTTTTTTTATAATCACCATCAGCCACCCTTACATATGTTGATGCTATCATTTGAGTTGCACAATATCTATTTAGAAATCTAATTAGACCAGGGCCAGATGCTTACTCACAATTTAAACTTGAATCAACCTTCTATGTTGCCAACAACTCAGCAGTAGCCACCCTCAACTTAGGCAATTTGCCTAAGTTAAAGTGCACAATGTCCAATATAGGACCAGGGCTAATTCTAAATGCTAACATTTAATAGAGAGTGAATCACTATTTATTCGGGTAGAACAAACATTAACAAGGCTCAACTCGGTTGCAACCAAAAACAACATAAAAAAAAATTTGGTGGATCATTATTTTGGATAAATGGACTAACAAACAAGGATAATATCTGTCTTATTGAGTCAGAAACAAAACAACAACAAATGAACCGGACAAGTTCTGGGTGTAGCATCTATGTAAGAACTACACAAGCACTATGTTAATTCCTATTCTATTAACTCTTAGGGTTCGTAACATATGGCTATAATTACTTACATTTGTATGCTAGTTTCAGAGTCATAGATGGTCACACAATACTTTTACCAACAGGAAAAGAAGAATTAATTATATAGCACATATACACAAAAACATTGCCCCAGTCACTCATTCACATATATAAACTGATGCTAACATAACGTCACTTTTATTTCATAGAATATCATTACCAATAGAACATGACTTAAGAAAAGGGAAATTTTAATACTAGACAAGAAATAAAAATGCAACAACTTAATAACAATCTAGACATGTCGATTCTCCTAGATAGCACATGGGAGGAAAAAAATATCGGCAACACAACCCCCCATGGTTCAAGCCCAAGCACACCCTCCCCCATATAAAATAATGCATTATTCTCAATGTATATAATTTAAGTATAAAGGAATGGAAATACTTACAGTGCCTCTTATTCATCTGAGGCATCGATGAAGTGTGGTGAGGCTTCAGCCTTCTCACCGGGTGTAATGTAGGTCCTTATGGTGGTAGGGGCACTCACAATCTCTCCCTCCAGAATTGGAGGTATCACCTATCTAACAGTGTCTAAAATTTACCCCCTAACTGGGGCAGAGCTTGTGGAAACACCTGCATCTTCATCTTGTATTCTTTTCTTCCTCTTCTCCTCTAATTTCCTCGACTTTTTTATCACCTTCTGCATCTGGTATTCTTCCAATTCTTCTGGTTTCATGGCTACAAGTTTTATTTTTTTCTCTACTCTCTTTGCAACTCACTCAGCTTTTTTATCAGTTTTTGTTATCTTCCTACCTTTGTCCTTAATCGATCGCCCCATTAAATCAACAAGTCCTTCATCCTCATCACTTAGAATTTGAACTGGATCAAATATGGTTTGTTGTGGCTGCTAACATATCTTATTGACATCATCCCGGATTTGTCTAACTTCTTTAATCAACTTTGAAAAGTCTGAGATAGATATGGCATCCAACTTCTTGTTTATCCACTCCTTCATGTTGTCCATGAGATGGATGTTTCTGAATGGGTGCACTACTTCTTCCATAATTCTCTCAACAAAGGGTTTAAAATTTACCACCATAGAGCCAACTGCTTGTCAATCCTTTTCTGTGCTCTTATTACCTTTGCAAAGTTTTCCTGGTTCAGCCTGTATTTTATATGTTGGGGCAAAACTGATGCAGAATCTGGCATTCCCCCATGGGAATTGAAGCTGAACCTGTAGAAGTAGCAGGAGGCATGTACATAGCAAGTGGTAATGGTATACCTGAAGGACCCTTTGCTGATTTAGGAACTAGCTCTAACTGAGTTTGCTGAGTTGGAGGCCTGTTGACTCACATATCGAACTTTGATTCATCAGTCATCTTTTTAATATCCATCTTATGTGTCCCCTAGATCTTATTATCAGCTCTACTAATCAAAAGGGACCTTCGCTTGCTTGCACAATTCTGTAATAAGGCATGGGAATGGCAATGCAGTCTGAGTCTTGTGAGAACAAAGGAATATTTCATAGAAATAATGTGGCCAAAATCCACAGTCAATCCCTTAACCAAACCAGCAACTATCAAGGCTCTCATAAGTTCTAAGTGGTCATCACCGCCTATCAGCATCACTCTCAGTCTCACAACTGCCCACCAGAACTTGGCCCTAAAACTTAAGGAAGATTTAAAAATTCATTCGCAGGGGTTGTGTAACCAGGTTGGTTCTCCTCCATCTGTCTGTACTCTAGCTAACCATGGCCTTTGTATAGCTTGTGTGAACAGTCATTGCTCCAATTCTAGAATCGCCCCCGATATCTGATATTCTATCCCAAACAAGAACCTGTTCAATGTTTGTTCTGAGATATATATGTCAACTCCTTGCACAGGGACTATATAAAGTTTGTTCATGTCTGTAGCTGATGCACCTTTGAGAAAATCTTTCTCAAGAAACGTCAAGTAATTAGCAAAAAACTTGCGTACCAGATTTGGTTGATAGGTCCCAAGTGGCTTAGTCATCCATGCCAGTTCATACTCATTGAATCTGCGCTCAAGCTCTAGATAATCGTACCAGGTGGTTTTCATGATCTGATGTTCCTAAAAAATGGCCATTTTTATGGGTACCCTATTTTTTGGTGCCAACCTTTTGTAGAAGTGCTCTCGAGCACCCTCAATCTACCACCATATAGCTTCCCGCATTTGCGGATCCTTGCGTCGAACCAAATTTTGTTCTGCTTGTTCTGGACTTTGCTCTTGGATGGGGTTAGATACTTCAACCACTTTCTCAACTAGAATTGAGCTTGATATGTTGCTGCTACTACTTTCACCCTCCTCTTCGGACTGGGAGGATGAAGAAATCACCTAGCGATGTAGCCGGGTATTACGTATCGATGCGTCCTCACCTTGTGATTGCCTTTGCCTGGACCCTTGGCCTCTACCTCTACCTCTGGTGGTTTGTAATTTTTTTTCCATGATAACTGCAAGTGAAATATTTATCAGTGCACGGACTTAAACAAGAGATCAAGAAATTTCATTGACCAGCGACGACTAGGGCGATAGTTCATCAACCAAAATCGTTAGAGTCACTACAGCAACACTAATTCTGAGAAAGTGGCGATGGTTATAGGTGATGGGTTATCGAGTATGCGACGGTCCATCTCTCTAACCATCGCCTGCCATTTTCACTTTCAGGAGTCATTTCGATATTTTGTCAAACACATTGCATACACTTCATTCAAGGACTATTTTTATGGCATTTTTATCAATAATACATATCCACATTTTTCCATTTTTTGGTCCATGGGTTACTCATACTTCCCCCAGGACAGTGTATGTTAGGTTTCAACTCACATCATCACCACACAATACCAAACATAAGAAGAGAATTGGTTCACTTGATTTCATTCACCTATTCTATTGCGCATCATATTGAAGAAAGATAGAGTGTGAAAAGGAACTCAAACATTTTTATTGTAGTACACTACTCTGACTTTGCACTTTCAAAATAGGACGTTATATGCCACCTTGTTTTAGAGATGAAATTTTTGTTGCTTGCGATTGAGAGAAACAAAGAAAAGATAGACTTTAAATAGATGGGGAAGCGGGAAGTGGAAAGTTTTCAGAGAAAATGAAAGGGTTCAGGTAGTTGAATAGTTTGGGGGTTACTCAACCGTTTCAAATAATCTATTTAAAACCACGTTGGGTTAGGTAAGAAGGAAAAATTTGGATATTTAAATCAATCCAACCCAACCCACTGACATAGGGTTAAATGCGACGGTTAGTGCGACAGTTTGTCGGGTGTGCAATTGTCCATCGGTCAAACCATTGCCCCAATCTAGTGAACCTACCTTAGGACTCATTAGCGACGGTTCATAAGATGGTACATCGAGATTGCGATGGTTGTGCCTGCACTGTTGTACCTGCACACTTCCATAAACCCTTCAGCTTGCCCAAATCAACAAAACAAACAACAAAATAACATAATTCAATGCTATACAACAACACCATATGGGTTGCCTCCCACTAGCGCCTGATTTATCGTCGCAACACAACTTAGTTATCTTGATTACTCAGACTTTATTGAGATAGGAAGTAGCAATACTTTTTATCGAGTCTTTTGGACCGATATACAGTTTTACTCATTTCCCGTTGACTTTGAAGACACTTCCATCTTCATTTCAAGTTTGACTACTCCAGATGAGTAGAATTGACTAACTTTAAATGGGCCTAACCACTTGGACTTAAGTTTACCTGGGAAGGTTTGAGTCTAGAGTTGAACAGAAGCAACAAGTCACCTTTTTGAAATTCCCTCTTTTTAACTTTGCGATCATGGTATTTCTTCATTCGTTCCTTGTACATATCATCTCTTTCATAAGCTCCGAGATGGAACTCATTCATCTCATTAAGCTGCCCCATTCTCATATTTTCTATCTCATTCAAGTTTAAATTAAGACACTTTAGTGCATACAACACTTTATGATTTAGCTCAATTGGCAAATGGCATACCTTGCCATAAACCAATTGGTATGGAGACATGCCAATAGGCGTCTTGAAAGTTGTTTGATATGCCCATAATGCATCGTCCAACTTCCTAGACCAGTCTTTTCTGCTAGCATTCGTAGTCTTGGCAAAGATAGCCTTGATTTCCCAATTGGAGATTTCTACCTGCCCACTTATTTGCGGGTGATATGGCATAGATACCTTATGATGCTTAACTCCATATTTTTCCAATGCGGCTTGAAACACCTTGTTCCAAAAATATGATCCTCCATCGTTTATGATGGTATGTGGTACCCCAAAGTGAGAGAAGATGTTTCTCCTTAAGAATGAAATAACTCGCTTGCCTTTATTATCTGCTAGAGCCACTGCCTCAACCCATTTTGACACACTGTCAACGGCTACCAATAAGTATTTCATCCCAAATGAGCTTACAAAGGGCCCCATAAAGTCAATGCCCCAGACATCAAACAATTCAAACTCCAACATCTTAGACATTGACATCTCATGGAACTTTGAGATAGACACTTGCCTTTGACATTGGTCATATCTCTATACAAACTCGTAAGTGTCCTTGAACAAAGTAGGCCAATAGTAGCAACTTTGAAGAACTTTTCAGGAAGTATGATCACCATCATGGTAACCACCAACCAAGGAAGAATAAGTCGCTTCCAATACACTCAACATCTCCACTTCTGGAATGGATCGTCTAATAAAGCCATCCGTAACTGCCGAAATAGATATGGTTCATCCCGGAAATAATGTTTCACATAATGGAGAAACTTTTTTCTTTAATTAAAGGAAAGATTATCCGACATTACTTCATTTACCACATAGTTCACGAAGTCAGCATACTAATGTACTTTTTCTAGCACTGTTGCCAATACTTTCTCATCCGTAAAGGAATCATCAATCTCAAGGTCGTCTTTTACATCCTGCTCGCCTTCGAGTCTGGATAGGTAATCATCCATCTGATTCTCACATCCTTTACGATCCTTGACCTCAAAGTCAAATTCCTGAAGTAGCAATACCTACTGGATCAACCTTGGTTTAATATCCTTCTTTGCTATTAGGTACCTTAAGGCAATATGGTCAGTGTGTACCACGACTTTGGTACCTAGCAAATATGCCCAAAACTTCTCAAAAGCATACACCACTGCTAAAAGTTCCTGCTCTATCACCGTCTAATTCTTCTGAGCCCCATTTAGGGCCTTGCTTGTATAATAAATCGGACGAAATAACTTCTATTTCATTTTTTTGAGAACAGCTCCAAGTGATACTTCACTGGCATCACACATAATCTCGAACGACTTCGTCAAATCAGGAGAAACAATAATTGGAGCTTCCACTAGCTTTAACTTACAGCATTCAAAGGCCTTTCTGTAGTCATCATCAAAAGAAAATTTTTCTTTCTTCTCTAAGAGTTTGCAAAGGGGGTTCGCAATCTTGGACAAATCCTTTATGAATCTGTGGTAAAACCTTGCATGGCCAAGAAAACTGCATACCCCTTTGACTAACATAGGAGGGGGTAGTTTCTCATTCACCTCAACCTTTTCCTTGTCTACCTCAATGCCTTTATCTAAAATTTGATGACCAAGTACAATGCCTTCCTTCACCATGAAGTGGCACTTTTCCTAGTTAAGGACAAGGTTGAACTCTGCACGCCTCAGCAAATCCCTACTTAAGTTTTCCAAATACAGCTCAAATGAATCTCTAACCATAGAAAAATCATCCATGAACACCTCCAAGGTGTGCACAATCATATCTGAGAAAATAGACATCATGCTCCATTGAAAGGTAGAGGGTGCATTGCATAACCTAAATGGCATCTGCTTGAAAGTAAAAGTGCCATATAGACATGAGAATATAGTCTTCTCCTAATCTTCAAGAGAAATACATATTTAATTGTAGCCAGAGTAACCATCCAAGAAACAATATCATCCCTTTCCCGCCAACTGATCAATCATTTTATCCATAAAGGGTATAGGGAAATGGTCTTTCAACGTCCATGAGTTTAGTTTACGATAGTCCATGCAAACCCTCCACCCGATCACGGGCTTGAGGGGAATTAACTCATTCTTTTCATTTGTAACAATAGTCATGCCACCTTTCTTGGGTACACATTAAACCGGGCTTACCCATTTACTATAGGAAATAGGGTAAACCACTCTTGTGTCAAGCCACTTAATAATTTCCTTCTTAACCACCTTTTGCATCGGTGGGTTAAGACATCATTAGTGATCGATGGTTGGAGTACAATATTATTCAAGTTGTATCTCATGAGTACAAATACCATAGGGAATACCAATAATATCTGCAATAGTCTAGCCTATTGCTTTTTTATACCACTGAAGCACCGAAATAAGTGCTTTTACCTATTTTTTGCCCATATCTTCTACAACAATCGCTGGTAGAGTGTTTTTACTACCCAAAAACACATACAACGGTTGGGCTGGAAGTTTCTTCAATTCCAACACCGGTGGCTCTTCGATGAATGGCTTAGCCGGTGGTGTTGAGCGATTTTTAACATCAAGATCCAGCTTCTTAGGTGTGTAAGAATAAGATCCCATCCCTGTTAATGCACAAACAGTTTCCTCATACTCATCAATACCTTCACGATCAAAACACATCAGAACTGCAGCTAAGGGCTCGACAAAAAATTTCTCCTCTATCGGCACCTCCTACTCACCCTCATAATATACATTAACAATTGAGAACACACTCATTTTTTTCTGTTGCTTCATTGATTGGCACACATCAAATCACACCACTTCATCATTCAGACTAAATAAGAGCTCATTAACTAACAAATCAATCAGTATATTTTCGGTTGCAAGGAAAGGTCAACCTAAGATTATGTGCATCTCGAAGTCCACCTTGCAATCCAAAATGAAAAAATCCACAGGAAATATAAAGCTAGCAACCTTCACCAGCATATCATACAAAATAACAATAGGTCATTTTACCGACCTATATACCATTACAAGTCTCATATTTGTGGGTGTGGGGTCTCCCGAACCCAACTTTTTATAAACAGATAGCGGCATCAGATTTATTTTAGCTCCCAAGTCGCATAAATCTTTTGAAAAGTCAAGAGGCCTAATAGTGCATGGGATAGTAAATGCTCCTGGGTCTATCTTTTTCTACACCAGAGACCTTATAGAAATAGCACCACAATGATAGAGATTGTCTATAGGGTCAAAACTAATTGAACGCTTCCTCGTGACAAGATCTATCATGAATTTTGCATTCCCGGGCATTTGCTCCAATGCCTCTACCAATGGCAGATTAATCTTCAACTGCTTAAGAATGGCCTTAAATTTGCTAAAATTTGTGTCGTTGAACTTTTTCTCTAATCGATGGGGATATAGAGGAGGTGGTTTTGGAAGAGTGGTAACCACCACTTCTACTTTTTTTCCTTATTCTTCTCCAACTCATCAACCTGATGACTGTTGGATGGTGAATCATCAATAACCTCATCCAATTTCCCAGACTCAACCGGATGATTAATCTCTACTTCTTCAATATCATCTGCTACAATATCAACCACAGGCTTGCACACAGGAGGGCTTGCTAGTACCTTACCACTTCTAGTAGTGACTGCCATACATGACCCATCCTTTCTTGGGTTCTATGTTGTTTTGCTTAGAAGAGAGCCAGCTTTTCTCTAATTGAATATAGTAGAAAGTTGATTCATTTGCTGCTACAACTATTTTATTGAAGTAGAGTGCGAGTCAGCTAGCTGGTTCATTGAGGATAACTTACTTTTCATCTTAGTCACCCCTGTACCTGTTGTTTCTACTCCCTTCAATAGCTTGGCAATCATGTCCTCCATGGACATCTTTCCCAAACTAGTTACAGCAGCCAAAGGGACATAAAACCCTCTCCTGTCACCTTTACTCTTCTAAATTCCTTGATCACGATCCTTATATCCATATTTATCATAGTAGTTCCGACCTTGGTTTTGTTGGCCACTGCCTTGGAAACCCCCTGATTGTTCGAGTAATTAGCTTCCTCCTCAGAATCGAAGTCAACCCTTCCCTGTGATGCTATAACTTTAATTTTCTTTGTCTTTCCCAATAATAAATACTTGGTAAGAAAATCCATCTGTGTCTTCATATGACCCATGTATTGGTCATGCTCATCTTATCTTCGCTTTTGTTCTGCCGTTATACCTATTGATATAGTAGAGCTTGCTACCTCAGAATCCCTGGTATGCCAAGCTCTACTTTGTCTTGTTAGACGATTAATCATGTCAGCTGCTTCAGGAAAGGTGAGGTCCATGAATAACCCACCTGCTGCATTATCCACCACTAGCTTAGTCACAGAGTTTAAGGCCCGATATAATATAGCCATCAAGTGGACATTGTTCATCTGATGATTTGGGCACTGTATAAGCTTCTTCTTGAATATCTCCCAAGTATCATGAAGATATTCAATCAGAAGCTATCTGAAATTTCTTATTTCATCTCTCAACTGTGTCCTCTTGGATGACGGAAATAATCTTTCTAGGAAGGAAATTTTAGTTGCCTCCAATTAGTAATAAAGTTGGGAGTTATCCCATTCAACCATAAAATTACCTCTCCAGATAGGGATAACAAAAATAGCCCCAACCAAATAGCATTTTTTCCAACCCCTGGGTTGTCAAATAACTTGCATGTTGAGATAAAATTAACCAAATTCATATTTTGTTTGTCACCCGCAAGTTGACCAAATAATCCTTTGAGATGTAATAGCTGGATCATAGTGATTTTAATATTAAAATTAGCTTCGAGTGCTAAGGGCGGAGGAATAATAGCCCTTGTTGCATCGGCTCCATCCAAGTCATCATCATCCTTCTCTATATTAAATTGGGTGGCTTGGTGTTTTGCTCTCTCTTTAACAGGGCGATTTCTATTGACATTCCTATTTATCGGTGCAGGAAAATTATCTGCACGCCTCAGATTGACTAGACCTAATAAATCATCATCACCCAGATCCTCATCATCTCGGTTTTGTTGCTGGCCTGCATTATCTGCATTTTGCTGGTTCACTTCTGCAGCTGCCAAGGCGGCTAGTCTAGTTGCTTCCTGCTGAGAAACTACTCTTTCTTGGTCTTGTTGACCATCCATTCTACCAATAAGTTAAGGTTTCGGATGAATAGGTAATAAAGGTTCACCTGATCTCCGATTACTTAACATACAAGATGGTGAGCCTGCATAAAACAAAAACAACAAATAAAAAGTAAAATTTTGGGAAACTTTGACCAAAGGTCAAGCAACAAACATAAACTTAATTGAAAACCGTATTCCCCGACAGCGACACCAAAATTTGATACACCCAAATTATAACTCTCTTACTAGAGTGTAAGCGGTCGTTGTCAAATATAGAATCCAACTAGACTGGGTGTCAAATCCCACAGGGAATACTGTGTTCACTAAGTGTTGCGGTTGTTATTAGACTATTGATCAAGGGTTCCAAATAAAGGGGGTTTTGAAATATTAATAGTGTTCTTTCGTATTTATGTTACACAAGAGTCCAACTAATGAGAGTCAATGTAGATGTAATTTCAATAAAGATGAATTAACTAGAGTTATGCTCACCAAGATGTTCAAACAATTAAGGATATGAACTTGTGCTCGAGTTCTAACTTATGTGTTCAATTGTAAAATTTATTGAATTCTAATAATTACCCACGTGTTTCTCAACCTAATGGGTGTTTTACCCTTTACTTCTCTCAAACTTAAAGGATTCATGCATTATTCAATAACACTCTCATAGGGGTTAATCCTATTAAGGCATCAACCCATCAACCCAGAGGTTAAACCTATGGATTTTATGTGAATCACTTCTTTTCCCAACATCCCCTTTCTTGTCTGACAAGTGGTGTTTATGAGCTCACTTTTCAAGTTTGCAATCAAGAGATGTCATTATAATGAAGAAAGATTCATCCAATTCAGCAAGATGTTAGTGATGATAGGCGATATTACGCACCTATATCAATATATTTTGCCCATATTTATGCCATGTTTTGAGAACAAATTATATATTTCATGCATTTTTAGTCCTTTTTCCTGTAAGTGAGCTAACGAACATGATTAGAAAAGTTTCAGGTATAAATGATGCAGAATTCAGCATTTTATGGCTTACTTGACGCCAAAGAAAGCTCACAAAGGAAGGAAAGGGAGCTGGGACGCCTAAAGGACCAAAAGTGATGCATGGAAAATCTATCCCGGGCTAAAATAGCATTTCTGAAGACTTTGGGGACTAGCAGTAACTTAGTTGGATTTGGATAATGATACATTAACCTAGTACAATTGGGTTAAGTATTTCATTAGTTTATTTGGATTTGGATAATGTTACATTAACCTAGTACAATTGGGTTAAGTATTTCTTTAGCTTAGTAGGATTAGGATATGGGTATTATAAATACCCTATCATGCTAGAGATTTTTAATTAATTCTTCACTTAGAAAAACAATTCCTCCCTTAGTGGAGAGATACATTCTACTTCTCAATTACAACTCTTATAATCTTTCCATTAATTCTATTTTTCTTCTTCTATTCATCTATTCTTAAATTCCGCAACAAGAGACTCGTTACGTTGCCTAGGAAATTCACGCCTAACGTCTACCTATTGAGCCACATGAAAGTCATCATTATTGTGGTATAATAACAATGCCAATTGTGATTTCCTACGCAATCATGGGTAACTAAACCTCTCTGTTGGGGTTATGGAAGCCAACTGAAATACTATCTATTGCTATGAGTTTGTGAGTTTGTGACACGTATGATGCTTATATCATTATTCTCTTTATCTTAATCTACATTCTTTGTGGTTGCAAATGCAAGAATACGCCAGTATAACATTTAACTTGTTCGAAAGAAAGGTTATTTGTATGGAAAAGAGATAGTGTCAAGGTAGTAGGGTCACCCCCTAAATTCCCTACAAAACAGTTAGTGTCGTAACTGGATTAACCTCTTGGAGAATTCGTACCGTTAGACACGCTTTAAGCTCGAAAGAGTTAAAGTGAAATAATCCTCGAATAGGTCGAAAGACGCCTGGATTTACCATCGAATACAATTCTCTATAAGCACATGCATGTCGGAATTCTACACACTCATAGTCAATAGAGACGTATAACTCAGGAGGTGGACATAACCCCAACGCTTCAATTCTCATTGTTTCACAACCTACGAAATATTCTTTCTTTTTACTTTGCTATTTTCAGTTTTTACTTTAATATTTTGGTTACACATTACAATCCCCCCTACTTACGAGATTTGCACTAAAAGTCTAGTAATTGTAGCTTACTTGTTGACCAAGCTATTCTCTGTGGGATTGATACCCAACCCTGTTGGGTTCTATATTTGCTAGCGACCGCTTTACACTCTTACGAGAGCTGTAGATTGAGCGTTATCAAAAATTAGCGCCGTTGCTAGGGAATACGAGTGCCAATCAAGTTTGTGATAATTACTAGACCCTTTGGTCAAAGATTCTCGTACTTTTACTTTTAGTTTTTGTCTTTGTTTACTGCAGGTTTTTATTCAGTGCATGCCCCATACTAGAAGTTCTGGTCAACCGTTATTACCTATCAATCCTGAACCACAACGTATAGGAAGAATGGAAGCACAATCAGAAATCGAAAGGATGGCTGCTCAACAGGAACAAGCAAGACTGGCTGCCCTTGACGCAGCCCAGGTTCAACAGCATTGATAACCCTATATGAGCAACAAATCCCGACGATGAGGATTTAGGTGATGACGAGTTACTAAACCCTAGGCGTGATGCTGAAACCATAACACCTGCCAACCGAAGAGGTCGACAAGCTCAGTTTAGGTATGATCTCCAACCTATGCAGCCAGCTTTCGACGATGATGATGATGATCTTGATGGAACCGGAGCCACTGGAGCCATAATTCCTCCACCATTAGCGCCCGGAGCCAAGTTCAACATCACAAGCACCATGATTCAGTTATTGCAACTCAAGGGATTATTTGGTGGACTAGAAGGCGATGATCCGAATATGCATCTCATCAACTTTATTTCTACATGCAAGTCGTTTGACAATCCTGGTGTTGGTCAGAATGCAATTTGATTACGTCTATTTCCATTGTGTCTGTCTGGGGAGGCAACACTATGGTTGAATGAGCTGACTCCTGATTCAATTACAAATTGGAGGCAATTGAGAGACGCTTTCCTAGAAAGATTCTTTCCGCCATCCAAAAGAGCACAATTGAGAGATGAAATCAGCAACTTTCATCAGCTTCCCACTGAAGCTCTTCATGAAACATAGGAGATGTTCAAGACAAAGCTAGAAAGAAGCCCAAACCATCACATGACCAATGTTCACCTAATGGAGATCTTGTATAGAGCCTTGAATTCAATAACTAAGCCAGTGGTGGATAACGCAGCTGGAGGATCTTTTATGGACCTCACTTTTGGTCAAGCAAGCAATATGCTAGATCGTATGATGAAAAAAAGTAGAGCTTGGCATACCAGGGATTCTGAGGTAGCAAGCCCCACCTTATCTATTGGCACGACTGCAGACCAAAGGAGAAGAGAAGAAGAACGTGATCAAGATATGGCGCATTTGAAAACACAAATGGATCTTCTTACAAAGCATTTATTAACAGGGAAGATCGAAAAAGTCAAAGCCATTGCGTCAAAAGGAAGAGACGAATCTGATTCGGAAGAAGAGGCCAACTACTTGAACAATCAAGGGGGTTTCCGTGGGAATACCCAAGGAAACCAAGGTTGGAACTATTATGATAAATCTGGAAACAAGGACCAAGGTAGTTGGAAGAACAAGAATGAAAAGAGTGGGTTGTACGTTCCCCTTGGTAGACGTGACACCACCACATCTAATTCTGGAAGTATGGAAGACATGATGGCTAAATTATTGAAAGGAGTGGAAGCAACGAGCGCGGGAGTAACGGAGGTAATCAATGATTGGTCCTCCATGAAATAATTAGTTGATTCACATTCCACTTCTATCAAGCAAATAGAGCAGCAATTGAGCCAACTTTCAGCAGCACTCAATCAAAGAAAGGCCGGCACTTTACCTAGCGATACTGTGCAAAACCCAAGGAATGATGGGTCATGCATGGCCATCACTACCAGAAGTGGTAAGGTTCTGGAAACTTCAGCAAAAGGCAACCAAGTGGTTGATGAAGTTGCGGACATAGATGACGACGCAAAAGGAGAAGATGCCGCAGCTACTACTCCTGACGTCAAGGACGCCACCTCCAGCACGGTGCAACCTGAAAAATTTGAAAAACGGAAGCAAGATGAGAAGAAAACCGTGGAGAGAACACTTCCATACCCACCACCACCTTTTCCCCAAAGATTGAAGAAGGTGGCAGATGACACAAAGTTCAGCAAATTCATGACTATGTTGAAACAGCTGACCATTAATGTTCCATTGGTGGAAGCACTTGAACAAATGCTTGGGTATGCGAAGTTTATGAAGGATATTTTGACAAAGAAGCGGGCAGCAAGCTATGAGTTGAAAGAAGATGTGCATCATTGTAGTGCAATTGCTTCCCGATCGATAGTTCAGAAGAAGGTCGACCCCAGAGCTTTCACTATTCCTTGCACCGTAGGATCTTTGAATTTTGCCAAAGCATTATGTGACTTAGGAGCCAGCATCAATTTGATGCCATTATCGATCTACAAGAAGTTGGGGTTGGGTCATCCTACTCCAACTAATATGAGGCTCGTCATGGCGGATAGGTCGGTAAAATAACCTGTTGGTATTCTATGTGACGTATTGGTAAAGGTTTCTTCATTCATCTTTCCAGCAGACTTTGTTATTTTGGATTGTGAGGTAGACTCAGAAGTTCCCATAATCTTGGGGAGCCCTTTCCTTGCTACAGGAAGTGTGCTCATTGATTTGAGAGCCAATGAGCTTTCATTTCGAATAAATGACGAAGTGGTTCGCTTTGATGTGTGCAAATCAAAGAAGAAACCCAAAGATCTCAGTTTATTTTCAGTAGCTGATGTTTTCTTTGATGATGAGAAAGAATTACTTGAAGAAGAGCAAATTATTGATGACCCTTTGGAGGTTGTGCTTATGAAGGGATAGAATGAGGATGCTGAAAATTTTGAAGAAGCTACTTGTTCTCTATCGGGATTAGGGACATATCGCTATGCTCCTAAGAAGCTGGACCTTGATCTCAAGAATCGACCCACACCACCAGCTAAGCCATCTATTGAAGAGCCACCCACGTTAGAATTGAAGGAGCTGCCAAGTCATTTGAAGTACGCCTTCTTAGGAAGCGAAAATACACTTCCAGTCATTGTGGCAGCTGATTTGGGTGAGCAACAAGTTGCAGCTCTTATTGCTATCTTACGCAAGTATATTAGAGCCATTGGATGGACTATTGCGGATATTATTGGTATTCCACCTGGGATTTGCACACATAAAATTCAGCTTCAAGAAAATTGCACACCCACCATTGAGCATCAAAGACGTCTAAACCCACCTATGCAAGAAGTGGTGAAGAAAGAAATTATCAAGTGGTTAGAAGCGGGGGTTGTATATCCTATCTCGGATAGTACATGGGTAATCCCGGTACAATGTGTTCCCAAGAAAGGAGGCATGACGGTGGTCACGAATACGAAGAACGAGCTTATTCCACTCAGACCCGTCACTGGATGGAAAGTATGCATGGACTACCGAAAGCTGAATTCTTGGACACTCAAAGATCACTTCCCAATGCCATTCATGGACCAAATGCTAGATCGTTTAGCGGGGAAAGGATGGTTTTTCTTCTTGGATGGTTATTCAGGCTACAATCAGATTTGTATTGCCCCCGAAGACCAAGAGAAGACAATATTTACATGCCCATATGGTACGTTTGCCTTCAAACGTATGCCATTCGGGTTATGTAATGCACCAGCCACCTTTCAACGCTGTATGATATCCATTTTCTCTGATATGTTTGAGGACACTTTGGAGGTATTTATGGATGATTTTTCAGTTGTTGGTGAATCTTTTGAGCCGTGCTTGGAAAACTTGAGCATGGCATTGCAAAGATGTGTAGAATTCAACCTTGTGCTGAATTGGGAAAAGTGCCACTTCATGGTAAAAGAAGGAATCGTTCTTGGGCACAAGATCTCCGCAAGAGGAATAGAGGTTGATCGAGCAAAAATAGAGGTTATTGAGAAGCTACCTCCTCCAATTTCGGTGAAGGGAGTTCGTAGTTTTCTTGGCCATACAGGTTTCTATCGTCGGTTCATCAAAGATTTCTCAAAAATTGCTAGTCCATTGTGCAAACTATTGAAGAAGGATGCGAAGTTTGACTTTAATGAAGATTTCTTAAAGGCATTCGAATGCCCTAAAGGAAAACTCATTGAAACCCCTATCATGTTAGCACCAGACTGGTCTCTCCCGTTCGAAGTCATGTGTGATGCTAGTGGTGTAGCCATTGGAGCTGTACTTGGACAAAGAAAGGAGAAATTATTTCATCCTATGTACTATGCGAGTAAGGTCCTAAATGAAGCCCAAAGGAACTACACTGTTACTAAACAAGAGCTCCTAGCAGTTGTGTACGTGTTTGAGAAGTTTTGTGCCTATCTATTAGGTACTAAGGTGATCATTCATACAGACCATGCAGCTCTTAGGTATCTCATGACAAAGAAGGATGCAAAACCAAGGTTAATTCGATGGGTGTTGCTGCTACAAGAGTTCGATTTTGAGGTCAAAGATAGAAGAGGTTGCGAGAACCAAGTGACCGATCACCTATCTCGACTTGAGAATGAACATGTGGCGCAACCTAAAAATCAGATTGATGATGCATTCCCGGACGAAGAGATATTAGCGACAACAATGGAGGAACTACCATCGTATGCCGACTTTGCAAATTTCGTAGTGAGTAATGTGATACCTGCCAATTTATCTTACCACCAAAGGAGGAAGTTTCTGCATGACGTACAGTACTACTATTGGGATGAACCTTATTTGTTTCGAAGATGCGCGGATGGTATCATTCGACGATGTATATCTCATGAAGAAGTGCCTACTATATTGGAAGCATGCCACACTTCCGAAGTTGGAGGACATCACGCAGGCAATCGGACGGCAAGAAAAGTTTTGCAAAGTGGTTATTATTGGCCTTCGATATTTAGAGATGACTACGACTATGTTAGAAGGTGCGACCAATGCCAACGTCAAGGTGCTATTTCAAAACACCATGAAATGCCCATGTCCAAAATTCTTGAGGTAGAACTCTTTGATGTGTGGGGTATTGATTTCATGGGTCCATTCGTGAATTCGTTTGGAATGAAGTACATCTTGGTTGCTGTAGATTATGTTTCAAAATGGGTGGAAGCTGTAGCTTTGGCCGACAATGAAGGGAAGCGTGTTGTAGCGTTCTTAAAGAAGAATATCTTCTCACGCTTTGGAGTACCACGTACTATCATAAGTGATGGAGGATCTCACTTTTGCAACAAGCTATTCAAATCCGTTTTGGCCAAGTATGGTGTCAAGCAACATAAGGTAGCTACGCCTTATCATCCCCAAACTAGTGGACAAGTAGAAGTTTTCAATCGGGAGATCAAGCAAATCCTTGCAAAGACGATTAATGCAAATAGGAAGGATTGGTCTAGGAAGCTTGATGATGCACTATGGGCGTATAGGACTGCGTTCAAAATGCCCAGTGGCATGTCTCCTTATCAACTAGTTTATGGGAAGGCTTGTCACTTACCCATCGAGCTCAAGCATAAGGCATTGTGGGCATTGAAGCAATTGAATTTGAATTGGGATGATGCTAAAAATCTGAGGTTGGAGCAGCTGAACGAATTAGATGATTTTCGTCTCCATGCATATAAAAGATCAGACCTATACAAGGAGCGGATGAAAAAGTATCTTGATCAGCGGATTGTTCGACGAAACTTCCAAAGGGGTGATATGGTACTTCTCTTCAACTCCAGATTGAAGCTCTTCCCAGGTAAGTTAAAGTCTAAGTGGTCTGGTCCATACAAAGTTATCCAAGTCTACTCGTCTGGAGTAGTCGAATTGGAAGACAATAATGGTGTTGTCTTCAAAATGAATGGCCAACGTGTTAAACCTTATATCGGTCCTCTTGACTCAATAAATTATATGGCCATCACTTCCCTTGACGAAGTCTAAGTACTCGAGAAACTGTGTCGAGCCACGACAATAAATAAGGCGCTAGATGGGAGGCAACCCATCGTTTTATTGCTTTATCATTTTTCATTTATCGTTTGGTCTTTCTTTTGTTCTATTACTTGTTTTGCTTTTGATAAGAGAAAATCCAAAAATAAGAGTCGTGCCACGACCAAAACTAAGGCACTTGGTGGGAGGCAACCCATCGTACTAATCATTTTCATTGGTTATTGAGCAAATATAGGTGCGAGAAGTATTCAACGAGGAGATTGGTTTGAAATGACGATTTGGACGTATTGTATGGTAAAGGTGGTAAGTTAGGTATAAGGATGCATAAGGCTATGGATTAAGCATTTCTCATGCCAAAATAGGTATCGAGGAAGGCTAGGCCTGGGTAAAACTAGGCCACGAATATTGCACAACCTATCCTATAGCCCAAGGTCTCGGAATCTAGTGTGCTATACACTATGCGCCGCCCATTCTTAAGTGTGCTATACACTATGCGCCGCCTATGCTATAGCATTAGGTCTCAGTATCTCAAATGCTATACACTATGCGGCGCATATGTCCCTAAATGCCATGACCTATGCGCCGCATATGTCCCTAAATGCCATACACTATGCGCCGCCTATACTATGACTATGCCAAGCATTATGCGCCGCATATAGGGCATTTTTGTCTCCAAAACCATTTGTAAATGGGTCAAAACCCGACCCATTTTCTTCCTATATAAAGGGGACTTAGTCTTGAAACATAACCACATTAGAAATTGACCTAAAGGCGCCGCATACTCTCTCCAAATCATCTCAAACTTTTTCTTTTTGCTCTTCCAATTCACAAGAACATCTCCAAAGGCTTCAATCACGTAAGTACTCTTGTATTCTTCATCTATTTCTTGTAAGTACTACGTTGCTATGCCTATTATGAATTGCTACATCTTGAAAGATTATTGGTGATGTTAAAGTGTTTGGATTGTTGACACAAAACCATGTGCGTGAACATATACGTTAGGATAATCTTGACTTGTTTTCGACTTGAATTTGGTTTTAATAGCATTGTTATACTATTTGCAGAATTGCTAGGGTTATGAAAATTGCTTAAGTTTGATACTTGGATACTTACATGTTAGACTATCCCGTTCATCGGGATAAGACATATAGTTGACTACCAACTTAGGAGGTTGTGATTGTTGAAAGTAACTATGACATAATGTAAGCCCTACGTAGTAGTGTTGTTATACCTAACATGAAAGTAGTGCAATGGCTGCAAGTAGTGATACATCGCTGATTTCCTTGTCGGAACGTAGTTCCTAAAACGTATGATTTCACTTCACTATTTTGTATTAACGAACCTAAGTGTGGGGTGGTACCCCGATGGCTTGTTTATAGATTATTTCCTTTGAGTTGATTCTAACATGAATATTGTTTAAGTCTCAGGAACAATGGCACCTAAAGCACGACAAGATAAGTCTACCACTTCCCAAAAGGGAAAGAAGAGAGATCGCAAGGAACAAGGAGAATCATCCTCAATGTAACTACCCCGATGATTGTTTGGAATAAAATGGGTTCTTGAGGAGGAAGCCAGAGAATGGTACAAGAACAACAAGGAACGGAAATATGTTCACGTCAACTTGATCAACAAGGACACCATAGCGAAGAAGGAACCGCATATGTTGGCAAAAATAATGGCGTTGAAACTGGATTTCATCTTCCGCGACATGGGAGAATGTAATCTTAATTTGACAAGGGAGTTCTACGTCAACTGGTCGCCGAAAACCACAGGCAACGAAGTCAAGATTCGGGGCCAAGTGTTACAGCTCAACGCGGATTTGCTCAACTCCTTTCTTGGTTTACCTTCGGGTGACCCAGCACCATTCAAAGAGCTGTACAGCAGGCCTCCTTATAGAGCAATACGACACACACTTTGTGGAAGTAGATCGATGGCAAGGTGGGGCAGACACCGGACGACACAACACCTTCCCCTATGCTCCATTGAATAGGGAAGCAAGAATCTGGTTGCGTATTGTCAACTCATGCCTTATTCCTGGGACTCAATACACCAAGATATCAAGAGACAGAGTGTGTTTGGTCTATGCTTTGATGACGAAAGTCCCTATCAATTTTGGGGAAATCATTCGCTCTACAATGCGGAAGGCCAGACTCCACAAAAGGTCCCACTTCACTTTTGGTAATCTGTTGACAACACTCTTGCGGAAGGAGGATATCAAAGAGGAACCAGTTGATCACAAACTCCCACATAACCCGAAGAAGGTTGACCTCACCAAGGTCAAAGATGCTGAAACAACTCATGGTGTCAACCTTACTACTGCGGAGAGACATGCTCGTGATGAGAGTTTCTTCCGTCATCTTTATGGCATGACACGCTTCACAATTATGAGTGGTGGTCGTGTTCCAACTGCTGAAGAGCTCCAACAGCTGGACCATGATTATCCAATGAACATGCATGCACGGGAGATGTGTGGAGTGGGAGTATACTTTGAGGAACCTCTAGACGATGATGTGCCAACCGATGACGATCGACGCTTACCAGACTCCGATGAGGAGGAGAACTCTGACGACGACTCTTATAATGATTCCGACGAAGGGGGTATGACCCCCGACATTGAGGAAGAGTCCGACTGACCAGGTTCTTCGTATTTATTTTTCACTGAGGACAGTGTCCCATTTAAGTGTGGGGTGGCGGTATCGCATGCTATACTTCTCTATCGCATCTATGTTTGCTTACTTTGTTTACTTTGTTTTATTTGTTTTTTTTTTTTGTGTGTTTTGTTTTTTAGTTAAGTTAAGTTTTTTAGGAATAATTGTTTTTTAGCTTTGCATGAAATAATTCCAATAGGCAGCATGAGATTATAACAAGAGTATGTGCTACAATGATGACTATTGAGACGTTTAGGCTCTAGTTGTGACTCATTATGTGATATGTTGTTGTTCAATTCCTTCACTTGTTGGGTCGAGAGTCTATATTACTTCCAATAAAGTCGACCATGTGCCTTGTGTGTGTGAGATTAATAGTATATTCTATGTTTGTGGCTGATGCTAGAACTTGCCTGGTATGTATGCAAAGCGAAAATAAGGAGTGTAAGTTTAGGAGATAATTTAGGCATTTATTTGGCAACCTACATATGTTTACCTTCATTTTACCTACCCTTGGACATCATCCTAGTTAAACCCTTTTGAGCCTTTAGCCTATTTCTTTGACAACCGCGTATGTAACCCTAATCCATTTTTTCAAGACCATGATTTGATCCAAATTCCTAAGTGCTTTAAATTATAAAGTCATGTGACAATATAAGAGGAAATTGGGTAAGTATGATGCTTTAAATTGTAATGGTGCTTGAATGTGTTATGAAAAAGAAAAGTGCTATCATAAGAGGTATGTTATGAAAAGAAAAAGGAAAAAGAAAGCTGAAAAGTAAGTTATGCTTAAAATTGAAAAACAAAAGAGGAGAACAAGGGTGGTAGAATAAAAGAAAGAAGAAAGGTTGAAAGAGAAAAATATCAATGATACAATGTGATGTATTAAAGTGCTTAGGAACATAGTCACTATTTTGGCCAGAAATAGCTGATCCTACCCGTCCCTTAGCCTACATTACAACCATCAAAAGACCTACTTGATCCTAATCTTAACATTCTGACATTTAGTGGAGTATTACACTAAGGGCAAGCCTATGGTCATCAGTTGCTACATATGAATTCTTTGAGAGAGCGAGAGCAAGGATATTTTGATACCCATGTTTGAAAAATATGCTATACTTGTGAGTGACTATGGGTACTATATTGTGAGACACACATGGTTGATGAGTTTTGGCTAGTGTATATGATTCTTTGTGCCTTAACTTTTGAATACGAGTTGACCCCCATCACGAGTCTATACTAGAGGTTAACCTGTTTCTACTAATGATCGGAAAACTACTCTTTGTTGATAATTGTTGTGCCTGTCTTGACGAATATTTTATGTTGTTGCTGTGAAACCTAAAGTAATGTTGAGAGGGACATGATATTTTGTTCGAGGACAAACAAGGCTTCAAGTATGGGGTGTTGATGATAGGCGATATTACGCGCCTATATCAATATATTTTGCTCATATTTATGCCATGTTTTGAGAACAAATTATATATTTCATGCACTTTTAGTCCTTTTTCCTGTAAGTGAGCTAACGAACATGATTAGCAAAGTTTCAGGTATAAATGATGCAGAATTCAGCATTTTATGGCTTACTTGACGCCAAAGAAAGCTCACGAAGGAAGGAAAGGGAGCTGGGACGCCTAAAGGACCAAAAGTGATGCATGAAAAATCTGTCCCCGGCTAAAACAGCATTTCTGAAGACTTTGGGGACTAGCAGTAACTTAGTTGGATTTGGATAATGATACATTAACCTAGTACAATTGGGTTAAGTATTTCATTAGTTTATTTGGATTTGGATAATGTTACATTAACCTAGTACAATTGGGTTAAGTATTTCATTAGCTTAGTAGGATTAGGATATGGGTATTATAAATACCTTATCATGCTAGAGATTTTTAATTAATTCTTCACTTAGAAAAACAATTCCTCCCTTAGTGGAGAGATACATTTTACTTCTCAATTACAACTCTTATAATCTTTCCATTAATTCTATTTTTCTTCTTCTATTCATCTATTCTTAAATTCCGCAACAAGAGACTCGTTATGTTGCCTAGGAAATTCACGCCTAACGCCTACCTATTGAGCCACACGAAAGTCATCATTATTGTGGTATAATAACAATGCCAATTGTGATTTCCTACGCAATCATGGGTAACTAAACCTCTCTGTTGGGGTTATGGAAGCCAACTGAAATACTATCTATTGCTATGAGTTTGTGAGTTTGTGACACGTATGATGCTTATATCATTATTCTCTTCATCTTAATCTACATTCTTTGTGGTTGCAAACGCAAGAATACGCCAGTATAACATTTAACTTGTTCGAAAGAAAGGTTATTTGTCTGGAAAAGAGATAGTGTCAAGGTAGTAGGGTCACCCCCTAAATTCCCTACTAAACAGTTAGTGCCATAACTGGATTAACCTCTTGGAGAATTCGTACCGTTAGACACGCTTTAAGCTCGAAAGAGTTAAAGTGAAATAATCCTCGAATAGGTCAAAAGATGCCTGGATTTACCATCGAATACAATTCTCTATAAGCACATGCATGTCGGAATTCTACACACTCATAGTCAATAGAGACGTATAACTCAGGAGGTGGACATAACCCCAACGCTTCAATTCTCATTGTTTCACAACCTACGAAATATTCTTTCTTTTTACTTTGCTATTTTCAGTTTTTACTTTAATATTTTGGTTACACATTACAATCCCCCCTACTTACGAGATTTGCACTAAAAGTCTAGTAATCGTAGCTTACTTATTGACCAAGCTATTCTCTGTGGGATCGATACCCAACCCTGTTGGGTTCTATATTTGCTAGCGACCGCTTTACACTCTTACAAGAGCTGTAGATTGAGCGTTATCAGTTAGCAATCAAAATTAATTCACAACCCCAAATAGTTATCTACATCAAGGCTCCCATAACCCTAGTTATGGCAGTTTAGTTATTCATCTCCATAACAAAAATCAAAGATATATTGATGTTCATAAATTAGTTTAGAAGAATACTTACAAAAGTCACAATATTGTTCTTCTCAATCTTCAATGGAAAATATCAAAACTAATAATCAGATCTCAATCGCTAGATTCAAATCCCAAATGAAAAGTATTACAAAAGCCCTCAGTAGAGGAGAAAGTATAAAACTAATCACCAAAAAAAAAGTTGGGACTAAACCCTAATGCTTGGTATTTATATGATTCTTGAACTGGGGATTTAAAATTTAAACTCAGATTTTTTGCTTTATGGTTGACGGGTCAAGCGATGGTTCATTGCGGGTCCGAAAGTCCATCGCCTGCACCATTGCTGGACCTCCAGTGATTCCATTCTCTAATTCTTGGCGACGGATAGAGCGACGTTCTATCGCAAGATCGACGGTCTATCGCAAGGTCGATGGCCCATTGCCTGGACCATCGTAGGACTTCTAGTGATTATACGTTCTGTATCTTAGTGACGGTTCAGACCAATGGTTCATCGCAGAGCCAATGGTCCATTGCCTAGACCGTTGCAGAATGTCCAGAGTCTTTGACTTCTACATTTGGCCGGCGGTTTAGACCAATGGTTCATCGCAAGGTCGAAGATTCATCGCATAAGCCGCCGCTGCTTATTTTCCTTTGTTTTGCTCAAATTGTCCAAGTTATTCTTCATACGCAGTTCTTCTTAAAAACACTAAAATTTTATGTTAAATTCAACAATGGCTACTTGAAAATACCCAATTATCCTAAGAAAAAAGCCTAAAATATTTCGTCAAAAGCTGGAACACTAACCAAAATTAAACAAAAAAAAAAGTTGATCAATCAAACCACACAAATATATATTCAAATAAATATAATGTTAGTGAAATTAATACGAATAATAAAGTAGTAGGGAAGGCAAAATACTAGATACTATAAACTCCCATAGAAGGAATCGGCTCCTAGCAATTTAGATCCTACACTCTGTGTTTCTATTAGCCGATGAACGATCTTCAGGTAAAAATGGAGTTTCAATCAAAACTCCAACTCCCGAGTTCATATGGAAACAAGAAAAATAATAAGGATTAGTAATTGATCAAACAAAAAATACACGTAAGAATACAAAGTAAGGGAGAACATGCTTTCAATAAGGGTTCCTCAAAGGAAAAGCATAAGTTTTCAACCTAATGAAATAATTTATTTAATGGAAAATTCACAACTTTTGGCTAAGGTAAAACAATAGTATAATCAATTAGAATGTTTTGTCACTCTGTACTAGAACAGGAAAAGTGTGAACAATAATACATTTGGTGTCAGATAAGCTCGAGCCAAGTCTCAAATGGACTGTCAAAGCTTATAGAAAGCAAGAGTTGATACAAACCTAAAACAAGAGCAGTTATAACAACAAGCAATATAGATAAATTTTATGAGAGCAACTCACAGGAACAACTAGTTATTCTCTCTAAGACTCAGACTTATCCTACTATATCCAAATGGAAAGAAACAAAGCCAAAACTAAAGGATTCCTCAAAATGTAAGCACATGTCCACTATAACAAATAACACAAATTTGTAAAAAGTTATACAATGCAGCAACTATCACAAATATACAAAGCTACGAAACCAAAAGGAGAAAGAGTCAAGATTGAATTATTAAAATAGAATTTAATGCCATTTTTTATGTCCAGATGTAAAGAAATCACACACGTCAAAATAAGACAAGATTAAATCGTAAATCTAATCATGAAGCTTTATTTTCGAGAATGACTAGCGGTACTAAAACACTACACATATCCACAAAACTATACACTCATGCACAAAATAATTCTTTAGGATCAAAAGTTATATTCATCAACAGAATTCAAGAAAAGTCATAGCCACATAGTTTTAACCAAAGTGAAAGCAAAATCACATATTCACAGAGCAAAAAAATGAAGATGATAAAGGTGTAAATAAAATTAATGAGATAGACTTGAACCTTTTGTTGGCCAGCAAATCGGAACTCTGACATCAAGAATTTTTCGGCCATCATAACTCAAATTCTGGGACTCAAACAAAAACCAAAATTAATAGAAGAAACCAACAACTTTTTGTGACTTGTCTCATGAAACTTTTGTGAATGTAGGCTAATTTTTTACAATATTCAACCCATTCTTTAAGGAGGAAAAAAATACTCATAAGTGAAAACACAGACTTGAAAGTTTAGATTTGAAACAAAAAAATTAAAAAGCGTGCAAGCAAATAGAGGGGGAAGGATTTTAAATTTTGGATTATAAAATGTATCTCCCTTTTCTCCAAATCTTTTGTTGATTTTAAAAATACTAAAGGCGGATTTGAAACCAAAAATAGGTTGTAGCACTAAATTAGAGTCTGTATTTGCTGCCAAAAGAGAAATTATGGGTTGAGAAGATAAAATTGGAGTGAATATTTATAGGTGCAGGCAGCTATAGTGATGCAGCAAGGGTTTGTTTTAGGGGAGATTAGAAGAGAGGAAGAAGAGATGTTCATGGTTAGTTGTGTTTTTGGGGAAAGTTGATAGAGACCCATTGACGATTTTGGGGAAGGAGTTCTACACATGTTCTGGCTTGTTGAAGAGAGAAAGAGCGTGTTTTTTAGTGAAGAGTATTGTCCTTTGTACTAGATTATTTAACAAAAATTTGAATCATCTGATTTTTTGATCAGACGGTTCATATTTAAAGGGATGTAAATAAAAAAGAGGATAATATATTTATATATATATATATAAAGCTGAAAAATGACCTTTGGATTAAAAGGATTTGAATGACGAAGATAATTTTGTGTTTATTGATTGGGTGACATGGAGAGATGTGATTGGTCGAGAGGATGTGGCAAGAATTGATGACTAGGATTTAGAATTAGATGAAAAAGAATTTAATGGATCGGTTTGACCTCTTTTATCTGAAAATTGATAAATAAATTAGGTTTGAGCAAATAAAATTAGGATTGGATTATATTTGGTCCAAATATTTTCTTTCTCTCTTAAAATAAATTTTACTCAGTCTTCTATCATCCTAAAATTAATTTAATATATACGTATATAAATTATACATATTTCGATATAACAATTTTTGTAATATATATATATATATATAATAGTACAAAAATAATTAGAAAAATGTGAATGCGAGTACCAAAATATTTATGTGTGATTTTTAAAATTTAATAACTAATTATATTTTATTAAAGTATTCAAAATGTGATAGGAAAAAATCAATAAAATCTCTTTAATTTTATTTTCCAAAGAAGTTATTGAAAATAAAATATGAATTTATTTTAAAAAATTATTCAGGACTAAGAATCATAGAAAAAGTAACTAAAGAAAAAATATGAGCCAAAATAGGGTGTCAACGGTTGCCCCTGGTTGACCGAAAATTGGTATAAGAATCTTTGGGCAATCAAGTTGGTGTGACCAATTTTGTCTCAGGTAAAAATAAAAGGTTTGAAAGATTATGGTCGAGCTCTGATTTTTGAGTTGCCTACTTATCTCAGGTTAAATGAGAAATCAAACCATTTGTAGTTCAAATCATGATAAATTTTGATCAACCTCAAAATTTACCCCAGTGTATAATTATGTTGACACTGAGTTATTGAAAGTGGTTACGAGGATTTTAGCACGAACAAAATGGTTGTAACCATAGTTAAGCTTACTCACCTACTCCTGAATTGGTTCTTCACGATAGATGGAATAAAAAGATACTTGATAGCAATATCTACTAAGATTTTTTAAAAAAAGATTGTGGACTTTCAAAAATTGCCTAAAAGTCAAATTAAGACAGTGTTGGGCAATGACGCTAAGAGTTATAAAAGTAAAACAACTAAATTGAGTTGAGTTTCTTCACTGAAATCATTGATGTAACTAGGGATGCTTGAGATTATGCTAGCTTGCCCCAATTTTTTTGCTAAGATATAGTTCCATGTTGTGATGTATGTCTTGTTGTTGCAAAATGTATTTCCTATCAAATATAAAATTCACGGTAAAATTGCTAGTTGAATAAAAATATAATATATATAAGAAAAAGTAAGGTAAGATTGTAGCGCTTGGACAATGTAGGTGTTGTAATAAAGTATCTGGTTTTCTTCAAAAACTTTAATGTTGAATGAAGCCTCCATTTGTCTTTGGGACTCAATAATGAATTATGTCTCTGGTTGTCTTTAGAGAGTGCATGATACCTCCTGTTGTTTTTGAAGACTTGATGGTTAATGATGTATGTAAGATTTAAGGTAAAGTCATTAAAGTAGGCAAAATTATTTAAAGTGATTGGTAAGGTAGAGGGTAAAGTAAGAGTGTAGCCGCTCGGCTTATGTTGATGATGTAATGAAGTCTTCGGTTGTCTTTGAAAACTTTAATGTTGAGTGAGGCCATTATTGTCATCAGGGACTCGATGATGTCACTAGTTTTCTTCAAAGAGTTAACGATGTATAATGTCTCCAGTTGTCTTTGAAGACTTGATAATGAGGGTGTCTCTGATTGTCTTCGAGGACACAATGTTGATTATTGTGAAATCCTCCAGTTGTCTTTGGGGATTTCATGACGAATGAGTCTACGATTTTCTTCGAAGACTATTATTGATTGTTGTAAATCCTAAAAGGAAACTTTAGAGTAAAGTCATTGAATAAAGTTATGAGGTAAGAGTAAAGTAGATAAAGGATGAGAAATAAGGTCATATGGATTATGATTAAGGAGTCGCATAGCCAAATGATATATCTTTTTGTCTTCAAAGACCCTACGTTAGTTCCTGCAAAAATTCAAGGAGAAATTATCATATGGAAAAGTGAATTATAAGAGAAGATAGTAGGGTAAAGAGCAAAAAAAGTGGAGTCGCTGAACTGCAGATGGCAATATTGATTGTTTGAGTGTTGTCCTCTAATGTTCGACATTTGTCATGGATAAGCAATTCCTTATATGTACCAAATGATGTTTTTGTCCATGATTGGTAGTCTTGACATTAACTCAGAGTTGTCATACTGTATATTTATTGTCCTTGCACTCAAAGAAAAATTCTTAGCTAGGAGGGGGTGTTGATTTATGTTGGCTCGAAGCTTAACTTTGTTGACCCTCCATTCATCTTGTTTGTTCAAACCTTTGTGATCTCCATTGAGACTAGGAAAATGAACCAATAGTAAAAGCTTTGTAAGAAAAATATTTAAAGGATATAAATATATATATATGCCAAGATCTGTATAGTTTCCAAAACTTCTGTCAATCTTACGTTGTGATACCTTTGAAACAAAATGAATATCCTTTATTTTTTTACTAATTGTCTGGTAGCCCAAGTCAAATGTATCTTGACAATATCCAGTCATCCTTGTTGGCGTCTTTTTAAAATCTTCCCTAGTTTTGGTGATGCTAGAAGATATATAAGTTTTATTATGATACGACCAAACCTTATATAGGTTGCTACATATCTTGTCGAGAGAATCAGGTTAGAATGTACTTCAACATACATAAAAATGATCTGGTATTTTTCTTCTAAAGGGAATAAACCCGCAATGGGTTGTCTACATATCCTGCCTACGGAATTAGGCCGTATGTAGTTTAATATTACATGGGTAAGAATTTCTAGTTTCTACACTAGTGTGACCGAACCATGTATGGGTTGCCCATGTATCCACCACGGGAATCAGGTTAGGCATAGTTCTCCTGTTACAAATAAGAATTTTTTGGATTTTTTCTATAGTAAGACCGAACCCTAAGTGGGCTGCCTACGTATCCTATAAAGGAATCAGGTCAAAAGGTAGTCCGTAAGTTACATGAAAAGAGAAAGCTATATTACATAAGACCTATCAAAAGTCTTCCTTTATGTAGTGTCTAAACTTCCCTAGAATGAGTATTCTTCATGATCGAGTGCTCCCGTGCTTGTCATGTTCCTTCGTAGGTTGTTTGAACTCTTTATAAGTTTGACATATTTTGGAGTCTTTCTTGGTACCAAACTTTGTTCATTTATTTCATTATGTCACAATCGTAATTAACATATTTGATAATTTATATAAAAGATAGAAAGTAGTGCATAATAGAAAGTTAAAAAAAAAATGCATTAATAAATTTTGCAATTAAGCTTCCAAAATATAAGGCAAAATAACATACAGTTTTATCCATAATCAAGTCTCAATTTTTAGAATCGTGCTATTTCAAAAGTGCTACTACTTGTTCAATCTACCAAGACCCCAATCATGGAGTACAAATCCAATTCTTCAAAGCCTCTTCTGGTTCAGTATTTTAAATGGTTGGTGTCTTGCCGCTAGTAGCAGTATCTCCGTTGATGCTAGTCCTGGGACAGTTATCAATGGTGCATCTTTTCCAACCTTTCTAACGGCTATAATGGTCTCTTTTAAATCCCAATCCTACTTGATAGTTATCATGTTCACATTGACATTCTCATAGTTTGGTAGAGGTTTGTTGCTCACATTGGGCTGAGATTCAGCAAGTTGAATTGCTCCTTCCTTGATTAAGGCTCCAATCTTGTTTTAATGACCATAACAATCCCCATTGCTATGCCCACAACTTCAGAATAATATGCACAATGCTTGTAACCATCGGACCATTCTGGAATAATATTTGGGATCTTTCCTTCAATGGGTTGTATCATGTCATCTACTTTCAACCTTTTAAATAACTGAGCATATGGTTCAACTATTTTGGTATAGTTATGAGTGGTTTTGGTTTTAGGATTTAGATAGGACGTGGGTGCAGCATGTGGCCGATTTTAGTTGGTTGGAGCTTGGACAAACTAATATAGATATAGAGTTTAGAAAGTAGGGGATTGAGGTTTGTAATAATTTACCTGGGCATTATAGACAGGATAAGTAGTTGGTGAAGTATAGTAAAGAATTTGGGAAGTTTTACCTTACTAGTAAGGATAAATGGATTGATATGGCTGATTCAGGTAGAAATTGACCCTAACTTGGCTTGTGTCCTTGGTTAATTACGGCAACAAATACATCTTTCTTTATATTTTTTTTCCCATTGATAGAACCATATTGAATTGCTTTACTTACAACTTGCAATGCTGTCTAGTATTGGATTCTCCCTGACTTGATCCCATCTTCCAAGATTTCTCCCATTCTAATGAATTCCATCAACTTTGTCCCATCATGGTTATCATTTTTTATAGTATAAGTTGTCATCTTGGCATTCAATAAAGAGGTGTCCATTTCACATTTACTCATCGGTGATTGAACTTTAGCTGTTTCTGTCCTCCAATACAAAGCATAGTTAAAAAATATCTCAGTTGATTTCTTCTTCAACTTAGCCAAGTAGAACTTGTCTGGTGTGATTTTGGTGTTAAATTTAAATCGATCCATAAAGTGTCGCACCATATCATTCCACCCATTCTATTAACAAATATCCTGTTGTGAGCTTCACCAGTCAAACTTATTATGAACAACTTCATTTTGATCATTTTATTTCTCCCTACACTCCTACCAACTTGTCATAGTAGGCCCTCAAATGTGTATTAGGGTCACCAAATCCATTGACTAAATCAAATTTTTGCGACTTTATTCTATGGGAAAATCAATGTCTGGTTGCGCACATAGTTCATCATACCCTAGGCTCTTGCTTCCCCTTGTAGTTTGGAGGTTTCTCATTGCTTCCTTAAATTCACAAATCTCTCTTGATAATACATTGTCGGCTTTGGCCTTACCTTCCTTCTCCATTTCCTCATACTATTCTATCTCGAGTTGGAAATTAAAAGTTATGGCATTGGTAAAGGTTTGCCTTTCCCCTTCATATATAGGAGGAACATGTTGTACATATGGAGTGGCAATATGTGCTCTTTGTACATGTTGGGTTGTATAATTTTGTATGGTATGAGTATTTTGAATTGGAGGTGGTAGAGGATTATTAGGGGTATTAATGAGTGGATGGTTTGGCTGGTATGAAAGAGTAGTTATAGGAAATGGATAATTATGAGCAGGCGGAGAAACATAAGGAATATGAACAAGAGGTTGATTTAGTGCGTTAACAGGTGATGGATTAGGAGGAGGAGCATAGTTAGCATAGGTAGGTTATTGACTTCGTGGAGGTGTGTAAATAGGTAGTTGATTTGGTAGATTTGTTGAAGTGGTTGGAGATAGATTATTGTTACTAGGTTTGGGATGCTGAGAAGGAAAGTGTTCAGGAACTGGTAAATCAAGTGATAGTTTTTAGGTTCAGGAGGTGGGATTTAAAGTGTAATGATAAGTTGGCCAAGACCTTAACTCGATTCAACTCTCCGCACAAATCCTCGAGCTTTTGAGTCAACCGGGCGACGTTCTCATCATGTTGAATAGAAACTCGAACTTCAAAAGTTTCAGGATGATCAATAATAACTGTGACATTCCCCGTACCTATTGGAGTAGGTTTAGTTAGAGTAGACATAGTGATTTTTCTTCCTTGAACCATCCAACTATGTCAAGGTAGTGTCGATGAATTGTATCTGGTGAAGTAAGGGTGGTCAGCCATCTCAATTATCTACACGATCAACCTTTGTTAGTGGTAAAGAAAATAAAAAAAATACAAAGTCGAGTTAGCTTAGGTCATCAGACAAGAACATTCATCTTGATTTAAATATTCACATAATGTCAAGCAAACACATCCTATATTTTGGGAACCACTATTATCCAGAGGTGGGCCTATGTTCAAATAAATTGATATAGATGGATCCAGATTCTGTCATATTTAGATCCAGGACAATTTAGGATTTTTTATGAGAGAATAGCAAAGTTAATATGGACTATGATGACGATAATAAAAGATGTTGCAAGGGCGTATATTAGTACGAATGGATAGGGTGGTCTGAAATGGTGCTTTTGAAAAGTGATACAAAAGGAAGAAAGAATCCCAAGGCCCTATAGACAGTTAAAAGACACTTAGGGTTATCTAACACAAACAAAATATTGATAACAATAGATAGTCATAGATTAGAAATAAAAAGTTAAACGATGATGGAGATGAAATATATCCCACAACTGTTGCCATGAAAGAGATATCAAACAAGGGTGGAGTTTTATCTAATACTCCACGTTTGTTGGGTGGAAGGAGGAATTCAAGTATTGGAGGAAGATTTGATAATACCCTAACACTTATTTGATTACATTTATGTGGATTCTTTGATAATACTCCACGTCTATGGACTTGAAAAGAAAATCAAATGAAGAGAGGGTTTTTTTCTAGAAAAAGTACACGTCATCAATGGAAAGGGAGGCCAACAAAATTGTACTGAATACATTAGTGCCTGATCTCTGGACCATCATAATAAATTTCACAGAAAGTATGTCATAAGGTATATAACCTTCTAACAAAAGGGTGGCTTCCTAGTCGTGAAGATGATACCTTGTACCATCCCGCCTAAGGTTTATATAGCATGACCTATTGTAAGAGTAAGAGTTTTCCTATATATTTCAGAGTAGGACTGAATATTGTGAAAAGGTACACTCTTTTAAATGCACCGACTCTGAAAACTAAGAAATTCAAAGAAGGTTTGGAGGAGTGTGAGACACCTCCTACTTGAACCACATGGTGTGACTAGTGTACAACCAAAGACTCGATAGAAAGTGCAAATGAGAAACCAGTAACAAGGAGTGTTTTCAAACAAATAAGAAATACAAGTTTGGAATAGGCTTGCATCCTTTCAAACAAAGCAGTGTATATTTCTAAGATTTATATTATAGTAAAGAATGAACACAAAATAGACCAATATTCTCAAACACAATTTTCAATCAAGTATATTAAGGTCAAAACCTAAGTAAATCCCTAGTAGAGTTGTCACACTGTCGCATCCCATTTTGAACCTGTCGAAACAATGCACAATGCATGGTCGTCGTTGTGACTCTTTCTGGATTTTGAAAAATTATTTCGTTTTGAGTTGCCACCTAAATTTTAAGGAAAAACTAGAAAAATCATCTTTTGCAATGTGAAAACTCTCCTTTTAGACTGCAAAACCAGTGAGATTCTAAGTAAGGATTTTGGTTACTCGAAAGAAAGGTATTAAGCACTCCTCAGAGCCTATCCGAAGATAGTCCTTAAACGTAGTTTTAAAAAAAAAATGGGAAATAATTACTTTCATTAGTTGCAAAAATGATGGTAACTACATATGTTTATCAAATTTAAAGAAAATACACAAGGTACATAAGCATATACTCATGATGTACTAAAAGTAACGTAATTTGTTGTCGAAACACACATGCATGTTTCTAGGAGATATGAAAATACAGAGAGAAAACTTATCATTAGTAAATCCATATTACAACATTTAAAGGTTTGTAGTTTTATAAGAATATAGTCTAATGATGTATAAAGTTAAGTGCATAAAGGAATCACATATGACGTAAAGGAAAATATATCTTTAAAAAACATGTAAAAAATTTATTTATTTGTAGATTATCATGTACGCCTTCAAAAATATGAAAAATTATTTATTTCTACAGAAAATTTATACAAATGAGTTTCTCGCAAAAATAAAGATATATTAACGTATTAGTTTTTAAGTAAAATAGACTTGTATATTCTAAAAATATGATATAGTTCAATTATTTTTAAATAATTTAAAGTAGTAGTTAAAAGTAGATAGAAATAAAGGTAATAGAAAAATACACAAATAACTATATAGTTGGAACAAACTGTCGATAATGATCATAGTAGTAATACTATTACTACTACTACTTCTAATAATAATAATAATAATAATAATAACAACAACAACAACAACAACAACTTCATTTTAAGAAAAATAAATAAATAAAAGTAGCAATAGCAATATTTCATGTATGATAGTGTCTATTTATATGTACCTTGGGTTTTTAGAGACTTTTAAAATATGAAAATTTAAAATGAAGTCAGAAATAAATATGAAATATAATAAGCACATAAATTATGAAAAATGCATTTTTTGACAGGTAGATTACTTGCGAAAGACTTGACTAATTAAAATCATCTAGTGACTCATTTGCAACATTTAATTTAGATGATAACAACTCGTTGATTAATAATTTGAAAAACGAAGGCTATGGCAAGCCATATGAATCATTTTCGAAGATATATTCTTTTAATATTGAGTTTATACATAAAATCAAAATATGCCTCTTTTATTCTAAAGGTTTGTTTGAGTTTAAAGTAAATTGTTAAATAATATGACGTTACTACATCTACAAACGTCATATAGGTAAAATATTTATCAAAGTGAACCCAGAGATCTTTTAAACAAATGAAAATTAAACGAAAATAAAAGTTGATCAATCAAACCACAAAAATACATATTCAAATAAATACAACATTAATGGATTAAATACAAATAATAAAGTAGTGAGGAGGGCGAAAAACTAGGTACTACAAGATCTCATAAAAGGAACCGGAGCCTAGCGATTTAGACCCTGCGCTCTGTGTTCCTATTAGCCATTGACCTGATCTTCGGGTCAAAGTGGAGTATCAATCGAACCTCCAACTCTCGAGTTCACATGAAAACAAGGAAAATGATAAGGATTTGTAATTGATCAAATAAAGAATACACGTAAGAATACAAAGTAAGGGAGAACATGCTTTGAATAAGGGCGCTTAAGCATAGGTTGCCAACCTAATGAAACAATGTCTTTAAAGAAAAATTCACAACTTTTGGCAAAGGTAAAATAATAGTATAATCAATTAGAACATTTTATCATTCTATAGTATTATAGGAAAATTGCAAACAACAATATATTTGGTGTTAGACAAATTCGAACCAAGTCTCAAATGGACTGCCAAAGCTTATAGAAAGAGATTGTCCAAGTGTTGATACAAAACTAAAATAAGAGAAGTTACAACAACAACCACTATAGATAAATTTGATCATGCTTGCAATGAGAAACAAATTTCATGCGAGCAACTCACGGGAAGAACTAGTTATTCTCTCTAAGGCTCAGACTTATCCTACTCTATCCAAATATATAGAAATAAAGCAAGGACTAAAGGATTCCTAAAAATGTAAACGCATGTCAAATAGCAAAAATTTGCAAAAAGTTATACAAAGCAGCATCAAAAATGTACAAAACTACCAAACCAAAAATAGAAAGAGTCAAGATTAAATTATCAAAATAGAATTTAATGCCATTTTCGATGTCCAGATACAAAGAAATCATACACGTCAAAACAAGCCAAGATTAAATTATAAATCTATTCAGGAAGCTTTGTCTTTTAGAAGCGGTACTAAAATACATTATCCACAGACCCATACACTCACGCATAAAATAATTCTTCATGATCAAAAATTACATTCATTAGTAGAATTCAAGAAAGGTCACAACCACATAGTTTAAACAAAAGTGAAAGTAAAATCACATATGTACAGGAAAAAAATGGAGATCAAAGTGAAAATAAATTCAAAGAGATAGACTTGAACCTTTTGTTAGGCAACAAATCAGAACTCCGATGTCAAGAATTTTTGGCCACCAAAACTCGAATTCTAGGACTCGAACAAAAACTAAAACTAAGAGAAGAAACCAATGACTTTTCATCAATTTTCTCGGGAAAATTTTGTGAAAATAGTCTGATTTTCTTTAAATATCCAACCCGTTCTTTAAGGAGGTAAAATGTAATACCCAGGAAAATTTTTCATTGAAATTTTGTGCGTAAATGTGTTGGGTTCTATCTTCTAGAATGAATTATAAATTTTTCCGTGTGGAATGTCTTAGATTATAACCCACCACTGTGTAGAGTATCGCATAAGCTTTCCAACGATATATGGATCAACAAAAATGTACACCCGAGCGACAAGTTATGAACATTTAGATCGAACCGTGAATAGTAGTGAACAGTAAAACATGCAGGAAAAAGTACTGAGGCCTGGCGTATTTTTTCTCCATATTTAAACAATCATAACTCCTTGTACATAATGATCTGGGAGATCTACTATATATCAATGGAAATCTCTGCGAGACCTCTTTCTAATGAAATTGGTTTCATCCAATTTGTCTATCCGAGCAAAACGTTATGGTCAATCTACTTCAACCTTTCAAAAGTGAATTTTTGGGTCAACTTTAAACGATCATAACACCTCGTACACAATGATCTGTGTGAGATACTATATATCAATGAAAAGATATGAGAGTCCTCTTTCTAATGAAATTACTTTCATCTAATTTGGATATCGAAGAAAAATGTTATGGTTGATCTACTTTAGACTATCAAAACAGTCCACCATAGGAAAGATTCAAAAATTATTTGATTTTTAGGGGCATTTTAGTCATTCCCCCTCACCCAAAATCCGTCCAAACCCTATATTAAAGCCTATTAGAAGCATTATATGTTATATTCAATTAAACTCCCTCAAAAAGAAAACCCGAAGCTCCTACATCCAACTTCAAGAACCTCTAAAGTTCACCATTAATTCTGCAAATTTATTCAAGATTCCAAGTTCCTAATTCAAGAACCTTCAAAGTTCACCATTAATTCTACAAATTTATTCAAGATTCCAAGTTCCTAGTTCAAGAACTCTAAGAACCATCATTCAAAGGAACGATCAACATCTCAAAAATGAGTATCGATCTAAAGTTTATTATTCAATGTGTGTAGGGTTTTTCAACAAGAAATCTCTTTCGTTCTTGTGCCCAAAAGTAATTTTTTTTTACAAAGGAATGATTTTTATTTGATTTTTTATGGATTTGAAGCATGAACCCATATCTTATGATTATTATTATGAAATCTTGATGTTTATGATTTTGAAAGATAAATTTACATGTGTGGAGATATAAAGCATGAATCTTGAATGATATTTATCATGATTTTAATATTTGGGTCATGAATCCCCATTGGAAATTGTATTTTTTTTAGAAAGTGTGTGTTATAAGCACATCGATGTTGAATATTTGAGATATTTTGAATGATTTGACCTTTTGATCTTAATGGAGTTATTTTGAACTCGAGTGTGAAATAAATCTACAAGGTGGTTGATTTTGATAGATGGGAAGCATGATGGCTCCCGAGGTATATTTATATATTACTGAAATTATTTTACTGTGGATTGTCTTTGAAATGATCTGAGCTAAGTTCGGGAGAAATATATAGCACCGAGTGAGAGGTATAAAGCGACCTTACTTTTCTAGAACTATGTGCCCCCATAGGAGTAAGCCTAAGGCTGATTTATATAGTGATCACTAGTTTATGTGGATTTGATATCGATAGTCCTACTCCGATGGCAAGGATAGGATGGATCTCCCCAACGTAGGTTGTACGTTGGACTCCATGTAGCTCACATGCTTTATATCAGTTATAGGATCTCCCAGTGCGTGTGTGTTTTCTTATGTCTATGGTGAATGGTGAAGTGATTTGAAAGTGGAATTGGGAAAGTTATTATTTCATAAGATTTAAATGATATTTATAATATGAGAATTGATATTCTTGATGAACTGAAAGTGATTGACAAATTATATGATGACTCACATGTGTTATTGTACTTATTTCATCCCCTCATGATTATGATGATTTTCTTCGGGCTATGTGAGTCTTTCATACATCCTACATATTTCATATAAATATTTATGATGATGATGTTTATACAACTGCATACACCCCCATATACTCGATCCCTTTCCATGGTACTGACCCATATCTTCGGATGTGGGCTGTATTTTCTCGGAATGTTAGTTCAGGTGCTCATTTCCAGGTTCAACAGTGATTCTTCGGGCATGCTGTTCTATACCCTCTGTTGTGTTGAGTCCTCATGTTCCGAGGACGTGATGTCTGATGTTGGTTTTCACAGAATTGTTTACATTTAATAATTGAGTATGAGTCAGTTGGGGCATGGCTCAATGGCTCGCTAGTTTTATAGATTTTCTTAGAGGTTTGTCAGACTAGTATAAATATTGGGAGTTGACTAATAAGTCGTATTTTGTTATCTTTTTGCAATTCTTTTATTCTTGAATGATGATTACTCTATTGATATTTGAGGGTTATTTATGGAAACCCCATTGATTTGTGTTAAGCTAAATGAAAATGGCTCAAAGGGTTAGCCTGGGGCTACTCGTAGCCTCAAGCATCGTGTGATGCTCTGGGACCCATTTTGTGGGCTGTTACAAACTTGGTATCAGATCCTAAGGTTTTAAGGTGTCCTAGGGAGTCTGACAAGCCACGTTAAGTAGAGTCTTGATCATCGGTGTGTAGAGCACCACATCTATGAGCGAAAGGCTATAAGACGTTTTATGAAAAAGTGTGATTCTTTCTTTCAGAAGTCTATCGTGCATAAAGTGTCTCTCTCTGCTATTGATTAGTGCTCTCCTCTTTTAGAAATATACCTCCACATCGAGCAAGCTCTTTCAGCCCATTTCTATTCCTCATTACTTTATGGCCCCTGTAGAACTTAAGGAGTTGAAAGAGCAACTCAAAGATCTACTAGATAAGGGTTTCATAAGGCCCAGTGTTTCTCCTTGGGGTTCTATTGTGTTCTTTGTGAAAAAGAAAGATGGCTCTTTGCGTATGTGAATTGATTACCGCTAACTAAATAAAGTCACCATAAAAAATAAGTACCCCCTTCCGAGAATAGATGATTTATTTGACCAATTGCAAGGTGCAAGTTATTTCTCAAATATAGACCTTCACTTTGGCTATCATCAACTCAAAGTTAGGGAGTGTGACATCCCAAAACCACTTTTCAAACTTGTTATGGACAGTTTGAGTTTCTTGTTATGTCTTTCGAGTTAACTAATGCCCCAGCAGCTTTCATGGACCTCATGAATCGAGTTTTCAGACCATATCGGGATATGTTTTTCATAGTGTTCATCGATGATATATTGGGGTACTCCCGTAGTGAGGATGAACATTCTGATCATCTTTGAACTATCTTGCAAACCCTTAAAGATCATAAGTTGTTTGCCAAGTTCAGTAAGTGTGAGTTTTGGCTAAGGTCAGTTGCTTTTCTGGGTCATATCATTTCTTTCGAGGGTATTAGAGTTGATCCCCAAGAAATTGGCCTAGACTTATTTCTCTGACTGATATCTGAAGTTTCTTGGGTTTAGCTGGCTATTACTGCTGTTTTGTTGAGGTTTTCTCCTCTATAGCATCTTCTATGACTTGGTTTACCCAAAAGAAAGTAAAGTTCTTGTGGTCCGAATCTTGTGAGAAGAGTTTTCAGGAGTTGAAGACTCGACTCACTTCATCCCCTATTTTGAATTTTCCTGATGGTTTTGATGGTTTTATGGTGTACTGTGATGCTTCAAGAGTTGAGTTGGGTTACGTATTGATGCAGAAGGGTAAGGTGATAGCTTATGCTTATAGACAGTTGAAATCCCATGAGATAAATTACCCCACCCATGACCTTGAGTTGGCTACTGTTGTGTTTGCTTTAAAAATCTGGAGACACTATTTGTATGGTGTCTATGTTGATGTTTTCACTGATCATAAGAATTTGCAGTATATGTTTACCCAGAGAGAATTGAATCTTAGGTAGAGATGATGGTTAAAATTATTAAAGGACTATGATATAAGTGTGCTGTACCATCCGGGCAAGGCCAATGTTGTGGCAGATGCCCTAAGTAGAGTGTCCATTGGTAGTGTTTTGCGTGTAGTAGAAGGTAAGAAAGAGTTGGATCATGATGTACATCATTTAGTTAGATTGGGGTTAGGTTGTTTGACTCTGTTGAAGGTAGTATAGGGGTTAAGAGTAGCTCTGAATCCTCCTTGGTTTCGGAAGTGAAGGAAAAGCAATACTTAAAGGCTACTTTGGTCAGACTGAAGGAGTCAGTCAAGGACCAAAAAGTAGAGGTTTTCTCCCAAGGGGGAGATGGTATGTTGAGATTATAGGGGAGATTGTGTGTCCCGAATGTTGATGATCGGAGACAGAGGATTATGGCTGAAGCGCATGGGGTGCGATATTCTATTCATCCTGGTGCCACCAATATGTACCGAGACTTGCAGGAAATCTATTGGTGGAGTGGTATTAAGAAAGATATATCAGCATTTGTAGCTAAGTGTGAAACATACCAACAGGTAAGGTTGAACACCAAAGACCTGGTGGTATGATACAAGAGTTTAGTATTCCCACTTGGAAGTAGAAAGAGATAAATATGGACTTCGTGATTGGTTTACCTTCTTCCCGATGCCATCATGATTCCATTTGGGTTGTGGTTGAAAGGTTGACTAAGTCTGCTCATTTCTTGCCTGTTCATACTTTATATACTGTTGAGGATTACGTTAGATTGTATATCCAAGAGCTAGTCAGACTGTATGGAGTTCCCTTGTCTATCATTTCGGATAGGGGTACTCAGTTCACTTCACAATTTTGGAAACCTTTTCAGAAGGGTCTTGGTACCCAAGTGCTTTTGAGTTCTGCTTTTCATCCGCAAACCGATGGTTAGGCTGAGCAGAATATCCAGACCTTAGAGGATATGTTGAGAGCTTGTACACTTGACTTTAAGGGAAGTTAGAATGATCACTTACCGTTGATAGAGTTTGCTTACAATAACAGTTTCCACTCTAGTATTGGCATGGCTCCGTTTGAAGCCTTATATGAAAGGAAGTGTAGATCACCCATAGGTTGGTTCGAGGTGGGTGAAGCGGCTGTGAGTGGTCCTGATTCGGTATTTGAGGCTATGGAAAAAGTTAAGTTGATTAGGGAAATATTGAAAACTGCGCAGAGTCGTCAGAAGTCATATGCGGATGTTAGAAGGAGAGACCTTGAGTTTGAAGTTGGTGACCTAGTGTATCTAAAAATTTCACCCATGAGGGGGGTGAAGAGATTTTGAAATAAGGGTAATCTTAGTCCCTATTATGTTGTTCCTTACAAAATTCTTAGTTGTGTTGGTAAGGTAGCTTATGAGGTGGAGTTGCCTTCCGAGTTGTCCTCTATTCATCCAATATTCCATGTCTCCATGCTTAGAAATAATATTAGCAATGTTGTGGTAGTGGATTCCTCTGTGAGTGCTGACATTCAAGAAAATATTTCTTTTGATGAGATTTCTGTTGAGATTCTTGATTTCAGTGTTCGAAGACTAAGGAACAAAGAAGTTCCTTTGGTCAAGGTGTTGTGGCGAAACCAATCTGTTGAGGGTGCAACTTGGGAAGCTGAGGCGGATATGCGATCCAAGTACCCACACCTATTTTCCACAAACTCCGATCAAGATGAAGGTACCGTTCTTTCTTAAATCATGCACTTTTTATAAAAGTTACAGCAGTTCAGCTGTCATTTATTATGTGTTCAGCTGTAGTTTCTTGAATTTATGCATTCTATGTTGCATTCGGAGTGAGAAACGATGTGGTGATGACTCTAACGAATGGTTTCAGCAATATTATCTATTCCCAATCTAATCTTCGCATGTCTAGCATCATTCGATGATGCATGTTTTCAAGGGGGGAAGATGTAATACCCCGGGAATTTTTTTGTTGAAATTTTATGTATAAACGTGTTGGGTTCTATCTTCTAGAATGAATTATAAATTTTTTTGTGTGGAATGTCTTAGATTATGACCCAACATTACGTAGATTATCAAATAATCATTCCAACAATATGTGGATCATCCAAAACAGACACCCGAGCGACGAGTTATGAACATTCCGATCGAACCGTGAATAGTAGTTAAAAGTAAAATGTGCAGGAAAAAGTACTGAGGCCTGGAGTATTTTTGCTCCAACTTTAAATGATCATAAATCCTTGTACATAATGATTTGGGTTATCTACTATATATCAACGGAAATCTCTACGAGTTCTCTTTCCAATGAAATTGGTTTCATCCAATTTTTCTATCGGAGCAAAAAGTTATAGTCATCTACTTCAGCCTATCAAAAGCAAATTTTGGGTCAACTTCAAATGATCATAACTCGTCGTACACAATGATCTAGGTGAGATACTAAATATCAATATAAAGATATGAGAGTCCTATTTCTAATGAAATTGGTTTCATCCAATTTGCATATCGGAGAAAAATGTTATGGTTGATCTATTTCAGACTATCAAAACACTCCACCAAAGGACAGATTAGTGAATTATTTGATTTTTAGGGGCGTTTTGGTCATTCCCCCTCATCCAAAATCTGTCCAAACCCTATATTAAAGCCTATTAGAAGCATTATATGTTATATTCAATTAAATTCCCTCAAAAAGAAAACCCGAAGCTCCTACATCCAACTTCAAGAACCTCCAAAGTTCACCATTAATTCTGCAAATTTATTCAAGATTCCAAGTTCCTAATTCAAGAACCTCCAAAGTTCACCATTAATTCTACAAATTTATTCAAGATTCCAAATTCCTAGTTCAAGAACTCTAAGAACCATCATTCAAAGGCACGATTAACATCTCAAAAATGAGTATCGATCTACAGTTCATCATTCAAGGTATGTGGGATTTTTCAACAAGAACTCTCTTTCGTTCTTGTGCCCAAAAGTAATTTTCTTTACAAAGGCATGATTTTTATTTGGTTTTTTACGAATTTGAAGCATGAACCCATATATTTTTATGATTATTATGAAATTTTTATGTTTATGATTTTGAAAGATGAATTTACATGTGTGGAGATATAAAGCATGAATCTTGAATGATATTTATCATGATTTTGATATTTGGGTCGTGAATCCCCATTGGAAATTGTGTTTTTTTAGAAAGTGTGTGTTATAAGCACGTTGATGTTGAATATTTGAGATATTTTGAATGATTTGACCTTTTGGTCTTAATGGAGTTGTTTTGAACTCAAGTGTGAAAGAAATCCACAATGTGGTTGATTTTGATATATGGGAAGCATGATGGCTCCCAGGGAATATTTATATATTACTGAAATTGTTTTATTAAGGATTGTCTTTGAAATGATTTGAGCTAAGTCCGGGAGAAATCTTTAGCACCGAGTGGGAGGTATAAAGCGAACTTACTTCCCTAGAACTACATGCCCCCGTAGGAGTGAGCTTGAGGCTGATTTATATAGTGATCACTAGTTCGTGTGGATTTGATATCGATAGTCCTACTCCAATGGCAAGGATAGGACGGCTCTCCCCAATGTAGGTTGTACGTTGGACTCCATGTAGCTCACATAGTTTATCTCGGTTAGAGGATCTCCCAGTGTGTGTGTGTTTTCTTGTGTCTATAGTGAATGGTGAAGTGATTTGAAAGTGGAATTGTGAAAGTTATTCTTTCAAAAGATTTAAATGATATTTACATTATGAGAATTTATATTCTTGATGAACTGAAAGTGATTGACAAATTATATGATGACTCACATGTGTTGTTGTACTTATTTCATCCTCTCATGATTATGATGATTTTCTTCAGGCTATGTGAGTATTTCATACATCCTGCGTATTTCTTATAAATATTTATGATGATGATGTTTAGACAACTGCATAAACCCCCATATACTTGGTCCCTTTCCATGGTACTGACCCACATCTTCGAATGTGGGCTACATTTTCTCAAAATGTAGGTTCAGGTGCTCAGTTTCAGGTTCAACAGTGATTCTTCGGGCACGTTGTTCTACATCCTCTATTGTGGTAAGTCCTAATATCCCGAGGACGTGATGTCTGATGTTGGTTTCACGAAATTGTTTACATTTGATAACTGAGTATGAGTCAGTTGGGGCATGTGTCTATGGCTCGCTGGTTTTATTAAATTTCTTAGAGGTTTGTCAGACTAGTATAGATGTTGGGAGTTGACTAATAAGTCGTATTTTGTTATCTTTCTGAAATTCTTTTATTCTTGGATGATGATTACTCTGTTGTTATTTGAGGGTTATTTATGGAAACCCCGTTGATTAATGTTGAACTGGATGTAAATGGCTCAAAGGTCTAGCTTAGGGCTACTCGTAGCCTCAAGCACCGTGTGACGCTCCGGGACCTATTTTTGGGGCGTTACAGAAAAACACTCATATTTCTAGGTGAAAAACACGACTTGAAAGTCTGAATTTGAAATAAAATATTTACAAAAATATGAAAGCAAATAGAGGGAGGAAAGATTTTGAATTTTGAATCAAAAAATGAATCTCCCTTTTCTCCAAATATTTTGATAATTTTCAAAACACTAAAGACGGATTTGAAATTAAAAATAGGTTTTAGTATTGAATTTGGATATGTATTTGCTGCTAAAGAAGAAATTACTGGTTGGGAATATGAAACTAGGGCAAATCTTTTTAGGTGCGGGAAACTATGGTGATGTAGTTAGGCTTTTTTTAGGGAAAATTAGAAGAGAGGAAGAAAAGGTGTCCATGGTTTGCATTTTGGGGGAAAGTTGATAGAGACCCATTGATGATTTTCGGGAAAGGGTTGCACGCTTGTTTTGGCTTAGGTAAGAGAGAAAGAACGTGATTTTTAGTGAAGAGGAGTGTCCTTTATACTGGATTGTTTGACTGAAATTTGGTTTGTTCGATCGTTTGATCGGACGATTCGAATTTAAAGGGATTTAAAAATAAGAGAATAATATATATACATTATATATATATATATATATGATGAAAAAATGACCCTTGGATTAAAAGGATATGATGGCCAAGATAATTTTGTGTTTGTTGATTGAGTGACGTGGAGAGATGTGATTGGTCGAGAAGACTAGAGAAATTGGGCGAGAAGACTAAATGGTTACTAGTAGTTTAGTACTATGGGTTAGCTTACCTACTGGTGGGTTATAGTAGGTGTCTTCGTGACTAGAGAAATTTGGCGTGAAAGAAATGGTCATCCTCTAATCGTTTATCTAGCTTAGACCAACAACTATATCGTTGAGTAGGGATATGACACCTAAGTTAAATGTATTTATATTTCATCCCAAAGAAAAACCAAGTGGATCAAATTAGGTATTCCTATCTTAACATCAAATCTTAACTTCAATCCCTCTCCGTATAAGATCCCACTCCATATTTCCCACGTCCTAATATAGTGTTCCTCCTTCTGATCTCACAATAAAATTATAGATTTATCTTAAGGGTCTTGAATCCATAGAATAGTCAATACAAGGATATATGAGCAACTAATAATTAATGAACATAAACCATCTCAAATATATGATGACTAATCATGTTCTTGGCGTCAACCCTAAATGAGGGTGTTTAGCCACTCATGGATTTACAACGAATTATAGTTAATGAATTCATGTATAAAAAAACAAAATTAAACTAAGAGAAAGGTAAGTAAGCCTAAAATAAGCCATCTCAAGTGTATTCCAATCCCTAAATATCATCCAAGGTGTGTACAATAACATAGGAGTGTCCAATTATAGTTGGAACCAAGACCCTGTTTTAACAACATGGGCATGCCACGTTCTTGCATTGGCATGATAAGGGAGTTGCACGCCCTTATTATGGATTCTCACTGGAATTTTGTATTTTGGTTGGTGACCAAGGTGATGGTACACTCTTATCTTGGAGGCTATAGGGCGTGGCACGCCCTAGTTCTCAGATGTTCCAGTTTTGTCCACGTTTGCTCTATCTATTTGGATTTGAGTTCCTCACTTTATGTTTGTATTTACACTTAAAATTCATCTTATTTGACATACCATAATTGATTTAAACATACTAAAAGTCTCCCTATATCATCAAACACCACCAATTAGTTCATAAACAAAATAGAATCCAACAAGATAAACTAGAACAACACATAGCTCAAGCTAGTAACACTAGTTTTTTCATCTAAACCCTAAGTGATCGTCTTCATTCCAAACTTGTTTTAAGCACACCATAAACATAATAATCAAGTATTTTAACACTTATATGCTTAATTATATAGATATTCACTCATACACACACAAGAAGTTCCCAAAACTAGACAAAATAGATAAAGATTATGACACTTAGGGGTCGTTTGGTTGAGAACAAGTTATCCTACCATATATATAGGATAAAATATCTCATCACTAAGGCAAATATGGTGGGATAAATAATCCCTTGATAAACTAATACCTCCAACCAAACATGGGATAAAATAATCCTATATTTTATACCGGACTATTATAACTTATACCTTACACCAAACAACCCCTTAGATGAATAAATCCACCTAAGGTCATCACCCCACACTTAAATCCTTATTCATTCTTGAAAAACTCATTATACTAAGAATTATCTAAGGAAGACTCCAACATTATCACTAAAAGTAGAAATACACTCAAGCTGGCATTACAATGACTACACAAATAGCAAGTTCTACCTAAAGCATGTCCTATACATTTGAAAGTAAACATACTAGCCTTATGAATTGACTCAACCAAGTTGGAAAACTCATTCATATTACTCAATCAAATAGATCATACAAGTCACCTCACTATCATCAAACATGTGCCCTCATATAGGAGAGTTATCCATATCCACTAACAGAGATGTAATTTACCAAAAGAATGGGTATAAGAATCAAGTTCGCTAACTCTCACAAGGAATTCTCATGCCATACAAAATGAACCATAGTCTTTACCTTAGAGTAGTACTCCACTAATATCAGAATGTTAAAGATCAAGATCAAATAGGACTTTAAGGATTGTAATATAGGCTAAGGTATGGATAGGAACTATTCTGGAAAGTAATAGTCACTATATTACCTAAGCACTTTAATATATTACTTTATACATTAGACTCTTCTCAAAACAACCATAGTTTTGCCCCTACCTCTACTTTCACACATCTCTTTTGTTTTGCCCCATCTCTTTAAGCTAGTTCATCCATGTTAAAGAGAGGGTATTCTTAATCAACTTATGATTCACTTATTCACTTTTGATCAATCTTTCTCTTTTCATTATTACTCCTCCCCACCCTATAACTTAAATTTTTTCAACACCACTAGCTACTACTTTAAGGCTTCACTCTCACCTATTTTCTTCTTAAATTTCACACTCCTTAACCTTATTAATCTTTTAACTAAAGCGCTTAGGACCTTTGGATCAAATTACAGTAAATTAAAAAAGGGGAATGGACTACATATGACGCTACCAAAGAAATAGAAAAAGGTTTAACATAGTTAACAAAGATTATGCAAAAGGTTAGATAGAAAGGGGGTATAACATGGTTATCAAAGAAATGCCTATACTCCTAAACCCAACAATCTTTATTTTTCTTTACACACATACCATGCAAGTTTTAGACATCAAAATGCAATAAGAAATACAACAAAATTCCCACAACACACATGGAACATTCTTAAATCAAGTAGGATCATTATAGACTCTAAACCAAGCAATAACATGAATTCTATATTAAGCCAACATCGTACTAGAGTCACGTACATAAGCCTAGAAGTCTCAAAATTAGTCATTCAATACAATCAACATGATTTCACATTCAAAACCACTTACATCATGTAATCATACATAGCACTAACAAGAATACCTCACTTATTCCTAATAGAAAAAATTTAAAATTTACTCCTAAAAATGAAAAGGGATAAAGGGTTCAAAGGGCACCCCCTCAGAAAATAATCAAAATAAAAATAAAGTGGTGGGTAAAGTGTACCACTACTAAACTGGCCCTAAGAAACTAAAAACAAATAAAGAAAAAATGTTTTTGTAAGTTTTTAAAAATATTTTAGTCAAAAACTAGAAAAACAAATAAACCAAAAACCCATAGCATTACTTCACCCTAAACCATGGAAAGATTCCCCACCACACACTTAAAAACACACTTTTCCCCCAAAATAAAACACCTTAAGTTTCTGGCCTTTCATAAATTTCCTTGATTTTTGGTCTCCGTACATGATACAGCTAGGGGAAACAACTTGTATAATGGGATACGAGTGGTATGGGTTAGTCGTATGCTGACCAGTATTGGTTGATAGGTTGGATTTGGTTTCTAGAATGGGTACGACTAGGGAGGTACGATTCGTATCGATAGATACAGGTTGTTTATTTACATTACTTAGTCTTATACATAGTGAATTAAGTTGTATCTGAGTACGAGTGTCTCACTGTGAGTCATAATTTATGGTACGAGTTGTACCATAGACTTATATGGTGGTCAGTGTTCAATCCTCTTGGGATTCTATTCTACTAGGGGTACGAATCAGGGATACTAGTTGTATACTTGAAATGACATGGTTTTGGGTGATTCATACCTTGGACAATATTGGGTCTAAGAGACATGGCCTTGGGAATGAGTGGTGGGTACCACTCATATTGAATGGTACGACTAGTTTGGATAGTCATACCCACCTGATAAGATTTATGGGAGTTTGAGTGAGGGCAATCTGGATATTTCCCCACTTATCCTAATAAGGCCCCATGACTTATATTCCTATTGGGAGGTTATTTTCCCTATCATTATATTCATTAACACTTAGAAACTTCTCTTAAATACTCTACAATTCTCTCTAAAAGTTTTGGGTAAAGAAAGGCTAAGGTTTTATCTTAAGGATTAATTTGGGGCTTATGTTAGTGATTTATCTCCATCATCTTCTTGGTTTAAGGCATGTTCTCTTCCCATATCATTAGTTCCAACTAAAGTCATGGTTTTATATAGTGTTTTCATGGTTTAATTATTTTATAGCTTTGGATTTTTAAATATAATTTGGGGGATTTGGTCATAAATGCTTAGTTATGGTTTTCCCTTGTTTTAATTATGTTGTAATGGTGGTTTTGTATAATTGATTACATGGGAATGGCGATTTGGTAATTGTATTTGGTTTTGGAAATACTATGTCTTTAATGTTTGATAAATGGTTTGGAATAGTTTAAATGGAATGGTTTGGTGGTCATGGTTATGGTTAATTGAACTCCTTGTGGGGTACATAGGACTCCCCTAAGCAACTTAATAATGGAACACTTATGGGGTACATAGGAATCCTCCAAGTTAACTTGGTAAATGGGTACACAAGAATCCCCTTACCTTAAAAGGCTTGGCTAAGGACAATCTTGCAAGTTATAGTTAGTGTGACAATACCACTACTCATAGCCTTAGTAAATAATAAATGGGATAGTGTATTGGGTGGTTGAAAATTGTTTTAACTGGGCAATAATGGCGGGGTGTGATAGCTAACCCTGAAAGTAGGAGTTCAATGAATGAACACTAGAAACTCATGTTTGCCAACATGAGGGGTAGGCATGGCAACTCTTTTATGATACAATGAGGTACGCGGGAATCCTCTAAGTATATTGTACATATATATAATAGAGGGTGAGGATACTTGAGAATCCCTTAATCTTATGGTGTCTCTGATTTATACAGCTACATGCATTAGGGCCTATTAAGGGGGGTTACACTGGACCCATATAGCCTGTGGGTGGTTAAGGATGGTTAAGTTTCATATACCTAGGTTAATGGTTTTAAATGCATGCTAAACTTGGTTTCCCTTCTCGACATGGTTAAATATATGTGTATGGTTTGTATGCATATGGTTGGTTTACATGGTTTTACTGGTTGGCATTATTTTATCCTTATCCTGAGTTCATGCTAGTGTTTACCCGCTAACCCATCTTCGAGTGGCTATATCCCCACACGATGTAGGAACTGGTTGTTTTACTTCTTCTGCTTAGCTATTAGATGTTTAGGATTAGCTACTGGATTGAAGAACTAAGCTTCCATCTTTTTCGAAGGCTCTATTTCATGGACGTTATTTTATACTTTGGTTTATTTATGGATATTAGTTTTGGCTATGGTTAGGGGCATGTCCCAACAGGATTTTGGTATTTTTTGGCTAAAGGCTTTTGTGGAACTACTATAGGTTGTTATGGGTGGGATCAGTATTAGTGTCATCCTTAGTATTGGTATTGGTATTGAGGCTGATACCGTAGGACTAAATTTCTCAATGTTCCATCTTTTTTTATTTTGGGATTAAATATAATTGTTATGGAACTCATATGGTTATGGTTTAGTTGGTTGGCTATTGGTTGGGTTCGGATGGTTGGACTCAGTTGGGTCAGTCTCGATAATAGAACTATCCTAGAGTTTGTAAATTGGATAGCTATGCTATCTGTTATATGCTTAAAATTCAGTCAACTCAGGGAAGGTGGATGGAGGTTAGGTTGGGTAACGTTGGTGGTCTTTGGTCTCGGTCAGACTTGGGACGCCCATTATGACAAAGCCCCAGGTAGGTTCGTGTCAAGTTGGTATCTAAGCTTTAGGTTCATAGTCAATTGGGAGTCCACAAAGCCATGTCTAGTAGAGTTTCTTTTAGAGGTGTGAAGTGTGTTATACTTATAAGAGAGAGGCTATAGGACATTCAGGAATGTTTCACTTTCTTGGTCTTTTTTTTAATCTTAGAATCTAAGTCCAGGATTTTTCTCTAATCCTTGTTTGTTTGCATTTTAGATTATACCTCGCTGATTTAGAACACAAGGACATCATTTGTACCATCTGGGGATAATGTTGATGGAGTACACCCTACACTTGGAGTTTGCACACGATCTCAAGGTCCTATCCCTGATTTTTCTGAGTCCTTCTGGTTGATCTAGTCCTCCTAAAAGTGAGGTGACTAATATGGAATTTCATCAGTTGATTCATACTGTTTCTCAGTTATAGCTACTCAGGCTGAACTATATACATCTGGCATTCTATCTACGAAGGCCACAAAGGTTGGTCAGTTTATGAAAATAAATCCTCCTAGTTTTACTAGTGTGAAGTTAGAGGAGGCTCTTTAGGGTTTATTAGATAAAATATAGAAGATATTTAGAGTGATGTAGGCCCCTAATATTGAAGGGGTAAATTTTACAACTTATCAGCTTAAAGATATTACATACCAATAGTACAAGGAGTGGGATAGGGATAAAGCTGATATGGAGGAGCTGTCCTTATGGGAGGCCCTTTCTAATACCTTCTTGGATCAATTTTTTCCTTAGGAGTTGAGGGAAGAAAATATGAAAGAGTTTGTGAATCTTAAGTACGGAAAAATGTCTGTTAAGGAGTACTCCTTGAAATTTCATCAGCTGTCAAGGTATGCTCCAGATTTTATGGTTGATATGAGAGTGAGGATGAGAAAGTTCACTTCTAGGCTATCTCAGGATTTGATCCTTGAAAGCAAGACTGCTTTTCTAATTAAGGATATGGATATTTTGAGGTTGGTTATTTACATGCAGTAGATAGAGGATAAATTAAGGAAATAAGAAAAATTTAGAGAAAGGTAGCGTAAGAGGAGCAGGTTCTCTGAGCAGGGTAGTGTTCAGCATCAGGGTAATTGGGATGGTGACAAATGGCTGAAGAAAAAGTGAGGGAGTTTTGATTCCTTCATTACTTCTAGCGCTCTTTACCTAAAGAAGTCGAGTGATAGGCGTCAGTAAGGTGGTGATAATTTTTGGGCACAGGGTGCCCAATCTCAGGCGAGTGGGGCACAGTCAGCTTCTTTGTGTCCTCCTTGCTGATTATGTGGTCGTCTTCATCAGGGATTTTCTAATGAAGAGAGGGACAGATATTTTATATGTGGCCAGCCAATGCATATGCTCAAAAACTATCTGGTTGGTAAGGGTGCTTTGGGAGCAATTAAATCTTTGGTTGCTTCATCTTCTACTCCTACACCTAGTGGTGTTGCTTCTTTGTCTGCTCCTCCTTCTGGTGCCAGCACTGGATGGAATAGGTTGTATGCTCTTGCATCTCGATAGGAATATAAGGCATCACCTGATGTCGTGACTGGTATGTTACAACTGTTTTCTCATGACATGTATTATCTGTTTGATCTGGGGTCCACTCTTTCCTATATGACCCAATATATGGTTATGTGTTTTGGTTTTGATGTTGAAGTTGTTTTGGATCTTTTTTTTGCTTTTACCTCGATAGGTGACTCAGTTATTGCTAAAACAGTCTATAGGGGGTGTGTGGTATCTGTTGGCAGCAAGAAGACCTTGGTAGATCTATTTAAGCTTGATATAGTGGATTTTGACATTATTCTGGGGATAGATTGGTTACACTTTTGTTACATGTCCTTATATTATCGGGCCCATAAGATTGTCTTTAGGTTTCTTAGTGAACTAGTTATAGAGTAGAAGGGTAGTTCCCTAGCTCCTAGGGAGAGGTTTATTTCTTATCTTAGAGTTGGAAGATTAATCTCCAAAGCGTGTCTTTATCACTTGGCTTGGGTTAAAGATTCTAACTTAGAGGGTCCTTTTTTCATTCAATTATGGTGGTAAATGAGTTTCCTGAGTTTTTTCCAAACTATCTTCCTAGTGTTTATCTGAATAGTGAAATCAAGTTTGGTATTAATTTAGTTCCGAACACTCATCAAATATTTATTCCTCCTTATAGAATGACTATGGATGAGTTGAGAGAACTCAAGTAGCAACTTAAGGATCTTCTGGCTAAAGGGTTTATTTGTCCTAGTGTATCTCCGAGGGGTGCATCGGTGTTGTTCGTGTGTAAGAAGGATGGTTCCCTTTTGATGTCCATTGAATACCAGTAATTGAATAAGGTAACAGTCAAGAACAAGTATCGTCTTTTAATAATAGATGGCTTGTTTGATCAGTTTCAAGGTGTCAAGTTTTTTTCTAATTTAGACCTTCAATCTAGTTATCATTATCTTAATATTAGAGAGAAAGATATCCCTAAGACAGCTTTTCATACTCGGTATGGGCACTTTTAATTCTTGGTTATGTTATTTGTCTTGACTAATGCCCCGGCGATATTTATGGATTTAATGAATAGGGTTTTCAGGTAGTTCTTGGATCTTTTTTGTCATTGTGTTCATTGATGACATCTTGGTGTATTCTAAAAGAGAGATGGATCATGCCGATCACATTCGAGTGGTGTTACAGACCTTGAAGAAATACTAGTTGTATGCCAAGTTTTTCAAGTATGAGTTTTAGTTGAACATTGTAACTTTCTTGGGTCATATTATTTCTAGTAAGGGGATCACGGTGGATTCTTAAAAGTTTGTGGTGGTGAGAAGGTGGACTAGGCCTATGAATCCAACCGACATTCAGAGCTTCTAGGGTTTAGTTGGGTATTATAGGCAGTTTATGAAAAGCTTTTCTTTGATAGTTTCTCCGTTGACTAAGTTAACTCAGAAGAAAGTAAAAGTTTCTTGGTCGAAGGCGTGAGAAGCTTAAGGATAAGCTAACTTTGGCTCCGATTTTGACATTACCTAAAGGTAATAAGGGGTTTATGGTTTATGGTGATGCATCTAGGGTGGGACTTATTTGTGTTTTGATGCAACATGCGAAGGCGATTACCTATGCTTCCAAGAAGTAGAAGGTGCATGAGAGGAACTATCCTACTCATGATTTAGAGTTGGAGGTGGTTTTTGCTTTAAAAATATGGTGGTATTATCTGTATGGAGTGCATGTAAATATCTTTTTTGATCATAAGAGTCTGCAGTATGTGTTCACTCAGAAGAACCTAAATCTCAAGTAGAGGAGATAGTTGGAGCTTCTCAAGGTCTATAATATGACTCTGCACTATCATTCAGGTAAGGCTAATGTTGTTATTGATGCTCTTAGCAGGTTATCCATGGGGAGTTTAGCTCATGTATATAAGGAGACATGGGAATTGGTAAAGGATAATCATCGCTTGGATAATCTTAGAGTTCATCTCTTAGACTCTAAGAATGGTGGTGTGTTTATATAGGAAGTGGTTAGATCATCTTTCAGTGCAGAGATTAAGGAGAAGCAAGTGCTAGATCCTATCTTGATACGAATCAATAGTGATGTAGGTGGGGAACAGGTAATAGTATTCACAATCATTGTCGATAGTACTTTATGGTACCAAGGAAAATTATGTATTCCTAACGTTGATGGGTTGCGACAAAGGATCTTGGTTGAGGAGAATGAATCGCGCTATATTTTTCATCCCAGTTCTACAAAGATATATCATGATCTCAAAGAGGTATATTGGTGGAATGGTATGAAAAAGGACCGGCTAATTTAATAGCCAAATGCATGGTGTGTCAATAAGTTAAAGTTAAGAACATGAGGCCTAGAGGGTTATATCAAGAAATTGATTTTCTCAAGTGGAAATAGGAGGTAATCGATATGGATTTCATTATCGATCCTCCTTGGTCCTAAAACAAATTTGATTTTGCATCATCATGAATAGGATGACGAAGTCTGCTCATTTTTTGCTAGTGAGGACTCCTTTTTGGCGGATGATTATGCGAAGTTTAATCTTCAGGAGGTTATGAAGCTGAATGGGGTACCTATTTTGATTACCTCTAATCGTGGGATGTAGTTTTTATCTTATTTCTGGCGATCTTTTCAGAAGGGATTATGTACTAAATTGAGACTGAAAATTGCTTTTCATCCTTATACGGATGGGCAAGCGGAGAGGACTATTCAGACATTAGAGGATATGCTTCGGGCATATGTGATCTATTATGGTGGAAATTACATTGAGCATCTACCTTTGGCAGAGTTTGCTTACAATAATTGTTATCATTCTAGTATTGGTACGGCCCCTTTTGAGGGATTGTATGGTGGGAGGTATAGATCTCCTATTGGATGGTTTAATCTTGGTGAAGCAAATATGTTTGGTCCAAATTTGGTTTATCAGGCTATGGAAAAGGTGAAGGTGATTCGGGATAGTCTTAAGGCTGCTTAGAGTCGCCAAAAAGTCCAATGTAGATGTAAGGCATAAAGATTTGGAGTTTGAGGTTAGGGACTGGGTGTTCCTAAAGGTATATCCCATGAAGGGAGTAATGCGGTTTGGTAAGAAGAGAAAACTCAGTTCCCGAATTATTAGTCCTCTGTGATTTTGCAAAAGGTTAGAAATGTTGCTGATGAATTAGAGTTGCCTTCTAGCTTGAGCTCCACTCATTTGGTATTTCATGTCTCCATGTTAAGAAAGTGTCTTGGTTATCCTTCTTTGGTGGTTCCCTTGGAGGGCTTGGGTATCTCGAATTCTCTGTCTCATAAAGAGGTCCTAATTGAGGTACTGTCAACAGGTTCATTTAGATTATACCAAGGATATGTCCTCAGTTAAGGTTCTATGGAGAAACCACAAGGTGAAAGAGGTTACATAGGAAGTGGAGGAGGAAATAAAGTCCAAGTATCCGCATCTGTTTTCTACTCCTGGGATTCATACGAAAGGTATGTGTTCTTGAACACATCTTTATTTTTTGAGTTTGTTACAGGAAAGATTAATATCTTTGTATTTTTGATTCCTAACTTGTTTAATGTTTGGATTGATATTTGATAATTCAAATGAATCATGCTTGTGATTACCCTACCTTGTCTGTTATTCAGGCATGAATGTTCCTAGTAGGGGAGACTGAAATACCCTGGGTTTTTTTCCCTTAGAAAATTTCATGGATTTCTGGTCTATAGACAGGATATGACTATGCTAAACGACTCGTACACTAGAATACGAGTGGTATGGGTTGGTCATATATTGACCAGTATTGGTTGGTAGGTTGGATTTGGTTTCTAGAATGGTAACGACTTGGGTGGTACGAGTTATATGGGTTGATACGGGTTGTTTGGTCACTTTACTTAGTCTTATACTTGGTGACTTAAGTTGGATCTGAGTATGAATGGATCACCATGAGTCATAAGCCATGGTATGAGTCGTACTATGGGCCCGTATAGTAGTCAGCGTTCAATCCTCTAGGATTCTATTTTTCTAGGGGTACGAATCTTGGGTACTAGTCGTATACTTGGATACAACATGGTTTGGGGTGATTCATACCTTGGACAGTGTTAGATCCAAGGGAGATAGCCTTTTGTACGAATGGTGGATACCACTCGTATTAGGGGGTATGTCTGGTATGTATAGTCGTACCCACCAGATGGGATTTTTGGGAGTTTAAGTGAGGGCAATCTGGATATTTCCCCACTTAAACAAATAAGGCCTCATGACTTATATTCCTATTAGGAGGTTATTTACCCTATCATTCTATTCATTAACACTTAGAAACTTCTCTTAAATACTCTATAATTCTCTCTAAAGCTTTTGGGTAAAAGAAGGCTAGGGTTTCATCTTAAGGATTAATTTAGGGCTTGTGTTGGTAAATTCTCTCCATTATCTTCTTGGTTTAAGGCATGTTCTCTTTCCTTATTTTTAGTTCCAAGTAAAGACATATTTTTATACAATGTTTTCATGATTTGACTATTGTATGGTTTTGGATTTTCAAATATAATTTGGGGGATTTGGTTATAAATGCTTGGTTATGGTTTTCCTATGTTTTAATTATGCTTTTACATACTTTAATGGTGGTTTTGGACAATTGGTTGCAAGGGAATGGTTATTTGGTAATTGGCTTTGGCTTTGGAAATACAATGCCCCCAATATGTTTGATAAAATGCCTATGGTAATGTTTTCACTACATTGTTGGATTTTAATGGAACTACTGCATGGTTTAAACTTGGTAATGGAATCCTAAACAGCTAAATGCTTTAGAATGGTTTGGTGGTCATGGTTATGGTTAACTGAACTCCTTGAGGGGTACATGGAACTCCCCTAAGCATCTTACTAATGAAACACTTGTGGGGTACATGGGACTCCCCTAAGTTAACTTGGGAAATAGGTATACGGGAATCCCTTTACCTTAAAAGGTTTGGCTAAGGACAGTGCTTTTATGTTATAATATAACAATACCAATACTCATAGCCTTGGTAAATAATAAATAAGATAATGGATTGGTTGGTTTCAAATGGTTTTAATTGGTAAATAATGGTGGGGTGTGATAACTAACCGTGAAAGTGGGGTTTAATGAATGAACACTGGAAACTCATGTTTGTCGACATGAGGGGTATGAAATAGCGACCCTTTTATGATACTACAAGGTATGAGGGAATCATCTAGGTACATTGTACATAGTATCAAAAAGGGTGAGGACACTTTGGATTCCCTTACTTTTATGGTATCTCTTATTTGTTCGGCTACACGCATCGGGGCCCATTCAGGTGGTTACACTGGACCCATATAGCCCATGGGTAATTAAGTATGTTTAAGCTTCATATACCAAGTTTAATAGTTTTAATGCATGCTAAACCCGGTTTCCCTTCCTGACATACTTATATATATATATATATGGTTTGTATGTATATAGTTAGTTTTCTTGGTTTTACTGGTTGGTATTATTTTATACTTATCCTGAGTTCATGCTAGCGTTCAACCGCTAATCCATCTTTGGGCGGTTGTATCCCCACACGATGCAGAAACTGGTTGTTCTACTCCTCCTGCTTATCTATTGGACATTCGGGATCAGTATTGATGTAGTGAGCTTCCATCTTTCTGAAAGGCTCCATTTTATGGATGTTATTCTATACTTAGTTTTATTTATGGATATTGGTTTTGGCTATAGTTGGGAGCATATCCCAATTATATTTTGGTATTATTTTAGTTAGAAAATTTTGTGGATCTACTATGGGTTGGTATGGGAGGGATCGACATTGATGTCGACCTTAGCATTGGTATTGGGGATAATATCGTAGGACTAAATTTCTTACTATTCCACCCATTTTTATTTTTGGATTATATATAATTATTAAGGAACTCATATGGTTATAGTTTGGTTGGTTTGGCTACTGGTTGGGTTCGGACGATTGGAATTGATTAGGTCAGTCTCGGTAATAGACCTATCCCAGAGTTGGTAAATTGGATAGTTACGCTATCTTATTATATGGTTACAATTCACTCAACTCAGGGTAGGCGGCTGAATGTTGGGTTGGGTAATAGGGGTGGTCTTCGATCTTGATTGAACTTGGGACGCCCATTACGACAAGGCCCCAGGACGGGTTGGGTCACCAAGTATAATTTAAAAACAAGGATAGAAATACTCTACGAGGCCTCTAGGCCTAGCTAGCAGTATCTTTAGTCATTAATGAGGTATGGTGGGGGTCCCACTAAGTCTTTTTCATGTTTCTTATCTCCGGCTTTTAGTACTCACACTTCCCGTCAACCTGTGACTCAACAAAAATAAAAAGTAATGTTAAATAAAAACTAAAATACAAAAATAGAATACCTACCTTAACTTGGGTTGCCTCCCAAACAGTGCCTGATTTAGTGTCATGATACGACTTACATCACTACTCTTCATACATATTCCTTTATCCTCTCCCCCTTACTTAGAGGTCATCTTTTCACTCTTTTCTAGCCTCACAAGTGTGTACTCTCAAGGTCTGCATTGTTTTCAACACTAGCCATTTTAGGTTCCTTCTCAAGTGTTTACACTACAGGATTAAGTGGTGTCATACTTTATGAGATAGTCCAAGGAGGTCATTAGTGGCTTACACTCCACTACCCCATACTCATCCACTTCTATAGCCGTGATGAGGAACAAATCCTTTAAGTACAAAGGTGGATTGATTAGTTTATATACTTTAAAGACCACCACTTCATTATCTAGTCTCATTTTTAGAGTGCCCTCTCTAACATCAATTAGTGCTCCTCTTGTTACCGAGAATGGACGTCTCAATATGATTGGTACCCTATCATGTGCACCATAATCAAGAATAACAAAGTCAGTAGGAATAATTATAACGACCTGGGTTTTTGGTCCATGAAATTTTTCTGAGTTTTGAGCTTCCTACCTTGACTATGACTCTTTTTACGAGATGTAGGGTTTCTTGATGGGTCATATGAACCTAGTCATAAGGTGTCCATAAAGTGGTTTTATGGTTACTGACCTGGGTACGACTTGAGGTTACTGGTCGTAAAGACTCATGATAAGTCATTGGGATAAAGTCGTAACCAAATCATGTAAGTTTGTGGCATGATTTTGCTATGAGTATGAGTGGCTCACTAAGAGCTGTAAGAAGATGTTATGAGTCTTTAGGTGTATTCATAAGGTATCCAGTATAAGTCCCAATTAGGGCTCTGTGTTGGCTACAACTGGACCCTACGAGTCATAAGGTCCCATTATGATTCTTATGGCTGAGTGGTATGATCAGCAGTATAGGTTCCCTTGGTAATACTGCCTTAGTTATGACTCATGGTGACGAGTCATAAGGAGTGGCTACGAGTCAAGGGTTTATCCGCAGTCAAAGGAGGCATTTTTTAGCTTTTAAGTTAAAGGCATCCTAGATATTTCCCCTCTTATCCAAATTGAAACCCACTACTTATATCCCCTTTAGGGTGTCATTAATACTCAGAAACTAATCCAATCTAGAGTTTCATCAAGTTAATCATCGAAGGGCTCAAGGGTCGAATTTTCTCCAAATTTCATGGTGTTTAAGGCATGTTACTCTTCTCTCATTGTTAATTGTGCAAAAGCATGTGATTCACAGTATTGTTCATGAGATATTTATGATGGTTTTGAAATAAGGTTTGGGAGGTTTTAATGCTTATTATTGGACAATGTTTTCCTATGGTTTACATATGATTATTCATTCTTTAAAAAGTTTTTGAACTTGTGGGTGCTTGGGTATGGTGAATGAACTACGAACCTATGAATTTCTCAAACTTATGACTTTTGAGGTGGCTATGACCCCAACCCCATGATGTGAAAGTGGTTCCTAATTATGAGAAATGTGAGAATTTATAAAATTGAACTAGTCTTTAACTATTGCATAATATAAAGAGGTATTTGAAACACAATGGTCTTTTTTAATGAACAAAGGGAGTCACTGTTCTCCCGCCTTGTATTAATGAACAAAGGGAGTTAATTTCCCCAAGTTAATGAAAATTATTTTGGCATGTTGTTATTACCTTGCATGTGTAGTTGGTATGATGATACTAACAATGTATGCCTTAATGTGGAGTATGGTCCAATGAATGGGAATGTGTGATACTTATTTTAATTTGTCTCTAATAAGGATTGTGTAGTTGAGTCGTGAAAGTGGTGGTCTGAGTGGCTGATACTAAAAACCGTATTTGTCGACTTGAGGGTCAAAGTGACCAGGGAGGTTCAAGTCCCCCTCATCGAGTGCTTAAGTCACCATAGTATATGTTGGGAGGTTTGAGTCCCCCATGCATATATATGAGATTATTCTCTGGTTCATGTGGTTCCACGCATTGGGGCCTGACCAGGGGTTGACAGCTGGGTCTATATAGCCCGTAGGCCGTGGGTAGGTATTATGATGGTTGAGCTACAAAATCTAGGATAAAGTTCCAAGTACATGTTATATGGTGTTCCTATCCCAACATGTGAAACATATATATGTATATGTATTTGATTATGTTCATAAATTGAATGATTTTAAGATGTTGATTATGAACTTATGTTATCCTTATCCCTGAGTTACATGCCAGTGTTCATATCACTAACTGTCTTCAAACGTTGTATCCCCACCCAATGCAGGAGCCGGTCATACTTCTACTTTTTCTGCTCAATGTTTGGATCTGAGATTAGCTCATGAGTTGACATTAAAGTGGTGATCTTTCATACATTGGAAGTCTACATTTCATGTTTCATTCTTTCACTTCTCCAACTGTTCAGACTTATTTTGGCTATAGTAAGGGGCATCTCCTGACACTTTGTTGATATTCAATTTTGGTTCTTGTTAGAAGGCTTTATTTGGACTACTGTGGTTAGAGGGCGGGTAGTTGGTCGTTTGGCCGGTCATCAATGGTTAGTTATGTTCATGCACTAAAATTTTCCTAAGCTGTCACACGTTATATTGTTATATGTTCAGAGTTCATCTGACTTTGGGGTGTGTTGTGTTTAGGTTGGTTATGTGCAGGGGGTGATCTTTAGTCCATATGGGACTTGAGATACTCGTCACGTCCAGCCCTAGTTTGGGTCATGAAAAAGATAGTATCAGATCCTAGGTTTGGTATCATTGGGTGTCCAACAAAGTAGTGTCAAGTAGAGTCTCATTTATGGATGTGTAGCATGCCATACTTATAAGGGAGAAGCTACGAGGCATTTAGGAATGTTTCCTTTTCTTATTGTTATATTGTTCAAGCTATAGTGTCTAAGGTCTTAGATATCTCTAATCCACATTTGTTCGCCTTTTAGATCATGCCTCCAAGAAAATCTTATAACCGTGGAGATTCTTCTATCTAGTTTGAGGACAATGTGGATAGAGCTCATTCTACTTCATGAGTTCAGACCTGGTCTAGGGTCACTGCTTCTAATTGCCTTGATGGAGCTCCATCAGTTCCCCTTATTTCTCCTTAGGAACCTCAAGTTGATGCGACTAATGCCGAGTTTTGCTAGTCGATTCATTTGCTTACCCAGTTGGTGGCCTCTGAGAGTGAGAGGATTGCTTCTATTTCTCTATCCTCTGGCCGATTCATAAGATTGGATCCTTTTATTTTTACTGGTTCTAAAGTTGAGGAAGATCCTCAATATTTCATTGATGAGATGGAAAAGAACTTTCATGTGATGCATGCCACTAACATGGAGGGAGTGGATTTCGCCACCTACTAATTGAAAGATGTGGTATATCAGTGGTACGAGGAATGGGACCAGTCTAGGGGCGATGGTGTTGAGCCCACTTTATGGGACTATTTCTCTAGTGCTTTTCTGAACTGCTTCTTTCCTCAAGAGTTAAGGGAGGCAAATGTAGAAGAGTTTATTAAACTAAAGCAAGGCAAGATGCAGTCCAGGAGTATGCCTTGAAGTTTCATCAATTGACTCGATATGCTCCGGAGTTAGAGTCTAGCATGATGGCTAGAATGAGGAAGTTTGCTTTTAGGTTGTCCCGAGACTTGATTCTAGAAAGTAAGGTTACCTTGTTAAATAAGGATATGGATATTTCTCGGCTTGTGTTTTATATGCAGCATGTCGAAGAAGAGAAGAAGAAGTGGGGTGAATTTGGGAAGAGGCAGAGTAAGAAGTTTTGCTACTTGGATTAGGGTGGAAGTCTGCAGAAAAGTGGTAGAGTAGAGGAAAATGGTCAAAGAAGAAGTGGGGCAATTCTGGTTCCTACTCTACGGCTACTCCTCCATACCCGAATTCGTCAAGTGATTGCCTTTTGTAGAGTGGTGATAGTTTTATGGCACAGGGTGCCTTATCCCAGGCTAGTAGGGCTCAGTCAGCTCTATCATATCCTCCATATAGATTTTTTGGTCAGAGGTACTGTGGGTTTTGTGAGGAAAAGAGGAACAAATGCTTTAAATATGGTCATATTGGTCATATACAGAGATACTATCCTTATAAGGTTGCATTTAGGGAAAATAAGATTTTTGTTACTGTTGCATTAACTTCTGCACCACAGGGTGCTACGTCTGACCCTGGCTCCGACACTGGTCGAAACTGTCTTTATTCTCTCACTACTCATCAGGAGTTTGAGGCATTCCCCGATGTCGTTATTGGTATGTTGAAACTTTTTTCTCGTGATGTATATTATTTTCTTTATTTGGGGTCCATTCTCTCTTATGTGACCCCATTTATGGCTGTTCATTTTGGTTTTGGTCGTGAGTGTATTTTGGACCCCTTTTCTATTTTCATCCCGGTAGGAGACTGTGTGGTTGCTAGAAGAGTCTATAAGGGTTGTGTGGTATCTGTTAGTGATAGAGAAACTTTTGTAGATCTGATAGAGTTCGACATGGTGGATTTATATATCATATTGGGGATTGATTGGTTGCATTCATGCTATGCTTCTTTAGATTGTTGGACCCATAAGGTTGTCTTCAAAATCCCAAATGAACCGGTTATTAAGTGGGAAGGTAGTTGCCTAGTGCCTAAAGGAAGGTTTATTTCATATCTTAGAGACCAAAAATTGATTTCTAAAGGGTGCGTCTATCTCTTAGTGTATGTTAAAGATTCTAGATCCAAAGGTCCTTCTTTGTAAACTATCCCTGTGGTCTATGAATTTTTTGAGGTATTCCCTGATGATCTTCCTGGTATTCCTCCTGATAGGGAGATTGATTTTGGGATTGATCTAGTTCGAGACACTCATCTTATCTCTATCCCTCTGTGTAGGATATCTCTAGCTGAGTTGAAGGAGCTTGAGGAGCAGTTAAAGGATCTTCTAGACGAGGGTCTTATCCGTCCTAATGTGTCCACGTAGGGTGTACCTACTTTTTCTATGCATAAGAAGGATGGTTCCCTTCAAATGTGTATTAATTACTAGCAATTAAATAAAGTAACCATAAAGAACAAGTATCTACTTCCAAGGATTAATGGACTCTTTAATCAGCTTCAGGGTGCAAAATTCTTCTCCAAGATTGATCATCGGTCACTATCAGTTGAAAATTAGGGGGACAGATATCTCTAAGCCTGTTTTCCACACCTGGTATGGATATTTTGAGTTTCTAGTAATGTTCTTTGATTTGACCAATGCCCCGACTGCATTTATGGATCTTATGAATTGGGTTTTTCATCAATTCCTGGATTTTTTCATGATTATCTTTATCGATGACATTCTAGTTTATTCTAAGAGTGAGGCAGACCATGCTGATCACCTCCTCCTTGTGTTACAGACCCTAAAGGATCAATGTTGTATGCTAAGTTCTCTAAGTGTGAGTTCTAGTTGACGGTAGTGACTTATTTGGGTCATGTTTTTTCTAGTGAAGGGATCATGTTTGAACCTCAAAATATTGTGGTAGTTAATAAGTGGCCTAGACCCATGACTCCAATAGATATTCAGAGCTTCTTGGGTTTAGCCAATTATTATAGAAGTTTGTGGAGAGCTTCTCTTCTATTCCTGCCCCTTTGACTAAGTAGACTCAAAAGAAGGCAAAGTTCTTATGGTCAGATGCTTGTGAAGGCAGTTTCAAAAAGTTAAAGGATAAGTTTACTTCGGCTTTGGTTGTGACCCTGCCCGAGGGTACAGATCTTTTTTTGGTCTATTGTGATGCATCACTAGTGGGACTTAGTTGTGTGTTAATGCAGTGTGCAAGGTGGTTGCTTATGCTTCTATACAATTGGAAGTTCATTAGAAGAATTATCCGACTCATGACTTAGAGTTTTTAGTTGTGGTGTTTGCATTGAAGATCTGGAGTCATTATTTGCATGGAGTTCATGTTGATATTTATTTTGATCATAAGAGCCTACAATACGTATTCACTCAGAAAGAACTAAATCTCAAGCAGAAGAGGTTTCTTGAGATGCATAAAGATTATGGCATGAGTCTTCACAACAATCCAGGTAAAGCTAACATAGTTGTTGATGATTTTAGTAGGTTATCTATGGGAAGCTTATCTCATGTTGACGAGGAAAACCGATATTTAGTGAAGGATATTCATCATTTAGCTAATCTTAGAGTTCGTCTCTTGGATTTTGAGAATGGTGGCCTTATTATTCAAAAGGTGGTAAAGTCATCTCTTAGAGATAAGGTGAAAGAGAATCAAGTGATGGATCCTATATTAATGCAAATCAAGAATGATGTAGGCAAGTAGAAAATGATGATTTTTGAGATTGGTGGGGATGGTATCTTAAGATATCAAGAAAGGTTGTATATTCCCTATATTGATGGTTTTTGAGGTAGGATTTCGAATAAGGACCATAAGTCAAGGTATACAGTCCATCCTGGTTCGACGAAGATGTATCATTACCTTAAGGATATTTATTGGTGAAATAATATCAAGCGGAATAGGGCAAATTTTGTGGCTAACTGCATAGTATGTCCGCAAGTGAAAGTAGAGCACTTGAGGCCTGGTGGGTTGTCTCAAGAGATTGAGTTGCCAATGCGGATATAGGAGATAATTAATATGGATTTTGTTGTTGTTCTTCCACAATCTTGCTAGCAGTTTGATTCAATTTAGGTCATCAAGGATAGGATGACGAAGTATTCTCACTTCTTGCCAATTCGGACCAGTTTCTCTTCTGAGGATTATGCTAAGTTGTTCATTGAGGAGATTGTGAAGTTGCATAGTATTCCAATTTCAGATTGGAGTACGCAGTTCTTATCTCACTTTTTGTGGACATTTTAGAGAGGTTTGGGAACTAAGATGACCCTTAGCACCTCTTTCTACCCGTAGATGGATGAGCAAGAAGAAAGGACGATCAAGGTTTTGGAATATATGATTTAGGTTTGTATAATTGACTATGGTGGTAGTTGGGTTGACCACTTTCCACTCATAGAGTTTTCTTAAAACAACAGTTATCACTCTAGCATCGGTATGGATCCTTTTTAAGGCCTTGTATGGTAGGAGATGTAGATATCTCATTGGATGGTTTGAAGTTGGTGAGGCTGAGATGTTTGGCCGGAATTTGATTCACCAAGCAAGGGAAAAAGTAAAGGTGATTCGGGAGAATCTTAAAACCGCCAAAGGTTGCCAAAAGTACAATACAAACGTGAGGTAAAAAGAATTGGAATTTGAGGTAGGAGATTGAGTTTTCCTAAAGGTGTCTCCCATGAAGGAAGGATACATTTTGAAAAAAAAAAGGAAGCTCAACCTTCGTTGTGTCAATCCGTACTTGGTTTTGAAGCAGGTTGGTAATGTTTCTTGTGAATTAAAGTTGCCTTCTGAATTAGACTCTGTTCACCAGGTGTTTCATGTGTTAATGTTTAGAAAGTGTATGGGTGATCCTTCGATGGTTTTTCCTTTGGAAAAGGTGGGTATTTTAGATTCATTGTATTATAAGGATATTTTGATGGAAATTTTGGATCGGCAAGTTCGTCGGTTATGGACTAAGGACGTGGCTTTGGTAAAGGTTATTTGGAAGAACCAAAAGGTTAAAGAGGCTACATGGGAAGCCGAGGAGGACATGAACTCCAAGTATCTGTTCTTATTTCCAGATTTGGACAATCATGCTTAAGGTATGTGTAATTTTTTACTATTTTGTTTTCTGTCTTTCTTAAAGAAAGATTGTAAATTCCATAGTTTCTTTGTTTTCTGCCTTAAAAGTAAGAGTGGTGATGTATGGGTCTAATCTTACTAGTAAATGCCTTTTCCTATCATTCGAGGATGAATGGTCCAAAGAGGGAGTATATAATGCCCTGAGTTTTTGGTCCTTGAAATTTTTCAGAGTTTTGAGCTCCCCGCCTTGACTACGACTCTCCCTATGAGTCATACGATGTCTTAACGGGTCATGTGGCCCTATTCAAAAGCAAAATACCCCAAACTTTGGCCCTTGCCAAATTTTATGAGTCTTAAACCTTCTGATCAACATACTACTCAGACCATGACTGGTATGGTGTAGTGATGGGTTTAGGGATGCTAGCCATGTGTTGGTTCATGTGATATTGTCCAAGTTCTTTTCAAGGCATGAGAGACTACATATGAATCGTATGGTCAAATGACAAGAAGTATAGGGCCCAATCGTATATTGTCCAGTGTCTAGCCTTTGATGATCTGCCTAGGGAATGACTTGAGGATAATAGTCGTATGGTGATGATATGAGTTAGGCATGGAAGTGATATGTTGGACAAAATATGGTGTCCAACTTTCTATTTTGGTGACAATTTGAGCGCACCACTCATATGATGTGGTGACGACTTGGGAGGTGCACTCATACCCACCTAGAAGTTTTCTACAGGTTTTAAGCTGAAGGTATTTTAGACATTTCCCACCCCAATCACTTAAGACCCCACTTCTTATAACACTATTTGGTCCCTTAATATATATTTTTGAAGATCAAAAACATTCTCTAAACACTTTCTAAAAACCTCTCAAGAAGATTGGGCTACGGTTCCTTCAAGGTGGTCATCTAGAGGCTTAAGGATCAAAATTTCATCATGAATCTTCGTAACTAAAGCATGTAACTCATCCTTCATTGTTAGCTGACAAAAATCATATGTTTTAAATATTTTTCTTAAATCATAAATGGTGGTTTTGAAATTCATGGTTGAGGTCTCAAATGCATAATATTGAGTACTGTTCTCTTATGATTTCACTTGTATTTATGCATGTTTTGATAATGGTTTTGCACAGGTGGGTTCTTGGGAATTGTGATTTAAACAAGGGGTAATGGTTAACCCTAACTTAATGGTTTATGGCTTGAATAATGGTATGCCCTCAACCTGTTTGTGAAAATATCAATGAGAATAATCTTGTCACTTACAAATTGTGTTTTGAACTGTGGAATTGGATATGAATGTTGATGATTGGGAAATAGTTTTGTAAAGGCCTTGATGTCCATAAATTGATTTGAATTTTAACCTTGGTGGTTTAATTGGCTAACTGGGTTCGAGTCCCTAAATGTTGAATTTAATTGATGTCTTGGTATAGACAATGGATTCGAGTCCCAAAGTTGATTAGTAATGGTTATGGCATGTTATATGCTTGCAAGTGGGGTTGGTATGACAATACCAACGGGATGCCTTTAGTAATTAATTAGATTAGTCATTATGTTTATGTGTAATGAATTTTTTAAATTGGTCTTTAAAGTGGGATGTATAGTTGGGCCGTGAAAGTGGAGTCCGAAGGATACACAGGAACCCGCGCGAGCCAGTGCAGGTGTCTAAATGATTGGAAGGTTTGATTCCCCTGAATAAATATATGAATGGGAGGTTATATTGGTGCTAAAGTCACCCTGATTATGTTGGGAGGTTTGAGTCCGTCATAATGGCATATACAGTTATGGATATTCTCTGGTTCGTGCGGCTACACGTACTGGGGCTATTCCAGCTAGGAAAGAGGTTGGCCCATATAGCCGATGGGTTCCTTGTTTTATAGGTTAAGGTTTTCAAAGTTTCATGCTAAGCCCTACTCTCTATCCTGACACTATATATATATATGTATACATATGATTGCATATGATGATTTGACTTAGTTTTGAATGATGGAATTATTTTTATCCTCTATCCTTGAGTTAAATTCTAGCATTCCAATTGTTAACGGTCTTTGGATGCTATATCCTCACACGATACAGGGACCAGAGATTTTTCTACCATTCCTACACAATGATCAGGTATTCGAGTTGGTTCGTGAGTTGACATTGAAGTGGTGTGCTTCCATACTTTGGAAGGCTTTATTTCATAGTATTTAGATTCTATGTTTCAAACCTTTTTTAGACTTTGTTTTGGCTATAGTCGGGGGCATATCCCGACTGAATACTCTTTGATTTTGATTAAAGGCTTTGTGAAACTGTTGTTGGTACGGGTGGTGTCGGTAGTAGTATCAAAATTGGTATTGGTATTGAAATTGACATTGATACCTGATAGTCTTGATTATGGTTATTGAAACACCCTGGGTTTGGGACCCTTAGAAAATATTCTGGATTTCTGGGTTTTGGACAACATACGTCCGGTGGGGACCAGTCATATACTAAGGTACGAGTGGTATGCTTGGTTGTATGCTAACTAGTGTTGGTTAGTGGGTTGGATTGGGTTCTGGAATGGGTATGATTTGGGTCGGTAGGAGTCATATGGATGGATATGGGTCGTTTGGTTTGGGTCTTTCCATCACTTAATCTTAGACTTGGTAGACTAACTTAAATCTGAGTATGAGTGGCTCAGCATAAGTTGTAATCTAGGGTACGATTCGTACTATATACTAATATGATGGACAATGTTCAAACCTCTTGTAATTCTATTCCTCCAGGGGTATGGGTCAAAGGTATAGGTCGTATGTTTTGGGTATGACTTGGTTTGGATAAGTAATACCATGGACAGTGTTGGGTCCAACAGAGAGTCCTAGGGTACGAATGATGGGTACCACTCGTATTGGAGGGTACGACTGGTATGGTTAGTCGTACCTCTCCTGACGAGAATTTTATGCAGTTTAAGTTAGGGTAATCTATATATTTTCCCACTTAACCTAATAAGTCCCCATGACTTTTAACACACTTGGGAAGTTATTTTCCCTATTATTTTGTTCTTTAACATTTAGAAAACACTCTCTAATCCTCTCAAAAGTTCTTGGGCAAAGAAAGCTAGGGTTTTATCTTAAGGATTAATTTGGAAATTTTGTTGGTGATTTCTCTCCACTATCTTCTCACTTAAGGCATGTACTCTTCCCTCATTGTTAGTTCCAACTAAAGGCATAGTTTTATACAATATTTTCATGGCATAGGTTATTGTATGGCTTTGGGGTTTTCAAATATGTGTTGGGGTTTTGGTTATAAATGTTTGTTTACGGTTTTTCCATGTTTAATTATGTTAATTCATGCTTAAATGGTGATTTTGGATCATTGGTTGTATAGGAATGGTCATATGGTAATTGGTTTTGGTTTTGGAAATACTTTGCCCCCAATATGTTCGATAAAATACCTATGATAATATTTTTACTATGTTATTGGATTTTATATGGAACTATTGCATAGGATGGTATTGTAAAGGAACTCTAAATGGTTTAAATGGTTTGGTGGTCATGGTTATGGTTAATTGAACATCCTTGTGGAATACAATGGAATACCCTAAGTGAACATGTTAGTAAATATCCTTGTGGGGTACAATGGAATCTCCCAAGAAAACATAATAATGAAACACTTGTGGGGTACATAGGACTCCCCCAAGTTAACTTGGTAATTGGGTACACGGGAATCCTTTTACCTTGAAAGGTTTGGCTAAGGACAATACTTGCAAGTTATAATTGGTATGATGATACAACTATTAATAGCCTTGGTTAATAATAAATAGAATAGTGGATTGGTTGGTAGAAAATGGTTTTAACTAGGCAATAATGATGGGGTGTGATAGCTAATCGTGATGGTGGGAGTTCAATAAACAAACACTGGAAACTCATGTTTGTCGACATGAGGGGTTGGCTGTGGCAACCATATATGAAACTATTAGGTACACGGGAATCCTCTAAGTACATTGTACATATGTATCATGGAGGGTAAGGATCCTTAGGAATCCCCTACTCTTATGGTATCACCATTTCATTTAGCTACACGCATTGAGGCCCATTCAGGGGGTTACACTGGACCCATATAGCTCATAGGTGGTTAAGGATAGTTAAGCTACACATACCTAGGTTAATGGTTTTAAATACATGCTAAACCAGATCCTTTTTCCCGACATAGATATTTATATGTATGTATGGTTGTATACAAATGGTTGGTTTACTTAGTTTTATTGGTTGGCATTATTTTAGCCTCATCCATATTTTATGCTAATGTTCACCCACTAACCCATCTTTTGGCGATTGTATCCCCATGCAGTGTAGGAATCGTCCATTCTACTCCTCCTATATAGTGATTGAATTTTGGGATCAGGTTTTTGATTAAAGTGGTGAGTTTTCATCATTTTGGAAGGCTCTATTTCATGTTATGGACACTTTCATATATGTTGGTTTATTTATGGATATTGGTTTCGGCTATGGTTGGTGGCATGTCCCTACCGGATATTGGTTTTCTTTTGGTTAGAGGCTTTTGTGGAACTACTATGGGTTGGTATAGATGGGATTGGTATTGGTCTCAGCCTTAGTATTGGCATTGGTATTGGGTCTGATACCACTGGATGAAATTTCTTACTGTTCTGTCCTTTTATGTTATGTAATGAAACTTGGTTTGGTTATTGTTTTGGTTTTGGTATACGATTTGGTTATGGATATCGATTGGTTTGGGGAAGGTTGGACTTATTTGGGTCGGTCCCCGTTATAGACCTACCCCATAGTATGTATTTGGATAGTTATACCCTATCTTGTTATATGTTTGAAATTTATCCAAACTTAGGGCATATGCTGGATCGTTGGGTTGGGTATCGGGGGTGGTCTCCAGTCCTGGATGGACTTGAGATGCCCATTACAAAAATGCCCCTGTTCGGGTCGGGTCAAGTAGGTATCAGAGCCCCAGGTTCATAGTTAATTGGTAGTCTACAAATCCATGTCCAGTAGAATCTCTTTTAAGGGTGTGTAGTGCGCTACACTCATAAGCGAGAGGCTACAAGGCATTTAGTAATATTTTACTTTCTTGGTATTCTGTTTCAAGCTGCAAGGTCTAAGGTCCTTTCTTATTCTAGTTTGTTTGCTTTTTAGATCATGCCTAGATAATCTAGAACACAAGGGAACTCTTTTGTCCCTTCTGGGGACAACATGGAAGGGACACAGCGGATCGATACTCGGTCTAGGGGTCCAATCCCTGATACTTTAGGAGTTTCACCAGTTTATACTAGTCCTCTTCAGGGTGATTTTATGAATGCATAATTTAGTCAATTGATTCATACTATTGCTTAGTTAGTTGTTGCTCAGGCTGAACGGGGTGTATCTGGTGTTTCATCTACTAAGGCCACAAGGGTTGGCCAATTTATGAAGATAAATCCTCTTACTTTTACTAGTGTGAAGGTAGAGAAGGATCCATAGGGTTTCTTGGATAAAATGGAGAATCTTCAGGGTAATGTAGGCCATGAATGTGGAAGGGGTAAATTTTGCAACTTACCAACTCAAACATGTTGCGTACCATTGGTACAAGGAATGGGATAGAGATAGAGGTGATGTTAAGAAGTTTTCCTTACGGGATACTTTCTCAAATACTTATTTAGATCGCTTCTTTCCTCAGGAATTAAAGGAAGCAAAGGAAGAGGAATTCATCAATCTGAGATAAGGGAAAATGTTAGTCAAGGAATATGCATTGAAATTTCATCAGCTATCAAGGTATGCTCTGGAATTGGTGTCTGATATAAGGGCAAGGTTAAGAAAGTTTGATTCTGGACTATCTCGGGAATCGATCCTTAAAATCAAGACCGTGTTGCTGATTAACGATATGGATATATCTAGGTTTATGGTTCATATACAACAGGTAGAAGAAGAAAATAAGAAGAAGGCTAAATTTGGAGAAAGGCAGAGTAAGAAGTTTAGGTCTTCTGAACAAAGTAGTGGGTAGCAGCAAGGTGGTCAGGATGGTTGTAATTGGCCAAAATAAAGTGAGGGAGTTCTAGTTCTTTCTTTTCGACTAGTGCTCCTTACCCAAATCCTTTGGTGATAGGCGTCAGCAGGTGGTGATAATTTTTGGGAATAGGGTGCCCATCCTCAGGCGAGCGGGACACAGTCAGCTTCTTCATGCCCTTCTTGTCAGTTCTGTGGTCATCTTTATTAGGTATTTTGAGATGAAGAGAGGACAAGTGTTTTAAATGTGGTTAGTCAATCCATATGCTCAGAAACTTCTAGTTGGTAAGGGTGCTTCTGACTAGTCAAAGCTATGATTGCTTTATCTTCTGCTCCTGCGCCAAGTGGTAATGCTTTGACATCTACTCCTGATTCTAGTGTCGGTGCAGGACAAAATAGGTTATATTCTCTATCATCACAATAGGAGTTTGAGGCATCTCTAAATGTCGTGACTGGTACGTTATAGCTCTTTTCTCATGACGTGTATTTCTTGCTTGATTTGGGGTCCACTCTTTCTTATGTGACCCCATATATGGTTGTATGTTTTAGTTTTGATCCCAAAGTCATTCCAGATCCTTTTTCTATTCCTACCCCGATAGGTGACTTTGTTATTGCAAAAAGGGTCTATAAGGGGTGTCTGGTATTTGTTTGTAGTAAGTAGACTTTGGTAGATTTTTTTGAACTGGATATGGTAGATTTTGATGTTATTCTGGGGATTGATTTATTACATTCTTGTTATGTATCTTTATATTATCGGATCCGTAAGGTTGTCTTTAGGTTCCCTGGTGAACCAATTATTGAGTGGGAGGGTGTTTCCTTAGCTCCTAGGGGAAGGTTAATTTCTTATCTTAAAGCTCAGAGAGTAATCTCCAAAGGGTGTCTTTATTACTTTGTCCTAGTTAAAGATTCTAACTTAGAAAGTCCCTCTTTACACTCAGTTCTGGTGGTAAATGAGTTTCCTGAGGTCTTTCCAAATAATCTTCCTAGTGTTTCTCTAGATAGGGAGATCGAGTTTGGTGTTGATTTGGTTTCGAACACTTGTCCAACATCTGTTCCTTCTTATAGAATGGCTCTGGCTGAGTTGAGGGAACTTATGCAGAAACTTAAGGATCTTCTGGACAAGGGGTTTATTCATCCTAGTGTATCCTCGTGGGATGCATCAGTATTATTTTTGAGCAAGAAAGATGGTTCTCTTTAGATGTGCATCGACTATAGGCAATTGAATAAGGTAACGATTAAGAACAAGTATCCTATTCCAAGGATAGATGACTTATTTGATCAATTCCAAGGTACCAAGTTCTTCTCAAAGATAGATCTTTGGTTTGGGTATCATAGCATAAGATTAGGGAGGAGAATATCCCTAAGATGGATTTTCAAACTCGATATGGTCACTTTAAGCTCTTGGTGATGTCATTTGCCTTGAATAATGCCCCGGTGGGATTTATGGATTTGATGAATAGGGTTTTTAGGTAGTTCTTGTATCATTTTGTCATTGTGTTCATTGATGACATCTTGGTGTATTCTAAGAGTAAGTTGGATCATGTTAATCACCTCCGTGTGGTGTTGTAGACCTTGAAGGAACAACAGTTGTATGCCAAGTTCTCCAAGTGTGAGTTTTAGTTGAACGCTGTAACTTTTCTTGGTCATATTATTTCTAGTAAAGGGATCATGGTGGATCCTCAAAAGGTAGTTGTGGTCAAAAAGTAGCCTAGACCCATGAATCCACTCGACATTCAAAGTTTCTTGGGTTTGGATGGATATTATAGGAGGTTTGTGGAGGGGTTTTCTTCTATAGCTACCCCATTTACTAAGTTGACTCAGAATAAGGTAAATTTTTCTTGGTCAGGAGCGTGTGAAGGGAGTTTTGAGAATCTTAAGGATAAGCAAACTTCGGCTCTGATTTTCACATTGCCTGAAAGTAATGAGGGATTTGTGGTTTATTGTGATGCATCTCGGGTGGGACTTGGTTTTGTTTTGATGCAGCATGTGAAGATGATTGCCTATGCTTCCAGACAGTTAAAGGTACATGAGAGAAATTATCCTACACATGAATTAGAGCTTTTAGCGATGGTTTTTTCTTTGAAAATCTAGCGGCATTACTTGTATGGAGTGCACGTGGACATCTTTTCTGCTCATAAGACTCTACAGTATGTGTTCACTCAGAAGGAGCTAAATATCAAGAAAAAGAGATAGTTAGAGATTCTCAAGGACTATGATATGAGTTTTTACTACTACCTAGGTAAAGCTAGCATGGTTATTGATGCTCTTAGCAGCTTATCCATGGAGAGTTTGGCTTATGTCAAAAATAAGAAGGGGGAATTGGGGAAGGATATTCACCAATTACTAATCTTAGAGTCCATCTTCTAAACTTTGAGAATGGTGTTATGTTGGTATAGGAAGTGGTTCGATCATCTTTTGATGCGGAAATAAAAAAAAGCAAAGGATGATCCTATCTTAATAAATATCAAAAGTGATGTCGGTGTGCAATAGGTAATGGTATTTGAGATCAGTGGTGATAGCTCTTTGTGGTACCGAGGAAGGTTATATGTTCCCAACATGGATGGGTTGCGTGAGAGGGTATTGACTGACGTATATGAATCGCATTATATTGTTCATCCCGGTTCAACTAAAATGAATCATGATCTCAAAAAAGTGTATTGGTTGAATGGTATGAAAAGAGATGTGGTTAACTTTATAGCCAAGTGCATGGTGTGACAACAAGTCAAAGTTTAGCACATGAGGCCTGGTGGTTTATATCAAGAAATTGAGTTACCCGAATGAAAATGGGAGGTAATCAAGGTATATTTCGTAACTGGTCTTCCTCGATATCGGAACCAATTTGATTCTATTTGGGTCACCATGGATAGGATGACAAAGTCTGCTCACTTCATGCCAGTAAGGACTAACGTTTTGGCAGAGAACTATGCAAGGTTATATCTTTAGGAGATAGTAAACCTGTATAGGGAACCTATTTTGATTATCTCTGATCATGGTACGCAGTTTTCATATCACTTTTAGTGGTTTTTTTAGAAGGGATCGGGTGCTAAGGAGAGTCTGAGTACTATTTTTCATCCGCAAATAGATGGGAAAGAAGAAAGAACTATACAGACATCAGAGGATATGCTTCAGGCATGTGTTATTGACAATGGTGGTAATTGGGTTGAGAATCTACCTCTTGTAGAGTTTGGTTATAATAATAGTTACCATTTTAGTATTGGGATGGCCTCTTTAAGGCATTGTATGGTAAGAGGTATAGATCTTCCATTGGGTCGTTCGAGCTTGGGGAGGCTATTATGTTCTGTCTCGATTTACTTTATCAGGCTATAAAAAGGTAAATGTAATTCAAGATAGGCTTAAGACTACTAAAATTTTGGTGCATATGTAAGGCATAGAGACTTGGAGTTTAAGGTTGGGGATAAGGTGTTCCTAAAGGTATTTCCCATGAAGGGAGTAATGCAATTTGGTAAAAAGAGAAGCTCAGTCCCCAATTTATTAGTCCTTATGCGATTTTGCAGAGGGTTAGTAATATGGCTTATGACTTAGAGTTTTCTCCTAGTTGAGCTCCATTCATCCGATATTTCATGTGTCAATATTGAGGAAGTGTCTTGGTGATCCTTCTTCAGTGGTTCCTTTAGAGAGCTTGGGTATCACGAATTCTTTATCTTATGAAGAGGTCCTGGTTGAGATTTTGGATAGGCAAGTTCGTTGATTATGGACCAAGGATGTAACCTCAGTTAAGATTCTATGGCAAAACCACAATGTGGAAGAGGCTACATAGGAAGGGGAGGAGGACATGAAGACAAATATCTGCATCTATTTTCTACTCCTGGTATTCATGCGGAAGGTATATTTTCTTTAACATACTTTTTTTTTCAAACATTATTAAATCAAATATTATTTTTTTTTGCATCTTTATTTTCTAACTTGGTTAAGGATTGGATTGATATTTGATAATGCAAATAACTCTGCTTGATTCCCTTGCATCTTTGTTAAAGGTAAGTGTAGAGGCATCTAAGCGGTGTAAGTTGTGCTTGTACCTACCTTGTCTGTCATTCGAGGAAGAATGTTCCTAATGGGGGAGACTAAAACACCCTAGGTTTGGGACCCTTAGAAAATTTTTCAAATTTCTGGGTTCTGGACAACATACTATCGGTGGGTACCAGTCGTATACTAAGGTACGAGTAGTATGCCTTGGTCATATACTGGCCAATGTTGGTTTGTGAGTTGGAGTGGGTTTTGGAATCGGTATGATTTGGGTTGGTACGAGTCGTATGGATGGATACGGATCGTTTAGTTTAGGTCTTTCCTTCACTTAATCTTAGACTTGGTAGACTAACTTGGATCTAAGTACGAGTGGCTCACCATGATCCATAAGCCAGGATATGAGTCGTACCATGGACTCGTATAGTGGACAGTGTTCAAACCTCTTGTAATTCTATTCTTTTAGAGGTACGGCTCGTATGCTTTGGGTACTAATTGGTTTGGATAAATCTCACCTTGGATAGTGTTGGGTCCAAGGAAGAGGGCTAGGGTACGAGTGGTGGGTACCACTCGTATAGGAGGGTATGACTGGTATAGTTAGTCGTACACCCCTTACCCCACCCCATCCCCCGATGGGAATTTTATGAAATTTAACTTAGGGCAATATGGATATTTCCCCATTTAATCTAATAAGGTCCCATGACTTTTAACACACATGGGAGGTTATTTGCCCTATTATTTTATTCTTTAACACTTAGAGAACACTCTCTAATCCTCTCTAAAGTTGTTGGGGAAAAAAGCTAGGGTTTCATATTAAGGATTAATTTTGGACTTGTGTTGGTGATTTCTGTCCACTATCTTCTCACTTAAGGAATGCACTCTTCCCTCTTGTTAGTTCCAACTGAAAGCATGCTTTTATACAATGTTTTCATGGCATGATTTATTGTATGGTTTTGGGGTTTTTAAATATATGTTGGGGTTTTGGTTATAAAAGCTTGGTTATGGTTTTCCCATGTTTTAATTATGTTATTACATACTTAAATAGTGATTTTGTGTAATTAGGTTCATGGGAATGGTCATATGGTAATTGGTTTTGGTTTTGGAAATATGATTCCCCCAACATGTTTGATAAAATGCCTATGATAATTATTTTACTATGTTATTGGATTTTAATGGAATTATTATATGGGATGGTTTAGTAATGGAAATCTAAATGGTTTAAATTGTTTGGAATGGTTTGGTGGTCATGGTTGTAGTTAATTGAACATCCTTGTTGCGTACAATGGAATCCCCCAACTAAACATATTAGTAAACATCCTTGTGGGGTATAATGGAATCCCCTAAGAAAACATAATAATGGAACACTTGTGGGGTACATAAGACTCCTTCAAGTTAACTTGGTAAATGGGTACACGGTAATCCCTTTACCTTAAAAGGTTTGGCTAAGGACAATATTTGTAAGTTATAGTCGGTATGACGATACCACTATTAATAGCCTTGGTTAATACTAAATGGAATAATGGATTGGTTGGTTAGAAATGATTTTAATTGGGCAATAATGGAAGGGTGTGATAGCTAATCGTAAAGATAGGAGTTCAATAAATGAACACTGGAAACTCAAGTTTTCCGAAATAAGGGGTTGGTCATGGAGACTATATATTATACTATGAGGTACACAGAAATCCTCTAAGTACATTGTACATATGTATCATGGAGGGTAAGGGTACTTGGGAAGCCCCTACACTTATGGTATCTTCGATTTATGCGGCTACACGTATCAGGGCCCATTCAGGGGGTTACACTGGACCTATATAGCCCGTGGGTGGTTAAGGAAGGTTAAGCTACACATGCCCAAGTTAATGGTTTTAAATCCACTCTAAACTCGATCTCCTTTTTCGGCACGAATATATATATGTATGTGTGGTTGTATGGATATAGTTGGTTTACTTATTTTTACTGGTTTGCATTATTTTATCCTTATCCTGAGTTTTAGCTATATCCCCACACGATGAAGGAACCGACCATTCTAGTCCTCCTGCATAGTGATTGGATTTTGGGATTATCTTTTAGATTAAAGTGGTAAGCTTCCATCTTTTTGGAATACTCCATTTTATGTTATGGGCATTTTCATATACTTTGGTTTATTTATGGATATTGATTTTGTCTATGGTTGTGGACATATCCCAACCGAATATTGGTTTTCTTATGGTTAAAGGCTTTTATGGAACTACTATGGATTGGTATGGGCGGGATTGGAATTGGTGTTAGAATTAGTATTGGAATTGATATTGGGGATGATACCATTGGATGAAATTTCTCACTGTTCCATCTTTTTATGTTATGTCATAAAACTTGGTCGGTTATTTTTTTGATTTTGGTTTACTGTTGGGTTATGGCTATCAGTTGGTTTTAGGATAGTTGGACTTATTTAGGTTGATCTCGATTATAGACCTATCCCAGAGTATGGATTTGGATAGTCATATGTTATCTTGTTATATGTTCAAAATTTATCTGACTCAGGGCATATGCTGGATGGTTGGGTTGTGTATCAGGGGTGGTCTCCGATCCTGGCTGGACTTGAGATGCCTATTACGACAAGGCCCCTGTTTGGGTCATATCAGTTATACCTTGATGTCCCTATATTATTAAATTTGTATCTTGTTATATATTTATAATAAATCTAACTCTAAGACATGTTGTATTGGATTGATTAGATGAAGAAAGAGATCTCCGATCCATGTGGTACTTGGGATGCCCATCATGGCTAAGCCCTAGTTTGGGTCGTGACAAAGTTGGTATTAGAGCCTAGGTTTGGTGACATTTAGTGTCTAACAAATTCATGTCAAGTAGGGTCTCTTTTATGGGTGTGTAGCGCACCATACTTATAAGGGAGAGGCTATGAGACATTTAGGAATGTTTTCCTTTCTTGTTGTCTTAATTTTGAGCTATATAGTCTAAGGTATTTGATTCTTCTGATTTCCTTTTGCTTGTCTTTAATATCATGCCTCTACAAAGATCTGATATTCATGCAAGTTCTTCTATCCAATCGGAGGACAATGCTGATGGAGCTCGTCCAACTTATGGGGTCCACTCTCTCTTATGTGACCACATTTATGGCTATGTATTTTGGTTTCGATCCTGAGTATTTGTCGGATTCTTTTTCTGCTTCTACCCCGATAGGAGACTTTGTGGTGGTTAGAAGAGTCTATAGGGAGGTGTGGTATTTGTTAGTAGTAGAGAAACTCTGGTAGACTTAATAGAGTTAAACATGGTTGACTTTGATGTGATTCTACGGATGGACTGGTTGCACTCGTGCTATGCGTATATAGATTACCAGGCCCATAAGGTCGTGTTTAAATTCCTAAATAAATCGGTTACCGAGTGGAAGGGTGGTTCCCTAGCTCCTAAGGGAAAGTTCATATCATATCTTAGAGCCCAGAAGTTGATTTTCAAAGGTTGTCTCTGTCATTTAGTCCAGGTAAAAGACTCAAACTTAGAGAGCCCTTACTTAAATTCTATTTATATGGTAAATAGGTTTCCTGAGGTTTTGCCTGATAACCTTGCTAGTGTCCCTCCCTATAAGAATATTGATTTTGGTATTGTTCTTATTTCGAGCACTCATCCTATTTCGATTCCCCCATATAGAATGGTTCCGATTGAGCTGAAGAAACTCAAGAATTAGTTGAAATACCTCTTAGATAAGGGTTTTCTCCATCCTAGTATGTCCTCGTAGGGTGCATCATATTTTTCGTGTGTAAGAAGGATGGGTCCTTTTAGATATGTATTGATTTTCGATAGTTAAACAAGGTGACAATAAAGAATAAGTACCCTCTTTCGAGGAATGATGATCTCTTTGATCAGCTTCAGGGTGCCAAATTCTTCTCCAAGATCTATCTTCAATTCAGGTATCACCAGTTAAATATTAGGGAGGTAGAGGTCCTTATGACAGCTTTTCGTACCTGGTATGGGCATTTTGAGTTCTGGGTGATGTCATTTGGCTTGACCAATGCCCCTGCAATATTCATGGATTTGATGAATAGGGTTTTCCATCAATTTCTAAAACTATTTATGATTGTCTTCATTGATGTCATTTTGGTGTACTCTAAAAGTAAGGAGGATCATGTTGATCACCTCCATCTTATGTTGCAGACCTTGAAAGATATGCAGTTGTATGTTAAATTCTCTAAATGTGAATTCTGGTTGAATACCATAATTTTTCTAGGTCATGTTATGTCTAATGAGGGGATTATGGTGGATCCTCAAAAGGTTACTATGGTTAAAAAGTAGCCTAGACCCACGACTCCAACTGACATTCGAAGCTTCTTAAGTTTAGATGGTTATATAGGAGGTTCGTGGAGAGACTTTCATCTATTGTTGTTCTGTTGACCAAATTGACTCAGAAGAAGGTTAAGTTCTTGCGGCCTGATGCTTGAGAGGGTAAATTTGAGAAGCAAAGAGATAAATTGACTTCAACTCTAGTCTTTACTCTACCTGAGGGTACAGAGGGATTTGTGTTCTATTGTGATGCGTTTCGGGTTGGTTTTGGTTAGGTTTTGATACAGCATGGTAAGGTGGTTGCTTATGCCTCCAGACAGTTAAAGGTTCATGAGAACAACTATCTAGCTCATGACTTGGAGTTGTTAGTTGTGGTGTTCGTGTTGAAATTTTGGCATCACAGTGCATGTGGATATCTTTTTTGATCATAAAATCCTACAATATGTTTTTACTCAGAAAGAGCTTAACCTTATACAAAGAAGATGGCTTGAGCTACTCAAGCATTATTATATGAGTCTTCACTACCGTCCGGGTAAAGCTAATGTAGTTGTTGATGCTCTTAGCAGGTTGTCCATGGGTAGCTTATCGTATGTGGATAAGGATAAGTATGAATTAGTGAAGGATATTCACCGTTTGGTTAACCATAGACTTCATCTCTTGGACTCTAAGGATGGCGGTGTGTCGGTACAACATATAGGACAATTATCTCTTAGTTCGGAAATAAAGGCGAAGCATGTGTTAGATCATCTCTTGATAAAGATCAAGGATAACATGGGTAATCAGAAGGTGATGGTATCTTGAGGTACCAAGGGAGGTTTTGTGTTTCAGATGTGGATGGATTACGAGGAAGGATTTTGGCTGAGGCTCATGATTTACGATATACGGATCATCCCAATTTGACAAAGATGTATCATGACCTTAAGGAGATATATTGGTAGAAGAACATAAAATGGGATGTATTCAAATTTGTGGCTAAATTTATGGTGTGTCAGCAAGTGAAGATGGAGCACATGAAGCCCAATGGGTTACTTCAAGAAATTAAACTACCGGTGTGGAAATAGAAGATAATTCATGGTTGCAAAATTAATGTGACTACATTTGGGTCATTGTAGATAAGATGACTAAGTCTGCTCACTTTTTGCCAGTGAGGACTACTTATTCTGCTGGAAATTATGCAAAGTTGTTTCTTCAGGAAAGTTGTAAAGTTACATGGTGTGCATGTCTTGATTATTTTGAATCATGGTACTCAGTTTTCATTGCATTTCTAGTGCTCTTTTCAGCGTAGTTTGGGGACTAAAGTGAGTCTTAGTACAACTTTTCACCTGCAGTAGGATGGGCAAGCCAAAAGGACCATTCAAACTTTGGAAGATATTCTACAAGCCTGTGTGATTGACTATGGTGATAGTTGGTTCGACCATTTTCCTTTGATTGAATGTGCTTTTAACAATAGTTACCATTCTAAAATTAGTATGGCCTCGTTTGAGGTATTGTATGGTAGGAGGTATAAATTTTCTATTGGGTGGTTCGAGTTTAGCGAAGCGGAAATGTTTGGACCGAATATGATTAACCAAGATATGGAAAAGGTAAAGGTAATTCGAGCTAGACTTAAGACCTCTCAAAGTCGACAAAAGTCCTATGCAGACGTGAGGTGAAGGGATTTGGAGTTTGAGGTTGGATATTGGGTATTCTTGAAGGTGTGTCCTATGAAGGGATTAATGTAGTTTGGGAAAAACAGAAAGCTTAGTCCCCGGTATGTTGGCTCGGACTTGATTTTGAGAAGGGTTAGTAATGTTGCATATCAGTTGGATTTTCCCTCTAGCATAAGCTCCATTCATCTGGCATTCTATGTGTCTACATTGCAAAAATATGTGGGTGATCTTGTGTTGGTTGTCCCATTGGAGACCATTGGTATTTTGGATTATTTGTCCTCTGAAGAGGTCCCGATTAAGGTCTTGGATCAGCAAGTTCTTTGGTTGTGAACAAAAGGCGTGGCTTCGATGAAGGTTCTATGGTAGAACCAAAAGTCTGAGAAAGCTACTTAGGAGGACGAGCAGCACATGAAGTCCAAGTATCCATTCCGATTTTCAATCCCAAAATATCATGCTTAAGGTATGTGATGTTCTTAGCATCTTTGTTGATGGTAGATTATGAACTCCTTGATGTATTATTTTTTGTATTAAAGGTAAGAGTAGAGAAGTTTGAGTTTTAATCATGCTTGTATTAGTTTGTCCCATCATTCAAGGATAAATGGTCCTAAGGGGGAGACTGAAACACCCTAAACTTTGGCCCTTGCAAAATTTCTTTAGTCTTGAACCTTCTTATCATCATACGACTCACACCATGACTGGTATGGTGTGGTGCCAGGTCTAGGGACCCTAGTCATGTGTTGGTCGGTGTGATATTTGCCAAGTTCTGTTCAGGTACAAGAGACTCCATACAAGTCGTATGTTCAAGTAACGAGAAGTATAGGGTCCAATCATTTATTGTCCAGTGTCTAGCCTTTGATGATCTGCCTAGGGTACGACTTGATGATAATAGTCATATAGTGATGATACGAGTTAGGCAAGGAAGTCATATATAGGATAGAATGTGGTGTCCAACTTTCTATTTTAGTGATGATTTGAGGGTACCACTCGATGATATAGTGATGACTTGGGAGTTCCACTCGTATCCATCTGCAAGTTTTCTAAAGCTTTTAAGTTAAGGATATTTTGGACATTTCCTACCCCAAGCCCTTAAGACCCAACGTATTATAACACTATTTGGTCCCTCATTCTACACTTTAGAATATCAAAAACATTCTCTAAGCTCTCTCCAAAAACCGCTCAAGAAGATTGTGTTAGGGTTTCTTAAAGGTGGTCATCTAGAGGCTTAAGGATCAAAATCTCACCATGAATCTTGGTAACTCAGGCATGTGACTCTTCCTTCATTGTTAGTTCACAAAAATCATAAGTTCTAAAAATTATTCTTGAATCATAAATAGTGGTTTTGAAATCCATGGTTGAGGGTTCGAATGCATAATGTTGAGTATTGTTCTCTCATGATTTCACTTATGTTTATGCATGTTTTACTAATGGTTTTGCACATATGGATGCTTGGAAATTGTGATTTAAACTAAGGGGCCATGGTTAACCCTTACTTGATTATTTATGGCTTGAATAATGGTTTGATAATGATATTCCCTCAACCTGTTTGTGAAAATGTCAATGAGAAGAATCTTGTCACATATTAATTATGTTTTGAACTATGGCATTGGCCTATGAATGTTGATGATTGGTAAATGGTTTTGTAAAAGTGTTGATGGCCATAAATTGATTTGAATTATAACCTTGGCGGTTTAATTGGCTAAATGGATCCGAGTCCTTAAATATAGAATTTAGTTGATTTCTTCGTATAAACAATGTTTTTGAGTCCCAAAGTTGATTAATAATGGTTATGGCATAGTATACGCTTGCAAGTGGGGTTGGTATAATAATACTAATGGGATGCCTTTGGTAAGCAATTGGATTAGTGGTTGTGTATATGTGTAATGAATGTTTTAAATTGGGCTTTAAAGCTGGAGGTGTAGTCGGGCGGTGAAAGTGGAGTCCAAAGGACTACCACTTAAAACCGCGCTAGGTGGTACGAGTGTATATATGATCGAGAGGTTTGATTCCCCCGAATAAATATATGAATGGGAGGTTTGAGTCCCCCATATTGTATATATTAGTTCTTAAGTCACCTTAATTATGTTATGAGATTTGATACCCCCATAATGGCATATACGGTTATGGATATTCTCTAGTTCGTGCGGTTATATGTACTAGGGGCCCTCCAGCTAGGGGAGAGTTGGGCCCATATAGCCTGTGGGTGCCTTATTTATGATGGTTATGCTACACAACCTAGGTTAAGATTTTCAAAGTTCATACTAAGCCTTGTTCTCTATCCCTACACTATATATATATATATGTATGTATGTATGTATACATATGATTGTATACGATGATTTTACTTGGTTTTGAATGATGGAATTATTTTATTCTAGCGCTCCAACCATTAAACACCTCTCGACACTTTATCCCCATGCGATACATGGACTAGAGCTTCTTTTACCTTTCCTGCACAGTGATCAAGTGTTTGAGTTGGTTTGTGTGTTAACATTAAAGTGGTGAGCTTCCATACTTTAGACAGCTTCATTTCATAGTCTTTAGATTCTATGTTTCAGACTTTGTTTAGACTTGGTTTTGGCTATGATCGGGTGCATGTCCCTATCAGATACTGTTTGGATTTGACATAAGGTGTCCAGAAAGTGGTGTTGATGTTATTATATAGGGTATGACTTGAGGGTACTAGTCGTAAAGACTCATGACGAGTCATTGGAATGAGTCGTAACCAAATAATGTAAGCTTGTGGCATGATTCTTCTCTTAATATTAGTGGCTCACTAAGATCCGTAAGAAGATTTACGAGTCATTAGGTGTAATTGTAGGGTGTCCAGTGTAAGTCCCAACTAGGGTTATGTGTTGACTACGACATGACCCTACGAGTCGTAGGGTCCTATTATGATTCTTTTGGCTGAGTTATAAGGTCAGCAGTGTAGGGTGCCTTAGTGGTACTGCCTTGGTTATGACTCATGGTGATGAGTCATAAGGAGTGGCTATAATTCAAGGGTTGACCTATAGACAAAGGCTCTCTAAGTTCTCTCAATCGAGCCAAGATAGGGTTTTATCAAGTTAGTTATCTAAGGTCTCAAGGGTAAAATTCTCTCCAAATTTCATGGTGGTTAAGGCATGTTACTCTTCCCTCATTGTTAATTTTGAAAAAGCATGTGATTTGCAGTATTGTTTATGAGATATTTATATCATTTTGAAATAAGGTTTGGGGTTTTGAATGCTTATTATTGAACAATATTTTCCCATGGTTTATATATTATTATTCATGCTTTAATAACGGTTTTGAACTTGTGGGTGGTTGGGTATGGTGAATGAAATAGGGAATTGTGAATTTCCCAAACTTGTGACTTTTGAGGTGGTTATTACCCTAACCCCATGATGTATAATTGGTTCTTAATTATGAGAAATATGGGAATTTGTGAAATTGAACTAGTCTTGAACTATTGCATGATATAAAGAGGTATTTGATACACAATGGTTTGATCTAATGAACCAAGAGAGTCGGTGTTCCCCACCTTGTATTAATGAACAAAGGGAGTTGTTTTCCCCAAGTTAATGAAAATTGTTTTGGCATGCTGTTATTACCTTGAAAGTATAGTTGGTATGACGATACCAACAATGTATTCCTTAATTTGGAATATGGTTCAATGAATGGGAATATGTGATACTTGTTTCAATTGGGCTCTAATAAGGGTTGTGTAGCTGAGTCATGAAATTGGAGGTCCGAGTGACCGATATTGGAAATCCCATTTGCCGACACAGAGGTCAAAGTGACCAGGGAGGTTTGAGTCTCTCTCATTATTATTTCATGATTAGGGAGGTTCTAGTCCCCCATAAATCATTACATGATCGGGTGCTTAAGTCACCTTAGTATATGTTGGGAGGTTTGAGTCTCCCATGCATATATATGAGATTATTCTCTGGTTCGTCTGGCTACACGCACAAGGGCCCAACCAGGGGGTGAGAGTTGGGGCCCCGGCCCCTCTCTGGGGCCCATATAGCCCGTGGGCACATGTTATAACGGTTGAACTACACAATCCAAGCTAAAGTTTTAAGTGCATGTTAAACCTTATTCCCTATCTCAGCGTGTGAAGTATATATATGTATATGCATTTATTATGTGCATTGGTTTGAATGATTTTGAACTGTTGATTGTGACCTTATGTTATCCATATCCCTAAGTTACATGCTAGCGTTCACCCTGCTAACCGTCTTTGGATATTGTATCCCCACGTGATGCAGAGACTGTTCATACTTTTACTTATTTTGCTTAATAATTAGGATCCAGGATTAGCTCGTGAGTTGACATTGAAGTGGCGAGCTACCATACATCAGAATTCTACATTTTATGTTTCGTTCTTTTACTTCTCAGACTGTTCAAACTTATTTTGGAAATAATCGGGGGCATGTCCCGACAAATTCTTGATATTTAAATTTGGTTCTTGTTAGAAGACTTTGTTTGGACTAATGTGGTTAATGGGCGGTCGATCGGTTATTTGGCCGATCGTCGGTGGTTGGTTATGGACATGCATTAAAATTTTCTTAATCTATCACACGTTATCTTGTTATATGTTCAAATTTATCCGACTTTGGGGTATGTTGTGTTTGGTAGGTATAAGGGTGATTTCCGATCCACATGGGACTTAAGATACCCATTACGGTCAGGCCCTGGTTCGGGTCGTGATGATAATGAACTTACCAACGTTAATTATGGCATCTTCAATGATTCATTTGGGATGCACTCTAGTTCTATTCGCCATTTTGAGTACCACAAAATATGTCCTCGGCTTCCCTAAACCAAGAGTATGAAAAACAGACTGGGACATCAAGCTAATACATACCCCCAAGTTACTCGAGGCATGGGCCACATCATTATCACCAATTTGTATGGGGAGGTTGAAACTCTCTAGTTCCTTCAACTTGTTTGGAATATTCCTCATAACAACTGAACTACACTCCTCAGTAAGTGCCACTATTTCTTAATTGACCAGGATCTTCTTTAGTGTCTCTTTAATATTCCTGGTTTGCATGTTCTGCTGTTGAAACTACTAAGTCTGATTATTGCCCCATGAAAAGTTGGGTTGACTCTACAACTTATGATTGTAGGCCATCCCATAATTTCCCTATTGTGCATTGCCCACTAAATTTACCGACTCCAGATTTGGTCCACTTAAGTCTGCAGAGTGACCACTAATTCCATAAATCTCATACCAAGACGGGGTCTACTGGACTATATTCACTTAGGTCAGAGGTTAGTTCACACCCAACTTACTAAATTATGTCATCATTTGATTTTGAAGGGCTGACAATTGGGTGGCCAAAGTTGTGATGCTATTAACCACAATCATACCCGCATAATTTTTCACTGAACTTCTAGAGATTTCACCATGCCAGTCAAGATTGCCTTGCGCAACTCAGTTCAGCAACGTATATAGCTTATCAAAAGTTTTCTCCAACGTTTGACCACCTGCAGCTGAATCTAGAAAAATCTATGTGTTATGGTCAAGAGCTTCAACAAAAGTATGAGTTAATACCTTATTGGTCTGTTGGCGATATGGGAAATCCCTTAGAAGAGATTTGAATCTCTCCCAGGCATGATACAAATTCTCATCTAGCTTCTTCTTAAAGCTTAAATTTTCACCATAACCTCGCAATATTTTTGGATGAGAAGAATTGGACGAGGAATTTCTTTGACAGATCATTCCATATAATGATAGAGTTTAAAGGTTTTGCCTTCAATCATTTCTTTTCTTCCCCTAAAAGCAAGAAGGGAAAGAAAGTGAGCCTCTAGTAGTCAGTGGAGACTCTAGTGGAAATGAAGATGTTAGGAATATCCAAAAAGTTTTGCAAATGGACATGTGGATTGTTATGTAACAAGCCAGGGAACTGCCTACTGTTGTGTAATAACTGCAATATGTTCTGTTTAACCTTGAATCTATCTCCAGGTTTCGATATACAGATGGCGGAAGTAACATTGGTTGCGAGTGGGATTGCCACTTTGCATACTATCCTGCAGATTGGTGGATCTTCAGCCATTAGTGAAGAAATAGCTTCCTCTTATTGAATCTACAGTATCCAATAGAGAAGGATTATTTCTCTCCCCAACCGGTGTATGCATCGCTCAAGTTCAGGATATGGGTCCACCAAATACCTTTCCCTTGTCAGCTTACTTAAGTTTCAATCTTGTACCTACAAATTCAGAAGTTAAGATCAACTTGTTAGCACTTAAGAAACCAAGTAGGAAAATAAGAATAAGACAGTCGCCAATTTTCAAGTCCCCGACAACAGCGCCAAAAACTTATTGCATCCAAGCACATACGCAAGTGTACGTAGTCACCCAAGTAGTAAAGTGGCCTTTGAAATCCAAGTATCAATCCTACAGGTACATGTGCTCAGCAACGATCTAATTCTAGTATACCACAAGGATTAAACAAGTGCAAGAGTAACCAATAATATTTGAGATTTGAAAATGTAATGTAACTATAAACAATGCGATAATATAAAGTGTTTGAACAATAATAAGGAAAAAAAATCTAGGGTTAAAGAACTATGAACATCCTACTTAGCTATATAATTTTGTTGGTTTAGTTAATTATCTTAGTTGTTGATTCATGAGGTTGATAACATAATTAGGGAATGATCAACCTCTAATCGTCTATCTAACTTAGACCCACAACTACATCATTGAGTGGAGATTTGACAATTAAACGCATTAATATTTCATCCTATATCTGAACCAAGTGGATAAAGTAGGTATATTTCTATCCTAACCGCAAATCTTAACTTCAATCCCTCTCCATATAAGATTCCACTCCATATATCCAATATTTTAATCTATTATTCCTCCTTCCATGCTCTTAATAGAAATATAGATTTATCCTAAGGATCGCGAATTCATAGAATAGTAAATACAAGAATATATGAACAACCAATAATGATAATAAACATAAACCAACTCAAATATAATATGAAGTAATCATGTTCTTGGCCTCAGCCGTAGATGAGGGTGTTTAGCCACTCATGGATTTACAAAGAATCATAGTTAATGAATTCATGTATAAAAACAAAAGGTAAACTAAGAGAAAGATTAAGAACCCTAAAATAAGCATTCTCAACTGAATTTCAAGCCCCAAAGGTCATCCAAGGTGTTTACAGTAGCATAGAAGTGTCCTATTTATAGTTGGAACCAAAACCCCCATTTTGAAAATATGGGTGTGCCATGCTCTTGCATTGGTGCGATAAGGATGTGGCATACCCTTATCGTGGATGCTCACTAGAATTTTCTAATTTGGTTGTGCCCAAGGGCGTGGTACGCCCTTATCTCGGAGGCTAGAGGGCGTGGAACGCCCTAGTGCTCAAATTTTTTAGATTTTTTCCATGTTTGCTCTATTTGTTTGTCGTTGAGTTCTTCACTTTGTGATTGTCTTTCCACTTCAAATTTAGCTTATGTATATAATACCCCTAGTTTTTAAGCTCTAGACCCACCAAAATATAGATCATTGAATTAGCTTTCCAATGCTGCTAGTCTCGTCTTAATCTGTGGCCGTAGTAAAAAGTTGTGGAAAATTTTTTGAGGCACTGTCAAACTGTCAGTGGTAACGACTCTGGCAACGGCCCATTTTCAGAAATAATGAGTCATTGTGTGTGGACCTGTTGTCATAACAATATAGAACCAAGGAAAATCCCCTTGATAACGACCATTCAGGACGACTTGTGATCAGGACTAATGAGTCAACAAGAGAGGATTTATTATCATAGAATAAGGGACCAGAACTTAGGTCCTCCGATCACGACTTAGGCCAAGACTCGTTACCAGGCATAACGAGTCATTATCTGAGCCGTGATGACTATTTCTCATAATTTTCTGAACATTTTAAGAAGAGCTTTTTGGTCTTTTCCATTCTTTTAACCCCAAACTCACATCATTTGGGTACTCCCAGACCAATTATTAGGAATTTATATTACCCTAACACCTCTTAAACTCTAAATCTAGCAAAAAGTGGCCATTTTCTCTTCTCCAACAGCAAGATAAGGTTCCACAACTTCAAGCACAAACTCCAAGGAATTTCTCCTAGAATTTCATCTCCAGGTATGTGGGATTCATCAATAGGTTCTTTTCATCCATTGAGTCGCAATAACTTCTCAATTCTTAAGTTTTGGGTTCCGAGTCAAAAATGACTTTTTCTTAATCTCCTTAAATTTATTCTTGTAAATAAACCATGAGTACATATTTTCCATAAGAGTATCATATTCCCATATCCAAGATCATGATTTTCCCTTATTATTGATAAATCATTGAGTTTTGGTTTGAATTATGCAATTCCTTATTATGCTTAACTTTTAACATTACATGTTTAGTTGTATTAGTCAGAGCTGGTGGGTTATGAATACCATACCTAGGAATTCATGCATGTATCAGTTGATATGTTTTGAGCACTTCAGATTATGCATATGTTGCTATTTTCAAGAATACTACTATATTGAGCATATATTTCAGCTTTCAGTGTCGTTCCATTAGGAGTAATACTTAGCACGGAGTAAACGCAGGGATGAAGGCTCACCCGCCAGTTGAAGACTGAGATTTTTTGTAGAAGTTCCTAAGTTCTATAACTGCGGCGCCATCATAGGTTATGAGGGGTCACCTGCCAATTGAGGATTGACACTTTAGTCCTTCGGAACATCAGTTTAATGGATCTACGCCAGCCAGTGTTGGTACCTTTAGAAAGGTATTAGCACCCTTCTAACTGAGGTTACAGGTTGGACCCCGATTTGCTCAAATTGGGGTATGTCAGTTATTGTTATCTCTCACAGTCCTCATCTTATGTTCAACTTATGTTTCAGTTCAGATATATATGACCTTGTATACAGTTATTCAGTTTCATTCAGTTCATGTTTATACTTGGCCTTGCTTTTAGTTTATCATGTTTCTTGCATTTATGTTCAGCTCATAATGGTTAGTCTTTTCCTATCTCACATACTCAGTATATTCAGAGTACTGATTGCATACTTTTTGTGTTATATTATCTCATAATATAGGTTCGAACACTTAATACCCAGATCACACTTAGCATGTTTCCATACCACTCAGCTATAGTTTGGTGAGTCCTTGTCATTTAAGGAATGGTTACCAGTTATTTATTTTAGATATTGGAGTAAGTTGGGGACTTGTCCCAACAACTCATTAAGATTTAGAGGCTTTCAAACAACTGTGTAGATTTTAGCATGTTGGTTTGACAGACAGTTTTATTTCCAGCTTTTGGTTGATGTTCAGTATTTCACTATTTCATCTCGACCAATCATTTCAGTTTAGCTTCATCCGAGTATTTATTATTTTTCAGTATTCTTAGTGTTATGTCAGGCCATGGGTTCGCTTGGGGTTACTTGTGACTCTAAGTACCGTATTACGACTAGAGGGTAGTCTCGGGTCGTGACGGTATAACATCCCATCATTGAGTTAAACATCCCACAAGGCTTCCTATATGATCAAACACCACACATTAGTTCATAAACACAATAGAATCCAACAAGATAAACTAGAACAACACATAGCTCAAGCTAGTAACACTAGTTTTCTCATCTAAACTCTAAGTGATTGTTTTCATTCCAAACTCATTTAAAACACACCATAAACATCATAATCAAGTAGTTTAACACTTAAATTCTCAATTATATGGATATTCACTCATTACGCACACAAGAAGTCCTCAAAACTAGGTTAAATACATAGAGATTATGACACTTAGGTGCATAAATCCACCTAAGATCATTATCGATGTGTTATTTATGTGGCATCCACGTGGATATTTAATTACTAAAAAAATAAAAAAAGATATTTAAAAAACAAACTGACTGAAATAACCTTAGCTAGTGAAATCACCCCTACAAACTCTCTCACATCTCTAGTATTCTTCCTTTCCTTCACATAGTTCTCCTAGAATACCCCAACATAACCTTTTGATTTTTATTTTCATGAAAATCAAAGGGTTTTAGCCTAAAAATCTTTGATAAAAGTATCGGTAATAAGCTTCCTTCATTTTGATTTATGGTTTATTTAGTGTGGACAGTTTTAATTAAATCTCCTTCTAAGATTGCCATTCGATCATGAACTTTTCAACGGTGTCGAAAATTCATATCTACAATGTACAATCATTAAAACGCTTGAGGTTATGAAATTTAGCAATTAAATTAGGTGGTTAAAAAAACTTTAAGTTCAGATTTGGGGTGTATTTAAATAGAGAAAAAACTTAAATAGGAAGAAGAAGGATTGTGATAATAGTTAGAGTATGATGAAAATTAAAGGAAAAAATAAAAAATGAGGGGGGTTTTAACAATTAATTACTTATGTGACATTATTTTTAAGCAGCTTATATGCCTGCATGAGTTTCAGATCACTTGATATGCCATGTGGTATTTTGGGGGTTGGGGGTGGGTGGGCTTTTTGTAATTTATTTAGTCAAGTTTAAAAATGTTTTTAATACTAGATATAGTTTAAAAAGTAAATTAATAATTCGAGTCATGTTTGAGAAACTATATTTAGTTGTATTACCGATAAATAAACAATAGATTATATTTTTCTTTTATTCAAATAAAAGAAACATTAAATGATTAATATGTGGGCAGTGGAATAGAATTTTTTTTTTCATTTATTTTTTTGTTGTTGAGTTTTCCTCTTCAATTTTTCTTTCTTTTTTTCTCTTCCGTTATCCATCTATCTTGCCTCTCCATCCCCAAAATAGACTATATTTCATGTTTTTCTTTTTATTTTTTTACTATTTCTTTCTGCGATTACTCCAAAACAATTACTCCCGGCCCCTTCCAAAAGAATCACGGTCGTGAGTCGGTGGGTCGGACATAAAATAAAATTTCTTATTTACTTTTGTATTGTATGTGGGATTTATATTTACCTGATATAAAAAAAAATTGACAAATTATTTTTCCATGTCAATTTTTCTTTTTTATGACAAATTTGATTCAATGATGCCTTTTATTTATACGAAAAAAATTGAGTGAGTTTGTCGGTACAAAATAAAGTTTTTAATAAATTTACTTTTTAGATAATTACTCCAAAAAAGACCGACACCAATAGGTGAGCCCCTCCAAAGGACAACGTTTGGTGACTGAAACACAAAGAGTGCCACCAACTTTCTTTAAATAGAGAACAAAGACAGCAAGCATATGCCGCATCATTCCCAAGTTTCATTTTCTTAAGAATCAATTAGCTATAATTTTCTTTGTGTTTTGCCACGTCTCTAAGTTATGGCTCCAGCTTCTAGTTACAAAGTCCCAATTGGTAATTATGCGCCCATTTATGTTATGCTCCCGGTAAGAAATGTACAAAACCTCCGTTGAATATAGCACACTTCATATTCTCAAACATTAAGAATTCATGGAGCACATTGATGACATTGAAATTATTGTTTGACTTAGAATATGATAGCATAGGATCAGGTTGAATATATTTGTTTTTCACTGCCATGCCTTTACCCTATCGTACTTACGAGTCGTTTGATTCACATACTAATTTAATTTGTAGGAATTATATATAAAAGAGATTATTTATGCAGTAAATATAATGTGGAGTGTATTATGTGTGAATAATTAATAATGTGGGGATTGTTATGCAAAGCTTCTTTTCTTTGTTTACTTACTCTATCCATGTATTTTTATTTTTATTGGGTGAAAATTATTTTTCCTCCTCAACTTTATCTTAAAAATCAAACTCCCTCTCAATTTTGAACAATAGTCATACTCCCTTCATTTATCTTAATTAAATTTTTAAAATATCTATTATACCTTTTTATCATAATTTTTCTTTACTTCTTTAAAATCATCATATTTTCATTTTTTAAATCCATGTAATAAATTTTTCATAAAAACATGAACATTATTTTCTGGAAAAAAAAAGTGAGAAATACTATATATAAGCTAATGATGATCTATAATAAAGTAAATTAGCATAATAAAGAAATTAATTTTATTAATAATAATCAAAATCTAATATTTATTTTATAAGTGAAAATAATAACTAATATTAACTTTATAAACGTATTTCAATGCAGAAAATATAAAATAATGAATAAAAATAAGGTCGAATTTTTTAAAGATTATATTTATTTAGATAAATTATAATTTATGCAATACTCTATTAAATGACAATCACAACTCATTTATTTATGTTGACAATAGATGATGTCGTTTCTTATTACTTGACTCTCATACTAAAAAAATAGTTGTTTTAATTTACTTGTCCAGTTTATGAAATTAAGAAAATTGTATTATGTTATTTTTTTACCTTTAGTATTAAATAACTACATAATATAGCAATATAGACAAAATTAAAGTTTTAAAGTATTATTATAAGGTTAATTCAGTAAAATACACCTTTAAATAAAATTTTCTTAAGGATTGTGTCATGTCAATAAAAGTCAAGTAATATGAAATGGTGTAGTAAGATATTCGCGAAACACAAATATATAAGCAGATGCATGTATATATACACACTTAGCTTAGGGGGGCTTGGTTGAGAATAAGTTATTTCAGGATTAGTTATATATGCCATAATAAGTTAGCATATATATGTGATAACTTATTTCATCACTTTGATATAAATGGTGGGATAGATAATTTTGAGATAAACTAATACCTCTAACTTAATGCAAGATAAAATAATCAGGAATTTTATCATCGAATTATTATAATTATACCTCATGCCAAACGACTCTTTAATACATATAATATTGAAATAACGATCATAAAAAAATAACATATAATTTTGTGACAAATTTATAAAAAGTATTATTTTATTTATAATATTAATAAATTTAAATAAAATGCTATAAATATCTACGTAAAAAATATATATATATTATATATAATATAAAGCGGTATTAAATAAATATAGAATTTAAATTATAAGGGTAAAATGGATAATGCATAGGATAAGGGGGAATATGATTATTGTTCAATGTTGAAGGGTGAGTTTGATTTTTAAGAAAAAGTTATGGGTGAAAATGAGTTTTACCGATTTTTATTGCATATTCTATTTTCCATATAATAATAGTATATTCCCGCATAACTATACTGGAATTTTGCAACACAGAGATTAATGGTGATTAAAAAATGATCGTATATATTTATAGAAGTCCTAAAGGTTATGCGACCTTTACTTTTTTCTTATAAAAACCAACATAACCAGTCTCATTCTGAAAACTAAACAACCCCCTATTTAGTTAGCAAGCTTACAAATATCTAATATTGTGTTTTTTTAATTTGAAAAAAAAATAAATTAACAGCTTGGAGTTGTTTCAATTGAAAACAAGTTCATAGAGCAAGAAAAGATTGAGAAGGAACTGAAGGAGCTGAAAGCTGCTGGAGTTGATGGTGTCATGGTTGATGTGTGGTGGGGGATCATAGAACTAAAAGGCCCAAAACATATGATTGATCTGCCTCAAGAGCTTGTTCCTACTGATTCAAAAAATAGGACTGAAGATACAAGCTGTTATGTCATTCCACCAGTGTGGTGGGAATGTAGGAGACGTGGTTTATACCCCTCTTCCAAAATGGGTACTTGAGGTTGGTGAAAAAGACCCTGATATCTTCTACACTAACAGAGCCGGTATCCGGAATAAGGAATACTTGTCTCTTGGTGTTGATAACCAACGTCTCTTTCAAGGACGAACTCCTATTGAGGTAATTATATATTTCACTATACAATGAAAATTAATTTATACTATAAGAAGAGGGAACTTCTACCAATGGTCTCATGTTTGAGTCTTGAGAATGAAAAAAAATCTGGTCAGTAGGGAAGGGAACGATTGATTATTATGATCTGCATATGTATGAACGGTGCTTGTCAATTTGTATTATTGTGATATTCTATTTTATATTTTCATGGTTTTTAGATTTATAGAGACTACATGGCTAGCTTCACGGAGAACATGTTAGATCTTTTGCAAGCTGGGGCTATAATAGACATTGAGGTTGGAGTTGGTTCTTCTGGAGAACTCAGATATCCTTCTTACCCAGAGGCTCTAGGTTGGAAATTCCCTGGCATTGGTGAATTTCAGGTGAGATTTTGGTTTTGATTTGAACTATGAATACACAGTATTAAAAAAATACTAAAACGTATCTCTACATATAAAAGATCACACACATTTGAACTCTTCGACCGGAATGTTGCAGTGCTATGACAAGTATATGAAAGAAGATTTCAGAGAGACGGCAGATAAGGCAGTGAAGCCAAAGTATAACCTTCCAGGTGATGCAGGAACTTATAATGATACACCTGACAAGGCAGGTTTTTTCAAGAAAGGGGGTAATTATCAAACAGAATATAGCAAGTTCTTCTTAACTTGGTACTCCAACAAGCTCACCATTCATGGAGATCAGATCATTGGAGAAGCCAACAAAGTCTTCAGGGGTTTCCCAGTCAAAATTGCAGCCAAGGTACATTTACATCTCCCTCCTAAGCATGTTGTTTTTTCTTAAATATGCTGAATTATTGACTTTCTATTAATTGTACTTTATTTGTACGAAATTATTTTTGATCTGATCATAGCTTAAAAATTCTTCTGCACCATCTACAAAATCTGTGTATGTATCGGGAATTCACTGGTGGTTCAAAGACAGAAGCCATGCTGCAGAGCTAACTGCGGGATACTACAACTTGTCGGACAGAGATGGATACAGACCCATTGCAAAGATGTTGTCAAGGCACTATGCTTCTTTGAATTTTACATGCCTTGAGATGAAGGATAATGAACAAGCAGCAGAAGCTATGAGTGCCCTCAAGAACTTGTCCAGCAGGTTTTGAGTTCAGGGTGGAAGGAATTCATTGATGTAGCTGGTGAAAATGCACTAGCAAGATATGATGGCACAGCCTATGATCAAATCCTTCTTAATGTTAGACCAAATGGTATCAATCTACATGGTCCACCAAAATTGAAGATGGCTGGATTGGCTTATCTTCGTCTATCTGATGATCTCATGAAACAACACAACTTTGACATCTTCAAGAAATTTGTTCACAAAATGCATGCCGATCTGGTAAGTGCTAATTAAATGCCCACTTAAATTATTCAAGAGAAAATAATTAAACAGAATATTTAGATGAACATAATTTTAGACTGGCTTTGAAAAAACAGTGTACTGCTTTATATCTATTCCTGCAGGATCCATCTCCAAATTTTGCGAATCCGACTCCTCTACAAAGCTCTCAACGTGAGATTCCAATTTAGAAGCAGCTAAAGAAAACAGAGCGTTCCCATGGTACCATTTCACAGATATGCCAGTGGAGTGTGGAAATCCTTTTGATTGAGAATTGAGATGATTAATATTTTCAACTAGCCATATATGCATGTTTCTATTGTAAATGAATTTCAATTCCCATGTGCAACAATAAATGGAATTCCTGAGCTTTAGTGTCTTGGATAAAATAAATCAGTTTTCTCGGCTGTATTTCTGGGAAGCAGTGGTTTGGTGCTCTTTTAGTATATGTATTTTGAATGTTCATGTATGAATGTATTTTGAGTGTTTTATGTATAAACAAGAATATTTTTGTCTTGCAATTTTTTGTTTGCCTTCATAATAATCGGATTAAGGACTAGCTTACTTGGTGGATTTTCTCCACTATAGTTGAGATGTCTTCGGCAATTGAAATGGAGGGTTCAGACCCCGGCAGTAGGTAGCACCCACTCTACCTAGAGAGTTACGTTGAATTAAAGAAGGCGTGTTATTTACACTGCCACCTATGTACTGAAGAACCACGGCTACAATTGTACGATCCTGTATCTCGCAGCTAAAGTACGACTAGTTCGACGTCAACTAATCTATTTGAACTCGGGAAAACATGGTTGTATTTAAACCTAAAGCTCAAGGATCTAGTGTAACATTGTAGTGAACTAAGACTTAAGGCCCAAAATAAATTGAGGCTTTAAAGTGTGACAACAACGATAAGAAATAAAGTTTTCTGTGCCATGAGAGGCTACAGACTAGTACCATACCTATGGTCATAATATTGAGTAAAGTAAGCACGTTGGAAGTGATTGAAGATTTAAAGGGAGCTCTAATATAAAGTTGAGCTGAATGCTATGTTATGGACAATTTTTCCGTATGAGCCCTCACAAGGTCCAACTTCAAACCAAAATATTTACAGGATATAAAGAGTTTATGTGTTGAATTACCTACCAAATTAAAGTTCTTTGAATCTAGTTTCCAGTGAAGCTAACCGCTCATCGATTCGAGCACTATATAGAAGTTATATATGTTTTTTTACCCTAACTCGGATTCTAATTTATTTTCTTCATATCTCTCACCACGAAATTGATCTCCACAGCACCCAATCTTGTTTTTCTCTCCTCGAAGCTCAAGGTAATTGGATCCTGAGCTTAAGCATGGTTATTCCTCATTAATCACATGACCCTATTGTTGATTCTTTCCCGATTATAGCTAATCGAAGGTGTCTTCTGAGGGAATTTTGTGAAAGGAACTTTAAGATACTTGACATCCAAGGTAAGACTTCTTTTCCCTCTCCATCTATGAGCCCGTAGGATATATCTAACACGTATTTCGATAAGGGCTCACAGGATGGTGATGGAAAGTCGTGAGTCCAAGTTTTAGTGATTATATAGTTGTATATAGGGCTATTTTGTGTGATGTGAAGATTGTGAAGTATTGTTTGATCTCGTAAGAGGTTTATGATATTGTTGTAAGGCGGGCGGTAAGGAACCGTGTGGAGAAACGCCATTGATTTGAGGGCCTTCAAGTGTTTGATGTATTGCTAATATGACCTAAGCTTGTTGTTTAGCTACAATTGTTAGCTTTGTTATTTGTCATTATTGTAGATTAACGCTTTAACAGAAAGGTTTAGTCGCCATAGTAGTTCTAAGTCGAGTACCGAGGTATGTAAGGGTAGATCCTTCTTGTCCTGCTAGGACATGACCCCCCAATCACATGTTATCTCTTGTATTAGTTCCTGAGGTCCTAGATAATAAAACAACGTGAGTTAACATGTTATATGCTTCATGATTATGCACTTATTATAGTTATTTCACTCTTTACTGTCATGAATGTCAAGAGTTAAGTCCTCCTGAGAATTGTCACTATGAATTCCATTGCTATATAAGCCTAAAGTATAAATGGAACAATGCGTACTTCCATGTCTAATATCTTCCATTGTCATTACTCTTAATGAATATAATATCTCATCTTTTTTTTTCCTTTTTTTTTCTGAAGCATTGGCGCCAAGAAGATCAAATATGTGCACAAAATTTCAGGGAATACTGCAGAACAGGAAGTGGTGGAAGCTGATGCGGTTTTTGGGTTGGAAAGCATAATCCAAAAGCATATTGTCCAAACGCCTAGTAAAGAACTTCAAAGTTTTCAATCAAAAATTACCAAAAATTGGACTTATAATAACTGAAGTCCTTTGTTGCTATGTTCATCTTTACATCACAAATGAGGAGCGAAGAAGGGGTGGTGGGGGTGGGGCTATAGGGGAAGTTGATACAAGTTTCAAATTTACCTTAAGGTACATATATAGGTCCATTTTTTGGTCTTCTGAATATGATAGCCTCGTTCTTCCCTGCATACTCTGGCACATCCAGGGGGTGATGATATCCATCATCTTAGGCCCCCTCCTCTTCAGTTGCCTCATCAGCAGAAACCTCTTCCAATCTCTCAAGGAAATCTTTTTGGATAATTTTCTGGATAGTCGAGTCATTAAAACAAATGCCATCTCTTGATGCTGCTTCAAATTTTATCCATAGTTCTTTCTTCAAAGTGTTCTCACCAGGATGCTTTCCCATTACGAGGATGCTCTGGGATTTTGTCATCATGGGAGTGCTTTCAAAGATATCTAAGTTGCCACCAGTTCCTATACCCAAAAGAAAGAGAGAACATTAAATATCAGAATGGTCATGTTAATGAAAACCAAATGGAAACATCCTGATGTTTAATTTTGTTTTCATTTTTTCAAAAAAGAAAGATGTTGAATATCATTTTATTTAGGTTCACAAAAATATGTTTGCTGATAAGCACGCGGGGAGGTGGGGCTGCGCGGGGTGTGGTGGGGGTGTGGGGGTGCATATTTCAGCAGTGGGTACTCACCAGTTCCATTAGTCAACGGTTCTTCCACAGGTGGCTCCATCAGAACACATGTTTTGGGTGGTGAAAAAAGAAAGTCTGGCGATTCATCATCGACCACCTTCCCTCCATTTGTCAAGTTTTGATTCAATCTGATTCCAAATAGCTCTGGATACTTCGTTGCCAAATGTTCAGCAGCTCCGAAGCTTGAGGGTTCTGAATCTTCAGACATGCCAGAACAATGACGTGAAACAGGAAATGGTGTCATTTTATAAGCCCCGTGCTTGTCCCTACAGTTGTATTCTGATGAAGGTTCAAGCAGTACACAGGTCTTTGGCGGTGACATTTTCAAGCATGGAGTCATTACAAGCAACGAGCTGTCAATTTGTGATGTAAGTATTACAGGCGAACTACGATCTCTTTTCTGAGGGACCACGTTGATGGGCATATCATTAGCAGAAACTTCATTAGGAATTGACTTCACTTCATTATTCACAAGCAATATGTCCATCTCCCCAGTTACATCAGAAAGGGATGGTGGTTGACTAGCCATGGCTTTTGTTTTCTCAAGCAAACAATCTTCCATATCTCCCCTAATATCAAAAAGAGGGTGTTTCTGGGTATTTGTGTCTGATGCATACTCGTCAAACTTTTTAGAGGATTCCTGGCATTTGGATAAGAGCACTTTGCGGAGAGGCAAAGGTGTGAGCAAAAAAAGTTTTCCACCCTCGGTTGTACAGCCTGCCCGCCAGGACACAAGGGGTGATGGAGAAACTAGTGAATCCCCCATGGATTGGTCGGGGCTATCAACAGCATCACTTATATTATCAGCTACCACAGGAATTGCTTTACTAATTTGCGACTGTTCAGATGGATGTTCAGACCTCTTGGATAGATCAGAAAGGGCTTTCTGGAATTTAGGAACACATGTCTGCATTTGCCAACATATAATATATGTCAAATACGGTGTATAGAATAGACTAATGAAGGAGCAGAAAATACGACAGAAAAAGGTTAACCTTCAAACAAGCTTGCATTTCAGACAAGACATGTGCAAAAGATTCAATTTCCTTTCCACTCTTCTTGCCTCCTAGTTTGAGCACTTGAACAAGTTCATCAATCTGCAATTGATCATGTAAAAAAAAAAAGATGACATTAACCTCTTTATGAAAACATTAAAGATGATACAGGGAAAACAAACATCAAAATATTGGTATCCGTTACAGTTTGACCAAGATGTAAATATGCTCTTCAAATTGAAGTAACTTGAGAATACAAGATGGAGATGATGTGAGTTACTGTGATATATGTAGATATCTGGATGCCATGTCATTATTCAAATTGCTTATATGTTAGGTAAAGACGACCATAAGTAAAACTCCTAAATCTAAGAAACATAAAAAGAGATTGAGCGCTATGCCAATGAGGGTTAGGGGAAAAGGTATAAGCAGGAAGGTCCAATTTTGCACATAGTTCTTCAGTTTTTCCTACTTACCGGAATAACCGGGCAAACAACTGATGCTCATCATCTTATTCTGGGTAACCCTTTGAATTTCCGAAAGAACATCAATAACAATTACTTTCAATTCCAAGCAAATCGGGGTTGGCTACTTGAATCCTCCCAATAATAAAAGTTAGTTTCTCTAACACTAGAAGTTCTTTACATTTCCAAAACACATATAAGTCTCTAACAAGACTCAAAGACTCCTACCAAATATTGGATGCAGTGGAACATACTAACATGACTATAACTTAATCCCAACTAACTGTGATTGCCAATGTAGATCTATGAATTTCCTAAAGGACATTAAGGCCTCATTTGTTTGCATTTAATAGAGGTCTGAATCTGAATAATGCAGACTTTAGATCATTAATTGCATTTATTTTTCATTAAGATTTTGACTCTTAATAGGTCTTAATCATTCAGATCTGGAATTAAGTCTTAATCATTAAGAGGTATTCTTGTGTTGGATAATATTCACCACCACTCTATTCATAATCATCAGTCACCACCACTAACCACCTCTGCCACCACCATCATTGTCAACCACCACCTTGCCGCCAACAACCACCACCACCAATAACCTTCACCATCACAACCACCATTCACAATTATAATTGCTACTAACCACTATTTTCAGCCGCTACCATATCTACCACCTTCATTATTTTAATTATATTTGCCGATACTACCAATGCCAACGTCAATGCCAACATCACCACCATCATCAATTACTATCGGTCAATCCTAACTACTAACCAACTCATCTATCACAACTAGCGTCACCGCTAACTACCACTAACACATCATCAGTATCCACACATTCTTCGGCTACCACCACCGTTGTCGCCGGTGTCGCCACCTCTACCACTGCTTCAACCATCATCTCCACCATCACAGCTAACAACATCTCCAACTACCACCAACACATCGTCAACCATCATGCATTCATTTTTAAGCTATCATAATCAACACCTCCACAATTAATAACATCAACCAACTTCACATCACTACCACAATCACTACCAATCGTCACCATCATAACAGTCATTACAATACCAAACATCTCTATCATCACAACTATCACCACCAACATTCTAATCACTAACATCAATCATTACCACTATCACCATTACAAACCATCTCCATTATCACTAACAAATATAAATATTTTTTTCAATCAAATAATAATTTTATTATATTAAATCAAATATTTTTCTCAACAACAACATACCCAGTATATTTCCACCAAGTGGGGTCAATGTGAGATAGAGAGGCTATTTTTGATAGACCCCCGGCACAAAATAAAGCAATCTAAGATAAGATAAGGAATAGTAATAAAACAAGATACAATAGAAATTAGCTTATTCAATAATACCCAAAGCAAGATACTTCAAGTATACACCAAAACATACAACATCCTAACTCAGATTAACCTTCTACTCTTATTCGCCTCCTCCACAACTTCCTATCCAGGGTCATGTCCTCGGTAAGCTAAAACTGTTTCATGTCATGTCTAATCACCTCCCTCCAATATTTCTCTGATCTACCTCTACCTCGCTTGAAACAATCCCTAGCCAACCTCTCACACCTCCGCACTAGGGCATCCGTTCTCCTCCGCATCACATGACCGAACCATCTCAACCTCGCTTCCCTCATCTTGGTTTCCACCGAAGCCACTCCCACCTTATCTCGAATAACCTCATTTCTAATCCTATCTTTCTAGTATACCCACACATCCACCGAAGCATTCTCACCTTCGCTACCTTCATCTTCTGTATGTGAGTCTTCTTAACAGGCCAACAATCTGCCCCATACAACAAAGCTAGTCTAATTATTTTTTATGTGAATTATATTTTTAATTATATATGCAAATAAATAAATTTTGTATATTCAGATATTGAAAAACAAATAGTTTTAACCATTTAAATTTCAGATCTGAAGACAACATCTTAATCATTCAGAAGTCTATCAATCTCCTCAAGCAACTTTGTCTAGAATTCTGTTCACTGTTAAGAAGCTATCTCTGCACAGGCCGATAATTTCCGTTAATTTGTAGACACATCTATGGAGACAGTAACAGCAGGTAAAGACGCTCAACAGCAGAGTGCAAAGACACCAATTTCTAATAACCAATGTGAACTACTGGAAAACTCCTCCAATCTCCGCCTCCGCCCCAACAACAACAACAACAACATACCCAGTGAAATCCCACAAGTGGAGTCTAAGGAGGGTAGAATGTACACCGACCTTACCCCTACCTCGTGGAGGTAGAGAGGCTATTTCCGCAGGGACCTCTGCTTGAGTACAACAAACCAAAGTAGGTATGTACCCCTTCCGCCCAAACAAACCAAAAGAGAAAGACGCAGGAAAACCTGTTTTACATGAATAAAGCTCCCTAACAATGCAGTAACTGATCAAAAGATCTTTCAGTTTCACTGAGAAATACCCAAAATAGTGATGGATACATACTTAGCACTGCCTGGAAAAATGTAAATTACTCACTACAAAACTGGGACAATCTGAACAAGTTGAAAAATCAAGTAAAATTGCGATCGTATCACTTACACTACACAAATCACCTATGGCTATGCAACAAAGCAATTCAATGTTACTAAGTAAACCAATTAATTAGCTAAGCAGCACTGAAATTCTCATTGGATTGGCTGTGCCTGTATAGAAATTCTACGCCCATTCCACTCTATTTGTAGTTTGAACCCATTTCATTCTAATGCTAAATGATTTATCATTTAAGGGAAATTAAATATTTTTTAAAGTAGAGATTCTGTATATCTCACAACCAGTGGCAGAGCAAGAAGTTTCAAAAAGGTAAACACATTAAGATTTAAGAAGCCAAAGATATTCAACATCTACTATATATACCTGAAAGAAAATTAATTTTAATTATATATAAGCAGTATAATTTTCCGATTAAGGAGTTGAGATAAACCCCTCGGCCCTACCTGGCTCCGCCCTGCAGTCACGACATATACAAAGAAGATGAAAAATTATCGAATACTTCTCGAACTATTGCGACCGAAAATCATTCATACCTGTTGAATGACGGAGGAGAAATCAGAGTGAACGAGAAGGAGACGATCGATGACATTTTCCACCGCCACTGTTCCAACGTCGTTTTCCCTTCCGTGGATCTTCTTGGTTTTGAAAGAAGCTGCTAATGGCTTTACCATATTTGAATTCGAAACATCTCGTAGTGGTTTCCTTGTAGATTTCAATCTGGCCGTAGTTTTGCCGGCGGTGTTCTTCGAATTGTTCATCGGCATCTTCGTATAGTGTTTCGCCCAACGGTAATTTCTTACTGTCTACGCTGAATTTGAATTCTCTTCGGGCTTTGTTGAGATTATATGAACCGGTTTGGTTTGTCTCGTTCAGGAGTTCGACCAATTGGGTGGGCCGGGCCAACTAGGAGGTGTATATTAATGATGAATGAAAATTTGATTGTTTGTTCAAATAGTTAATAAATGAACTTAAACTTGATACTAAATTATAACTTTGATCTTAAACTTTGACAGTGAACAAATATGACCTTTAACTATTCAAAACTGCACAAATATGTCCTCCTATCCTACGTAGCAAAACGTGTGTTTAAGACACAAAATTGGGCGCGTTCAACTTAAAATCTAAGGGCATAATATATAAATTTGACCCTAAACTTTGACGGTGCACAAATATAACCTTTAACTATTCAAAACTATACAAATATGACCTTTAAATGACTCTTCACTATAATTTTTTCATTATTTTCGGCTCAAAGATGAAAATGACATTTAATTTCATTTTTCATTGCGAAAAAAGTGTAATATTGAAGATTTATTAATTAGGTGGGTTAGTTACATACGAAAAAATCGAACGGGTATGTATATATATTATAAAGCAATTAGTGAATTTAAGTTATATAATATATCTAAATATTATTTATTTAAATATTAAATTAAAGATGAAACTATACTGATAATAAAAAAAATTATAGTTTTAATAAAACATTATTAAATTAATGTTATTAAGGATAGTAGTAGTAGTATATTAAATTAACGTTATCAAATTAACGTAATTAAAATGTTATTAAATTAACGTTATTAAATTAATGAGGGGCGGGCCTACGTGGTTGCCATGGGGTTCACCCAGACCCCTTTGGTAAAAAAATTACGTTGTATATATATAAGATAGAAAATGTATATTTATGTACGTATATTAATGTTGAACCATATGAAACAAGGCACTTAGATAACCCAGTGGTGTTATTTGCTCTTCTTGGGCACTTCCTTTAGCCTACTGCGCGGGTTCGATCCCTGCTAGTGGTTGTTTTTTTTAATTAAAAAAAAACTAGGTGCTGCTGCTATAGAAATAAATAAATAAATAAATAATAATAATAATTTTTTTTAATTTAAAAAAATTAGGTCCTGCTGCTATATAAATAAATAAATAAAATATAATAATAATAATAAAAAAAAAACAATGCCGTTTTAACACAAAAAATAAAACTTTGATAGTGCACAAATATGACCTTTAACTATTCAAAGCTGCACAAATATGACCTCCCTCCAAGTCAGTCTTTTTAACAACGTGACACCGTGTGATTGGATTACCTTTACACGTAGGCACGAGTGAGAATCACGCATGGGGTTGCAAAATCGGATCATATTTGTTTAGGTTTTGAATAGTTAAAGGTCCTATTTGTGCACTATCAAAGTTTAAGGTCAAAGTTATAATTTGGTGTCAAGTTTAGGATCATATTTATGTATTATCTACGCGTACCATCTATATTTACATGTACATCTACATCTACATCTTCTACATCTTCATCTATCTATATCTATAATTTTAAATAATATATTAACAGTATGAAGATACTTATAAAAATGATCTAATTTTTTATTATTCTAAAAGTCTTATTTTTTACAAAATTATCTTTTTATTTTTTTAATATATATAGTAATTTAATATCTATAATATATTAAAAGTGTGAAAACCCTTAGAAAAGTGATTTGAACTTTTTGTCCTTTATTAAAACATTCTGCTTTAGATAAAATCATTTTTTTACCTTTTTTCTTTAATTTATATTTTATTATTTTTAGAAAGGGTCAAATATACCCCTTTATTTTTGTTAATTGGCTAACTTTGCCCTTTATTAAATCATGGGGTTATTTATACCCTCATTGTGAGCAAACTTGTCAAATATACCCTTCAATTTAACAATTTCTGTTATCTTACCAAAATTGCCCCTTTAAAATTGAAATTATCCATTACAAATGGGTATGCCTCTATCTTCATCTTCTTTTAGCAAAAAAAAAAAGTGAAATGGGTTCAATTCCCGAGTTTCTCACCACCAGCTCCACCACACAACCACTGGCCTGGGATTAAGTCCCCTTCTCACGATGGAACAACTCTAACGCCAAAACATTTATCCACCATGAACAAACTCAGAAGAAAATACAGGACATAATTCGCTTCCATAAATACTTTTATTCTGCCTTTAACATTGCCGGTAGTTACAATCCTGCACCTCCGTCAAGCTAAAAAGAATTTAATGAGAAATGTTTTGTTCTTGTGTGTGTGTATGTGTGTATTTTTTGGCTGAGAAAAATTTTAACATTAGAATGCAGGTTTGCAATTTGTTATTCAAATTTAATGTGATAAAGTTTTCTTTGCTAAATTTGAATTTAATGTGATTTCTGTATCAGTTTTGAATGTTTTCTCATCATCTTTGATACTGATGATGATTACTTTCTCTTTATTAGTTATCGAAAAGCTTGGAAGAATCAAAAGGGGAAAATGTTGTGTTAATGTTTTTCTTTTTTTCTGCTGAAACAATGTTAGGATTTGAAGTGCAACTTTTTAATTTGTTAACTTTTTTTTTATAACCAGGGTGTTCGGGCCAGTTTGTACGTACTTCGACTAATTTTACGAGATACTTGGCACCCAACCCAAGGAACCAAGTAACTCGGTCCACTATAGGATAAACAAATGAGAAAAAATCACCTAGTGTTTGTGTAATACCCTGTACCTTTTCCTAGCTTCAAATCATCTCAAAAATGTTAGGAGCCTTCTTTGAAAGATGAATCCACTTTTGTACACGTGGTATTTTTAAGATTTTTACTTTTTTTCATAAGAGAAATTCAATAAGCTTTTCATCTATATAAAATTCGCCTAAATCCGACAACCGGGTAAGAAGTAATGACTATTTCAAGTTCCCGTCGTAAAACAGTGCCATATTGGTCAGTGGCGCGCCGCGCCACAAGCTAAAATGGAAATTGTCCTTTTCCAGTGTCTCAGCTTCTCCCCATCGCGCCAAAGTTCCAGGTCGCAAAAGAAGAGGCAATGCAATGGCTCCGCGTCGCGCCATCCCTTAGTTTTCCAATTGTCAAATTTCAGTGACACGGTGTGATATCGCGCATCGCGCCCGGGGTCCAATTCGAAAATTTTTACTGAAATTACAAGACACGTCCAAGGTTAAAAGGGTCAATTTCCCACCCCTATTTAAGCCCTTTAATACGTGATTCAGCCACTTTTCACCCAAAATACACTCTCTTCTCTCAAAACCCTCTCAAGGACAACCTAGGGTTTTTCATAGAAGATTCAGAATCAAGAATTTCCTCCATCAATCTTCGTGTATTTACAAACCAAGGTATGCATAGTGTTCATTCATGGACTCTTTTCGTCCATAAAGCCCAAGAATCCCTTTTGTAAATTTAAGTTTATGGATTTTCTTATGAATTTCATGATTGGGTTGCTCTTGTTCATATGGACAATGATGAAATTAGAATTGAACCATGATGTTTAATTATTGTACAATGATGTTTACATATACCATGCCTACAATATGTTTGATTAAATGCCTAGATGAAGAAAAGGTGTCTAACTAGCATGATACTATGAAATCCCTATGTATGGACGAGTTATGCCTATCATATGTTTTGATGAAATATTTCTATAAATGTATTATGGACTACGATATTAGTTATATGTTCAAGTAAGTTATGCTTGGTCAGTTTCCTTCTATCGAGTCCTGGGGGTACTCGTACCCGAAACATTAGCTGTGTGCCTAGAGCCATGTCATGTTTTCACGATACTCTCAGTCAAGCTACGAATCCTTAGACTTCAGACAGTCTTATGACTCAGGAAATCTCCGTGATCTTATGAACTCAGTCAGTTGTCAGATATCAATAGTATTTCATCTGTCAACGGAATTCAGTAACTCAATTAGTTCAGTAAATCATGTTCAGAGTCTATTCAGATGAGAGTAGAAATTAGCACCGAGTGAACCCAAGGATGGGAACACACACTATCAGGTGAGGTTGTGATTCTTAGAAGTCATCCTTGCATTCCAGAACTATGTATCCAGTATAGTTGAGACATCAACACTGTCCGATGATGGTTGATGGGGTGGATAAGCATTGTTATATAAGGGCCCTACCATTCTCTTTTGGGGACACTATCAGATGAGGGTCACCCACAACTTGTCTTTACTAGTGGCGCGGTATTGACACCCTTCCAATTAGAGTTATAGATTGGACCCTAACTCATCCATAATGGCATATTAGGGGCATGTAGGTTAGATAACTACTTCCCACAATTTCATGTTATAGAATCAGGACTGTTAGACACAGTCCATCAGTCTCAGTAATAAAACTCAGATAGTTTTTTAGATTTCAGGACTATCAGATATAGTACAGGAATTAGCTAGTTCCATTAGATTCAAGACTGTTAGATACAATCACTCATGTTATCAGTTATATCAGTTATCAGTATGTCATGTTATCAGTATTCAGATTCAGTAATTATGTTATCACGGTATCAGTGTCAGTTATAATGTCACATGCATGTATTCTCATGCTCATTATAGTCAGACTGCTATTGTTATTGTTCATGAATATGAACCCCATGCATTAATCCTACCTCGTATGCATACCAGTACATTCAAAGTACTAACGTATTTGCGCTATGGTATCTTATATCATAGGTTCAGAGACACGAGCTTTAGAGCATCAGTTGATTCCAGTCTCCGCTGTCAGAGTTAGCAGTGAGTCCTTATTTTTTGAGACATGATCATTATTTTACTATCTCAGTAATTAGTTTATTAGTTGGAGTTAGTTGGGGACATGTCCCATCAACACCTTATTCAGACAATCACGATTTAGAGTCTTTCCAAACTACAGTATCTTCAAATAGCTTATTTTAGTTGTTTTGGGTATTTTATACCCCTCCTAGATATTATATTTTTATCAATACTATGTCTCAGTTTTGAACCTTATGGCCTTTCAGTTCATGCTTTCTGCATTATAAAGTATTTCATGCGGTATACAAGTACAAATATCAGTCATGGGTTAGCTTGTGGTCCTTCGGGGTCATGAGCACCATATAGCATTTCGGGTACCAGATCCGAGGTGCTATTAACTTGGTATCAGAGCCTAAGGTTCAATAGAGTCCTAGGAAGTTTGAAAGTCGCATCTAGTAAAGTCTTGTACATGGGTGAGTTATGCGCCACATTTATGTACAAGAGGCTATAAGATATTTGAGGAACAATTTATCCTCTTTCAGTATTCATGTCGTTTAGTGAGCATAATATCAAGTCAATCTCTTAGTCTAATCTGTTTCTCCTTTTCTTCTACAGAACATGCCTCCTAAAAGAAGAAACGGGAATGAGTCAGCCCTTCAGCTCGAAGAACCTTTGGGCTAACATGTTTCTCACGCAGAGTTCCGAGCTGCATTCACGACTCTTGCTAACTCCGTTGCTGCTCAGAATGAACGATCAGTTGTCATTTCGGCCAATCTAGTGGCTAATTTAGCTGCAGCCAGGATTCGGGATTTCACCCAAATGAATCCTCCACCCTTTCTCGGGTCTAAGTCAAATGAGGACTGTAACACCCCACATTTCAAACTAGAATTAAAATTCGTTATTCATATGAGTAGATGTTCCAAAAGCCTCGAATACTAAGTAAATTTAATGTGTTAATCAATTATGTAGTGTGGGAATCCATTTGAGCATGAACTAAGATCATAGAAGTTCCCTAACTCAAGGACAAGTTGAAAGCTTTCCTATCGTTCAAGTTTTAGTAAGTGTCAAAACTTATGTCAAATTTAATAGACCATAAATACTTGTGTATACTTCTAACTTAGGTCAAATTAGAAAACCTACTATATGTCGAATGAAAGCTCTTCGAATTATCTTTCCAAAGATACTAATTTTTCCCAGATCTGATATTAGAGCAAAGAGTTATGCCCATTTTACTCCAGTATGTCAGCCTGGAAAACTGACTGACGATATTTTGTGATAAGTTATCACAAGTGTGACGACTTATCACAAATGTCGTCAGCCTTAGGCAGAAATCCACCCTCAGTGACGATATTTTGTGATAAGTTATCATAAGTGTGATGACTTATCACTAATGTCGTCAGCCTTAGGCAGAAATCCATCAATTCCAGCCCCCAGTGACGACATTTGTGATGACTTATCACAAGTTTTATGGCTTATCACAAATGTCACCAGCCTTAGATTTTCAACAATTAGGAAGCAGTTTAGTAAGGGTATTTTGGTATTTTACCTCTACTTCCCACGACTTAAAACCCTTAAGGGACATAACTTTCTCCTATTTTTCTTCAATTAAACATCTCAAAAATTCTCTCATACACCCACAACCACAAGATTAGGGTTTTCGCTCAAGATCATCTCCTCAAGAACAAGAACATTCTCTCCCAAAGGGGTTAAACCCTAGTTAAGAAAAAAATCAAGAGCAAGCCTAAGGATTTCTTCAATAACCTTAGATCTCTTTCAAGATTCAATCACTAAGGTATGCGTAGTGTTCATCCATGGATCCCTTTCATCCATGGAGCTCAAGAATCATATTTTAAATTATAAATTTTGATTTCCTTACTGTGTTATGACTATATTCATATTGATGATTGTTGTTTGGATTCAAGGTTGTATCTTAATGTGTTTTTCCTGAAGCATGTGAGTAGGTTAGTTGAAACCCATGAATTTTGGATGGATTAAGATTGTCAAATTGATAAGTATACCTATGCCCATATTCTATTCCTTATGTTTCCACATGAATTCCATGTTATTGATATGTGTTGTTGTTATGAGTTGTTGTTGTGATATGGAATGTCCATGATATTGAGGTATGCCCATGTTATATGTTTTCCCTTGCATGTATAAGGTGTTGAGAACCATGTGTAGTATGAAATCCCCTACTTATGGTATTATGAATTATGGATGTTATTCCTATGATAAAAAAGTATCATGTGTGTCAGTTTCCTTCCATCGAGCTATGATTAGTAAAATTCAGTCAGTTACAAAATTCAGAACTCTCAGACAGTTATAGAACTTAAGAAATCTCAGTAATCTAAGTATCGTTATCATTCCAGCTTCTGTTCAGTACTCAACTCAGATCTCAGTAGCATTCAAGAAATCAATTCAGAACTTAGTATCATTCAGTCAGATAATAGATTCAGTTGTATTCCGTCAGATAACAGAACCAAGTGAACTCAATCAGCTCAGTCAAGTAAGAAACTCAATAACAACTTTAGTTCAGTTCAAGTACAAGTTCTAAGAATCAGTTCAGAGTTTTTCAGTTGGAAGTATGAGCTAGCACCAAGAGAGTGCAGAGATGGTGGCTCCCTTTCAGAGAGACAGAGTTGTTAGGAGCAATCCCTGAACTCCAGAACTGCATAGCCAGCGCAGGATGTAGGAATCACCCGTCAGAAAAAGGCTTGTCATCCGTCGAGAGACTTGACTATTATACTGCCTTAGGCTTGACTTCCTACGAGGGTCACCCGTCAGATAAGCTTGACCAGATATGTCTTTACCTATGGCATGGTATTGATACTCTTCTAGCTGAGGTTACATGTGGGACCCCACTATTTCAGATTCGGGGCATGCCGATTAAGTGAGAACTCCCACAGTTACAGTTTTAGTATCAGTCTTTAGAGTAGAACTCAGAAATCATAACTATTAGATACAGTCATTAATCTCAGTAAGGAACTCAGATAGTTCCACAGATTCATAGACCACCCGCTAGATAGGATTGGTCTAATATAAAGTTATTCAGTATCAGTACTTGCAGAGGTCACCCATCAGATAGGATTGATCTCAGTCTCAAATTCAGTTGAGTATTCTCAATATCAGTTCCAGAGATCACCCGTTAGTTAGGCCTGATCTCAAGCTTAGTCACTCTTAATCATTGTTAGAAGATTTAGACTGTCAGATACAGTCGCTCAGTATCAGTTACATCGATTAGGACAATTATCACAGTTATATCTTTTAGGTCAGTCATCATAACTTACGTTATCAGTATTCAGTTTTAGGACTGTTAGACATAGTCAATCAGAACACTTCTTCATAATTTGAACTGTCAGAAATAGTTGTTCATCTATTCAGTATCTCAGTATCAGTAAACTCATGTTGTTAGCATTCTGACTCAGTAGTCAATATCCCTACGAGTTTAGTTATAGTTACTTATGCATGTATGTATTCTTATGTTTATATCAGCCAACATTGTTCATGCATATAAACCCTTATCATTTAGCCTACTTCACTCGTATACTCAGTACATTCAGATGAACTGACACATTTGCGCTATGGCATTTTATTTTATACCATAGGTTCAGAGGCACGAGTTCCAGAGCAGCAGTAGCATTGTGAATTTCAAAAGTCAGAGTTAAAAGTGAGTCCTCATCCTTCAAGGACATAATTATTTCTCTATCATCTGATTAATTAGTTTATTAAATAGAGTTAGTTGGGGACATATCCCATCAGCTCTTTATTTAGATTATTCAGATAGTAGAGGCTTTCAGACTAGATGCAGACTAGATTACAGACTAGATTCGGACTTCAGCATTTCAGTTCTATTTTGGTATTGTGATACCTCTTTATTCAGACATTTTTATTACTCGGATTATGTTCAGTATTGAACCTTATGGCCTTCAGTTCATGTTTCCGTATTTATATTTATATATTATGTAGTGTACATGTATAGATATTAGTCATGGGTTAGCTTATGGTCTTTTGGGGTCATGAGCACCGTGTAGCATTCCAGTTCAAATAATCAGGGCGTTACAAACTTGTTATCAGAGCCTAAGGTTCAATAGTGTCCTAGGAAGTCTGAAAGCCGCATCTAGTAGAGTCTTATACATGGGTGTATTGTGCGCCACATTTATGTGCAGGAGGCTATAAAATCTTTTAGGAACAGTTTTCCTTCTTTCATGTCTCAGATCATGCAATAGAAAAGTTCTCTAAGAAACTTATGTGGATTCTCATCATGTTTCATTTATGTCAGTTTTACCTTACTCTTAAGGTAGCAGAAGTAGTGAATCCCAAAGTCCTATAGATAGTGCTTTCTCTGGCAGTCCCCGCAGATAGTTTTGGGATAGTATTAGCAGTAAGCTTTATACTTTCAGGTGCAGTCTTTCAGGATGAGTTATCATTTAGGTACATTATTGTACCGCAGACCCTAGAGTAGATTAATTGTAGTTCAATTCAAAGTTTAGTGAAATGTTCCCAGACTTATGATGATGACTTGAGGCTAAGGTGGAAGGTTTAGTTGAAAGAATGCAAAAGCAGTGCTTCAGTTAAGCTTAAGTTCTCAGCACAAGTTAGTCAGTAAAGCCAGCAGTTCGGTTTAGCATTCAGACAATCAGATTCATCTAGTTTGTTTTCACATCTTTCCATCTAGTCATACTATCAGAATTCTCAGTAAGGTAACTATTCCAAGACAAAGTACCTTAGTAGTTGTGAGTATAACTCAGTACATGTATCATGCATTATCTTCAGCTCTCAGATGTTTAGATATGATCCAATTCATAGATGCCTTGTGCACCGCCTCAGTAGTCCTCAAGTATTCCAGTGATGTAAGTGTTTTTAGAGGGACATAGTATCCCAAGGGGGAGATGCTCTATAACTCCCCAAAGTTAATGTAACGCCTCAAAATTGGGTTCCGAGATGTCACATGGTGCTTAGGGGCATAAGTGACCCCAAGCTAACCCTCCTACTGGCATAACTCATAAGCAACTGGATAAAATGCTTAAATCTATACAAAATCAGTGAAAACATAGAACTTCTTTGAACTTGATCAATATAAACATGAACTTTACAAGATTACAACTCTACTTTTACCAAACGAAACTGAAATTGAATACATCAACTTCTACAGACTTTCTATGAAGCCTCTACTGGTACTGACTTTAGATAGCCGGGTCATGACTCCTAACTATCTAAGCACAATATGACTAAAATAAGAAAATACAATACTTCTTGAACTGTATAACTAACTCAAGCCTTCAAATCAGAAGGACTCATCACCTGCTGACTCAGAGCGGTGGACTGACTGAATGCGTATCTGCGCTATAATTTGTACCTACATTATAAGACACTGTAGCACATAGAAATGTATGGGGGTCAGTACTTTAAGTAATGTACAAAGTATGCGGGGGTGCAATGCAACATTATAAATAATATCAAAGATGATTATGAAAATCATGCATGCTGACAATAACGACTCTCTTCGCTTGAATTTCTTGAAACGTAATTTCCATAAATCATCAATAATAACACATGCTTCATAAATCTCATAAATCATTGGACTCAACTCAAACTCTTTAACTCATGACTTAGAGTGACTCGGTAACTCATGAAACTTGAACTCTTATGGACTTGGGAGGTTCTTATAACCGATATTAACCATGTGAGCTACATGAAGTCCAACGTTTTGCCCTCCTAAGGAGAGAACCCCATATTGGCGGGAGCATCGTACTCTTGCCAGGGAGTACAACCTAAATTTTGTGATCACAATCTTATACTCGGCCTCCGGCTTACAATTATTAATATCAATCCTACGGTGGCATGTAGGTTTGGGGGAAATACCACATTTCCCACTCAGTGCAAAATACTACTCCCAGACACAAGCTCAAAACGCGTTAGGAAATCCACCACAAAGATCACAAGGGTCTATTATGAAGACCATATCAAATCTCCTTCTCATTTATCAAATCATAATCAATTTGTGGATTCCAAACTCGACTCAAATCAAATCAATCTTTCTCGCTATCAAAATGTATCAAAACCTTCAAGAAAACATCATAGAACTCATTCTTGACTTTCAAGCTCAAATATCAATATATATATTCAATAATCAAACTTATCATAGAAAAGCTTAAATCATGACTCTTATCTCAAATCTTTCGAAAATCATCAACTCATAATAACAATATTCAACTCATGGCATAAGTTCTCAATTTAAGAAATAAAATGATAAAATAGTCATGTGTATCAATCTTGAATAGCTCAAATATCATAAATCATTAATAAAGTAATTTGGGTGTAAACCCACTTTGCAAAATCATGAATTTCAATAGTAGAAATTAAATCTTTGGGCACAAGAACGAAAGAATTGTTCTTGTTCAAACTCCGTATACCTTGGATTATGATTTTAAGATGAGAAAGCTTGATTGGAAACTCTTCTTCACACGTTTGAGCTAAGTTCTTGATGCCTTTGACTTGGAGAACTTAATTCTTGAACAACTTGGTGAAATCTTTGAAAAATTCTTGAATTTCTTGAAGAAGATTTGATTTGGATTTGGAAGAGAGAAACCCTAGTTTCTAGAGTGTTATGGAAGAGAAAGGATAAAAATAAACTTCTCCTTTCTACTTGGATATCTATATATACAAGATCAAAATGGGCAGAAATGACCAAAATATCCCTAAAAAAATGAGTTCAAAAAATTATCGATCGGGTCTGTGACGGTCAAACTGACGGTCCTTCAGAGGAACAGACGGTCCACCAGATCGTCCAATACTCGAGTGCCAAAACTAGGACATTCTGCCTCGACGTGATGGTCTCCTTGACGGTTTGTCAAAATTTTGGTGGCCCACCATTTGGCTGTCGCACGATGGCCAGAAAAAGGGGTTACTACCTTGGCTTGATGGGACAATTGACGGTCCACCAAAGACTTGGTGGTCCTTTAGGTCTACCATCAGGCCTGGGCGATTCCAACATCGCTTAGTTAAACGGCCATAACTTCCTCATTCGATGTCGGATTTCGATGAAATTGGTATTGATGGATAGCTTATTCAATGATCTACATAACAAAAAGTAGAAATTAGAGAAATACAACATAATATAAATATCAATCACTTTGAAAGCCACCCCTATCCACTCACAAGATAGATTTAGGCTTAAGAAATGATCGGAGTATTACAATTTCTCCCCTTTGGAAACATTCATCCTCAAATGTTGCTATTTGGCCAAGAATACAGAGAAAATTGAAGACATACAGCTGAAATGACTTGCTAATCTGAATCTATATCTTTCTAAACTTTGAAGTACTTCGTTGAATGTATAAACTCATGATGAGAATAGCTATACCGCTGGATCTGAGACTGAAAAAGAATAGATAGAGGACAACTATAATTCTCGACTAAATTTGAGCTGATTTGGCTTCTGCTTATATTAAAGAGCGGGCTCATGCTGAGAGTTTAGAATTCACTTGATGTCATAAGGGTGTAATCATACTCATAGATGGCGAAGAGATAATTTATGCAGGCATAGGTCATGAGAAACAAGGATAAGACTACACCATGGGTATTACATTGTCTAGATTAGAATAATTAGAAAACAAAGATTGTTCAATGAATGCTTACAGATTGAATCACAATTATATATCCGAGTCTGAAACTGATGCCTAATACACATACTAAACTGAATTCATAGATTTTGGGTGCGATCAACTACTTACCGGATTGCCCGTACTTATGAAACTTTGAGTGGTAAGACTAGACTAGCTCGAAAAAAATGGAAGACCATAGAAATCTATCTGCCAAATTTTAAAAACTGGATTGCTAACTATGCTAACTGAATCATACTAGATACTCATACTTAAGTAAAGGATTTCTTCAACACCCTCCCAAGAAATTCTAATGGTCTGAAGGAGCAAAGAACTTTAGGCAAGATCTAAATAAGATATCTGAATCAGAGATCATAGAATTACTATAATCCCATAACTTGAAACCTAAACTTATGAATCATAAGTCAGGATAAAAGTACTAAGCTTCAAGCAAGGCAACTCCTTACTCTCAAACTCAACCACACTTCTCAAATACTCTCTTGACTATACTATACCCTTATGATACTATACTTGATCGATTCAACTTATAATCCTCACATGACACTGATACTTCCATCTACTCATATCCCCTCAAACCAAACCCCCTCATCACCTTCATGCCTAACCTAGAACTGCAAGATTTGCCATATAACCCCATTCTGAATCATGAGCTCCCACACATCTACATTCTTACAACCTCTCACTTTAAGAGTAATTCTCATTACCACTTCGACAACTCCAATCCACCTAGTACTAACCATTTACTAATGTGCAAGGTATCCATCCGCATGCACACAAACACGACATTCAAGCCTATCTTCATACCCTACACACCTCTTATCAAGAAAAATTTCTATGCACTCACCTCAAGCATACCTGACATACTCATAGCTAATCAAGTCCTACACAAATGCTTCACTATAATATTCCTTCCAACTAATGGAATTACACAAAACGAACACACCACAATCTTCCCAATCATAACACATTAAATTTCAACTAACCATAACATGTATCAAAGACTTAGCCTCAATCTTACTTCACATTACCACCAAGCCAAAGTAGGCATGCCACCATTTATCATTGATAAGGAAATATCTCCTCTCTCCTGACTAAACAACTATTCACGACCACTATCTGGGGTAAGGAAAGATAACTAAAAGATTAGAGCATGAGGATCTGACATATGAATAGATGCTATAAATAACTTGACACTCAATTGAGGCTTGAGGAATAGAGGATTTAACATCATAAACCTATCAAAGAAATACGGCCTGGGGACATGCACGATATAAATCTGAATTTTTTTCTTTGCTGATCATTAAAAGTAGCACTTGAACATTGGAACTGAACATATCATAAAACTTGAGTACATAAGTCATGCGTTACATGACCTAAATTGGGAATTCATAACTATGAAATATGATTCCAACCGATGAAAGGTCTAAAAATTTGCATTTTGGTAACTAAGTGAGGACAGGATTCTTTATGGCATGCCTGGACATGAATCATGATCATGGAATCAAAATGCAAAGCATGAATGAATACTGGAATGACTAAAAATACTAAAATAAAATGGTTTGAGTAGTATCCCTTCTCATATCTATTACACAACTTACTGGTACACCTACTAAAACTTGACAACCTAACCTAGTTACTCATTCTACTGTCTCTCCCTTAAACTAAAGCCATCACACTCCTTGACTCAATTATTAGGACATCATTCGTTACCTAACTAGTCTTCCTCCACCTAGCAACTCCACAAAACTTACTAATTACGCCACATGCAATGACCCTAGAAAATAAAGCATCCCCATAGCACTTTGGGCAAGATTTCTCACCAAGAACATAAAATCAAACTTAATTACAAGTTGATCAGACTCAAGCTCTTAAATACACTATCCAAGCCCATTAGATCACTTTTCTATAATTAGCACCAGTAACCAAGAAATCATCACATCCACCTTCATAGCCACCAATCATCCAAGCTTAACTCCTAACATTTAGCATAACTTACAACTCCTCCCCACACATACAATTTTCACTGGGAAACTATAAAACAAAACGTCAATAAACACTAGCCCACTTAAACCCCCTAATAACAATAATTGGTCATAATCATATGGCCTCTCTCATTTATAATCCATTAACACGCCCACTTTCTACCCATCATTAGTATCTATCCTTTATACATAGCTTAACTTATTTTATAACTTTCTAAGCCTCAACTTAACTTCCTGTTGCAATCTCAGGAGCACCTAAGTTAACAACACTCATCCACTAAGTATCCTCATGCATAACCTATACTTATCTTATGCCACACTCTGTCAATAACTCTTTTCATACCTTAAGCAAACTATTATTTACCTCTACCAATAACTTCTTCTCTTTCTTCCATGAGTTAATGCATAAGGACAATATCACTTTATCACTAACTCAATCACACGCAAAAATGCTCGGCTAAACATACTTCTAATAAATCACACTTTTCACATTTCTTGCCACTATATCTCTAAACCCAACTCCAACCAGCATGAGGAAACAAGATACATAAAGAGTCGCTAGTGAATCAAAATAGGCCTTACCCGGCTTCACTAGTCTTTGATTTTGCATTTTGAAAAATAATTTAAGATGGATAACAAAGAAATTATGCTAGTGAATTGAAAGAGCCCCACATGGCTTCACTAGACTTTCAGTTCCAACATCATGATGATAACAAGGTTACGAGAGGTAGAAACTCGCCATACAATATTTGATAATCTAAGAATACACATCTTACTCTGTCTTAACTAAACGAATTATAAGGGAGAGGGCATAACATTGAACTTAGGAAACTTATAACACGTTGGTAAGCTCTTCTCAGGCCGCTTTGTGAGACTTCTAAAATTTCTCACTTGCAAGTCTAAGGGCATTGTCAGAGAAGGAAATTAAAACTTGCAGATCATGTTACCTCAAGAACAGTACATAGATAAAGAAGTATAGATTATCATTATGGATTCTGTGAAGGAATCTGGAAGCGCAACTGACTTGGGATTATTGCACGATTCATAAGTAAGGCATGATAAGACACTAATTGGATACTTTCTAGCTCATTTAAAACTCCATAACTATCTGTAGAGATTGCTTAAGAAAGTACTATCTACAAATAGTTGAGCTTGACTATCTCTAATACCTCAAAAATAAGGTGGGGATGCCCTGAATAGGGGAAGATAAGAATCTGTATAAGTTTCTCGAAGAACCTTTCTATAGCACGATCTAAGACATGAAAGAATGGAGACCTTTTCTAAATGTCTTGTATCCTCTCGAAGAAAAGTACAAATGTCTCTGTACCATTCCACAAGACTCTACTAGACACGACTTCATAGACATCTTAGGACACTTGAACTCTGTGCTTTGATACCAAGTTTGTAACGCCCCAAAATTAGGCCCCGAGATATCACATGATGCGTAGGGGCACAAGTGACCCCAAGCTAACCCTCCCACTAGCATATCTCATAAACAACTGCATAAAATACTTAAATCTATATAAAATCAGTGAAAACATAGAACTTTTTTTAACTTGATCAATAGAAACATGAACTTTACAAGATTATAACTCTACTTTTACCAAACGAAACTAAAACTAAATACATCAACTTCTACTGACTGCCTATGAATCCTCTACTAGTACTGACTTTAGATAGCCAGGTCATGACTCCCAACTATCTAAGCTCAATACGACTAAAATAAGAAAATACAATACTTCTCGAACTGTATAACCAACTGAAGCCCTCAAATCAGAAGGACTCATCACCTGCTGATTGGGAGCGGCAAACTGACTGAATGTAGTATCTGCGCTACAATTTGTACCTACATTTTAAGACACTGTAGCACATAGAAATATAGGAGGGTCAGTACTTTAAGGAATGTACAGAGTATGTGGGGGTGCAATGCAACATTATAAATAATATCATAAATGATTATGAAAATCTTACATGCTGACTATAACGACTCTCGTCGCTTGAATTTCCTGAAACGTAATTTCCATAAATCATCAACAATAACACATGTTTCATAAATCTCATAAATCATTGAACTCAACTCAAACTCTTTAACTCATGACTTAGAGTGATTCGGTAACTCATGTAACTTGAAATCTTATGGACTTGGGAGGTTCTTATAACCGACATAAATCATGTGAGCTACATGGAGTCCAATATTTTGCCCTCCTAAGGAGAGAACCCCACATTGGCAGGAGCTTCGTACTCTTGTCAGGGAGTACAACCTAAATTTAGTGATCACAATCTCATACTCAGCCTCCATCCCACAATTATGAATATCAATCCTACGGTGGCACATAGTTTTGGGAGAAATACCACATTTCCTGCTCGGTGCAAAATACTACTCCCAGACACAAGCTCAGAATGCGTTAAGAAATCCACCTCAAAGATCACAAGGTTCTATCATGAAAACCAAATCAAATCTCTTTCTCATTTATCAAATCATAATCAATTTGTGGATTCCTAACTCGACTCAAATCAAATAAATCTTTCTCAATATTAAAATGTATCAAAAACTTCAAGAAAATATCATAGAACTCATTCTTGACTTTTAAGCTCAAATATCAATATATACATTCAATAATCAAACTTATCATAGAAAAGCTTAAATCATGACTCTTATCTCAAATCATTCGAAAATTATCAACTCATAGTAACAATATTCAACTCATGGTATAAGTTCTCAATTTAAGAAATAAAATAGTAATGTGTATCAATCTTAAATAGCTCAAATATCATAAATCATTAATAAAGTAATTTGGGTGTAAACCCACTTTGCAAAATAATGAATTTCAATAGTAGAAATTAAATCTTTGGGCACAAGAATGAAAGAAGTGTTCTTGTTCAAATCCCACATACCTTGAATTATTATTTTAAGATGAGCAAGCTTGATTGGAAAATCTTTTTCACACTTTTGAGCTAAGTTCTTGATGCCTTTGACTTGGAGAACTTAATTCTTGAACAACTTGGTGAAATCTTTGGAAAATTCTTGAATTTCTTAGAGATGATTTGATTTGGATTTGGAAGAGCGAAACCCTAGTTTCTAGAGTGTTATGGAAGAGAAAGGATAAAGATGAACTTCTCTTCTCTACTTGGATATATATATACACAAAACGAAAATAGGCAGAAATGACCAAAATGCCCCTAAAAAATTAAGGTAAAAAAAGTGTCGATCGGGTTTGTGACAGTTGAACTAATAGTCCGTCAGAGGAACAGATGGTCCACTATATTATCCGTCACTCGAGTGTCAAAACTAGGACATTCTGCCTCGACATAACGGTCCCCTTGACGGTCTGTCAAATTTTTGGCGGCCTACTATTTTGGCCATTGCACGATGGCCAGAAAAAGGGGTTACTGCCTTGGATTGATGGGACAATTGATGGTCCACCAAGGACCTGGCGGTCCTTCAAGGCTATCGTCAGGCCTGAGCAATTCTGACATCGCTTAGTATAACGGCCATAACTTCCTCGTCTGATGTCAGATGTTGATGAAATTGGTATCGATGGAAAGCTTATTCAATGCTCTATATAACAAAAAGAAGAAATTAGAGAAATACAACACAATATAAATATCAATCACTTTGGAAGTCACCCCTATTCACTCAAAAGACAGATTTAGGCTTTAAAAACGATTGGAGTATTACAGTTATCAATTTCGTAAACCCATTCAGTTTCATGCATAGATTTCTATTACAATTTAATATCGGTTAACATTGCACAGTCTGTCATGCTTTGAAGAGTAAGTTCAGTCAGACCTCCATGCATTAGATATGCATGTTTAGTAGAGAAATTTTAGCTTATCAGTATATTCAGTCTTACGTTCATGAGAACAACTTAGTCAATTATCCATGCATCAGATATGCATGTCTATATTGAGGATGCAGCTTATCAATAGTCTTATCTGGGTATTCTATGCATCAGCTATGCATGCATACTCTAGTGGAAAATTTAGTGTTTCAGTAATTTCTGTCATAAAGTCATGTTTTTGATATTCACGTCCCTTAAGTAAGTTTACTTAATCAGTACTCGTAACTTATCAATCGACATTCGATGATGAATAATTCCAAGGGGAAGATAATGTAACACTCCACATTTCGGACTAGAATGAAAATCCGTCATTCATATGCGTAGATGTTCCAAAAACCTTAAATCCTATATAAATTTAGTGTGTTAATAAATTATGTAGTATGGAAATACATTTGAGAAAGAATTAAGATAATAGATATCCCCTAACTCAAGGACAAGTTGAAACCTTTTCTATCGTTCGAGTTTTAGTGAGCGTCAAAACTTGGGTCAACTTTAATCAACCATAAATACTTGTGTATATAAAATTAGAAAACCTACTATATGTCAAATAAAAGATATTTGAATTATATTTCCAACAATACCAATTTCGTCCAAATCCAATATCGGAGAAAAGAGTTATGACTATTTTACTCTAGCATGTCATTTTGGAAAACTGACTGATGATATTTTGTGATAAGTTATCACAAGTATGATGATTTATCACAAATGTCGTCAGTCTTAGGAAGAAATCCACTCCTAACGATGATATTTTGTGATAAGTTATCACAAGTGTGACGACTTATCATAAGATCGTCAGCCTTAGGTAGAAATCCATCAATTCCAGCCCCTCAGTGACGATATTTGTGATGACTTATCAAAAGTCTGATGGTTTATCACAAATGTCACCAGCCTTTGATTTTCAGCAATTGGGAAGCGGTTTAGTAAGGGTATTTTGGTATTTTTTTCTCCACTTCTCATGACTTAAAACCCTCATAGGACGTAACTTTCTCTTATTTTTCTTCAGTTAAACATCTTAAAAATTCTCTCATACACTCTAAACTACAAGATTAGGGTTTCCTCTCAAGATCATCTCCTCAAGAACAAGAACATTCTCTCCCAAAGGGGTTAAACCCTAGTCAAGAAAAAGAATCAAGAGCAAGCCTAAGGATTTCTTCAAGAACCTTCAAGAAACATTAGATCTCTTTCAAGATTCAATCACTAAGGTATGCGTAGTGTTCATCCATGGATTCCTTTCATCCATGGATCTCTAGAATCATGTTTTAAATTATAAATTGTGTTTTCCTTGTTGTGTTATAACTATATTCATGTTAATGATTATTGTTTGGATTCAAGGTTGTATCTTGATGTGTTGTTCCTGAAGCATGTGAGTAGGTTAGTTGAAACCTATGAAGTTTGGATGGATTAAGATTGTCAAATTGATAAGTACATGTATGCCCAAAGTTGTGCATGTAAGGTGTTTATAAAATGCCAAAAATGATACAATCCATGTTTTTATGACATAATAGTGCTAAAATGACAAGTCCATGTTCTATTCCTTATGTTTCCACATGAATTCCATGTTATTGATATGTGATTTTGTTATGAGTTGTTGTTGTGATATGGAATGTCCATGATATTGAGGTATGTAAGTATACCCATGTTTTATGTATTCCCTTGCATGTATAAGGTGTTGAGAAACATGTGTAGTATGAAATCCCCTACTTATGGTTTTAAGAATTGTGGATGTTATTCCTATAATCAAGAAATATCATGTGTGTTAGTTTCCTTCCATCGAGTCCTGGGGGTACTTGTACCCAAAAAATATAGCTATGTGCCTAGAGCCGAGTCGTCTCAAGATAACCTCAGTCGTGCTATGATCTATAGAACTTAGTCAGTTACAAAATTCAAAACTCTTGAACAGTTATAGAATTTAAGAAATCTTAGTAATATAAGTATCATTATCATTCCAGCTTTAGTTCAGTACTTAGCTCAGATCTCAGTAGCAATCAAGAAATCAATTTAGAACTTAGTATCATTCAGTCAGATAATAGATTCAGTAGTATTCTGTCAGATAATGGAACCAAGTGAACTCAATTAGCTCAGTCAAGTAAGAAACTCAGTAACAACTTGAGTTCAGTTCAAGTACAAGTTCTAAGAATCAGTTTAGAGTTTTTCAGTTGGGAGTAAGAGCTAGCACTGAGCGAGTGCAGTGATGGCGACTCCCCATCATAGAGGCAAAGTCATCAGGAGCAATCCCTGAACTCTAAAACTGCGTAGCCAGCACAGGATGTAGGAGTCACTCGTCAGAAAAAGTCTTGTCATCCATCAGAGAGGCTTGACTATTATAATGCCTTAGGCTTGACTTCCTATGAGGGTCACCCGTTAGATTGCCTTAACCTGAGAGGTCATTACCCATGGCACGGTATTGAAACCCTTCTAACTGGGGTTACAGGTGGGACCCCATTAGTTCACACTTGAGGCATGTCAGTTAAGTGAGAATTTCCACAGTTATAGTTTTAGTATCAGTCTTTAGAGTAGAACTCAGAAATCAGGACTGTCAATACAATCATTAATCTCAGTAAGAAACTCAGATAGTTCTACAGATTCATAGACCACTTGCTAGATAGGCTTGGTCTAACATAAAGTTATTTAGTATCAGTACTTGTATAGGTCACCTATCAAATAGGCTTGATCTCAGTCTCAAATTCAGTTGAGTATTCTCAATACCAGTTCCAGCGATTACCCGTTAGTTAGGCCTGATCTTAAGCTTAGTCACTCTTATTCATTATTAAGAGATTTAGACTGTTAGATACAGTCGCTCAGTATCAATTACATCGGTTAGGCCAATCATCATAGTTATATCAGTTAGGTCAGTCATCATAGCTTACGTTATCAGTATTTAGTTTTAGGACTATTAGACACAGTCAATCAGACCAGTTCTTCATAATTCAAACTGTTAGAAATAGTCGTTCATCTATTCCGTTTCTCAGAATTAGTAAACTCATGTTGTCAGCATTCCGAATCAGTAGTTAGTATCACTACGAGTTCAGTTATAGTTACTTATACATGTATATATTCTCATGTTCATACCAACCAGCATTTTTTATGTATATAAATCCTTTGCATTTAGCCTACCTCACTCGTATACTCAGTATATTCAGACATACTGATGCATTTGTGCTATGGTGTTTTATTTTGCGCCATAGGTTTAGAGGCACGAGTTTCATAGCAGCAGTAGCATTGCAGATTTCAGCAATCAGAGTTAGAAGTGAGTCCTCATCCTTTGAGGATATGATTATTCTATATCTTCTTATTGATTAGTTTATTAGTCGGAGTTAGTTGGGGATATATCCCATCAGCTCCTTATTTAGATTATTCAGACAGTAGAGGCTTTCCGACTAGACATAGACTAGATTCAGACTTTAGTATTTCAGTTCTATTTTGGTATTGTGATACCTCTTTATTCAGACATTTTTATTACTCAAATTATGTTCAGTATTGAACCTTATGGCCTTCAGTTCATGTTTCCGTATTTATATTTATATATTATGTAGTATACAGGTACAGATATCAGTTATGGGTTAGCTTGCAGTCCTTTGAGGTTATAAGCACCTTGTAGTATTCTGGTTTAGATAATTGGGGTGTTACAAGGACCCTCAGGAATTCCTAGATCAAGTGCAGAAGGTTACAAACATAATCGGGGTTACTTCTATTGAGAGTGCTGAGATAGCTACATATTTGTTACATGATATTTCTCATACTTGGTTTAAATAGTGGAAGTCAGAAAGGCCAGATAATGCAGGGGCCTGTTGAGTGGGAGGAGTTTGCTTTTACTTTCCCTGATAGATTCTTTCCCCTAGAGCTTAGAGAAGCTATGGTGTTAGAATTCATCAACTTCAGGCAGGGCAATATGATGGTGAAAGAGTATTCTCTTAAGTTTACTCAATTAGCCAGATATTCCCCTCATGTGGTTGCAGATAGTAGGGCCAAGATGAGTAAGTTCATTTTATGGGTGAATGATAGTGTGGTTAACGAGTACAGATCTGCCATATTGAATAGTGACATAACTTTATCCAAGCCTATGACTCATTCTCAGTAGATAGAGGAGTAGAAGATTAAGTAGAATAAGAGAGCTAGGACAAGTAGCTTTAATTTTAGTCATCCTAAGTCAGAGGGTGGTAATCGCTCCTAGATTCATCCTAAGTCACTAGTTCTAGCTTCTTCATTAGCCAGTGCTCCAGTTCCTAAGTTTAGAGAGGGTAACAAAGATAGAGCACCAGGCTCTAAGTCTCAGGGCAATGTTAGCAGTGCCCAAACAAATCCCCTTTGTCAGACTTATGGTAAGAACCACAAGGGTGCTTGCAGAGCTGGTATCAATGTATGTTTTAGATGTGGCAAGCTAAGCCACAGAGTTAGAGACTTCCCCCGATTAGGTTATCAAAGTCATCTCCGCTCCTCATCTTAGTTCAGTCGCCCAAATCAGCAAGGTGTGGGCAACACCCAAATAGACTCTATGCTCTCCAGTACCGGCAAGATCATGAAAGTTCTCCGGATGTGGTTACTGGTATGTTACAGATATTTTATGTGCATGTTTACACTTTGCTAGATCCAGGGGCTTTCTTATCTTTTGTTACTCCCTATATCGTAGTTGATTTCAGAGCCAGTCCCAAAATTCTAGCAGAGCCCTTTTCAGTTTTTACCCCAATGGGTAAAACCATCATAGCCCAACGGGTATACAGAAACTGCCCGGTTATGATATTTCAGAAAGTCACTTCAGCAGATCTAGTCGAATTAGAGATAACTGATTTTGATATTATTCTCAGTATGCATTGGCTTTATTTTTGTTATGCCACAGTCGACTGCAGAAATAGGATAGTCCAGTTTTAGTTCCCAAATAAACCCATTCTTGAGTGGAAGGGTAGTTATCCACTTTCAGGGGTCAACTTATTTCCTACCTTTGGGCAAGGAAAATGATATCTAAGAGATGTGTCTATCATCTTGTTCATGTTAAGGATTCCAATTCCAAAACTCCCAGTCTTAAATCTATTCTAGTTGTGAATAAGTATTCAGGTGTCTTTCCCTAAGATCTTCTAGGAATTTCTCCCAAAAAGAAAATAGACTTCGGCATTGATCTTCTTCCAGATACTCGGCCTATCTCTATTCTGACATACAGAATAGAACTAGCAGAAATTAGAGAATTGAATGAATAGTTGAAGGATCTCCTAGATAAAGGATTCATCAGGCTCAACATTTCCCCGTGGGGTGAAACAGTATTATTCGTGCGCAAGAAAGACAATTCTCTTAGAATATGCATAGACTACCGTTAACTTAATAAGGTCACGGTAAAGAACAAGCATCCTCTTCCCAGAATCGATGACTTATTTGACCAACTTTAGGGTGCCAGTTATTTCTCTAAGATAAACCTTAGATCCGGCTGTCATTAGCTCAGAGTCAGAGAATGTGGCATTCCAAAAAAGCTTTCTGTACTCGGTATGGTCACTTTGAATTCCTAGTCATATCATTTGGTCTTACTAGTGCCCTAGCAGCTTTCATGGACTTGATGAACCGCGTGTTCAGACAGTACTTGGACATGTTCATCATAGTCTTCATAGATGATATTCTGGTCTATTCCCGTAGTGTGCGAGATTATGTAGACCATCTCATAATAGTACTTTAGACTCTCATAGATCATCTGCTATTTGCCAAATTCAGTAAGTGCAAATTTTGGATAAGGTCAATAGCATTCCTTGGTCATATTATTTTGGGTGATGGCATTAGAGTAGATCCTCAAAAGACCAAAACGGTAAAAAACTGGCCCAGACCTATCTCTCCATTAGATATCAGGAGTATCTTGGGTTTGGGTGGCTATTATAGATGGTTTGTTGAGGGATTTTATTCTATTGCATCCCCTATGTCTAGATTGACTCAGAAGAAAATCAAGTTTCAGTGGTCAGATCCTTGTGAGAAGAGTTTTCAGGAGTTGAAGACTCGACTTACCTCAGTTCCAGTTTTAGCTCTTCCAGATAGTCCAGATGGGTTTATAATGTATTGTCATACATCCAGAGTGAGTTTAGGTTGTGTCCTTATGCAACATAGTAAGGTCATAGCCTACGCCTACAGACAGCTTAAACACTATGAGAAGAATTATCCTACTCATGATCTTGAGTTAGTAGCCATAGTCTTTGCCTTGAAGACTTTGAGGCATTATCTCTACGAAGTTCATGTAGATGTATTCATAGATCATAAGAGTCTTCAGTATTTCTTTTCTCAAAAAGATCTCAATCTTTATTAGAAAAGGTGGTTAGAGATCTTGAAAGATTATGACATGAGTATCCTCTATCATCTGGGAAAGGCCAATAAAGTGGACGATGCTTGCAGTAGACTGTCTATAGGTAGTGTTGCTCATGTGGATGACAGTAAGAAGAAGTTATCTCAGGAAGTACATCAGCTTGCCAGACTAGGCGTTGGCTTAGTTGATACAGATGAGGATGATATATGGGCTCAAAGTAGTTTAGAATCATCTTTAGTTTTCGAGGTGAAAGAAAAGCAAGATAGGGATCCCAACCTTGTCAAGTTAAAAGAGTCAGTTCAGGATCAGAAAGTAGAGGTTTTATCCCAAGGGGGAGATGCTATTTTGCGTTGTCAGGGTCATCTCTATTTTCCAGGTGTAGATGACTTAAGGTAGTGAATTCTTGCAGAAGCGCATGGTGCGCACTACTCTATTTATTTAGGGGCCACAAAGATGTACCGCGACTTGCGGGAAGTCTATTGGTGGAGTGGGATGAAGAGAGATATTGTAGAGTTTGTGTCTAAGTACTCTATATGTCAGCAGGTTAAGATAGAGCATCAGAAACCTAGTGGTCTTATGCAAGAATTCATTATTCCTACTTGGAAGTGGGAAGAAGTGAACATGGACTTCGTGACGGGTTTTACTCGAACTCGTCATCAGTATGATTTCGTTTGGGTCATTGTATACAGGATGACCAAATCAGCCCATTTCCTTCCAGTTCATACCTCTTATTTAGCTAAGGATTACCCCAGACTCTACATTAGGGAGTTGGTTAGATTACACAGTGTTCTGCTATCTATTATCTTAGACAAAAGTACCCAGCTCACGTCTCACTTCTATAAAGTATTCCAAAAGGGTCTTGGTACCCAAGTTCATCTCAGTACAACCTTTTATCCTCAGACAGATGGTCAAGCAGAAAGAACCATTCAAACTTTAGAAGATATGCTACGGGCGAGTGCAATTGATTTTAAGGGTAGTTGGGATGACCACTTGCCTTTGATTGAGTTTTCATACAATAACAACTTTTATTTTAGTATTCGAATAGCTCCATTTGAAGATCTCTATGGTAGGAGATGTAGATCTCTAATCGGTTGGTTCGAAGTTAGTGAGGCCTCAATCATAGGGCCTGACTTAGTATTCGATGCCTTAGAAAAAGTCTAGTTGATTAGAGAAAGACTCTGGGCTACTCAGAGCCGACAGAAGTCTTATACAGATATTCATAGAAAATATCTTGAGTTCAATATTGGTGACTATGTCTATCTAATTATCTCTCCTATGAAGAGAGTCAAGTGGTTTGACAAGAAAGGGAAACTCAATCCCCAATATATCGGTCCCTTCAAGATTCTCAGTCGATTTGGCAAGGTAGCCTATGATCTCGAATTGCCTTCAGATCTAGCCTCAGTTCATCCAGTCTTTCATGTCTCTTTGCTCAAGAAGTGCATAGGTGACCCAGCAGTTGTAATCCCTATTCAGAGCATTGATGTTCAAAATAGTCTTTCTTATGAGGAGATTCTAGTCGAAATCCTAGACTATCAGACTCGTAGACTGAGGAACAAAGAAGTCCCTCTAGTTAAATTTCTTTGTCGAAATTAGTCTGTCGAGGGAGCTACTTGGGAAGCAGAATTAGACATGCGTACCAAGTATCCGTACCTCTTCTACGCCAACTCAGATTAAGCTCAAGGTAATAGTCTTCCTTAAGCTTACTCAGTTTCATGTTCAGTGTTCATCACAAACTTGGTATCAAGTACCATTGCATATTCAGTCATGCATTTATGTATCATTTCAGTTATATAATTATACATCAGATATGCATTCTTATTGTGAGAAACTTAGTTCCTCAGAAAACTCAGTCATGCATTCATGAATTATTTATACATGCATCAGATATGCATGTTCAGTATGATATATTCAGTTATCAGTCATGTAATTCATGAGATTATATTTTAGTTATTCATGTTTAGTATGTATGTCAGTTTATGTTTTTCCTCTTACTCTCATTTTTATTCAAGGACGAATGTTCTTAAGGGGGAGATATTGTAATACCCCATACCTTTTCCTAGCTTGAAATTATCTAAAAAATGTTAGGATCCTTCTTTGAAAGATGAATCCACTTTTTAAAATGGGGTATTTTTAATATTTTTACTTTTTGTCATGTAGGAAATTCAATAAGCCTTTCATCGATATAACATTCGTCTAAATTTGATAACCGGGTAAGAAGTTATGACTATTTTAAGTTCCCATCGTAAAACAGCACCATATTGGTTAGTGGCACACCATACCACAAGATAAAATGGCAATTGTCCTTTTCCAGTGTCTCAGCATAATTTTCTCCGCGTCGCACCAAAGTTCCAGGTCGTAAAAGAAGGGGCAACACAATGGATCCACATCGTGTCATCCCTCAGTTTCCCAATTGTCAAATTCCAATGACACGGTGCGATAGCGCCGCGTCGCGCCAGGGGTCCAATTCGAGAAATTTTTATTGAAATTACAAGACACGTCCAGGGTTAAAAGGTTAATTTTCCACCCCTATTTAAACCCTTTAATACGTGATTCAACTACTTTTAATCCAAAATACACTTTCTTCTATCAAAAACCTCTCAAGAACAACCTAGGGCTTTTCATAGAAGATTCAAAATCAAGAATTTCCTCCATCAATCTTCGGTTATTTACAAACCAAGGTATGCATAGTGTTTATTCATGGACTCCTTTCATCCATGAAGCACAAGAATCCCTTTTCTAAATTATTATAAATATATTCTATGGGGTTAAATTATTATAGATATAGATTCTATGGGGTTAAATTATTATAGATATAGATTCATGCAAACCTATAACTAAACCCTTGAATGATGAAATTAGAATTGAACCATAATGTTTAATTATTGTACAATGATGTTTACATGTACCGTGCCTACAATATGTTTGATTAAATGCCTAGATGAAGGAAAGGTGTCTAACTAGTATGATACCATGAAATACCCATTTATGTACAAGTTATACCTATCACATATTTTGATGAAATGCTTCTATAAATGTATTATGGATTATGATATTAGTTATATATTCAAGTAAGTTATGCATGGTCAGTTTGCTTCCATCGAGTCCTGGGGCTACTCGTACCCAAAACATTAGCTGTGTGCCTAGAGCCATGTCATGTTTTCACATTACTCTCAGTCAAGCTATGAATCCTTGTACTTCAGACAGTCTTATGACTCAAGAAATATCCATGATCTCATGAACTCAGTCAGTTGTCAGATATCAGTAGTATTCCGTCAGTCAACAAAATTTAGTAACTCAGCCCATGTTTAGTTCAGCAAATCATGTTCAGTCTATTTAGATGGGAATAGAAATTATCACCGAGTGAACCCAAGGATGGGAACACACACTATCAGATGAGGGTGTGATTCTTAGAAGTCATCCTTGCATTCCATAACTATATAGCCAGCATAGGTTGAGACATCAATACTGTCCGATGAGGGTTGATAAGGTGGATAAGCACTATTAGATAAAGGCCCCATTGTTCTCTTTTGGGAACACTATCAGATGAGGGTCACCCATAGTTTTTCCTTACCAGTGGTGCGGTATTGACACCCTTCTAATTGGGGTTACAGATTGGACCCCAACTCAGCCATAATGGCATATTAGGGGCATGTCGGTTAGATAACTACTTCCTATAGTTTTATGTTAAAGAATCAGGACTGTCAGACACGATTAATAAGTCTCAATAATAGAACTCAAATAGTTCTTCAAATCTTAGGACTGTCAGATATAGTCAACTCAGACGGGATTCAGCTAGTTCCATTAGATCCAGGACTGTCAGATACAGTCACTCATGTTATCAGTTATATTAGTTATCAGTATGTCATGTTATCAGTATTCAGATTTAGTAATTATGTTATCTCAGTATCAATGTTAGTTATTGTCTCATACATGTATTCTCACGCTAATGATAGTCAGTCTGCTATTGTTATTGTTCATGAATATGAACCCCATGCATTCAACCTACCTCACATGCATACCAGTACATTCAAAGTACTGGCGTATTTGCGTTATGGTATCTCATACCATAGGTTCAGAGACACGAGCTCCAGAGCATCAGTAGATTCTAGTCTCCACTGTCAGAGTTAGCAGTGAGTCCTCATCTTTTGAGGACATGATCATCATTTTATTATCTCTGTAATCATTTTATTAGTTGGAGTTAGTTGGGGACATATCCCATCAACTCTTTATTCAGACAGTCACGTTTTAGAGGTTTTTCAGACTATAGTATGTTCAGATAGCTTATTTCATTTGTTTTGGGTATTTCATACCCCTCCAGATGTTATATTTTTGTCAAATACTATGTCTCAGTTGTGAACCTTATGGCCTTTCAGGTCATGCTTTTCGCATTATAAAGTATTTCATGCAGCATATATGTACAAATATCAGTCATAGGTTAGCTTGTGGTCCTTTGGGGTCATGAGCACCTTGTAGCATTTCGGGTACCAAATATGGGGCGTTACAATTTGCGATACCCTTGGGTGCTTTTTCAATTTGTTAGTCAACTTTTATGTAATAAAGTTCTCTTTGCTACGTGAAGGAGTTAGAGGTTACATAGAGGCTATTGTATTATTTGTTATTGGAGTGAATAGTTCATCTATTTTGAATTTTTTTCGCCATCTTTGAGGTCATTTTACTTTCTAAGCTGAGGTTATATTGGAAATAACTTCTGTATCTCTACGAGGTAGGGGTAAAATTTGAGTACACTCTACCTTTCTCAGGCCCCACTTGTGGGATTGCTTTTGGTATACTGTTATTTGATGATCATTTTTTGTTTATTAGTTATTGAAAAATTAAGAGGATTAAAAGATAAAATGTTGTGTTCTTGTGCATTATTCTTTGTTCGTTTTTGTTGATAAAATTAGACTAAGAATGTTACTATTAAAAGTGCAGTTTATCAATTTATTATTCAATCTTTCAAGTACTATGGTAGTGTATTTTCTTTTTCTTTATTAAGCTTCACGGTATGTAATAAAGGTTTAATCTTTCTATGTGAAGGGGTTGGTGGTTACAAGGAGGCTATATGGTATTATAAGTTAAATGGAGGCTTGTGGCGGATTATTCTCTTCGGCAACCTATTTCGGTAAAGGGATCAGCTTTCCCTTTAAGGGGTGAAATGAAACTAAATGGGAATCCATTTGTAATGGATAATTTCAATTGTAAAGGGGCAATTTTGGTAATATAAGAGAAACTATTAAATTGAAGGGTATATTTACAAGTTTTCTCACAATGAGGGTATAAATATCCCCATAGTTTAATAAAGGGCAAAGTTAGTCAATTAACAAAAGTAGAGGGCTATATTTGACCCCTTTCCCTTTTTATAATATTGACTTCTAAAATATGTATAAGGTAAGGGAAAAAAGGGTAAAGAATCCTTAATTACATGAGTAAGTATATGGTAAAAAATATTATACTCCTAATATACAGGAAAATAAAATTTTGAAAAAATCTAAATCAATTAAACTTGATTATTGAAATTTCATATTTGAATCATATACGAAGTCTATTCCCTACAATCTAGGCTTTTAGCCCAATTAAAATAATTAATTTTTCTAATTGTAAGAATTTGCCAACTATTTTTAACTAAGCATATCTCTCTCATTGGTGTAGACTAATTGTTAATTCTCCGTTTTGATGTGATGTGGTAGAATACTTATTTGTTTCAATTTTTGTATGCGTGGGAAAATATAGTTGTTTTTCAATAATTTTTTTTATGTAGATCTCAAACAAATATAACTTTGATAAATTTTTGTTAGGTTATTCTTTAGATTGATTATTATCATTATTTGTTGATATTAGATGTGCTTGCAAAGCTTTGCTTGGATGTCAGTGTGCGCTCTCAATCGGTCCTATTCATGCTTTATCTTTAATTTATAAATTAATTTTGTCTAATGTCATTGTGTAGGGCATACCCAAAAAGGTTACGCTTAGAATTTCAATTATATGACTCGACAAAGAAAGTTGCCCTTCGAATGTTCCTGTCTTCTCTATGACACGAGAGCATTGACAGTGGTAGATTGATTCATACTTTTAGTGAACGTTTCTTCTTTTTCTTGTTGTAGCAAGTAAGGCAGTGAATCTTGCTCTCAACAACAATTAACAATAAATTTGGAATCCTTTCTTTTTCAGTTTGTATTAATTTGCTTCTAGCTTGCACCTATTTTTTTGGATAAGGTGGTAGAGATCCTTGAGAATCAAAGGAGCAAGTCTACCGAGCCTTTAAAATTATGAGAATCATGCTACCATAGAAATAATATCTCGCAGTAGTACTGATAATAATGGGCTTTTTAAAATGAGCAGTACTTGTAAATCTATTTACATTAGTGTACTATTCATGTTTATTGGAAATAATCATACAAGTCTCGAACTTCCACCTATACGTGCATATATGTGCATATGCTACTTTTCAACTCTTTTTTGATGCAGAATCATTTTGCATTTATAAACAAATCTTTTTGTGTGATTGTCTAAGTTAGACTTTGTCATCATGATCAATCTTAATTTGAAGGTTGAAATTTCCGCAATGAAAAATAACTTGAATTGTAGTTTTATTCTGAAGACTTATAGTTGGTTAAATAATCCTTTGTCTTTTTGACCAATCCCTTCAAGTCGCCTGACAATTCGTCTAATATGTCCACTTAATTATTCAAGTTTAATAATTTTATATGGACATTATGTTAACTGTACAAATGTTAATATATAGCATTAGTTGTAAGGTTGTTGTTTAATTAATGAATTAAAAGTAATTGAAGACACCTTAACAGAGAGAATTTCCTTATTATGTGTAATTCGACAAAGTATGAGACCCCGAGGGTCTCACACGCACAATCCTATTCCACCCAACTCCAAGTTACCCCTTGCACTTCATTTGATTATTTTCACCACCATCAAGAATAATGTAGATTTATAATTCTGTTTTATTTGTTAGTTGGTTTTACTAATTTTTTGAAAATATATAACAACAATTAGTGTCGAGTATAATTTTTTTTATATTACATATTTGGGATACATGTGCAACGCACGTCCCCATAGACTAGTTTATAATAAATGTATGGAAAGACTTCTAAATTCACGAAAAATTTTGTAGGTACATGATTCATAAATACATGGAAAGTAAAACACATAAAGTTAACTTATTTATATATATAACAAAATATTCTACCATTTTACTTAAATATTACTTTGATCAAATTTTATAGAAAACAATCGACTTCTTCAACCCAAAAAAAACATATGGTTGCTTCTATAGATATAAGGATTCTTCTACTTCTATGACTTTTCGTTGATGATGGCAACTCCGATCGCCAAGGATAGCAACTTTAAAGATGATAGCTTTATGTTATGTCCACTGAAGATATTATTAGGGTTTCACACCTTTTTGACAACGAAATTCAAATCATAAAGATTTTGGTCTCTTTTTTTTGTCCTACTCACAGTTATTTTGTGTTTGTTGAATGTGTTTGTTGTATTTTTTGTCTCAATTTATTTTGATCGAATTTTTAAAATACTTGTTGTACTGTAAGTTTAAGTTTATGATTATACAACATATGTTTCATTGAATTTTTAAAGAATGATTTAATTTTTGGTGAATTGGATAGTTATATTTAGCACAATATAGTTTAGTAAACAAAACCAATAAACAGTCGGCTAGACAACTCTAGATTAATTACTAATTACATAGGAACTTGGGGCATTCTCCATATTAGAGTTTGAAGAAGTATTAATCCTTTTTTTCAAAAATAGTTTCTAATATATCTGTCCATACTTCATAAACATACATGGGAGGAACTACAAAAATTGTGTGACCTCCATAGTCTACAAATTTTGTTCCTTTCTTTGCTAGGACTTCTGCCACCCTATCTTGGTCCATGTAACTATGTTGCAACACTAGACATCCCAGTGTCAGGACTTGAGTTCTTAGTCATGATGGCACCTACTTTATCTTCCTAGTAGGTAAGCTAAACTGTAGCTCAAAGCTATAAGCAATGGGCACATTTGGTGGAAAATGGCATAAATATCAAAAAAATTGCAAGTAAGACTTACAACGATAAATCAAATAATAATAATAATACTAAAGATAGATAAGATAACAATAATATTCCACAACCTAGTAGTGTCGGTACAAGAGCCACTAACAAAAGAATATGAGTATTGTAATAGTCAAATATACATCAATTTCAAACAATGAAAGATTGAAGTAGAAAGAAGGACAAAGCTTAACTCTGGCTTTGAGAGCTTACCCTATCCCCGAATTCTAATCAACACGATCATATCTTCAAGGTTAGCCACTAGTATTCGGATCTGCACCTAAAAGGTACAAAGGTGTGGCATGAGTATTAAAGTCATGGGTACTCAATAGGCATCATCGAATGACTGAGCTAAATTATAATATGAATATAATAAAAATGTAAGATAAATAAGCTAATTCAAGGTAAAAGGAAAGATTTGAAATAATACTTCAAATGCTATAAATGAATAAATAGATAATCCAAAATAATTACAAAAAGAATACATAACTATCACTACAAAACTAGTCCCCATAAGCCCAGAGGGTGCAATCAAAGAGAAGTAATAACCAACAATCATCCTAAGTAACCGCATCTCAAATCATAACCGTGAATCCTTTCTGACTGTAATTTATCATGAATAATCTCGCAATGTCGGACTCAAACCGAATCTCAAACCCATCATCATCATTGTCATACTTGAATCAAAACTCAAATTATCAATTATCGGACTTGAACCGAAACTCAAAATCATAAAAAGTCAAACTTAAACCAAAACTCATAAAATCAATAAATCACCAGACTTGAATCGGAACTCATAAAATTAATAAATCGCCAGACTTGAACCGAAACTAGCATCAACTCTCAAGTGTTAATCTAGAAAAATCATCCTATAATCAACCTCTTCATGCTCCTAAATATGCAATTTAAAGGGTAAAATATGCCTATCAATTCTACAAGGAGCTAATAATTGTCTTGACCTACGGTGGGCCCAAGGGTCCCACTTCTAATCTCCGAAATCTATTTTAAGGCAAATTCTACCTCAGAATAGGCTAATGCATCTAAATTCACTTTTAGATGTTAAATGAGCCACATTAGTCCTAAGATAGCAATTCTACCCTAAACATGAGTAACTAAATCAATTACGCCTAGTTCACGGTTCCTTATTAAGCTAAATAATTCAAATACACTGAGTATACCTTCATGACCTATTTTTAACTGATATATAGCATATTATCATAAATATACTATGATTAAGATTAATATAAAAGAAAGGTAAACCTAGCCTACCTAGACACCGAAGAAAGTCTGGTAAAAGTCTCTATATTGATGATTTTCCTATTCGAGAAGATTTTGCATGACATCATGCTATTAAAAGGATAATCTATTCATCAATCTAGAACACCATTACTCATATTGTATTTTTATGCTTCGAGTCTAAATTTATGTAAAAATCTCATGTGGAGCCCATTTGTAGATCGCACTTTCAAAACCGTCAGCATGTCCCTCTATGCTCAAGAAACATTTACTCTCAAGAATAGATAAATTCTGAGCTCAAATAGTTCTACAATCAATACACTAATAATCTAAAATTTTTGAGAAATTACTAAGAAATTCACCATGAAATTAATGAAAACGTACCAAAAATTTGGAGGAGAAATGAGTAATTCAAGCTTACAAACACCACAAAATAACCTATTAATATTTTTCCCAAGTTTTTATACTCTCTAGGGTTCTAGACTCTTTAACTTGTGTGAAAAATGGAAGAAAATCGAACTAATTGGGGAATTTAATGGCACCTAAGTGTCTCTTAAGCGGACGCTGGGCCGCATAAACGGTATCGCTTTCACGGCCAAGTGATGCTTTTGCGATACCTGAGTCATCTACACATTTCATGTAAGAAACCCAAATCCTGCTTAAGCGTTACTCGCTCATGCGATGGGGGACTCGCTTACGCAACCCTTAACTGGAAGCATGGTCTCTTATGCGATCGGCTTGCCACGATCGCTGGCTCCACTTTAAAGACCAAAATGGCACTTAAGCGGATACACCGAGTGGTACATCAGCTGGGGAATTACAAATTTCTAAGTCTCTACAGACTCTTCGAGATTCATTCAAAATCCTGTGAATGCAAAAAAATTATTTTCCCTACCAAATTCAATTTTTTAGACTCAATGAAGCAGTTAACATTTCCATCTGAGGTCGTGTCGACGAAAAGTGGTGTGCCATTTTTATCAATTTTTGGCTAATAGTCTTGAATAAGTTTGGACGCCTTGAAACCTAAACCAAAGGTCCCCTAGCCTAAAATTGATATTTTGGAGCTGTTGGAACCGTCAGAATTAGCATATAAGATTGTTTATTGATGTTTTTTCTCGATAGTCAATTCTTACCAGTGAAAACTTCAAAATAGGAAATTAACTCTAAGAACAAACAAACTGCCCCATAATCGAACTATTATCTCCACCAAGTCATAATTGACTTGGTATAGTTATAACAAAGCTCTAAACAATGACTATGAGTGGAAATGCAAAAAATAACCTGGAGAATCATTACACTAGTCTCCTTAACCTCAACCTGAAATCATAGATAATAGGTTTATTTTCCATCATAAAGTATTAAGATGATTTCTTAGAATCAGTGTTAATATCAAGGGGGTAAGGTGGTTATCTTCTACAACTTTTATCCATTCATTTAATGCAAGAAGCTCCATTTGTTTATTTGTAGCTATGTGGTAGATTTTGTGGAATCCCAATACCTAGTCCCTTTTGTTTTTTTTATAAAACCCCCACTTATACCTCCTTTGCCCAAATTTCCCATGCAAGAACCGTCGGTGTTCAACTTGTGCAATCCCCTTAAAGGGGATCCCATTTAAGAGTTATGGTAAATATGGTGTTAGAGGGTGGTTGATGGTTACTCATATGAATATACATTCAACAGCTTCTAAGTAGTTTCTATATGTAGTTTTGATAATGAACAGCTAAATAACTAAGAGGGACCAGGTCCCTAGATGTGCAAGGTACAGTACAACTGGAACACATCTTTTACACAATTTTGTCATCTTGTGTAACAAACTTGCAAGTGCTATTTGGTGCTATTTTGTATCAACATAGACAACTGGTCCAATGATATTCCATCCCTAACAATTGCCCAACTATAAAAGGAAAAATATGCCTCTTCAATAATTGGTTTTTGCAAAAATTACAAAGAATAATGAGAGGTAACAAAACCCTATTTCAATACTGCTCAAGTTCTTAGCTTTATGTGTGCTTAAATTGAAATAGTTATTGAGTGAGTAATGATTTGTATTCGAACTACTCATCTTATAAGAGTAGTTTTTACTTTTGAGAGAGTTTTTTAGTTACCTGAACTTGTAGCTGGTTAGAATTAACCAGTTTTGAAGGGAAACTTGGCAGAGGTCTCAAAGTGTGCTTGCAATAGAGGTATTGAAAGTAGGAGAAACCTAGAGTTAGGTTCACAGTGAAGTCTGTAATCTAGAGATTGGTTACAGTGGACTATTTTAGTGCTTGTGAGGGCAAGTCATGGTTTTTCCCATGTTGAGTTCCCGCCTAAAAATCATGTGTTGTTCTTTCCTACGTTGCCTTTATTTTTCTAACACCTTGTAAGTTATTTACTTTTCTAATATTTGAAAATGACTCTGAGGGACCTGGTCCCTCACTTATGGTGCAACCCCTAAGGGTTTCATCAATTGGTATCAGTGCAGGTTTACTCTAAAAAGTTTACACCAAGAGTGTTCTGATTATAATAGCCACTTTAACTGAACTAGGGGTGGAAAGAAAAGAAGCAATAAAAGAGAAATTCCTAACCATGACATCTCTATAAACTGATCAAGGTGAGGAAGACCTGATGTTGCACCTTTTGGCAACAAAAATTGTTAAAGCTACAGGAAGGGATGGTCAGTGATAAGATTGAAGGTTATCATAAAAATGGTGTTGAATCATTCATGAGAACTGCTTATTATGTTGGAAGCAAAGAGTATAAACTCATGAGTATTCACTATAGAGGAGATAGACTTCTGGAAAAAGGATTACAGTCAGGAATAGCTCAGTAACTGAAAGGATTCAAAGGTCAATGATGAAAGGTCTGATTGTGTTTTCTCTCTCAACGACACTTCAGGTGAAAGTGTCTTACTGTGAAAAGTTGATCTCAAGGACCTAGTCCTTGACATATGAGAAGCTTGTGATCAAAATAAAGCCCAAAAATGACCTCCAGATTTGATAACTAAAAATGCTATGGAGAATAAACTGAAAAAGAAATTCTCTGAGTTGATGAAAGAAGTGCATGTAGTTCCTGATAAGTCAGGAAAATTATTGATCCTTAGTAATAATAAAATAGATGAGCAAGAGAATGAAAGATGCAAATAAGTCTTGATTCTCAGGGACCTACTCCCTAGGAAATTCATCTCAGAAGAAGCTTCATCTGAATAAACAACATTTGAATCAGTGTCTCCTCAAAACTTGGCTATGATCAAGAGATAGGTATCCATTGTAATATATGTGCATGATTACTCTAAATCAGCTTCATACCACTACAGTTATACAACCATAGGGACAATGTAGAAGGAGAACAACCGAAGCTGCAAAAATACAGAATTCATTCAAACTGAGAGGGGCCTGGTCCTATATTTCAAGTTAGTACATATAAGATGCCTAAGTAATCACAAAATGTTGTCTGAAAAATCCATATATCATTTTTTTCTCTAAACTATCAAATCCCTTGTAAAACAAAGAGTTGCACTTATTAGATTCAGATATGCCAATTCAAAAAAAAACTATCTTTAATGACATCGGTTATTTTTAAAAGTAAATCAAACCTTCTCATCAATTGTACCTTAATTAGTCCTATTCATCTTCTTAAATCAAAAATTATTCCTAAGCTAAACTATATTATCACTCTTTCTCAAATCAAATGGATAATGTTATTACTTCCCCATACTCTGCAAAAATTCCAAAACCTACAGTTGAGTTAAATTCACAAAGACATCCTTAACCATTGAAGTTAATGGTCAGTGAATCATAATAGAACATTATGATTATGAGTTAATTATCAAACCAAAGGTCTAGGACATCAATAGAACAAGAAATTTTTTCACCAAAAAACTCACAATTTCCTATGTTATCTGAAAAGCTGAATTTTCCGAAACATAACAAACACCAGATTCTCCTACACACTCAGACTCAAAAAATATTTTTGATCAGTTATTTGACAAAGAAATTACAGTCAAAAGAGTTGATCTTTCATCTAGTGAGAACTGAGTAACTGAGAACCTACTACTGTTTGCTTATGACAACATAAAAAACTCAGTTAATGGAGTAGAACAGGAAGCTTGTGATATTAATTAAGTGAGTGGGAGAAAAGATAGGTTGTTACCTCCAAATAAGGAGAATGAAAGGATTGAGGACAAAGTATCGCTGAGATGGTCTATGAAGAAACTCAAGAGAAATAGAAAAAGAAAAATAAAAACATTGAAAGTGGGGAGATTGATAAAGTAGACAAATTAAATCTAGGGGGTATTGTTGCCTTCAAAAAGGAAGAACGAATGATATTACAATTGAGAGGGACAGGTCCTTCATATCAAAGTCTGATAGCTCCACTAGAATGAGGAAGAAACTTATAGCTATCAAGAAAATGGAGGCTTTGAGAGACTAGGTCCTATGAAAAGAATAACTGATAATAAAGGGGAAACAAGTAGTGAGCCCAAAAGAAAGAAAAGACATAAAGAAAAGAATGACATTTCCAGAGAAGGAAGAATTGGGAACCTAAGAACACAAAAGGTTCCGTCAAAAAGAATGTTTGATCCCAAAATTTATGAGAAACCTAAAATGACTAAATTGGTTGAATATGATAAGAATAAAGGTTGGATACACTTTTTTGAAGAATCAAACCCTATGGTTTTTATGAATGAGATCAGAGAATTTTATTATACCATGGAATTCTTAGAAAATAAGCTAAGTGTATCTATACAAGTACAAGAAAAGTCTATCAATTTGGATAAGGAAGTACTAGGAAAAATCTTAGATGCACAAGCTATTAGATTCAGTTCTGCTGTCAAGCAACAACCCACAACAGAGATTATGATCAATGCCTCTAAAATGAAAGGAATATCTAGAGCAGTTCTGAGAAAGAAATTCCTAAAATATGAGTTTCAGCTTGTATTTGAATTTATCAGAAAAGTCCTGTTGTTGAGATCAAGAAAAATTACAATTGCATCTGGTTCTGATCTATTCCTAATAGAATGCCTAAACAGTTTTAAATTGATCGGTCTGTCGGTTCTTATGATTAACCATATAAAAAAAGTAATTCTTAATAAAAATAGAAGACATGAAATGACCTATGGGTACTTTCTAAAGAAGGTCTTCAAATATTTTAATGTGAGTGCAACTAAAGGAACACCTGGAATAAGCAAACAAATTATCGGCTAACAACTCTTGTAGAGAATGAATATATTAAAAACAAAGCTGGTTCTATGTCTTAAATACCAAAATTGTTAGCTATTCAAGAAAGGTTGGGAAAGGAAATAGTGAAATTAAGAATTATGCTGAGCAACTAAACTAAGAGGGACCAGGTTCCTAGATGTGCAAGGTACAGTACAGTCGGCTTGCGCCCTCTGCATAGTTTTGTCATCTTGTGTAACAAACTTCTAGGTACTATTTTGAACCGACTTGGATAGCTGGTTTAATGATATTTCATCCATAATCATCACCCAGATATAAAAGAAAAGAGTTGTCTCTTCAACAATTGGTTTTTACAAAAATTACAAAGAATGAAGAGAGGCAACAAAACCCCATTTCAATACTGCTCAAGTCCTTAGCTTAATGTGTTCTTAAATTCAAATAGTTCTTGAGTGAATAATGATTTGAAATTGAACTACTCATCCTATAAGATTAATGCTTTCTTTTGGGAGAGTTGCTTAGGTAGAGTTACCTGAGCTTGTAGCTGGTTAGAGTTACCTAGTTTTGAAGAGAAACATGGTAGAAGTTTTAAGGTGTGCTTGCAATAGAGGTATTGCAAGTAGGAGAAACCTAGAGTTAGGTTCACAACCAAGTCTGTAATCTAGAGGTTAGTTATAGTGGATTGTTTTTGTTCTTGTGAGGGAAAGCCATGATTTTTCCCATGTTGGGTTCCCATGTAAAAATTATATGTTGTTCTTTCCTGCATTGCCTTTATTTTTCCAGTACCTCGCAATTGCTTTATGTTTCTAATGTTTGAAAATGACTCTGAGGGACCTGGTCCCTCACTTATGGTGTAACCACTAAGGGTTTCATCAGTAGTCTTGTGCAACGTTAGGTTTATCAAACTTGTTACTGAAGGTATTATTATTCTTATTCTTTCAGATGATCCGAAGAAAAAAAATCAGCAGAGTTTCCTAATGAATCCAGTGATCAAAAGGTGCATCATGCATTGTATTCAAAGTATTTGTCCACTTGGAGAGGTGGAGACTTGATAAAAAGAGGGACACATTGGTGTTCTTACTTTTCAGGGTATTCCAGATGTCCTGAGTTAAAGAACATTCAAAGAAAATATGAGAGATGTCCTCCTTTGGATGGTTACATTATGCCTCTTCTGTGGATAGCGAGGTTTTTGAAAAACTGTTATGGTGGAGTAACTAGATTAAAAAATTATTTTGGAAGGGGTATGGAGCTTCCAGATTCAATGAAAGGTTTTTTTGGTTATTCCCAATAGTTAATCACCTATTGGTATCAATGAACTGAATAGCAATACTACTGCTGAAAAGACCATCGCCATTTAATTTCTAGATGGGGGTATGTTTAGAGCCTGTAAGGCTGGGAAAGAAAGAGAATTGAATGGATTGGGTAATGTTTTAAGGTATAATAACTATCAAAATCCCATACTCCATTGGACCAAACATAAAAAAGGTGTGTTTTCTCTTTATATTAAAAGAGAGCCGCCTAAATGAATTCCCTAAGGGGCTTATGATTAGGCAACCACCTTTTAGTTTAGAAGTTGAATCTATTACCATTATGTACCACCCACCGAGAGGCTTCCTTCCAAATGTTTCATCCCTTGTAGCTATCTTTCCAAGTTCTAGAAGTGTTAAACTTACACTGCATGTTGTTTCTACTATGTTTTTCTTTAAAAACCATGGCCCAAAGCATATGAGGATTGTTTTGAAACCTCCACGCTGGACTACATAACATGGTGTCATTCTTAACAGAAGATTTTTTATTCCCAGACCCCAATCCTTCTTCCTGAGAGTCAGGGTATATCAACCCACCATGTGTATTTTATTTTTATCTTTAGAGGAGCCCCAAATAAAATTTGTACATGTTTTGTGAATGAGACTATAAATTTTGCTAGAAAGAGGGAAGAAATGCATGGCATAAGTAGGGATGATACTCAAAGAAGATTTAGCTAGAGTAGTTCTACTAGCTATATTTAAAAACTTAACTTTCCATCCAGGCAACTTAGTATGGAAATGCTTAATTAGGAATTGAAAATCTTTGTTTGTAGGGGCCTATTGAAAAATAGGGAAATCTAAGTTCTTCCCAAAGGAGTCTTTAGCCTGAATATTGGGGTGGGTGGAATAAGTTATCCATCTTCATTACTGCAATTTGGGAGAAGATAACCTTAAACTTAACATTGTTGATTTTTGTCAAGAGTGGTGGTTAAAACTAGTCATGATGGTGCTGCAATTTTTACTGTCAACTCTAGCAAAAAGGGTCAAATCATCAGCAAAAAAGAGCTGAGATATTTTTGGACCTCCAAGGCTGATAGAGATAGAGGTCTAATTTATGGTGTCCATCTTATGCTCTGTTCTCCTAGTAAGAAGCTTCATACAAAGAATGAAAATATTAGGCAAAATAGGATCTCTTTACCTAATTCCTCTAGTAAGTTTGAAGAAATTAGTTTTGCTACCATTGATAAGGACAAAGATTGAGGAAGTGGAGATGCGGGACTTTATGAGACTTATAAGTCCCGAAGAAAATTCAAAGATATGTAAGGCTTGTTTTATAAAAGATCACTTAATTCTGTCAAAGGCCTTCTCTAGATCAATTTTGAGAATCATGTTGGCCTTTTCCCCTCCCAATTCCTGGATAATAAGAGCATTATCTGAGATTCTTTTATTAAATAGAAAACTTGATTGGCTTTAGACAATAATGCCATCTAGAAGAGGTTCAATTTAATTAGCTATGATCTTGTATTGGGTGTTTCAAATGTCAATACGTATGAAGTTTCCAAGGTTGGTAGCATTAGAGCACTTGAGGATGAGGAAAAGATATGTAGAGTTTACCTTTCCTTCTCTGGCCCTGTTTGTTAAGGTATCACTGAAGAACTTGGTCACTATATGACCCATAATGCTCCAATATTTCTTTTATAATAAGGGATGGATACCATCAGGCCTTGGTGCCCTGGTAGGTTTGAAAGAGAAAATAGTTCTTTTTAATTCCTCCATAAAAGGGATGACATCTAAGTGAGAGTGATCCCTGGAGTTGATGAAGCCATGAGTTAAAGGTCTGGTCTGGTACCCAAGGGGGTAAGATATATGATCAGAGAAAAAAAAGGTGTAGAAAGTTAGGATTTGATCATGAATATCATTTTGAGAGTATACCTAGTTACCATGGTCATCTCTCAGAGAGTTAATCATATTCCTTCTTCTCCTACTGAAGGTAGAGTTGTGGAAGAACTTAGTGTTAGAGTCTTCTTTTGTGATCCAAGTTATTCTAGATTTAAGTCTCAAAAACTCAGCTTCTTATTTAAGGATATCAATAAATTCTTGAGTGAGGGTCTTTTCAAGGTCTTGAAGAAAGGAACTGTAGGGAAAACTATTGGCTTTTTGAATCCTAAAATCCTAACATATGTTTTTCCTATGAAAGATATTGCAAAAAGATTCCCTATTCCATTTTCTAATTGTACTTCAAAGTGGGAGATGGCATTAATGAGGTGGGAAGTATTCTCAAAAAAACCTTTGACCATGTTAGTGAAGGTAGGATGAGAGCACCACATGAACTCTCTCTTCAAAGATTTATTAGATATTTATATATCCTTAGTGAGAGTGACCAGGAGAGGAAAATAATTAGAGTGGGTCCTAGGTAGATGAGAGATGGAGGCTCCAGAAAAGATATTAATCAAGGAATTAGTAGCAAAGCATTTATTAAGCCTCTCAAGGATTAAGTCATTCCTATTTTTATATCTCTTATTGATCCAGGTGTACTTGCTACCTTAAACCCTAGGTCATTAAGATACAAGAGGCTTTATTATTATTGCTATTACAACCAAAATTTTCATTTGCCTTAAGATTTTTATTGAAATCCTCTCCTATAAAACAACTATTATGATCAGTATTTCTAATGTGGTTAAAGAAGTTAGTCATGTAATTCCACAATAATTTTCTTTCCTCAAAACTTTACTAGCATAAATAGAGCTAACAGACCAAGAAAAGCGAGAATATTTAACCTACATAGAGACATGGATGTACTGAGGCATGATGGAGATATCATTAATGTTTAGCTCTTTATTTTTCCATATAATAACTATACCTCTGGAAGTACCAAGACCAGGGTATTTGCAGATGGTTGTTGAAACCAAGGTCATCAGTAAAACATGTGTGATCACTCATTCTAGTTTCTAAGAGAGTAAGAAGACTATGTTTATGAAGGTTAATAATGGAGATATAGTGGTTCTTAAGATCAACATTATTTTCTCCTCTAGAATTTCATACGATGGAGTTCATCATCATTTGATATGATAGTTTTGGAGAATTATTCCTTGTCTCTTTGCCCTTGTTCAGAAGGGATAGGATCTCTAGACCTTCTGCTTTCTTTCTTTTCTTGGATAGAGGTATCATGAAAGAGATTAATAGATTCTCATTCATGGGGTTTGACATTATGATTTCCATTGCGAACCTGGTAAAGGTTTTGATAAAATAAAATAATTATCATTTTGCTTACTAGCTCCTTGAATTTTAGAGTTATTGGTCTTCCTAGAGTGATCACTTTTTGTTCTGGGTATTTTGAGAGATGCAAAAATTCCCTCCATTTCTATGTTGTTCTATCTTAATACCATTATTGTCTTGGCTCTTTTTTCCATCTCCAAAGAAATAGGGTTGGTCTCTGATACTTCTATTATTAGGAGAGGGAGGAGTGCCTCATAACTTTTTACAAAAGATGCGCTCATTTCTAGCAATTCTTGGTTCCTTGTTGAGAAAAAGCAAAGGCTTTGAGTTGCAAGGTTTTGAAACACCCTAGGTTTTAGCCCTTAGGAATTTCCTGAGTTTTGAACTTACTGTCCTAGTAACGACTCACCATATGAGTTATATGGTGTGGGTACGAGTTAAGTGACCCCACTCGTAAGGTATCTAGTGAAGGGTAGTTGGGTTTCTGTTATGGTTACGATTTGGTGATACGAGTCATTAGTGATGCTGACGGTTCGTTTGATTGGTCCCTTAATCAAATCAGTAACTTAATGACTTGACTTGGCTTTGAGTATGAGTGTCTCACTAAGATCCATGAGGATAGGATACGAGTGGTACAATAGAGTCGTATATTGTCCAGTGTCTAGACCTTGATGTTCTATTTAAGGTACAACTAGATAGTATTGGCAGTATGGTATGGTAATGGGTTGGGGCAAAGGAACTGTATATTGGACAGAATATAGTGTCTAATTGTTTGACCTAGTAATGACTTGAGGGTACTAGACATATGATATGGTGATGAGTTGAAAGGTCAACTCGTACCCACCAGCGAGTTTTCTCATGAGAGGGCTAAGACTCAATAATTTAGCAAAGTGTTGAAAACTTAGTCTTATTTTTGTCCTCTAAACTTTGATGAATTTTAATTCGACCTTCTCGACCTTAAAACGCCGATCTCTAAGTTGATTCATGATCGGGATAGTTTTGCTGAAATTTTGACTTTTAAAGAGTCGCCACATAATTTTGAGAAGGAATTAAGAAACCTTTATAAGATACTTTAAACGATCAAAAACAAAATAATCTCTTAAGTTTAAAGATTCTGAGTAAGCAGTTCCTATTAATATTTTAGGAAGGTGTTGGGCACCAAAAATATCCGCTTTCGATTATCTGGACTGTTTGAAAACGTCTTTTGATTAACTTCAATAAAAAAGATTGATTTGTTAAAAAGTGATCGATTTTTAGAAAATACTTATGTAAAATGAATTTAGGCGACTTAGAAAGGAATTTTAACTAAGTCTAAACAAAACTAACAAACAAATAAACACATAAAAGGGAAAGGGAGGAGAATGTAAAAGATTTAGGCTATTAGGCCAAAATCAACTAAACCTGTCCTAATCTAGATATTGGGCCCTTAGCCTATAACCTATCCTAGTCTAATTTTTGAACCTTTGGCTTGAGTTTCACTTTACCTGTATTAAATACAACTTTGACTTCGAAGCCCAAATGAATTAATAAATAAATAAATAAATAAAGACAACAATAAGTAAATAAATAAAATAACAAATGAAACTTTTGAGTCTCTGAGCTAGTTTACCAATGGGTTCCAACCCATTTTCTTTTTCTTCTATCTTCTTGTATCCATGTGCTACGCAATTGACTCTCGAAATTAATTTGATAGAAATGGTGGGCCCCAATGGCCCATGATGAAATGTGAAGAGAGATTAAATCCATTTATTGGACTCGAGGCAAGTGGTACATGTAAATAAAGGGTAAGGATTAGAACCTGATAAAAGAGAAACTGATGCTACTAATGTTGAAGGAAATAGAAAATAATCTAAAATGCTCCACAAAACAAGACATCTCAAAGAAAACACAAGAAAATAAATTCTTTTATCTTACCCTTTTGAAAAGTTAAAATTGAACTTCTTTTAGAGAGAAACTTGACTTCACATAAAAGTATATTTAGGAGCAAACTTATCACGATCTTCAATCACAAATAAGTTAATTATATGATAGGAATAGGCATGTTCAAATAACTCAAACCAACCTAATCGAAACACAACAATTCACACAAGAAACATAGTCTATTCTGCTATGCACAAAATAGATGAGGCAGTCAAAACAACTCCTTACAAACTGCAACAACACATAGGATCCTACGTGTAGAGTAGGTGCAGCGAGGAAAAGAGAGCAGACCGAAACCCATAATTCATCATTTAGCAAAGAGTAAATCAATCAAAATTCTACACTATCCTAAACGATATCATTAAGAGAATGCAATGGCAGACTTAATCCAACACAGCTCAATCGTTTCCCATTATCAGGTCCATTACTTTGGAACACAGCCACCAAGAACAACTTAAGACAGCCGAAACATAAACATAAATTCACATATTTTCATATATAAAAATACTTATACAGAAAAGGTTTGTGGATTCAGAGAGAAAAAGAAAGCATTGACATGTCGAAGGACGAATAAAGTCGTCTACAATGAAAAACATTCCACAAAGCCTCAATCTTTGGAAAAAGAAAATTGTTGTTTTGCGTCTATACTCTAAATAAAAAACTGAATTAGAATCGAACAGCTCCTTAAAACAATCTCAGACAAACAGCGATTAACGCATTCAAATATGAATTATAACCATCAAGCGACCAACGAAATAGTCAAAACTATGGCAAGTTTCATGACACGCAAGTCCTATGGCTTATAAGCCTTCCTACAGTAGACAAACCCAGCACTAACAGTATTGGAAAATGTTCATGACTACAGCAGTGTGAGATGGAGCAGAATACAATTTAAATTTAAATAGAAATGGAATGTTACCTGTTCAGGAGCAGCAAAATGGGGCAGCGAGTTAATCATTGGGATATTGATCACCACCGAAGCTTCATCGCTACTTCGATGATCCCGAAAAACTCAACAATATCTAAACTTTCACTAAAATAGAGGAATTTGTTCACTAATTTTCGATAAATAATTTTTTCTCTCCCTTTACACCCTTTCGGACCTAGCTTTGTTCACTCCTCTTTATTAGACCCAATATTTTTGCAACCTAATTTTTCTTTTTCTTCCCCCCCTTTTCAACTCAATCAAGATCTTCTTATATAGAAGCAAGCTCGGGTTTCTCTTTCGTGACTTGAATGATATGGGAAAATTGAAGTTCGGGCTAATTTAGGGATTCCCCATCGAGATATTTTCAAAATTCAAACTGAAAAATCCCCCTACAGCTTGGGTTTTCCTCTCCAAATTGTACCAATTCATTTGGGTCGGGTCGGAAGGTTGTTGGGTTTGGGCCTGTTAGAGTGGGTAATTGGTGAAAGGAATAGATTGGTGTGGCTGGTTATTATGTGTAAGGAAAAATGGGCTAGTAAAATTGTTATTATTTTTGGGATGATTTGGTTATTTTAATAGATATGGCCAATTCAAATTCTAGCCAACTTGAATATCCATTGGTCAATTGCATTACAATTGGGGCTAATTTGATTTCAATTAGAGTCAATTTTAATAAATTGACTAAATCAAATTGAAATTCGATATGAATTAACACCTTGTTTAATCCCGAGCTTCTTGATTTAATAAAATCGACTAAATATTTTCTAAATCAATTATTTTCAATAATAAATTATATTTAAATCAAAATTTTAATTATTATAATTTATTTTCAAGATAATCCTTGATTAACATTCGATATTTTGTAAAATAAATATTTAAGTAACAAAATTATAATATCTCGTGTAATTTAATACGAGAATATATAATCGCTATTTAAAAATGACAAATTCACCCAAATAAGTACTTTAAAAATCCTTTATTCGGATAAAGTAAATGTTGTTATTTTATCTTAAAATTGAAGAAACTAAGAATTAAATGGGATTGTGGAGGGTAAAAATTAGGTGTCAACAACTTCTCCCCCCCCCCCCCCCCCCCCTTTGGCTAGGATGGATACAAGTAATCCTGGGCAAAGGGAGGTTGACATTTCTAATTTTTGTCTGACCATAAATTCGAATCTGAAAGAGGTTGGTTTCTCTCACGAGTTTCGTGGAGTTATGGCCGGACCTCGGTATCAGGTTTCCTACCTATCTCAGGTTACATGAGAATTCAGGCCACTTGTAGTTCATAAAGCTTGATTTTAAGCATGATTCTCAAGAGAATTCACAAGTTATCTCGGTTTTAGAGTTTTTGATGAAACCGAAATGCTGTGGAGTAAAGGTATTTGTGGGGAGGTTGGAATAAAATCGAGTTTTATACATAGAGCCCGTTCTACATATCCTCAATATTTCGAGGAATTAGACTGCTTGTAGTTCGACTCAATCGGTAGAATAAATAGTCTTCTATTTCAGACGATCTTTGGCTTGGGACGAGTGACAAGTTAATGAGTTGCGGAAAACAAACTTGTAACCTCTTAACCATGAATGTGGGATCCTTCACATCCATAGGAAAGAACTTACCTGGACATAATTTCCAAAAGTCTAGGTGTCCTTCGTGATCGGGGTTACTTATAGGTCATCTCGGGTGAGCTTTGGATTTTTCAGACCAATGTAAGAGTGAGTTTGGATGTTCAAAATAGTAGGGGGGTCGCGATAGGGCCACGCCGCCAGGGTCAGTTGACCCAGGCTTAGGGTCGCACCTCTACAACTGCTTGACCCAAGCAAGGGTCGCATCGCGACAGCCGCTTGACCCAACTAGGGGTCGCGGCACGAAGAGAGTCCTCATTCAGCATTTTAAATCCATATCAATTAAGGGCATTTGGGTCTTTTTCCCTCACCCAACTAACCCATAACATGAAATTAAGGATTAAAAGATGGCAAATCACTCTTCTTTTCATATATTCTCTCAAGAACAAAGCCCTAGTTTCTTCAAGTCCAAGTTCAAGCTTCAAGAAATTGCCAATAACCCACACGAATACATGTACTAAGGTATATTAAGTGTTCATCCATAGGTCCCTTCCAACCCTTGGAGTCCAAGAACCTTTTTCAAAGCTTAAGTGATAAGTTTGCTTGATTTAAATCACATTATGTCCATATATGTGTTGTAATTTGAGTGTCAATTTATGATTATATAAATTCCATGTGAAATAAAATAATGCGTACATTGGTTAACGTAAGTATCATGTTGAATACCTTAAATTGTGAATTAAATGATAAAGTCATGATATGTTAGCATGTTGAGCATTCCCATGTACGAATATATGCCTTCAAAGTATTTGATAAAGTGATTACAGGAGTGAAGGTTAAATTGTGACTGTTTGTTATGCTTTATAATTTATGGTAGGGTCCTATTGTCAATGATATCGAGTCCTGGGGGTTATGATACCCAAAATTTAGTTGCTTACCCATATTATAGTAGTCATAGAAAGATCCCAGTCATATCATGAACAGTAGTACTCAGTCAGTTAACATGGTCAGTGTGAATTCAGTCAAGCCTAGCCCACTAATCAGTTCAGTTGGGAGTAGGATTTAGCACCGAGCGAATCCAAGGATGGGGGCATTCCTGCCAACTTAGGGTGTAACACTTAGTAGCAATCCCTAAGTTACAGAACTATGTAGCTTGCATAGGTTAATATGTTTTCTTGCCAGTATAGGTTTTACATACCTATTTATATCTCATGAGTCTTCCTACCATATTAGGGTTGACTGAGCCATTGTTAGTAACCCATGGCACGATACTAACACCCTTTCAATTGGGGTTACAGGTTGGACACCAATCAGTTTATATTAGGGTATGTAGGTTAGATGAAAGCTCCCACAGTTTTAATTTCAATACTTAGTTTAGTCTTTCATGACCATAGCATATAGATTACCAGTTATATAGCTATCAAATTTTAGTATCTCAGTAACATCCTATTTCAGTACTTGATTTATGCGTGGTCATATATTCCCAGTCATTACAGTCTTTATGCATTATTACTCAGTACCTCATCCTGTACATTCGGTCAGTTATTGCTACTGAACATAAACCCGTGCATATCAGCCTAACCTCATTTAGCATACCAGTACATTCAAAAGTACTGACTGTATAATGTTTTCTTACGTGATGATGTCTTATATCATAAGTTCAGACGCTCAAATTTCCAATCGAACTTAGACTTTCTAGTGCATCAGCAGCAGCAACCGTGTTGAGTCCTTTTCGTTCGAGGAAGATTTTTTGTATATTCAGTTATGTTAGTAGTTCAGTTATTTAGTCAGTCGAAGTTAGTTGGGGGCTTGTCCCATCAACTCCACCGTCAGATAGTTTAGAGGCTTTCAGACTAGTACAGATAGATATTTAGATTTTAATTATGATAATTAGTTGTCTTATTAGTATGTTTCAAAATGTTTTAAACCATGATTTAGTATTACTTTTAGTTATTAAAACCTTATGTCATTTTAGTTGAACTTCTAGGTATGTTGTTTATCAGTTTTATTTAGTGCTCATAGCAGGTACCACCTCATGGGTTAGCTTGTGGTCTCATGGGATCGTAAGCACCGTGTGGTGTCTAGGGTGTATATATTCTCGGGTCATTACAAATATTGTATCAGAGCCTAATGTTTTAAAGCGTCCTAGGGAGTTTAAAAGTCGTGTCGAGTAGAGTCTTGTGCATGGGTGTGTAGCGCACCACACTTATGGGCAAGAGGCTACAAGATGTTTTAGGAAATGTTTCCTTTCTTCCAGTGTTTATATCATGCTTATGAGCAGGATATTAAGTTAAACTCCTAATTCAGCTCTTCCTTCTGCTTACAGAATATGATTCCCAGAAGGATTAACAAAAGAAGAACCAAAACCAGCCAGCACCTCCACCCATTCAGGAAGATACCCTAAATGAGCATATTTCTCATGCAAAGTTCAGAGTAGCATTTACCACTATAGCTCCCTCTGCAGCAGCCCAAAATATGCGGTAAGCAGCTATTCAGGCCAACCTAGTGGCCAATACAGCCGCAACCAGGATTTGGGACTTCACCCAAATGACTTTCTGAAATACTATAACCAGTAATAGATCAGTTTTGGTGTTATTATCGGCATGGATTGACTTCATTCATTCCATGCTTCAGTTTATTATAGAAATAGAGTTGTCTACTTCCAGTTCCCGAATGAACCAGTCCTTGAGTTGAGGAGTAGTACCACAGTGCCTAGGCATCAACTTATTTCATACCTTAGAGCTAGGAAAATGATATCCAAGGGATGTGTCTATCATCTTGTGCGGGTCAAATACTCTAGTTCTAAAACTCCCAATCTTAAGTCAGTTCCAGTAGCAAGGAAATTTCTAGATATTTTCCTTGAAGATCTTCCTGGTGTCCCTCTCAAAAGGAAAATTGACTTTGGAATAGACCTTCTTCTGGATACTAAGCCTATTTCCATTCTGCCATACAAAATAGCTCCAGCCTAACTCAATGAATTGAAAGAACAGTTAAAAGACCTCCTAGATAAGGGATTAATCAGGCCCAACATTTCCTCGTGGGGTACACCAATACTATTCATGCCTAAGAAAGACGGTTCCCTTAGGATGTTCATCAACTACCATCAGTTGAACAAAGTCACAATCAAGAATAAATACCCACTTCCTAGAATAGATGACTTGTTCGACCAACTTCAGGGTGCCAGGTATTTTCTAAGATAGACCTCAAATCTTGCTATCATCAGCTCAGAGTAAGAGAATGTGACATTCCAAAAATAGTTTTCCAAACCCGTTATGGTCACTTTGAGTTTCTAGTCACGTCCTTTGGTCTTTCAAATGACCTGGCAGCTTTCATGGACCTGATGAATAGAGTGTTCAAATAGTACTTGGAAATGTTTGTCATAGTCTTCATTGATGATATTTTTATTTATTCCCATAATGAAAATAATCATGCAGACCACCTCTGAGTAGTATTGCAGACTCCTAGAGCCCATCAGTTGTTCACTAAATTCAGTAAGTGTGAATTTTAGCTAAGATCAGTATCTTTCCATGGCTATATTATCTTAGATGATGGCACTAGATTTGACCCTCAAAAGACCGAAGTAGTGAGAAACTAGCCCAAACCTAATTTTCCATCAGATATCAGGAGTTTCTTACGCTTGGCCAGCTATTACCAATGGTTTATTAAGGGGTTTTCATCTATTGAATCACCCATGTACAGATTTACTCAGGAGAAAGTCAAGTTCCAGTGGTCAGATTCTTGTGAGAAGAGTTTTCAGGAGTTGAAGACTCGACTCACCTCAGCTTCAGTTTTGACCTTGCCAGATGGTTCATATAGGTTCGTTGTTTATTATGATGTTTCTAGAGTTGGTTTGGGGTGTGTTTTGATGCAGAAGGGTAAGGTCATAGCCTACGCCTCCAGACAACTTAATCCTCTTTGGTTGTCAAAGTGAAAGAAAAGCAAGATCTAGATTCTAGTTTGGTTAGGTTGACGAAGTCTGTCAGAGATTAGAAAGTAGAGGTTTTCTCCCAAGGGGGAGACGGTGTGTTACGTTGACAGGGTAGACTGTGTGTGCTATGTGTAGATAACCTGAGGTAGCAGATTCTTACAGAAGAGCATGGTGCGCGTTACTCTATTCATCCAGGGTCCACTAAGATGTTCCATGATTTGTGAGAGATCTATTAATGGAGTGGGATGAAGAGAGACATTACAGAGTTTGTAGCTAAGTGTTCTACTTTCCAATAGGTTAATATTGAGCACCAAAAGCCTAGTGGTTCTATACAGGAGTTCAGTATCCCCACTTGGAAGTGGGAGAAAGTGAACATGGACTTTGTGATGGGTTTGCCTCGTACACGCCATCGGCATGATTCAATTTGGGTCATTGTGGATAGGATGACCAAGTCAGCCCATTTCCTACCAATCTATATTTCCTATTTAGTTGAGCATTATTCCAAGCTCTACCTTAGAATGTTGGTTAGGTTACATGGTATTCCGTTATCTATTATTTTTTATAGAGGTACTCAGTTTACCTCCCACTTTTGGAAAGCCTTCCAGAAGGGTCTTGGTACCCAAGTTTACCTCAGTACAACCTTTCACCCCCAGACGGATGGTCAAGGAGAGAGGACCATTAAGACCTTAGAAGAAATGTTAAGAGTGTGTGTCCTTGATTTTAAAGGTAGCTGGGATGATCACTTATCTTTAATAGAGTTCGCATATAATAACAGCTATCATTCCAGTATTCAAATGCTCCATTTGAGGCTCTTTATAGGAGGAGGTGTAGATCTCCTATTGGTTGGTTTGAGATAGTGGAGACAGCATTGATAGGGCCTGATTTAGTATTCGATACCTTAGAGAAGGTTTAGTTGATCAGTGAAAGGCTTAAGATAACCTAAAGCCAACAAAAATTCTTTGATGATGTGAGGAGAAGAGACCTTGAGTTTGATATTAGTGACCTAGTGTACTTGAAAATCTCTCCCATGAAGGGGGTGAAGAGTTTTGGTAATAAGGGGTGCTTAGCCCCCGATATGTTGGACCTTATAGAATTCTGAGCTATTTCGGAAAGGTAGCCTATGAACTAGAGTTGCCTGGACTTAGCATCAGTGCACCCAGTATTTCACGTCTTTTTGCTAAAGAAGTATATTGGTGACCCAATGGTTGTAGTCCCCTTAGAAAGTGTAGATGTTCAGAACAGTCTCTCTTATAAAGAAGTTCTAGTCGAAATCCTCGATCAATAGATTTGCCGACTAAGGAACAAAGAAGTTCCCTTGGTCAAACTTCTTTGGCACTAGTCTGTTGAGGGAGCCACTTGGGAAGAAGAAGTAGACATGCAAAACAAGTACCCTTATCTCTTCTCCACAAACTAAATCTCAGCCTAAGGTAACAGTCTTCCCTAGATACTCTCTACTTCATACTCAGTTCCAGCTGCATATCATTCTCATGTTATTCATGCATTCACAAAATCAATTTGGCCATATGTTATTTTTTAAGATTCAGTCATTTTTCAGTTGTGCATGTTAGTATATAATCTCAGTTTCTAATTATTCTCAGCTTAACTAGTCTCATTCGTGGATGAATATTCCCAAGGGGGAGATATTGTAATACCCCATATGTTTCTTAGTCCAATTCAGCTCATAAAGTTCATATGAGAGGCCTAATACTCAAAAATTTTGCTAAGTGTTAAAGACTTAGTCTCATTTTTGTCCTCTAAACTTTGATGAATTTTAATTCGACCTTTCCATCATTAAAATGCCGATCTACAAGTATATTCATGATGGGGGTTACTTATAGGTCATCTCGGGTGAGTTTTAGATTTTTTCAGACCAGTGTAAGGGTGAGTTTGGATGTCTAAAATAGTAGGGGTCGAGATAGGGCCACACCGCAAGGGTCAATTGACCTAGGATCAGGGTCACGCCATGATGGCTGCTTGACCTAAGCAAGGATCGCACCGCGACGACTGCTTGACCCAACCAGGGGTGCAGCACAAGAGGAGACCCCATTCAACATTTTAAATCCATGACAATTAAGGGCATTTAGGTATTTTTCCCTCACCCAAGTGGCCCATAACACGAAATTAAGGATAAAAAAAGCACAAATCACTATTTTTTTTACATACTCTCTCAAGAAGAAAGCCCTAGTTTCTTCAAGTCCAAGTTCTTCAAGAAATCGCCAACAACCCATATGAATTCATTTACTAAGGTATGTTAAGTATTCATCCTTGGGTCCCTTCCAACCCTTGGAGTCCAAGAACCTTTTCCAAAGCTTGAGTAAAAAGTTTTCTTGATTTAAATCATATTATGTCCATGTATACATTGTAATTTGAGTGTCAAGTTATGATTATATAAATTCCATGTGAAATAAACTAATGCATACATTGGTTAATGTAAGTATCATGTTGAATCCCCTAAATTATGAATTAAATGATGAATTCGTGATATGTTAGCATGTTGAGCATTCCTATGTATGAAAATATGCCTTCCAAGTGTTTGATAAAGTGACTACAGGAGTGAAAGTTGAATTGTAACTGTTTGTTATGCTTTATTATTTATGGTAGGGTCCTATTGTCAATAATATCGAGTCTTGGGGGTTATAATACCCAAAATTTAGTTGCTTACCTAGTTTATAGTAGTCATAGAAAGATCTTAGTCGTATCATGAATAGTAATACTCAGTCAGTTAACATGGTCAGTGTGAATTCAGTCAAGGCCAACCTAGTTTAGTGATCAGTATAGGTTCAGATGGGAGTAGGATTCAACACCGAAAGAACCCAGGGATGAGGGCATTCCTGCCAGCTTAGGGTGTGACCCTTAGTAGCAATCCCTGAGTTACAAAACTACGTAGCCAGCATAGGTTAATATGTCTTCCTACCAGTCTAGGGTTGACATACATATTTATATCTCATGAGTTTTCCATCCAGATTAGGGTTGACCCTGTCATTGTTAGTAACCTGTAGGATAGTACTAACACCCTTCCAACTGGGGTTACAGGTTGGACCCCAATCAGTTTATATTAGGGCATGTCGGTTAGATAAAAGCTCTCACAGTTTCAGTTTCAGTACTCAATTATGAATTTAGTTTAGTCTTGAATGACCATAGCATATATTTTACCAGTTATATAGCCATCAGATTTCAGTATCTCAGTTTACATGCTACTTCAGTACTGGATTTATGCATGGTCATACATTCCAAGTCATTACAATTTTTATGCATTATTACTCAGTACCTCATGTTGTACATTTAGTCAGTTATTACACCAGAACATGAACCCGTGCATATCAGACTAACCTCATTTAGCATACCGGTACATTCAAAAGTACTAACTACATACTATTTTTTACGCTATGTTGTCTTATATCATAGGTTCAGACACTCAGATTCTCGATCGTACTTAGACTTTCTAGTGCATCAGCAACAACATCCGTGGTGAGTCCTCTTACTTTGAGGATGAGTTATATTATGTTCAATTATGTTAGTAGTTCAATTATTTAGTCAGTCAGAGTTAGTTGAGGGCTTGTCCCATCAACTCCACCGTCAAATAGTTTACAGGTTTTCAGACTAGTATAGATAGTTTTTTAATTTCAATTATGATTATTAATTGTCTTATCAGTATGTTTCCAAATATTTTAAACCATGATTCAGTATAATTTTAGTTATTAAAACCTTATGTCATTTTAGTTAAAATTCTGCGTATGTTGTTTATCAATTTTATTCAGTACTCACAACAGGTACTAGCTCATGGGTTAGCTTGTGGTCTCATGGGGCCGCAATCACCATGTGGCATCCAGGGTGTACTCCCGAGTCGTTATATAAACTTAGGATAATAACAATTTCTCATCAAAATAGTGAAATTCAAGACAAAATATCAAACTTGTAGTTTAAAACATGAATAAGTACAACTGTTATGCTCTTTAGTCCTTTAAATCATAGGGTAATGCTATGCTTCAATACATGAGAATTTAGGAATGAACCGTAATTTAAAACATGTAAATTCAACTTGAAAATAATACTTTCAGGCACAAGGATAAAGTATTAAACTTGTTCAAAACCCCACATACCTGAATTTCTTGATTTCTTGATGAAAGCTTGAAATTAGAACTTGAATTCTTGAGTTCTTGGGGAAGAAAGCTTGAATTTCTTATTCTTGGGAAGAAACCCTAATTTCTTTTCTCTTGAGAGAGAAGAGGCTAGTAAATATTGAAAACTAACTAATGATGTAAAACTATTATGTATAGGATGATTTAAGTCATGGGGTAGGATTTGAGGTGAGGAAAATACCAAAATACCCTTAGGAAAACTGAATAAAAATTACGGGAATTTTCGTAGTTGATGACTTAGTTGACAACCTGTCAACTAGTTGACGATCTGTGAACCTAGTCGTCACCTTCTCTTCATGATCTAGTTAAGGTTGATGACTTAGTTGATAGCCTGTCAACTAGTTGATAGCTTGTCAACCTAGTTGTCACCTTCTCTTCATGATCTGGTTAAGGTTGACAACTTAGTTGACAGCCTGCCAACTAGGTAATGACTTGTCAACCTAGTCGTCATCTTTCCTTTAGAGATACAGGGTGTTTTTGGTTAAGGGTGACGACGAGGTTGATAGCTAGTCACTTAGTTGATGTCTTATCACCCCAAGTTGTCACCTTGTTGACATACAGACACACTAAGGTAAAATGAGCATAACTTTGCACTCAACTATCAGATTAAGGTAAAATCAAATGATTTGTAAAGAAGATGGAACTTTCATTGGATATATAGGACATCTGAATCTATATATTCTATAAGATAAAATCATTTAAATTTGACCCTTTTAGGATCAAATACAAAAACTCAATCGATGAAAGTGTTCTCAACTATTCTTTGCTCTAAGTGCTTCCTATGACCATGATTCACATCGAAACCACTTTATATACAAGGTGAATGGTCATGACACATATTTTCATATACAAATCATAGGATTGGTGTTATGCATTTAGATTTAACGATTCAAATTCTAGCCTGAAAGTATGGGGTGTTACAGACTAGTTGGGCAAAATAAGTCCCTTAGCATGTGTGTACATATTACTATTAATTTTGAAAGGTTGTGTGGTTTAACAAGCTGATAAAAATATAATGGTTTTCTAATTGTGAGGTTTAGAAGGATATCATTTTTACTTATGAAAAGATTATTAGAGCAATGTAACCAATATTAAATTTCGGTATTGCTACTTTATTGATTTCTAAAGACATAAAGCCGATGTTAAATTTTAGTATTGTTGTGAGATGTGATTGGATTAGAAGCCACGAGCTGGGATTGTGATTATAATAATAATAAAGGAGTTGATAATGAAGTGATTCAAAGTGATGAATTCAATGAATAGTCCTAAAGAAACAATCCCAAACTTCAATAATTGAATTAATCCTTTTTCAATAGTAAGTATAAGTTTGTTAATTAGATTTGAGTTATCTAATGATTTTTACTGAAATATGGGTTGACTTGATTCCCTACTTGATTGTATCCTTGAGATTGATTAGGTGACATGTGCTTGGAAAAGTGAAACTCTATACTTACTTTCTATATGTGGTCAGCTTGCTTCATTTATACTTGTCATAATTATAGTTTACCCTAATGACTATTTATTATTCCTTAATGTTATAAAAGAGTGTTTGATTGGTAATCCGAGAGTTTAGTGTGAGTTGTCTATGATTATTGGGTTTATCCTATAGATATGGATAGTGAAAAAGGTAACGTAAATAAAGGTGTGACAGTGATGGTTTAGTGTTGCATTGTGATAGATGGTGTTCATTAATGAGGCTAGACTACGCTAGTGGTGAATATAATATCGTTAATAGAGTTGGAGAATCGTAAATTATACAGGAAAAATGTTATGATGATATTACAACCGTAGTTGAATTATATTACATTTATTGTCATAATTTTTTTTCTTTAATTCTATTTTATGATTATGTGAACTAACATTGGTCAACTGATGATGCCTACCAGTACGTGTGTTTGTACAGACCCTACTCTTCTACATTCCTTCTTAGAGTGTGGACTGGATATAGACTAGTTGCAGTTACTCAATGGATAGTGATATTCAACACTAACTTCTGTACTTTCTTCCTGACAGATGTCAGTCTTTATTTTAATTATTTTACTGTCAGTCTATTATGTAATAGGTAGCTCTTGTACATGTTTGACCAGGTCTTGGGGTAGTGAAGGACAATTGTAAGAAGTTTTTTTAAAAAATTATTTATTGATATTTAATTTACTTTATTATATTTAATTCAGTATTCTCTAAAAACAGAAGTTTTTCGTATTTTTTTAGTTGGGTAATAAGGGTTCTCCTAGCTACGTAGGTGCCCAGTTGGTCCGTTAGTTTGGGTCGTGACATATGCATGAGTGATACGAGGATGTAATGATCACAACCAATCATTATGAAAATCTAAATCCATTTAATACAAGTGAGCTTAAAATCAACTTAATGTATCAATAATTCATAATAGCAGTTTCCACTTGGCACCACCAAAATAAATAGTCATGTAGTCATTAATATTATCATTTTAACCCCTTATTTGAGCACCACTATAATGATAATTTAATTAAATGCTCAGATAAGACCTACAATGTTAAGTCAAGCCCGCACTCGGATGACACAATAATAGATACTACATTATAATACAAAGATAAGGCCTATGATGATAAGTTAAGCCCCCACTTGGGCGATTCAATAATATATAAGGCATTTAATACACAAACATGACCAATAACATCAAGTCAAGCCCCAACTCATCCATCAAAATAATATATTCTCTCAAATCAAAAGTAATATGCATATAAGCTCCCACTCGGGCACACAATCATAAATAATTACTGAAGTCATAACGAACTTCACATAAGCCCCCACACGGGAAACACGAAATAAATAATAATTCTGATAATAATAAATTGCGGACTATTCAAATCTAGCTTGTTCAATGTACTAAGCATCATCAACTATTACAAGTTTATTCATACTGTAAGTATCCTCTAGACCTCAATCATTCCATCAAATAGCGATAACAACATAATCATCCTCTAAAAGTTATTTAAAACCTCAATCATTATGTCAAAGACACTAAACATGATTCAAACTCTAAATTAGGTATCCACTATCAATATTATTCAAGATCAATGAGCTAACTATCTACAATTTATTCAAAGTATATCCATAAGTATCAAGACTAGCTAAGATAAGAAACTACATAACTATGACCGATCAAAAGACTTCGATATCCTTAGAGATACTTGTCATTTTACCTAAGCGGGACCCTCAATCCTAAGCATTTCCCAAAATATGAACAAGCATACATACAACAGATAAACATTTTAGAGAAAGTCAAGGTACATTTCAACTTGCCTTTAAAGAAAATCCATATGCCAAAACACAATTCAAAGCATCAACCAAAAGCTCTACTTCGATGGATCAACAATGACATATCCAATCTAATCAAATTTGACATCTATAAATCAAAAAGTGTCCAACGAGCCCATATGAACTCTATTTTATACGGGTTTTAAAAAGGTTCAAAAATTGATCCAAAGAAAAAAAAGGATAAAACTAATATTATATTTTAGAACTACGTTCCTCATGATATTAGGAACCTACATTCAAAACCACACAAAATGAGTTAAAACATGGTCTAAATTGAAGAAAACTATTTTAAAGCTTTAAGCTAAAAACTACAAAATCAAATTTAAAATAAAAAATTTAAAGATGAATTTATAATAAAATCAGTGTCAAAAGTGATAAATACAATACTTATAAACATACTCCCGAAAGGAATTTTGAAAACCCCTTTGAAAATCCTCAAATCCGTGCTCTCAAGCTCCAAAATTGGTGAAAATTTTGGAATGAAGTTTTAAATCTCAAATTTTGTTAGGAATCATGAAAAATGATATGGATAATCTTGGAAAATGATAAGAGTGAAGGTAAAATCACATAGTAAATGATTATACGAGAAAAATGCATTGAGAATCGTCAAAAATAGAGCTTTCTAACTCCCAAAATGTCAAAAATATAAAATGGGATGAAGTTTGATATTTATATATATTCAAGTACGATTTTTGTAGCTAAAGTTAGTTTTTCATAGCTAAAAAACTATTTTTCCGTAGTTGAAGGTGTGCACCAACAACCTTTTTCACCAATAACTTTTATTTTCACTAAAACAATTCCTCATACAATAGAGAAATGCACCAATTTTTTTCTGTAATTTTACAATAATCATACAAATCTATTTGTTTAGTACGAACACAGTTTCATGCACATTTTCCTAGTTAAATATTATTTTTACTCAATAAAGAATTATTTCATGTTTTACAATAAAAATTGAATCTCGAGTTACCGAAATTACACCAAACTCTCCATATCAATCCTATAACGCATGCATAACATTTCAAAAGTTTCAAAATAATTTTTTGATCTTTTAAAGTTATAATGAACTTTTTTATCAATCGATTTTATTTAAATAGGACCAAAACATCCAAAAAATTTAAAAGCTTATTCTAAACTCATCTGGAACCTTTTGAACACAAACCATATATGCTAATAACTTGGAATCGACATTCTAGACTCAATGAAATTATCAGATTTATAAAAGAAGATCGTTTATAATAAATTAAACTCCAGAACCCTTTATAGGCTATTTTAACTAATTTTAGAATGGAGGGTCAAAATGTAAAATAAAAGCTTGAAACCCAAACTAACCATGCTACTAACCAAAAATCGATATTTCAAATTTAATGGAACTGTTAGATAACTATCCGATGCTCAGATCATGGCATATTGATCGAAGACAAACTAATATCTTTAACGATGTCCAAAATTAAAATCTCATATAAAATACTTACGAATCATCGGGGATCATTCAATCATTTTTGTAACTTATAAATAAGATAAGACAACTACAGAGAAGGACAAAATGGTTAAAACATAGTAATTTCTAAATTTTCATACGAGGGTCATTACACTAAGACATTAAGTAGGCGTTTGGCCATGTAATTTGGAGATCAAATTTAAAGTTTTAGTTTAAAAACAGTGCCTGTCTATCAAATATAAATCCTACTAAAAGCTATAATTTTGATCTCAAGTTTGTAATTTCAATTTTTTTAAAATTTAAAATTTGACCCAGATAATTTATGAAAAAGGATTCATAATTTTAATTTTGGTACAAAAAGACTCATGCTGGATGTGAAAAGTGAAAAGATATATGTATCATACGAGATAATTATATTAAAGATAACTGTATTTAAAAAAATAATGCATGCATTAGTATTATATACTACTAATACTTTGTTTGAGATAATATTTTTTTTAGCCTATATATAATTAATGCAAACATTAGTTGTATACTCTATTGTGTATTGATGGATACATTACTAATGCCACCTTTTTCATGTATTAGTAATACAAAGGGTTTCAACACATGCATTAACTTGATTAATGACTTTAATACCCCTTAATTTCCCTCTCAAAATATTTCACAAATTATTTTTTCACCATTTTAATTTGCAATAGTGAATCCTCTCAAAACATTTCACAATTTTTTTTCCATCATTTTAATTAGCAGCATGTAACTTTACTTTGATTCGAGGGTTTTTAAAAAGTTAAAGATTCTTTTGAGACTGTTCCTTGATTCTACATTTTGTATTTTATTTTTGTTTTGTCTATATTAATCTTGTTGGATTTTTGTTTAATTTAAATTAATATTTATAAGAGGTTTCCTTTTAATGAAGTGTCTTTTGATGAAAAGGTATCTTTTAATGAAAGGGTGTATCCGTTCATTGTATAGTTTTCCCCTATTCTAATTAAATCTAACCTCCTGTTGTTTCAAAGGTAATTTTGCTGAGAAACATTTATAGAGAAGACTTTACAATGTTCTTTCAAAAAATCTGTTTCTTCAAAAAAAAATTTCAAGTTCAAGTTATTGTTTTTCAATAGAATTATCTTCACTATTTACTTAGTGCAGAAATCCAAAGGCTTGTTATATCCACTAATACTATTTGCATACAATATCCTAGCAATCTCACAGAGGAGAGAGAGAGAAAATATCATTTTTAGATAAATATTTCATGCATGTTTCAAGCCTTTTACTCTGTGTTTGTTGTTCAGATTATTAAGTCTTCATCTTTATTTTCTTCTTCGTATATTTTGTATGTGTTCATAAAACATATTTTCCAATAATATAAAAATGATATTTATGTTAGGAAGAAGAAATAATTTTCTTATCGACAAAAAGGGAAAAATAGTAAATTATGATGAGGTGGTTGTTCAAGAATTTGGTTCGAAGGTTTACAGAAGAGTTTTAAATTTTATGGTATAAAAAGAAAAGTTTGAAATCAGGGGCAGTTCTGGATAGAAGAAAGCAACAACAGTGATTTGTTCGGTGAAACATGATCAGCATTGGACATCTATATATATTTAGTTGAGAGAAGGACACGGTGCATTACCATTTATACTTTACGACCGATGATTATTGGCATGGTAACTGTTGTTCTAGACTGCACACGAGACCTAGTATTAGTCCTACTTCTCTTTTGTCATTGATTTAAAGGAAGTCAAAATAAAAATAATTTCTAATATTTGGCCTAATAATAAAAATAATAATATTATCTGAGTACTAATGAGAGTAGTACAACAATTTGCTGAATGAAGAAGTCTTGTGCACTCTGACTAATACTACAAGGGCTAGTCTTGTACAAATCCATATACAAGTGGAAACCATCAAGAGGGATAGACATCAATTGGCACCAGGTGCATTGGAGAAGTTAAATAAAAGTCGTTGCAGTTTGTGGTTCACACAAAAACATTCAGAGGAGATTAAAAGTTGCTTGGATTATAAAAAAAATCTCAAGGTTTCTTTCAGAGATAATGACTTTTATATTTGATATGGAAAAGTGATCGTCAAAGTACGGATGGAATACGATAAAATCGGGTTCTACTCTCTTAATTCTATTTATTATTTATTTATAAGTTTCTTATTTTTATAACTTTGTCAATTTATTTTCATAAATGGTAGGGTAGATGATATTTGTGATTATCTTCTATTGCTTAATAATTTTAGGAATAATATTTTTTTGTGATTATTGTGGATCGTTATTCTTGTATAAAAATCATATATAAAATTTATTGTCAAGTTGTAGGATGATATGAAAAACGTACATTATTTACAAGTAAGTGAGTATACTTGAAAATTATTACAAGTGAATATGAGATCTAGAGAACATGAGTTAGTTAATTTAGTTTTCTCTATATGTGATATGAAAACGTACTTGATATGTCTAAAGTGTAGGTATGTGTGGCATGTGATTAGAAGTCAATATTAGACTTAAAATTATTTAATATATATTTAAAGAGCATAAACTATTTGAGATAGTCAATATGTCTTCACTTTAGAATTCTTAATGAATATTGTCATGTGTGTGATAGATTGTTGACGCTGAGCGAAAGAAACCATAAGATATTTTATTTACACATTTTAAATGGAGGATCTTGGAGAAATTAGTACTATGTTGGGTATCAAGACTAAAAAAAATAGTGGGGGTATGTGTTGTTCTCATTACATGAAAAAGTGCAAAATAAATCTAGTCACTTAAACACAAAAGTGGTCAATACCCTATTTGATCCTAGATTGAGTCAGTCCATGATGATGAAAGAACCGTGGCTAATTAACTTATGTAAACAAGTGCTATTAAAGGGGCCAGTAGCTAAGTTTTCATTTTCTTTAGAGAACTAAAGATTTGAGAAACTCTAAGTTTCATAATATTTTATATAGATATACCTATACAAGTTGGTATCGAAAATGTGAGAAAAATAAATTTACCACATAATGGATACTTACCTTGTGAGGAGGTGCAATTTCTTGAAACCAAGAAAATCTTGCATTAGTAGAAGCAAGAAAATTAAAGGAGTTGAGTGATTAGGGGATTATTAAGAGAATTCATTGATTTTGTGAAATATGAGCTCAATTTGTGATAATCAAGCCACTCTAGATCGAGCATACAAAGATTATATAATGAAAAATCAAAACGTATAAGTTCTTAATAGGATTATGTAAGAAATTTAATTCAAGATGAAATAACTTCTATCCATTGGTGAAGTCAAATGAATTGACTAATTTATTTACTAACCTATTCAAAGAAATTTGTTGAATACATCTTCAAGTACAATTATATAAAAACTCCTTAATTAGGTCCACCAATGATGACAACCCTACCCAACACTATGAAATGAATAGTTATGGGTTCAAAGGGTAACAACAAATTATTAATATATGGATGTTTCAGTACTTAAGTAAGAGATGTACTAGTACTAGTTTCCTAAGATTAGAGGGTTGAATTCTAATTCTCTTAATGAGATTCAGTTCGTGGAACAAGTATCTCAGATATGATAAAGGCATATGAAGAACTTTACCTATATAAACATAGAAGTGGTACCGCTTTCATTGGGAGTTGGAGTTGCTCTCATAATTTTCATGAATCTTGCATAGTAGATGCCCATAAAAGTGCCAAGCATGTTTGAGTGGAAAGCATGAATGAAATATTTATGTGTGTAGTGTTACCGATGTTATCACAAGGAATAACATGTTCAAAGATATTATTCTATGTGGAATTTTGATTTCATCTTGTGATATTGCACTAAGGTAATATTTAAATCAAAAGATACATTACTCTATGCGTGAATATGACTCGATCTTTGTGTCCTAACTTTTATTTAAACAAGTGAAGGATTGTTGGATTTTTGTTTAAATTAAATTAATATTTGTAAAGGGTGTCCTTTTAATAAAGTGTTTTTTGATGAAAATGTGTCTTTTAATGAAAGGATGTGTTCTTTCATTGTATGATTTCCACCTATTCTATTTAAATCCAACCTTATTTTGTTCCTAACGTAATTTTGTTGAGAAACCTTTTACGGAGAAGGATTTACAATATTCTTTCAAAAAATCTCTTTTCTTCAAAAAAAAAAAGATCAAGTTCAAGTTCTTGCTTTCCAATAGGATTATCTTCACTATTTTCTTGGTGCGAAAATCCAAAGGATTGTCATATCCACTAATACTATTTGCATATAATCTCATAGCAGTCTCGCAGAGGAGAGAGAGAAAATATCATTTTTTGAAAAATATTTTGTGTGTTTTTCAAGCCTTTTACTCTGTATTTGTTGTTCAGATTATTAAGTCTTCATCTTTATATTCTTCTTTGTATATTTTGTATGTGTTCATGAAACATATTTTCCAATAAATCTTTTAGGGTTACTATTATTTTAGGGGTATGAGCTTCAATCATTGTCTTGGTGCTTTTTCTCGCACTGCCAAAATGATGCTAGTCAAGAAATAAGACTTCATGAATTTTCAATCTTAAGCCAGAGTGTGAGGAAACATTGCTAACAATCTATTTAATTTCATTTTGGGGGAAAGTAAGAGAAACTTAAGTTTTAAAGGTAAAAGAACTTTGTTGCAAGCAAAATGTACAAAGTCAAAGGAGGGTATTTTTGTAAATAAATATTTTTTTTGTAGAAATTATGCAAGCTATGTTATGTTTGTTGGATTTTTAAGAGGTGTGAATGAAAAGTGAATAGGTGCAATTTAAATAGGCACCTTATTGGATTGATTGGTTATGACCTTTCCAATGGGATTGTGACTTTTCTGAAGAGTTGCACCTTTTCTGAAGAGGTGCACCTTTATATAGGGGTTCACCTTTCTGAACCATTATTTTTCCTCATAAAGCAACACTTTGATGGCTATAAATACCTGAATTTTTTCTCGGGTATAGGCATAAAAATTTAAAAGAAAAAATACTTCTCTTTTTTGCAAGAACTCTAGGATGATTTGCTCCCGTTGAGTATATTCGTAGGTCGACAGAATTTGAGGTACCCCTCTTCTGTCAAAGTGATTCATTTTATACTGAGAGGATATATTTCATAACCTCAAGTACTTGAGAGGAATAATTTCCCTTAAGGACATACTGTGAATTCGGTGGACTTGGATCTTTTTGTTTCATCTCTTTTCTTTAAAGTTGGTTTTATTTTTTTTGAAAAAATATTTTAAACTTCATATTGATAGTTCTTCAACTGTTTGAACTTGTGTTTGAAGTTCTTCAAACTTTATTTTGATAGTTCATAAGTTGGTTGAACTTGTGTTGAAGTTCTTAACATTTGATATTGCTATTTTCCAGAAAATAATTTGAATTTTAGTTTGTTGATGTTCATAACTTGGGTTGAATTTATTGTTAAAAGTGTACAGTTGTAAATACAGACTTTAAATTTCATTAGATTATTCATATGATTATTTGAATATGTGTTTAAAGTTCTTGTTGAAAAATACAGATTTTACTAAATCCAAAAAAAACAACAATCTTAAGGAAATTAGAATTTTTTTCGTGCTTGATTGGTGAAAATAAAATAAAAAATATAACCATTTATAAATCATGTACTTGGTTAATTTGTATCAGATTTGATTTTTTGGAGACTAAAATCTTTTGATTTCTACTCCCTCGGTTAGAAGAATATGAAAACATCATCAAGAAATCAATGTCGGAATTCGGTTCGAAGAATGTAAAAACTTCACCGATATATTAAAATTTTGTATTGATTTTTGGAGTTTAAAACCTATGGGATTTCACTCTGATTGAATTTGATTATGGCTTAAAGTCATAAGAACTTCATCAGATTTCAAAGTTCATTCAGTTGATAATTTGAAGATATAAAAACTTCATCATTTCCTAGAAATAAGTTAGTTAAAGATTAAAGTCTTTACTATCAGTATTCTGAAATATAAAGTGTATGTCAAAGATTTGATAGGAAAATGATGGATGAAACTGATCAACAAGTTGATTCGATTGTGAATGGTGCTTTACTAATACAATCAATATTGTGTCATTAAATCATTCAGATATTGCTATAGCAATAAAAACGACAGAGAAACCAGAAAATTATTTTGGTGTGAACTTCAAATATGGTAGCAAATGATGTCATTTTGGTTGACCAAACTTGAAATGCACATGTTCACAAGTATAGATCCTCATATTGTAAGAAAAAAAATAATAATTAAAAATTAATTATCTGGTTTGAAAGATCTTGTGAGTCATCTCAAGATAGAAGAGAATAATGAGTTGAATGAGAAATCACCAATAATTTTTGCAAATCATGTTAAAATGGTGCTCCAAATAATAAGAAGATGAAGAAGTCTTCTGGATAAGAGATAGAGCAGAACAAGAAAATGTTCAAAGGTAAGTGCTACAACTGTAGTGATGTTGGCCACAAATCTCTAAATAGTCAAGTTCTAAATAAGAACAAGAAAAAAGATCATATAAGCATATTGGAAACAACAGAAAAGATTGAAAATTTGTGTGCTAATCACTGAGAGAAATCTAGTTGGATATCCAAATGAATGGTGGTTTGATTCATAATCCACTAGACATGTTTGTGCATATAAAAAAGTTTTTTCTACTTATGATACCGTTGGTCCTAAAGAAGTGATCTTAATGGGAAATAATGCAACAACCAAGGTTGAAGAAAGTGGGAAGATATTTCTAAAAATAACTTCTGGAAGATATTGATTCTCAACAATGTTCTCCATCTTCCTACTATTAGGAAGAACTTAGTTTCGATAACACTTCTCGTTAAAATTAAGTTTAAGTCTGTGCTTGTTTGGAGAAATTTGTAATAAGCTTGAATGAAACATATGTAGGAAAGGGCTACCTCAATGAGGGCCTTTTCAAACTTGATGTAATGGTTGTTGAAATAAAGAAAGTTGAGACTTCTTCTTACTTGCTTGAGTCAAATAAATTATGGCATGAATATTTTGGATATGTAAATTACAAAACTTTGCGAAAATTGATTAACTTAGAAGTTTTGCCTAAGTTTGACTGCAATAAATCAAAGTGTCAAATATGTGTAGAATCAAAGTATGCGAAGCATCTGTATAAGTTTGTTGAAAGGAATTTCAATCCCTTAGACTTAATCCATATAAAAATTTGTGATATGAAGTCAACACCATCTCATGGTGGAAAAAGTATTTTATAATTTTTATTGACGATTGCACTAGATATTGTTATGTTTATTTGCTAAATGGTAAGGATGAAGAATTAGATACATTTAGACAATACAAAATAGAAGTTGAAAATCAATTGAATAAAAAGATTAAAATATTAAGAAGTGATAGGGGTAGAAAATATAAATCTCCTTTTGTGGAGATATGTATAGAAAATGGAATTGTCCATCAAACTATTACCCCATATTCACCTCAATCAAATGGGATTATGGAAATAAGAATCAAATATTAAAGTAAATGATGAATGCCTTGATCATAAGTTCAGATTTACCATAAAACTTATGGGAGGAACCTATCCTTACAGCTAACTGAATACTCAATAGAGTGACCCATAGTAAGAGACTTTAAATTCCATATGAAAAATAGAAAGAAAGGAAACCCAAGTTGAATATTTCAAAGTGTGGGGTGTCTAGCAAAAGTCCAAGTTCCTATTCTTAAAAGGATAAAAATAAGACCTAAGACTGTGGATGAAAAGCTCATTGGATATGCTAAAAATAGTAAAGCGAGTCAATTTTTGGTTCATAAATTCAAACAACCAGATATCAATGAAAATACGATAATTTAATTAGATAATGTTGAGCTTTTTGAATAAATTTATCCTTATAAACTAGACATGAGTAGTCTAGTGGAGGGTCTAAACAACCTCGAGATGAACCAAATAAGAATGCACTTAATGATAAAAATCTAGGGTGTAGTACACGTCAAAGAATGTCAATGTCCTTTGGATAAGATTTTATAATATTTATTCTTCAAAATGAGCCTCAAACGTTTTAAAAAGTGATGTCATATTCAGACGCTTCCTTTTAGAAAGAGGCAGTCAATAGTGAGATTGATTCAATCTTAAGTAACCATACTTGTGAGTTGGTTGATCTTCCTCCAAGAAATAAACCTTTAGATTCTAAATGGACCTTTTAAAGAAAAATAAAAGTTTATGGTACTATTGAAAAATACAAGGAAAGACTTGTAATGAAAGGCTTTAGACAAAAATAAGGCCTTGATTGTTTAATACATACTCGTCCGTAACAAAGATAATGCCTATTTAGATGTTGGTTGCCTTAGCAGCGGTATATGGTCGTGAAATCCATCAGATGAATGTGAAAATAAAATTCTTAAATAGAGTATTGGAGGAAGAAATTTACATAGAACAACCCAAGAGTTTTGTGGTTCCTGGTAAAGAAAATAAGTGTATAAACTTGTTGAGTCACTTTATGGACTAAAAAAGCATCCAAACAGTGGCATACAAAGTTTGACCAAACCATATTGGAAAACAACTTCAAGATAAATGAATGTGATAAATGTTCTTACATTAAAGACACTCCAAATCACAATGTCATTGTTTGTTTGTATGTGAATGATATGTTGATCATCAGTAGAGACATTTCTGACATAAATGCTATGAAATGAATACTTAAGAGAAATTTGATATAAATGACCTTGGAGAAGTGGATGTGATCTTGGAGATAAGAATCCATAAAACTCCACAAGGGTTGGTGTTGTCACAGTTCCATTATATTGAAAAGGTACTTGAAAAATTCAAGTATTTGGATTTTGGTATTGTTAAGACTCCATAAGACGTGAGCTTTGCACTTTAAAAGAATGAAGGTGAAAGTGACTCACAATTGGACTACGAAAGAGTATTGGGAAGGTTGATATATATCATGAATTATATGCGACCAGATATAGCATGAGATATTAGTAAATTGAGTCGATACACGAGTAATCCTAATCAAACTCATTGGATTGCAAATAAAAGAGTTTTTTGGCATCTAAAATACACTCAAGACTATGCTTTCATTATAATAAATATCCTGCGGTAATTAAAGGATATAATGATGCAAATTGGATAACCGGATCAAATGAAGTAAAATCCACGAGTGGATATGTATTTACTTTAGGTGGAGGAGCAGTCTTATGGAAATCTTTCAAAAAAATATGTAGTTCCCACTCTAAAATAGAAGATGAATTTATCGCGTTAGATAAAGCCGATGAAGAAGTTGAATGGCTCCAAAATTTCTTAGATGATATTGCAATGACCCTTCTGATTATTTCTCATATTTCTTTTTATATTCTCTATTTGAGATTCTTCATAACTTCCCCAAGTTATTTATGATTTATTGGTACTGATTGTTTGGTTGCCAGACAGTTTGTTTGTTTGTTAGAACTAATTCCCTGTTTGGAAGTCTTTGCTGGTTCCAAATGGCTACCAAGCAAAGACTTAAGTAAAACAATCTCGTATACAAATTTTGACTATGCAGTAGCTTTTGAATATAGATTTTAGGCTAGGAGAACCCTTAGTTTAGGTCCCAATGCACCCAAGCTCATTTCAACCTATTGGTCGAAAAGATGGAAATTTGAAAATATAGGTATGGGACCTACATTTTTTCAAAATGTCCTAATATTGAAAATTAAACTTCTCCAACGTATTTAAAGCATCAAATTTAGTGTGGTTGCATAGTTCATTTACAAAAAAATAATTTTGAATGAATCCCGAGGCATCGTTGCAAACTTGGAAAAATTCCTAAGTTGCTGGTACTGGTGCCATGGTGATCGTGCAAGGATCACTATGATCGCACCATGGAAATTGCAGTAAGGCCTATGTCAATCCCTGTATGATGATCACAGTCCTAGTGATGGTGATCACGACACTCTTTGCTTGAAAGGTCTATAAATAGACCCCAATGTCGTGAATTTGGGTATTTCTTCTTAGGGTAAGATGTCTCAAAATTCAGACTTGTGGGTAACTTGGGAGCTTGATTAGCATCCTACATCGTGATTATCATCTTAATTAAGGTAAGCTTTCATCAAATTCTTGGTGAATTCCTTAGTTTTGACCCAAAATCCAATATAGCTTAGGGCTTGATTTTATCCCAAGTATAGCTTTTTTCTCATCCATTTCTTGAGGGTTGTGATTCCTTGTTCATGCATGAACGTTAGGTTGACCTCACAAATGCATTTTCCATAAGTGAGACCCACTTGGGGATTTTGGTGACATTTTTGGACCCAAAACACAATGGTGTAATATGGGTATAATTATTCTCGTATTGATGAGTAGACAACAATTTCCATAGTGTAATGGCATTTTGGGGATTGTGAAGTAAAGATGAGCATGTGGTGAATAATGTAAGATTTTACGGTTCGGCTTTGAGCTAGGCTTCTGTCTACTCTTCTTCATAAGATAATGTGTGATTTATATTGCATGTGAATGTGAATGTTAAGATTAATTATGAGTAGAATGACTTAGTCTTGAATATTGAAGTTTGAAGATTAGATAAGGGTTTTGGACCCGTAAGGTGAAATACTTATGACCTTTAAGAATCCTATTGCCTTCTCCCGAGATTGAACTTGTTTAAAGTATGAATGTGATATAATTCTAGGTTTGGAATATGATTTAAGTGTTAGAATTATGGTTAGTAAAATTAACCTTAGTTGGGCTAGTCTAGTAATCTTGAATCGTAATTTGGGTAGAATTGATATAAATGCCCTTAGTTCTAGATGAAGTTCCTATCTTAGGATTGGTTATGTGTTATTTGACATCTAGAAGTTGAACTAGATACCTTAGCCTTATTTGGGGTATAAGTTTCCTAAATATGGAAATTAAGGAATAGAAGTGGGATCATCCGACCCATCTTAGACCAAGACTTGTGTTAGCCTTTATGGACTTATTAACAAATATTAGGCATAGTTGAGAGTAGTAAAACTTAATGTAAGGTTTCTTGGTGGTTTGAAAAATAGTGATGGTATTTTCCCCCAGATAATGACTAGTGGCTTATGGTCATGATATTCCTTATAGAAATGATATTAGGCCTTTAGAGATGTTATTTCCTCCTAGATATGATATTTGGCCTATAGATATGATATCCCTTATAGTCAAGAGATATGACCTATAGAAGTGAGATGTCTCCCTCATGTGAGATGATTATAGATATGCTTCATAGCTTATAGAGATGTTATGCCTCGTGAATATGATATGGCCTATAGTTATGAAATGATTTATATATACATGATTATAGATATGAGTTTCAAATATGTGTATGGGCCTAAGGCCGTGATATCAATGTTGTGATTATTCTGGACATATTATTGGGCCAAGGGTCGTGTTATGATATCTGTTGGACATCCAAGAAGTAATTATCCTTGTAAATGATACGATTGTAGTTTAGGAATATATATATATATATACATACATAAATATATATGCATACATACATACATAAATATATATGTATATATGTTTATACTTATCGCTCTAGTATGGGACAAAGGATAATGTGGTATGATGTTTATGATTCCAATGTTTGAATACTAGTGATGACATACATAAATTTGGTACATTCATGATCGTTGCATTGGTCGTTGATATGATTTCTATTATATTATAATATTATTATGGTTTCCACTAACTAAGGATTAAAGCCCACTTTCTACCTTAATAATGGATTTCTTTATAATAATAAATTCCAATCTTTAATGAATTACTTATAGGTAAAAGAGGTTAATAATTATATTTTAAAGACTTGATCGAGATAAGTTCTGGATTTTATACTTCTAATTACTCTGATCATAAAATATTCTAACCCTTTCTACCTTTTTATAATAATTTAGTCCCAAAGATCACTCTGGGCAATGGATTTACCAACCTACACTTTTTGAGACACAACTTGAGTTCCTGCACCAATTATACATATACATATGCTTATGGATAATGTGATATTAATGATGAGCGATGAATTATGAAAATATAATCTACCTTGATACTTGTTCATGATTATTTGCTTTAGTCCTGGTGGGGCTTGCACATTAATTTAGCCCTCGTGGGGTTTGTACTTTACTTTATCCCTTGTGGGGCTCACTTTTTATTATTGACATTGATTTAGATATTATGATGATATAATGATAACTGACAATTCCAAAGGATTTAATGATGATGTGATGATCTGCTGCAAAGCCGGAGGATATTATGATGATGTGATGATACTCGACAAGGCCGAGGATATTATAATAATTATATTGATACTCGGCAAGGCCGAAGGTTGATTATGATGATGATGCTGGTGATGATAATGACAACTATGATGGATATGGTTATGATAATATGGTTTTAATATTGAATGTGTACCTAGCATTCATTCTTGTATGTGCATCGCCTATCACCAGTATATGCCTATGTCTATCAGCTGGTATGGATGGCTTCATAGATTTGGGTGCTGACTATGTCTTATGTTGTTGCATGCTAATTGAACCTTCCAAAGTTGGGGCGGTGGGGACATACATAGTTATTGATCGGAATAGCACGTTAATCGCATAGTTATTGATATTGTTATTATCATTTTTATGATTATTCTTATGTCTAGCTTATGACAGAGTGGTCATTAATTTGGTATCGAGATCAGTTATGATTCTGGCCTCTTCTATATTATGGTTTCATTATTATGCATGATTAATTCATGATGAGATATATGGATTAAAAATCCAGAGCATGTTAGCACTAAATCCTGATTGGATTATATTGAGGCCTTAAATGAAGATATGATGATTTAGGTTGTGCTCCAAGTTGACCTTATTTCTCTCTCTCTCTCTATATATATATATATAGCTATAGGTAGCTATGGTATTATCGTATATCCCTTTCTTCACTTGTTTATATTGTATATTCATTTCTTTGCCTTGTATATTGCTATATATCCTTCCTTCGTCCTTTATTTGTATATTGGCTCGGGATATATGATATAGTGTTTAGATTTTTTAGTATGGCTGGAATAGGGTAGTTTACCCTTGATATTTTCTTAGGCTTAGTATGTTAGTCTCTTGAACATGAATAGGATTAAATTTCCTTATCATCCCATTAGCTTTGTTATATGGTTACTGGACTCTTGGGTGTAGTTTTCTATTCTGTTTATATGTTATGAATATTTGTTATAACGTTAGAGCTCAGTTGGAAGTTTCCTATTGAGTACCATTCGTTAGGTACTTATACTACACTTCTACAACCTCCATAGCATTGTACGAGTTATCACTATTGATGTGTATGTCGTGCGGAGCAGCCATTGTTAGGAGAATTAGAGTGAGCTCCTGACATCCGGAGTATTACTTAGATCCTTCTTATGAACTAGATTTGTCTTTATGTTGTATTTGGAGATAAGTTGTAACAGTGTAATCCCCTTCTGTAATTTATTGTTGTACTCTTGTGAAATCGCTTTTTTATTTAATATATTTTTCAACTCTTTTATTTATTTATTTGGAAGTCCATTACTAGTCATTCTAGACTACAAATTTGGCTTACCTACTGGTTTGTTATAGTAGGAACCATCATGACCTAAGAAATTATAATACCCCATATTTCTCTAGTATAATTTAAGTCCCAAAACATGAGTATTCACATATAAATTTTTTGAAATACTCATTAATTTTCAGTTTAGATCCTGTCATTGCGTAAGAAATTTAATTAGCTTTCCAACGGTATAAAATTTGCCCAAATCCGATAACCGGATAAGAAGTTATGGGGATTTTAAGTTTCAGTCATTAAACACCGTCATTTTGACCCTTAGTGCATCGCGGAGCCAGTCCAAATAACAATTTTCAGTTTCTAATGTGGTACTGCGATCTTACCGCATCGTGCCATTGTCTAGTTTCCCAATTATCCCTTTTCCAGTGGCTTAACGCGATAGTGGCGCGTCGCACCAAGGCCAAAAATTGGGATCTTCAATTTTCAGTTGCGTTTTTAAATTCTTTTAGGGGTATTTGGGTCTTTTTCCTAATCCCTAAACTCGTCCTAAACATGAAATCTAACGCTTAATTGACCTAAATACTAATCATTATTCAATTCCTCTCAAATTAAAGATCCCCTTTTCAAGAACAAGAAACCCTAGCTCTCAAATTCAAGGCCAAATCTCAAGAACTCCCCATCAATCCTTCCAAATTCATTAACTCAAGTATGTTAGATGTTCATACATGTGTTTCTTTCACCCAAGGAGTCCAAGTATCCTATTTAAATTACAAAATTGTGATCTTTTCAAGTTATTTGATTTTAAATTATGATTTCACCTCTGAATCTCCACAAACTATGATTTTATACCATGTTTCAATGAAATTATTGTTGTTATTCAATTCTCCATGTTTTAATGTTATTATTCCTTGAATTAAATCATGATTTAGTATTATTCATGTTGAATTCATGCTTTTACTACAAGTTCCATGACATTCCTATGATTTTATCAAGCCATGAACTCTAAGTGTTTGAAAAAATGCCTACAAGAGTGATTGATTTAATAAAAGTCTTCATGCTTTATCCTCCGAGCTTTAGTATCATTTTACTATTATTGTTTTTTAGTCCTGGGGTATTGAATACCCAAAAACCATAGTTGTTTACTTAGTCTAGTCTCAGTACATTATAGAATAGTCTTCAAAGCATACTATGAGCATTATCAGGACAGTCAGATATCAGTCAGTTACCTCATAACGGTCTAGTATTTTAATGTCTTTTAGTTGGGAGTAGGATTTAGCACCGAGCAAGTGTAGGTATGGTAGCTTCCCCATCAGATAGGCAGAGTCATTAGTAGTAGTCCCTATACTCCAGAACTATATATCAAGCGTTGGATCTAAAGAGTCACCCGTCAGATTAGGCTTGACTATCTCGCAGGGGTCACCCGTCAGTTCAAGCTTGACACTCTTAGTACTTTGGATAGTTTATCAGTATAATGGATCTACATAGCCAGCGTTAGTACCCATGGTATGGTATTCACACCCTTCCAACTGGGGTTACAGGTTATACCCCGATTAGCTTAAATTGGGGCATGCCGATTAGATGGTATCTCCCATAGTCTCAGCCACAATCTCAATCAAAGTCTCAGTTATAGTCTTAATTCAGTAATTAGTTCAGATATTCAGTCTTCGTGTTGTTTTTCCAAAGCATACAATTGTCAGTTATTTCAATATTTTAGTTTACAGATTTTACTCAGTTCATGTTATGTGTGTGGTTATGCATCCTTAATATCTATAGATTTTCTCTTATTTTTAGTATTTATAGATCTTTATGCATACACATTATTTACAGATTCCATATATTACCAGTATCTACAGATTTCACGCTCTCTATTCAGTACTCCATGCTTTACATATATATTCAAATAATTTTTATTCCTGCTCATGAAACCATGCATACCAGCCTACCTCATTTAGCATACCAGTACATTCAAAGTACTGATCGCATACCTTTTCTTGTGCTATGATATGTTATATCATAGGTTCTGACGCCCAGTTCCCGAACCACACTTAGACATTTCAAATATCTCAGCAATAGTAGTGGTGAGTCTTCATCATTCGAGGATAGATTGGTTTATTTCATATTTTCAGTCTAGTAGTTAGTTGGAGTTAGTTTGGGCATGTCCCATCAACTCACAGTTATTTAGTTTAGAGGCTTTTCAGACACTACAGTAGTTAGTTATTCAGTTTATCTCAGATTTCAGTACTTTATCAGACTCAGATAGTTATTTCTTTTTACTCATAGTTCAGTATTTGTTTCAGTTATTAAAACCTTATGGTGTATCAGTTATTCTTCCATATTTATGATCGTGTTATTCAATGCTCGCAGAGGTACCAGCTCATGGGTTAGCTTATAGTCCTTGGGATTATAAGCACCGTGTGACGCCCAGGGTGTACTCTTGGGGCATTGTAAACTTGGCAAAGCCTAAGGTTTTAAAGAGTACTAGGAAGTCTAAAATCCACATCAAGTAGAGTCTTGTGCATGGGTTTGTAGCTTGCCACACTTATGGATGAGAGTCTACAAAGCGTTTAGGAAAGTTTGCCTTCTTTTAGTATTCATGTCGTACAAGTGAGCATGAGCTCATATTAAACTCTTAGTCTAATCCATTTCTTTCTTCCGTTTATAGAACATGCCTCCCAAAGAGAATAACAGAAGAGGAGCAGAAAACCATCAAACAACTCAGCCCGTCCAAGCAGATCCTTTGGACGAGCAGGTCTCATTTGCAAAATTCAGAGTTTCATTCCACTCTAGTGAATTTCATAGCAGAACAGAATGAATGGATAGCTGCTGTTCCAGCCGACCCAGCTGCTAATACTGCTGCAACCATAATTTAGGACTTCACTCAAATGAATCTTCCTTTCATGGGATCTAAGTCTAAAGTGGATCCACGGGAATTCTTAGATATAGTTCAAAAGGTGACGGATGCCATGGAGGTGACATCTAGTGAGAGTGCTGAGTTTGCTCCATATCATTTGCAGGATGTAGCCCACACATGGTTTAAGCAGTGGAAGGTAGATAGGGGTATTGATGTAGGGCCTGTAGAGTGGGAAGAGTTTGCCACCGCTTTATTAGACAGATTCTTCCCATTAGAGTTGAGAGAGGCCAAGGTGTTAGAATTTATTAACTTGAGCCAGGGAAGCATGAGTGTGAAAGAGTATTCCTGTAAGTTTACTCAGTTAGCTAGATATGCTCATCATGTGGTAGCTGACAGCAGGTCCAAAAAAAGTAAGTTCGTGTCTGGCGTATCTGATAGTGTGGTCAAGGAATGTAGGACCACAATTCTAATTAGGGAGATAGGCTTGTCTAGGATGATGGTCCATGCTCAACAGATAAAGGAGCAGAAGATTATGGAGAGAGAGAGAGGGAACAAGAGGGCTAGAATAGGTAGTTTTAACTTCAGTCAGCCAAGGTCAGAAAGTGGTAACCGTCCTCAGTATCATCAGAGGTCTTCGTCCCCAACACCCTCTTCATCTATTTCCCCAGTACTCAAATTTATAAATAATAATAGGGATAGAGTACCAGGCTCTAAGTTCCAAGGAAGTATTAGCAGTGCTCGTACGAACCCTTTATGTCAGAAGTGTGGCGGGCACCATTAGGGTGAGTGTAGAGTGGGTAGTGATGTGTGCTTCGGGTGTGGCAAACCAGGCCATCAGATTTGGAGATATCGTGTAGATGCTCAGAAATATAGGGATTTATGCCAATTGGGCTAGTCCAATTAGTCGTTAGTTCCATTCGGTTGCACAACTTAGCAGGGTGCCACTTCTGGTGCTACCAATGGTCAGCGTCAAAATAGATTATATGCTCTTTAGTCCCTCCAAGATCAAGAAAATTTTCTTGACGTAGTTACTGGTACGTTGTAGGTCTTTCACTTACATATTTATGGTTTTCTAGACCCTGATGCTTCTCTTTCTTTTATAACTCCATATATAGTCATCAATTTCGGAGTTAGTCCCAAAACTCTAGAAGAGCCCTTTTCAGTGTCGACCCTAGTAGGTGTTTCCATTATATCCAGGCAGGTATACAGGAACTGTTCGGTCACAATATCTCAGAAAATTACCTTAGTTGATCTCGTGGAGTTAGAGATGACAGATTTTGACGTCATTCTCAGCATGGATTAGCTCTACTTATGCTATGCGTTAATTAATTGTAGAAATAGAATAGTTCATTTTCGATTACCAAATGAACCACTCCTTAAATGGAGAGGTATTACTACAACCTTAAGGGTCAGTTAATTTCATACCTTAGAGCGAGAAATATAATATCCAAGGGATTTGTCTATCATCTTATTCGAGTCAAAGACTAAAAATTAGAGACGCCAACCCTTGAGTTAGTTTCAGTAGTCAGGGAATTTCAAGATATGTTCCCTGAAGATCTTCCCTGAGTTCCTCCCGAAAGGGAAATCGACTTCGAAATAGACCTTCTTCCAGATACTCATCCTATATCTTTTCCTCCATAAAAAATGGCTTCAGCTGAACTCAAAAAATTGAAAGAACAGTTGAAGGATCTCTTAGATAAGGGATTCATCAGGCCCAGCATCTCCTCATGGGGTGCACCAGTTCTATTCGTGCGTAAGAAAAATGGTTCTCTCAGAATGTGTATTGATTACCGTTAGATGAACAAAGTCACAGTCAAGAATAAATATCCACTTTCTAGAATCGATGACTTATTTGACCAACTTCAAGGTGCCAGCTACTTTTCAAAGATAGACCTCAGATCAGGCTATCATCAACTTAGAGTCAGGAAATATGACATTTTAAAAATAGCTTTCCGAACCCAGTATGGTTATTTCGAGTTTCTAGTTATGTCCTTTGGTCTCATAATGCCCTAGTAATATTCATGCACTTGATGAACCGAATGTTCAAGTAGTACTTGGACATGTTCGTCATAGTCTTCATTGATGACATTCTTGTCTATTCTCATAGCGAAAATGATCATGCAAACCATCTCAGAATAGTATTGCAGACTTTTAGAGCTCACCAGTTGTTCGCTAAATTCATTAAGTGTGAATTCTGGCTTAGATCAGTAGCTTTTCTTGGCCATATTATTTCTGGCGATTGGCATTAGGGTTGATCCTTAAAAGACTAAGGCGGTAAGAAACTAGCCCAAACCCATTTCTCTGTCAGACATCAGGAGTTTCTTGGGTTTACCTGGCTATTGATTTTGAGGCATTACTTGTAATGTAATGGCTGATGCTCTCAGTAGAATATCTATGGGTTGTGTTGCTCAGGTTGAGGATGGTAAGAAGAAGTTAGATCAGGAAGTTCATCCGCTTTTCCTACTAGGTATCTGCTTAGTCGACTCAGAAGAGGGTAGTGTGTGGGTGCAGAGTAGCACCGAATTATCTCTAGTTTCTGAGGTGAAGAAAAAGTAGGATACAGATCCCAGTCTAGTTAAGTTGAAAGAATCAATTAGAGATCATAAAGTGGAGGTTTTCTCCCAAGGGGGAGATGGTATTTTGCATTGTCAGGGTAGATTGTGTGTGCCTGATGTAGAAGATTTGAGGCAATGAATTCTTGCAGAAGCGCATGGTACGCGTTACTCTATTCATCTAAGGGCCACTAACATGTACCATAATTTATGGGAGATCTATTGGTGGAGTGGGATGAAGAGGGATATTGCAGAGCTTGTCTAAATGCTCTACATATTAGTAAGTTAAGATTGAGCACCAAAAGTCTAGTGGGTCCATGTAGGAGTTAAATATTCCCACATGGAAATGGGAAGAAGTGAACATGGATTTTGTAACAGGTTTGCCTCTACCCATCATCAGCATGTTTCTATTTGGGTTATCATAGATAGGATGACCAAATCAGCTCATTTCTTGCCAGTCCATACCTCTTACTCAGTCAAGGACTACGCCAAACTCTATCTCAGAGAGTTGATTAGGTTGCACGGTGTTCTCTTGTCTATCATCTCAGATAGAGGTACTAGTTTACCTCTCACTTCTGGAAGGTATTCCAAAAAGGTCTTGGTACCCAAGTACACCTCAGTACAACTTTCCACCCTCAGACAGACGGTCAAGAAGAAAGGACCATTCAGACTCTTGAAGATATGTTGAAAGTATGCATAATTGATTTCAAGGGTAGTTGGGATAACCACTTTTCTTTATATAATAATATCAATCATACCAGTATCCAGTTGGCTCCATTTGAGGATCTTTATGGTAGGAGATATAGATCATCGATTGGTTGGTTTGAAGTAGGTGAGGCCGCGATAGTAGGGCCAGACTTGGTGTTTGATGCATTAGAGAAGGTTCAATTGATCATAGAAAGGCTTAGAGCAGCCCAAAGTCGACAGAAATCGTATGCAGATATGAGGAGAAAAGATCTAGAGTTTTAGGTCGGTGATTTTATTTACATAAGATTCTCTCCCATGAAGGGAGTGAAGAGATTTGGCAGGAAAGGGACACTCAGTCCCCGCTATGTCGGTCCCTACAGAATTCTCTGTCATTTTGGAAAGGTAGCTTACGAGCTTGATTTGCCTTCAAATCTAGCTTCAGTACACCCAATTTTCCATGTCTCGTTGTTGAAGAAGTGAATTGGTGATCCAACTATATTTGTTCCCTTAGAAAGTGTAAATGTTCAGAACAGTATTTCCTATCCTTAGTTTAAATTCTTGATCATCAAGTTCGTAGACTAAGGAACAAAGAGGTTCCACTAGTCAAAGTTCTTTGGCGGAATCAGTCCATTGAGGGAGCCACTTGGGAAGCAGAAGCATATAGGAGAACCAAGTACCCTCATCTTTTCTCCACAAATTCAAATTCAATTTAAGGTACTAATCTTCTTAAGATTTCTCTCTTCATGCTCAGTTTCAGTTGCACATCATGTTTATGTTAGTCGTGCATTTACAAATTATTTCAGTCATATATTCCATGTATCAGATATGCATGTTCAGTGTGTAACCTCAATCCATCAATTTTATCTCAGCTTAACCAATCTCATTCGAGGACGAATGATCCCAAGGGGGGATATTGTAATACCATGTATTTCCCTAGCATAATCTAAGTCTCAATACATGAGTATTTGCATATAAATTTTTTGAAATAATCATTAATTTTTAGTTTAGAATCTGCCATTGCGTAGGAAATTCAATTAGCTTTCCAACGATATAAAATTCTCCCAAACTCAATAACCGGGTAAGAGTTATGGAAATTTTAAGTTTCAGTCATTTAACATCGTCATTTTGACCCTTAGCGCGATGCGAGCCAGTTTAAATAACAATTGTCAATTTCCAGTATGGTACCGTAATCTTACCGCGTTGCGCCATAGTCCAATTTCTCAATTGTCCCTTTTCCAGTGGCTTGGCGCGATAGTGGGGTGTCACGCCAAGGCAAAACATTGGGATCTTCAGTTTCCAGCTTGCATTTTTAAATTTATTTAGGGGTATTTGGGTCTTTTTACTAAGCCCTAAACTCATTCTAAACACAAAATTTAACCCCTAATTGACCTAAATACTCATCATTATTCAATTTCTCTCAAATTAAAGATCCCCTTCTCAAGAACAAGAAACCCTAGCTCTCAAATTCAAGGCCAAATCTCAAGAACTCCCCATCAATCCTTCCAAATTCATTAACTCAGGTATGTTAGATGTTCATCCATGGGTTCCTTTCACCCATGGAATCCAAGTATCCTATTTAAATTACAAAATTATGATCTTTTCAAGTTATTTGATTTTAAATTGTGATTTCACCCATGAATCTCTATGAACTATGATTTTATACCATGTTTCAATGAAATTATTGTTGTTATCAAATTTTTCATGTTTTAATGTTATCATTCCTTGAATTAAATCATGATTTAGTATTATTCATATTGAATTCATGCTTTTAGTAAAAGTTCCATGACATTCCTATGATTTAATCAAACCATGAACTCCAAGTGTTTGATTAAATGCCTACAAGAGTGATTGATTTAGTAAAATCCATCATGCTTTGTCCTCCAAGCTTTAGTGTCATTTTACTATTATTGTTTTTGAGTCCTAGGGGTATTTAACACCCAAAAATCATAGATGTTTACTTAGTCTTGTCATAGTACATTACAAAATAGTCTTTAGAACATACTATAACCATTATCAGGACAGTCAAATATCAGTTAGTTAAACTCAAAACAGTCTAGTATTTTAGTGTCTTTCAGTTGGGAGAAGGATTTAGCACTGAGCGAGTGTAGAGATGGCGGCTTCCCCGTCAGATAGGTAGAGTCGTTAGTAGCATTCCCTATACTCCAGAACTATGTAGCCAGCATAGGATATGAGGAGTCACCCATCAGATTAGGCTTGACTATCTCGCAGGTGTCACCCATGAGTTTAGGCTTGACACCTTTAGTACCCATGGCCCGGTATTAACAACCTTCTAATTGGGGTTACAGGTTGGACCCCGATTAGCTTAGATTGGGGCATGTTGGTTAAATGATACCTCTCACAGTGTTAGCCACAATCTCAGTCACAGTCTCAGTTACAGTCTTAATACAGTAATCAATTTAGACATTCAGTCTTAGTGTTATTTTTACAAAGCATACAGATGTCAATTATTTCAGTATTTTAGCTTATAGATTTTACTCAGTTCATATTATGTGCTTGGTCATGCATTCTCAGTATCTACATATTTTCATGTATCTTCAGTATTTACAGACCTTTATACATACATAGTTATTACAGATTTCACATATTTCCTATATTTATAAATTTTATGCTCTCTATTCAGTACTTCATGCTTTACAAGTATATTCAGATAATTTGTTATTCCTGTTCATGAAACCATGCATATCATCCTACCTTATTTAGCATACATGTACTTTAAAAGTACTAATCGCGTACCTTTTCTTGCGCTATGATGTATTAAATTATAGGTTTTGATGCCCAGTTCTCAGACTACGCTTAGACATTTCAAACATCTTAGTAGTGGCAGTGGTGAGTCCTCATCATTCGAGGATAGATTGGTTTATTTTATGTTTGTAGTCTAGTAGTTAGTTAGAGTTAGTTGGGTCCTATCCCATTCAACTTACAGTCAGTTAGTTATTCAGTTTATCTAAGATTTCAGTACTATATCAGACTCAGATAGTTATTTCTTCTTACTCATTTATCAATAATTATTTCAGTTACTAAAACCTTATAGTGTAATAGTTATTGTTTTGCATTTATGATCATATTATTAGTGCTCACAGTAGGTACCAGCTCAAGGGTTAGCTTGTAGTCTCTTGGGACTGTAAGCATCGTTTGACACCTAGGGTGTACTCTTGGGGCATTACAGAAATTAGGTCATGACAAATTGATATTAGAGACATGTTTCACTGGTGTATTAGTACAAGAACATAATGTTAGTAGAGTCCTGCAAATCAGTGCAGAGACGTCTGTAAGATATCTTTGGAAGGATACGGGGACATTTTAGGAAATTTACTTCTTGACTCCTTATTGTGTGTCCGTATTGATATGAACCTTAAACATATTCTTTGACTCTATTCTGTCCCCAAATAGGAGATGCGAGATGATTGATAGATGCAGACAAGACTTTGATACACATTTCTAGAGTTTTAGTGTAATGTCAGATTAGAAAGTCGGAGATGGGTGTCAAAGTCCTTCAATATTAAACAAAGGATTTGGGGGCCAACCTAGCTCCAGTTGAGCTCATGACTACTTCAGCTCTTTGAGGTTCAACATTAGAGATCCATGGCATATTGTATATCCCCTACAATCATGGATAAAATTTGATTCATCGAGCAGTTCTCAAACTAGAGTTGGGTCTATTGTTTTTTATCAGGGTTCTTTATTAAATTCTGAGTATGAGATTGGGTTTTTAGATTGGTCAAGGCATATTCTTATGCTATACTCTTTTGAGCAAGACATGGTGTGTCAATTTTCCAGAGGACTAGCGTTACTGCTCCACTTTGCATCGAAGTATATAATAGCAGTTAGATCTTTCTTCTCTGAGGTTGTGGACTATACGAGGGCCACAGAGAGTGCATGTGTTGAGATTTATGAAGATGGCGGCAAGAGGCCATGACTTTGGTATAGCGTTATTGGTATTTTATCTTAGAGCTTATTTTAGTTATGGCGAGATAAGAAATGGTTTTGAGAGCATTCCAGATGTGAGTTAGTGATCAGACAGAGTTAGCATATATTCCCTGCCAGCCTAGAGTTTCTGAGACATGCTATGATTATGGGAAAGATGGATACTTTACTAGAGTTTGCTGTTAATGTCACTTGGCCAGCCATTTGTACTTAGTTTATGTTGCTCACCGAGATTAGAACGTCAGGAGTTTGTTGCTACTATAGAGAGATCAGGTACTGGTTAGAGAATATCCCCATCATAGGATTTCTAGTTATTTCATCTTATTCAGATCAACCTCATGAAGTTGTGTCATCTTTAGTTAGAGATAGTATGTTTGGCACCTCAGTTGATGATTTAGTCGATCATTTCGTGTTTGGACCTATTTAGATTTATTTTTCTATATTCGTCAAGTATGTGATTGCGAATTTCACCATGATAGGTGTGCTTTTATCTATCAAATGTATCTTTTATTATGTATATTGGGGGTTTTTATACCCATTGATGATTATATGCCTTGATAAGTTCATATTGATTATTTTGTGCCTTGTTATTGAATTCGTGATTTTGTGACTACTCTATGGTTTATTTCTTAAAGTAGTGGATGGTGGATGGAGTAGATCTGTATTAAGATTCTTTCCCTTTGGGTGTAACATTTGGTTTGAGTCCATTTATCTTGGTACATTGGCCTTATTGTGGCCCTTGAGTTGTATATAGTATTGATATTCATTTGGGTACCACCTATTTATTAAATTGATGTTGCTATTGCTATTGCTTTTCCTATCACTGCTTGAGGTTATTGATATTATTGATACTATTACTTGATGTAATTGATCCTCTCTAAGTAGTTTTTTAGACTGGTGTTATCTAGTTTGAATTTCATTCTTTGTGATCTTACTTAGTGGCTTAAGTAGATATAGCCTAATTTTATTTCTTCCCTGTAGCATGGCGAAGTTGATTCTTTTCCCTCTTGGTTAGCTGTGTTAGATTGATTCAGGAATGTCGGGTGGTATCGAAGGTAAGTTGACCTTTTATGGTTTTGATATGGTTCTAGAGTTGGCAATTTAGTTATATTGCCCATTATTGAGTTTGAGATTCTTAGACTAGCCTCCTAGGTGCGAAGTATTTTGTATTGGCTATCACTTTCTATATAGCCCATTTTGAGCTTGACTAGTTTGAGGTTTATTCTTTGTTTGTGTCTATTTCATCGCTCGATAGTGGTTTTGACTTGGAGATTGAGATGCGCTGAGTTTATCTTTTAGACTTGTTAGGTTCATGCCTTAGTGATGGTTTTCCTTATTATTAGTGTGGGGATTGGAAGCTCTTTTTGTGCTGTGATATGGTTTTGTCTAGTGGAGTTGGAGAGTTAGAGGCAGGTGACTTTTTCTGTGATTGCTTCTTGAGTTGGCAATTTAAAAATTCTCTATCTTGAGTTGTTGATTTTCTAGTGGTGGTCTTGACTTTGACCTTGGTTTTGATATTGGTATATTTCTTATTTGATGATTTGATTCTTTGGTGGACTTATGAAGCCCATATTTTAGAGTTTATTCTGCCTAATGAGGCTTAGTGGAGTGATTCTTCTTGTTGATATGAGCCTATGGATCTTTTTTGTCGATATGAGTATTAGATCGATTATTTTCTGGCTTGAGTTGCTAGAGTTTTAGCCATCACTAGTCTGATTTGTGACCTTTATGAGCTCTTGAGTATGCTTTGATAATTCACGCCCTCCAGCAAATATGGAGTGGAGTTTTTATGTTTTCATTCTATAATTTATCCTCTGTTGTGATTTTATTCTTCTGCGATGCTTAGATTTAGCTCAGTATGATATGGTACAAATATACCTGATTTAGAAAGTATGAGGTCAATGTGAGTATTAGACCTTGGTTTGCATTTGTTGGCAAAAATTTAGATTATATGCCTTAGGTTAGTGATCTGGAAGTTATAATAGATTAGAGTATTAATGCCTACCCATCTTCAAGTTTGGTTTGGGTAGTTGAGACCGAGCAGTTCGGCCTTGGTGTTGAGATTTTATCTTTGAGATGTAGAACTAAGTGCAATATTTATTTTCAAATTCACCTCTATTAGAATTTTATTTATAAGTTAGTTGATCCTACTCCGTGGTTACCTATTCAATCTTCTCAACTTTAGATAAATTATGGTGATAAGTTTTCAGATGTGTAATACCCCATATTCCTTTTGGTTTCTGGACAGCTTACAGGTCGTTCTTCAAGTCGTAAAGACTCTTACAAATCGTAGGTGGTAGTCATATACAGGGCAGTGTGTTTGAATTGACATTCTATTCTAGGTTTGACTTGACCCTTGATAATCCTCAAGAGGGGTACGAGTCGTATGAACCTAAGTTGTAAGGACATCAACATATACTCCTTGAGGTTCTATCTAAGATATGAGTCATGGATACAAGTCGTATGCTAAGGTACGAGTCATAAGATGTGACATGTACCTTGACTATTAGACAATCCAAGAATCAAGCCTCATGTTTTGATAGCTTTATGAGTTACTTGGACATATATTAAGCCCTCAAATAGCTCCTAGCTCATGAACAAGTCAAAACATTCCTTAGCAATTAAATTCTTGGGATGTATATAACTACAGTCATCTTTAAATAATCACAACTTTTGTTGTGCTAAGAATTTCTGATCTCAAGACGCACCAATAGATAGATAATTGAATTATCTTTCCAACGATATCAATTTTTCCTTAATCTGATATCGGGGTAAAAAGTTATGGACAAAATACTGAAGCAATGTCAAAGTTGCCAGTAGGGTACGACTCAAGGTACAACTCGTACCCAGACTATACGAGTCGTCAGGAGAAGCCGTATCCACAACAGTAGGGGTAGAAGTTTTTGCTCCTGGTATGACCCGTACCTAGAATATAGAGTCATACCCAAACACGTCGGTACGGCTTCCAGGCAATTTCTAGAAGGTTTCTAAGGGATTTCTCAATCCTTTTCTCTTCTTATAACCTCTACCCATGACTTATAACCCTCAATTAAGTGTATTCTTCCCCAATTCTCAAAAACTTAACATGTTATTTCCTATTCCATACTCAATGACAACCATCTAGGGTTTCTTCTTAAAGACCATCTCCCAAGTCTCAAGATTCAAATTTAAGAATATCAAGAACATCAAAATTAGGGTTCCTCGCCAAAAAATTCAAGCCCCCTTCTCAAGAACAAGAAATTCAAGATATCTTCTTCAAGAACTCAAGAATTCAAGTTCCAATTTCATGCTTTCTTCAAGAAATCAAGAAACTCAGGTACGTGGGATGTTCATCCATGGGTCCCTTTCACCCATGGAGCCAAAAAATCTTATCTTCTACTAAAGTATGGATTTTTCTCTTATTATGGAGTTTTATGTGTTCAATATGGATTAATTTCATGTCTTTCCATGGTAATTTAACTCAATTTTATGATCATGTATGATCCCATGAAAGATTGGGTTAATTTATGTTTTAAACTACAATTTCCCATGTCATGATCCAAGTGAATTTCATGTTAAATCCCTAATTTATGAATTTAGCCATGTAATTATGTTGATTCCCTATGTTTAACACTTTCCATGTTTAAGTTCATGATTCTCATATGTTTGATAAAATTTTTATGTTTTTGGACTTTGAACCATGATTCATAGTCTACAGTTTTAAGTATCGCTATCGTGCTTTACGGTTATTCATTGCTGGCAGGTTATGAATATATGATACCTATGTGTTTTACATGATCTCAAATCTTTCAAGTAATAATTTAGTGAAATCGTGAGTCTTATTATTTACTCAGATATTTCTGATCGTGATGAGCACTATCAGTTATGTAATAATGTTCAATCGAGTTTAGTTCAGTCCATTGCCAGTGTCAGTCTAATTGGGAGTAGGATTTAGCACCGAGTGAACCCAGGGATGGCGGTTCACTTACAAGAAGAATGTGTGACCTTTAGTAGTAGTCCCTGAGTTCAAAAACTACGTAGCCAACGTATTTTTGTGATATCTTCCTTCCAGTTGAGGGTTGACACATATTTTATCTGAGAACCTTCCAGTAGAGGGTGACTCCTTAGTCCTTCAGGACATAAGCCTTATAGATCCACATCGTCAACCATGTGTTAATACTCGTGGCACAGTACTGACACCCTTTCACCTGGGGTTACTGGTTGGACCCCAATTAGATCATATTGGGGTATGCCGGTTACATGATACCTCACATAGTCTCAGTTCAGTACTTCAGTGTATTTTAGATTAGGTTTGCTTGACCAACTATATAGATTGCCAGTCATTCAGTTATACAAATATTAGTCTTTCAGATTACAGATTATCTCAAAAACATATTTATGCTTGGTCTTGCATTCTCAAATATTAAATGTTCATGTTTTCATGCTCAATATCTATACATGACCCTCAGTTCAGTTGTACAGTCTATTCATCTTTACATGAGATTTTCATACAGTAGTCACAAGTACTATTTCCCAACTTCAGTTCTACTTATTCTATAAAAAAAAATTAAAGATTTAAGAAACTAAGAGCAGTGATTCACCAACTTATCATATCATGTTTGTTACTCATGTTTTAAGATGCTTCAGCTTTCAGTTTATTTTAGTCTCTTGGTGAATCCATCTGCACTTGACATGCATATTTAAGATTACGAATGAAATCAGTTTTATTTATTGCACTCACCCATACTTAGTACATTCCAGAAGTATTGATCCACATATATGTCTATGTGCTACATTGTCTCATAATGTAGGTACCAGTCATAGCCTATACGACATACTTAGAAAGTTTGCAGCTTCCAGCCAGTAGGTGATAAGTTCTATTAATTTGGGGACTCTAGTCAGTAGTAGTTCAAGTACTATTCTTTAGTTATTCATGTGTATTGATTTGTGGTATTTGGAGGCATGTCCCAACTATTTATAGTTTGTATAGTAGAGGCTTCATAATCAGTCAGAAAAAGTCAATCATGTAATTCAAGTTTCTTTCTTCAGTTTATCATGATGTAAGCTTTTTCAGTATTACCTTTGTTTAGACTTTTCATGATTTTGCCTCCGCTCAGTAAATTAAGTTTTGTTATACCTAATAAATCAGTTGCTCAAGCAATATTTCAGTTCATGGGTTATCTTGGGATCACTTGTGGTTTCAAGCACCGTGTTATGACTTGGGGGTAGTATCGGGTTGTGACAAACTTGGTATTAGATCTTAGAGTTTAAGTGTCTTAGGGTGTCTATGAAGACGTGTCTAGTAGAGTCTGTGGAATGGTATGAAGACATCTGTACCTTTCTTTAAGAGGCTATAGGGCATTTAAGAAATGTTTCCCCTTTGTTCATGTCTCAAATCGTGTAGTAAAAGTATTTTCAAAGGAACTTATGCAGATTCTCATGTTAAATCTACCTTTTTCTTGAGGCAACAAAAATAGCCAAGCTTAAATCTTTACAAATAGATTATTCTCAGTTATTTACCACATACAGTTATGGGATTTCATGAGGAATTAAAAGGATCCCATCGGTGCCCTTATGTTTAAACTTTGAAAGTGTTCATTCTTACTCATGAAAATTATACATTTAGCCAAAGTCAGATGTGCTTTGAGATCCCTTATCAGAATTCTATTATAGTATGTGATCTAGAGTTAGAAGCATGATCCCAGAAGTTTAGCAGCAATACAATGGGGATATCGTTATTTGAATTTAGTAGGTTATGTATCCATGGGGCTAGTTGTATGAAGGTAAACTAGAAAGCATGAAATGGTCTATGCAAGAATTTAAGTTTGTTGATTCGAAATTATATGTTATTGATGTTGGGTATATTGGTGTAATGGTAATTCTCATAGTTTCGGAAAAATATAAGTTTAGAGATATGATATTAGTAGGCTATAAAGGAAAAGAAGCAGATTACGTATTTAGTGAGGCAAGTATGTTTTCAAGAAGCGTATAAGTATATGATGATTGTTGAAGCTAAAGAAAGTTAAGGTTAGTGTGTGTTAAGGAAGTGTTCAAAAATGAAGTTAGAATAGTTCACTAAATGTTTGGGGATATCCATGTTAAGTGTTAGAATCTAAGTTTTAATTTTTGAAGATTGAGCTAATAGAAAGAAGAATTGAAGCTCTAGATGGTATGAACTCATGATATGGTGATACTCCTGAAATTCTAAGTTAATTAGTGTTTAAGTTATTGTATGATGAATATTGGAGATATATAAAGTTAAGAGTTCTATCTCAAAAGAAAGTACTAGCAATGGGTTTTACACTTTCAGGTGCAGTCTTTAAAGGCAAGTTTAGTATTTATGTGTATTTCTAAATCCCGAGCTCTAGATTAGAGTGGCTGTAATTTAATTTAAAGTTTATTAAGGGGTCCACAAACTTAGAATGATGGGTTAAATATAAGGGGGAGATGATAGAACAGGGATTCAAGTCAGTCTCTCAAATTCTAGTAGTGAGCCTAGTGTGTTGTAGAGAAACAATAGGGGAGGAAGATGTTCGACCCATCCTTATCTCAATGCAAAGTTTTGTACTTCAGTCATCATGATATCTACTCATGCCATACATGTCAGCTCCATGATCATATCTCATATTCATGCATTTGCCATAAAAATCATGTGCGCTTCCAATTTCTAGTATGAGGAGTTCGAGTTCACTCTGCAGTACAAATCATATTCCATGAATTTATGAACTCCAAACTCAGTTCATGCAGCTCATGACTCATGTACTAATTCTTTACAGTATGCTCAGTTCCTAGTACTCATGCTACACTCTTAATTACCAGTGAAAACCCAGATTATGTTATGTTTGTTCTCAATTTAGATCTCTTTAATGAATTCATGCCTTTGATACTCTATGCCTCAGGCCTCAGTTTAGTGTCAAAGTTATGCATATTATTCTTTCATGCTTCAGGTCCTTATGTTCTAACCTTTCAGTGACCTCTTCTTAATGTTAAGATAGTGGTGATGAAAAATTTATGTTCAATGGTTTAGATGGGAGATAGCAAATATTTCATATTGGGGAAAGATTATTGTATTCTTGTTTTATCTAAAGCCATAAGTATGAAAGAAGATTGAGGCAAAACTTATGGTATATATCATGTCATGGTTAGCTGAAAATTTCATGTGTGTTCTCTTGGGGATAGTGCATGGAAATTGTTATCGATAGAGGTATTAGAGAATATGGGAAAGATGCTTCGGTGGGTTACTTGCCTAGAAGATCATATATGGCTATAATGATAAGTTTGAATGTCATGTTGGTATATAAGTGGATGGGTGCATTGTGTGTTAGTGAATTCCTAGTAAGATATTGGATATAGTTGTTGAAGTGGTAAGAGGAATTATTTTTAAGATGAAAGATATGAAACACGCATGGGTTATCGAATTCATGGTTTAGACTAGTGTTATGTGTAGTACCTTATGATTTTAAGTTAGGCTTAAATATGGTGAGGATATGTAGTTCAATTCAGGATTTGGTGGGAATAGTTATATATACCTATGTAAGAATTATCAGTTGTATAGATGAACATGGTATTTAAGAGGGAAAGAATAGTTGAGGGAGTATATGAGAAGTGTGGCTAAGATTGAAAGTTAGCAGTTGCCTTGCCTAAGGCATAGTAATTCTACCTTAGTTTATGTTTCATAGGCCTCTATTCCATGTTATGGAAATTTTAGCCACATTGATATTCCTTGTTTAGATATCTCACTCAGATCATGCCCAAAAATACTTTGCTCCCTAATGTTATTAGAACTTCTTAGAAAGAATGTTGAAGAAATACTCCAGTTGAGTATAAGCTTTCAGAATGATTTAGTCTGCATAGCCAGCAATTCAGTTTAGCACTCGGATAGATAGGCTCCTATTGCATTCCATCTTCCCATCTTGCTATCCGAAGTTTCATGAATATGTATAGTCCATGAAGTAATTCGTTCACGTCCATGTAAATTGTGAATTTAGTTCAGTTCATGCATCATGTTTCAGATTTAGATATTCAGTCATGATTCAGTTTGTAAGTGTCCCGTGCATTATCTCAGTCTTTCCTTAGTATTTCTTCCAAGTCAGTATCATTTGGGGGACGAATGATCCCAAGGGGGAGATTTTGTAATACCCCGAGTTTTCACATCCTAAACCTCTCAACTTTTCTTTACAAAATTAGGTCCAGCTGGAGGTAATGGTTACTCATAATTCTCTTATTTCTATCTCAGCCTTATAACCATTCTAATGTCATCGCATGTATTTACGAAGTCAATTCAGTTTACGTATCATGTTTCAAATTCAGTTATTTAATCATGAACCCATTTCATGCTTATTTAGTATACGATCTCAGTTGTATCGGTATATACTCAGTCTAACCAGTTTTATTCGAGGACAAATGTTCCCAAGGGTAGATATTGAATACCCCATATTTCTCTTTGTTTCTGGACTGGTTATAGGTCGTTCTTTAAGTCGTAAAGACTCTTACGAGTCGTAAGTGGTAGTCATATCCAAGATAGTGTATTTGTATTGAAATTCTATTCCAGGTACGACTTGACCCTTGAGAATCATCAAGAGGGGTAAGAGTCATATAAACCAAAGTCGTCAGCACATTAGTGTAGACTCCTTAAGGATCTATTCACGATACGAGTCATAGATCCTAGTCGTATGCTAAGGTATGAGTCATAGGATGTAACCCATAGCCTGACTAGTAGACAATCCAAGAATGTAGCCTCATGTTTTGATAGCTTTATGAGTTACTTGTACATGTATTAAGCCCTCAAATAGCTCCTAGCTCATGAATAAGTCAAAATATTCCTTATCGATTAAATTCTAGGGATGCATATAACTATATTCATATTCAAACAAGCATAACTTCTATTTTACTAAGAATTTCTGATCTCAAAACCCATCAACAGATAGATAATTGAATTATCTTTCCAACGATACCAATTTAGCCTTAATCCGATATAGGGATGAAAAGTTATGGCCAAAATACTGAAGCACTATCAAAGCTACTAGTAGGACACGGATCAAGGTACGACTCATACCCAGACGATACGAGTCATAAGAGGAGTCGTACCCTTAATATTAGGGGTAGAAATTTGGGCCCATGGGTATGACTCAAGGTATGACCCATACCCAGAATATACGAGTCGTACCCAAACATGTTGGGATGGCTTCCAGGCAATTTCTAGAAGGTTTCTAAGGGGGTTTTAGTCCTTTTCTCTTCTTGTAACCTCTACCCACGACTTATAACCCTCAATTAAGCATATTTTTTCCCAATTCTCAAACACTTAACACATTCTTCTTCCATACTCAAGAACAACCATCTAGGGTTTCTTTTTTAAGATCATCTCCCAAGTCTCAAGATTCAAATTTAAGAATATTAGGAATTTAAAAATTAGGATTCCTCACTCAAAAATTCAAGCCTCCCTTCTCAAAAACATGAAATTCAAGATATCTTCTTCAAGAACTCAAGAATTCAAGTTCCAATTTCAATCTTTCTTCAAGAAATTAAGAAAATCAAGAAACTCAGGTATGTGAGATGTTCATCCATGGGTCCCTTTCACCCATGGATCCTAAAAATCTTATTTTCAACTAAAGTATGAATTTGTCTCTTATTATGAAGTTTTATGTGTCCAAGATGGATTAAATTCATGTCTTTCCTTACTAATTAAACTCAATTTCATGTTCATGTATTATCCCATGAAATATTAGGTTAATTCATGTTTTAAACTACAATTTCCCATGTCATGATTCAAGTGAATTTCATGTTAAATCCCTAATTTATGAACTTAGCTATGTAATTATGTTGATTTTCTATGTTTAACACAATCCCATGTTCAAGTTCATGATTCTCAACTGTTTTATGAAATGTCTATGTTTTGGGTGTTTGAACCATGTTTCCATCCTAGAGTTTTAAGTGTCAATATCTTGCTTTATGGTTATTCAGTGTTGGCGGGTTATGAACACCCAATACCTATATGATTTCAGATCTTTCAAATAATAATTCAGTGAAACCATGAGTCTTATTATTTACTCAGTTATTTATGATCATGATAAGCACTATTGGTTATGTAATAATGTTTAGTTGAGTTTAGTTCAGTCCAGTGCCAATGTTAGTTCAGTTGGGAGTAGGATTTAGCACCGAGCAAACTCAGGGATGGGGTCTCACCTGCCAATAGAGGGTGTGACCTTTATTAGCAGTCCCTGAGTTCTAGAACTACCTAGCAAGTATAGGTTTGAGATGTATTCCTTCTAGTTGAGGTTTGATACATATTTCATGAGAGTACCTGCCAGTAGAGGGTGACTCCTTAGTCCTTTGGTATATCAACCTTGTGGATTTATATCGTCAGCCATGTGTTAGTACCCGTGGCACGGTACTGATACCCTTCTAACTGGGGTTACAGGTTAGACCCCAATTAGATCAGATTGGGGCATGTAGGTTACATGATATCTCCTGCAGTCTCAGTACAGTACTTCAATGTATTTCAGTTCAGGTTTGCTAGACCAAGTGTATAGATTACCTTATTCAGTTGTATAAATTTTAGTCTTTCAGATTATAAATTATCTCAGAAACATATATATACTTGGTCTTGCATTCTCAAATATTACATGCTCATGTTTTTATGCTCAGTATCTATATATGATCCTCAGTTATGTTTTACAGTCTATTCAGCTTTACATGAGATTTTTATACAGTAGTCATGTGTACTATTTCCCAGCTTCATTTATACTTATTCTACAAAAAGAATTAAAGATTTAAGAAACTAAGTGTAGTGATTCACCAGCTTATCAGATCATGTTTGTTACTTATGTGTTTTAGATGCTTCAGCTATCAGTTTATTTCAGTCTCTTGGTGATTCCATCTGTACTTAGCATGTATATTTTATGATTACGTATGAAATTAGTTTTACTTATTGCATTCACCCCTACTTACTCATTATATTCCAAAAGTATTGATCCACATGTATGTTTATGTGCTATATTGTCTCATAATGTAGGTACCAGTTATAACCTACATGATATAATTAGAAAGTTTGCAGCTTCTAACTAGCAAGTAATGAGTTCTCTTATTTTGAGGACTCCAGTCAGTAGTAGTTCATGTACTTTTATTTGATTCTTCATATGTATTGATTTGTGGTAGCTGGAGGCATGTCCCACCTATTTTACAGTCAGTATAGTAGATGTTTCATAGATGGTCAGTCAGATTCAATCATGTAATTCAAGTTTCTTTCTTTAGTTGTCATGATGTAAACTTTATTAGTATTGCATTTATTCTGACTTTTCATGAGTTTTATTTCACTCAGTAAATTAAGTTTTGTTATACCTATTAAATCAGTTGCTCAAACAGTATGCCAGTTCATGTCTTAGCTTGGGATCACTTGTGGTTTCAAGCACCGTGTTATGACTAGGAGGTAGTCCTAGGTCATGACAAGATGATAGCACATGGACTCGATATTGGTTCTTTTATATTTGACGTCAAGTTTCTAATTTTCTTTAAGAATTTTAGATGATAAAGTCAATGTGAGTTATATACTTAAGTTGGATTCAGTATGGCTTCATTCTAGGTTGATGGGATATCTTGGAGAGAATCATTCAGTGATAAATAGTATGCCTTGATCTTGTGAATTTTAGTTTTGATTATCATTTAAACAGGTTTTAGCATTAGCATAGATTACATCCCTTGGTTATCTCCATTTGTGTGCCTAGACAGTGCCTTATGGGCTTATTCTCATATTTGTCGTATGGACTTTCAACATTTTATCTTCAGTTCTTTGAGTCCTCTATAATGAGATTGCACGGATGAAAGTAAGGTGATTTTCCTCCTGGATTGGAGAAGATAGCAAGTGTGGAATGGTTAGGGAAGTTATATTTGGATTTAGAGTTCGTGGTATGACTCATGACTTGGGTGGGTTTTGGCTCAGATAAGCCTTTGATGCTTTGTGTAGGTATCGAGAAGATAACAGTGTATTGTGGTTTAGATTTGGGTGGATCAACTTTTTTAATTCAGTTAGAGTCCAATTAGTGATTAAAGTTAAGTTTTGGCTATGCGGAAATAAAGTGAGAGTGCAGGTTGAAAAAGGGATACCTATGGTGAAATCCCTTAGAAGTTCTTCGTGGAGGTTATCTGAGAAGTCATGCCCAGAGCATGCAGGCCCAGTACTTCATACCTTCAAGCTTTTGAGATTTTATCTATCTGTTAACTTTAGGAGATGGAAGTCCTTTTAATAGTGGATATTGTAATGACCCTTCCATTCATTTCTCATATTTCTGCTTATCTTTTCTGTTTGAGATTCTCCATAGCTACCCTAAGTCATTTATGACTTGCTTGGAATGATCGTTCGGTTATCGAGCAGTTCATTTGATTTTTTGAACCAATTCCCTATTTAGAAGTCTTTGCTTATTCCAAATGGCCACAAAGCAAAAACTTTAGTAAAACAATCTCATATGCAAATTCTGACTATGCAAATAGCTCTGAAATAGTGATTTTAGGCTACGTAGACCTTTTATTGGGGTCCCAATGCACCAAAGCTCATTTCGACCTATTGATCGGAAAGTTGGAAAACTGGAAAAATGAGTGTGGGATCCACATTTGGTCAAAACAAGCATGGAGTGAAAATATGAGAAAACAAGCATGGAGTGAAAATATGACTTCATCAATGTATTTGAAACGTCGAATTTAGTGTGGTGGCATAATTTCTTTGTGAGAATTCGATTTTGAATGAATTTGAGGCATTGTTGCAAACTTGGAAAAATTCCCAAGTTGTCGGTACTGGTACCATGGCGATTGCGCAAGAATCCCCATGATTGTGCCATGGCGATAGTAGCATGGTGATCACAGTCCTAGTGACGGCGATCACGACATCTCTTTGCCTGAAGAGTCTATAAATAGATCACATTGTTGCAAATTTGGACATTTCCTCTTCATCCTTAAGAGCAAAGAACCCTAAATGGGTATGATGACTCAAAATTGAGTCTTGTAGGTAACTTAGGAGCTTGATTAGCATCTTTTATCGCAATTATCATCCGAATTAAGGCAATACTCCATTAAATTCTTGTTGAATTTCCTTAGTTTTGACCCAAAACCCCAATATAGCTTAGGGCTTGATTTTAGCCTAAAGTTAGGTTTTCTTTCACCAATTTCTTGAGAGTCATGATTTCTTGTTCATGTATAAACGTTGGGTTGACCTTGGAAATGTGTTTTCCATAAGTGGGACCCACTTAGGGTTTTTGATGTTGTTTTTGGACCCAAAGCACAATGGTGCAATATGGGTAACATTATTCTCGTATTGATTAGTAGAAAGCGATTTTAATAGTGTGATAGGATTTTAGGTATTGTGAAGTGAAGATGAGCATATGGTGATGTAAGATTTTGTGGTTCGGCTTTGAGGTAGGCTTTTGTCTACTCTTGTTCATAAGATGATGTGTGATATATATTGTGTGTGAATGTGAATGTTAAAATTAAATATGAGTAGAATGGCTTAGTCTTGACTATAGAAGTTCGAGATTAGATGAGGGTTTTGGACTCGTAAGGTGAAATGCTTATTACCTTTTAGAATCCTATTGCCTTCTCCCTAGATTGAACTAGTTTGTAATATGGATGTGATATGATGCTAGGTTTGGAATGTGATCTAAGTGTTGGAATCATCGTTAGTATGATAAACCTTAGTTGGGCTAGTCTAGTGATCTTGAGACCATAATTTGATAGAATTGACATAAATGCCCTTGGTTCTAGATGAATTACCTATCTTAGGATTGGTTATGGCTTATTTGAAATCTAAAAGTTGAAATAGATACCTTAGACTAGTTTGGGGTATAAGTTTCCTAAATGTGGATATTGAGGATTAGAAGTGGGATCATCCAACCCATCCTAGGAAAAGACTTGTGTTAGCCATTGTGAAATTATTTAAGGATGTTAGGTGATAGGGCCCAAGCACACACACAAGTGTACGTGGTCGTAGTAAAGTGGCCTTCAAGAAAGCTGAGTTATCGATCCCACAGGGACTTGATCTAACAAATATTCGATTCTAGTTCATAATTTAGATTAATTTAGTGCAAGAGTAACCAAAAAAGACATTGTAATTTGTAAACTAAAGAAAAGTAAATAAAGCGTAAATTAAAAGTCTTGAAACAATCAATGGATTAAAGACCAGGTTTAAAGCACTTCGAACAATCATACTATGTTATTGAACTTCATTCGTTAATTTTCTTATCTTGGTTGTTGATTCGTGGGGTTAATTGCATGATCATGGTCTCCTGACCTCTAATCATTTACCTAACTTGGAAATTACAACTACATCGTTGAGCGGGGATGTAATAATCCAATTAAGTGTTTAAAGCTATCATCCTAAGTTTGAATCAAGTAACTACATCCCTGTCCTAGACACTAATTTGAATTCCTTATTTCATAAAAGAATACAAACCATACTTTGTTCATTCCCATGTTTTATCCCCTTATTCCCTCTCTCGAGATCACAAGGTTGATAATAGATGTATTTTTTGGGTGATCAATCCATCAAATAGTTAAATCAAGAATAAACAAATAGCCAATAATGATAAGCAAATTAAAAAAAATCAATTCAAAACAATCATACTCAGGTTCTTGGATTTAACCCTGGAAAGGGAGTTTTTAGCCACTCATAGCCATAATAAACATCCAAATAATTGTATGAATGATTAAAAACATAAAGAAAGCTAAATTAAAGAAATAAAAACCTAAAATAAAGCTATGGTAGTCTCCAATGTTTTTCCAATCGATCTAGGAGTTCCAAGATATCCATAACGTATTTTAAGACGTTATATTTATAATAGACAAGTCATAAACCGCTTGGATTAGGTTTCTACGTAATTATACTTCATCTGGGCATGAAAATCCTCTTTTTATGGTCATAACATCGCAGTGGTGGGATCATCACAAGATTCTGGATGCATCAAGATGCCTTCCACGCACCCTCACTCTCCCTAGACATTCCAGGTGTCCAAATTGAGTCCAAGTTGTGTATTGTGTTTCCGTGATCTATTCCAAGCCTTTTTGAGTTGTTTCCAACTGATTCAAAGATTTATATCCTTCATATATCATCATAATCCATTCACAAAGCATATTATAGCATTAAACACAATAATTTAGAGCTCAAAACAACACAACATCCAAGACAGTGAACTAGAAACACGAGCTAAGCATAGGCTTCATTCACTTTGGTCTTAAGCTTATTATTTTGACTCTTATCTTGATCCAATTGACCCTTGAACATTATAAACAAGTTTGTTCACATATAAATACATAATAACAACCATAGGAACTCATTAAACGTGTTAGAACCCAACATAATAGAGTAGACAAACACCTAGCTCAAGCTAGTCACACTAATTTTCTCGGTTAAATTCCAAATGATCAGTTTGAATCAAAACTGGTGTGAAAACACCATTAAAATTGTAGAAACATACTTGGACACTTAGATTAATATTCATAAAATTATCAAAACATATAACATATGAACCATCCTCAAAATAAGGATAAAAGGCTAGAATAGTAATGCTAGAATGCATAAATACACCCAACATCACTACCCTACACTTAAATCCTTGTTCGTCCTCAAACAACTCTTACCTATGAACACCATGAACTGAATAGACTCCAAACTTCTACTAAAATTAAGACACTCAAGTTACTACTACAATGACTACAAGAAATGCAAGTTTCTTCACTTAGCATATTGCATACACAATTAAAAGCTCCAGAATCCTACTTCAAAACATCCTAGCCTCAAGAATTGACTCAACAAATTGGAAAAATCATGCTAATTTCTCAATCAAATACATCACAAGAATCATCCATATTCATCAAACATGTTCCCTCACAATAAGAGAGTTACCCATAATCACTCATATAAATACAAATTATAAGACAATGGGTATAAGAATCAATTTACACTCACTCTCACAATGAATTCACAAGTTACACATAATGAACCATAGGTTTTCCCTTAGTGTAGTACACCACTAATATTAGAATGATGAACTTAGGATCAATTAGGTCTTTTCTAAGTTGTATTGTAGTATAAGGGATAAGTAGGAACTATTTTGGATGAATAGTGACTATCTTCATCCTCCAACCTCATCGTGAGTGTGCCTTCACTCACATCAATCAACACTCCTCTGGTTTTTAAGAATGGATGCCCCAAGATGATTGGTGTTTGTTCATTTTCCTAAAAGTCTAGAACAATAAAGTCATCCAGAATAACAAATTTACCAACCTTTATAAGGACTTCCTCAATGATTCTTTCTAGATAGGCTATGGATCCGTCTGCCAGCTGTAGAAGCACAGTGCACAATGCACAGTCTGGGCTTACCCAAACCTAATGTATTGAACAGAGATAGGGGCATCAAGTTGATACTTGTCCTTAAATCACTAAGTGCCTGAACCACCTCGTTATTGCCAATCTGTATGGGGAGAGTAAACTTCCTAGGGTCCTTCAGATTTTTTGGCATCTTTTGTGTCATTACAGCTCTACACTCTTCAGTGAGTGCTACCGTGTCCACATCCTGCAATTTTACCTTATTTGAAACCACATCCCTCAAGTACTTAGCGTACTTGGGTATACCCTGCAAAACATCTAACAAAGGTAAGTTAATGTAAATCTCTCTGAACGTGTGAAAGAACTTCTTAAATATGGCATCCTTATTTGCTTTTATTTGCCTCTGAGGGAAAGAAAGTGGCGGCATCTTGTTTATTTCTTCAGTAGAATTTTCTTTTGAGTACTCAGAATTCCTATATTTATCAACAACTTTGTCATTTACCTGTGGGGGAGTCAAATCTGCATCTACCTCCTTTATTACCTTTGGAGGTTCTCCTTGAATCTCTTTACCACTCCTTAAGGTGATTGCCATAACTTATTTTGGATTTTTTGTATCTCCTAGAAAAACCTTAAGGCCTAGTATTTAATACTTGTTATAACTTCCCCAACTGCAATTCTAAGATTCTCTGGGCCGCTTGTTGATTTATCACATCTGCAGCCAACTGTGTTTGATTAGCTAGAACCTGCTTCATCATCTCTTCCAAGTTTCTATTTGACTGATTTAGTTGTTCCTGTGGTTGATGAATTCGCTTTTGTTGAGTGTTCCAAGACTGAGTCTGCCACTTTATGTTGTAGGCATTACCATAATTTGTCCTTTGAGTATTGCACACACGGATGCAGAATGACCACTATTACCGCAAACTTCAAACTAGCCACTAGTTTGATGAACTACATTATCTATTATGGTAGGCTGTGTAGCTCTCAATTTTAGGCTACTGAACTGAGTGTTTATCATATTTTGCAATGCCGCAACCTGAGCTAACAATGTTGTGAATTGGTCCACCTCTAATACACGTGTAATTCTTTTCGTGACACTCCTTGAGTCTGAATGCCATTTTGGGTTCCCTTGAGCTATATAGTTAAACTCATCATATGTCATCTTAAGAGCCTGACCACCTGCATCTGAATCTAGCAAAATTTTCATATTATGGTCAAGAGCCTCTACAAAAGTATGAGCAAGTACCTCATTGGACTATTGATGGTGTGGATAGTCCTGAATAAGAGCCTTGAAGCATTCTCAATCATGATAGAGATTCTCGTCTGGCTTTTATTTGAAGCACATTATCTCGCCACAAAGTCTCCCAGTCTTGCCAGATGGGAAGAACTGAATAAGAAATTTACTGGCCATGTCATCCCATAAGGTGATTGAGTTTTCTAGTTTCGCATTCAACCACTTTTTTTCTTCACCAATCAGTGAAAAGGGGAACAAGGTCATCCTCACATAGTCTGTATTCAACCCCAAAGGAATGAATGTATCACTGATTTCTAGAAAATTCCAAAAGTGGACTTGTGGATATTCACATGAGAGCCTTATCAACTGCCTACTACTGATCAGAAATTGTACCATATTTTCTTAAGCTTAAAATTGCCTCTAGCTGCTGGCTTTTGAAATGGGGAGGTCAAATTGATTGGAAGTGGGATTTCCACTTCTGTGACTGTCCTGCGGGCTACTTGTTCATCAGCCATAACGGCAGTATTCTCTTGGTCTTCTTGGATTTGCAGAATTTAGGGGAGAAGGTTTGCTTCTCTCCTACATTGATGGAAAAGTTGGTCAGGCTCGGCGCTTAATTCAACCAAGTCTTGATTCCTTTCCAGCTTTTGTAAACCTATTTCCTCCAAAAACACAACTAAGATCAAGCGCAAAAACACCAAATAAATCTAAAAGTAAAACTAAAATAAGCAGTTGCCAAATTATAAGTCCCCGGCAACGACACTAAAAGCTTAATAGTGCACACGAAAGTGTATGTGGTCTACCAAGTAGTAAAGTGGTCGTAAAGAAAGCCAAGTTATCGATCCCACAGGGACTTGATCTAACAGCTATTCAATTCTAGTTCACAATTTAGATTAATTTAGTGAAAGAGTAACCAAAATGAGAGTTTGTAATTTGTAAACTAAATAAAAGTAAATAATCTGTAAATTAAAAGTCTTGAAACAATCAATGGATTAAAGCCCAGTATTAAAGCAATTCGAACAATCATACTATGTTATTGAACTTTATTCATTAATTTGCTTATCTTGGTTGTTGATTCGTAGGGTTAATTGAATGTTCATGGTCTCCTGACCTCTAATCGTTTACCTAACTTAGACATTGTAACTATATCATTGGGCGGAAATGTAATAATCCGATTAAGTGTTTTAACGATATCATCCTACGTTTGAATCAAGTAAGCCATCTAAGTACATCTCTGTCCTAGACACTAATTTGAATTCCTTATTTCATAAAAGAATGCAAACCATACTTTGTTCATTTCCATGTTCTATCCCTCTATTTCCTCTCCCGAGATCACAAGGTTGACAGTAGATGTATTTTCTGGGTGATCAATCCATCAAATAGTTAAATCAAGAATAAAAAAATGGCCATGATAAGCAAATCAAACAAAATCAATTCAAAACAATCATACTCATGTTCTTGGCTTTAACTACGGAAAGGGAGTTTTTAGCCACTCATAGTCATAATCAACATCCAAATATTTGTATGAATGATTAAAAGAAAAGATAAATTAAAGAAATTAAAAACTGAAAATAAGTTATGGTAGCCTCCAATTTTATTCCAATCGATCTAAGGATTCCAAGATGTCTAAAACCTGTTTTAAGATGTTATATTTATAATAGAAAAGTCATAAACCGACTTGAATTAGGTTTCCACATAATTATCCTTTAGAAGGGAAAACAATTCCACTTTTGATGGTCATCGCGTCATGGTGGTGGGCCCATTACTATTAGCCTATGAAGCGGTGAAATCACGTCAATATTCTAGAATTTGACAATTGCAGATTCATTTTTCACCGCAATACGGTGCCTCGTGAATATGTTATGACCTATATTTATGAGATGATTTATATATACATGATTATCGATATGAGTTTCGAATATGTATATGGGCCTAAGCCCGTGATCTATATGTTGTGATTATTTCGGACATATTATCTGGCCAAGAGCGATGTTATGATATTAGTTGGACATCCAAAAAGTAATTATCCTGATAAATGATATGGTTGTAGTTTATAAATATATATATATATATATATATATATATATATATATATATATATATATACATATATATATTATATGTTTATACACACCTCTACATTATAGGACAGGAGAAGATGCGGTGTGATGTTTATGATTCCAATGTTTTAATATTGATGATGGCATACATAGATTTGGTAAATTCATGATTGTTGCATTGACGGTTGATACAATTTCAATTAGAATATAATATTATTATGGTTTCCGCTAAGTAAGGGTTAAAACCTACTTTCTACCTTAATAATGGATTTTTTCATAATAATAAATGTCGATCTCTAATGAATAACTTATAGATAAAAGAGGTTAACAATGATATTGTAAAGACTTGATCGAGATAAGTTTCGATCTATGATTTGATAGTACTAATTACTCCGATCGTGAAAGATTCTGACCCTTTCTATGCCTTTATAATGATTTAGTCCCGAAGATCACTCTAGGCAAAGGATTTATGAACTTACCCTCTTTTAGCCACAAATTGAGTTCGTGCGCCTATTATATATATCCTTATGGATAATGTAATATTTATGATGAGTGATGAATTATGAAAATATAATCTACCTTACTGCTCTATTCATGATTATTTACTTTATCCCCTGTGGGGCTTGCACTTTACTTTAGTCCTTGTGGGGCTCATTCTCTATTATTGACATTAATTTGGATATTATGATGATATTATGATACCCAACGAGGTCGGAGTATATTATGATGACGTGATGATGCCCGGCAAGGTCAAAGGATATTATAATCATAATGTGACTGATATAATCCGCCCTGGGGACTTGTCTTAATGGGCATCCCAAGTTCAACCAGGATCAGAGACCATCCTCGTTACCCAACCCAACCTCCAACCGCCTGCCCTGAGTTGGCTGAATTTCAAGCATGTGATGAAATACTATAACAGCTTACATAAAGATGTTGGGAGTAGATCATAATCGTGACCGACCCAACCGAGTCCAACCATCCCATACCACCAATCTAACCATACCAAAACAAGGGCCATAAACTAGGCCACAACAAAGGACGTTCCAAAATATAATATAACTAATCCCAAAATAAAATATGATGGAATGGTGAGAAATTATGTACGATGATGCCAACCTCCCAGCTTATTCCAATGCCAAGGCTAACACCAATACTGATCCCGATCATTCCAACCCATAGAAGTACCATAAAGCTTATAACCAAAAGAGTAATGATATTCAGTTGGGACATGCCCCCAACCATAGCTAAAACCAATATCCAAAATAAAACCAAAATGTCTAAAAATATCCATAACATGAAATGGAGTATTCCAAAAGGATGGAAGCTCACCACCCATGGGATATATGGGTTTAGCTCCCCCTGCTGAAAGAACCTCATGCGTGTAACTGCACGACCAGGGAAGTATCCCATGGGATGGATAGTACATCCCTCCAAAATAGTGTGACATCATGCACACGGTCACCAAGACCAACCTTATATCAGCAAATATGAGTTTCCAATTTTGGTCCCCCCTCGGACCTCCACCTTCCACGGCTTAGCTACACCTCCCTCTATTATTGACCAATTAAAACCAATTTGCAAATAACCAAACCATTATCCATTTATTAACCAAGTCCATTGATATTAGTATCATCACACCAACCCTTACTTTCAAGTATCATCCATAGCCAACCATTTATAAGTTTAAGGGGACTTTTAAGTGTTCTTTTATTTACCATATTAAATTATTTGGTAGACTTACATGTTCCCCACAAGCATAACTAGTTAGACTTTAGCCTTTCCAAACTATTTAGACCATGCATAAATCCTTTACCAAGTTTAAAGCATGCAAGAGCTCCATTAAAAGTAGTCGATGCAATGAATATATCCTTATAAGCATTTTGTCAAACACATTGGCGGTATAATATGACCAAAACCAATTCTAATAACCTTTTGACCATTCCCATGCAATCCAATTATCTAAAATCACCATTAATGCATATAAAAGCATAATTAAAATCATAGGAAACCATAACTAACCATTTAATATCAAAAACCCCAAATTATATTTGAAAACCCAAAATCATACAATCAATGAAATTATGAAAAATTTTATACAAACCATGACTATAAGTAAAATTAACAATGAGGGAAGATAAAATTCCTTAAACCAATATGATGACGGAAAAAAATCACCGAGACAAGCCCCAAATCGATCCCTTAGTTGAAACCCTAGCCCCCTTTGCCCAAAAACTCTTGAGAGAATTATGAAGTATTTAGGAAGAGTTTCTAAGTGTTAATGAATAGAATAATAGGGTAAATAACCTTACAAGTAGGTTAGAAGTTGTGGGACCCTATTAGGATAAGCGGGGAAATGTCCAGAATATTCCATTTAAGTTGCACCAAAAACCTCGTTATAGGGATACGACTGACCCACATGAGTCATACCCTTTCAATACGATCAGTATCTACCACTCGTAACCTAGACTAAACCCTTATACTAAACACAATCCAGTAAACGACTCATCCAATCAAGTCATAACCACAGCATACGATCCGTATCATGAACCGTATCCCTAGCAGAATAAAATACCTGGGGAATTGAACACTGTCTACCATACGAGTCCCTGGTATGATTTGTACCCTGGATTATGACTCATGGTAAGACACTAATACCTAAATCCAACCTAATTAACCAAGTCTAAGATTAAGTTAAGGGACCAAACGATCCGTAACCACCAATACGACTCATTCCCCTAAGTCATACCCATTCCAGTAACCAAAATCCATCCCACCAACCAACACTGGTCAGTATACGACTAGACCATACCACCCATAACCAACATATGTCTCATACCCATAATTCATGTTGGGTCCAGAGATCAGAATTCCAAAAAATTTTCTAAGGTCCAAAAACTAGGGTGTTTTAGTGATGATACCCAATAAGATCGAAGGATGTTATAATAATGATATTGATACTCAACAAGGTCGAAGGTTGATTATAATAATGATGATGATCATGATGATGATAGTTATAATGATGAGGTTGTGATATTGATTATGTACCTTGTATTTATTTTTTCTTGCACATCACCTATCACCGATATGTGCCTATGTCTATCAGCTGGTATGGGATGGATGCATAGATATGGGTGATTACTATGCCTCATGTTATCCTATGTTGATTGAACCTTTCAAGGTTGGGGAGGTGGGGGTACGCATAGGCTAGGATGGTGTTTGTTGTCTAAAATAATCAGTTACTCACGTTGTTATTGATATTGTTATTATCATTATTATGATTATTGTTATATCTAGCTTGTGACAAATTTGTCATTAATTTGGTATCAAGATCGAGGTATGATTCTAACCTATTCTATCTTACGATTTCATTATTTTGCATAATTAATTCATGATGAGATATATAGATTAGAAACCTTAAGAATACTAGTACAAAATCCTTATAGGATTTTATTGAGGCCTTAAAATGAAGATATGACGATCTAGGTTGTTCTTCGAGTTGATGTTATATTGATATGTATGTATATATAGCTATAGGTAGCTATGGTATTACAATATATCCCTTCCTTCATTTGTTTAGTTTGTATATTCATTTTTTGGCCTTGTATATTGCTATATATCCTTTCTTCATCCTTTATTCATATATTAGCTAGGGATATATGATATAGTGTTGAGATTTCTAAGTATGGTTGGAATAGGGTAGTGTACCCTTGATACTTTCTTAGCCTTAGTATGTTAGTCTCTTGAACATGAATAGGATAGAATATCATTATTATCCCATTAGCTTTGTTATATGGTTACTAGACTATTGGGTGTAGTTTCCCATTCTGTTTATATGCTATGTATATTTGTTTTATCTTTGGATCCTAGTTGGAAGTTTCCTACTAAGTATCATTCTTTTGGTACTCATACTATATTTTTATAGCCTGCAGATCATAGTACAGGTTATCACCATTGATATGTGCGATGTTAGTAGCAACTGTGGTTCGGAGACTTAGAGTGAGCTCCTGACATTCGGAGTACTACTTACCTCCTTCTTATGTCTAGATTTGTCTTCATGTTATATTCAGAGATAAGTTGTAACAGTATAATTCACTTTGTATTTTATTCTTGTACTCTTGTTATATTAAAAGGTCTTGTACTGATACCACCAGATTTTGAGATTATATGATGTAATAGCTTCTTTATTTTATCTATTCTGCAATTCTTTTCTTTATATATTTGGTAATCTATTACTAGCCGTTTTGGACTACGGGTTTGACTTGCCTAATAGTGGGTTATAGTAGGCTCTATCATGACCTAAGAAATTGGTTCATGATAGATATTCCTTATTGTCCCAAACCGTTGGCACCAGTATATAAACACTGCGATAGTCAAGTGGCGATGGTAGGGCAGGATGCATGATGTACAACGGTGAATCTCGTCATATAAGACGGAGACATAATACCGTTAGAGAACTACTCTCTAGTGGAATTATCACTGTTGACTATGTTAGGTCAAAGAATAATGTGTTGAATCCATTTACAAAAGGCTTATCTAGAGAGGGAGTTGAGAGAGTATGGAAGGGAAGGGGTGTACGGCCTTGGACAAGTCAACATGGTGGTAACTCTACCAAGCAGACTAGAGATTCTAAGAGCTAGGTTCAATAAGATCAAACAAATTTATGACTGATAGTTCAACATTTTCAATATACTTAATCCATTCTCATGATGAAGACAATGTTCAGAGAATAAGGATAAGGCCTATGGTTTGAATCTTTTTAATGGTTTTTAAGTTGGGCAGATGGCCAAATAGTTTGATCTATAGGATTAGACGTTTAGGAATCACTTATGTGAGGGTGAAGTGGAATCCTCTGTTAGGAGAATGTTAGTAAAGGCCTATACTCTACGCTCTCATGAAACCAGGACGTATTCATGGGTAAAATGAACAAAATTGTGAGAACCATAAATGGTAAAAGACTGGTTGTATGACATGTGTTGTCTAGGTGTACATTAAAGTTTGATGGTTCAAGGATATCAAATCTACAGATTGACTGAGTGAATCCGATGCATGTTCACTACAGAAAGTTCAAAGAAAACCCACTTATCCAGATCCAATCAGTGTTTGCTTGTTGATCACATACTTGTCCATAAATTTTTTTATAAAATAGTCATTCCCCATTCATGTGAAGGATTGTTGGATTTTTAAGAGGTGTGAATGGAAAATGAATAGTTGCAATTTGAATAGGCACCTTTTCGGATTGAATGATTATGACCTTTCCAATGGGATGTGACTTTTTGGAAGAGTTGCACCTTTTTTTATGAGTTGCACCTTTATGAAGGGGTGCACCTTTCTGAACCATTTCTTCTCTTCATGAAGCATTACCTTGATGGATATAAATACCTGAATATTTTCTCAGTTAAAGACATGAAAATTTGAAAGAAAAAACTATTTTTTTTTTTGAAAAAACCTCTAGTGTGATTTGCTCCCGTTGAGTGTGTTTGTAGTTCGGTAAAATTTGAGGTACCATTATTCTATCGAAATGATTCATTTTATCTCGGGATGATATATTTCATAAACTCGGGTACTTGAGGGAAATAATTTCCTTAAGGAGACTCAGTGAATTTGGTAGACTTGAATCTTTCTATTTCATCTCTTTTCCTTAAAGTTGGTTTTATTATTTTTCTAGAAAACATTTTGAACTTCATATTGATAGTTCTTCAACTGTTTAAACTTGTGTTTGAAGTTCTTGAAACTTTATTTTGATAGTTCATAAGCTGGTTGAACTTGTGTTGAAGTTCTTAACATTTGGTTTTGCTATTTTCTAGAAAATAGTTTGAACTTCAGTTTGTTTATGTTCATAAGTTAGATTGAACTTATTGTTAAAAGTTCAAAGTTGTAAGTACAGAGTTTAAACTTCATTTGATTGTTCATATGATTATTTGAACATGTGTTCGAAGTTCTTGTTAAAAATTACAGATTTTACTAAACCTGAGAAAAACAGTAATTTCTAATACATCAAACCAAATAATGTATAAGAAACAATGTCAACATAACTAATACAAGTATTTCTAATGAAAACATTACTAATACAATCATATTTTTGCATTATTCTTATATACTCTACCAAACGGAGTGTGTCTTAAAAAGTTTAAAACATATATCCACAAGCATTTATATATAAAAGGAACATTAAGAGATACAGCGTCTCAAAAATTTTTGATACTTTATTTATGAATTATGTTTGAGATTGTAACTTGTAGATTTGGAGAAGTTTTTATAGTTTTGACGGATTATGATATTTTTATTTTTGTTAAGAAAAAAAAGCTTGTGAGATTCAAATAATGGTCAAATAAAAAGTTATTTTTAAATAATCTGATTTCAAATCGATATTTTAAATGGTGATCAAACCAGACCTAAAAGAATCGTTTGTGTCAATGACACGGCTCACATGATGATGCATTTGTAGTAAACTACCAAAGGTCTTGGTGGAGCTGGACGTTTCCAAGTAAAGTAGGGGTGTGTATCGGTCGGTTCAGTTCGATTTTATATATTATCGGTTTAGTTTATTAGTTTTTGATTTTTAAATATGCTAAATCAATAACCCAATCAATAAGATATTTTTTATTGATTTTCAATTTATCTGTTTTTAGTCTTTAATGGTTCGGTTTTCGATTTAACCAATAAGAAAATAATCATAAAATACAAATAGTAGTAACTAACATGAAAAAAATCGAATCTTAGTTGCAACCAAAAATCTTAAATGACGTGTTTTAATTTACAAGAATCTACAAGTTTAGACTAAATGTTGTTAGGAGAAATTAAGAGTTTGTATAATTGAAATAATAGGTTTGTTAATTTGTAGAAATTAAAAGAAATACTCCCTCCATCCCATTTTATGTGTCATCATTTTCTTTTTAGTTCGTCCCAAAAAGAATGTCACATTTCTTTATTTGGTAAATATTTAAAAACATAACACACTTTTACCCTTATTGGGTCCACTTAATTAAAAAAAAAAATAGTAGCACATTTTTTGATAAAGGATAATTTGGTAAATATTATCAAGTCTTCCCTTATTTCTTAAACTCCATGTCCGGTCAAATGGCGACACATAAAATAGGACGGAGGGAGTATATAATAAGTCATAATATATATATGTATATATATTCTTATTGAATTATCAGTTTACCCAATAAGAAAAAATTGAACCGAACCAATAACCAAATAATTTTTTTTTATAAAACCATTAAAAAACTGTTAACCCAATAACAATAAACCAATAATATTTTTATCGGACAATTCGACTTTTGCACACTCGTAAATGAAGTAAGGAATTATCGTTTTTAGGCAAGTGAGAATTTGAACATGAATACTTTTACAAAAAAAAATAGTTTTTATAACTTATAGGTACAAATCACGTTTCATGTTTTACTTTAAAAAGTGAAATATGTTTTAGAAAATTATAATCAAACACATAATGAAACTTCAATCCAAACTTTCCTTAAATTTGGTTTTTTAAAAATGTTTGAAAATATATGGTCAAATGCTACCTTAGTGCATCTAATTCCAAGAAAAAATAAAAAATAACCAACCAAATTCCTTGCATAATGAAAGCAACTGTCTCGTGGATGGGTAAATATACAGTAGGGAGTATATCTTCTTATACATGTAAAATGCATTACTTGTTAAATGAGATCCCCTTCATTTTTCTCTCTCATAACATCTCGGCCAAACACATTGACGACCCCCTAAACTTGACACAATCTTTCACTTTGACACCTCAACCAACCATTGTTCATTTTAAGCGCCTAAACAAGTATTCAAGTGTCTCATTTTGACACTTTTTGTTAACACATCACATTGTGTGTGTTGTACTTCACTAAAGACGCGTGAGAAGGTCTTTTTTTATGATTTTTGTATTTTTTTACCTTCTTCATCTTTCTCTTTCTTCTTCCACCAACTCCACCTTCCACCACCATTAACAACCATTGCTAAGCTTTTTCTCTATTGTACTTTTTTTAAACCTTCTTCTCTGTCCATCAGCTCCACCTCCCAAAATCACCACCATCATCCACTAAACTACCACCAGTAATTTTTGAAATAAAAAACATAGAAGAAGATCCTGAATGTTTGTTCGATTTTTTCTTCATGCATGTTTTCTTTTGTTAATTTTTTTCTTTTGCTTATCTTCTATTTTTTATATTATAAGATCCTGAATGTGCATGATACAATTCAAGCATTATTACACAATGAATCAACACGAGTCATTTGGAAACAACAATGAAGATATAGTCTGCACACTAATGTTTACACCAGGATTTCCCCAATAAACAAAGAATCCCAAAAGAAGTTATCGATAATATTCCAATAATTCCTTAATCACAAATTGATGCACGAGGAACAACAGGTAATCCTAGTTCATCAAAAGAAGGGCTTCTATCTCCAAAATGGTACAGATGTATTATAAGCAATTTCTCTTCAACTTTCTTCCATCAAATGCTGCTAATTTCTGTGACCCTCTTTTGTTAATTAATTTTCTAATTTTTAAAAAAATTGAGGCTAATTTTCTGAAAAATTGAGGCTTGGATATGTCAATAAAGCTCAAGCAAAAGAGATTCCGGCGAGCCAAAGAGATTCCAATGACGCCATAACTGCAAATACCCTGATTGAAAAAGATAATAGAGGGAAAAATAGGGTTAAAAAAACCCAAGAATAAAAACTAGGCGCCAACTCCATTAAATTACAGGTCGAGTCAGGCCGTCCCAACAGACCTGGCCCATATTGATGGCTCTAGCTCTGAACTGTGAGCCGCTCTGGCTCCTACCAAAACTACCCAGCTGATATGTCTCTTATCATTACCTCTTTGGGCCTTGATGTATCTCATCTATAGTCTGAGCATAATGAAAACTATCCATAAAAGACTTGCCACTGGCAACTAGACTTTGAGTAGCCATGCAAAGAGGAAGTCCCAATCCTCTTACAAAAAATTGAATCCCTTCATACTTCGTAGGTAAGATCCTAGTAGCATTCCTGGACAACTCATGGAACCCTGCCTCATACTCAACAACTACCATAGAACTCTACTCCAAGCTGGTAAACTGATCCCTCAGGCGCTTGCACAGGCTGAAAGTCATATACTTCTGCAAAAAAGCCTTAGAGAATTAATTACGTGTCATAGGGAGAGATCCATCTGCCTGGAATCCATATAAACTCTCCACTACTATCTGGCTACTCGATCAAACTGAAAGATGGTGTATTCCACACCATACGACTCTACCAGACCCAAATTATGGAGCCTCTCCTTATAACTAATAAAAAAAAATCAAACGCATCCTCACATGGGGCTTCTACAAACCAACGCAGAGCCAATATGGAAAGCATCTTTAGATCCTTGACACTCTTAAGTGGTTGAATTATTATAGATTGTGGAATTACCGATATTGGGGAACCTTTACTCTAGGAGCCACAACTGCAGGTTGTGCCCCTAAATTAGTACCGCTCTAGTCAGCTGAATAAGAACCATTAGATGGTGCACCACCTACTAACCCCAATAACTAAAGCAAAGCATACATAGCCTTCCCCCCATCCCACCAGCGGCTAGGGCAGCTGAATCTCAGGAGTAACCTCTGGCTCGAAAGAAATAATAGGATTTAGTGAAGGCCCCTATCCTGGCCCCTAGATAGTGTTGTATCTCAATCCTGGCCTCAACCTCTAGGTCGACCATAACCTCTGACGGGTTACCTGACTGTAGGATCGAGGTTTTTGACCCCGACCACTGTAACACGCGTCCTATCCATCTACTAAAGAGTGAAAGCAATGAGAACTTAGAAACTCACTCAAACTCAGCACACAAAATACACAAGGAAAGTGACATTTTCCTAAGAATATTTTGTATCCTCTCGAAGACAGGATACATACATCATCATACCGATCTGTAGGACTGTACTAGATACTTGCTCTTGTACCAACAATACAAATAAAACTATGCTCTAATACGAATTTTTCATGACCTAATTTCATAAGTAATTATGGAACCTACTATAAACCCCAGTAGATAAGCCAAACCATACCCCAAAATAACAAGTAATGGTGTAAATGATGAGATTTAAAAAAATATCAAATTTACACATGTAATAAAAATACTAAGCAATGAAATATATATATATATATATATATATATATATATATATATATATATATATATATATATATATATATAGTATAATATTACTGGACAACCAAGGAAAAGGGAGAAAATGAGCGAAAGAGTATCTCATAACCTGGTAAGTTCAAACTGAGAGCCACTAAATCAAAAGTAGAGTACTAAACAATATCAAATATACAGGTAGTCTCTGAAAAGTAAAGACTATACAAAAGTAGTAGAAGGAGACAGGATCAGCTCTGGCTCTAGAAGCTCACTCTATCTCGGAATCTCCAAAGCAAGCCTAAATCAAGCGTCAGTAGCGGTAACTTATTCTTGGATCTACATTAAAAAAAAAGAAAAATAAGTGTAGTATGAGTACCAAAAAAATAGGTACTCAGTAGGCATCATACTTTGAATAAGCTATATTATAATAAAAGTATGAGAAAATGCGAGAATGTAAGCAAAAGACAAGAATAAAGCGGCATAAATAGAAAGGAATAAGGTAATGTAAAAAATATGTAACTAAAAAGTAAAAACGGTCTAACAACAACCTAATTGGGCACCCATAAGCCTAGAAGGTACAAGCAAGAGAGGAATAACCCAATTGAGCCCCCATAAGCCCGGTGGGTACAAACAATAAAGAAATAACAATCATAAACTTAGAGTGTGCCCACAAGTGATAACATATCTAGAGTTCTCTTCGAACCATAAATGTCAAACTTGAACCAGAACTAGAGAATAGTATTATCATAATAAAGTACTACATATAGATCATGAATGATGGACTTGACTAGTAAATAAGTTTTAAAGTGAAGATAACCCAAGGCCATAACTTCCTTTAAGTCCAAATTCAACAGTCAAATTTATAAGAGGAGAGAGTTCTAACCACTAATTCTACGAGTGATGTTTAAGGGTCAATCACATCCTAATCTGAGTAATAATGTTAATCTAATTTATTAAATGTTCTAGGTCTCTCTTACGTTCAAGATTTAGTCAAAAGTGACGAATAAATGCCTCTTAGGTGTATAAGGGACTAATCTAGGCATTTGACCTAAGAATAGGACCTGATACTAATCCGTAAAATTCATACTAAGGCAAAAACCTACTCTAACCTAGACTAAGGCCAGTCTCTATCAAAAAGACCACCAAACCAGCTAACTTTAACCAATAAAATACTAAACTATCAACCAAGTTATAAATACCCACTCAAAGCTAGCACCATACTACACTAAAACCATAATAAACTCAATCCATGAAGAAAGCAAGCCTAGCCTACATAGACGCCATCAAAATTTCTAGAAAGTTCACTACTCCAGAGCTTTTCCTTTTCGAGAAGCCTCTAAATGCTGCCATGCTATCAAAATAATAATCTTCACATTAAAATGAGAATAATAATACATATATTACATATAAACAAAAATAAAACTAAGAATACCACATGGGGCCCATTTAATAAATCATAAATTTGAAATCATCAATACGTCCCTCTAAGCTCAAGGATCATTTACCCTAAAAATGGGTGGAATCCGAGCATAAATTAGCCTCAAAATAGTTTGCACATGATCTGGGGATTTAAAGTTAAATAAAATATTTAAACTAGAATTTAAGTAGATACTTATGGAAATGAAGATGAGGGAATGACTACACCGATGTCTCCAACTTACTCCAGACCCCAACGATAGATCTCTCATACTATATAAGCTCCCAAGGTATATAATAATGTCTTGGAACATAAAAAAGTGACCTAAAATTAGGTGGGAATAAGCCTTTAATAAGGCAGCAAAAGGATCTCCAAGGCAGTATCACCTAGGCGGTAAAGGTATCTCTTAGGGGATGGCATGCCAAGATAGCCTTAGCGCCCCAAGGCGTCGCTTGGGTGATGTCCATGCCAAGGAAGCCTACTCGTCTAGGTAACCCTAGGCACACTAAGGCGATATTGCCTAGGTTGAACTAGGTATCACTAAGGCAATGGTACTACCAACAACAAGTATCAACATTTTTCCAAGATGCCAAGTCTCTAATCGGCCCCTCGGGATTCATTCGGGGTTTCATGAATATAAATAGACTATGCTAACCTACTAAATTTGACATTTCGGACTCAAAGGCACCGCTAAAGTTTTCATCTAGGGTCATTTTGATAAAATATGAGTCCTACACCCAAAGGGTTATTTTAATAAAAATTCACCCAATATCCCAAAACAAAGTTCAAAAGCCTTGAGAACTGAACCAAGGGTCCTTTTAGCCTAAAATTAATATTCTAGAGCTAGAAACTATCAAAATTGGTATCCGAGATCGTTTACCTGAAGTTTAGGTCCGATATCCATTTCTTAACAATGAAAGCTCAAAAATTGGGAATTATCTCTAAAAACAAAACAACTACCTAGTGATCGAACTGTCAGTATCAACAAGTTATAAATGATTTAGTGTGGTTGTGGGAAGCTCTAAACATGAAAGAAGTACAAAAATGCAGGAAATATAGTTAGAAGGCTAATTTAGATCGATGATTAGAAGATCAAGCGATTATGACCATATAACTAACCCACTGATTCGTCAATTCAGTAAATTTATTAATCATGCTTAATAAATATATGGAACACCCTTTTTTCATAGTTTTATTAGTCAAACTGATGAAATTGAAAAAAAATATTTTATTTGTTCAGCGTCACCAGTTGGAATTGAGTTATGGTGTTGTAAGTCACCTTTTTAGATCTCTAATCAAAAGAAAGTAACTATTTTTATTTGGTCTACAAAAATAAAAGATTGGTTAAGGAAATTTTGTTGTCTGAGAAAACGGTATGAGGCATCCCTCGAGTCTCATGGTTCTAGCAAGGTCGCTTTTAATTTATTAATTAATACTCAGCTTACACTATTTTTGGATAAATTGTGTTTATAATCCTCAATTGCTAACACTTTTTATTATTGAATTTTTATTGGTCTCAACCTAGATGTTTAAAAGGATGCATTCTTTGTCTTGACATACATTGGCTTAGAAGTATAATTGCTTTCTACGCTCAGATGCATCACACCTAATAACCTCAGCCTACATGTCTTAGATTGAATTAATGAAAAAGTATTACTCCCTCCGTCCCAAATTATGTGTCATCATTTCTTTTTTAATCCGTCCCAAAATAAGTGTCGTCTTTTCTTATTTGGCAACTTTATAAAGGCACAATTACCCTTTTACCCTTATTGGTCCCACTTAATTAAAAAAAAGATATTGGCATATTTTTTGATAAAGGATAATTTGGTAAACATTACCAAGTCTTCCCTTATTTCTTAAACTCTGTGCCCGGTCAAATGGCGACACATAAAATGGGACGGAGTGAGTATTAGAATGAATTGGCTAGGGTGCATAACCGTATCCTTTAATTATTTTTAAGTATCTCATGAAGGATATATAGCTATATTCTTAATCAAAACTTGTATTTATTGTGTCTAAATTTGTCACGACTCGATTTATTAGTCATGATGGCTCCTACTTTATCCCTCCGGTAGGTAAGCTAACTGTAGCTCAAAGCTATAAGCAATAGGATAATTTGGTGGAAAAGGCATAAAGGCCTAAAATTTTCAAGTAAGGGCTTATAATAATAAGGCAATAATAATAGTCGAAAAGATAGATAAAACATGAATAACCATTCCACAACCTAGTAATGTCTGTATAAGAGCTACTAACAAAAGGAACATATGTACTGAAATAGTCAAATACAAATCCATCTTAAATAGTGAAATATTATACATAAGTAATAAAAGGAAAAAAAGGAAACTCTGATTTCAAGAGCTCAGCCTATCTCCGAACTCAATTTAGCATAATCTTGGCATCGATGGCGACCACTAGTACTCGGATCTGCACCAAAAAGGTACAAAAAAGTAGTATGAGTACTAAAACCATGGGTAGTCAGTAGGCATCATCAGCCGACCGAGCTAAATCATAATATAAATACGATAAGGATTCAAGAAAATAAGCTAAGTCGAGGTAAAAGGGCAAATCTAGAAATAAGCTCCAACATTGTAAATAAATAACCAAAACAAATGTAATATGAAAGAAAGCATAAGTAATACTACAATACTGGGCCCCAAAAGTCAGTAAATGCAAATAAATAAATAACCCAATGAAAGCCTCATAAGCCCGGAGGGTGAAATCAAAGGAAAGTAAATAATTGAAGCTCCATAAATTTACCGATTATCAAACCATAACCATGAATCCATCCATACTGTATTATATCATAAGTGACTCTTAATGTCGGACTTGAATCAAAACTCAATATTATTTTTATCATAATTATTTGCCAAGCTTGAATCGCAACTCATATCATCAATAACATCATCAATTATCAGACTAGAATCGAAACTCAATCTCAAATAATCAGCTAACTTGGCCCAAAATTAGCACCAACTCCCAAGTACTAAACTAGCATAAATATCATGTACCCAATCTCTTCAAAATCCAAAAATAAGAATTTTAAAGGGCATAACATGCACATAGAATTTTATAAGAACTAATATGAATCTTGGCCTAAGGTGGGTCGGGGCGGCCCACTTTTAATCCTCGAAATCCATTCTAACAAAAATTCTACTCTGGATTAGGCTAAGGTGTATAAATTTACTTCTAGATGTTAAATATCCCACGATTGGCTATAAGATAGAAATTCTACCTAAATTAAGAGAAACTATATCGATATGCCTATTTTACGGTTCCTTAATAGGCTAACAGTCCAAATAATGCGAAATACACCAATCCTACCTCCAAGACCTAATTTATATCCCATATCTAGCATAATATCATAAGTATACTATGAATTAGCTCAATCTATAAGGAAGGTAAACATAGCTTACCTTGACACCATAGAAAAGTCCGAAGAAATCTACTAAACCAATGATTTTCCTTTCCGAGAAGCTTCTACATGATGCCATGCTATCACAATCATAATATACTTATAAATACGAGAACAATGATCCCATGATGTAGTATTGTACTTCAATTTCAAAATTACATAAAAGTTTCATGTAGGGCCCATTTAAAGAATCGTTCTTTCGAAATCGATAATACGTTCCTCTATCTATGTTCAAGGAACATTTATCCTGAATAAATGGTGAATTTTGATCTCAAATGGTGCTACAATTAATCTACCAATATTCTTAGAATTTTGGAAAATTATAAAGGGTTTAATCATGAAATTAAGGAAAGCTTGCTAAGAATTCAGAGAAGAAACACGTTACTCGAGCTTACAAACATCCCAAAATCACCCACTAATGATTCTCCCAAGTTTTCATACATTTTAGGGTTCTAATCTCTTAGAAATGGGTGAAAAATGGAAGAAAATGAGCTAAGTGAGGAATTTATAGGGTTCCCAGGTGTCCAGGTGTTGCTTAAGCTGACATTGTGTCATTTAAGCGACCAAGTGTCGCTTTAGCGATACTTGCTAATCCCTGCACATGTCACTTACGCGGCCATCACTTAAGTTCCAAAGGCATTATTTAAGTGATACCTACTGAGGAAGCCATGCCACTTAAGCGATTGACTGGCTGCTTTAGCGGCCTTCGCTTAATGATGATAGGCGAATTTACACGCCTATATCAATATATTTTGCCCATATTTTAGCCTAGTTTTGAGAACAAACTATATATTTCATGCACTTTTAGTCCTTTTTCCTATAAATGAGCTAACGAACATGATTAGTAAAGTTTCAGGTATAAATGATGCAAAATACAGCATTTTATGGCTTACTTGACGCAAAAGAAAGCTCACGAACGAAGGAGAAGGAAGTGGGACGCCTAAAGGACCAAAACTGCTGCATGGAAAATCTGTCCCGGGCTAAAAACAGTATTTCTGAAGACTCTGGGGACCTGGACCAAAACTGCTGCACGGAAAATCTGTCCCGGGCTAAAACAACATTTCAGAAGACTTTGGGGACTTACAGACACAAAGCTGGATTTTGACAATGATACATTAACCTAGTACAATTGGGTTATGTATTTCATTAGTTTATTTGGATTAGGAGAATGTTACATTAACCTAGTACAAATGGGTTAAGTATTTCCTTAGTTTAGTAGGATTTGGTTATTTATTTCATTAGCATAGTAGGAGTAGGATAGGAGTATTATAAATACCCTATCATGCTAGAGATTTTAATCAAGTCCTCCCTTAGTGGAGGCAACTCCTCCCTTAATTCAAGAAATTCATTCTTAAACTATTAGTTTTCTTCCATCTCTCTCATCTTCCACTACAAACACTTCTAATCTATTCTTCTATTCATCTATTCCACAACAAGAGAATCGTTACTTGCTACGGAATCACTAAAATCACACGCCAAACACCTACTATTCACGCCATTCACCATGCAAAACGTGATATCCTTCGCACTCATGGGTAACTAAACCTCTTAGTTGGGGTTATGGAAGCTGAATGAGTTACTATCTATTGCTATGAGCTTGTGAGTTCAAGACACGTATATTGCTTATATCATTATTCTCTTCATCTTAAATCTACATCCTTTGCGGTTCAAACACAAGAACACGCCATTCTAACATCTAACCTGTTCGAGAGAAAGGTTATTTGTCTAGAAAAGAAGACGCATAGACCAACGCCAGTCTAACATTTAACTTGTTCGAGAGAAAGGTTATTTGTCTGGAAAAGAGATAATGTCAAGGTAGTAGGACACCCTTTCCTATTAAAAAGCTAGTGCCGTAACTGGACTAACCTCTTGGAGAATTTGTACCGCTAGACACACTTTAAGCTCGAGAGAGTTAAAGTGAAATAGTCCTTGTTTAGGTCGAGAGACGCTTGGATTTACCATCGACTACAATTCTCTATAAGCAATTGCATGTCAAGACTCTACACACTCATAGCCAATAGAGACGTATACCTCTGAAGGTGGACATAATCCCAACGCTTCAATTCTCATTGTTTACAACCAACGTGACAATCTTTCTCTTTTTACTTTATTGTTTTCAGCTTTTATTTCATTACTTTGATTACTTATTACAATCCCCCCTTCTTACGAGACTTGCACCAAAAGTCTATTAATTTTGCGTACTTGTTGACCAAGATATTCCCTGTGGGATCGACACCCAACCCAGGTTGGGTTCTATATTTGCTAACGACCGCTTTACACTCCTACGAGAGCTGTAGATTGAGCGTTATCAAAAATTGGCGTCGTTGCCGGGGAATAAGAGTGTCAATCAAGTTTGTGATAATTACTAGACCCTTTGGTCAAAGATTCTCGTACTTTTACTTTTAGTTGTTGTTTTTGTTTTTATTTAGGTTTATTCAGTGCATCAATGGAGGCACAACGTGAAATTGAAAGGATGGCTGCTCAAGAGAATATTGATAACCGTAGGCGAGCAACAAATCATGACGATGAGGACGATCTGGACGAACCTGGTGCCACCGGAGCTATTATTCTTCCGCCATTGGCACCCGGAGCAAAGTTTAATATCACTAGCGCCATGATTCAGCTTTTGCAACTCAAGGGATTATTTGGTGGACTCGTAGGCGATGATCCGAACATGCATCTCATCAAGTTTATTTCTACATGCAAGTCATTCGACAATCCTGGAGTTGGACAGAATGCAATTCGATTACGTCTATTTCCATTGTCTCTGTCTGGGGAGGCAACTATGTGGTTGAATGGGCTGACTCCTGATTCTATTACTCATTGGAGGCAATTGAAAGACGCTTTCATAGAAAGATTCTTTCCGCCATCCAAAAAAGCACAATTGAGAGATGAGATCACCAATTTTCGACAGCTTCCAACTGAAGCTCTCCACGAAACATGGGAGAGGTTCAAGACGAAGCTAATGCGATGCCCAAACCATCATATGACCAATGTCCACTTGATGGAGATATTATACAGAGCTTTGAATTCGGTGACTAAGCCAGTGGTTGATAATGCAGCAGGTGGATCATTTATGAACCTCACCTTTGTGCAGGCAAGCAATATGCTAGATCGGATGACGAAGCAAAGTAGAGCTTGGCATACCAGGGATTCTGAGGTAGCAAGCTCTACTGTATCTTTTGGCATGACTGCAGAGCAGAGGCGAAGACAAGAAGATCGTGACCAAGACATGGCTCACATGAAAATGCAGATGGATCTTCTTACCAAGCACTTATTATCAGGGAAGACCGAAAAAGTGAAAGCTGTAGCGCTAAAAGGAAGAGACGAGTCTGATTCTAAAGAGGAGGACAACTACTTGAACAATCAGAGGGGTTTCCGTGGGAATTCCCAAGGAAACCAAGGTCGGAACCATTATGATAAATCTGGAAACAAAGACCAAGGTAGTTGGAAGAAATATAATGAAAAGAGTGGTTTGTACGTTCCCCCTGGTAGACGTGATACCACCACATCTAATTCTAGGAGTATGGAAGACATGATGGCTAAGTTATTGAAGGGAGTGGAAGCAACGAGCGCAGGAGTTAAGGAGGTGATTGATGATTTGTCCTCCATGAAGAAATTAGTTGATTCTCATTCCACTTCTATCAAGCAAATAGAGCAGCAATTGAGCCAACTTTCAGCAGCATTCAATCAAAGAAAGGCTGGCACTTTACCTAGCGATACTGTGCAAAACCCAAGGAATGACGGGTCATGCATGGCCATAACTACCAGAAGTGGTAAGGTGCTGGAAACTTCAGCAAAAGGCAAGCAAGTGGTTGACGAAGTGGTACGGTTTGATATATGCAAAACAATGAAGCAGCCCAGCGATATGAATGAGTCATCTGTAGCTGATGTTCATTATGAGGATATGAAAGCATTATCTATAGAGAAACAACCTACTGTTGAGCCATTGTCTGCTATGCCACTGAAAGATGAGCATGAAGATAATAAAGGTTATGAAGAACTTATGAGTGCTCTAACAGAAATAGAGTCTTATACTCCTAAGAAACCGGATTGTGAACTCAAGAATCGACCAGCAGCGAATACTTCCTTTGACGAGCCACCAATGCTAGAATCGCAAGAGCTTCCCGATTATCTAAAGTATGTGTTCTTGGAAAGTAGAAATATACTTCCTGAGAGAGCAGATGATTTAAGTGAACAGCACGTAGAATCTCTCATCTCTGCTCTGAGGAGATACAAGAGAGCTATGGGTTGGACTATTGATGATATAATTGGTGACTCTCCGGAGAAACGTATGAGCCAGCTTGAAAAAGAGCGCATGACCACAGGTAAGCCTCATTGTCGTCTAAATCCTTTTAGAAAACGATCCATCACTTATCTCGACAAATTCTGAGTACTCGAGGTAACTACGTCGAGCCACGACAATAAATAAGGCGCTAGATGGGAGGCAACCCATCGTTTCATCATTTTTTTGTTTTCTTTCATTCTAGTACTTGTTCTGTTTTATGAAAAATCCAAAAATAAGAGTCGTGCCACGACCAAAACTAAGGCGCTAGGTGGGAGGCAACCCATCATACTAATCGTTTTCGTTTGGTTTTGAGCAAAAATAGGTGCAAGAAGTATTCAACGAGGAGATTGATTTCAATTGACGATTTGGTCGCATTGTATGGTAAAGTCGGTAAGTTAGGAATGGTGATGCATAAGGATATGAATTGAGCCTTTCTCACGTCATAATAGGCTTCGAGGAAGGCTAGGCCTTGGTATAAATAGGCCACGAACGATGCACAACCTATTCTATAGCCTAAGGACTCGGAATCTAGTGTGCAATACACTATGCGCTGCCTATTCCTAGGTGTGCTTTTGACTATGCGCCGCCTATGCTATGGCATTTGAGATACTGAGACCAAATGCCATAGGATATGCGCCGCATATGTCTAGAAATGCCATAGGATATGCGGCGCATATGTCCCATTATGCCATGGACAATGCGCCGCATATGTCATTGATATGCCAAGAGATATGCGCCGCATATGTGGTGATTTTGCCCCCAAATCCGATTGTAAATGGGTCATAACCCGAGCCATACTCTTCCTATATAAAGGGGACATAGTTTTACAACACAACCACACTAGAAAACACCCTAAAGGCGCCACATAACCTTCCAAATCTTCTCAAAATTTTCTTCTTTTGCTCTTCCAATTCACAACACCGTCTCCACAAGCTTCAAGCAAGTAAGTACTCTCATATTCTTCATTTATTTATCATAAGCACTACGTTGCTATGCTTATTATAAATTGCTAAATCATATAAGATTGTTGGAGATGTTCATGTGTTTGAATTGTTGTTGCATAATCATGTGAGTGAACATATACGTAGGGAATTCTTGACTTATTTCCTACTTGAATTTGGTTTCAATAGCATTGTTATGATATTTGCTGAATTGATATGGCTATGAATATTGCTTAAGAGTGTTGTTTGGATGCTTACATGTTAGACTATCCCGGCCATCGGGATAAGATTATAGTGCCTATCGACTTAGGAGGTTGTGCTTGTTGTAAGAATAACGATTCCATGTGGTAACCCCTATGTCATAGTGTTGCTATATCTACCATGAAAGTAGTCCAATGGCTGCAAATAAGTGATACAATGCTGATTTTCTTGTTGGAATACAATCCTAAAACGTATGTCGACGAAATCTGAGTAAATCGACTACGTTCACCTCGCTAATTTGTGCAACAAAACTAAGTGTGGGGTGGTACCACTAGTACTTGCATATAGATTGTATCAAGTGAGATTGTGCTGCAACTAACATTATTTCTAGTCCCAGGTACAATGGCACCTAAAGCGAGACAAGGCAAGGAGAAGGCTACCACCTCCCTAAAGGGCAAAAAGAGAAGTCGCAAGGACCAAGGAGAACCCTCCTCACAGCAAATACCTCAACTCACGCTTGGAATTAAGTGGGATACTTATGAGGAACGTCTGAGGATGACAACTCTGATGATGATTCCAATGCAAAGGGGTATGACCCCAGACATAGAGGATAAGTCCGACCAACCAGGTTCCTCATATTTATTTTCCACTGAGGACAGTGTCCCGACTAAGTGTGGGGTGGCGGTATCGCATGCTATACTTCTTTGTTTGCACCTATGTTTGTTTACTTTGTTTATTTTAGTCCATTTTTTTGTTTGACGTTTTTTTAGGAGTAAAATCTTTCTAGCTTCGCATGAAATTATTTTGATAGGCAGCATGAGATTATAACAAGAGTATGTATTACAATTGTGACTATTGAGACGTTTAGGCTCTAGTTGTGACTCATTATGTGATATTGTGTGATTCAATTCCTTCACTTGTTGGGTCAAGAGTCTATATTACTTCCAATCAAGTCGACCATGTGCCTTCTGTGTGTGAGATAATAGTATATTCTATGTTTGTGGCTGATGCTAGAACTTGCCTGGTATGTATGCAAAGCGAAAATAAGGAGTGTAAGTTAGGATATGATTTAGGCATTTCTTTGGCAACCTATATTTGTTTACCTTCAGTTTTACCTACCCATGAACATCATCCTAGTCAAACCCTTTTGAGCCTTTGGCCTATTTCTTTGACAACCTCGTATGTAAGCCTAATCCATTTCTTTCAAGACCATAATTTGATCCAAATTCCTAAGTGCTTTAAAGTGAAAAATTCATGTGACAACATAAAAGGAAATTGGTTGAGTATGATGCTTTAAATTGTAATGGTGCTTGAATGTGTTATGAAAAAGAAAGTGCTATCATAAGAGGTATGTTGTGAAAAGAAAAAGGAAAAGAAAGCTGAAAAGTGAGTTGTGCTTAAAATTGAAAAACAAAAAGAGGAGAACAAGGGTGGTAGAATAAAAGAAAAAAAAAGGGTTGAAAGAAAAAAAGTGTCAATAATACAATGTGATGTATTAAAGTGCTTAGGAACTTAGTCACTATTTCTGGCCAAAATAGTTGATCCTACCCGTCCCTTAGCCTACATTGCAACCATCAAAAGACCTACTTGATCCTAACCTTAACATTCCGACATTTAGTGGAGTACTACATTAAGGGCAAGCCTATGGTCATTAGTTGCTACATATGAATTTTTTGTGAGAGCGAGAGCAACGACATTTTGATACCCATGTTTGAAAAATATGCTATACTTGTGAGTGATTATGGGTACTATATTGTGAGACACACATGGTTGATGAGTCTTGGATAGTTGTACATGATTCTATGCACCTTAATGTTTGCATGCGAGTTGATCACCATCACGAGTCTATGCTTGAGGTTAAATTGTTTCTACTTATAATCAGAAAGCTACTCTTCGTTGATAATTGTTGTGCTTGTCTTGAAGAATATTTTATGTTGTTGTTGTAAAACCCTAAGTTGATGTTTAGAAGGACATGATATTTTGTTCGAGGACGAACAAAGCTGCAAGTGTGGGGTGTTGATGATAGGCGAATTTACACGCCTATATCAATATATTTTGCCCATATTTTAGCCTAGTTTTGAGAACAAACTATATATTTCATGCACTTTTAGTCCTTTTTCCTATAAATGAGCTAACGAACATGATTAGTAAAGTTTCAGGTATAAATGATGCAAAATACAGCATTTTATGGCTTACTTGACGCAAAAGAAAGCTCACGAACGAAGGAGAAGGAAGTGGGACGCCTAAAGGACCAAAACTGCTGCATAGAAAATCTGTCCCGGGCTAAAAACAGTATTTCTGAAGACTCTGGGGACCTGGACCAAAACTGCTGCACGGAAAATCTGTCCCGGGCTAAAACAACATTTCAGAAGACTTTGGGGACTTACAGACACAAAGCTGGATTTTGACAATGATACATTAACCTAGTACAATTGGGTTATGTATTTCATTAGTTTATTTGGATTAGGAGAATGTTACATTAACCTAGTACAAATGGGTTAAGTATTTCCTTAGTTTAGTAGGATTTGGTTATTTATTTCATTAGCATAGTAGGAGTAGGATAGGAGTATTATAAATACCCTATCATGCTAGAGATTTTAATCAAGTCCTCCCTTAGTGGAGGCAACTCCTCCCTTAATTCAAGAAATTCATTCTTAAACTATTAGTTTTCTTCCATCTCTCTCATCTTCCACTACAAACACTTCTAATCTATTCTTCTATTCATCTATTCCACAACAAGAGAATCGTTACTTGCTACGGAATCACTAAAATCACACGCCAAACACCTACTATTCACGCCATTCACCATGCAAAACGTGATATCCTTCGCACTCATGGGTAACTAAACCTCTTAGTTGGGGTTATGGAAGCTGAATGAGTTACTATCTATTGCTATGAGCTTGTGAGTTCAAGACACGTATATTGCTTATATCATTATTCTCTTCATCTTAAATCTACATCCTTTGCGGTTCAAACACAAGAACACGCCATTCTAACATCTAACCTGTTCGAGAGAAAGGTTATTTGTCTAGAAAAGAAGACGCATAGACCAACGCCAGTCTAACATTTAACTTGTTCGAGAGAAAGGTTATTTGTCTGGAAAAGAGATAATGTCAAGGTAGTAGGACACCCTTTCCTATTAAAAAGCTAGTGCCGTAACTGGACTAACCTCTTGGAGAATTTGTACCGCTAGACACACTTTAAGCTCGAGAGAGTTAAAGTGAAATAGTCCTTGTTTAGGTCGAGAGACGCTTGGATTTACCATCGACTACAATTCTCTATAAGCAATTGCATGTCAAGACTCTACACACTCATAGCCAATAGAGACGTATACCTCTGAAGGTGGACATAATCCCAACGCTTCAATTCTCATTGTTTACAACCAACGTGACAATCTTTCTCTTTTTACTTTATTGTTTTCAGCTTTTATTTCATTACTTTGATTACTTATTACAATCCCCCCTTCTTACGAGACTTGCACCAAAAGTCTATTAATTTTGCGTACTTGTTGACCAAGCTATTCCCTGTGGGATCGACACCCAACCCAGGTTGGGTTCTATATTTGCTAACGACCGCTTTACACTCCTACGAGAGCTGTAGATTGAGCGTTATCACTTAAGCAACCCAATGGGTGCTTAAGGGAATGCACCAACACCAGTTGAGACTTAAAAATTTTCAAGTCTCCACTGATCCCTCGGGATTCATCCAAAATTTTGTATACATAAATGAATTATGCTACCTTATATTTTGATGTTCCAGACTCAACAACACAGTTGAAATTTCCATTTGAGGTTGTTTCGATGAAAAGTGGATCCCACACCCACGTGCCACTTTTCTAAACTTTCGACCAATAGCTCAAAATGAGTTTGAAAGTCTTGAGACCTAAAACAAGGGTACACCTCGACTAAAATCGACGTTCCAAGGCTATTGGAACTGTCAAAATTGGAATACGAGGTCTTTTACTGAAGTTTTCACCTAGTAGCCAATTTTAACCAACGAGGACTTCAAAATAGAGAATTGGCTCTAAAAACTAAACAAACTACCCGGTAACTGAATTGTCATCTCCAACAAGTCATAAATGACTTGGGGCAGCTATAGGAAATATCTAAACAACGTAAATGAGCAGAAATGCAGAAAATGGGGTAGAGGATCATTACAAAATTATCTAATGTTCGATAAATGTATTCGTCCCTATTAAATCTAAGACAACTTATTTTTATCCATTTTCACTCTTGTTTTTCGACAAGTCTTGGATTAATGTTCCTCTTAATAAATCTCTTCTTGTTCCTAAATCTTTGAGGAATACGGTGTTGTATTATTGTAAGTTCTTTGTTCCAAATATCCCCCCCCCCCCAACATATCTCACTCTTTCACGCTAACTAATTGATTTAGGTAAAATCCCCTCTTTTGCTTCAAAATTAACTTCCCATGGCCCAATCACGAACCAATTCAGAAACACATGTAACTCTTACAATTGGCGTAACTTTTTATATAATTATTTTCATAATTTATATAAAAGAGTGAGTATGTGGGACGATCAAAGGTATTCTTGTCATTTCCAAAACAAAGTGCATTGTTTGCTTATTTTGTGAGCCTTAAAGTTTGTGTATTAACTTTTAATGACAAAAAAGAAAACTTTTTTTGTAAATGTCAATTATAGCTCAAAGTTGTACAATATCTCATGTGTACTCCACATTTTTCTTCACAAATTTCTACAAATATTATTTGTAGGTTCTAATACACAATACTCACATTTATTCCTTTTTATAAGTGGTGAAATTTTTATTTTTATTTTTTTATAGAAGAGTGAGTAAGTGGGACGACCAAGGGTATTCTTGTCATTTCAAAAAAGAAAAGTGCATTGTTTGCTTATTTTTATATATTTATTATTATTTATCTATACTATTATATTTATTTATATAGAAGATTTGAGTAGGTGGACAACCAAGGGTTAAATTATCATTTCATAAAAAATTTAGAATATTTGTTTATATGATATAACTTCAAAAGTTGGCCATAATATCAAAATGACAAAATAAGCACACACTTTTGCTTAACTGTCAAGTGTGCCTAATGATGTGACATCTTAGGTGGACCTCATATTTTTTCAAACACAAATTTTTATAAAACTAGTTTCACCGCATGTGTAACATTTGATTATTTAAAATTAAATGATTTTGTATATTACAAATATTTTTAACGAAGTATAAAAGTTCAAATCACTTTTCAAAGATTCTTCATACTTTAATATAATAATATAAACATAACCATGTTTGGCCTAACATCTCTCATTTATCAAAATTTTGTAACGCGTACTCACCTGACTTTAGTATCTTCGAATCATGGAGCAGTCATACAAATTAAAAGAAAATTCTATTCACTTAATATGTCTTTACTTGTCCACTTTCTTGGTGCTTTGGGCTGTAGGTGACAAAAGAGTTTTAAAATGAGGTGTAGGTGACACATGTCTTAATAATTGAGTGTAGGTGACAATTACTTTATTAAGGATTAAGAAAGTAAGAAAAGTTTAAAAATGACCCATGAGTTTTTAAATTTATACTTTAATCCAATGTAAAACCTAATATAACTAGAAATGGAGGGAAAACAACATGTTTCTCTCTCTTCTCATTTATTAGAGTTTTCTCTCTCTTCGCAATTTTTATTGTTCATTGTTGTTGTTGCTTTATTCATCATCTTGTTCTTCATTATCATCACTTCTTGTTCATCATCATCTTCTTCTTGTTGAACATTGTTGTTGTTACTGCTATTGTTGCTACTTTATCAAATTTTTTAAGGTCAAATTTTATTCATATATCACTTGGACAATACTTATAGGTGATTTTAGTTAGTAAAATTATAATTTTTAGTTGAATTTCTTATCTGGGTGTATCTTCTACTGTTGTTTTTTCAATAATGGATAAAACATATAACATGAATCCAACAGATGAGTAATCTGTTACAACATATATGACTAATCTGTTGCACAGATTAGTAATCTGTTGCAATAGATGAGTAATGTTTAGCAACATATATGACTAATCTGTTGCAACGTATGAGTAATCTGTTGCAACATATATGACTAATCTGTTGCAACAGATTACTCATCTATTGGATTTCTATTATAATGTTGTAATATGAATCCAACATATGGGTCATCTATTGCAACAGATTAGTCATATATTACAATAGATTACTCATTTGTTACAACAAATGACTCATATATTGGATTCATATTGCAGGTTCTATCCATTGTAGCAGTAGCAGATATAATAAATAAAAAATTCAACAAAAATCATAATTATACTGACAAAATCACCTATGATGTAATGTCCAAGTGATATACGAACAAAATTAGACCTAAAACAATTCCAAAAATATTAACAGGGGCACAACGAATAAGTGAAACACATGAAAAATTTCATGAAACAGGTAAAAAAGGCAAAAATAGTATATCATACATCAAATGCAAAAGGACCAAGGGGACAAACGTTTGAGTTCTGCTAAAACTGTTTAAGTTCCCTAGTATTTTGGTTGTTTTCTAATGGATGACCCATCTATTACAACAGATTTTCTATCTATTTGATAATTTCCAACAGATGAATCATCTGATGCAACATGTTAGTCATCTGTTGATTCAAATTAAGCAATTATTAGAAATAACTAAATTGATTTAGCTAAAATTAAAGACAAGTCTCTAAGACAATGGGACAAACATTTGAGTTCTCCTAAGAATATTTGAGTTCCCTAGTATTTTAATTATTTTTCAACAGATGACCTATTTGTTGCAACAATTTAGTCATCTATTGCAACAAATATTTATAATAGGTTTGTCATTTATTGATTCAAATTAAATAATTATTAATAATAATTAAAATAATTTAAATAAAATTGATGACAAAGGGAAAAACGTTTGAGTTCTCCTAAAAACATTTGATCTTTAGTATTTTAAATTACTTTTCAACATATATTTTTTCTATTTAATAATTTCTAACAGATGAGTCATATGTTGCAACAATTTAGCCATCTGTTGCAATAAATGTCTATATCTGTTTGATAATTTTGAATAGATGAATTAGTTATTGCAACAAGTGAGTCATCTATTGCAACAGATGTCTACATCTGTTTGGTCATTTTCAACAGATGTTTTTATCTGTTTGGTCATTTCCAACAGATTACTCATCTGTTGTAACATGTTAGTCATCTATTGATTCAAATTAAGCCATTATTAGTAATAGCTAAATTGATTACTAAAATAAAATATGAATTAATAAGATCAATTATAGTTTTAATTAATCACATGGTAATTACACAATCAACTAAGTATGTTCGTCCTAAGTAGAGTGATCAATTGACCAATTTTATTTGAAATGATTCAAATTTATTTATCATTGGAAATAACTATATTGATTTAACTAAAATTAAATAAGAATTAGTATGTTTAATTACGATTTCAATTAATCTCATAGTAATTACATAATCAATTAAGTGTTTCATACTGAGTAGAATGATTAATTGACCAATTTTATTTGAAATAATTCAAATTAAACCATTATTAGAAATAACTATATTGATTTAACTAAAACTAAAGATGAATTAGTAAGTTCAATTACGATTTCAATTAATCTCTTTAGTAATTACATGATCAATTAAGTGTTTCATCCATAGTAGAATAATTAATTGACCAATTTTATTTGAAATGATTTAAATTAAGTCATTATTATTAATAACTATGTTGATTTAACTACAATTAAACATGAATTGATGAGTTCACTTACAATTTCAATTAATCTCATTGTAATTACATGATTAACTAAGTGTATTTATCCCGAGTAGAGTGATCAATCGACCAATTTTATTTGAAATGATTCAAATTAAGTCACTATTAGTAATAACTAAATTGATTAACTAAAATTAAAGATAAACTTATAATTTTAATTAATCTCATAGTAATTAAATGATCAACTAAATGTATTCGTCATGAGTAGAGTGATCAACTGACCAATTTTATTTGAAATGAATCAAATTAAGCCATTATTCATAACAACTAAACTGATATAACTAAAATTAAAGATGAATTGATAAGTTCACTTATAATTTCAATTAATCTCATAGTAATTACATGATCAACTATGTGTATTCATCTCGAGGAGACTTATCAATCGACTAATTTTATTTGAAATGATTCAAATTAAGTCATTAGTAGTAATAACTAAATTGATTTTAACCAATTAAAGATGAATTGATAAGTCCACTTATAATTTCAATTAATGTATTCATCATTAATAGAATGATCAATTGATAAATTTTATATGAAATTATTCAAATTAAGCAATTGTTAGTAATAACTAAATTGATTTAACTAAAATTAAAGACAAGACCTTAGACAAAGAGACAAATATTTGAGTTCTCTTAAAAACATCTGAGTTTTAGTATTTTAAATTATTTTCCAATATATATCCTATATGTTTGATAATTTTCAACAGATGAGTCATATGATGCAACAACTTAGTCATCTATTGCAACAAATGTTTATATTTATTTGATAATTTTTAATAGATAAGTCATTTATTGCAACAAGTTAGTCGTCTCTTGCAACATATGTCTATATTTGTTTGGTCATTTCCAACAGATGTCTTTATCTGTTTGGTCATTTTCAACAGATTACTCATCTTTTGCAACATGTTAGTCATCTATTGATTCATATTAAGCCATTACATTAGTAATTACTAAATTGATTTAACTAGAATTAAACATGAATTAATAAGTTCAATTACACTTTTAATTTATATCATGGTAATTACACGATCAACTAAGTGTGTTCTTTATGAGTAGAGTGATCAATTGACCAATTTTATTTGAAATGATTCAAACAAAGCCATAATTAGAAATAACTATATTGATTTAACTAAAATTAAAGATGAATTAATAAGTTCACTTTCAATTTCAATTAATTTTATAGTAATTACATAATCAGCTAAGTGTTTCGTCTTAAGTAGAATGATCAATTGACCAATTTTATTTGAAATAATTAGAATTGACCAATTATTAGTAATAACAACATTGATTTAACTAAAATTAAAGATGAATTGATAATTTAATTACGATTTTAATTAATCTCATAGTAATTACATGATCATCTAAGTGTATTCGTCTTGAGTAAAGTGTTAATTGATCAATTTTATCTGAAATGATTCAAATTAAAACATTATTAGTAATAACAACATTGATTTAAGTAAAATTAAAGATGAATTGATAAATTCAATTACGATTTTAATTATTCTCATATTAATTACACGATCATCTTAGTGTGTTCGTTCTGAGTAGAGTGATCAATTGACCAATTTTATTTGAGATGGTTCAAATTAAGTCATTAATAGTAATGGCTAAATTGATTTAATAATTATAATTTCAATTAATCTCATAGTAATTAAATCATCATTTAAGTGTATAACCTATTACAACAGATTTAACCTGTTGCAATAGATGAGCCATCTGTTGAAAATTATCAAACAGATATACACATATGTTGCAACAGATTGGTCATCTGTTGTAACAAATGTCTTTATCTGTTGGTCATTTCCAACAGATGACCAATCTGTTGCAACATATGCCTTTATCTATTTGTCATTTCCAACAAATTAGATGACTAATTTGTTGCAACAGATGTCTTTATATATTTGATCATTTTCAATATATTACTAATTTGTTGTGACAAACGATCAATCTATTGCAATAGATGTCTTTATCTACTTGGTCATTTCTAATAGATTACCCATCTGTTCCAACAGATGGGCCATCTGTTATCAATCTATCTTTAACTTTGTTGTAATAGTAAATAATTTTATGTTGTTATTTAATTTTAGTCTATGACCTTGCTCTCAACCAAACACCCTTTTTACCATGAGATTAATTAAAATTGCAATGGAACTTACTAATTCATCTTTAATTTTAGTTAAATCAATATAGTTATTTCTAATGATGACTTAATTTGAATCATTTTAAATAAAATTGGTCAATTGATTACTCTACTCAGGACGAATATACTTAGCTGATCGTGTAATTACCATGAGATTAATTGAAACTATAATTTAACTTATTAATTCATATTTTATTTTAGTTAAATCAATTTAGTTATTACTAATAATGACTTAATTTGAATCAATAGATGACTAACATATTTCAATAGATGAGTAATCTGTTGGAAAAGACCAAATAGTTAAAGACATCTGTTGAAAATGACCAAACAGATATAGACATCTATTGCAACAGATGACTAACTTGTTGCAATAACTAACTCGTCTATTAAAAATTATCAAACAAATATAGACATCTGTTGCAACAGATGGCTAAATTGTTGCAACATATGACTCATTTGTTGGAAATTATTAAATAGAGAAGATATATGTTGAAAAGCAATTTAAAATATTAAAGCTCAAATATTTTTAGGAGAACTCAAATATTTCTCCCCTTGTCTAAGGTCTTGTATTAAAGACTTGTCTTCAATTTTAATTAAATTAATTTAGTTATTATTAATAATTGCTTAGTTTGAATCAACAAATGACTAACCTATTATAAACATCTGTTGCAACAGATGAACTTGTTACAACAAATAGATCATCTGTTGGAAAATAATTAAAATACTAGGGAACTCAAATGTTTGTCCCATTGTCTTAGAGACATCTTTAATTTTAGCTAAATCAATTTAGTTATTACTAATAATTTCTTAATTTGAATCAACAGATAACTAACATATTACATCAAATGATTCAATTGTTGAAAATTACCAAATAGATAGAAAATTTGTTGTAACAGGTGGGTCAACTATTAGAAAGCAATTAAAATACTAGGGAACTGAAATGTTTTTAGGAGAACTCAAATGTTTGTCCATTTGATCCTTTTGCATTTGATGTATGATATATTATTTTTATCTTCTTTACCTGTTTCATGAAATTTTTCATGTGTTTCACTTATTCATTGTGTCCCTGTTAAAATATTTGGAATTTTTTAGGTCAAATTTTGTTTGTACATCACTTAAACATTACTTCATAGGTGATTTTGTAAGTAAAATCATGATTTTTGTTGAATTTCTTATTTGGTGTATCTGCTACTGCTACAATGGATAGAACCTGCAACATGAATCCAACATATGATTTATTTATTGCAATAAGTGAGTAATCTGTTGCAACATATGACTAATCTGTTGCAACAGATGACTCATATATTGGATTCATGTTAAAACACTATAATACGAATCCAACAGATAAGTAATTTGTTACAACAGATTAGTCATATATGTTGCAACAGATTACTCACCTGTTGCAACAGATTAGTCATATATGTTGCAACAAATTACTCACCTGTTGCAACAGATTAGTCATATATATTGCAACAAATTACTCATGTGTTGTAACAGATTAGTCATATATGTTGCAACAGATTACTAATCTGCGCAACAGTTGTGTTGTAACAAATTAGTCATATATGTTGCAACAGATTACTCATCTATTAGATTCACGTTACCTGTTTTATCCATTATTGGAAAAACAGCAGTAGCAGATACATCTAGATGAGAAATTCAACTAAAAAATAACAAACATTAAAAAAATATAAAAAAATAAATAACAAACACCAACAAATCAAGTTCCTCCTTTTCGTCATAACTTAAAAGCCCTAATTTTTTACCTTTAAAAATCAAAAAGAAACGATGAAGAACTCGAAGTTGTTGTCGCCGGAGAATGTTGTCACGTCGACTGACGGTTGAAAGTAAAAAAGGAACGAGTAAAAACTCAAAACTATCTGTCGCCAGAGGTTGAAGTTGCACAAGATTAAAGGGACAAATTTGAAAACTTGTTGGTTGGGAGAAGTTAGAGAGGATAACTATCGAGAGAAAGAGAGAAGAGAGATTGATTTGTAGAGATAGGAAAGTTTTGTGGGTGTGGGTTGATTTGTATTTTTGAAAAAATTAAAAAGTTTGAAAAATATTAATCAAATCCATAATTAACCTAATCAAGTTTCTTAATTATGTTTGACTCTTTAAATTGGTCAATGTCACCAATCGTTCATTCAAGATTTAAAAGACACCTTTCCTTCAATTTTCTCCACTTTCTTGTTAGCAGGAGAATTAAAAAATAAATAAATAACAAAAATAGTTTTATCATATTAGATTTTGAATATAATAAATTTAATGCTTTAAAAATATATTAAATAGTAAATTATATTTAATACTAAAAATAAAATGAATAAAAATATATAAATTATCTATTAATTTATAAATTGACAAGTATTGTTAAATATTTCAGAATAGAAAATAGATAAATAAAGATTACCGGTGGAAATAATAAACTTCAAATTAAGATGTGGCTTATCTACACTAGACGTAGACACATGCCCATTTGCACATGTTGATGCAAGCTGGATTCATTTTTTTCCTTCTTTACTTTTATTTATATCATCATTTTATGGCTGAGAATTTAGTAAAAGTAAAGCTACTCTAACATAAAGTACTTAGATTTTGTGAAGATAACAGTCAAATTACACATCTGGAACAAAATTAAATTAAAATAGAAAATTTATATATATAGTAGAAATAGATGCTAGTGAATGTAGTTATGGGGGAGTACTTAAATATAGATATGAAGAAGAAAAATTAGAACACCATTGTAGATACTACTCAGGTACTTTTAATGAAACAAAAATAAAATGGGAAATAAATAGAAAAGAATTATCCTCATTATATAAATATTTATTAGCATTTGAGCCATATATTGTATATAACAAGTTTATTGTACGAACAGATAATACACAGGTACGTTGGTGGCTAACAAATAAAATACAAAATTCAGTTACAACAAAAGATATTCGGAGACTAGTCTTGAATATATTAAATTTCACATTTATAATTGAAGTAATTAGTACTAATAAAAATGTTATTGCAGATTACATATCAAGACAAAGCTACACAGACTGATATAATAGAAGAGGATACTCTAGAAAAGATATTCAACACCCTAACTACGCTTTCAATGATAGTGGACAATATGGGTAATGAAATAGAAAAGCTAAAGACCAACGAAGTTAAAGTAAAGTCTATAGCTACAAATCAGCTAACTCAGCAGTGGACCTCAAACAAGATATTAAATATAGTACAAATAGAATAGATTATTATACATTACTTTAGAATAAAATGATAAACTACGAATATCTAAAATATTGGAAACAAGAAATAGAAAAAATAAGATTAACAGAAAACCTTATAAAAACAAATTTAATTGAATACTTTAAAACAAAAGATATAGAATATTTAGGATATCTTAAAAATAATATAGAAGATTTACAAAAATTAAGAGAAAAAACTAAAGAATATTATAGCAAAACATTTAATCAACTACCATTTAATCACCCCCCAAAATATGAATATAAGTAAAATTGAATATATTAATAAAATATATGAAAATAAAAAATACAAGAACGAAGAAAAACAGTTAATGAATATTACTACAAAGAATTTAACAATTACATAAATTAATGGATACATCTTACGAAAAGAATAAATCATTAAAAGAAATCGAAACCCAACTATATAGTTTATACCTAGAATACAAAAGGTTACATAATACTAACGAGGATCCTAAAACACTAGATAATTTAATTACTATAATATCTAATCTAGAATATGAATTAATAAAACATCTTAAGTCAAGAAGATAAAAATGAAAATTATTCCAATCAATAATATTCACAAAATACATTATATAAAAATAAATACATACGTATTTATTATCTAGAAAACTTACCGCGCAGTAGAGGCACTGTTTAAGGTAAAAGTATCCAGATTACCATGCTAATAGTGACTGAAGAATATGTTATTTTAGAAAATAAAAACACATAAATAAATACTCTTGATAAAAAAGAAGATAAAAACATAATACCTAGAACATCAGAAATAAGAAAACCTACATATTATAAGAATAAATTTAAAAGATATAATCTAAAAGATGAATATGACAAATGGACACCAAAACAAATAGTTAATAAAAATTATAACTTTTTAGACTTAGATTGTGTAATAGATATAGAAAATCTATAATTATGAGCTAACATCAAAAGATATACTTTTAGGAATGTCGTTTTTAGATAAATTATACCTACATATAATAACTAGAACGGATTGGTGGTTTACAACACCATGTAAACAGAAAGTAAGAGCAAAAAGAGCTACTACTAAAATAAGAAAGAAAACTGATTGGATAGAAGGAAGTGAAAAAATTACACAAAAATTAGAAAATATAAAAAATACTGAAGATACAATAGAATTGGTCGTATTTTCAATAAATAAAAAGGAAATAACTATATTTTCAATAAGTAAGATAGAAATAATTAAGAAAAAATTAGAACAATTATATAGTGAAGATCCATTAAAAGGATGGGAAAAACAAGTATTTATAAGAGTAGTTCGGTAGGTGTGGTATATAATTAATTCTAGTCATAAAATATCTATCAAATATTTTTTCCAATATAATTTTTTTTATATCCACTATTTCTATATCCTTAAGTACATATAAAACGAGTATTTTAAATTTATATACCATTTTGTCAAATAAATAATCATCCATTTTTCATAAAATTGTTATTTTTAAAATATTCTCTTCAATCATGCACATAACAAAATATGATCACTTTAGATTGTTATATACTAGATTATTTTTAAATAACATATTCTTCGGTTATAAATAGGCTATTTGATAAACCATTTACTCCAAATACATCAAAAGATCCTATGTTCATACCTCCACAAATTACCACATACCGAGATAGTTTAAACCAAGACAAAAAGACCTACAACTATACAACCAGAACATACATAAAAAATATTTACAAAATACAAAACTTCTTAAATACCAACCCCAGAGCTATAAACATCCAAGAACCACATACGAATTATATAACCCAGAAGCTAACCGGATATAATAAGCTAATTACTTTACCCAAAATCAAACCAAGTCTAGTTAAAACCTGTTACAAATATGGACTACTTAGTACCATATATACCCAAGATAGAAATGAAATATCCAATATATCAGAATATATGATTCATTTAACATTTTTAAAAGAATAACCAAAGGTAACCTATTTTTTATAAAATTTTACATGGCACCAGCAGAGATATTGTATGATGAAGTTAAATCACCTATACAAATTGTAAAAATAGGAATGACCCGAGATATGATTATACCAGAAGATATTATTCCACGACCAGAAATACCTAGAATTGAGATACCAAATTTTTATGCAAATAAGAGAATTATCGGACTATCCGCAATTCTTCAAGAGTTAGCAAACACTTATCGCAACAGAAATCCCATATGGAGTTATTATTCAATAGGTAATGTAATAGTATACTTATCTTCTAATTTTAATTCTTCTTTTTCTAGCATTAAATATAAATGTTCACCTATTTTTTTATACCTTCTTCCTAAATTAGAAAATACTATTTTTATTTTTAATCCTTCATGGTTTTTATATATTTTTTCATCTATTATAAATTCTTCTTTGTTCATTTTTTATTTAATTGTTAATAGATCATGTTGGTATGTATATTCTAGACTATCTATTGTCGATTCTAAATTTGATATTTCTTCTTTTTGTGCATTTATTGAGTTTTTACTAACTCCGACAATTATGTTATATTGTAGCCTTTCTATCCTTATTTTTAATTCTTTACTTTTTTTAGATATTATTTTCTTTAATTATTTATATTTTGGTAATTTTTGTACTTTATTCATCTAAATAATATTTTGGGGAATATCTAAATTAGTTAATATTTTATCTCATACTTGTGTTTTTACATTCTTAGCTTTATAAGTAATTAAGCTTCCTTCGTTATTAAATCATTTAACTATTATTAGTGTCTTTAATTTATCCCATTTATTTTTTGGTAAACAATTATATCTACATAAATTAGCTTCTGCTCCTATATCTATCATAGACATATAATATCTACTGTAATACCCTTCTACTACTATCTTCATTAATACATATATTTTCATATCACGTTAAAGCTCTTCTTAAGAATAATTTCTCTCTATTATATGTTATAGATAATTGTGTATGCTCTATATTATATGGTTTTACTTGTTCTAGCCATTTTATTCCTAATATTATGTCTGCTTTTTTGCATTTCTTCCTTTATTTCAAATTCTATTTTTATTTTTCTAATTGTTATTTCTTTTTCTACTATATTTTTAGTGTTTATTAAGCTTCTTGGTAGATCTGGGCATTTATTATTGTCAGATTTTATTTCCTAATTTTTTATTAGATATCTTGCTATATAATTTTCTTCTTGTCCTGTATTTAAGAGTATTAAATATTCTTTTTCATTTACTATTTCTGTTATATAATATTGGTTTAAATTAGTTGTTGAACTTGTTTCATAACTTGTTCTTTTTGATGAACTTGATGATTCTATTTTTTCATAAGCTATTCCTTTTGTTGTGCTTTTTCTATCATTTATTATTTCTAAATTTTCTTCTATATCTATGTCTCTATAACTATAATCATTATTATCAATTGTTTTTACAAATTGTTGGAAAGGACTTTCTGTTTGTATTTTGTTAATTTTATTTTTTTCCGTTATTTTATGTTTTGTTGTTAATACATATAGATTTTTACATCTTGCTGTAAATATTTTACTTCCTGTGGTTAGTTCTATTCCTGATATTTTCTAATATAATACTAATGATTTATCTATATTTTTATTTGTTATTGCTACTGAATAATTTGCACTTATTATAAATTTAAAATTTTGGTATATTAAATTTCCTTTACAAAGTATTTTTATTTTCTGAACTTGTTTTTTTATCTTCTTCGTTATAATTATATTCTACGTCCTAGATTCTTCTTCTAACTTTAAATGGTAGAATTCCGATTTACAATCAAATTTACTAAAGTAATTATATCCTTGTATTTGTCTTATTTTTAATATCTTATTTGGTATTTGGTAATTATATGTCATAGTTTTTGCATTTAAATTTCTATAATCAATAACCATTCTACTTTTTCCTCTTTTTTTGTTCACTATATTTATTTACTATAAATACTGGGCTATTATGTTTACTATTATATTTTTTATGTATTGTTTTTCTAATAATTCTTCTATGTGCATTTTAAATTCTTTTAAATCGTAAAAATTATATGTTAATGATTTTTGAGTTATTATGCTATTTTTATCTATTAATTCAATTTTTATAGTGATTTTATGTTTTTTCAATTCTTAATACCTTCTTGCTATTTTGAGTTAAATTTGAAAACCATAATTTCACTGTTCCGCAACATGCAAAAGTGCAGCTTGCACCCCCTAGCATTTTACTTCATTTCTCTAGATGGTTGGGCATAATTCTTTTTAAAACATTAAATTCTGACTAACTACTTTGTTATTAGTATTCCAATCTTCATTTATTTATATTTGAATTGACATACTCTTTAAAAACAATAAATAGAAAGATAATTTTATTATATCTTATTAATTATAAGTCATCTATATATTAATAAATAAATAATACTCATATTTAATAATTAAGATAAAATAAACACATAATGATAAATTATCTCTTGAATTATCAAATTGGACAAGAAAAGATGAACAACTGTTTTCAATATATCGGACTCATAAAAATGAGTGGAGAAAGAATTAATATTATTTCATTCGATCCCTTTTTACTTGTTTTCTTACTAAAAGTAGGTGTTTCAAAATAATGTCATTTTTAGATTTTTATATAAAATGAAGATATAATTAATTATTAATTTCGACCCTCACCCTTCGTTCATTTTTACTTGTCACATTTCGCTTTACGTCAGTCAATTAACTAAATGGAGCTATTTTATAATTTTAACATAAAAGTTAGATGCTCTAAAACTATATGAAAGTATTGTTAGGGTTTTTGCTCGGATTTTCTTTATGAAAAAGAATAGATGATTTTTGCCTTTCTCCGGATATCTAGTGAACCAATCCCAACCGGTTCTAGATATTTTGGAGGTGTGACTCACCTAAACGTTAGCGTTCAGAAATGATAGGAACATTCTTGAATCAGAAACTGGAACAAAAGCAAGTCTTCTGTTCCCTGTTTTGACATAATCAACTGATTGAACAGACCACCAAGACGCTAAGCTGGCAAAAGAGCTTTGAGACTACTAAATTTAAGTTTTATTTTTTTTTAGAAGGAAAATAAAAGTAATACCATAATTACTTTTACTTTTCCTGAAAGAAAAATATAATACTTTTTTATATTTGGCAAACCTCTTTCTTGGAGGAAAGGTTTTGAAAATCTATAAATAGAAGACCCCTCTTCTCATACCATAACACAATAGCATCCACAATGTAATCGTTTAAGAGTTTTGTTTAGTGGGAGATTTTCTCTTAATTAGTTTTTATGTTTTTTATTTAGGTTTTTAATAATGTAAGTCAATTGGCCGAATCATATCAATAGTATTATATTTTAGTAATTTTTTTGTCGTCTTATTTATCGTCTCAAAGAGTTTGCAACTATTATCTTCCGCATGACGCGCTCTCAATTTCAAACAAGTGGTATCAAAGCCTATGGTTCAAAGGTTCAATGGTTTGGTGAAACGAGTTGAAGACAAGTTCAAGGTGATTTTAATTTACAACAAATTTAATGATAATAAAGATTTTGTCCAACTACATGTGGAGAAAAAATTTCAATCCGATTTTCAATATTCCTGCTACTGCATCTTTAAAAATAAAAATAAAGCATTTATTACTTTTAAACCAATTTTTAACCATGATATTTTAAACCTTATTTTTAACCCTGGCAAACAACAATGATGAAGATTTTGTCAAGAACGAAGTTCATGCATGTGAAGAGAAGGCGGATCAAGTGAAGAAAATCAAGCCAAAAAGGGGAGGTTTGTTAAGATTTTTGTCCGGATTTTCTTACCAAATTTAAGTTTTATTTTTTCTTAGAAGGAAAATAAAAGTAATATCATAATTACTTTTACTTTTCCTGGAAGAAAAATATAATACTTTTTCATATTTGGCAAACCTCTTTCTTGGAGGAAAGATTTTGGAACTCTATAAATAGAATACCCCTCTTCTCATACCATAACACAACAACATCCACAATGCAGTCGTTTAAAAGTTTTGTTTAGTGGGAGATTTTCTCTCAATTATTTTGTATGTTTTTGATTTAGGTTTTTAATAATGTAGGTCAATTGGCTGAATCATATCAATAGTATTATGTTTTAGTAATTTTTTTGTCGTCTTATTTATCGTCTCAAAGAGTGCAACTATTCGCTTCCGCATGACGCACTCTCGATTTCAAACCCAAAAGTATTATAAGTCGCAAGTATTCTCATATCAATATAATAAGAAAATACATCTTAAAATAATAGTCAAAGTTCATGCAATTTAACTTCCGAAGACCAAAAAGCGACAAAGAAATTGTAAACGTATGGAATATTAATTTGAGGTCATAGAATTAATTAGAATAATTTGGTTAAATTGTCTTTTTAGTTAATATTTTCTTAAAAAATATGTAAAATAAATAAGTAAAATGAATTAGAGAGAGTATATTATTGTTGATAATATATGTAGAAATATAATGATAAGGGCAAATAGTAAGTTAAGAAAATTAATATGAGTTGTATATTCGTTTCAGACGCCACATATGAGATATGTTATAATTGTTATATAATAAATTTTTTATTTTATTTATTACTTTTCAAGAAGTATGTCAAATTAAATATGAACGAGTAAATATGAATGGATAGAATATATAGTTAAGAATATAATGAAGGAAACATTCAATATTCGATCTCAAGGTAAGATAGAATCGAACATAGAACAAAGTAAATCTTGGAGGAATATTCCAAGTAGTAAAATTCCTTCTCCAATTGACGTCTAGTTTCGTGATATGAGACTATTTCATATGAAGTTAAAGTTTTGTTTAAATATATAATTTAAATTTTTTAAGTTATAATTTTTTTCATAAATATAAAAATTCACAAGTTGTGAAAAATATTTTTTTTCAATAATTATAAAATGATATCAAATGAGCAAATCATAGTTCATAAATTAGGATATCGTGTAAATAAATATTTATCATTACAAACTTTTAAGTACATTAATATATAAAAATCCTCTAGTCACCAAAATAATAAGACCAACATGGGTTGTGGTGCAGTGGATGGAGCTGCTCCACCCTTAACCAGAGGTTAAGGGTTTGACCCTGGCTATGGAGAAAATTCTGTTGGGAGCGCTGCCACCTTAATGGACCCTGCAAGGCGCGATTCGGATTAGTCGGGGCTCCAATACGGACACCGAATGGAAAATAAAAAAAATAAAATAATAAGTAGTTATTCTTTAATATAATCATTTCACACGGTACATACAACCTCTTCAGGCTAAGAATGATTTTTTTTTTCAAACTTTAAAATGATGTTTTTTTTTTTAAAAATATAATCTATTGGTATAATATACCACAATTACAATAAATGATTACAATTGAAAACAAAATGAACAAAAATGAAGAAGATAAAATAATCTTCTTCTTGGCTAAGGCGCAGATATCTTGCTCTCTTTAAGGAGATTCAAGCCCACTGCGACATAATCGACACCAATCCAACAATATATCTCTTGACTTGTCTCCTCCAGAATAAAATAACCCATCAACGATGTACAACTCAAGCAACTCCGAATTAGTTGAAGAGTCCAAAGCTCCATCATAAGAATACTTTCCTTCAATATATATATTTACGCTCTTTGTATATTGAGTATAGTTAAAAGACTTAGAGCATTTTCTTTGTCTCAACTCTTTCTTTCACTAATATAATTACACACTCTAATTTTTTCACACTTATTATATTTTTTTGTCCATACAATAACATGCAAGATCACCTCTAGTTATAGATGAGGTATTCATCCTTGTATTGAATAGGAAGAATATAGTGTAGTAAAGTGAGTACATGAATGGTCTATATGTTATAAATGTTACAATAGTTACATGCAACTAATGATCATATAAGTTACAAGGACTAATATCCATGAGAGTTACAAGAACTAATGACAATATAAGTTACGAGAACTAATGGTCATCTTTACCACAATTTGTACCCACTAACTCAAAAAGATAATGTGGTGAGTTACAAGAATAATGATAATCTTTTCTCCATTTTATGTCTACTAATGTCATGCACTTTAATTTATTTTTATAATAAAATGCAGCAACATTTCTCCACTCATTTTAATATTCAAATAAGAGAGTTATTCACCAATTTAATTGAAGGGAGACTACTATGCATAATGAAGGTGTGCTATGCATTGAACCCTCACTTAGTAAAACAGTAATCTTTACTCCAGATTCAGTAGCAGTTTTAGACTTGAACTATGACTGCTTAAGAAAAATAATGTATTACTGCATACACACAATAGTCAAAGCGTTGACATAAGTTTTAATAGCCAGCAAATTACGGTCATGTGCTATCCCGATTTTTCATGAACGTTTTTTTAGAATAAGCCTCATTCTCATAGGAAGTGGCCTACTTCCACACTCACATAGGTGAAATCTATCAAGGATGGTCCTGTAATTTCAACACCCACTCATACGAAATACAAAATTTCATTAAGAGTTCTTAGACTCAACCTTCACAAATTATTACATGAACAAATGCACTCACATCATAGGAATGATTAAATAATAGTGCATCTCACACCAAGTCATCATATGATTCGTTCTTCTCATTGAATCTGGTTATAAGATCTCTAGTCCCCAGATTGAGTTTCCTCATATATGACTCATGATTTTGTAAAACCTTCCTTCCTTCCTCTTGATGCGTTTTAGACATTTTATCTTGGTAAGGCCTAGTTCATCTGCAAGACTATCAAAAAATTTTCACAATTACCATTGATCAATATGATCTCACAATATTGTATTTTACTCCTTATGGTCTGAATTCACCATTATAATAATGATTTATGCTCTACCAATAAATTTTGGTATTATTATAATAACTCAAAATTAGAGAAATCAATTTCTCAACATAAAGTGATTGATTAATTTAATTTTTCACTAGTTTAAGCTAAAAAAGTGAGTTCAACCTCCATAATTGAGTTGGCAAATCATAATATATTTCTTTATTTTAGTAAATAGCACCAAGTTATTTTTTTATTTGCATTAAAAACACTTTTAAGTATAGCGAGATTTATTTTAATAGAACAAGCCACAACTTTTTTTTCAAGTAAATATACCCGGTTTGCTTGTATCACCTACTTAAGTACTTTTATACCAATTTCAGGCCAAGTGCAGCTAGCCACATATCTCATATTTTATTAGGCTAGTAAACTCCATTTTTTTTCACACCACTTTTCCATATTTGAATCAAAAGGAGTTGCATGACTCATACAATCAATAAAATATATTTCACAATTTTTTTCACCACAATGTGATATGTCAGTTCATCACATGATTTATTAGGTATTTTTTATTCCTAGAATGAAGTTTATCTCACCCAAATATTTAATGTCAAATGGCTACTCAATATTTTTTATTCTTTACTTGATAATATGTCAGAGCCAAATTTAAAGACATCAAGTCACATGCAAATAGTAACATGTGATTTATTCTAAGACTAATTTATGCACTTGTAACTTTCTTTCAAAGAATTCTCAAAAGTGAAAAAATCACATTTTTTATGGTGATTTATTTTCAATTCATTTGCCCCCACTATTTTGAGACTTTGAGAAAATAAACTTTCATGAAAAGTATCATTTTATTCATGAAAAATAATAGGTAATTTCTTACCTTTCCTCCACAATAAGTAGAAAAGTTTTTACCTTTTCTCCACTTGAGTAGAGAAGTAGAAACATACTTTACGTGGCTATCTCTTGCCATCCATCTTTTGAGATCTCTCATCATGATATTCGTGATTTTCCAAACTGTAACAAAACACGAATCACCTTAAAATTGTTGGTGTAATATACCACAATTACAATAAATATTTACAGTTGGAAATAAAATGAACAAAAATGAAGAAAATAAATAATCTTCTTCTTGACTGAGGCACAAATGTCTCACTTTCTTTAAGGAGATTCAAGCCCACAATGACATAATCTACACCGATCCAGCAGTATATCTCTTGACTTTTCCCCTCCAGGATACAACAGACCATCAACGATGTACAACTCAAGAAACTCCGAATTAGTTGAAGAGTCCAAAGCTCCACCATAAGAACACCTTCCTTCAACATATATTTAGTCTCTTTGTATAGTGAATATTTCTTTGTCTCAACTTTTTCTTTCACTAATATAATTACACATTATAATCTTTTTTACACTTATCATATTTCCTTGTCCATATAATAACATGCAAGATCACCTCTATTTATAGGTGAGGTATGTATTGAATAGAAAGAATATGGTGTAGTAAAGTGAGTACATGAATGGTCTATAGGTTACAAATGTTACAAGAGTTACATGCAACTAATGGTCATATAAGAACTAATAGCCATGAGAGTTACAAGAACTAATGGTCATCTTTACCACAATTTGTACCCACTAACTCAAAAAGATAATGTAGTGAGTTACAAAAATAATGACACCACTTTCTCCAATTTATATCTACTAATGTCATGCACTTCAATTTATTTTAATAATAAAATGCACCAACATAAACTTAAAGGTCAATTTTGAATTTAAAAAAGTTGGAATCATGATTTAGAATCACAAATCAATTTAAAATTTCATCCCATAATTTGAAATAGAGGAAATCACACGTTCAAACGCTACCTTAGTAACATAGGAGAAGTACATTGTCAAATCTTTTTGTTTCTTTTTCCTTTTTATATACTAATAGCTGATGTGTTTTCCTTCAAAATATCCTTGAATATATATATAAAGTGAATGATTCCAAAGTAGCACGCTCACGGGAAAACAAAAAGAAGGAATCAAATGTTGTGGTTGGAGAATGGGGAGAGGCGAAGGGACCAACAAATTATAGAAGACTAGGTTCTATCACAAAAACGTGATAGAGAGAAAATAATTAGCTAGATATACGTATTCTATATGTATTTTTAAGAAATGTGATAGCCTATTGTAGCTTATTTCCCCTTAAACTCATCCATTTTATTTGTAATTAAGTTAGTATTTGATCATAAATTTAAATCAAAATTAAAATAAATATTCATTTTTGCAAGTTTCATATCTAAACTATTAATTATTTGCAGAATCTCCTGGATTATCATGACCATGCATTGTGTAAATTCATCTCCCACCCACCTCTAAACTAGTTATTCCAAATATTTTGCCACATGCATATTTAATTGAGTTTTCCTTTAATCTTTAGAGAGTTATAATTAAGGGATAATAGAAACACCTCATGATTTATTTATGAAATTCATAGAATGGTGATAGAGTAGGAGTGTTTTAACTTGTTCACTCTATATAGCATTGTTACAATTCAAAATAGAGTATGTGATGTCACCCGTCACACCTTTCGGTACGGGTAAACCTATCCCAATCCAAAATACAATAATTAAAATGAATTAAAAGTGGAAGAAAAAGAAGAATAATCCCAAAACGCTAAAGATGAAATAATAATTAAGATACATAACAGGTTTGGTTGTCACTAGTACAAGCCTCTAACACGGAATAATATCAAAAGAGTCTAAAATATCTTAGTGAATGCAAGCCTCTGGCCGCGAACGCCAAGGAAAAACATGACCCGACCCCGATCCAGGTTTGTCCTTCATTATGAACGCGCTCTACCCCCACGATCGGGATGCACAAGGAATTATTTCATTGTGAACGCGAGTGTAGGGCCGCGAATGCAATGAAGGAGTAATGCCCACACTAGAAAACAACAACTCCAAGTCTAAAAAATCTCTGAACGGATCCTCGAGATACGTTTGAAACCCCATAGAAATAAATCAATAATACTACTAGGCTAGTTTCGATGTTTTAGACTCAATGAAACCATCAAATTTTTAAAAAGAGATTGTTTACTTCGAATTATCCTCGACAATATTTTTTTCTAAATTTAACTAGTTTCCATTTAAGAGGTTAAAATGCAAAATAAAGGCTCGGGATCCGAACTAACCATGCTCCTTACTTAAAATCGATATTTTGGGTCTAATGGAACCATCAAAATCACCATCCAGCGCTCAAATCACAAAATATTGACCGAAATTAAACTAATCACATTAAGGCTATTCTAAAATCATACACTCATATAAATCCCTAACATACCGAGGACTGTGCTAACCATTCTCCCAACTCATAAATACTACTCCCCCCGTCTCAAATTATGTGTCGCCATTTGACCAGACAGGATATTAAGAAATAAACATTGACTTTGTTAAAGTTATCAAATTATCCTTCTTAAAGAAAGGAGTAATAATATTTAAAATCAAGTGGGGCCATTTTTAATTGAAAAGACAAATAAAAAAAAGAGTAATAGTATTTAAAATCAAGTGGGACCACTAAGGGTAAACTTGAAATTGTGTCTTTAAAAACTTACCAAATAAGGAAAGGCGACATTCTTTTTGGAACGGACCAAAAAGAAAATGACGACACATAATTTGAGACGAAGGGAGTATAAAACAAGCATGAAAAAGGACAAAATTATCAAAACACTGAAAACTCTAAAAATCACTACGAGCGTATTTTGATAATTTTGTGTATTTAACTTTTTATATTTTAAGTTCTCCTCAATTTTTTTAATTTCTCCCTTGCATTTTAATAACTAACTTCTTTTATTTTATTTTGTAAATGACCTTGTGTTCTCCCTATTTCTTGCAACATACAACATTGTGGGAAGTAGGAATATAAGGAGAGGATGGGGGGACTTGGTGCAATAGACCCTTTTGACTTTTTGTTGCCTCACTTCTATGGATGCAAATTCTTAATTAGGAACCGACATCACATCATGACCAAGGTCCATTGTTAGCATCTTAATTATTAATATTAACAAGTCAATCAACAATAACAAAGCTGTATAATTGCAGACATACGTACCCCCACTGAAATAATTAGAGGAAATAAAAAGTGGTACTCTTGATACTTCGTTATAGTTTTAGATTATTTTTCCTGCAGCCAACCAAATATTATACTGAAATTAATAAATTAAATATCATAACCAAACTATAACTTGATAAAATTCCATCTAAAGTATACGCAAATTAATTTTGGACTAAGTTATCCACTAAGTAAAGAAGAACAAGAAACAGAGAAATTCCAGTAACACAACTGTCACATCTTTCATTAATTAATCCCCACCCCCACCCCCACCCCCACCCCATCCCCACCTCCCCCCCCAAAAAAAAGAAAAAATACCAAAAGATCCAAAACTTAAATCCTAAAAATAAAACAACTAATAATAGTAACCAAAAATACCAAAAAAAAAATAAAGTGTTGAAGGAATTGTTACTTCCTTTGTCAATTCGTATGAAACGAAAAATACAAGGGAACAAATGAGTTAGAGAGAGAAGGTCTCATCCCTCTCTAACATTAGTGTCCAAATTTTATCCTTTCCACCGCTTATTCTCCTTTCTTTCCCAATTCTTCTCCTCTGTCAATGAATAACAATCCTTCTTATAAAGATGTCACTTCAAATCTCATTACTACACCGATTAGCCGATGGATTATATTAATACCGAAATTAAATCTACTAAGATAGAGGGGGAATTAATTAACCTCACTCTAGAGGAAAAGCATAGGATATATGCGCCTTAACAATTCTCTGTCATCCTCAAAGTATTTAGGGGAAAGATCACTCATCAATATCTAAAAACCAAATTGGATGCACTGTGGAAGCTATCTGAACCTCTTTGTTAATTGATTTGGGCTCTAGTTTCTTCACGTCCAAGTTCAAAGGTCGGGACAGTCAAGATGTTGCTTTACAAGTTGGACCGTGGGTTGTGGCCAACAACTTTGTCTCAGTGCGAAAATGGAAACCTAATTTCATCCCAGTACTTCAAAGATCTATTCCACTACAATTTGGGTATGCCTCCCTCAATTGCCCACAAAATTCTATGATCTAGTAATTTTAGAGCGAATTAGTCGAAAGATCGGTAAATTTCTCAAAGTAGACACGTGCACATCCTCAATAATTCATGGTTTTAATGCCCAAATTTATGTTCAAGTTGATCTGGGTAAGACTGTCAAAACCTCAGTGACCATTGGCAATCATAAGCAACTTCTAGTGCATGAGGGTGAGAAGATCCTCTATAAGTTATGTGGGTACCTAGGCCACATCGCTCAAAATTGATCGGACAAGATTTCACCATAACCGTCGGAGAATTTATCAAACTAGATTACTCCCTCTCCCACAATAGATGTCAAAGAGAAATGGAAGACGGTCACTTTCTCAAGAAAAAGGAACCTGAGATGGCCATCTATGGTAAACTTCAATCTGGTAACTCGAGATTGAGATAATGGAGCGATGATTGCAGAGCTAAGTAAGTCCCCTAACCCCCATCCCCTCAAGAAGGCGACGCCCATGGCTGACGGCACTACTGCTCCGCTAGGGCAACACAACATCTTTGGGCCTCTTTGGGTCGCCCATTGGACCTCTTTGGGCCAAAAATGGTCAGCTCACTACTCCCCCTAATATTAACCCTCAAAACTCTCATGTTTTGGACCTTAATCTTAGGCCTGCTGGGCCCCAAAATAAAAGTAATAATAAAAAGAACACCCCTCATTTGGGGTTCAATATCAGGCCCAATCTTTCACTAGGCCCAAGCCTCTCTACCGAGCCCAACTCTGAGTTTAAGTATAAGGTGCTTATTAACTATAATACTCCTTTTATTAGTTCCTCTGCTAAATATTTTCCTCTAATTAATAAAAGAAAATAAGATCTCCTTATGGGGGCCACCCCAATCAGCTAATGTACCCCCTTACGACTTTGTAATTCTTCCCCCACACATCGAAAATCCCTTCCACTTCCTAGAGGGATTTGATGGACAGTAGCACTAATGTAGACAATCCATTTAACGTTACCGAGTCGTCCAAAGCAGAGCCTTTCTATATTCCCCTCGGCTCCCTAATATTAACTGTTAATAGGAAGCCATACAATTAATTTCCTTGAACAAAATGAGCTTCCAACCATCTCTGAACATAATCCCTCTCATCTCATCCCCTCTTCCACCATCTCACACCCTTTTATCATGTTTGGAAATTTGCCTACCCAGCCAATTAATTTCTCTACACCTACAATGGGAGGGGAATCAAATGACCATTCTCATTCAAGACCCGAGCTACCTGGAAATTCTGGCTATGGAGTGTCTCAACCAGGATCTACAAAATTTTGGTCCAAATATTTGGATGGCCACTTTGATGCAAATCTTCAACCCTTTCTTTCAAGGAGAACTAACACCATCGACCATCACAAAAATAATGAGCCTCACCAGCTCTAGTCTTTTCTTCTTTCCTTCTCCAAACTATCTACTCTTGACTCTGGGTCCCCATTTTGTGAGTCATAATGGGGAAAAACCCTCCCACTTGAATGTGAATCCACAGACACTATCCATTCCAAACCATACCTAGAACTTAGAAGTCATCGAAAGAGAAAAGACTATAAAAGCACTCAGGGAGAGAAACAGGGAAATAAATGCTCTCCTAGCCTAACTAAGAATTCCCAGAACGGATGTTCTAACTTTGGAAAGACCTATTAACCTGGTCTTCGAGGGACCTGCTCAGGAGATGGTCATTGTTCTCTTATCTCAGGACATCTCAAGACTAGAACTAGGATTAGGACAGCTAAACCCTACGATAGGGGTTCATTACAAAGACAAGATTTCCCCCTTTTCATAAAAAGGAAGAACATGGACCAACACAATCTAGCAGATCCATTAGGGAAAGGGAAAACAGTCCTACAAGGAAACCCTCAATCATCAAAATCAATGATGAAGAATTGCTTAATATGGAATTCTAGAGAATATAATAAAGTTGAATTTAGGTGACACTGCCAGTCCCTTGTGAGTATCCATCAACCCTCTATTCTTGCTCTTTTAGAGACTAGAATATCTGATCATAGGGGGTTAGCTGATGAGCTAGGATTCCTCTGTTTCCTTCAATCCTCTACCACTGGTTCTTCTGGAGTGATTGTTATTTATTAGAAAGATGATGTCATAGCCATCAAGGACATCTCCATCTCTTCCCAAGCCATCCATGCTACTGTTAAGGTAAGTTCCCCTCCTTCTTGTTAGATCTTAAGAGTTATCTATGCTAGTAATGTTTTTTCCATTAGAAGATCTTTTTGGGATCAATTAATGTGCATTGATAATTCCCTCCATACTCTTGATAATGATAGCTGGTTAGTAGGTGGTGACTTTAATGAGATCTTGAAAGCCTCTAAAAAATTAAGGGGTAATAGCATAAAATATGCTAGGTCAGCTCTTTTTTGGGACTAGCTAAACCACTACAACATTATAGACCTTATCTTTAGGGGTAGTAAGTTTACTTGGTCTAATATGAGGTATAGACATATACAGAACCTCATCTTGGAAAGATTAGATAGATGCTTAGAAAATGATAAATGGATTTACCTTTTTCTAGAGGCATCAGTACTTCACTTACCTAGAACTCACTCTGTGTCACGACCTGATTTCCGAGTCATGATAGCAGCGACCACATCCCACCGGTAAGTAAGCCGGTACTATAACCTGGAGCTAATGTAATGGGTTACATTAGTAGAAATATCCAACCTGAACCTTATATGAGAACACAATATAAACAATAACACCACAACCTAAGACAACCAATATTCAAATATCAATCCCATGACCTCGTATAATTAGTACAAGAGAATCTCTACATTCAATAATAGAAATTACAACACAACGTTTAATTGTCTTAAATAGTCTCATACATTCATCTCGAATACAAGAGACAAAATAAGGATAGAAGGGAAAAAGGGCAACTCAAACTCCAAGAGCTTACCTTATCTCTTGATGATCAACACCTCACAATCTCGACTCAACGATTGCAACTAAAACTCAAGTCTGCACCAAAAAGGTACAAAAGTGTAGTATGAGTACCAAAACATAGGTACTTAGTAGACATCATCGGTCGACTGAGCTAAATTATAATATAAGGATGATATAAAGTAGGACAATAACTTAAAATCAAGGTATAAGATCGAACTTAAATCTTCTTCGATATCACTGTATAAAATAAGTAATCTACTAGGGCAATAGCATAACATATCATATCAACATATCCCATAATCATCATACAAATGAGTAATTGTTTTAGAAATGTAAAGCCATATATATACAATAACAACCATGTATTTACCATAATCAACACCAACCATCATTAGAATATATAGCACAAGAACTTACCACGACATCCAATACCACCGGGAAATACATAAAAAGGACACAACACAGAACTCATCATGGCATCCCATACCACCGGAGAGTACACCAAAGAAATGCAACACAAGAACTCATCATGACATCCCATACCACCGGAGAGTATATCAAAAGATTAATCCATCAATATATTAAGGCACAACCACACACAACAACTCATCCTAAGCCGCGGGTTCCTATTTCTACCATGACCTCTTAACGAGGTCTATAATCATTACCAGTACCGTAATTTAGCACAACGAAACGATATCACCATAGCCTAGTTATATAGTTACTTAATCTCTATTTCATTAATGAACTCCAACTCTAGTCTTTATTAGCTAACCTCCATATCCAAGAAACACTAGTTTACAAATCTTATAGTTACTAGCCATCAATTAAGAAAAATCTACAAGTTACCAATGCTATTAATTGTCTACCCATCACAAGGCCATTCTCTAGTTAGGATTCTTATTATATAAGTCATCAATTGGGCCATCACGACATCACATACTAGGTGATAACTTAACCATTCCTCATACCATACTAAGTCTATTACCATAGGAATGTTACAATGTTAAGGACTAGTTTCCATATTTTAACCAAGTAAAGGTCCACCAACTAGTTTACTATGCTTCTAGACCATAGGTCATAGTCATTTATTAGAGACAACTAGTTATCACATAAGCCACTTTATTAGGCGAAATTCCATAATATGACCATTTATCCAAGTCAACTAGATTTACTAGGTGATCCTTTGGTTCTACAAAAGATTACACATATCAATTAGACTTAACCCAATACTCGGCATAATCCACTTCTAGTTACTAATTATAATTAATACCGGTCACACCTCTTTGTTAGTGATTAATGACAAAGAAAGGGTAACAATTTACCAAGGAAGACCTCCTGTCCCAAGGACACAAATGGGTTTATCCACACACGGCATAACTTCACAAATAATAATGTATTAATATACACTCACCATACATAACATCATCAAAACATCATGACCTTTTTCGGATTCACCGAGCATCATCATACCATTATTATATCCTTTAAATTCACTGGGCATCATCATAACATCATTATATCCTTAGAATTCACTGGGCATCATCACAACATCATTTTATCCTCCGAATTCACCGGGCATCATCACAACACCATTATATCCTCCGAATTTATTGGGCATTATCATAACATCATTATATCCTCTGAATTCACTGAGCATTATCACAACATCATTAACTCGTCCGAATTAACCGAGCATTATCATAATACTAATATATCTGCCAGATTCATCAGGCATCATATCATTAGCATATCTCCCAAGATAATCAACATTCACATACATATATAGTCAAATCAATGAATATGTACAAGCCATAATAATAGAGTATAAGTGATGCAAGGTAACACATATCATCTTACTTTACAATTAGTCATCACTACATAATATACGTAGATGCATGCGCATGAATATCTAAATGATATACGTAATCACCCTTTTTCCAAGGTTATTATATTTATTAGCAAGTCAATTATAAGTCAAGTGCATGCTTTCTAGTCGCCTCTTATGTTCTCACATTTCACAATATTAACCCAAAAAGGGAAATCATTCACATAAGCATTAGCTTAATCATTAGAATTAGTTCATAGTAAGAGTGGCAACATAATTAGAGGTTCACTTGGTGAACTAATCGATAAGTAAAGCAATAGCATAACCATAAGTTCAATTCACAAGACTTTCTAAGTATATCCATATCATGAAAACAAGATAATCAATCAAGTATACATATTATCCAACCATCGACCACATAAAAAAACCGACAATCGGGTTTAACCATTATAATCTCAATAATGTGATTTAGATGTTTGACAAATATCTGAGCCACTAGGGAATTTCATCATTCAAGATTAAGGTGGGTCAAGTCCTACACCTAAATCCCAATAATGCCAAAGTTCTCTAGCACAAAACTAAATTCTACCCAAAATTAGGCTAAGTTATCTAAATCACACCATAACGGCTTATCATTCCTTACTAAGCCTATAGTGGAAATCTTCTACAAGAATTCTTTCTAAGTTAACCCGAAACCAAGGTCATTTCCTAACTAAGCAATACCTAGGTCAACATACCCTTAAGGTTAGGAAGCAACATCATTCTCCTCTATTAGAGAAACTAAAGTGTTCTCCTACTATTCATGAGACTAGTAGTAGAACTATCCAAGGTTCTAGGCTAAGGGTCAAGCATCACCCTTTTGCAAGTTCAATAACCTATAAGAATCAACTAATCCCACATATCACCATTAAACCATTTATTATTTAAACCCTGCCCAATCTCACAAGATATCAAAAACTATACTAAAATCAAGATTAATCTAACTACAAGTAAGCCTAACCTACATTGAGTCCAAGTAACGCATGAACCAACAAGCCTTGCCTTTCCTTTTCTTGAGCTTTTTTTCCTCGAACCAAGCTATCAATAATAAAATCTAAGAATCACAACAAGAACAACAATACCCATTATGTCACCATTGTGCCATGGGTTCAAAAATGACACCAAACCCCCAAGTGGGTTCCACTTTTGAAAAATGAGTTTCCGAGACCAACCTATTGTTCAACTATCATTAAGAAGTTATAACCCTCAAGAAATTTGAGTAAACCAATCACATTTGCGGCTACAATTGAGCCTCAAAGACTTAGGGGTTTTGGGTCTAGAAATAAAAAAATTAACACCAAACTAGAAGGATTCTTACCTTAGATTTGTAGAAAAAATGGATTACACAAGTTATTCAAGATCCTAATCAACCCACAATACTCACTTTTAAGATTTTGGACTCTATTAGGGTTAGAGCTCAAGAGGGAGGCACAAAATAACATAAATTTTGGGCAAGACAACCCTTAAATAGGTTCCACCCAGGTCTCGAGTAGCACAGTCGCATCCTCCGCCTGGCCGCTATTGCAGCACCGCATGCACGCCTAGTCCTTCGTGGTTGTTATATCTCTTGCTATGCCAGGTATGACAGAATCTTAGAGCATGCTTCTTGGCTTTGGCCAATGCCTCAAAATGTATTCAGAGTCTGTTTTGAGAAAATAAAATATGTAACCACATAGATTTTGATGTTCCAAATGCATTGACAAAATTGGATTTTGCATTTTAGGCCGTTTTACTAAATTTTTTGCTTGGTGGTCAATTAGGAACAACGAAGACCTCAAATTGAAAATTAGTTCTAAAAACCAAATAAATTGCTAGGTAACTGATCTGGTGGTTCCGGCAAGTCACAAATGACTTGAGGCAGCTATGGAGAAGCTCTATCGGTAAAAATAAGCAAGAATATAGACAATGACCTGAAGGTCATTACAACATCCACTACTAAGGAACTTTTATCCCTGAAAGTTAAAGACGAAGAAGATACCTGAAGTCTCAAACAAATGAGGATACTACGTTTGCATCTCACTCTTGATCTCCCAAGTAGCCTTATCTAATGGGCGATGCCTTCACTTAATCTTGACTACCAGAATCTCTCTAGATCGCAGTCGCCTCACATCACTAGCCAAAATCAATATGGGCTCCTCCATAAAGGTCAACTGATCGTCCAACTAGACCGAGTCCCATCTAAGCACATGATAAGGATAAGGAATATACTTCTACAACATAGAGACATGAAAAATTGAATGAACAATGGCAAAGACTGGAGGTAAATCCAACTCATAGGCTATCTCGCCAACTACACGGAGAATCTCAAAAGGACCAATATAGTGAGGGCTAAGCTTAACCTTCCTCAAAAATCTCATCACATCTCTCATAGGTGAAATACGAAGGGATACAGGATCACCAACTCTAAATCTCAAGGCATGGAGTCTACGATCGACATAGGCCTTCTGCCTACTCTAGGCTGCTATCAGCTTATCCTGAATCACCCTGACCCTATCCAATGAGTCCTGAAGCAAATATGTACCACAGGGTCCAGTCTTGGAAGTCTGAAACCATCATATAATAGAATAGCATCTCCTACCATACAAAGCCTCATAAGTCTCCATCTCAATACTGGAATGATGACTGTTGTTGTAGGCGAACTCAGTCAATGCTTATTACTAATCCCACTGAACTCTAAAGTCCATAACACAGGATCGGAGCATATCCTCAAGCACATAAATAGTCATTCGGACTAACCGTCCGTTTATGGATGAAAGGTTGTACTCAAATCCACTCAAATACCCAACTCCTCCTGAAATGCTCTCCAAAATCATAAAGTAAATACAGAACCAGAGTCTGATATGATAGACACAGGGACCCCATAAAAATGAAATATCTCTCAAACATCAATATGGGCTAATCTCTCAGTACTGAAGGTTATTTGAATAGAAATGAAATATGCTGACTCGTTCAAATGATCCATAATAACCCAAATACCATCGTGACCACGGGAAGCACGAGGCAAACCACTAATGAATTCTATGGTAACCCTTTCCCATTTTTACTCAGGAATGGGTAACCTCTGAGTCAAAATACCTGGATGCTGATGCTCGGCCTTAACCTGCTGAAAACATAGGCAACGAACTACAAATTCTGCCACCTCTCTCTTTATACCATCCCACTAATAAAGCTTCCTCAAGTCTCTATACATCTTGGTCGTACCAAGATGAATAGAATATCTAGAGCTATGAGCCTCGTAAAAAATGACTGAATCAAGTCATCAAGCTACGGAACATAAATACGATCCTGCTGCATCAAAATACAGATAAGACCAACACCAAAAGTAGCACAAAACACGGTGAATCCCTTACCCTCAACATGAAGAGCTAACACTGATGTTGAAGTAAGATAATTATTGAGCTTTCCAAAGCTCAACTCACACTCCTCAGACCATCAGAAAGTAACTTTCTTCCATGTTAAACAAGTCATAGGAACAGAATAGTCAGAAAACTCTCAACATAGCGTCTGTAATAACTGGCCAACTCGATGAAACTACGAACCTGAGTCGTAGATATAGGCCTAGCCCAATCACGAATCTCCTCAATCTTAGCAGGGTCTACCATAATACCATTCTTGGAAACCACATGTCCAAGAAATACCAGTGACTCAAACCAAAACTCATGCTTAGAGAACTTGGCAAAAAACACATGCTCTCTCAAAGTATAGACACACGGTTCATCAAATCCATAAATGCGGTTGGGGCATTAGTCAGCCCAAAAGACATCACCAAGAACACATAGTGACCAGAATGGGCCCTAAAGGCCGTCTTCAGGATATCCTTAACCTAAATCCTCAACTAATGATAATTGGACCTCAAATAAATCTTAGAAAACACTACTGCACCCTAAAGCTGGTCAAATAAATCATCAAACCGAGGCATAGGATAACGATTCTTTATCGTCACTTTATTAAGCTGCCCATAATCAATACACTTTTGCATCGACCCATCTTTCTTATTTATAAAAAATAGAAGCTTCACATGGGGACACACTCGTCTAATAAAACCCTTACCAAGAAAATCCCAAAGTTAAGAATTCAGCTCCTTAAGCTCGGCAGGAGCAATATGGTAAGGTGCCATAGAAATATGTCGGGTGCCAAGCTCAAGGTCAATAGCAAACTCAATCTCACGATCAGGGAGAATACTAGGAAGATCTGTAGGAAAACGTCAGGAAACTCACACACAATAGGAATAGAGTCAAACGTCAGACTCTCTACACGGGTATTAGATACATAGGTGAGATAAGACTCGTAACCTCTTGATATAAGTCGTCTGGCATAAATATAAGAAGTAATCCCCGCCCTCCCACGGATAATCGCTCCCTGCCACTTGACTGGGGGTACGTCGGGCATTGCTAAGGCAATGGTTTTGGCAAAATAATCCATGACCGTATGATAGTGGGATAACCAGTCTATGCCCAGAATCATATAGAAATCCAACATATTTAGAATAATAAGATCATTACAAGTAGCAACATCACTAACTATCACAACACATGATCTGAATACTCGATCTACTACTAAAGAATTATCTACCGAAGTAGATATAAGAAAAGATACAGATAATAAATCACTAGTCAAGTCCAATCGTGGTGCATAATAAACAGATATATAAGGATAAGTGGATCCAGGATAAAATAAAGTAAGAGTCAATTTGCGGCATACCAAAATTACACCTGTAACTATAGCATTCAAAGTCTCAGCCTCGGGTCTAGCAGGTACTGTATACAACTGAGCACGCCAGCCACCTAGATGGGTACCTGACCGATCTCCTGTCCTACCTGCTTGAGTACCGCCTTAAGTACTCTAGTAACCACCCCTATGGCCTCGTGAACCACCTCTATCTAAAAGATGAATTGCCCTAATAGAAGTAGATCCCTAGAATAATACAACCATATCCCCATGACTAGGGCATTCTCTAGAGAAATAACTGGGAAGCCGACAAGTAAAACAAGAATCACGAGCAGAACCTGAACTTATATATTTGGCTGATCCAGTATAGCTGACCCACCTAGCATGACCTACAAATGAACCTTTCATGGACGAATCACCGCCCTGACTAGGGCGACCACTAGTAATGAACTGATCCCTATCAGTGGTTTGAAGAGATGCCTGAACCGGTTGACTAATTTAACTCTGAGGCTAAAAAGATGGATGCAAAGAATGTCCAGCATAAGAAATACCACCCTTAAATTGGGAACTACTACAGCTCCCACCAAATCTTCCCTGAAACTTGGGCCTTTTATCACGGTCCTCATGTTGCATGTCCTTCATTACTCTAGTATGACTAGAAACCTCAGCAAAAGTCCTACCTGCAGCAACTAAACTCTGAGTATCCATCTGAATAGAAAGTCTCAATCCTCTCACAAAGCAGCAAACTCTCTTATACTCTATATCCTATAGAGGGTGACCAATCCTGGCCTCTAACTAGTGACACATCTCTAGGCTGTCCACGACCTCTAGGTCATCCATGTTTAACAGGAGTAAGGTCCCTGGGCTCGGTCTCGGGACCCTTATCTCACATAGAGGTAGATCGTGTCCTCACTATCTGCGGAAGAGTAAGGCAAGGAAATGTTATACAAACCAACTCAGACTCTTAGCATAATATGAATGAAAGAAGTGAAGAACTCCTAAGAATGTCACAAAGCCTCCCAAACATAGGAAACAGACGCTAACGTTCTGATCCACAAGACTCTAATAGACACTTGCTCTTGTACAAATATCGATGAAACCTAGGATCTGATGCCAATTTTTCACTACTCGATTTACGAGTCATGATGGCACCTACCAAATCTCATCGGTAGGTAAGCCAACACCATAATCCAAAGCTAATGCAATGGGTTACCTTGGTAGAAATGTCCAACATGGACCCTATATGAGAACACAATATAAAAAATAACATTCCACAACCAAAAACAACTGATATTCAAATACCAATCCCAAGACCTAATAGTATTAGTACAAGAGAATCTCTACATTCGACAATAGAAATTACAACTCAATGACTAATTGTCTTAAATAGTCTCATATATTCATCTCGAATACAAAAGACAGAATAAAGATTGAAGGGAAAAAGGGCAACTCAAACTCCAAAAGCTCACCTTTTCTGTTGATGATCAACACCACATAATCTTGACTCAACGTCGGCAACTAGAACTCGGGTCTGCACCAAAAAGGTACAGAAGTGTAGTATGAATACCAAAACATGAGTACTCAGTAGGCATCATCGGCCAACTATGCTAAAATATAATATAAGGATGATTAAAGTAAGATAATAACTTAAAGTCAAGGTATAAGATCAAACCTAAATCTTCTTCGATATCACTGTATAATATAAGTAATCTAATAGGGCAATAGCATAACGTATCATATCAATATATACCATAATCATCATAGAAATGAGTAATTGTTTTGGAAACATAAAGCCACATATATACAAGAACAACCATGTATTTACCATAATCAACACCAACCATCATTAGAATATATAGAACAAGAACTTACCACGGCGTCCTATACCGCTGAGAAGTATATAAAAAGGACACATCAAAGAACTCATCACGGCGTCCCACACCACCGGAGAGTACACCTAAGGAATGCAACACAAGAACTTACCATGACATCCTATACCGCCAGAGAGTATTTCAAAAGATCAATCCATCAATAGGTCAAGGCACAACCACACAAAACAACTCACCATAACTCGCGGGTTCCCATTTCCACCATGACCTTTTACTGAGGTCTACAATTATTATCATTACCTTGATTTAGCACAACAAAATCGATATCACCATAGCCTAGTTATATAGTTACTTAATCTCTATTCCATTGATGAACTCCAAGTCTAGTCTATATTAGTTAACCTCCATATCCATGAAACACTAGATTACAAGTCTTATAGTAACTAGCCATCAATTCAGGAAAAGCTACAAGTTACCAATGCAATTAATTGTGTACCCATCACAAGGACATTCTCTAGTTAGGATTCTCATTATATAAGTCATCAATTGGGCCATCATGGCATCGCATACTAGGTGACAACTTAACCATTTCTCATACCATACTAAGTCTATTACCATAGGCATGTTACAACAATAAGGACTAGTTTTCATATTTTAACCAAGTAAAGTCCACCAACTAGTTTACTAGGCTTCTAGCCCACATGTCATAGTCATTTATTAGAGACAACTAGTTGTCACATAAGCCACTTTATTGGGTAAAATTTCATAATACGACCATTTATCCAAGTCAACTAGATTTACTAGGTGAGCCTTTGGTTCTACAAAAGATTACATATATCAATTAGCCTTAACCCAATACTCGGCATAATCTACTTCTAGTATAATTAATATGGGTCACACCTATTAACTAGTGATTAATTACAAAGAAAGGGTAACAATTTACCAAGGAAGACCTCTTGTCCTAAGTACATAAATGGGTTTAGCCACACACGACATAACCTCACAAATAATAATGTATTCATACACGCTCACTAGACATAAAATCATCAAAATATCATTACCTCTTACAAATTCACCGGGCATCATCATAACATCATTATATTCTCTAAATTTACCAGGTATCATCACAACATCATTATATCCTCTAGATTCACCAAACATCATCACAATATCATTATATTCTTCGGATTCATCGAGTATATTCATAACATTATTATATCCTCTAAATTCACCAAGCATCATCACAACATCATTACCTCTTCTGGATTAACCGGACATCATCATAATATTAATATATTCGCCGAATTTACCAAGTATTATTATATTATTAGCATATCTCCCAAGAGAACCAATATTCACATACATATCTAGTCAAATCAATGAACATGTACAAGCTATAATAATAGAGTATAAGTGATGCAAGGTAACACATATCATCATACTTAACAATTAGTCAGCACTAATAATATAAGTAGATGCATGAGTATGATTATGTAAATTACATACGCAATTAAAAGGTTATCATGTTTGCTAGCAAGTCAATTATAAGTCAAGTGCATACTTGCTAGTCATCTCTTATGTTCCCGCATTTCATAATAGTAACCCCAAAAGGAAAATCGTTCATATAAACATTAGCTTAATCGTTAGACTTGGTTCATAGCAAGAGTGGTGATGATAGGCGTATTTACACGCCTAAAGTACTATAATCTACCCATATTTTAGCTAAGTTTTGAGGGCAAAATATATAATTCATGCACTTTTAGTCCTTTTTCCTGTGAGTGAGCTAACAAATGTGATTAGCAAGTTTTCAGGTATAAATGATGCAGATTTCAGCATTTTATGGATAACTTGATGCCAAAGGAAGCTTCACGAAAGAAGGGAAGGAGAGCTTGGACGCCTAGGACTAAAAGTGACGCATGGAAAATCTATCCCGGGCAAAAACAACAATTCTAAAGACTTTGGGGATCAGCAGTAACTTAATAGGATTAGGATAATGATGCAGTAACCTAGTAGGATTAGGTTAAGTAATGCAGTAGCTTAGTAGAAATAAGATATGGGTATTATAAATACCCTATTTTGCTGGAGCTTTTTATTATTCTTATTCCATCATTCATTCTACTTCTAATTTATTCCTCTACTATCTGAACAATTTTGATCTTTTCAACACTTTCAATTCTTATTCTCTTCATCTATTCAATTCTTAATTTCCACAACGAGAGAAAAGCTATTCTAAAAGGAATTCACGCCTAAAGCCATACCACACCATACTACACGTGAGATCTTTATTGTGGTATAATGATAATGTCTATTGTGATTTCCATCGCACTCATGAGTAGCTAAACTTCTCTGTTGGGGGTAATGGAAGCCGTATGAGATACTATCTATTGCTATGAGTTTGTGAATTCGCGACACGTATGCTGCTTATATCATTATTCTCTTCATCTTAATATAAATTCTTGTGGTTGCAAATGCATAGAATACGCCAGTATAACATTAACTTGTTCGAAAGAAAAATTATATGTCTGGAAAAGAGATAATGTCAAGGTAATAGGGTACCAACCCCTGTTAAAAAGTTAGTGTCGTAACTGGATTAACCTCTTGGAGAATTTGTACCATTAGATACGCTTTAAGCTCAAAAGAGTTAAAGTAAAATAGTCCTTGTTAGGTCGAAAGACGCTTGGATTTACCATAGAATACAATTCTCTGTAAGCACATGCATGTCTGAATTCCGTATAACTCATAGCCAATAGAGACGTATAACTCATAAGGTGGACATAATCCAACCTCCCAATTCTCATTGATTAACATCTTACTAAACATTCTTCCTTTTTACTTTGCTATTCTCCGTTTTTACTTTGTTATTTTAATGCACTATTGCATGCTACAAAATCCCCCCTTTTACGAGACTTTCACCAAAAGTCTACTAATTTTTGCTTACTTAGTGACCAGCTATTCCCTGTGGGATTCGACACCCAACCCAGTTGGGTTCTATATTTGACAGCGACCGCTTACACTCTTACGAGAGCTATAGTTTGAGAGGTATCAAATTTTGGCGCCGTTGCCGGGGAATACGGTTGTCAACTAAGTTTGTGATAATTACTAGACCCTTTGGTCAAAGATTCTCGTACTTTACTTTTAGTTATTGTTTTTGTTTTCTGCAGGTTTTTATCCAGTGCATGCCCCATACTCAAAGTTCTGGTCAACCATTATTACCTTTCAATCCTGAACCACATCGTATTGGTAGAATGGAGGCTCAACAGGAAATTGAAAGAAGGGCAGCTCAACAGGAACAGGATAGACTAGCTGCTCTGGCCGCCGCTCAAGTGCTTCAACAGAATATTGATAATCCTGGGCGAGCAACAAATCCTGACGATGAGGATCTAGGTGATGATGAGTTACTAAACCCTAGGTGTGATACTGAGATGGCGACACCAGCCAACAGAAGAGATCGTCAAGCTAGGCTCAGGCCTGAACGCCGAGCCATACCATTTGATGATGATGATGATGATCTTGATGGAGCTGGTGCCACAGGAGCTATTATTCCTCCGCCATTGACACCTGGAGCCAAGTTCAACATCACGAGCACCATGATTCAGTTATTGTAACTCAAGGGATTATTCGGTGGTCTAGCAGGCGATGATCCGAATATGCATCTGATCAACTTTATTTCTACATGTAAGTCATTCGACAATCCTGGCGTTGGACAGAATGCAATTCGGTTGCGCCTATTTACATTGTCTCTATCTGGGGAGGCAACTCTATGGTTGAATGGGCTGACTCCTGATTCTATTACAAATTGGAGGAAATTGAAAGACGCTTTCCTAGAAAGATTCTTTCCGCCATCCAAGAGAGCACAATTAAGAGATAAAATCAGCAATTTTCGACAGCTTCCAACTGAAGCCCTCCACGAAACATGGGAGAGGTTCAAGACAAAGCTTATGAGGTGCCCAAACCATCATATGATCAATGTTCACTTGATGGAGATACTATATAGATCCTTGAATTCAGTAACTAAACCCGTGGTGGATTATGCGGCTGGAGGATCATTTATGGACCTCACCTTTATTCAAGCAAGTGATATGCTAGACCGGATAATGAAGCAAAGTAGGGCGTGGCATACCAGAGATTCTGAGGTAGCAAGCCCCACTTTTTATATAAGCATGACTGCAGAACAAAAGAGAAAAGAAGAAGAACGTGATCAAGATTTGGCACATATGAAAACACAAGTGGATCTTCTTACAAAGTATCTACTATTAGGGAAGACCGAAAAAGTCAAAGCAGTTGCGTCAAAAGGAAGAGAGGAATCCGATTCTGAGGAAGAAGCCAACTACATGAACAATCAGGGGGGTTTCCGAGGTAATGCCCAAGGAAACCAAGGTCGGAACTATTATGATAATTCTGTAAACAAGGACCGGGATCAAGGTAGTTGGAAGAACAAGACTGACAGGAGTGACGTGTATATTCCTCCTGGACGACGAGAGGCCACTGCATCTGGTTCGGGAAATATGTCAATGGAAGATATGATGGCTAAGCTGTTGAAAGGAGTGGAAGCAACCAGCACGGGAGTAACTGAGGTAATAAATGACTTGGCCTCAATAAAGCAATTGGTTGACTCACATTCCACTTCAATAAGACAGCTGGAACAACAATTGAGTCAAATTTCAGCCACATTAAATCAAAGAAAAGCTGGCACCCTACCGAGCGACACAGTGGAAAACCCAAGAAACGATGGAACATGCATGGCTGTTACTACCAGAAGTGGTAAGGTGCTAGAAAATTCATCCCAAAGCAAGCAGGTAGCCGAAGATGTCATAGGTAATACAGAAGAAGATGACGCCGTCGAAACTGATGAAGACACTCATGAGGACATCATTCCTCAACGTCCACAGCCTGAAAAGATCACCAATCCAAAGAAAGATAAAAAGAAAGTCGTGGAGAAAACTATTCCCCTTCCACCACCACCTTTTTCTCAAAGACTGAAGAAGAGGGCGGATGATACAAGGTTCAGTAAATTTATGACGATGTTGAAACAGCTGACCATTAATGTTCCATTAGTTGAGGCGCTGTAACAGATGCCTGGGTACGCTAAATTCATGAAGGACCTTTTAACAAAGAAGCGGGCAGTAAGCTATGAGCCGACAGATAATATTCATCATTGTAGTGTAATTGCCACAAGGTCCTTAGTACAGAAGAAGGCAGACCCTGGTGCTTTCACTATTCCGTGCACGGTTGGATCTATGAATTTTGCTAAGGCATTGTGCGATTTGGGAGCAAACATCAATTTGATGCCACTATCCGTTTACAGAAAGTTGGGGTTGGGCGACCCTACACCAACCAATATGCGGCTCGTGATGGCAGATAGGTCGATAAAATGACCTGTTGGTATCTTAAATGATGTGTTGGTGAAGGTTTCCACCTTCATCTTTCCTGCAGACTTTGTTATTTTGGATTGCGAGGTAGACTCTGAAGTTCACATAATCTTGGGACGCCCTTTCCTCGCAACTGGAAGTGTGCTTATTGACATGAGAGCTAATGAGCTTTTATTTTGATTGAATGACGAAGTGGTCTGTTTTGATGTATGCAAAGCAATGAAGCAGCCCGAAGATATGGATGTGTTCTCTGTAGCTGACGTTAATTATAAGGATGACAAAGAATTATCTATAGAGAAGCAACTTACTGTTGAGTCACTATATGAGGTGCTTTCGAATTGTGAGCATGAGGATGTTGAAGAATATGAAGAAACCGTTTGTGCTCTAACAGGAATAAAGTCCTATTCTCATGCCCCTAAGAATCTGGACCCTGATCTTAAGAATCGACCCTCACCAACAACAAAGATTTCCATTGAAGAGCCCCAGTGCTAGAATCGAAAAAGCTCCCCAATTATCTAAGGTATGCGTTCTTGTGAAGTGGAGATACACTTCCTGTGAGTGTGGCGGATAATTTAAGTGAACAGCACGTAGAGGCTCTCATCTCTGCTCTGAAGAGATACAAGAGAGCTATGGTTTGGACTATTGATGATATAATTGGTATCCCGCCTGGGATATGTATGCACAAGGGTCATCTCGAAGAAGATTGCATGCCTACAAGTAACCTTCATTATCGTATGAATCCATTCAGAAAATGATCCACCATCTATCTCGATGAAGTCTAAGTAATCGAGATAGTTATGTCGTGCTGCGATAATAAATCAAGCGCTTGATGGGAGGCAACCCATCGTTTTTAATTGTTTTTGTTGTTTTTGTTTTCCTAGGATTTTGTCGATCCATGACCAAAACTAAAGCTCTTGATGGGAGGAAACCCATCGTTCTAATCGTTTTTGTTGTTTTTGAATAAATGTAGGTGCAAGAGGAGTAAAGGAGGAGATTGGTTTCAAATTTTGATTTGGAAGTGTTGCATGTTGAAGGTGGTAAGTTAGGAATGAAGAAGCAAAAGGCTATGGGTTAGGCATTGCTTATGAAAATATAGGCAAAGAACAAGGCACGACCTATGTAAATCTAGGCCACGAACAAGGCAAGGCCTATGCTATGGCCTAAGCTCTCGGATTCTAGAGTGCCATAGCATAGGCGCCGCCTATGCTCAACAATGCCATAGCATAGGCGCCGCCTATACAAAAGCATTTTGTCTCTGAATCTCATATGCCATGGCATAGGCGCCGCCTATGCCTAACAATGCCATAGCACAGGCGCCGCCTATGCTCAACAATGCTTTGCAAAAGGCGCCGCCTATGCCAAACATAGGCGCCGCCTATGGTCACTTTTGGTCTCCAAATCCCATTCCAAATGGGTCAAAACCCGATCCAAGCTTCTCCTATAAATAGAACCTTAGTCTTAAATCAAAAACACATTGCAATTCACCCTAAAGCGCCGCCTACCTCTCCAAATTCTCTCAAATATTTTCCCTTTGCTCTTTTACTTTGCAAGAACATCTTCCTAGGCGATCAACCAAGTAAGTACTTCTTTGTTCTTCTTTTATATTCCGTAAGTACTACACTACTACGTCTATAATGAATTGTATAATCTTGAAGTAGTATTGATGATTTGAATATGGTTGATTTGTTGTGGTGAAACTAAGTAAGTGAAAGAATACGTACGGATGCTCTTGACTTGTTCCCAACTTGAATTTGATTTTGATACACTGTCATACTTTTGCGGAATTGACATGGTCAAGAAAATTGCATAGTCTTGTAACTTGAAAGCTTTCATGTTTGGATGACTTGTTCATTTAGATAAAAATCATGGTTAACTACAAACATGAGATGTTGATTATTTCTATGCCATCATTTAATACATTCTCTATGTAGTAGTCTTATTCAAAGTGATGCATGACAACATTACCAAGATTACATGATCTAGAATTAAGAAAGGATAGTTAAGATGATACAAAAAGTATGACTGAACTGATTATATTGTTGGAACATAACACCTAAACGTATATCGATGAAATCTGAGTAATCGACATCGTTCACTTCACTAGTTTGTACAAACAAACTAAGTGTGGGGTGGTGCCACTACTGCTTGTTTATTGGTTGTATCCATCGAGATGAAGCTAACATGACTATTATTTTAATCTCAGTTACAATGGCACCAAAACCACGACAAGGGAAAGAAAAAGCAACCACTTCACAAAAAGGCCAAAAAAGGGGACGAAAAGAGTAAGGAGAATCCTCCTCGCTACAAATACCTAGCCGCATGTTTGGAATTAAATGGGTCCTCGAGGAGGAAGGAAAGAAGTGGTATAGGAACAATAAAGAGAAAAAATATGTTCATGTGGAGTTGATACACAAGGAAAGCCTAGCAAAGAAAGAACCCCGTATGTTGGCTAAGATAATGGTGTTACATCTTGATTTCATCTTCCGAGATATGGGAGAATGCAATCTCGATCTAACACGTGAATTCTATACCAACTGGTCACCGAAAACTACAGGGAGTGAAGTAAAGATTCGGGGCCAAGTTCTGCAACTAAATGCGGAGTTCTTCAACTCCTTTCTGGGTTTGCAATCTGTTGATCCATCACCACTCAAAGAGCTGTATAACAGACCTCTGTACAGGCAAATTAGACACACATTGTGCGGAACAAGATCTATGGCATGATGGAGCAGACACAAGGACACCGGTCGGCACAACACCTTCCCATATGCTTCCTTGAATAGAGAAGCTAGGATATGGCTGCGAATAGTCAACTCTTGCTTAATTCCAGGGACCAGTACACGAAGATTACACGAGATAGAGTGTGCTTGGTGTATGCGTTGATGACGAATATTCCTATCAACATTGGGGAAATTATTCGATCTATAATGCGAAAGGCCAGGCTACACAAGAGGTCCCACTTCAGCTTTGGCAATATGTTGACCGCAATATTGAGGAAGAAGGATATCGAAGAGGAACCGACTGATCATAAACATCCATACAACCCAAAGAAGGTTGACCTCACAAAGGTTAAAGATGTTGAAACCACGCATGGCGTCAACCTTACCACTGCGGAAAGGCATGCTCGAGATGAGAGTTTCTTTCGCCATCTTTATGGCATGACTCGGTTTATAATGATGAGCGGAGGTTGTGTTCCAACTGCTGCAGAGCTCCAACAGCTGGACTATGACTACCCAATGAATGAGCATGCAAGGCAAATATGTGGAGTAGGTGTGTACTTTGAGGAACCTCTTGATGACGATGTGCCAACCGATGATGATCGTCGAATGCCAGACTCCGACGTGGAGGAGAACTCTGATGGCGACAACTCTGATGATGATTCCGATGAGGGGGTATGACCCCAGACATAGAGGAGGAGTCCGACTAACCAGGTTCTTCTTATTTATTTTCCACTGAGGGCAGTGTGTCCCAACTAAGTGTGGGGTGCTGGTATTTGCATGCCAACTTTCCTTATCTGTATTTGCATATTTATGTGTGTTTTGCTTATTTATGTTTGTTTGTTTTAATTTTTTTTTTGCTTATTTATGTTTGTTTGTTTTAATTTTTTTTAGGAATTTGTTTTTGTTACAAACTTTGCATGAAATTGTTCTGATAGGCAGGATGGTATTACGACAAGAGTCTGTGATAAAATCATTACTATTGAGACGTTTAGGCTCTAATAGTGACTCATTATGTGATAATTGTGTGGTTTAATTCCTTCATCTGTTGGGTCAAGAGTCTATACTGCTTCCAATAAAGTCAACCATGTGCCTTGTGTGTGTGAGATGATAGTATATTCTATGTTTGTGGCTGACGCTAGAACTTGCCCGGTATGTATGTAAAGCAAAATAAAGAGTGTGAGTTTAGGAGATGATTTTGGCATTTCCTTGGCAACCTATGATTGTTTACCTTCATTTTATCTACCCATGGACATCGTCCTAGATAACCCCCTTTGAGCCTTAAGCCTATTTTCTTTGACAACCTCATATGTAAGCCTAATCCATTTTTTTCAAGACCATAATTTGATCCAAATTCCTAAGTGCTTTAAATTGTAAAGTCATGTGACAAAATAAGAGAAAATTGGATGAGTGTGATGCCTTAGAATGTATTGGTGCTTGAATTTGTTATGAAAAAGAATTTCTATCATAGAGGTGTGTTATGAAAAGAAAAATGATGAAAACTAAAAAGTTAGTTATGTTTAAAATTGAAGAACAAAAGAGGTGAGAAAGGATGGTAGATTAAAAGAAAGTAGAAAGGTTGTTTGAAAGAAAGTGTTAATGGCATAATGTGATGTATTAAAGCGCTTAGGAACATAGTCACTATTTCTGGCCAAAATAGTCCTACCCGTCCCTTAGCCTACATTACAACCTGTAAAAGACCTATTTGATCCTAAGCTTAGCATTCTGATATTTAGTGGAACATTACACTAAGGGCAAGCCTATGGTCATCAGTTGCAACATACGAATTCTTTGTGAGAGTGAGAGCAAGGATAATCTTATACCCATGTTCGAAATATATACAATACTTGTGAGTGATTATGTGTTATATTTTGTGAGACACACATTGTTGATGAGTTTTCGGGTGGTTGTGTATGATTCTTCGTTCCTTAACTATTGAATACGAATTAACCATCATCACGAGTCTATATTAGAGGTTGAATTGTTTCTAGAAGTGATCAGAAAACTACTCTTTGTTAATAATTGTCGTGCCTGTCTTGATGAATATTTTGTGTTGTTACTGTGAAACCCTAAGTGGATGTTTAGAAGGACATGATATTTTGTTCGAGGACAAACAAAGCTTTAAGTGTGGGGTGTTGATGATAGGCGTATTTACACGCCTAAAGTACTATAATCTACTTAGCTAAGTTTTGAGGGCAAAATATATAATTCATGCACTTTTAGTCCTTTTTCCTGTGAGTGAGCTAACAAACGTGATTAGCAAGTTTTCAGGTATAAATGATGCAGATTTCAGCATTTTATGGATAACTTGACGCCAAAGGAAGCTTCACGAAAGAAGGGAAGGAGAGCTTGGACGCCTAGGACTAAAAGTGACGCATGGAAAATCTGTTCCGGGCAAAAACAACAATTCTAAAGACTTTGGGGATCAGCAGTAGCTTAATAGGATTAGGATAATGATACATTAACCTAGTAGGATTAGGTTAAGTAATGCAGTAGCTTAGTAGGAATAGGATATGGGTATTATAAATACCCTATTTTGCTGGAGCTTTTTATTATTCTTATTCCATCATTCATTCTACTTCTAATTCATTCCTCTACTATCCGAACAATTTTAATCTTTTCAACACTTTCAATTCTTATTCTCTTCATCTATTCAATTCTTAATTTCCACAACGAGAGAAAAGCTATTCTAAAAGGAATTCACGCCTAAAGCCATACCACACCATACTACACGTGAGATCTTTATTGTGGTATAATGATAATATCTATTGTGATTTCCATCGCACTCATGAGTAGCTAAACTTCTCTGTTGGGGTTATGGAAGCCGTATGAGATACTATCTATTGCTATGAGTTTGTGAATTCGCGACACATATGCTGCTTATATCATTATTCTCTTCATCTTAATGCAAATTCTTGTGGTTGCAAACGCATAAAATACGCCAATATAGCATTAACTTGTTCGAAAAAAAAGTTATATGTCTGGAAAAGAGATAATGTCAAGGTATTAGGGCACCAACCCCTGTTAAAAAGTTAGTGCCGTAACTAGATTAACCTCTTGGAGAATTTATACCATTAGATACGCTTTAAGCTCGAAAGAGTTAAAGTGAAATAGTCCTTGTTAGGTCGAAAGACACTTGGATTTACCATAGAATACAATTCTCTATAAGCACATGGATGCCTGAATTCCGCATAACTCATAGCCAATAGAGACGTATAACTCATAAGGTGGACATAATCCCAACTCCCAATTCTCATTGATTAACATCTTACTAAACATTCTTCCTTTTTACTTTGCTATTCTCCGTTTTTACTTTGTTATTTTATTACACTATTGCACGCTACAAATCCCCCCTTTTACGAGACTTTCACCAAAAGTCTACTAATCTTTGCTTACTTAGTGACCAGCTATTCCCTGTGGGATTCGACACCTAACCCAGTTGGGTTCTATATTTGACAGCGACCGCTTACACTCTTACGAGAGCTGTAGTTTGAGCGTTATCAAGTGGTCACATAATTAGAGGTTCACTTGGTGAACTAATCGATAAGTCAAGCGATAGCATAACCATAAGTTCAATTCACAATACTTTCCAACGCAATCCAAATCATAACAACAAGATAATCAATTAAGTATATATATATATATATTGTCCTACCATTGATCACATACAAAAACCGACAATCGGGTGTAACCACTATAAACTCAATAACGTGATTTAGATATTTGAAAATATCTAAGTCACTAGGGAATTTCATTGTTCAAGCTTAAGGTGGGTCAAGTCCCACACCTAAATCCCAATAATGCCAAAGTTCTCTATCATAACACTAAGTTCTACCCAGAATTAGGCTAAGTTGTCTAAATCACATTATAAGGGCTTATCTTTCCTTACTAAGCCTATAGGGAAAATCTTTCTCAAGCATTCTTTCTAAGTCAACCCAACACCAAGGTCATTTCCTAACTAAGCAATACCTAGGTCAACATACCCTTAAGGTTAGGGAGAAACATCATTCTTATTTATTAAATCAACTAAAGTGTTCTCCTACTATTCATGAGACTACTAGTAGAACTATCCAAAGTTCTAGGCTAAAGGTCAAGCATCACCCTTTTGCATATTCAATAACCTATAAGAATCAACTAATACCACATATCACCATTCAACCATTTATCATCTAAATCCCGCCCAATCTCAGAGATATTATTTACTATAGCACAATCAAGCTTAATCTAACTACAAGTAAGCCTAACCTACCATGAGTCCAAGTAACTCACGAACGAACAAGCCTTGCCTTTGTTTTTGTTGAAGCTTCTTCTTTCACGAGCCAAGCTATCAAAAATACAATCTAAGCATCACTACAGTAACAATAATACCCATTATGTCACCACGTGCCATATGTTCAAAAATGACACCAAACTCCCAAGTGGGTTCCACCTTCGAAAAATGAGTTTTCGAGACTAACCCATTGTTCATCTATTATTAGGGAGTTATAACCCTCAAGAAATGTGAGTAAACCAATAACATTTGTGGCTATAACTAATCCTCAGAGACTTAGGGGTTTTGGGTCCAGAAATCAAGAAATTAACACCAAACTAGAAGTAAAATTACCTTAGATTTATTGCAAAAATGGATTACACAAGTTATTCAAGCTTCTCATCAACCCATAAGACTGACTTTGATGATTTTACACTCTATTAGGGTTAGAGCTCAAGAGAGAGGCATAGAATAGTCTAAATTTTGGGTAAGATAGCCCTTAAATAGGTTCTATCCAGGTCTAGGGTAGCACGGTAGTGTCCTTTGCCTAGCCATGATCACGGAACCGCGTTCGCGCCTAGACCTCTGCAGTCGCAGCATCTCTTGCTATGCCAGGCATGGCTGAAGCTTGAGCTTGTTTCCTGGTTTTGGCTAATGCCTTAAGATGCATTCAGATTCCATTTCGAGCAAATAAAATATGTAACCACATAGATTTTAATGTTTCAAATGCATCGATGAAGTTGGATTTCTAATTTAAGGCTGTTTTACTAGAGTGTTTGCTTAGTGGTCAATTAGGACCAATGAAGACCTCAAATTGAGAAAGTGATTCTAAAAACTAAATAAACCTCCAGGTAACCCATTGAGATAGGGGCATTTTCTTCTTCACAATACCATTGCTTGGCATTCATACAACAATGCACAACTTAAGCCATACACAACACTGCACAGTCTAAGTGATAGACTAAGGTTGCATAAATGTAAAGAACTCAACAAATTTACAAGAAATAAGTTCCCAACCTTTTATTATCTCACATAATCAAAAAGGAAAATATCACACGAATTGTACAAAGGCAATACATCACTCACTGCTTTGTATAATTCGCAGCAACACCATAAATAGGTTACACATGGGCAGTTACAATAGTAACAACCAATGACACCTGGAAACAGATCATTGGACATGACTGCATACCTATCACATGACTCAACAATATGATATAATCATTCAACTAATATACTGAAAATCACACTTGCTTACAACATTCAAAATTTAAACTAGCAATTGCCCTATGTGACAAGCACCTAAGCAGCCTTGCCTCTTTAACCAATTTTGCCAATGTTCAATACTTATCCAATTTTTAGCTTTCCGACACTTTTTCATTTTGTCTTTATCTTGTCATACTTCACAGCCACGCCTTGCCTTACTAGCATCATGCCTTGCTCGTGTCATGTCGTTGCTTGTGCCTGAGCCATGCCACTGCCCGCGCCATGCTGCTGCCTCGACTATGTCACTGCCTATGCTATGCCACTATCTATGCCATGAGACTGTCTTGACCATACTAATGCTTACGCCTATGATATGTCATCACCTATACCATGCCAGTACCGATGTCATGCCACTACCTTGCCATGTCTATATCACTACTTGTACGCATGCCTGCATAGGTACTATGCATCTATCATGCCTCGTATGCCCAAGGCTACCTTGCCATTATTCCAGCGTCTTGTTATCATCAGCTTCCTGCTATCTCATAGCCACCACCATATCACATTGTTTGACTTAGCACATGTCAAGGACAATGTGCACCTTGACATGGACTACCAATGATTATGTCTTATACTAGGGGTCTAACAATGCACCCTCACCAGATGAACTTGATGACCTCATCGAGGTTGTTTTGAGGTAGTCCTCAATCTGCTTGTGAAACTGCCACAAGTTCTGAGCCTTCTCCCAAAGAACATCTTCTTCGCTTTTGTCCTTTCACTGAATCAGGAATTCTGTCTTGGTATTTTTTTTGTTGTTTTCCATAATTCGATAATCAAGTATCTTCACCATCTTTGTCTTATACTGATTCAGATTCAAAGGAGGGGCCCTTTTTGACTTATTCCTGCCTGGGTCTTCAACATCTTTATTATACCTTTTCAAACAAATGACATAAAAGGTAAGGTGAATTTTTAACCTTTTTGACAAGTTCAAAGTGTAATCGACTTTCCCAATCTTCTTAACAACTTTGAACGGGCCGTCATACCTTGGGATCAGTCCCTTATGACTTTTCTTGCTCAAAATCTGTTTCCAGATTTATGGAGTGAGCTTCAAAAGCACTTTGTCTCCCACACTGAACTCCACCACATGCCTATGCTGATCAACATACTTCTTTATGCATTTTTGGGCCTTCCTCAAGCTGTCTTGTGCCTCAACAAGTATGTTATGCTTGTCTTTTGCATATCTGTAAAAAGCAGGGCAATTGCCATGACTCTTCAGTGTCACCACCTCCAATGGTGTCATAGGCTGCATGCCTAATACAAGTTCAAAATGGCTCTTTTCTATTGCCGATGACCTGTGCAGAATGTAGCAAAACTGCACTGCATCCAACAAGTTTGCCCAATTCCATTGTCTTACCGTCGTATAGTGCCTCAAGTATTCTTCTAGAAAGTGGTTTATCCTTTTATTTTGGCCATCAGTTTGAGGATGATTTTGCTATGGAAAACTTCAAATCAGTCCCCATCATGCTAAACAATGTCTGCCATAATTGACCAGTGAACTGCGCATCTCTATCACTCACGATATCACTTAGCAAAACGAAGTGTTTCACTATATTTTATAGAATAACTTTGCAGTAATTTCAAACGAATAAGTAATTCGAGTAGCAACAAAATATCATACTTTGAGAACCTGTCCACCACCACTATTATGGATACATTGACATCCATCTTAGGAAATCCAGAAATGAAGTCCATAGAGACAAATAACCATGGAATTTCATGAATATGCAGAGGCTACGACAAGCCTGCCTCCTTCATACATTCAGTCTTGTCCCTTTGACATACGTCACAAGTCTTCACATATGCCTCGATTTCATCTTCCATATTTGGACAAAAATATACACGGGATAGAAAGGCTAGCATTCGTTCAACACCCAGATGACCAGTCCATGGAGTGTTATGCACCTTCTTCATCAAGTCTTTACACAGTCTACTACCTTGAGGTACAGCGAATCTCCCCCTTTAAAATAAAGGAGATCATCCTCGATACAGTACCTTCGAATGGACCCCATCTTTACTTGATCCATCCACTTAACATAGAGTGGGTCATTTGCAGCACAGAACTTAATTCTGTCCAAAAAAATCAGTTTCAAGTCTAGAAATAAAGTAAATTACAGCAAATACCTCTTTCCAACTTAGTGCATCCGCAACTTGGCTGTGTCTTCCTGCTTTATGCTCCTATATGAAGTCATATTCAGCCAGGAACTCCTACCACCGGTCCTGCTTCAAATCAACTTCTTCTGCATCTCAAATAACGTATTCACAACATTGTCTGTCTACACTAAAAATCGAGTACCTAGAAAGTACAACCTTTAAGTCTGTAAATAATGCACTACTGCTACCATCTTCTTTTTATGGGTCAAGTATCATTGCTCAACATCACTCAATTTTTGACTTTTAAAGGCCAAAGAATGGCCTTCCTACACCAACACGTGCCCAACAGCCTTGTCCAATACATCAGTGTGTAGTTCAAAAGGTCACTCAAAGCCTGGTAGCTTTAAAATGGGCCCTGAAGCAATGAATTCCTTCAACATCTTAAATATTTCTTCAGACTTTTCAAACCACGCCCACTTGACATATTTCTTTAGAAAGTCTGTCAAAGCTGTTGCTTTCTTAGAGTAACCTACAATGAACTTGCGATAGTAGTTAGTCAAACCCAAGAATGATCTCAACTCTTTGACCCCACTAGGAGCCTGCCATTTAACAAATGATTGAACCTTCTCCAGATCCATCCTCACATGGTTTTGACTGACCAAATGCCCAATGAACTTCACTTCCTTCTTAGCAAACTCGTACTTTTCCATCTTTACATAAATTTTATACTCCCCCAAATGGGACAATACTAACTTTAAATATTCCAAGTGTTTATCAAGGGAGAAACTATAAATAACTATGCCATCTAGATATACCACCCCAAAATTCTCTAGGTAATCAAACAACACATCATTTATCAAGTTGCAAAAAGTTGCTGGGGTGTTTGTCAACCCAAATGACATAACAAAAAACTCATATGAACCATACCTCGTGACACATGCGATTTTTGATTCATCACCTTCTACTATCCGAACCTACCAATAACCTGATTGCAAATCAAGCTTAGTAAACTAGCATGCCTTACTTTGTGTATCCATGAGATCCTACATCAGCGAGATAGTATACTTGTTCTTTACAGTCACTTTATTCAATGCCCTGTCGTCTACACATATCTTCATTGAACCATCTTGCTTCTTTTGGAACAAAATAGGAACACCATAAGGATCCTTGGAATGCTGAATCAAGCCCGCATCCAACAATTCATTCAATTGTTTCCGCAGTTCAGCCAACTCTTTAGGAGCCATTCTGTAAGGATCTTGTGCAGGGGCAATAGAACCTGGCAGCAACTCTATCTTGCAATCAATATCCCTTCTTGGTGGCAACTCTTTAGGTAATTCAGGAGGCATTACATCAGCAAATTGCTTCAGTACTTTGGTAACATAGTCTGACACCTCCACCTTTATATTTGGTTTCACGTCTATCATGGCTGTAAGGAAAGTTTTATAACTTTCTTTAATCCTTTTTCAACCAACATAGCAGAAATGATAGAAGACTTGTTGTCTACTTTATTTTATTCTCGATAAGGATAAATAACCTTAATGAAACTTGGATTGGTCTCGTTCATGATCATCACTCCATCTAAGTGAGGAAAAGGAATAAAGCAAAAATTTTAAAGGCAATCAATCCCTAAAATGACTTCAAAATCACCCATGGTATAACCATCAAATTGTGTTTCCCCATCCAATTTCCAGTCACCATCTACATATCATAAGTCATGCCTGTAATGGCTTGTGCCTTAGAACTCACCGTTTGGACATAGGATGGATTTTCTTCAACTTCAATCCATATTTTGCAGCAACCTTGACATCTACAAACGTATGAATGGCCCCGGTATCTACCATTTCCATCATACTATTGCCATCAACTTTTATTTATATATGAATTAAAGCAGCATGAGGGTTGAATGACTTTGATGATTCACCCACAACATTCAGAAAATTGATTTGATTCAGTGACAAACCCAAGGGATTCACCAAAGCAGTGACAACTTCTTCACCCCCACCTTGATTGACATTTCTATCAAGAATAGCATTCACTCTTTCACGATTGTGACAACTCTTTGGTTACCAAATGCGGTCCACCACAAGTCTAACAGCCTTTAGTATTACCATCTTTCCCCTTGTTCTTGGTGTTTCCAGTATTCATTGGGGCTTTCCCTTTGTCCTCTTTGTCACGTCGTCCATCTTTCTTATATTTCCTTTTCTTCCCTGCCTTTTTCTTAGACTTTGAAGAAGTGGAAATGTTAGAATCAGAATGACTTGAGCTTCAATCCACCAACGAGTCAATGGCAGTAATTGTACTAAGCAAATCTTTCACATGCTGCCTCTTTAGTTCATTTTGGGTCCATGCCTTCATCCTTGAGATGAAGTTATGTAACTTGTCTTCATCAGACATGTTCTGGATGTCTAACATCAAGAAAGTAAATTTCTTAATATAGTCGTGAATCATTCAATTATTCCTTAGCCTTTTCAACCGGTCTCTAGCAATCCATGAGGCATTGCTAGGAAGGAATTAGTCCCTTATTTTCTTCTTTAACTTTTACCAAGTATCAACTTTGGGTCAGCCAGTACTCTTATCATCTACATTCCACGTCCTTCACCACAATTTTGCATCACCTATCAAGTACATCATGGTGATGTTCAACTTGTCCGTCTCAATAACTCGAAAAGTTGAGAAATACTACTCTATGTCCCGTGGGAAATTTTCTAATTCCTTGGCACTTCTAGCCCCACCAAAAGGTTTGAGATCAGGAATTTTGACTTTGGAACTGCCTTCATGAGACTGTCCAGATGCAGTCATAACACGTCGCAATACCAATATTTCTACTAACAGATTTTCCATCACCTTACCTTAGACCTGCACCAGCAATGTTAAGGCCTCGTATTAATTCAGAAATTCCACAGATTGTTCATCATACTAGGCACGCATCAGTGTCAGTTCTTCCTTTAAGGCATTGATCTAAGTTACAAAATCCACCAGGCCTTCACGTTATTCAAGTTCATAAGTAATGCCAATGAAGTTTTAAACTCATGTAACATACTCGTTTAGTTGAGCGACAATTACTATTTCTATACAACAATGCTTTGATCTTAACACCATTGCTTGGCAGTCGTACAACAATGCACAACTTCAACCACACATAATACTGTGCAGTCTAAGTGAAATAGACTAAGGCTGCAGAAATATAAAATACTCAATAAATTTACAAGAAACAAGGTCCCAACCTTTCATTATCTCTCAGAATAAAAAAGACAATGACACACAAATTGTACAAAGGCAATACAACACTCACTGCCTTGTACAATTCCGAACAACAGCATAAATAGGCTGTGCATAGGCAGTTACTGTAGTTATAACCAACAACACCTAGTAGAATGTCATTGGACATGGCTACATGCTTATCACATGACCCAACAACCTGATCTAAGCATTTAACTAATATTTTGAAAATCACACATATTTACAACATTCAAAATTCAAACGAGAAACTGTCTCATGTGACAAGCACATGGGAAGCCTTGCCCCTTTAGCCAATTTTTCCAATGTTCAACACTTAGCCAATTTCCATCTTTCCAATACTTGACCATTTCGTCTTTGTCTTGTCATACTTTTAGCCATTCTTTTCCTTGCCAGCATGATTCCTTACTTGTGTTATGTCATTTCCTGCATCTGCGCCATGCCAATGCCAATACCATGCTGCTGCCTCATCCATGTCATTGCCTAGGCCACACCATTGTCTAATCTATGACACTATCTTGAATATGCCAATGCTCACGCCTGTGCCATGCCATTGCCTGCGCCATACCAATGTTGATGTCATGTCAGTACCGTGCTGTACCTATGTCACTACCTGCATGCATGCCCGCATAGGTACCATGCGCCTGTCATGCCTCATGTGCCCAAGTATGCCTTGCCATCACTCCAATGCCTTAATCATCATCAACTTCCTATTATTTCATAGCTACCACAATATCACATTATTTCCCTTATCACATATTAAGGCCAATGTGCACCTTGACATGGCTTGCCGATGATCATGTCTTAGACTGGGGGTCTAACATCGATCTATCGATTCTAACAAGTCACTAATGACTTAGGGAGGCTATGGAGAAGCTCTATCGGCAAGAATAAAGAAGAAAACGAACAATAAACTGAAGGATCATTACACTCTGACCACTCCCCCTCCCCTTAACCTTTGTTAGGCCCTCCCAAATTACCCTAAGCCTTTCAGAGTTGAGTCTATCTGGTGTAACCACTTTGATTTCCCCCTTCGAGTGACTCAGTCATTCTCTGTAGGGTTCAATATTACTAGAACCACCTTAGACTTTGAAGACATTGCCAAATCTTAGAATAAAATTATTTTTGATAATATCTTCCATAGGAAAAAACATCTCTTAGCTATACTAGCAGATATCAAGAAGTCCCCTAGCTTTTTTCTCCACAACTTAGTAATGGAGGTAACCAAAGAATACAACTCCATTCTAAAAATGAGCAAGATTTTTGGATGTTAAAATTCAGAATCAACTGGCTCATGGAAGGGGACACAAATACCAGATTCTTCCACTCCTCCACTATTAATAGAAGAGGGAAAAAAATCAACTATCTCCTAGGCCATGGTGGTTGAATCCATGATCAACAAGGAATCAAAGATGCCATTCTATCCTTTTGCACCTCTTTGTTCATGACTAAGCATCTTCGAGCTTGTTTAGATGCCAGGATAACCCTTCTAACTCTGGCTCAATCTCCACTTTTACTCATCTCTTACTTGATTTCATCCTTTTTTAGCTGAAATCCATACTATTTTCTTCTCCTTTTAACCTTTTAAGGCCCTTGGGCTGGATGGAATGCCTCATTTCATGTACCAAAAATACTGGTATACCTTTGCCCTCCTCTTTTTGGACTTTTGTATCTACACCTTCTTTCATAGTGTAATGGATACAAAGGTCAACTCTACCTACCTTTTCCTTATTTTCAAATGTAGAAATGCCACCACCCTCAAGAATTTTAGACCAATTAGGCTTTGTAATACTCAATATAAGATCATTACAAAAATTATTGATAACAGGATTAAACCATTCCTCCAATCGTTAAAAGAAGATCTTTTGATAATACCATCATTGTGCAATAACACATTGATCACTTCAGAAGAATGAATGGGAAGAACCCTAACATGCTTCTGAATATTGATCTTGAAAAGTCCTTTTATAGGTTTGAATGGTCTTTCATTAGACATGTCCTAATTTATTTCAACTTTTTCTCTAGTCTTTCCAAACTTATCATGTACTATATCTCTTCCTTCTCTATCTTCATACTAGTCAATGGGGGTTACTCCTAGTTTCCAACCTTTCAGAGGAATAAGATAGGGAGACCTCTTCTCCCCTTATATCTTTATTCTTTGTATAGAATCTTTATAGAAGAATTAATCATGAAGTAGACACCCTTAAGTGGATCCCTATACAGATTAATCATAGGGGTCTAAAAATATCACATCTATTCTTTGCAGATGACCTTACTCTCTTTGCTAAAGTTTACCCCCTCAATTGTGCTACCATTGCAAAAACTCAACAAAGCTTTGGCACTCACTCTGGACAAAAGGTGAATTTAGCCAAAGCCAAAGTGCTTTGTTTTCTAATTGCCACACCTCTACCAAAGATCATCTATCCTCCATTCTTGTCTTTAAGGCCAATCACTCTTTTGGGAAATATTTGGGCTTTCCTATTTTCCAGGGTAAATCAAAGCTCTCTGACTTCCAGTTCATCCTGGATAATATCAGCAACAGACTAGCTGGTTGGAAAGTCAAATTTATTAACATGGCTTGTAGAACTACCCTTGCCAAGGATATCCTAGGGAGTATCCCCAACCATGTTATACAATACATCCTTCTCTCTCGGAAGATTTATAACCTTAATAATAGGGCCCAAATATATTTCATTTGGGGCTCTACTAACGAAAAAAAGAATGCGTATGATCAATTGGGATACCATCACCCAACCGAAGCACTTGGGAGGTTTAGGTATGCAACAATCTAGTATAAAAATGATACTTTGCTTTGCTGCTTATCTTGGAGACTCCACTCAAACCCTTTTTCCGTATGGGCTAGAGTTTTCTTTCAAAAAACTAATCCTAATACTGAAAGACACTCTTCACCTCACTCTAGAATCTGGAGAAATATCCATAGGGGTTGCAATCTCTATAGAGATCTAATTTAGTGGTTAGTTTATAATGGGCATAAGGTAAATGTTTGGAGAGATAGATGGGCCTCTAGTTACCTTTCTGTTTGTTCCATTAACTAGAGCCCTCTTCATAATCCTTGTCCCTCCCTGTGACTTTCCTCTTTTTGGAATAATGGAGTTTGAAATTTGGAGTCCTTACTTTTTGATATTCCTAGGTCTATCAAATCCAGCATCCTGAACTCCTTCATGCCAAATATTCAGAACCATGCTGACACGCTCCTCTAAAAATGAAGTGTTTTCTTTCAAGACTACCTACCATTATCTTGCCTCTTAAAGACATAACTCTTCTCATAGCTACCCTCATCTTGTTAGATTTGAAAGCTCCAAATGCCCAAGTTAAGTTTTTTCTTTGGCTCCTTCACCATGACAGCCTCCCCACCAATTTCACCGTTGCTTACAAAGGATTAAATATCCAGACTTACTTTCACCACTGTAGCCACCAGCTTGAAGATATTCCCCATCTCTTTTTCAATTTCCCTCATGCCAAATACCTTTGCCAAGACCTCATCCATCACTATCATGGAGATTCTACTATCACACTTCATAAGTTTTACCATTCTAGATAAGATACCACTTCGAAGCTTATAAAAGACTAGCTATGATAATCTTCTCAGCTGGACAACTCTTCTCTCCTTCTGTCTTTGGAACATTTGGAAGAATAAAAACTCTAATGTTTTCAACAATAAGTCTTTACCTCCCTATTTCAAATCTGCCTACTCGGAGGAAGTAGAGCTTTTCCAGCTTAGTTCTCTTCCAACATAGAATCTGACTAGCACTAGTTGGATCAGTTGAAGCCCCCCTAGGCATCATTTTAATCTCAACACGGATGGTTTTAGTCTAGGCAATCCTGGTAAGGGTGGCATTGGTGGGGTCATCTGAAATGCTAAGGGTGACTGAGTTTTGGGGTTCTCTAAGAATTTCCTTCATGCTACTAATAACTTCGTGGAACTTTTAGCTCTTAGAAAAGGTCTCCAGCTTGTTTTAGAGTATAAGCTTTCTCTTATCATTATTAATATAGACTCCGAAGATGTAATTAAAATGCTGAAATATGAAAATCCTCTATTTAATCCCTTTATTCATTATTACAGGTTGATGTTAAGAAGACTAGGAGGCCTACCTGTCCAATATAGCTATCGAGAGCAAAACAAGGTAGCAGATACTCTAGCAAAAAAGGCGCAAAAAGAGATTTTTTGGATAGTTGTAAAATTTTTGTTGCTCTCCCCCTCCCCCCCATTTGTAGCCCATTCTGTATGGGATGATATCTGAGGCAAAACCTTCTCTAGAACTATCTCAAATGCGCAACGCATGGGATGCATCAAACTCTTTTTGTATTAGAGTTGGATTGAGCTCAAACTCCCTTTGCTTTAATACTAATGCATCGATCTCTACTTTACCCAAAAAAAATCGCGTATATTTTCTTAGTTCATCTAAAAAAATGTTATTTTCTTAGATCTTTAAAAATAAGTGAACTTTAAAATCTCATTTTTACTCTTAATGAAGTCATAAAAATGTTCAAAATCTGCATGAATTTTAAAATTCTTTTCTTTCATTATTTAGTTCTGTATCCAATCAAGTAACACATAACTTAAAACGGCGGCAAAAGTATTTCTTCCAAATCATTCACTAAAATGACTAGAAAATACAAACTGCACACAAAGTAATACTTGATCAATATATACCCTTCGTTAAAATGAAAAACTTGCAAACTTGGCCACCAGCTAACAATATTTGATTGAAAAATATTTACACACTATTTATCATCTTAGTCCCACATGTTCCTTATAATACGTACATAAATATAAAAGTAGTTTGATATTATGTAATACTTGAAAATTAGGCGGAATTAATATTTATTCCACACGGCGTAGTGTCCGATCCCATTCCTTTTGCCACAGTGGTGGCGGCGGCAGCTGAGTTAGTAAATTTTTTGGTAGCTGAAGCAAAGGAAGTACACTTGTCTTTTCTTTCATCTTCATTCATCTACTTTTATCTATAGTTTTGACTGCAAAAAGCACTATCTCCTCTGAAAAATGAAAATAAAATAAAATAAATATAAGCTCATTATATTTCCATAAATAAGAGCAATATATATATGTGTAAAGAGTTTAACATGTAAAATTAAATTGATAGAGTAAAATTTTTTTTATACTAGATCACTAATTAAGAAATAACTACATGTGATCAACTATAGAAAAATTTATTATGTAACTAATATAATTGGCATTATCTGTATGAGGCTTCTTTTTGTTTTATTTACGAAGAAGTAAAACCAAGTGCTTACAATTTTGGATCCACTGTTGTGAGAATACAAGAAGGTAGAAGCTCCATACCATTATATTCGCCCAAAAGATATTTACAGGTTATAATTAATCATCCAAATAAATAATATAAAGTTTATAATCTTAAAAATAAAGTAGATTACGTACTTGTACATATAGATGTCATGATCGGGGATTAGCTGGCTTTCACAAAGGGAGCAAGCTCTAAGGAAATGGGCTATTTGAACAAAATTAGCTGATTTTCTGCGATTCAATAATAAGCCTTGATGATCAAAGGGCTGTTGTTGTTGATAATTAAGGGGAGGAACTAAGGTGAACTCTGTCATGCTTGTTGTTCTCTTGATTATTGGTGGTCTTGGTCTCTTTCCAACCAACATCTTTTCTATTTTTTTCTATGTTGCCTAGCTTGATCTTATGTTCTCTATCTTGCTTTACTATGGTTTGGACATGGTTGGAAAAAGAGAGAGAAAGAAAGGTTTGTTTTAAAGAGGAGTAAGGATGTGGGGAAATATGGGAAGATAAAGTTATTAGAGCCAGAAAGCAAGCAAATAATTTGTACTAGTTGTTTGTTTTATAAGTAGTCACTTTCATCTCATGTGACATTATCTTTGATTGAGCATAAATTTTTTTGTGGGTTGAGTTTATGAGTTTAAATACGGAAAAGGGTCAGAAATACCCTTCAGCTACTAGAAATGGTTCTAAAATACCCTCCATCTATGTTTTGGCACTAAAATGTCCTTCCATCCACTTATAGGGTTCAAAAATACCCTTCCACTTAACAGACATATGATTAGGCTTTAGTTTTGCACTAGACAACTTGTCATTGGTTAGAAATTTAATTAATTAAAATCTAATTATTTTTAAAACCCAACTTAATTCCCACCTAAACTACCCACCCATCTGCCCAGCCCAATGACCCAACCCAAACATAACAACTAAAGGGGAAAACTATTCTAGACATTAGTTTTATCTTCTAAAACAAATTAGGGTTTCTCTAAGTTGCCAGACGTCGATGACGAAGCTCCGACGACTTTGACGTTGGAGGACCAGTGCCAAAACATGCGTCAAGCCTCCGCAAACCTAACCCAACAAAAATCCCTAAAAAATAATGCCTCAAACGTCGAAAATTTACATTTGAATACAACGTCACCATTTGCGATTTTCGGCAGTGGTACCGCCGCCATAGCTTACCGTCAAATGAGGAAAACTCAACACCAAATGGGGTGTCTTCTTCGATCGACCAAACCTGTAATGCCCCGAGATCCCATCCCGAGATGTCACACGATGCTTATGACCCTGAAGGACCATAAGCTAACCCTTTACTGATATCTTTACCTGTACAATGCATAATATCTGAAATAAATGTGAAAACTAGCCATAAGGTTCAACACATCTATGAATACTCATAATACAGAAAAACTGAATACTAATACATCCATCTGAAAAGCCTCTAAACTGTCTGAACTGCAGAGTTGAAGGGACAAGTCCCCAACTAACTCCCTCAACTAAAAATAAACAAAGTCTGAAACAATAATAGTAAACTGAGATTCGTCCTCGAAATAAGAGGACTCGTTGCTACTACTACTGACTGGAACTGAACTGCTGAGGATACTCTGGATCCTGTGCCTCGGAACCTATGGTGTCAAATAAAACACTATAGCGCAAATGCATCAATACAGATTTGTACCGAGTATGTAAATGAGGTAGGCTAATGCAAGGGCTCATGCATGCACAATATCTAAACTGAATAATTATGGAGATGCCGTATGAGAACACATATATGAATGCACAGACGATGAACACAATCATCACAACTTTAGATACTAAAATTCGGATACCACTTTACTGTAGACTGAACTCACTACTGACACTGAGATACTGAATCACTGACTCATCTAATACTGATAACTGAGATTCTAGACGTACTCACATCAAGGACTAAATTCTGAGCTTCCTGCTTTCGACTGACAGAATTAGAGATTGACTTTTTTAACAGATTATTTCGGAAGTAATTATCAATGATAAGAAGTATGATCATGTCTGAATCTGACAACAAGAATACTCAACAGAATCTGAGATGGAGATCAAGCCTATCTGACGAGAGATCTCTAGATATGATAATAAGAATACTCAATATGGTCTGAGACTAAGATCAATCCTCTCTGATGATAGATCTCTAGATATGATAATAAGAATCTGTATATGAGACCAAGCCTATCTGACGGGATGGTCCATGTATCAATGGAACTATTTGAGTTCCTCACTAAGATAGACGACTGTACCACACAGTCTTGATTTCTGAGGATTGATACTAAAATTGCAATTGTGGAAAGTAGTTACTTAACTGACATGTCCCAACCTACCACAGGTGGGGTCCAACCTGTAACCGCAGCTGGAAGGGTGTTAGTACCATGCCATGGGTAAAGACCTCTCTAGTTAAGCTTCTCTAACGGGATGACCCTCGCAGGAAGTCGGCCTAAGGGAATATAATAGTTAAACCTCTCTAATGGTGACAACCTCTACTGATGGGGACTCCTACATCCTGCGCTGGCTACGCTGTTTTGGAGTTCAGGGATTTCTCCTAACGACTCGGCCTCTCTGCCGGGGAGCCGCTATCCCTTCCTTCGCTCGGTGCTAGTTTTTACTCCTAATTGAAAGACTCTGAACTGAAATCTTAACTGAACACAACTGAACTGAATCTAATACTGATCATCTTTCTCAAAAGATCTGACTGAGTTATGCTGAGATTACTTAGTTTCATATCTGACAAAAAAGAGATCGAATCATGGTATCTGGCTGATGATACAGAGCTGGAATAGATTACTCAAATCACTTCTAAGATTAGAATTGAATCACTTGAATACTATTAGATTTGAGCTGATTACAGGAATGAGGCTAGATTACTAGCGATGTAGAGATTACAGAGATAACTACGATTACTGAGCTTTTTTAAGTTCTGCACTTGTTTGAGGATACAGAGTTCTATAGTTCACTAAGCTCTGAGAATCATGGCTTGACTGGAATCATTGAGAAACTGACATGGTATCTAGACAATAGCTCTATTGTCGGGTATAAATACCCCCAGGACTCGATAGCATAAAAGTAAAGCATAATCATTCATTTATCATCACGATTGTTCATATATCATAACAATCATTCATGCATCATCATAATCATTCATTCATTGTCATAATCATTCAAGACATCACCTCTAGTATATAATGATCACAAATATCTTATTCGTCATCACAGTCGCCAAGGGGTCACTTTAAGCATCTCTAAATCACAATCATATAATAACGTAGGGAAAATATGCTAATAGATCGTACTCTATTCAACAAGGTTTTACCTCAACTATTTCATACCTAAATCAGTCTTGACATGTGTTTGGATATCACATGGCTTGGGGAAACTTCATACTATCATGTCATAACTTACTTGCTAACCACTTGGCATGTATTAAAAACTTAGCATATATCAAGAGCACATAATTGAGGAATTTACTACTATCACATCTCTACTTATTTACTAAGGTCCTTCAACAAACAATAGACATGCACGGGTTCACACTTATTTGAGGATTTCCTACTACCATGGAATAATTCATTCACTTGGGCATTTTATCAAACACTAGGCATGCATAAACTAACTCAGAATTTGGGGTTTCATCTTCAACATGCTACAATATCCCTTATACTTCACCTAAGCTCTTTATCAAACCTAGGAAAAACATGTTTCACTTATTCAACTATTTCTACACCTATTTAACATGAACACATCACATAGAAAGCAACATAAGGAAGATTCATCACAAATATCACATGGATTCCACCTACTAGGGTTAAGGCTCATGAATCTTGTAAACAAACATGAATAAAAACTCAAAAACACATTAAACATCAATTTCAACTCATACAAATCATTAACAACTCATAAACATAAAAATCTTTAAGTTTTGAAAAGGGTTCTTGAGTTTCTTGGATGAAAGAGACCTACGAATCAACATCTACACACCTTAATCTTTGAAATTGGATGAATTCTAATGCTTGAGACTCTATCCGCACTTGTAATAAGTAATTATTAAAGCCCACACTATGAGTAACTTGATTCTTGAAGAAATCTTACAGATTTATGGATGATTTTTGGATATTTAGGGTTCTTTAGAGAATTGGAAGAGAAATGGAGAAATTAGGATCTGAATGAGGGTTCTCATATTTATAGAGGCTTCCAAAAGGTGGAAAATGACCAAAATAACCTTGCAAAAACATCCTTAAATTGCTGAAAAAATAGTTAATGACATCCGTGACAAGCCGTTAAGTTGGTGATAGGCCATCACGAATTGTCGTCACAAAAGAGTAAAATTTTGAGTTTCTGATTAAGGTTGACGACATTAGTGATAGGCCATTATAGGCATGACGGTTTGTCATAAAATTTCATCATCAGGGTTAGAAATCTACCCAGGTCTGACGACATTGGTGATAGGCCATCACGGGCGTGACGGCTTGTCACAATTGTCATCACCAGTTTCCCAGCCAGACATGTTGGAGTAAAATGGGCATAACTCTTTGATCCGATATTATTTTTTGACGAAATTAGTATCGTTGGAAAGATAATTCAAAGATATTTTATTTTATATATAGTAGGAACTATAATTTGATATATACAAGGAGTCATGATTGATTGAAGTTGATCTAAATTTTAACGGTCACTAAAACTTGAACGATAGGAAAGATTTCAACTCGTCCTTGAGTTAGGGGACCTCTATGATCTTAATTCATGATCATATAGATTCCCACATAATTCAAAGTATTTCATACTTAGGAAGATATTTCTGAAACATTTAGACTTGAATTTTTTCTTTACCAAATATGCTCTAAGGCTCAGACTGAAAGAAGATTTTGTAGGGAATTATAAAACCCCAGAAAGAAGATCCAAAAAATACAGCGTCAATTGACGCAAATTTGAGATCAAAATTTTTGCCGGCAATGATGATTTTTGGCCTGCGGCGGCAGATGTGAGTACCTACTTTGATTTGCAATTAATTTTTAAGATTTTATTTCTTCATATGTGTGGATCCGAGTTAGTGGACGTTGCTTTAATTATATATTTTTTAATCTAATTTGAGATTGATTTTGGTTTAGCTTGCAAAGCCAGGGGTTCAAGTCTCCTAGTTCATTTCAAGGTGTGTAATTAATGTTTATTTTCAACAAAATAATCCTTGATCCAAAAATTAGCAGTGTATGTTAATTAAATAATGTATGTGCATTGATCCAGTAATGCTTTGATCCAGTAATGCTTAGGTAGTGTTTCGATTATTTATTTATTTATTCTATGTCTTGAGTTGGATTATTTGTGCTCTTAGTAGTGTTGATGAGTAAAATACATACACGTTTGGTTACTGTTTTGCTTTTGTGTAATGTGTATCTACATGAGTGTGAGTTTCTTCTAGCCATAGAGATTTTTTGCATTATGATACTTCCTACGGAGGCTAGGTAGAGGCTTTTCCAGCATCCATTTTTAAATTTCCAATGTGTAATGCTAAATTATCTCCCTTCAGATCTTGCTTAGCGGATTATAATCAGTCTAGATAATTTGTTGACAACAACTGCAAAGCCTTGTCTTTTTAATCGTTCATTTTACAAGTTGGCATGTCACTCTTTTTGGTTTGAACTTATGAATTGTTATGGTCATAAATATTTAGCTAGAGTTTTCATTCTTGTTTGCAGTCTGTTTCTGCTTCAGTTATGTTGCTGAATCTTTTTCTTTCTGGTTGATGTTTTACTGGTTTGGTGCTATAGATGTATTTAACATGAGTTTCCTTTCTTTTATTTTTTCCCCATCCTGTTTCAAATATATTTTTTACAGATAATCTATAGTAATATACAGTTGTAATTTTTGGTCACGTCTTTATCAAAATAAATCAAGAGCCGACCTTGATTCAAACACATTCCTGTGTAGCATTCTTTCTCAAAAATGAATAGGAATAGTATTTACAAACACGACCTTTTTACCCTAAGTTGGAATTAACAGTTGTGGAGTTTCTGATGGTTCTTTGTTTACCAATTATTACTAAATATGTTTGCATTATCTTCTTACAAAATACACATGATGACATTCTGCCTACTAAATTATTCAGTTTGATAGATCACTATTTTTATGTGGTTCTTATACGCTTCCATGAGAAGGTTGATAAATTCTTTTTAAGCAAAACTCTTCAGTTTGATAGATCACTGTTTTGGTTATTTTTCACTTAGTTTTATCATTGAATGTTACTCTTTTTCACTGGAGCTTCAAGGTCAAAGAGAAATGCCAACCAACTATTTGGATCTTAGCAACTTGTTGCCTCATCAAGTACAGTTCCTGATGAAAATTCTGATGAATTTGAAAAGGATGCCCAATTAATTTTAAAGCCTACTAAAGACAACTATGGGTGGAAAGCAATAGAAAAGAAGTGACGGAATATATAATGTAGTTTTTAGAGTTTGTTTATTGTTATGTAATGGCACAATGAAACTTTATATTTGATTTTTTTAATGTTAATTAGACTTGAAAGTTGTTGTATTTGGGAACAAATGATCAGTCTTTTGTGGTTTTTGAACAATGACATTCTGCATATGAAAGTGTTGTCAGACTTTGTGTCACTGCTGATAGTGCAAGTATTTGTGAATTACTTTTAGTTTTGGTGCAAAATAGAACCTGCACAGAGCTAAAGTCATTGATACATGAAGCTTCAGCTACATCAAAGCCTTTATCACTTTGCTTGAATTAATAGTCAGTAAATGTAATCATAATTCTCTACAGTTGGCCAATCCGAAAGCAACTTAAGAAAGAACATTATATACTATACTAACTTACCATTTTTTTGGGATTTGAGCTAGAATAGGCTCTAAATCGGCCAATCAATCATTTGATATTACATATCAATCAATCCAATAGGAGCTAAGTGATGAATATTATAAGCCACAAGTATGACATTAATTTGATATTACAAAGTTCTTAAGCAGAGATGGTCCAAAACCTCAAATATATTGTAATCTGGAAATTATCATAAGACAAAAACATTCAACTAAAAAAAGCAACTACTTCCCTATTTCTTGCCACACCTCTTTGTCTTCAGTTTGCCTATTTTTTTTCCTTTTCAACATTCAACTGTTTTGAAGTCATGGATGTGTTGCCTTTGTAAGTCAACTTTTTTGGTGAATATGGTAGATTTATGGTATACTCACACCATTTTTATCTCCCTTGAAGCCAATCTTTCTAGTACCAGTTGGTCGACGGGGAAATTTTTTAGCTTTAAGCCTAGTCTTAGCTTCAGAGATTCTTTTAGGCTGTATAGTTGGCTGCTCATCCTCTTCATATTCATCTCCATCTGTATCAGAAACGTTACATAAAGGTGCAACACAATCAAGAGTAGGCATGACGACACCAGATTCTTGGCTATCTTGGGGTGCTGATAGTGGTACATCTTGGACTGATTGTATTGATCTGTTAAGCTAAAAGAGTTGACAAAGTAGTTAGATAGTCGACTGAGTAATGCGAATATTAAAAAAGTATAGAAAAATTACGTACCAAAGGACATTTTCTTTGATTGTGGCCTGTTGCACCACAATGTCCACATGTCATTTTCAATCCTTTTCTTGAAGCTGATCATACCCCCTCCCTCTTCCTAGACTCATTTTTTTCTTTTTTTCTCTTATGTTTTGATCTACCAACCATTTTATGTATTTTTGGTGGCTCCATAGCATGAGCAGAATCAACTTTCCAAAATCTAGAACCTCTAATAGGTTGTATCTTATACATGTACACCAACATGTAAGCTTCTTTGAATACCACCAATTGACATGATCTTTTAGTTCTTGTTTATCATGAATTTAAGCTTTGATGGAATGAGGACATGGTATACCTGTCAAGTCCCATGTCCTACACGTACACTTCTTTCTACCAATATGCACCACATGCGTATCTTCGCCCTCAACCACCTCATACCTTTGATTTTCATTAGATTTAATTTCGCAACAATATGCAATCATATAGTAATCATTATACAACTCCATAACATATGGACTGAAATTTTTTTTCAATTTCTTCCCTCATTTTCAAGTTCTTCTAACCTTATCATGACCTATTTATACAAACAGTGAGACAACAAGTTTAACTAAAAAATAGTAGGACAATATGCACAGAATCTCAAGACTTTAGCACCCAAATATCCCTATCTACAATAAGTATTATAAACTGACAATAAATAATAAAAAACCAAGGTTTTCAAACTGTGAAAAAATAGTGAGCAGTTTACCTTGGTTCTAATTTCTTCCAACATCTTGATTATAGGTTTTCCTCTTGCATTTAGAATCCATTTGTTGAATGATTCTATGAAATTATTTTCACATGCAAAATTTTTGTAGACTGTATCAAAATAAGCCCTACACTAATGTTGTATAGGATACCACACTAAATCCTTAACAACTTGTTCAGACAAAACACCCATATATATTAATTGATCATGAAATTCTTCTTCATATATGCTCTAAGCAGCACCCCCAAAAAAGTTTCTTCATTTGTACACTTCTCCAAATCTTGCTCCAATTAGCTTCTATGTGTATTACATACCATCTACGTTGTGCTTTGGGGAACACTTGACTAATAGCATTCAACAACCCCTATAACAATAAACATAAAAACAGTTAAAGTGCTAGTTGCATAATAATTCAACATAAAAGTATAAATAAATGTGTCAGGCAATTACCTTCTGCCTATCAGACATAAATGTCAATCCTTCACCATCAGCTAAATCTAAGGAACTTCTCAACAATTCAGCAAACCATTTTCAGTTTCTACTTATCTCTTTGTCCACCACTGCCTAAGCAAGGGGATAGAAGTGTTTTATTGAATCTTGGCCAAGTGCAACTAATAAAATTCCCTTGCATTTTCCTTTTAAAAATGTGCCATCTAGATATAAAAGGCCTCAAACCTGCTTTCCAACCATTTTCAGCGCTTGAATACAAACATACATTCTTAAGAACCTTCTTTTCCCTTGATCCAAAGACTCTTTAGATATATTTATGATCACATCAGTATCAGGATTGCTCTCCCCCAGTTCTTGAGCATAAGCCTCCAACTTATTAAATTCATCAATGTAGCTACCCTCCAATTTCTCTAATACAAGCCTCTTAACCCTTTTCACTGTATAATAGCTAACATTTAGTTTAAAAGTATCATACAAATATTTTCTCATGTCTGACACCTTCATTTTTGAATCATTCTGAATTTGCTTCTTAAAGTAGTGTGCTAAAGCATCTTGGGTAGCTCTTCTATTCTTAAAAGCTGTCAAACATGTGTGTTTTGTATTCAAAGTCTTAATTTTGAAACCTTGACTTTTCTTATCTTCAGATATCAAACACTCAAATGGGCATCCAACATCACACACATATCTCAATCTGGTAGTGTCACTCTTATCCATTCAAAGACCTTTCTTATTAGCAATAGAGTAATAACTCACAACTCTCTTAGCCTCTTTAAGATTTTTAAAGCACCTAACCTTTTCCAACTCTAAGAACATGTCCAGTTGGTCATTGACTTCTCTACTCTTTTCCTTTCTAAAAAGTTCCAACCCTTCACTATCATAAACTAGGAAGAGGCTCATTATTATCCTCCTCCTCTGATTCAGCATCAGTTTTTATTCTTATATCTACTTTATTTAAAATAGGCTGATTAATAAGCAAGATATTTAGAGCTACAACACTAGCTTCACCCTCAGCTACAACAAATAGTTAAAGCCCCCTGAACTATCTAGACAAAACGGATTGTAGGGTCTTATTACTTGAATTATCCTCAAACGAAAAATACTTACCATTAGGCCCTGTTACTAGTAGTTTCTTGACAACCTTAAAACCAAATTTTTTAGTGAACTCTGTAGTAAGATCAATATATGACAATAGATCAACATCATATTCTCTTCAACATTGGTTTAATTTCTTTGTGTGGACAAGTTAAGGAGATAGGATCCATTTTCCCTCATAATTAAAACTACATCCACTGTATCAACCATTCTTCAATAAATTCATATGAAAAATAATTAAAAAATGAAACTTGTCAGACAACTATATGAGTAAACACAAACAAACAGTAGCAAAACTAATTTAAAATATTGGACATGTTTTGTGAAGAAATTGAAGGGGATTTTGTGAATTTTGTGTTCCTAACCTCGTTTGAATTCGTTTGGCGTTGAAATTGTTGGATTTGGAGATCTGCCGCCGCAGGCCGAAAATCACCACCACCGGCAAAAATTTCGATCTCAAATTGGCGTTGATTGACGCCGTATTTTTTAGATCTTCTTGCTGAGGTTTGGTCGCCCGAAGGAGGTGCCCCATTTGGTGTTGAGTTTTCCCCATTTGACGGTGAGCTACGGTAGCGCCGCCATTCTTAGAAATCGCAAATGATGGCGCTGCGTTCAAATGCAAATTCCCGGCATTTGAGGCATTATTTTTTGGGGATTTTTGTTGGTCTAGGTTCACGGAGGCTTGATGCACGTTTTGGCACTAGTCTTTCGTCATCAAAAGTCGCCGGAGCTTCGGCACTGGCGTCTGGTAGCTTAGAGAAACCCTAAAAATTTTTTGAGAAGATGAAACTAATGTCTAGAATAGTTCTCCTTCAGTTGTTATGTTTGGGTCGTGTCATTGAGTTGGGCAGATGGGTGGGTAGTTTAGGTGTGAATTAAGTTGAGTTTTAATAATAATTAGATTTTAATTAATTAAATTTTTAATCAATGACAAGCTGTCATGTGTAAAATTAAAGTCTAATCAAATATCTGTTAAGTGTAAGGGTATTTTTTAGCCCTACAGGTGAATGAAAGGGCATTTTAGAGTCAAAACATAGATGGAGGGTATTTTAGAACCATTTCTAGTAGTTGAAGGGTATTTCTGACCCTTTTCCGTTTTAAATATATATGACATTTAGAATGAGTTTAAAATGAAGAAACATATCTTCAAGAAAATAAATAAGTTTCTTATTTATTTTTTTGTATTTAATATGTATGCAAAATAATATTATTCCAAAAATATTTTTATATAATCTAGACATATACTATGAGAGCTGAAAGTTGTAGGAGTTATTGGAGCATGAGTGAAGATGAGGTGTGCTGAAAGGCGGAAAAAGTACAATCAAGTCATTTCCTAATTTTAGAGTACTTATTTTTCAAAAAAGGATTTTTTTTTTATTTTTTAACTAACCTAACTCGAAATAGTGTCAATGAAATAGATGGAAAACTTTTATTTTTAGATAAATCAGCAGTATAAAAATAATTTACACTACGAAAACAAATAACATATGTTGTAAAATATTAACTATTTTTTTTTTTTTCGAAAAAAAAGTTACTAATTTTCAGTTATTACTTGTGGTCATCTATAGTTTGTTAGAACTTCGAAGTATCTTTTGAGTGATCTTATTAATTAAACTCACACTATTATAAGGGCCAGGCTAAGTCAGCTTTCTATATGCAACGCATCTACTTGTTAATGCTTGGTATTAACTTATATAACTTCTTCTAAGTAAATAAAATTTAGTCTAATTTGAGATAGAAGTACTTAAGATGTTACTAATAGATCTGCTGTCGAAAACTGAAGTAAATATTTAACTGATTCAGTATATTTCATCATATGTCACGGAAGAGCTTATGCATTCCTTTCAGGTCGGTCCCAACACTTCTCGTTTCCTGTCTCCTTAACTGTTTCTTTGTCAACCAAAATTATTGCTTTTATGAAATTTTACAGCAATTAAAGAAGAATTGCCGATATTTTTTAAAATATTAATTGTAATTATTTTTATAATTCGAGGCTTGAATATCAAGTTTTTGTAGAGTACGACATTAAACATGGTGATGCAATGTTATCACTAATTCAAAGCGAGAATTTAGCAGAAGAATTGATGTATGAGGAGGTGAAATAATTTTTTCACAACGTAACATAGGTTTGAAACAAAGAAACATCAAAATTGATTTGAATTACTTTTAGTATTTTCTTCCTTGAGAAAAATAATTTGTTGGTTTGGTGATTTATTTGTACAATATAAATTTGTAAAAAAAGTTCAGCTCGGTGCACTAAAACTACTGTTATACGCGGTGTCCGAAGAAGGGTCCCACCACAAGGGTGTATCCACCATATAAATTTGTATGGTGGATAATATAGTTCCTTGATTATATACTATTTTAGAGTCTTACATAATTATGATACGAAGGTAATTTACTTTCTTGTTCTTTTTAAATCCTTATATCATATTTCGATAAAGTAAGAGGCCAGACATGTTTATGGAATATTATCACTAATTCAAAATAAAAGTTCACTAAAATAAGAAACATATGAAAAGATTGAACTCTACCTTCATAATATTGTTTTGCATTGGAATAAAGAAGTCACCATTTGTGGAATATCTAATTTTCTTGATGATTTTAGGCTTAAATATCAAGTTCCCATAGGGTACGAGACCAAACATGGTGATGCAATGCTATCACTAATTCAAGTTAGAGTTCTGCATGAGAATTGATGTATGAGGAGGTTCAATAATGTATTCACAATGTAATATAGGTTTGAAATAAAGAAATATCAGTTCTTGAAAATGATTTGAATTATTCGTAGTATTTTTCTTCCTTGAGAAAAATGATTTGTCGGTTTGGTGATTTATTTGTAAAAACATAAATTTATATTATGGATAATATAGTTCCTTGATTATATGTTGTTTGGGGTCTTACATAGATATGAAGGTAATTAACTTTCTTTATCTTTTTTAATTCTTATATCAAATTTCGATAAAGTAAGAGACTAGAAATATTGATGGAATGTTATCACTAATTTAAAATGATAGTTCAGTAAAATAAAAAAAATATATAAGATTGCACTCTACATTCACAATATTGCTTTGAAACAATGAGTCATTTGCCGAATATTCATTTGGATCAAGAAAATTATTTGTCAAATAAGAATTCAACTATACACAATATCTTTTTTTAGAAAAAAATAATGTGATAAGTTTGGTAGTTTTTTATTCAAATTTTAAAACAAGTTATTGTGATAGAGATTAGCTAACGTGTAAGATAAAAGAACGTTAAATAAAAGTAAGTGATTTAGTAATAAATTCAATCATTGTTAATTGTAAATTTATGGTAAAATAGTATCACTCTATAACGAGGTCTATAAGCATATGTGATAAAGAAAAAAAGTGTAAGAAATATTAATGAAATTAAAAATATGATTGTTTTGAAGCTAATGAAAAATAAAAATTATAAAATTGATTTATTTTCTAATAGAACCTGTCTGACTATGAAAACTAAAAACATATTCACTTTATTTGATATTTTTGAAGTTGAAAATAGAGTTGAACTGTGTTTAACCATGGTATTTTGGAGTTAATATTTAGAATTTAAATATATTTTTATTAAAAAATATAAAAGTGAAAATAAATTTTTAAAAAATTAGAGTTTTATGAAAATAAAAAATTTATATTTTTTTAAAATAAAATAAATTAAGAAGCACAAAAATGAATCCAAAAATAGTGAAAACACCTCTTGAGGTATTTTTCAAAAATTCAAATATTGTAAAAATGTATGCCGGAATATTGTGAATAATATTCATGGCCAAATGCCTACTATATTTGGTATCTTTTAAATCCTATTTTGACTTGAATGAGAAAGTTACAAATAGTGTAACTAGGAAGATAATACTTTTTTCTTTATATTTATCTCCTTTTTAATATTCATAATAAACATTATCTTCAACATATTTTAATCGATTTTATCGCACTTCTTTTCTCTTTGAACTAAGTTTTGTGAATCATCCAAGGAACTATAAGCCATAGAAGATATTGATGATGTATTCATTAGTCTATATTGGTTTATCTGAGGGTGAATAATGAAAAGAAAATTTTTATGCTTTCATTCATTTGGTAAAATTATAAATCTAAATTATTTTTATTTTTATTTTTATTATGATATTTCTTATTAAATATTGATCGCGCATCGTGTGGATACTAATACTAATTTGAAATATAAAGAGACAAAAGGCATCAATATATGTATAATTAACCATTTACCCTAAACTCATCCAGTAAGCATCATACCCTTCTTCCATAATGTCATGACCCAAAAGGTCATGAGTGACACCCATACTAATCTTTCTGTGGGAGAACCATATATACTGAACTATTACCTAATCACTTAGTCAATATTTTTTGACACCTAATTTTTGCCCTCCACGACTAAATTTAATCCTGAGTTTCTTCAGTTTTTAATAAACCAAAATAATTATTTCATTCAAATAAAAAAAAATTTAAAATATTTTTCGTACGTAATTTTGTCATTTTAAGTAGCGATTATATACTATCGTGTTCAGTTATACGAGATTATATAATTTATTACTTAAATATTTATTTTACAAAATAATGGATTTAATTAAGGCTTATGTTGAAAATAAATTCAAATGATTAAAATCTTAATTTAAATATAATTTATTGTCAAAAATAATTTATTTGGATAAATATGCATTCATTTTATTAAATCAAGAAGCTCGGGATAAAAAAAAAAGGTATTAATTCGTATCGAATTTTAATTTAATTTAGCCAATCTATTAGATTTGACCATAATTGAAAATTGGTCATAATTTCAATGCAATTCGTCAATTAATTTTTAATTTGGTCAAAATAAATTAATATGGCTAAATTTTAAATTCCAATTGGGGTTATATTTTAAATAACCTCAAAATTCTCAAGAACTCTCATAACTTTTACCCAATTCCCACCAAAATATAAATTCAAATTGTATTATTCTCCCTAACTTTGTCCTTTTTTAATTTTGAAATTCAAAAATTGTACTACATTATACTATTTGGGGCCCCCCCCCCCCCCCCCCACATTATCTTCCACCTCACCTTATCTTTAATTTTTACATTCCAAAAACCCTCCTAAATGCTTTTTCTCCTACATTGGTAGATGACAAGAGATAAATCTCTATCCTTTCCTATAAATACTGTTCTCCCACATTGGTGAAAAGGGGGAAAAAATACTCCATTTTCTCCTATAAATACTACCACTACTTTGGTAGAGAGAGGAGGGGAGAAGGAAGAAAAAAAAGGCTAGAAAGGTGAAAAAAATCCTTTTGAGCAAAAATAGTTATTTTTATTTAGTAAAATTTTTTTGTTTCATAAAGTTGATCGGCTAATCAAAATTTTTGAGTTGCCGGCGACGTTTTTTTGTGATGGTTGATTCCAATGAAGCTCGTAGTCTCGTTTTGCTGCCCCCCAAAATGTAAACACACCTTCTTTTTTCTTTTTTTATTATTTTAGTTTTTATTATCGTTTTTCTCTTCATCTTTTTTCTTCTTCTTAGTTCGTAGATATAATTTTATTTATTGGGATTGTATGTTGTAGATGGCCTTGAAGGCCCTAGGACGTTGTGGTGTAGATATTCTAATTATTTTCATGTTCATGATATAAAAATGAGCTAGCAATAGTTGTATGTGTCTTTTTTGACTTCATTCTTTGATTATTTTGGATAAAGTTTCAATCTTTGCTTAAAAGATGTATTTATGCTTTTTTTAAACTCATTGTTGTTGGATACATTTGTTCTTAGTATGTAAAGTTATTTTCTTTTTGTTTTGAAGAATAGTTAATGTTGAATGTTTTGCCTTTTCACCTTATTCTTTGATTATTTAAATAAAGTTTAGATCTTTACTTGAAAAACGATACCCATGTCTTGTTTAAACTTATTGTTGGTAGATATATTTGTTTTTAGCATGTAAAGTTATTTTCTTTATGTTGAAAAGAATAAATAATATTGATTGTTTCTCTTTTCTTACTTTATTCTTTGATTATTTTGGATAAAGTTTAGATCTTTATTTGAAAAACAATACCCATGTCTTGTTTAAACTTATTGTTGGTAGATATATTTTTTTTAGCATGTAAAGTTGTTTGTTTTATGTTGGAAGAATAGTTATTATTATTTGTTGTGCCATAATAAAAATAGTAATTAGTTAAGTCAAGAATTTGTCTTTTGCTTACTAATTATTTTAATGGATTTCAAAACCCTCATATAAGATATGAGTGCTAGCTTTGTTTTTCATCTAATATGTTTATTCTTCTTTGTTCGCATTTTGTCTTTTCAAAATGATAAGAAAGTTTGAATTTTTGCGGTTAAATAAAATTATTTGGATATTTTTGACTCATGCACAGTATGATTGTGAAACTTTTGCTTTAAATTTTTTATTTGTTGACTCTCATTCTTATTCATGTGTGCTTATTCTTGTCATTCAAAAATTGGTTCTTGATAGTTACTTTTACTTTGAAATATGTCACTTTTATGCCTTGAACATATATTAATTTATTTATCTTTTCTTTGCATGCAAAAAAATATATCTTGAGTCCAAATGGACTCTTCTCTTCCTGCATTTTGTAATGGGTAAATGAGGCTCACCCCTTCGAGTCAAGTTCGAAGTTTAAACCTAAGGTCCATTACATGGCGTGCGGGTGCTAGAAGATAGAGAAATAAGGAAAATAGGTCAAAACCCATTGATGAGGTCACTAAAAGACTTGAAAAGTCTCAATTTTTATTATTGTCTTCTTTTTATTTATTAATTTAGTCATTTATTTATTCATTTATTTTGGCCTCGAAGCCAAAGTTGTATTTAATAAAGGTGGAGCAAGACTCGAGCCAAAGGCTCGAAAAATAGTTTAGGACAGGTGAAATGGGTTGGAAGCCCAACTAGACTAGGACAGGTCTCGTTGATTTGGGCCTAATGGCCTAAATCGTTTACTTTCTCCTCCCTTCCCCTTTTATGTGTTTATTTGATTATTAGTTTTGTTTAGACTTAGTTAAAATCCCTACTAAGTCACCTAAATCTATTTTACACAAGTCTTTTTTTTTTGATAAAATCAAATCACTATTTCAACAAATTAATCTTTTCGAAGTTAATCAAAAGACGATTTTCAAACAATCCGGATAACCGCAAGTTAGCGGACGTTTTAGGTGCCTAACACCTTCCTAAAAAGTTAATAGGAACCACTTATCTAGAATCTCTAACTTAAAATGATTTCCCTATTTTGAATTGTTTAAAATATTTTATAAAGGTTTCTTAATTCCTTTTCAAAAATTAAGTGGCGACTCTCTTCGAAAAGTTAAAATTTCTCCGCAAAACAGAAATGGCGACTCTGCTGGGGATCTAACTAGGTTCTAACCAAATGTTTTATTTCGTCTTTGATTAACTGTTTATGTGTTTATGTGTTTCGATTATGTAAAGTTTAATTATCGCATCTCATGACATTTCCTGCATCTTATAAACTGTTTTGGGGTTTCGTGGATGTCCCGGCCCTTGTTACTCAATTTCAAAATGTGTCTGAAATACGAACAGCTTATCAGCACGTGAGTAGTCTAACGCTGTTTGTATTTTCAAACTCAAGTTGTTCGCTTGAGAACCAGTGTCCAAGCCCACTCTAGACACCGAGGATAGAACGAAACCAAAACCCTATTTTAGGCATGTGCCTAGGACGACCCAATATCCGAGCCGGGTATTGGGTCCATTAGAAAACCTTCCCTATGTCTATTTGACCCCGAGTCAATCACAGACGAACCGTGCTTATATGTTGAAGAAATATATGCTTGTCTAAATTCAATCCATTATCCTTTGGGGTCGGGGAAAGGCATATTTTGTCTTCTTTTATGTAGATATGGCTCAATTGCATTCTCGTGAAAAGTTTAAGATGGTCACCAAACCCGACGATTACCTAAAATTGTGGTGGGATTACATGGGTACAGAAGAGAGAAAGATTGTTAGAACACACATTGGGCATCTTCCTTCTTTGATCGAGATGGACACTTGGCCCGAAATGATCCATGTACTAACAACTTTTTGGGATGATCAGAACAAGGTATTTCGCTTCGGGGATTTTGAATTGACCCCACCATTGAAGAGGCATTTATTTGCTACGAGAGTATGGAAATGTGTTTTAAGAGAAAGGAGACACCAGATAAGAATATTTTAGTCCCGGATGTGTGGGATCGTCAAAAGATCAAGGAAGCATTTTTAACTGATGACGACACCTGGCTAGGAGAATGGGATGGAGCAAATATCACTTTTTGTGAGTTGTACCGTCAGTTCGGAAGATTCAACTCTTTTCATAAATTTGGGCATAAATTGGAGTCGGAAGCAAAATGGAAGGAAACGAGAGATTTTGCATTTGCGGTAGGCCTACTTGGAACCATGGTGTTCCCCAGGGGGAAAATGGCATAATTCATCCGAGGGTTGTCACAGTGACCCATGCACTCTTCTTTGGAATGGAATATAATTCTAAAAAAGTATTCTACAACTTAGCCCCCATGATTGTCGCCGTCATATATCGCGCTTTAGGAAGATATCAAGTCGAGAATCGTTTCTTTCAAGGCTGCAAACTTATATTACAATGGTGTATGATGATGCATTTGGTGAAAAATCCTAGAACGACACAACCCGATTCCAAAACAAGGAGAAATCTGCTAGAATCACACGACATGTGGTTATTTTTACACAAGTCCAAAAGGGAAGCATCCCACGAATTTTGGTTTAAGACTCTTGGAGAATTAAGAGATGGCGATGTACAATGGTCCCTTAACTATCTTCGTTCAGGGAAATACATCATTCGAGGGGGCGAATGGCCTTTTTAAGTGCTCCAGGGTCTCAGAGGAACCCGCCCCTACAATCCTGGCAGAGTTCTTAGGCAATTCGAGATCAAGCAGGAGACGCCTCAAATCGATTCTATGCTCAGATTCTTCACCGAATATGATGAAAGTAAGCCCTCGCTCAAAGACTACATAATAAATGGATGGAGAAGGAAAAAGTGGGTAGAAGTATCTTTCTGTATAAGGTATGAACCTGAAGTCAGCGACACTTACAAGGAGTGTTTGAAAAAGAGCCTCGCCGGAGCATTGAATCCGGGACCAAATATACCCACTCGGGTTGTGGATATAGAATCCGAGCATCAAATTCGGCTTCACAGGCTACAAGATAAGTTTCAGAAAAGTGAAACTACGCACCGGAAGATGCACATGGAAGACGCTTTGACCATACATACATTGAGAGAAGAGTTGAAAAGAGTTAGGCAAGACGCTGATGATGCCACGTAATTCCTAATCGATTTGGACGATAGCATAGCCGCCCAACTCAATAGCATAGGAGAAATAACTTACGACTGCAAGGAAAAATTATGAGGGAGTCACCTTATCATCAATAGGTAAGAAATAGCACATGAGGTAAACAAGGTGAAAACAGACGAAGAAGCCTCCAGTATCTAGCTTTTCTATTCTCCCCTGCGCGGGAACTTATCTTCTTTCATGTTATTTTCCCTTTTCCCTAAAAATTGTATCCCTATTTCGTTAAATTGTGTAGGTATTTATGCCCTTTTTGTGTCTATATGAGTTGGGGTTAATGGATCGACTTTGAGGAAGCATATATTTTCTTCAAAGAATTGTTAGGCCTGAACCCTTGGCTCAAAAAGGGTCACCCCAATTAGGATATGCGTTATTGTAATGTCTTGTGTGATATAACTATTTTATGTGCTTATATGCTTTGGTTGAGATCAAAGGCAAGTTTATCCACTATGACCTACGGATGAATTTGGCTATGACTCGAACAACTCTGTATTATTATTTGCTGTCAAATATTTTGCATTACTTATCACATACGAAAACTAACACATTTGCCTTTGAGTTGTTTTACTTTGTAGATAACAGAAATTACTCCGTGTTGATAAACTGGAAGAACACCCCTACTTCACCCGATCGAAAGCACAGAAAATCCCATCCTCGAACCATCATTCAAAAATGATAGGAAATGACAAAGAAAATGCACTGGCTATCCGGGATAATGTGATAGCGGAACAGAATGAGATGATTGCAGAACTTGCAAGAAAATTTGAATTTCTTCAAGAGGAAATAAATCGCACTCAAGAATTGGCTAACTTGGCCATCACTGTCAATGACCCTAATCCGGGGGGACACGGGACTCCACTCTAAATCCCTCCCCTCAGTACCCCTATTCTTTGGGACCAACCAACTAACGTATCATTCGGCTCGCTCCTCCATTTGTCCAAAACACTAATCGTGAAAATAATCCAGACGCCTACCATCCACAAAATCCATCTGCAACCCCACAGAACTCGTCTTTGACTTTATTCCCAAATCCTCAAAACACATTCTCCAATCAACAAAACGCATTCCTAAATTCGCAAGATTTACTCCCAAATCCACAAAATACAACAAACCTACCTTCGAATCCACCAGATTCATTTCCAAATCTGAAAAATCCCTCTCATATTCTGCCAAACTACTTACAAGGCCCACATAACCTTCCCAATTTCCAAAACGTTCTCCCCACTTACCAACCAAATTCCCTCTATCTGCAAAATCAAGCCTTCTTTTCAAATCCCCCTCAAGCCATCATATCCCCTGATATTTATGAACCCCTTCCTAACCTCGAGATGGACTATTACGAGGAGAAAGAGAAGGAGAAAGAATGGAGGGCCCAATATGAAATGAATTTACTAGCCATGCAAGAAGAGATCATAAGGATCAAAGAGTCTCACGGGGCCAAGGACCACGACGGTTTGGGGTATGACGATTTGTGTGTTCACCCAGGAGTAGACCTACCAGAAGGATACAAGGTCCCTAATTTTGAGATGTTTGACGGTACCGAAAATCCAATGGCTCATCTAAGAAGGTACTGCGAGCAACTAGTAGGGATAGGGAAAAATAAGGCATTATTAATGCGCCTATTCAGTCAAAGTTTGAATGGTGAATCCTTGGAGTGGTTCATGTCTCAGGAGTCGAAAAAGTGGACTGGTTGGAAGACATTGGCCAAGAGTTTCCTTGATCGGTTCGCATTCAACATTGAAATAGTCCCTGATCGGTATTCACTAGATCGGATTAAACAAAAGATCTTTGAGAGTTTTCGAGATTATGCTTTCATTGTAAGAAAAAAGCTTCCAAAGTGCAGCCCCCATGTCTGAGGAGGAAATGGTATATGTGTTCTCTCGCGCTAAAGAAGGAGAATATTATACCAGGATGGTGTCCGTTGTTAGAGTGACCTCTGCAGATTTGGTAAAAATAGGAGAATCATTAGAAGAAGGTATTCAGATAGGAAAAATTGCCAAAACCCCGACATCATCTGGAACTGCCATGTTTTCTAAGAAGAAGAAGGAAGAGGTAAGTGGGGTTTCTGCCAATTCTGTTACAACATTGAAACAGCGGTTCAACTCTAGAAATGTTTTATATTCCCCGCCATCACCTAACTTCTGCACATATTCTACGTCCACCTCTAATACCAAACTCCACTCCCAAACATCCCACCATCATACCAAGCTCCACAGCCAAATATCTTTCCCCAATACCCAGTTCCACCTCCAAATTATAAGTTTTATTTCCAAACTACTCCCCCAAATAGCCGAACAAATTTCCAAACACCTCCAAATTACCACCAAGTACCCCTTCCTACAAACCTAAGACCGTATAACCCCCAGCGTCCAAACCACGAAAAGAAACCTCCCCAAAACTTCACCCTACTAGCTGAAAGTCACACCTAATTATTTGAAAGATTGAAGAATGCTGGTCATTTGCAACCAGTACAGCCAAAGCCTGTCAGTCCTAGCTCCCGGTTTTATCACCCTGATCAAAATTGTGACTTTCATTCAGGGGCAGCAGGGCATAGTACCGAGGACTGTCTTATCTTGAAACATAGAATCCAAGATCTGATTGATCAAAAGGTCATCATGCTCCAGGAATCTACTCTAAATATTAGCAGTAATCCACTGCCCAACCATAGGGGATCTACAGTTAAAATGATTGAAATAGAAGGCGAATGGGCATCTGGCAAGACCATTACTCAGGTAAACTCCGAAAAGTGCAAAAGGGTGGAAGAGGTAGGAAAGATAGAGAAAGTTATGGCTACCTTAAGTATCAGCGAGAAAGCCCCATTTATAGTTATGACTACACCGACTCAAGTGTACGCTCCCCCTTCAAAGAAGGAATTTATTATGCAAACCACCACTGCCCAGCGGATGGTATGATCAAGACGATGTTACATCCCTGAGGAATTGACCAACAAGAAAAATTTACAGAAAAGGCCAATCACTGAAGGATAGGCTGAGGAATTTTGGAGGCGTATACAACCAAAGGATTACTCAATTGTCAAACACTTGGAGAAAATGCTAGCCTAAATCTCTGTCTTGGCACTATTATTGAGCTCGCAACACCACCGACAGACTCTATCGAAGGTCTTGGAGGAAGCATATGTTCCCACATAAATGAGTGTTGAGAATTTGGCTGTGATAATAGGGAACGTTGTGGGGAACCATCGTATATCATTCAATGACGAAGAGTTTCCATTTGAAGGAGCAATGCATAACAAAGCCATGCATGTCACCGTCATTTATCGAGATTATGCAGTTAATCAGGTATTAATAAACTATGGGATCTGGTGTGAATATTTATCCCCTCTCCACGCTGGTCTAAATAGGCTATGATCTGGGCAAAATTCATTAAAGCCACGTAAATGTGAGTGCATTCGATGTAGGGTAGAGAGATACCATAGGAGAGATTGATTTGCACATCCAAATGGGGCCTGCTGAGTTTCAGACTAAGTTTCATGTTATGGATATCCATCATAGCTACAACCTGCTTTTGGAAAGACCATGGATACACGGGACAAAGGTAATTTCATCACCCCTTTATCAGTTATTGAAGTTCATTTGGAAAGATCATGAAGTAGTCATCCAAGGAGAAGGAAGTCGAGCGGACCGTCCTAATGGTTATGTGCCGGTGATTGAAGATGTTCCAAAAGGTAGCAGTTTCTATACAGTGGAAATTGTAAAAGCTGCGAAAAGAGATTTGACACCTAAAATATCAATGCCTTCAGTCTACAAAATTGGACCTCCACTCCATTCATAACCCATCGCCCGTCATGATAGGTGAAAGGGCAATTACTAATAGTTTTGAAATTGGTGATGATCCAGAGGAGGCCCCGCGATCCACCTTTTATATCTCAAAACTTTATTTTCATATCTTACTGATTTCAAAAAAGGCGGGGGCTTGTATTTGTGCATGTCACAAGCCATGGTGTTGTAATTATTTCTCAAATTTCAATGGAAAGGACTTCATTTATTTGAAAACCTATATTAGTTCTAAAAAGCTCCTAGTCATATGATTTGTTATTTTCTTATCATCTAACTTAGTTTATTTGTCCATTACAGTAACAGTAGCTTAAAACCTGCCAATGTTTTGTCATGTCAAAGTCTGAACGAACAAAATGAAGGGGATGATGATGGTTGGAAGGACGATGACGAGGAACGGTTAGTTGAAGATATAGAGGAATTTATGAATCGCGAAAAACCCAATCTAGAAGAAACTAAAATAGTCAACTTGGGAGATCACGATGAAATCAAAGAGACCAGTATCAATGTCCACCTCGCGGTGCCACAAAGGAAAGAGCTCATCCACCTATTGCAAGAGTATATCAACGTGTTTGCTTGGTCCTATAATGATATTCCAGGGTTGAGCACCAGCATTGTGTCACATAAATTGCTGATAAATTCTGAGTTTGATCCAGTCAAGCAAAAAATTAAGAAAATTCAAGCCAGATTTAAGTCTAAAGATCAAGGAAGAAGTGACAAAAAAAATCCAGTCTAAGGTTGTCGAGGTCACAAAATATCCGACATGGTTGGCCAACATCATCCCCGTGCTAAAGAAGGACGGCAAGATTCAAATTTGTGTTGACTATAGAGACTTGAATAGAGCCAGTCCTAAAGATAATTTTTCGTTGACCAACATCCACATTCTCATCGATAACTGTGCAAAACATGAAATACAGTCATTCGTTGATTGTTTCGCCGGCTATCATCAGATACTGATGGACGAGGAAGATGCAGAAAAAATGGCTTTTATTATGCCCTGGGGTGTTTATCATTACAGGGTAATGCCGTTTGGTCTCAAGAACGCAGGTGCGATATATATGAGGGCCATGACGACAATTTTCCATGATATGATCCATAAGGAGATTGAGGTGTACGTGAATGATATAATTATCAAATCCTATGAGAGTTCAGATCATCTAACTCATCTGGAGAAATCCTGCTAAGTGTGCTTTTTTGTGTGCCATCAGGGAAGTTGCTGGGGTTCATAGTCAGCAGAAGGGGATTGAGCTAGACCCATCCAAAATCAAGACAATTTAAGACTTGCCACCGCCGAGGACCAAGAAAGAAGTTATGAGTTTCTTGGGTCGTCTGAATTATATTAGCAGATTCATCGCTCAATCAACAGTCATATGCGAGCCAATTCTCAAGATGTTGAATAAAAATGCACAGAATGAGTGGACAGAAGAGTCAAAGAATTCGAGACTCAAAGAAGCCTAATCTAGAGAAAATCGAGGTGGTTAACTAGGAAGGCAATGACTAAGGAAATTGGATATTTGATCCTTCAAAGTACTTATTTATATCCTAGTAAGATGGATAAGAGTATTTTAGGGCCATTATGAGTTTATGTATGAACTACGTGATGACCTGAATTCCCAAAAAAAAGGATACGTAGGCAGCCTATGTCGGCTTCGGTCAACCCATTATATTTTTCTATATATATCCCTAGCGTAGGCCTGAACTACGTTTGACCTGATTCCTACTTCAATAGGATACGTAGGTGCCCCAACGGCTCGGTCATATAACCCTAGGAAATAAAAACTGGGGCAGAATTTTCGAGAAGGAATCTCAAAAATTCACAAGAGAAGATCGACATCCAACAAAGAGAATGAATATCAGCAAAGACTTCAGATCCACTCAGATTGATATTATCTCAAACAAGTTTAAACTGGGCAGAAATTTTGAGGAAGACCTCAAAATTTCCACCAAATGCCGGAACATCTTCCAAATTTTTAAGCACTAGAGGTTAAAGCTTTGGAAACTACCAACTATAACAAAGTCTGGGTAGACTTAATTTTTGGCTATGATAGAACTACTTGAAGAAACCCTCCAACAATAATCATGATTTTTGGAAACCATCCATCGAATATATTCAGAACCGCGAGGAAGACGTTCATTGAGCTAGTACATGACATGCTGGCAGAAATTTTCTAAAATTTTACAGAGGTTTTCAAAATTATTTTCAAAATTTAATACTATTTTCAAAAATCTTACGACTCACTTATTTAGTACTTGCCCAAACATCATTTGGGATAGAGTGTCAGGATGGAAGTCTCAATATGGTGGAATGCCCAAGAGATGGCAAGGAGCAAATCAAGGATTGAAGAAGGTCAACATGGATTAATTTCATTCAACTAATCATTTTTCTGTGGATGCAGGGATCAATACGCAAAATGAGAGTCTCTTTCAAAAATCCCCGAGCAAATTGGGAGCCATAACAGATCATTAATGCCCAAGAACGGTATTTTAGGGTAGCCCTAAAAATTGGTTTAATGCCCATTTATTGAGGATCTTTTGATTTGTCCATCTCATTTCTTGAGATCGTAGGCGACAAAAAAAAAGCACTTTGTCTTCTTTACACGTATCGTATTTAGAAGTTTCCTAAAAATAGTCACTAGTAAAAGTGACTTTGTGTCTACTAATCGTCGACCTTGAGTATAGGTACATATAGAAAGCAGGACACTAACAAATAAAGCCAGGTAAAATTATTTTATCACTGCCACAATGGCCATTGCATATCATTGCCGCAAAGGCCATCACATATCATTGCCGTAGAGGCCATTACATATCTGTTGATGCGCTAGACACAATGATGGCGTCGAGGATATCATTAACATTTAATATCTGTTGATGCGCTAGACACAACGCCGGCGTCGAGGATATCATCAGCATTCAATATCTATTGACGCGCTAGACACAATGCTGGAGTTGAGGATATCATCATCATTTAATAACTGTCAGCACGCTAGACACAATGTTGGCGTAGAGGATATCATCAGCATCCAATATATCTGTCGATATGCTAGACACAACACTGGTGTCGAGGATATCATCAGCATCGAATATATTTGTCGACATATGAGACACAATGCTGGCGTAGAGAATATCATCAACATCCAATATATCTGTCGACACACTAGACACAATGCTGGCATCGAGGATATCATCAACATTTAATATATCTATCGACACGCTAGACACAACGCTGGCGTCGAGAATATCATCAGCATTCAATATATCTGTTAACACGCAAGACACAATGCTCGCGTCGAGGATATCATCATCTTTTCATGAATCAACATCTGAATACATTAAGAGCACACGATTTAGAGGGACGCCTTCAGGTCGCTATCTAAGGATGAATGATATATAAGATTTCATAGTAATTGATAATTTGATGGTCATCTATCAGTCATATTATTTGAAATAGGATAGTGTGCAAGATCACCTATTAGTTGATAGCCTGTAGGTCATCCGTAAGCCACAATAACATCCTAACCAGATAGTGTGCAAGATCACCCAAAAGTTGATAGTTCAAAGGTTATCCATAAGTCGCAACTAAATCCTTACCGGAGGATATGCAAAATTGTCAAATTGATACGTCCAAGGGTTCTCTATAAGCCGCGTCATATCCAAGATCAATTATGTGCAGGATTACCCATAGACGGTCAATTTGAGGGATTATCTATAAGTCATAGTGTATCCAAGGTTGGAAGATGTGCAGGAACACCTGAAAGCTAGCAATTGGAGGGATATCTGTAAGTCATCTCTTATCCAAAGTCAGATGAAGTGCAAGATTACCCAAAAGCTAGAAATTCAAAGGATATCTGTAAGTCGCCTCATATCCAACATTAAATAATTCACAAGATCATCTGAAGATTGACAATTTAGGAAAAATTTATAAATCGATCATCGTCTACAATCGGAGAGGTTATCATGCCACATACAACAAGTGATATAGCTAACCAAAAAGGCCACCCCACTTTGAAAACATATTCGCTCGACAGATAAGCTAATTATATAAAAACCAAGGAGGTTGTTGTGTCTGTTATTGCGAGTTATTTCCCATTAAACAGTTACAATAAAGGATGACTTCGCTTTTCAGGCCACAACTCACGTGGAGATATGGTAAAAGATTACTTACCTCTTTCGTGAATTATGTTTAACACTAACACTCTTTTCCTAAAGCATTGTTGAGAGCATCCTAGAGGATGAAAATCTCAAATGAAAACCACAGGTGCGAACGACTTTAGGTAGGACGCAGCCCAACGTGGACCCCTTTTTTAGCAGTAAAACGGGATATAGTCTAAAGAGGGAAGTCAAAATCTTTGGACATGTGCTAAAGGATGATCACCACCACCATCCAAACACACCCCTGTTAGAAGGCATGTGGGTATTTCAGGATATTCTGGTTTCACCTTCACCTTCGGGATATTTTTAAACTCATGCCGAGGGTAACCTTCTCTTTTTGTCAAATTCGGGTTGCAACACACTTAGAGTTTTGGAAATTATGTCCAGGTAGGTTCTTGACTATGGATGTTAAGGATCCCACTTCATGGTCAAGAGATTACAAGCCTCTTTTCTACAACTCAATCAACTTGTCACTCATTCGAGCCAAAGATAGTCTGAAATAAAAAACTATCTTTTCTACCGATTAAGTCAAACTACAAGCAGTATGATTCCCTGAAATCTTGGGGTTATGTAGGCTAGGATCTATGTAGAAAACTCGACTGCATCCCAACCTCCCCCCTAATCCCTTTATTCCCCAGTTTCTCAGTTTTATCAAATACTCTAAAACTGAGATAACTTGTGAATTTTTTGAAAATCATGCTTTAAATCAAGCTCTATGAAGTACAAGTGGCCTGAATTCTCATGTAACCTGAGATATGTAGGAAACCTAATACCGAAGTCTGACCATGACTCTATGAAACTCGTGCGAAAACCAACCTCTTTCAGATTTGAATCTATGGTCGGACAAAAATTAAGAACGTCAACCTCTCTTTGCCCAGGGTTACTTACATCCACCCTACCCAAAGAGAGGGGGCAGCTATTGACACCTAATTTTTTCCCTCCACGACTAAATTTAATCCTGAGTTTCTTCAGTTTTTAATAAATCAAAATAATTATTTCATCCAAATAAAAAAAACTTAAAATATTTTTCATACATGATTTTGTCATTTTAAGTAGCGATTATATACTATCGTGTTCAGTTATACAAGATTATATAATTTGTTACTTAAATATTTATTTTGCAAAATTTCGGATTTAATTAAGGCTTATGTTGAAAATAAATTCAAATGATTAAAATCTTAATTTAAATATAATTTATTGTCAAAAATAATTTATTTGGATAAATATGCATTCATTTTATTAAATCAAGAAGCTCGAGATAAAAAAAGGTATTAATTCGTATCAAATTTTAATTTAATTTAGTCAATCTATTAGATTTGAACATAATTGAAAATTGGTCATAATTTCAATGCAATTCGTCAAATAATTTTTAATTTCGTCAAAATAAATAAATATGGCTAAATTTTAAATTACAATTGGGGTTATATTTTAAATAACCCCAAAATTCTCAAAAACTCTCATAACTTTTACCCAACTCCCACCAAAAAATAAATTCAAATTGTACTCTTCCCCCTAACTTTGTCCTTTTCCAATTTTGAAATTCAAAGATTGTACTATTTTACCCCACATTATCTTCCACCCCACCTTATCTTTAATTTTTACATTTCAAAAATCCCCATAAATTTTTTTTCTCCCACATTGGTAGATGACAAGAAATAAATCTCTATCCTTTCCTATAAATATTTTTCTCCCACATTGATAAAAAAGGGGAAAAAATATCCCATTCTCTCCTATAAATACTACCACTACTTTGGTAGAGAGAGGAGGGGAGAAGGAAGAAAAAAAAGGCTAGAAAGGTGAAAAAAATCTTTTGGAGCAAAAATAATTATTTTTATTTAGTAAAATTTTTTTGTTTCATAAAGTTGATCGGCTAATCAAATTTTTCGAGTTTCCAGCGATGTTTTTTGGTGATGGTTGATTCCAACGAAGCTCGTAGTCTCGTTTTGCTGCCCCCCAAAATGTAAACACACCTTCTTTTTTCTTTTTTTATTATTTTAGTTTTTATTATCGTTTTTCTCTTCATCTTTTTTCTTCTTCTTAGTTCGTAGATATAATTTTATTTATTGGGATTGTATGTTGTAGATGGCCTTGAAGGCCCTAGGATGTTGTGATGTCGATATTCTAATTATTTTCATGTTCATGATATAAAAATGAGCTAGCAATAGTTGTATGTGTCTTTTTTCACTTCATTCTTTGATTATTTTGAATAATGTTTCAATCTTTGCTTAAAAGATGTATTTATGCTTTTTTTAAACTCATTGTTGTTGGATACATTTGTTCTTAGTATGTAAAGTTATTTTCTTTTTGTTTTGAAGAATAGTTAATGTTGAATGTTTTGCCTTTTCACCTTATTCTTTGATTATTTAAATAAAGTTTAGATCTTTACTTGAAAAACGATACCCATGTCTTGTTTAAACTTATTGTTGGTAGATATATTTGTTTTTAGCATGTAAAGTTATTTTCGAAGTTGATCATAAGACGATTTTCAAACAGTCCGGATAACCGCAAGTTAGTGGACATTTTAGGTGCCTAACACCTTCCTAAAATGTTAATAGGAACCGCTTATCTAGAATCTGTAACTTAAAACGATTTTCCTGTTTTAAATCGTTTAAAATGTTTTATAAAGGTTTTTTAATTTCTTTTCAAAAATTATGTGGCGACTCTCTTCAAAAGTCAAAATTTCTCTTCAAAACAGTATTAAAATGATATTAACATAAAACCAACTTAATAACAGTAATCTGGAGCTAATCATTGTCAATGAGAAAATCAACAAGCTACTCATTGAAATCCTCAAGACCTGAAAGTCATCGTACAAGAACTTCTAAACAATGATGATGTCCAAAAGAGATCCAAAAATAAAGTAAATAAAGAATGTTTCATTATCCGAAAGATCGATAAGAACAAATAGGATGACCCATGGCAGCCTGGAAATAGAGTGATCACCCTTGGATTAAGATCTTCTATCAAACTCTCCAGGTGAGGTCGTGTCTGAACATCTGGAACACTTTCTGCACTCAACAAAAGAAGCATACATGGTAGTATCAGTACAAACCACTATGTACTGGTAGGTATCATAGGCCAACTCAATTTAATAGCATATACACAACGTAAATCAAATAACAAGTAGACAGGCATCGTCCCATAACAAATATTTAATGATCACCAATACAACAATAACAGGTCAAACAGTGCTCATAAACAAGCCACACAGCCATCAAGAGTATCAACCATATTGTAAACATCCACAGAATTAACAAAAATACCATAAATAACAACCACATCCTTCTAAAAATCACAAATTCAACACAATTATGTACACATATGCTATTGAACTTATTTTTGCTCAAATAGTCATGATCTCCAGGGAACAATCTATGTTCATGTACCGTAACCGCATGGTACCCGATCCTCAATAACAAGTAATATCAATATCATATTCATACCAGCGTGGCGCCCGATCCTCCATAAACAAGTAATGTCAATATATATATTCGTACCGGCGTGGTGCCCTATCCTCCATAAACAAGTAAAATTAAAATACATATCGGTACCGACGTGGTACCCGATCCTCCATAAACAAGTAATATCAATATATATATCTGTACCGACGTGGTACCCGATCCTCCAAAAATAAGTGATATCAATCTATATATCCGTAGTGGCGTGGTACCCGATCCTCCATAAATAAGTAATATAAATATACATAACCGTAGCGGTGTGGTACCCCATCTTCCATAAATAAGTAATATCAATATACGTATTCGTACCAGCATGGTACCCGATCCTTCATAAATAAGTAATATCAATTTACATGTCTGTACCGGCGTGGTACTCGATCCTCCATAAACAAGTATTATCAATATTGAATTTACACTACCTCTCAGTATACAACATGAAGTACTAAGTTTACAAGTACACTTAAAGTCATAAGACAATTTTATCAAGTAATTTTCAATAATTATTTATACACGCCTTAACAATTCAAATATCATCAAATTCAAGCATGTCTGAATACCAATCAACAAGCATCCAATTTAGGAGCATACAAATAATTAAATCGAGTCTAACTCCAATTAAATCGTAATCTACCTCAACCGAAGAACTCGAATGTCACTAGTGAACAAGTGCCTTGCCCTTCCTCACTAAGTCGGAAAATTCAAAATCTGTTCAAGTATATATGCAAAATTATGCACTAATACGTTAAGTTTTAACTAAATCAGATCATTATTCGAGCTCCAAATAAAATAAAAGAAATTCATAGTCTAAATATCCTAGGCCTAAAGCTTAAGTCAAAAATAGTGCTCAATGATATACATGAATTTTGCAAACATGAAGTTGTTCATAGAATTACCTCTGCTACTACTATATAGTAAATGATTAGAACTATTACACATACCGCCACTTTATTCCTACTAACTAATACTAACTATTATTATTGAATTATTAAATCTATTAAATTCCTAACTAATGGTTGACTTCTTATAGGTTTGCATGTCACTACACTGCCAATATGGGTTACGCCTATCTCCCAAAACTTTTGCTATAACATTCTTGTTATAATTAAGAAATGACAAGAAGTTAATTAACTATTTAACTATTTTGCATCAAATTTAGCCATCGATTCCCTCTCAATCTTGTTAACTCACAGTACATGATCACTTTTATGTCCCTATCACCTTACATTATGATAGATCTAGTAGTAATTGTGTAAGACAGTAAGAATTCAACCAAACAAATATTTGACCTGTAACTTTTCGTGCTCTCTCCTCTTCCAGAAACTGCAACATAAAACTGCAGTTTTTGTGGCCCTCTCCTTACCACTTTCTTATGTTATTATTATATAAATATGGTAAACCCTTCCTATATAAGTTTATTCTTATATATAGGTTTCAAAAGAAAATATTAATTTGGCCCACCAATCGCCAACTAAACTAATATCTAAAATACTCAATGGCTTCTCACATATTATTCAGAACCTCAAGAACCGATAATACTCATCACCGTAAGTCATAAATTATGTATAAGAACTATAGGGAGAACTAAAATAGGAAGGATGAGAAATTTCACAAAACGATTGGGAGGTTCATTCCATCAGATACCAATTAAACAATTGTTCGTCCCCGAATGGGCAAACAGAAGACAAGAAGGGAAAACAAGGAATTACTTGAATCAGCAAAAAGATGTGGATAATTTCTACGCCTGTCTACTTTGGTCTCCCGTCCTCAACTTATAGATATCTCTATCAAGGATAGCAACAGGTTCCTCTTCATAAGAGAGATTTTCATCCAACAATACCGAATCCCAATGAATTATGTAGTTACCATCACTATTGAACTTTTTTAACATAGATACATGAAATACAAGGTAAACTCCTAACAAACTCGAAGGCAATACCAACCTGTAGACCACTGGCCCTACGCGTTGAAGAATCTTAAAAGGTCCAATATATCTAGGACTAAGTTTACCTCACTTCCCAAAATGCATGACACCCTTCATAGGTGATACCTTGAGCAACAATTGCTCACCCTCCATAAAGTGCATGTCTCTAATTTTTTTATCCGCATAACTCCTTTTGTTTGCTTTGAGCCGTTATAAGTTTCTCGTTAATGAACCTGACCTTATCCAATGAGTCTCTCAATAAATCAGTACCCCACGGTCTCACCTTAAAAACATTAAACCACCCAATGGGAGATCTATACCTCTTCTCATACAAAGCCTCAAATGGCACCATATCGATACTCGAATGATAACTGTTATTATATGCAAAATTGGCCAAAGGTAAAAACTGATCCCAATGACCCCCAAAATCCATCACACACGCATGAAGCATATCCTCCAACACCTGAATTGTTCGCTTGGACTGCCCATTGGTTTGAGGGTGAAAAGTTATAATAAGGTCCAACCTTGTACCCAACTCCTTATGCAGTTTCTTCCAAAAGGTAGAGGTAAATTGAGTACCCCTATCCAAGATAATAGAAATTGGGGACCCATGCAACCCAACAATATCCTTAAGATAAATCTTGGTCAACTTTTCTGCATTATAAGTCACCTATATCGGAATGAAATATGCAGACTTAGTTAACCTATCTATAATAACCCATATAGAATCATACTTTCCCAAAGTCTTGGGAAGACCAACAACAAAATCCATAGCTATCATCTCCAACTTCCATTCAAGGATGGGCATCCTCTGAAGAGTACCACCAGGCTTTTGATGCTCATACTTTATCTACTAGAAACTCTGACACTTAGAAACAAAATTAACTATATCACTCTTCATTCGACCCCACCAGTAATGCTGCCTCAAATCACGGTACATCTTAGCCGCTTTTGGATGTATAGAATACTCCAAATAATGATCCTTAGCTAGAATAGTAGGAATCAAATCATCAACACGGGGCACACAAACTCACCTCTTAATCCATAACACACCCTCACTATCAAGAATGGCCTCCTTGGCCTCACCATATAAAACTTTATCACGAATCTTGCTCAACTTAGCATTTTTAAATTGTTTAGCTTTGATTTGATCAAGAAATATGGACTTTGCCTCAATACCAGCTAGAATTACTCCTCTCTCAGTCACCTCAAGTCAAATAAATTTGTTAGTTTGAGTCTAAATCTCTCTAGCTAACGGACGGCTGCTAGCATTCAAATAAGCCAAGCTACCCATACTTGCTGACTTTCTGTTCAATGCATCAACAACCATATTAGTCTTCCCTAGATGATAAAGAATGGTGATATCATAATCTTTAAGCAACTCCATCTATTTACGATGTCTTTAATTCAAATCCCTCTGCGTGTACGCGTACTATAAACTGTGGTGATCAGTAAACACTTCACAACGAACCACATACAAGTAATGCCTCTATATCTTAAAAGCAAAAATCACAAATGCTAGCTCTAAATTGTGAGTGGGATAATTCTTATAATTGGTCTTTAATTACCTCGAAGCATAAGCAATAACATTCCTTTCCTGCATCAACACAACACCTAAACCAAAACATAAGGCATCATAATAAATAATAAAATCCTTACCTTCTATTGCAAGGCAAGAATAAGAGCGATAGTCAACAAGGTCTTGATCTTTTGGAATATCTTCTAACACTCATCTGCCCAAAGAAAAGGTACATCCTTTTGAGTCAACTACATTATATGAGTAGTAATAGAAGCAAAACCCTTCATGAACCTACGATAATAACTTTCTAAGACAACAAAGCTACGAACCTCCGACACTGAAGTAGGCCTAGCCCAATTCTTAACCGCTTCAATCTTCTGCGGGTCTACCATCACCCCTTTCTTTAAAACCACATGCCCCAACAAGGATATAGAAGCTAATCAAAAATCACACTTAGAAAACTTTGCATAAAGCTTTTTCTCTTTTAACAAACCCAAAACAATCCTTAAGTGATTTCATGTTCCTCTTTACTCATAGAATAAACTAGAATATCATCAATAAAGATAATTATGAAAGAATCTAATTTAAATATCCCATTCATCAAACTCATAAAAGTAGCTGGGACGTTAGTCAGCCCAAAATACATCGCAAGAAACTCATAGTGCCCATACCTAGTTTGGAAAATAGTCCTAGGAATATCGTCAGGCCGAATCTTAAGCTGTGATACCCAGACCTCAAATCAATTTTAGAAAATACAGATATACCCTACAACTAGACAAATAAATCATCGATACGGGGCAAAGGATACTTATTATGGATCGTAACTTTGTTCAACTGCCGGTAGTATATACACATACGAAGATTACCATCCTTCTTCTTTACAAATAAGATAGGAGCACCCATGGAGTGGCACTCGGATGGATAAAACCGTTACGTAACAAATCCTGCAATTAAGCCTTTAGCTCTCTCAACTTAGCTGGAGCCATCCTATAGGGGAGAATAAAAATAGGACGAGTACCTAGCTCTAGATCAATACAGAAATCAGTGCCACGGTCTGGTGGTATGCCAACCAAATTTACAGGAAAAAACTCTTGGAACTCACACTTCACATTAACTGACTCAATAGATGAGACCTCTGCGGAAGTGTCCCAAAGATGTGCTAGAAAGTCCAAACAACCCCTCCCAATTAACCTTTTTGCACGAAGAAAGGAAATAAGTTTCATTGGAGCAAGACTATAATCACCCTCTCACTCAAGTCTATCCATTCCCTACATAGCCACAATAACTGTCTTAGCATGGCAGTCTATTATAACATGATACAGAGACAACAAACTCATACCCAAAATTATGTCAAAATCTACCATGTCTAGAATCACTAAATCTGCCCAAGTTTGATACCCCATAAACATAATAGAACAAGAACAATAAACCCTATCAACAATAATAGAACCACCAACAGTAGACATATGAATAGAAAAGTCAAGTCGATCACACACCATGTCTAACCCCATAGCAAAATTAGCAGATATATATGAGAAAGTGGAACCAGGATCAAATAATACAGTGGTCATTCAGTCACAGACAAGAATAGTACCTGTAAAAACAATGTTTGATGCCTCTGCCTCGATCCTGCCTCAAAAAGCATAGATATGAGCCCTACCACCAGTCTAAACGTCACCCTTTCCAAGCTGAGAACCACTTCAATAAGGCTAATTACCTCTCCTACCTGCTTAATGACCACCATGACCACCCTGTGGATGACCTCTACCATTACCACCACCTCTCCTACCTATTGGAACTAGAGCTCTAGGAGCCTGTTGCTGGCTAGACTGACTAAACTGCCTCATATTAGGACAAAACCTCCTGACATGACCAACTCCACCACACTTATAACATATACTATCCAAGGTAGGCCGCTGAACTAACAAAAATAAAGTGAGGTAACCACCAAAGTCTAAAAATGGATGGCTAGCTCCTGACAGGCCATATATAGACACCTGTATCGTTGACTGAATGGAGCAGGCAAGGTATCCCTGCGAACTTTGACCCCTATCATAAGAACAACTAAAACTGCCTCATCTTCAGGTCTTCTTTTCTGATGCCTTGGCATAATCCTCTTTTCTTATGCCCTCCACCTTCTTGAAAAAATCAACCATTTACTGGAAAGACTACTCGAAGATGTCATCTAAAGAGAAGAAATCAGGAGACCTATATTCAAACCCTTCACAAAAATATGGATCCTATCCTCCTCAGTTTTCAGTAAATAGGATGCATATTGAGACAATGAATGGAATTTGGCCTCATAGGCCACAACTGACATTCCTCTGCTTAAGATTAGTAAACTCATACCTCTTTCTATATCTCAAATTACGAGGCACATACTTTTCTTGAAAAATTAAGTAAATTTGATTCCAAGTCAATAAAGGCAAACCTGCATCCCTAGATTCTACATAAGCCCTCCACCACATCATGGCATCCCCCTGAAACTGAAAGGTAACCAATTGTACGCCATTTTTTTTACCATACCCATCTTGTGAAATCTCTCATAACAGTCAATAATAAAATCATAGGCATCCTTAGATTCGGTGTCATGAAAAATATTAGGTTTTATCTCGATAAACTTACAGAATAAATCATGTTCATCCCAAGTCATTACTGGACCGCTACCTATGTCAGAAAATATCTATCCCTAATGTCTCTTCTATTCAATAAGCTACAACAGCAACATGCTTCACCTTAAGATACTGGACTGTGGGTGTTACGGGCATAGTCTTGATTTCTGTCAACCCACTCAAAAAGATGAGAACCTGTTGAATCACAGAGAAAGATATCTAAATTGGAGTTGCACCTCCCTGAAATGGTGCAACCCCATCATGAACAAACATACATTCATTTTGTACTGGCATAGATCCATCCTCTGTAAGCTCAGGAGAATTCTCATGTAGGGGAAGAGATACTGGTCTCTCCCTAGTAGGTCTCGCGGCTTGAGTTATGCCCCTGGTGGATACTGTTCTCCTTTCCTCACTTTATCCTTCTCTTACCTGGCCTCTACCCCAAACTGAAGCCTCAACAGTCAGTTCAGGCATCTCAACTCTTTCCCCATTCTTTTGTATTCTTACCATCTGCAAGAAAAGAGTGAAAGAAGTCAAATACAAATTGGAATCGCCAGATAGCAATTAAAATCAAGTAATAGCACATAAGAATAAGAATTTGAATTTTCCTATTGCCTTGTAGCCTCTTGAAGAAGAGTACAAAAAACTCTATACCATTTCCCAAGACACTACTAGACATTCTTGTATGATGAGATCAACGAACCTAGGGCTCTAATACCAACTTTGTCATGACCCAAAAGGCCATGAGTGGCACTCACGCTAATCTTTCTGTGGGAGAACCATCAATATCGAACCATTACCCAATCACTTAGTTAATAGTAAAACGATAATAACATAAAACCAACTTAATAATAGTAATCTGGAGCTAATCATTGTCAATGTGAAAAATCAATAAACTACTCACAGAAATCCCCAATACCCAAAAGTCACCGTACAAGAACTTCTAACTAATGATGATGTCCAAAAGAGATTTCCAGAAATAAAGTAAATAAAGAATACTTCATTGTCTGAAAGATGGAAAAGAACAAATAGGATGAACCATGGTAGCTTGGAAATGGAGTACTTACCCTTGGATCAAGATCTACTATCAAACTCTAGAGGTGAGGTCATGTCTGAGCCTCTCGAACACTTTCTACACTAAACAAAAGAAGAGTACAGGGTAGTATCAGTACAAACCACAATGTACTAGTAGGTATCATAGGCCAACTCAATTTAATAGCATGTACACAACATAAATCAAACAACAAGTAGACAGGATTCTTCCCGTAAAAAATATTCAATGAATCAACAATACAACAATAACAGGCCAAACAGTGCTCATAAATAAGCCACATAGCCATCAAGAGTATCAACCATACTGTAAACATCTACAGAATCAACATCAATACCATAAATAACAACCACATCCTTCTAAAACTCACAAATTCAACACAATTATGTACACAGAAACTATGGGACTTATTTTTTCCCAAATAGTCATGACTTATAGGGAACAATCTATATTCATGTACCGTACCAGTGTGGTACCCGATCCTCAATAACAAGTAATATCAATATCATATTCGTACTGGTGTAGTACCCGATCCTCCATAAACAAGTAATATCAATATATATGTGCGCACCAGTGTGGTGCTCGATCCTTCATAAATAGGAAATATCAATATATATAACTGTACCGGTGTGGAACCGAATCCTTCAGAAACAAGTAATATCAATATACATATTTGTAATGTTATGGTACCCGATCCTTCATAAACAAGTAATATCAATATATATATTTAACTCTTACTAGTGTGGTACTCGATCCTCCATAAATAAATAATATCAATATACATATTCATACCGACGGGGTACCCGATCATAAATAAACTAGTAATATTAATATACCTATCCATACCGGTATGGTACTCGGTCCTCCATAAATAAGTAACATCAATATAGATATCCGTACCGGCGTAGTACCCGATCCTCCATAAATAAGTAATATCAATATCAAATTTACACTACCTCTCAGTATACAATACGAAGTACTAAGTTTACAAGTACACTTAAAGTCATATGACAATTTCATCAAGTAAATTTTCAATAATTATTTATACATGCCTCAACAATCCAAATATCATCAGATTTAAACATGCCCAAATACCAATCAACAAGCATCCAATTTAGGAGCATATACACACATTTAAATCGATTCTAAACTGCAATTAAACCTTAACCTACCTCAACAGAAGAACCCAAACATCAATAGTCCACAAATGCCTTGCCCTTTCTTACTAATTTGGAACATTCAAAATCTGTTCAAGTATATATATATATATATATATATATATATATATATATATATATATATATATATATATATATTTCCATAAGAGTATGCACTAATACGTTATGTTTCAACTAAACTGGATCATTACTTGAGCCCCAAATAAAAAATAAGAAATTCACACTCTAACAATCCTACGGCTAAAGCTTAAGTCAAAAACAGTGCTCGATGATATACATGAATTATGCAAACATGAAGTTGTTCATTGAATTACCACTGTTATTACTAAAAGTAAATGATTAGAACTGGTACACATACCGCCACTTTATCATTACTAACTAATACTAACTATCATTATTTAATTATTAAATTTATTAAAACCCTAACTAGTGATTGACTTCTTATAGGCCTACAGGTCACTACACTACCCAATATGGGTTAGCCTAACTCCCCAAACTTTTTCCATAACATTTTGTTATAATTACGAAATGACAAGAAGTTAATCAACTATTTAACTATTTTGCATCAAATCTAGCCATCGATTCCCTCTCAATCTTGTTATCTCACAGTACATGATCACTTGTATGTCCCTATCACCTTAAATTATGGTAGATCTAGTAGTAATTGTGTAAGATAGTAAGAATTCAATTAAACAAATATCTGACCTGTAACTTTTTGTGCTCTCCCCTCTTCTAGAAACTGCAATGTGAAACTATGGTTTTTCTAGCCATCTTCTTGCCACTTTTTGATGTTATTATTTTATAAATATGGCAAACCCTTCCTACATAAGTTTATTTTTATAAATAGGTCTCAATAAAAAAGAAAATATTAATTTAGCCCACTAATCACCAACTAAACTAATATCTAAAATACTCAATAGTTTCTCGCATATTATTTAGAACCTCGAGAACTAATAATACTCATCACCTTAAAGCATAAACCAGGTATACATACTATAGGGAGAACTAAAATAGGAAAGATGAGAAATTTCTCAAAACGATCGGGAGGGTCGTTACACATAACATTTTTTCTTCATTTCTTAATCTTTACTTTTTTAAAAAAATCAATTTCTATTTCTTCACCATCTAAAATTAGGCTTGATGTCCTAATTTATATGGAATTATTCAAATTTTGAGAGTAAAATAGTTTAATTTTGATGATAAATTTGAATGTGAAATTTTTAATTTTTTGAAATAAAATTTGGCCTTAGTCTCTTTCCAACCAATATATTTTATACTTTTTTCTATGTTATTGTCATGAATCTAAATTTCAAGGTCATGATGGCACATATCCCAATCCAATGTTGATAGGTAAATTGATGTCGCCCAAATTACACCTCCAAAAAATTCTAAAACGATCACTAAATCAAATATAGAACCCAACCAGGTTGGGATCGAACCTAAGAGGAATAGGTTGAGAATCTATCAAGAGCTTGCTGAGGTAATTGAAACTTTCAAAAATAAAACAAAGAGTTTTGTAATATCCAAAGTAACATTAAAGATCGCCAGACAATTAAGGTTGTGATAATATGAGATGAGTACTAGGATTGTGTTCCCCCTAACTTCATAACTCCACAGACAGTTCGTGCTTGTCAAACTATTTTGATACCTTGCATGCAAGATCTATCAAGTTATGTATCACCTAACCATCTCTCGACCTTGGTTTGTGTGAATTTTACTCATTTTCTCTCAATCTCAGAGTGTCGCTTTACTAACTCTTATTTTACGATCTCTGATTAACTATCTCTTTTTGGTCTCAAGTTAATTAGATGAAGGTTGATAAATTTATATTATTGTTGTTATCTCCTTTTCCTAATCTCTACCTCTCTTTAGATAAAGTATCAAATAAGGACAAGGTCCAAACATGTGCACCCGTTAAGAAAGTAATCAAAATGAAAAAAATCCCAATACATGCAAGAACACCAATCTAGAATGACTTCGCACTTAGTCTGCTTTATTAATTCATCAGGGTTACCAAAACCCTAGTTACAAGGTTAGCTACTCATGGTTGCATAATCAAATAAAGATTCTATAGATGAAAGAATAATGTTGAACTTACAAAGGATAAATTGAAAATGCAAAATGTCAAATCAATTATAAACCCTATAAAGCAAGAACAACAATTCCAAGATAAATAATGTATCTCAAAACTCAAAACAATGTAAAAAGTATATAGAGTGCATAAACTAATAATAAAACATCAAAGGAATATTTATAGTTACATAAAACATTTTCTAAACAAAATAGGACTACTTTGGTTGGCAATGATGACCCCTCCAGTAACACTACCAGAAATTCGCTATTTTTCAACTGAAAAATTTGACTAAAAAAAATTAGTCGCAAATTTTCAACTACTTCAATCGGAAAATTTACCTTTTTGTTATTTTATTTTATAAAGTATTTTCTCGATATGTTTGCGACTATAACAGACATAATATTTGATGGTAAATTTTAAAAAATATATATTCCGACTGCTGTAGTCGAAAATATAAATAGTTAAATAAATATATAATTATACCCTTATACAAAAATTAAATAATTATTTAAATAAATTATTACCAATTATTTTCTAACCACTGTAGTCGAAAATATAAATAATTAAATAAATAAATTATTAAATGTATATTTTTGACCACTATAGTCGGAAATACTAAAGATAAATAAATATATGACTAAATATATATAATCATAACCTTATATAGAAATTAAATAATTATTTAAATAAATTATTACCAAAATATTTTCGACCACTGTAGTCAGAAATATAAATAATCAAATAAGTAAATTGTTAAATATATTTCTGACCACTATAGTAGGAAATATAAATAATAAATAAATAAATTATTAAAAGTATATTTCCGACCACTATAGTCAAAAATACAAATAGAAAAATAAATATATGACTAAATATATAATCATATCTTATACAGAAATTAATAATTATCTAAATAAATTATTACTAATATTTTTCCGATCGAGTTAGTCAGAAATATAAATAATCAAATAAGTAAATTATTAAATATTTATTTCCAACTACTATAGTCGAAAATATAAAAAATAAAATAAATAAATTATTAAATATATGTTTCCGACTACTATAGTCGAAAATAGTAATAGCTAAATAAATATATGACTTTATACAGAAAATTAATAATTAATTAAATATAATAAAAAAATTCCGACTATTGTGGTCGGAAATTTTATAAATAATTTAATTTATCAAATTTTTAACCGACGAAAGTAGTCAAAATTCTATATTTAATTATTAAATAATATATGTAAGATAAAAAATAAACCATTTCTCTCACTCTCACCGTCGTCTCTCTCTCTCACTAAACCCTTTCTCTCACTCTCACTGTTGTGTCTCTCTTTCTAAACCCTAGAAATTGGTGGTGTCTATCTCAAAAATTGCCGGTGACGATTACGGTGACGATAGCGACGACAGTGAGTTGCTAGATTTTGTAATTTTCCATCTATTTATTGGTATTTTGGATGGGTAAAAGAATTGTTTATTGGTTGAATTTCTATATTCATCTATAGTGAGTTATTTCATTTGCTATGCTTGTTCAGATTTTTAGTTTTTGGTTTCATCTGTAGTGGTTCTTTTGGGGTTTTGGGGTTCTTTTTTTGTGGGTTTTGGTTTGCAACACTACAGCTGAAACTATAAGGATTCTACGATACAATCCTATTGGATTTTTATCGATTGGTGCATTGTTAATATGCCATTTTTCTGCTGTTAGGTTATTGAATTTCTTAGTTTGGTGAGGGAATTGAGGCAAACATTTGGTGATGATACTATGATTTGTCTTTGTTACCGAGTTCATAACCCCAAGACACTTGTATTTTCGATAAATTCAGTGAAGCTGTTGTCGCTAACTTCTGTTTGTCCTGTGACTGAGAAACATGGCCAAGGCCCAGCAAATTTCTCTCTAGAATCTCTCAGTTCAGGTTTGGATTTTGATTTTATGTTTATGGTACATTTGAAATTTAGCTCAGTTTCAGGTGTATACACATGCTCGATTCGTATAACTTTAGCATTATGGATTCGTAGTAACATTATGTATACTTGAAACTTGAAAGTAGATCGATGTTGTTTATCGCGTTTATAGTTTGAATTAGTTGCTTTGTTTTAGAACGTTTGATACAACTCTGTTTCACATATTCAAGCCAATTATGATATAATTGAAGCGTTAAAATGTATATTTAATGTTTAAATCATTTCTATATGCGGAGAATTCTAGCTTACCAGCTTAGGTATGATTCAATTTCAGTTCATTCGTATCTCTGATTGCGTGAATCTTCTGTGTGAAAAGTTTGGCATTATCGATTGATAGTTACATTATATATAGTTGAAAGTAGATGTTGTTAATCGAGTCTATAATTTGAATTAGTTTCTCTGTTTCAAAATGTTTGATACGATTCTGTTAAATATATTAAGGAAAATTGGTATCTCGGGGTTTATTTCACAATCTTTGTTTTGATGAAATTTAGAGTTACTGAATTTGATCTAATATTAAACGTTTGCCTTCCTTTGGGGTTTATAATGTTTGTTCCTGCTAGCCTAAATTATTTTTGTGCAGGTTTTTATGCACCTTGCTCTCATCCTTAGCTCTTCTTGCTGAATCTTTACCTGTTGAGTCCGCTGAGGAACAATCATCTCTTCTAGCTAGTCAGCGGAACAAAAATTGGTGTCCTGTTCCTGGCATTCTTTTCAACACAAGTTTCTTTGCACTTGATAAGCAAAGCCTATGTAAGGAAAAAGCTAAGAAGGTATAGTAAAATATCTTTTCACACAAATTGCTACTTAATTTCATGAATTAGTTAAAGCTATGATTACTTTTGCTTCTTCCTAATTTTCTATTTAATTTCTAAAAACATGAGTAGTTCAAAAGTACACCCAAGAAGAGTTGTGGTAAACAATAAATGTTGAAAAATTTCATAAATAACTATTGAAACTAAGTGAAGCATTGAAAACTAATGGTACTTTAAGCCATGAAATGTATGAAAACTACACTGTTGATATTTTTTTCTTCTATTATTGTTTTGGTTCTGTTGTTTTTGTTTCTCTTCTCTATTATTATTGTTTGGCGTTCTTATGTAGATGAAAAATAATGATCGTACATGGATATATAATAGAACTTATCCTAACCGTGTGGGGTTGAGGGAGGAATATAAAGCTAGGGTAGCAGGATTTATTGCTAAAAAAATGACACTTGATGATTTTCTTACCAAAAGGACAATTAGGTGTCCTTGTTGGAATTGGAAGTGTTGCAAGTTATTGAGTCCAGATATTATTACATTACATCTTTATAGGAAGGGTTTTATAGTGAATTATACTGTGTGGACAGCTTATGGAGAGAGTAGTGATGCTAATGATTTTGCTTTTAAGAATTTTGTTGAAATCTAATAAGAGAGAATAATGTTGAAAGTTCACGATATCGTGAGATGATCAGGGATGTTTTTGGGACACACTCAGGGGCTCAAAATGAATTAAATGATGAGGCTAAGCACTTTTATGAATAGAGGATCAGTGCATTCTAAGTTATCTGTTGTCGTTTGGTTGCTTAGTATTAAGTTAGATTATTCTATTTCTCAAGAGGGAATGAATTCTATCATTGAACTTATGAATGAACTTAACCCAAATAAACTTGACTTACCCAAAGATTTCTACACAACAAAGAAGTTGGTTTCTAAGTTAGAACTATCATTAGAGAGGATTTACTATTACAAGAAAGGTTGCATGTTATTCTATACGGAAGATGAAAATTTAGAACATTGCAAATTTTGTAATCAGCCTTGTTATAAGTAGTTTTATAAGATATGAATCTCATTGCCTAAAGATAGTTTTTCCATTGTATCCATCAACTCATTTTATGATTTTATATTAAATTATTTTGCAGACAAAGTGTTCATGGAGTGATTTTTATGCTAATGAAGTAGACCATATTTTTTGATTGAAAGCGGCTCTACAGGTCAAAGAACACCTGTATGAGGCCCGAAATAAATAGGTAAAACCTAGTTGGTTGAATGATGAAGTGTGGTCTAAGTTCTTGATATTATGGGATACTCCTGAATATAAGGCGAAGAGGGAACGAGGAAAGGAAAATCGAGCCTCTGAAATGGGTGGCTCACTGGACACCGGAGGTTCAATGAGTTTCACTACCCACAAAAGAAGATTGGTACTATTCTTGTCCAACCTTTTTATCCATTTTCTCCTTTATTTCATTACAACAGAAAAGTATTTGTTTATGAGTCTCCAGTTTAATCCATAGGGCTCTGGACTTCTGTGAAACTATGCCCTCTTCAGTGTGACTTACTAAGACAGTACTATGGCATGTATTAGTTTCTCTAATTCACCCTACCAAACAACCAACTAGTGTTTTGGCTTTTGTTGAGGTTTGAATCAGAGACCTTTATCAATGTAATTTTATTTCAAGGAGAAGTGACAAGATGGTCCAGGTAAACCACTTGAATGATAAGTTGAAGGTGAATAACTAAATTTTATACATGTAGTTGACCAAAAATACTCCAGATGAATTGTGATAAAGTATTGTGCATCTGTAATAGATTTCTTAATCTATTCATATTTGTTGAACGACATACTTACAGTAAAGCTGCCTTTGATACAAAGGCATGGTCTTATGCTATGTTGCTTGGACTCTCCAAAATTATTGCAGCACCCCTATCTTCAAAATGTGACCTTCCTTGCAATAGTTTCCACTATAGGTGAATCAAAATATTTTTTTTTGTATAGTTTTATGTTCTAGTTTCTTTCTCATGAGCCATAAGGAGCTTAGAAAGGATCACGGTGTTGTTTGGTAATTCTTCAGGTCGTGGGCTGACTAAATAACTATTGGGAGCATTGAGCACTAGAGTACTAAAAAGTGTATTACTGATTGCATTTACGAGAGAGTAATAAATTGAGTTTGTGTTGTTTCTTGGCAAAACCATGTTTTGTGGCATATGATGGACTATGCTTTGTTTATTGTTGTCAACTTGAATTATCAAAATTGCAGGAACACTTCTTTTTTTGTTGCAAATAATGTGATTGAACATATCATGCATTTTGTAGTTAATCTATAGGTAACTAGTACTTTCAGTGTGAATATTCATCATCATAGATTGAGTATTTGTTTACTATATTTAGGCTAAGATCATATATTCTGGGTTCATATCTTATTTGAACTTGGGTACAATTCACAGTCTTTAAAAGGTTACCAGTAACAAAGAAGCTCGTGGTTGCTGCATACACAGAATCTTTGATTATGTTCCAAGCCTTCTTGTAGAAATAAGCATTGTATCCATCAACCCTGGGGGATTTGTCATCCCCAGTATTGTTCTCCAGTTTTATCCTCCATCCTTCTGTAACCACAGGTTCATTGTTTGTTCATTAAGTAATTTTAGACTTACGAGTATTAAGAATTGATAAACCATAGTATTAGGAACTGAATGTTAATAGATTGAGAAAGTGATATAGTCACGAACAGGGCATCGAGGGCATTGTTATTGTTTATCTTTGTTTAGAGTATCCATATTATAAGAACAATCCTATTTGTAAGTGAAAAGGGATGGAGAACTTGTTTCAGAAACCTGAGTTTTAATTTGAAATTAGCTGCAACTGAAACTTAAATTGCATTTGTTAGTATTGTTTCTTGATAAACTTTGAGTGAGATATGAAGTTCTGTTTAGAAGAAACTATGTCTTCGTGTTGCTTTGGTTTTTATGTTAGTAATGTTTCTATCTACTAGGGTTTACTTCTTGTTGAGAAATTTTATGAGGTTTTTTGCTAAGTTGATAGAGGGATTTCTTATTTTGGGCAATGTTTGCCTATACAAATAGAGCAACATATTTAATTTCCATTCTCAGATCATCTAAGATTTGATAATTGGAAAAGATAGTTTTGGTGAAGCTTGTTATATCTCTCTCTCTATATATATATATATTTGATCAAGTGCTTGCTACATCATTTATCAATGTAAAAAATATACTAGAAGGTTCTGTTGCAAATGTAGAACTTTAGGAATGCAGGACTTATAAAAATTCTCCATTTTCTTTAAGTCCAGACAGTGTGGAATTGATATGACCTTAATAGATGAAATTTTACAATAGCATTGACCTGTATATGGGTAAAATTTTCCAGAAATTCTTAAATGGGGGATTAGATGTACCTCTTTCTACGGCCTTCGAAGACACACATAGGAAGAAAAACCTTGACGGTATAAGAGAAGAGTAGGTCGAACCACGTGCTAAGGATGTATATGGAAGATAATAAATTTTATATATATTATTTTCTTATTATTCAACTTAGCTTGTTTACTTAATGACAATTATTTCTTTCAGGAGGGATTTCAAAAAAGCATTGAAGATTGGCGTCAAACTAAACCTGCTTCAGAGAATGGTACTATAGTCCAACCATCGCATGTTGATATGACTAGAATATGGACAACTGTGGTAGGTGGTCCAAAGAAGGGTAAAACCTACGGGCTTGGAGTTAACCAATCCTCGGGTCATTCTTCCCCAATGTTGCCCAACTCCGCTTCTATTACGCAAAATACGAAAGAAATGGAAGCGGTGAGAAAAAAAATTGAAGAGTTGACGCAACACTTTGCAATTAGTGATGCCAAATTTGCGAAGTTTGAGGCGTTAGTCAAGAAGCATATGCCGCAAGTATTTGAGGATGGGGAAGATAGTGAATCAGATGGTTAGATTATAGTGTAGTGGTTGGTTCTTGTTTATGATTGTGACATTTAGACTTAAACTATTACAATTGGTGTTTGTTTTGGATTGTGACGTTTAGACTTGTCTTGAAATGATTATACTATTTAATTCTGCTATTTGTTTTGGATGTTTCAAAGTGGTTGAATTTTTAAGTTTCGGTTTTATTTGTAATTTTTAAATTCTAGTTGAACATGAGAGGGTATTTCGACTACAATGATTGAAAATAATTTATTTATTAAATAATTTTTTATCAAATTTTTTGACTACAGTAGTCGGAAGTTCAATAAATAATTATTTAATATACACATTATTTCCGACTACGGTGGTCGAAAGAATGATAAAAATTATAAATTATTTCCGACAACAATAGTCAGAAATAAAGTATATATTAAATAATTATTTATTAATATTCTGACCACTGTACTCGAAATTTTTTTATATATTAAATAATTATTTATTAATATTCCGATCATCGTAATTGAAATATTTTTATTTATTAAACAATTTTTAATAAATACTCTGACTATATTGGTCGGAAAGATTTTATTTATTAAATTATTATTTATTGATATTTCGACTACCGTTATTTATTAAATAATTTTTAATAAATATTTCAAATTCATCGGTCGGAAAGTTTTTATTTATTAAATAATTATTAATTTAATATTTCCGACTGTAGTAGTCGGAAATTTCCGATAGATGTGGTCGAAAATATTTTTCCAACAAGCTTTTCTTCGACTACCACTATACAGTCGGAATGTGGTCGAAATACCTTATTTTTTTACCACATTCCGAATACATGTGTTGTCGAAAAATATTGAATTTCTGGTAGTGTAACGAGTCGTCTTGACTGATCATTGTCAGCCTTTTATCACAGTCTTCATATGAATTGTTGCCGTTGTTGCCTGACTCGTTGGGTCCCCATCTAAATCTTTTAAGTTTCAAGAATTTTCTCCATATGCTCAGAATGAGTGTCAAGACGAGTCGTAGTCTGGCCCTACGACTCGTCACCAGCTTTCATCACCAGTACTATCAAATTTGCACCTTTCAAGACTTTTTCTCTTTGTTCATAACACCTCACCCTACGAATCATAGTCTAAACCTACGAGTCTTAGTCACTTTTTCATTTATCCTTAAATTCTTTTTGTGCACTGTTTTAGCTACGACCTGAAGGATGAGTCATAGCGTGACCCAACAACTCATTGTCGAGGCAGTCTTCTAATATTTGGTACATTTTTCTTCCTTGTTCAGTTCCACTCACTTCCAACTCTATTTTCCTACAAAACTCAACAAACACATCATATTTAGATAAGAACACCGTTGGATTCACAAGATTTTCCTGTTTCAAGCATCTTAAGTGTCGTAATTCTACGAACATCAACACCCTTAACTTAAAAAATTTATGTGTCCTCAGGCAAACAAAAATCCTAATTTAACTAAGATGCTTAACTCTAAAGCAAAAATAAAATCATTTAGGCAACCCTTCTTCTTTTAAAACTCCTTCATAACGACAAATGCAAACCGTTAAAGTATTTAACACCCTTCAAAAAATTTTCCAAAAAGAAACTTACTGCAGTGCATATGCAAATACAATTGCTACAAAATAATAAGATCAGGACATGGCATTACATTGTGAATAGACAATCTATCTTATTTATCATACCACTTGAAAAATAGGCAACCATTAGATTACGACCCCTTCGCCCTCATGTCAAAGAAGTCCCAACTAACTCAGTACATACAATAATATCCATTATAGGGACTATGTCAAATCTCTCACTATCACAAAGAAGTCAGGTTGTGTGCATTTGATACCATAGGCTTGCCTTTATTTTCTGTGTTTCAGCTTTCGGATAGTCGAATTAGGATCACTATAGGTCTTTTTTAGGATTGTAATGTAGGATTGGGGATAGGTAGGATAACTTTCGGTATCATTCACTCATTCTTCCTTTGCACTACACTACTCTTGACTCTACTTGATTAGCTTATTTTTTATTTTCTCTTTTTTATTTATTTTTTTCTCATTAGGGTTTGGGTGTGGTGTTCTTTTAAGATCAAATTTTTCTTTATTATATATACTTATTTTTCTCAAATCATATTGCACTCGAACCCTTTTCTCTTCTTTCCTGAACTTCTGTCATAACCACATTCAACAATGCACCCCTATGATAGCCACCCTTAACTTAGGATATTATCCTGAGTTAAGATGCACAATGTCCAAGGAGGGACCAGAACAAAAATAGTTTCATTGTATTTGAAAACGGGATGGTGAATGGGTTAAGAAAAATAATTAGTCAATGTAAGGCTCAAATTTTTGGATCAAGGGATACTTATTTCATTTGGTTCGTTCTTTAGGCTAAAGTGGACTAATTCAAACATGGCCTATGATCCTTTCTTAACCTCTTATCCTGCCGATTGTCATGAGACTAACCAGGTAAGTTCTAGATCGCACAATACATACCGACTAGGTAAGGTACCTTTCTCACTCATGGTTTGGGGATTTAATCTACATTGCTACCTATTTGGTTCATGTTTGATCATGTAGGATATCCTATCGCAAATTCTAATGCCATGTCTTGATCCTACATTGGTTACATCTTAGTATATGTACATACTATATCATACTACAAAATTTTGAGGGGTATCATTATAAAACCTCAACTTAAAAAAAAAAAAGTAAGCATGGTTATGCAAATCAGGTTACACCAAGTTCTTTTATTTTACACTAAGATACACATACAACACGACACAAAAAACATCACATCATATAATAAAACAAAACAAAAACACCTAAAAATGCCAGTTCTAACTAAGATAATGTGGTCAGCGGGGAAAGAAACACAACAATAAAAACCTTTGGATGTGGTGAACCCCCACCCCTACACTAAAGAAGATGTATTGTCCCCAATGCATATATATAAAAATATCAAAATAAGAGAGTCATGACATACCAGGGAACCCTAGGCACAACATCATGACATCTCCTTGATAGGGAACTTAGACAGGGATTCATACTCTACAATAGTGGCTCCAACGATGGCCCGGGTGCTCAAATAAATATTATTATTGGCGGTGGCCAGTGCACTCAATAGTGGAGAAATATCGAGGGTAAAAACTACACTCCCACTCACATCAACTATAGCTGCAGTCATCATCTCACCTGCTACTAACTCATGGACCTCAGTTAGATGGTCCTTCAATGCCTGCTGGTAAGCTGCTTGGGCTACTCTCATCTTGTCTCTCCCATGCCTCCTCTTACTTGCTCTCTCATCAACCTCTTTGAATTCTTTTTATTTGCCTTTTATGCCCCAAATATCGAGCACATCCTCAATAATTGGCATTATGGGATTCAAAAAATCTGAGAACGGCCTTGCAGCCATATCTTCTATGGAAAATCATAAAGCAGCCAACTCCTCATGGATACTTGCTAATTTTGAGACCACATCCCGTCAAGATTTTGATTAATTCTCTGCTCCAAACTCTCAAATTTCATTTGCATACCACAAATCTCACCCTGAATCTCCTTTTTTACATAAGGTTGTACCTCCTCCTCAATGTTTGTCACTCTCTACTCGAGGGAGACTAAGCATTTTATCACACCACTCAGAAACTTCTGTGTGACCAAAACATATCCACCTATAGGTGTGCGTGGTGCAGATGGTCTTAATATGGGTAGAGTCAGGGCCTGTGGTGCCCTAGAATCTATGAACCCGCCATACCAGTGGAAGCCTACCGCTCGAATTATGCAGTTTTGGATAGTGTATCTCCAAGGTTATCAAAACCTAAAGTGTCAATATCCATATGCATACCAAACTAAAATGATGCATAAAGTAAATTTGAACCCACCTTGGCTTTAGAAATTAGGTTAGCTAGATCTCGAATCAATCCCAAATTAGTGGTCCAATGGATTGTTACAAAATTATCCACATTCGGTAGCACAAACACCCTCTTATCTAAACATATCTACATCAATAGTTAAGGAAATTCCAAAATAGTGTCGGTACTGATATCTCTATCATAGATCTTCCAAGAAATAATCTTGGCTATGTTGATCTCATAGCCCTCCATAATACCAGCTACTAGTGAAGCCCTATTGGGGCTCAAAATATTATTTCTAGCTATTCGGCTCAGTCTATGGTGACCAGTTTCCACCAAGACTTTGCGTTGAAGCTCAGACTAGCTTTGGTAATCTACAATAATGGTTCAACAACCCAAGGTGCAATCTCTTGTGCATCAACAATAACACTGATAATCCACTTCAAATGCATATACTTATCCTATGTTATAATCTTCTTTGTCTTAACCTTCTTTATCTCTTTAATCTAGTGTTCAATCTTAAAAGTGTCGGTGGAAAGCTCAAACTCAACATTATATTGAATTGGGAGATTTTTTTTGTTGGAATATTAATCAAAACACCTCAAATCATCAATGAATGCAATGGATCACCACCCTTCTAAGATAATCCTTGTGGATACATTCGCCTCAAATACATCTAGTAAGCTGCATAAAATTCTTGAACTAAGGCTGGGCTATACCGGCCAGAGGCTCTCATCATCTACGCAAAATGACATTTCTTGAATCAGGCCTCAAATTCAGGCATTTCAGCTATGCCTCCAGTCAGCAGCTTGGGTTCCATATAGAACTCTCTCTTAGATTTCCCCATGTTTGGCATAATAGAACATTCCCTCTCAAATAACTCTTACATTCTGGATACCTCCATCAATTGACAATTGGCAAGGGGGCAGACTTAGTCTGTAATAGAGGCTGGGTCTATGGAGGAAGAGGAATATCACCGGGAAATGTTATTAGATGTTTCTTCATTTCTACATTTAGCACCTTCAGAACTATACTAAAACTTGTGTATCCTAATTTTCTACCAGATGCAATATTTTCTGCATTTTTGGAGACACTTTTCTCTCCTTCCTAATCATTCGAGCCTGAATCTGATTACTCTCTTTCTTCAGACTGGGAAGGAGAGTGTGGAGGTAACTAACTAGGATTATTCAATCGGGGCATAGTGTTCCAGTCCTAAGGTATGATGCTTCATGGCTCCACCAGCTCCGTGATGGGATATTCCTTTATAAGACCATTAGATTCATCGTCAGTCGACTCTACCCTCAATTGATGAGAGAGTTGAGCTTGTTTCCTAGAAGTTTTCTTTGTCCCCTTTGTAGTGTCATTCTTTGGTGCCATTCTACTGGAGGAAGTAACAATATTAGCTGACAATAGAAAATTTAGAGAAAAAAAAATAAAGAAAAATTTCTAAGTTATAATGTACCCATACAAGTTAGGCTATGACTCATAGTCACTGGTTATGAGTCATTCTAATAGTCATAAGGTGTGACACAGTACTGGAAGGTGATATTTTTGACCCTACAACTTCCAACCTATGAGTCGTTGGGTCACTCGATGACTCATAGGGTGAACCATTGTAGGATTCCCTACTAGCAGTTATACTCATTATGGGTTCAACCTACGACTTGTAGAGTGAAACAATGATTTATTTTGTGATTTAAAGGGTGACCAATAAGATTTAACTCAATCTATACTTGTGTCCCAGTTACTACGAGTCAGGCGATGAGTCGTATTATGAGATAACTTGTAGGATGACTCATAGGGTCACCGGTAAATATTAATCATCAATTTCCCATGTTGCCAATCTCCATGAGTCACATGATGACTTGTTAGGTGAGATTATGATTCATAGGCTGGCTCATTACAACTGTCAAAATGAGTAAGCGGTTCTTTCTTATTTCGTACATATTGCCAAAGGTACTCTGACTTCTCCTCGGTATTTTCTACACATAACCCATATCCCTAATCATCCCTATTTTATAATCACTCCCATTATATGTGAATGCCAATTTATTATATGACTTTGTATACTTAATCCTAACGTTAGGCAAGTTTAAACAAAGCATTCAAAGAAAATTTACTAACATATCATCCACAACTAAGAATTAGAGGAGAATTAAGCGTACTTACTTAAAATAAAGTGATTCTTGGATGCTTTTCTTTACTTAACTATGTTCTTGATATAATGGGAGTGTTTAGGAGTAGTTGTGGGACTAAATGGGATGATTTAAGGGATTGAGACATGATATGTTTACGAGTGGGAGAGACGGTTTTGGAAGATGGATGGAGTTACACATGTTCAAAAAGGAAAATAAATCATTTGGGATTGAATTTCCCTTTTTGTCTTGTAGGAACTGGGTTGGGTTGTGATCTGAGGTGGATTTATGCACCTTAGTGTTGTTATTCGGGCATATTTAGTTTAGTTTAGAGGAATTCTTATGTGATTACTGAGTAAATCATTGTATAATTGAGAATATAAGTGTTAAAATACTTGATTACTATGTTTAATGTATGTTCTGAACAAGTTTTGAATCAATTTGGTCACTTAAAGTTTAGACGAGAAACTAGTGTTACTAGCTTGAGCTATGCGCTATTGTAGTTGATCTCGATGGATTCTAGTGTGTGTAATGATTTAATAAGGGTATGATTGTGTAATTATGTTCTTAATAACTAGTTTATAGTGTTTAAGGTTCAATTGAAACAAGCCAAGAAACAAAACACTAAGTTAAAGAACAAAAGGACAAAACTAGTACTCTTAGCTTAAGTTACTAGTTCATCGTCTTGGATTATATGTTCTATTGAACTCTAATTCGTGGTGTTTGTTGCAATATGATTCTTATTGAGTTGATAATTATGACATATTGATGATACGCAAGCTAGATATCAAGTGGAAAGAGAACCATAATGCTTAGAATGGATGGACAAACACAAGGGACAAGACTTGACCAAAAATGGACGCTTTGGAGTCATTGGCATGCCACGGACCTTAGGGACCAAGTTAGGGATGTTAAAATACCTTGGTATAATCCTGAATGACCAATTAAAGTATCTCACCACTGTTAAGGAATTCCACAAACCCTAGGCAATGCGATAAGGGCGTGGCACTCCCCTATGTAAAAATCGGCAGCTTGTGTCCAAGTATAAATAGGAAACTTAGTTTTTATGTTTCACACCTTTTATGACCTTGGTAATTTAAGTGAGTCTGTATAAAACTTCACATATTCATTCCTTGTGGTTATGATTATGTCCATGATTGGCTAAACCCCTTTTTCTTGGGTTAAGGCCATGAACATGAGTAGTATTGTTATAAATTGACTTGGTAATGGTTGTTTATCAATATTAGTTGTTTATTTATCCTTTTATCACTATTTTAAGGATTCATGACCCTTAGAATACATGCATAATAATCTTGTGAACCCAAAAGGAGGAACAAGAGGATAGAACGTGGGATAGATAGAATAGAAATGGAATTTTCCAATTGAATGGAGTTATAATTTGCAATTAGGATAGGAATATACCTATGTGATCTATTTGGTTCAATTAAGGGATGAAATATGAGTGTATTTAACTTAGTTCTTGCATCCCCACTCAATGATTTAGTTGTGGGGATAAGTTAGATAATAGATTGGAGGTTCGAAAGGCCATAGTCATAGTACGAACCCAGTGAACCAACAACCAAGATAATCAACCTAGCCAATAAAGTTTATAGAACAATATGATTGGTCACAGTACCCTTTACTTTATAACATTGTTTAGTTTATTATTAATTTTGACTTGCAATTACTTTTGGTTACGTTAGCACTAAGTTAATCTTAATAGTTGGACTAGTCTGGGATAGTTGTTAACACAAGTCTCTGAGGTATAGATACTTGTCTTGTAATATGCCACTATATTACTTGGTGAGACCACGTACATTTGTGTGTGTGCTTGGGAGCAACAAGTTTTTTGTGTCATTGTTGGGGACTTATAATTTGGCAAACGTCTTAGTTTTAGTTTTGATTTTTGATTTCTTTGGTGCTCTTCACTTGAATTTAGATTCTGAACTTGTAGGCACAATTTTAGTAGATAGTAATTTGGCAAAGGATATGTAGTTGGTTGAACCATACCTCAAGCTCGAGAAACACTTACATCGATAGGGGAGAGAAGCAGTACATCTCTATATAATCTTACAAATTCATGAAGAGGAACATATTTCTATACCCATGGATGAGGATCCACCAGCCCATAGGATAGTTCATGATATGTCAATCCATTTACAACAAATGTGACCTCCGCTATTTGTAGAACTGCTCTGGGAGGTAGATTTGAATGGAAGTAGAATATCATACAACTTCTGCATAGCAGTGGACAGTTTACTGGGGTATCATATGAATATCCACAATTATACTTGCAAAACTTTCTAGAAATCAATGACACATTCATCCCTACGGGTGTGTCAACTAATTATGTTAGGATTACACTCTTCCTATTCTTACTTTTGCGGGAAGCAAAGAAGTGGTTGAACACTGAGCTGACAGCTTCTATCACTACATAGAATGACTTGGCCCAGAAATTCCTCATTTATTTTTTTTTCATCTAGTAAGGTTGCGAGACTCTACAGCGACATTTTGATCTTTAAGAAGAAGTCGGATGAGAACCTATACCATGCGTAGTGGAGATCCAAGTATTTTCTTTGGAACTATCCATATCATCAGCAATCCAATAAGATATTAGCTCACATCTTTGTTGAAGCCCTTGACTATTATACAAAAATTTTGCTAAATTCAACCGTAGGTGGTTAGGATCTGTAAAAGACCTATGATGAGATTTATAATTTGTTGAACCACATTGCTCAAGGAAATCCTAACAGGCATGGTGACATGTCTATAAGCTCAGTTAAAAAGGTTACGAGCATGATTGAAGTTGATAGTATCACAACCTTAGCCACCAATTATCAACCATGCAAAATTAGATAATGACCCAATTTAATAAATTAGGTGTGAATAAATATCTAGCTCAAGTAAATGCAGTGCAGTAGACCCTAGGTTGGTGTGAGATTTGTGGTAATAGTGGCCACTCTGTAGACGTGTGTGGTGTAAATCCTAAATCCATAAATTTTATGGGCATTGAACATAAGCAAACTTATGCAAATGCCTACAACCAAAAGTGGAACACCCAACTGCCAAATTACTCTTGGGGCAATAATATTCATTAGTATCAGCAACAACAACATAATACACAGGATAGTAACATAGAGGAAACTTTTAAGAAGATCCTAACCAAGAAACAAGAAATAGCTGCTGAAATAAAAATTCAGCAAGTGCCTGAATAAAAGTTAGAGCAGCAGTTGGGGCAACTATCCTAGGAAAAAAATATCAGGCCTTACGGTGGTTTTCCAAGTGATAACGAACCTCCAAATCAAGTTATGGCAATTATTTTTAGGAGAGGTAAAGATCTTAGTGACAGATATCCAAGGAAAGCTAAGTAGGCAGATGCAGAGTTAGTTCCACAACAGGTTGTAGAAAAAGTTGCTGATAATTTGGGGAAGTCTAAATACCTAATAACAAAGGTTTATGAACAAGTGAATAATAGATCACCACCACTATTCTCGCAAAGATTTAAGAAAGCCACCAAAGATGCTTGCTTCAAGAAGTTCTTTGACACTTTCAGAGAACTTCACATTAATTTGCCTCTTTTAGATATTTTTCAAGGAATTCCCAAGTACTCCAAGTACTTGAAGGATGTGGTGACTAACAAAGTGAAGCTGCAGAATATTAAGACGATGGCATTAATAGAGGAGTGTAGCACTGTGGTAATAAAAATGATGCCCAAGAAGCTTAAGTATCTAGGGAGTTTCATCCTCTCCATACAAATTGGCGACAGTGAAATGGTCCATGTCTTGAGTGGTTTGGGGGAAAGTATAAATTTGATGCCCATTTCTATGTTCAACACTCTTATAACACCTTAGGTTTTTACCCTTAGAAAATTTCTTAGAATTTTGATCTCTAGAACCAATACGACTCAAGGTTATGAGCTGTATATTAGGGTACAGATGTAAGGTCCAGTCGTATACTAACCATTGTTGGTTGGTGGGACAGATTTTGGTTACTGGAATGGGTATGACTTAGGGGTATGAGTCGTATTGGTGGTTACAAATCATTTGGTTCCTTGACTTGGTTACTTAGGTTGGATATGAGTATGAGTGGCTCACCATGAGCCATAAGACAGGGTACGATCCATACCATGGACTCGTACGGTAGACAGTGTCTGAATCTTTCTAGAGCATTAATCTTCCAGGGGTACAGATCATATGCTGTCAATATTACTTGGTTGGATGAGTCGTATGTTGTACTGTGTTGTATCCAAGGGTAGAGGCTAGGATACCTGTGGAGTATACCAATCATATTTAAGGGTACAACTCGTGTGGGTCAGTGGTACCCTTGTGTTGAGATTTTGGTACAACATAAGTGGGTGTATTCTATACATTTCCCCACTTATCCTAATAAGTTCTCACGACTTATAACCTACTTGGAAGGCTTTTAAAACTATTATTCCATTGATTAACACTTAGAAACTTTTCTAAAATACTCCATAATTCTCTCAAGAGCTTTTGGGAAAGAAAAGCTAGGGTTTTAACTAAAAGATCAATTTGGGGCTTGTCTTGGTGATTTATTTCCATTGTCATCTTGGTTTAAGGCATGTTATCTTCCCTCAATATTAATTTTATCTAAAGGCATGGTTTTTATGAATGTTTTCATGACTTCACTGATTGTATGATTTTGATTTTCAAATATGATTTGGGGGTTTTGATATCAAATAGTTTATTATGGTTTCCCATGGTCTTAATTATTCTTTTATATGTACTAATGGTGGTTTTCAATTATTGGATTGCATGAGAATGGTTTAATGGTAATTGGAATTGGTTTTGGTCATATTATACCCCAAATATATTTGACAAAATGTTTATAATGATATGTTTATTGCATTGACTACTTTTAATAGGACTCTTGCTTGTTTTAAAACTTGGTAAAGGAATTATGCATGGTTTAAATAGCCTTGAATGGTAAATGGCTAATGTTTATACTTGAGGGGCACATGGAATCCCCCAAGTGGTTTAACATTGTAAATGGAAGGGCACTTGAAAGTCCCCTTAAACCTCTATATGGTTGGCTATGGATAATACTTGAAAATAAGGATTGGTATGAAAATAGAAATATTAGTTGAAATGGTTAATAAATGGATAATGGTTTGGTTATTTGGAAATTGGTTTTAAATGGGCAATAATGGCGGGATGTGTAGCAAAGTCGTGGATGGTGGAGCTCCCAAGGTGCCAAAATTGAAAACTCATATTTGCCGATATGACGTTGGTCTTAGTAACCGTGTACATGATGTCACACTATATTTGGGGGATGTGCTAGTTATCCTAAGGTTTTCTTGACTGTTCGTGTGGCTACACACATTGTGGCCCTTTCAATAAGGGAAGCTGAACCCATATATCCCGTGGGTGATTTAGGATGACAAAGCTATATAACCTAAGTAAACATTTTAAAGGCATGCCAAAACCCGATCCCTTTTCCCGTCATATATATATATATATATATATATATATATATGTATGGTTGTGTTTATATATATATATATGTATGTATGTATGTATGGTTGTGTGCATATGGATGGTTTTACTTAGTTTATAAATGGCATTATTTTCCTTATACTGAGAACATGTGAGTAGTCACTTGTTAACCCCATCTACTGGCAGCTGTATACCCATGCTATGCAGGAATCTGCCGTTCTACTCTTTCTATATAGTGATTGACTTGGGCATCAACATTTGGACTAAAGTGGTAAGATTCCATCCTTTTGAAAGGTTCCATTTTATATTATAGACATTTTTAGACACTTTAATTTTATTATGGATATTGGTTTTGGATATGGTTGGGGGCATGTCCTAATCGGATTTCATTACTCTTTTGGTTAGAGGCTTTGTGGTACTTCTATGGGTTGGAATAGGTGGGATCGATATAGGTGTCAGCCTTAGCATTGGTGTTGGTATTGAGATTGACATCATCAGACATAATTTCTCACTGTTCATCATATTTCATTTTGGAGTTAATTATATTATGTTTTGGAACATCCTTGGCTATGGCCTGCTTTATGGCCCTTGTTTTGGTATGCTTTAATCTCCAAAGAGTGTCTTTATCAGATGGTCTGGGTTAATCATTCTAACTCGCAAGGTTTTTCTTTTCAGTTAGTTCCAGTGGTTAATGAGTTTCCAGAGGTCTTTTTGAATTATCTTCCTGGTGTTCCTCCGAATAGGGAAATAGTGTTTGGTATTTATCTAATTTTAAATCTCATCTAATTTCTATTCCTTCATATAGAATGGCTTCGACTGATTTAAGGGAACTCAGAGAGAACTTAAGGATCTTCTGGATAAGGGGTTTATTCGTCCTAGTGTATCTTCTTGGGGTGCACCGGTGTTGTTTGTGCGCAAGAAGGATGGTTCACTTCGAATGTACATTGACTATAGGCAGTTGAACAAGGTGACGGTTAAGAACAAGTATCCTCTTCCATGGATAAATGATCTGTTTGACCAGTTACAAGGTACCAAGTTCTTTTCTAAGATAAATCTTCGGTCTGGGTACCATCAGCTAAAGATTACGAAAGTGGATATCCCTAAGATGAATTTTCATAGTTTATATGAGCACTTTGAGTTTTTGGTAATGTCATTTGGGTTGACTAATGCTCTGGCAGTATTTATGGATCTAATGAATAGGATTTTTCATCTGTATTTGGATCTATTTGTTATTATGTTCATTGATGACATTTTAGTTTATTCGAAGAGCGAGGTGGATCATGTTAATCACCTCCGTGTGGTGTTGCAGACCTTAAGGGAATAACAATTGTATTCCAAGTTCTCCAAGTGTAAGTTTTGGTTGAATGTTGTAACTTTCTTGGGTCATATTATTTCTAGTGAGGGAATCATAGTGGATTCGCAGAAGGTTGTTGTAGTGAAGAGATTGCCTAGACCTATGACTCTATCCGACATTCAGAGCTTCTTGGTTAGATACTTGTGAAGGGAGTTTTGAGAAGTTGATGAATAAGTTAACTTTGGCTCTAATTCTGACTTTACTGGAAGGCAACAATGGGTTCGTGGTTTATTGCGATACATCTTAGGTAGGTCTTAGTTGTGTGTTAATGCAGCATGGGAAGGTGATCTCCTATGCTTCAAGGCAGTTAAAGATACATGAGGGAATTATCCTACTCATGATTTAGAGATATTGGTGGGTTTTTTTTTGCATGGAAAATATGGTGGCATTATTTCTATGGTGTTGAGATGAATTGAACTAAGAAACATACGGGGTATTACAATTTAATACGTCCCCATGCTTAAATTTATGTATTATACTCATGTATTGAACTGTCCATTGTTTTGGGTCTCTGAATTATGACTTCATATTATGGTTTTAAGAGTTTGTTATCGTATTTAGTAATCATTTAGTGCTGGTGGGTTATGAACACCCGATACCTACATGTTTACTTATGTTTCAACTTTTCAAGTAATGAGTCATTCAACTAATGATTTCAATGTTTAACTCAGTTTGTTGCAATCATGTCGAGCACTATCAATTTACATGTTTATAATTACTTCAGAATCTATATGCACTGTTATTGTTAAAATATCATGACCTGAGCTTATCAATTATCAGTGCATGCACCAGTTAGTATTTCAGTGCCTTTCAGTTGGGAGTAAGATTTAACACTGATGGGAAGTGTGGGTTCAGCGTATCCTACTTTCCCAGAAACTACATGCCACCCCAGGTTAGGGGCATCGCCAAAGAGTGTTTCCCCTTGCCTAATATGGGCTCTGTTTAGTGATCACTCCAGTTCAGGTTCTACTCTGATGGTAAGGATAGAACATCCCTCCTCAACATGGGTCAGACGTTGGACTCCACAATAGCTCACATGGTTTATGTCGGTTACATGATATCTCCCACAGTTTCAGTCAATATTCAGTTTATCTAAGTTTAGGTTTGCTTGACCAAGTAATCATATTTCAGTAATTATTCAGTCAGTTTTACAGATTATTCCTATTATTCAGATCATGTCAGTACTTACTATACTTGTTCTTGCATTCTCAGTTTTACATATTCATGTTTTTAATGCTCAGTATCCATACATGATCCTCAATTCAGCTTTATAACATGTTCATCTTTACGTTTGATTTACATACAGTATTCATGTTTTACTGCTTTCCAACTTTAGTTGTACTTATTTTACAAAGGTAAAGATTTAAGAAACTAAGTGTAGTGATTCACCAGTTTATTAGACTTTGTTTTTTACTCATGTTTTAAGATACTTCAGCTTTCAGTTGATTTCAGTCTCTTAGTGAGTCTACTTGCACTTAGCATGCATATTTTAAGATTATATATCTATGTAGTTTTACTTATTGCATTCACCTCCACTTACTCAGTAAATTCAAGAAGTACTGACCACATATACGTATGTATGGCTACATTGTTTCATAATGTAGGTACCAGAAGTAGTCCATACACAAAGGTCAGACAGTTCTCAGCTTTCAGCTAGCAGGTGATGAGTTTTCCTATTTTGGGAACTCCAATCCATTGTTGTTCATGTATTGTATTTTGATTATCCATATGTATTGATTAGTAGTAGTTGGAGGAATGTCCCAGGTATCTATAGTCAGTATAGTAGAGTCTTCATAGATGACCAGTCAGAGTCATTCATGTAATTCAAGTTCTTTCTTTAGTTTTATCATGTTGTAAACTTTATTAGTATTACATTAATTCTGATTTTCTCATGATTATTTTTCCGCTCAGTAAATTTAGTATTTATACAATTTAAATTAGTTGCTCAAGTATTAGGCTAGTACATGGGTTAGCTTGGGATCACTTATAATTCTAAGTGTCGTGATACGACTAGAGGGTAGCCTTGAATCATCAAAAACTTAGTATTAGAACCAAGGTTCAAGTATCCTAGGGTGTCTATGAATCTTTGTCTAGTAGAGGCTTGCGGAATGGCACAGAGACATCTTGTACTTTTCTTCGAGAGGCTACAGGGCATTTAAGCAATGTTTCCCTTTTTTCGTATCTCAGATCATGCAGTAGAAGTGATCTCTAAGAAATTTATACAGATTTTCGTCTTGCTCCATTCATTCAAACTCTGCCTTATTTTAGAGTCAACAAAAATATCCAAGCTTAAATCCTTACAGATAGAGTTTTCTTAAACAGTCCCCATAAAAAATTATAGGATTGTATCCAGGCTCAAAAGTATACATCAATGCCTTTATGTCCCAAAGTATAAAAGATATCATTCATGATCATGAAAATCGTGCAATAAGACGAAGACATATGTGCTTTCATACCCCTTCTCAGAATCCTATGACAACATGTGGCCTAGTGTTAGAAGCATGAACCTAGAAGTTTAATAGCAGTAAAGTGGGGATAGTGCTTATCTGGATTCAGTAGATTTTGTATCCATGGAGCTAGTCCTATGAAAGGTGAATCAATAGGCTTGAAATAGTGTATGCAAGAATTTAAGTTTTGTTGATTCAAAATTAAGCATGATGGTGTAGGTGTGATTTAGAGATGTGCCCAAGGTGATATAGGATTGTAGTATTTCTAAGTTTTTAAAGTGTGTGTGCATAGATAGTACCCTTGAGTTGTTTAAGTGTGAATGAAACTAGTTATGCAGTATATGGTGTTCTCACCAGCTAAGGTATGGGTTATAGGTTGTGATGTTGGGAATATCCATGTAAAGTGTAAGAATCTAAGTTTAAATCTTGGAGGATTGAGCTAATATAAAGAAGAGTTGAAATTCTAGATGGTGTGAACTCAGGGTATGGATATACTCTTGAAGATTCTACATTAGTAAGTGTTTAAGTAATTATATGATGACTATAGGGGCTAAATAAAGTTAAGAGTTCTATCTCAGAACGAAGAATTAGCAGTGGGGTTTTACACTTTCATGTTTAGTCATTCAGGGTGAGTTTATTATTTATGTATTGTTATATCTCGGGCTCTAGATTAAAGTGGTTGCAATTCAGTGTAGAATTTTATAAGAGGTCCACAGACCTAGAATGATGGCTTAAAGCTAAAAGGGAGATGATAGAACAAGGAACCAAGTTAGACTCTTAGATTCTAGTAGTGAGGTCAGCGTATTGTAGAACATCAGTAGAGGAGGAAGATGCCTGACCCATTCTTATCTCGGTACAAATTTTTGTACTTCAGTCATTCTACTCATGCCTTACAAGTCATCTCTATGATCATACCTCATCTTTATGCACTTTCTATAGAATCATGTACGCTTCCAGTTCCTAGTATGAGGAGTTCTAGTTCACTCAGTAGTACGAATCATGTTCTATGAATTTATGAACTCCAAACTCAGGTCATGCAGCTCATGACTCATGTACTCATGCTTTACAATATGCTTAGTTCCCATAACTCATGCTACACTCTTAATGATCAGCAAAACTTCAGATTATGTCATGTATGTCCTCAGTTTTGATCTCTTTAATCAATTCGTGCTTTTGATACTCTATTACTCAGGCATCTGGTACGTGTTGAAGTTATACATAGTGTTATTTTATACTTTAAGTCATCATGTTCTAACCTTTCAGTGACCTCTCTTTATGAAATGATAGTGGTGATGAACAATGGTTTAGATGGGAGAGAGTAAATATCCCTTATTAGGGAAAAATTGTTGTATATTTGTTTTATCTAAGGCTATAAGTGTGAAGGAAAATTGAGATTGAATTTAGTTTTTGAAGTGGTAAGAAGAATTATTCTTGAGATGAGAGATGTCAAACACGCATGGGGTATTGAATTCATATATTAGACTAGTATTATGGTATGATGTGTGGTACCTTGTGACTTTGAGTAGGCTTGAGCATGGTGAGAGAATTTAGTTCAACTCAGACTTTAGTAGATAGAGCTATCAACGTCCATGTCAGAATTACAAGTTGAATCAATAAGCATAGTATTTAAGAGGATAAGTATAATTGAGGGAGTATTTGATAAGTGTGTCTAGGCTTGAAAGTTAGCAGTCGTATTGACTAAGGCACAAAGTGATTCTATCCTAGCTTATGTTTTATAGGCCTATAGTCCAATATTATAGAGTTGTAGCCATGTTGCGATTCCTTATGCAGATATCTTATTCAGATCATACACAAAATTCTTTGGAGAAAAGCATGAGGTTGGAATCAGAGAGATATTACTAACAAAGTTGCTTATATTGCACTCCATTCAGTCACTTGATATCCTAATCAACCAACCCAGATTTATACTCAATTATTCTATCAAAGATTTTCAAAATATGAAGATTCAGAGCCAAATATTTATGCACGAATCACTTATTTTCTTTTCAATGATGTAAGTCTCAAATTTGAATTTTACGAGTCAAAGCCAGATAAAAATGGTTAAAAGATTCACCTTGAAGAAGACAAACATCTAAAGGTACCTATATTTCATTAACGGAGCTCTAAAGTCCTGAATTAGATTTTCAAAAGTGCGATGAGATGCTACATGAATTTACTATTTGAATTTCCACACTAGACAAGTCACACATAATCCAACCAACACACAAGCTCTCTCTGAGACAACTGACTTAGTTTCTATCCAAAACTAACCTATGGAGAATCTACATGTTGATCATATGTAAGTCACCACACCATTTACAAGTTACATAACTTAGATTCACGCATGCACTCAATCAAGAATACTAGATTTATTATATAAATCTAGTTTCAATATCTCACAATCACTATCCTTTTTACCTCTAGATCACCACGGTTCAAGCTTAGTGTCTACTGCTATACATAGGTAAAAACAAAATCTCTCACTCATTACACAGGCTTACAACTATTAGCCATAAATATCCCACAGAATTAGAGCCTACGGCATATTCTCCTCCACAACATTGTTAATATCTATTCAATCATTATACCTTAATCACTCAGCAAGCATATCCACCAAGTATCGCCGAAGGAAATATCAATCATGCTATTTAATAATTCACTTATTCTCCCATTCAGGGTCATTCTTAATTATTTTATGGGTGTAACTAAGTTGCTTGATTTTGCATTGCCATCATTATAGGGATTACTATCCTTTAAAATTGTCATATATCAGCCAACTTTATGGCACATGTAAATGCATAATTCAGCCACAAGGTCAAGTCAACAATAATTTATCTTCTCAAGATTTTCCTTAATGCAATAATCCAAAACTAAAACTTATGCCCAAGAAATCACTAACTCAATATTTTTCAACGACAAACACTTCACGGTTAACCCAAATCACTCTTATATCGTTAACACCAGTTTAAGATATACAAAGTCGCTCTTATTTTTACCTAATAATATTTTTTATTATAGACTTCACTTAAATCTTTAATACCTCATGAGTGGTCCCCCACACCACTAGTACATAAGCAGGGCCAAATAAAATAAACCGATTACAGGTCATTAACAGTCTTATTACCAATATCACTTTCCAAACAAGTTATCGATCAAATTCTGTAGGTATCAACAACCTCTACCAGTTTTTGTCACTTTTATTTAAAACTCATTATTTTGACGAGCATTAAGAATTTGTTCATATAAGGACCTCAAAGATAGTGTTACTTAGCTAGTCCTCACAAGGAACCCATTATAATTTCAATAATAGAATTGCAAAAAAATTCTAAATACAGTCTCAATGACCAGACCACACAAAGATCCTACATAATATCAATTAATTGAACCACACAAGGATCCATCCACAACATCATTAGCAAGAACCTCTCATTAAGGAAAACACATATCACCCCGATCTTTTATTTATGTCTCTTTTTCACCAGATTTTCTATACATCATATTCTCATATCATCTTCTCAGTTCTCATATCATCAGTTTCATCAGTATAATAGTAGCAAAAAAAATTAAGCACCATAGAATTACTAGTTTCACAACAACAAGAAATCAAATAATCCCATCACAATTATCAATAAAAATAACTTAGTCAATTTTCATCACTGAAATTCAAACAAAAATAATTCAAGACAATGACAATAATCTAGCAACCCAAGTTCAGCCAAATATCAAACACAAGAAATCAATATGTTCACTACTCTCATAAGTCTTTACCTATTAATAATAATCTTTAGCCTATATTAACAAATACCAGTTGAAATCTCCTAGATTTCTATTCAAGATTACTAAGATACCAATTGGAATCAACTATTCCAATTGAGCTCTGCTGAGACACTAAGTAGAATTGTGTAGATACCAACTAGGTCCAACCCAATAGTTAAAGATGACACGGTGGAGAAAAAGAAAGAAAAACAACTTCTACATACCTCATAGCCTTTCGAAAATTGGGTGTGGGACCCTACACACCACTCTATGGAACTTTAATTGACATTGCTTTTGTACTTGTGGGACAGTGAATCTGATACTCTGATACCAACTATCACAACCCAAACTAACAGACCGGTTGGGTACCTACGCTATACTAAGTAGCTAGGACAACCCTTATTACCCAACTAAAAATATGTGAAAGACTTCTACTTTTAAGAGAATAATGAATTAAATATAATAAAGTAAATTAATATCAATAAATAACTTTTTTTTAAAACTTCTTACAACTCTCCTTCACTATCCCAAGACCTGGTCAAACATGTACAAGAGCTACTTATTATAGAGTAGACTGACAATAAAATAAATAATATAAAGACTCTAACATCTGCTAGGAAGAAAGTGCAGAAATTAGTGTTGAATATCACCATCCATCAAGTAACTGCAAACTAATCTATATCTAGTCTACAATCCAAGAAGGAATGTAGAAGAGTAGGGTCAGTACAAAAACACGTACTAGTAGGCGTCATCGGTTGACTAGTGCTAGTTCACATAATCATAAAATAGAATCAAAGAAAAGAAATCATGACATCTTAAATGGAATATAATTCAACTAAGGTTGTAATATCATTATAACACTTTTCTTATATAATTTACATAATGAGATTATATTCACCACTAGCATAGTCCAGCCTCATTAATGCACACTGTCCACTACAATGCAATACTAAACCATCACTATAACTCATTTATTTACGTAACCTTTTCCATTATCCACATCTATAGGAAAAATCCAATAATCATAGATGACTACCACAAAACTCTCGGGCTAACAATAAAACACTCTTTTATAACATTAAGGAATAATAAATAGCCATTCGGGTAAACTATAATTATGACAAGTATAAATGAAGAAAGTTGATCACATATAGAAAGTAAGCACAAAGTTTCACTTTTCAAAGCACATGTCACCCAATTAGTCTCAAGGATACAATCAAGTAGGGAATACAAGTCAACCCATATTCCAATAAGACTCACTAGAGAACTGAAGTCTCATTGAAAAACCTTATACATACTATTTAAAAGGATTAATTCAATTATTAAAGTTTGGGATCATTTCTTTAGGATTATTCATTGGATTCATCACTTTGGATCACTTCATTATCAATTGTTTTATTATTATTATAATCACCATGTCGGCTCGTGGAATTCGCTCCAATCACATTTCACAACAATATCAAAATTTAACATAAGCTACATTGCTTGAGAAATTAATAAAGTAGAAATATTAGAATTTAATGTCGGTCACATTGCTACTAATAATCTTTCATAAGTAACAATTATGTCCTTCTAAACCTCACAATTAAAATATCATTAGCTCATTATCAGCTTGTTAAACCACACGACCTTCAAAATCAATAGTAATATGTACACACATGTTAAGGGACTTATTTTTTCCCAACTAGTAATGACCTGCAGGAGACAATCTAAGTCTAAGTATCGTACCAATGTGGTACCCGATCCTTCATAAATAAGTAATATTCATATTTATATTCGTACCAGTGTGGTACCCGATCCTCCATAACCATATTATATATATTTGATCAAATTCACATTATCTCTTAAGATGCAATATAACGTACTAAATTTACAAGTGCACTTAAAATAATAAGGAAATTCGATCAAGTTCTTTTATATATCAACATTTTGGCCCTTTCATGGACATTATTTCAATAATTTATCATGATCATTAACAAGCCATTCATTGCATTAATTCAAGGAATTATCATTGTCAAGCAAGCCCCTCATAGGCATAATTTAATAAATCATCATTATCACCAATTTAGCCTCTCATGGGAATCCAATAGATAAAGTATTTTTATCAATACCAAAGAAAGAATATCATAAAATAAATCACAATTTATAACAAAACCATACAAGTCACTATTGGAGCCTTAATTACTCTTTAATTATCAAAACACTACTACCTTCTTAAATACCGCAATTTGGGTTCTAACATCACCACCTATAACTAGCACATTCAAGTGTATCACTATCCTCTACCTTTTTCCACATAATACAATCATCAGACTAATTCAAGTCATCTATCCCTTATATATTACTATGCCCATCAATATTCGATCTTAGGATAATTCTCTTCATCATATTATTCCACAATACATACAACTTAATACCATTATAACTCAACTAGGTTCATTACTAGAAAAACTAAAAAAAAATATCATGTCCACATACTACATTTACAACAATCTTCTTTCGGGCACATAACACATAATATCATAATTATCACATAATAAATCAATAATATACTTTTTGGGATTAAGCAAAGTTCTTATGGCTTTATCCACCTCAACTCCATGCCCACAAGCCTAGACATGTTTTCTCTCATCAATTCTAAATTATAAAAATATATAATAACATAGTCGTCTACGTATTAACATAGCCTACGTTGACTCCAAGCTTTTGAGAGAAGCAAGCCATAACAAGGATGTTCATTCCTTTTCCTTCATGCCTTGGAATAATCAATCATCTAAAAATCAAATAATATAAGAGTAATTAAATTATTACTCTTCAAACAAATAACTTGGAGATTCAAACCCACTATTTCTACCCTTAATTCAAGCTTTGTATTTTTTTTCAAGCTCAATTAGTCATTAACTAGCTCTCTTAAGCTTAACCCATCTCCACTAATGGAGTTTTTATGCTAAAGGTCTCCTCTTTATGGAATTCAAGGTTCCTAACCATCAAAATTCATAATCTAGTTTATGAAATTTATGTTAGGAATCTTTAATTTATAATTTAGAATCAACTCTACGTTATATTAAAAACACCCATGAGTTTTTTCTCAAAAAATTCCACCATTAAAGGTCTTTCTAAGGATTCTAAGATGTTAAAGGATTAAAAAACGAAGAAAGTAATGGAAAAACTTACCTCAGCAAAAGATTTTCACCTTTATCTTTGGAAAATCACCTATCTATGGTTGGAAATAAAATTTAGGGGTTTTAGACTTAAAATACAGATGAAGCTGATTTAACTACCATTAAAATTTTTGCTATAGCGGAATCCAATTTCAGCCCAGACAATGCTCGGTATAAAAGTCATAACTTTTTACTCCGAATTTAGATTGATGAACGATTTATTTCATTGGAAAGAGGACTCAGAGATATTTGATTTGACTAGTATTGTACCTATTAAATTCTTATATTCTAGGAGATATGGTCATTTGAAGTTGGTCCTAGTAAAAAACCATATCAAAACTCTATTGGAAAGAGAGCTTTAAACTTAACTTTGTGTTTGTTCGACCTTAATTCATGCCTATTGAACTTCAAAACTAAAGTGTTGACATAGTACTCACAAATAATTAAATTTATTGGGATTGAATCTATCTAAACACATCAAAAGATTTAAATCTTAGTCAAAAAGCTTGGGATGAAATAATAAATAAAATGATGGCTAGTTTGGATTCAAGTTAATATTGAGGAATGAAAAATAAGATTTTTTATCAATTTATCAGGGATAATTAGTAACAACGAAATGGGTCGTTATAGAATATTCATGAGACAATGGTACCACTGAGCTATTTTGATTTTGTTAGAAAATAAGATACTTTATAAATTTCTATACCGAGAGATGTGCCGGTAAAATTGATTTGAGACATAAGACTGAGATTATAAGAGTATATGGGTTACAAAACCCCTTATGAGTCCTATATTGGGACTGTTAAGCCTCGGTAGGTGTATACAGAAAGTCATACGATGACTTTCAGTCATTCATCATCATCACATTATGTTGCATCACTTGCATTGCATGATATTTTCTTGGTATCGTTTGATTTTTTTGATGAGTGCTTACTTTTGTAGTTAAAGTTAATTATTATGATTGAACATTTTTTGTGATATTGTGTATTGAGAATTTATTTTACCTTGTTACATCATAATATTCCACTCTTTGTTGATTTGGGCGTTGAGGTATACAGGACACATAAGGTATAGCTATGAATTGATTAGTGAGACATATAGTGTCACACCTAGTAGTAGCCTGACATATACATACTTGTATACTTTCACAAATTATATGTTAACTTGATAATTGACCTTGATTACTATGTTAGCAAGTCTTCCTTATAAATATTTTTCTATTCTTGTTAATCATAAAATGGCTAGTGTTAACTCACCTATTGTGGTCCTACTGCACATATAAGTGTACGTGGTTGTGCAAGTAATAAAGTAGCTCTTTTGATAAGGGTGTCACACCCACGGGGACTTGATTTAACAGCAATCTAATTCAAGCTTTACTACTGAAATTAAATAAATGTGAATGTAACCAATATAGTTTGAGATTTGAGAATGCTAAAGTAACATTAAACAATTGAAGATTATAAAGCATTGGAGACAATAATTGGGAGAAATCTAGGGTCAAGGCACTATGAACAATCTTGCAAAGCTATAAAATCTCATTGGTTAAGTCAACTATCTTGATTGTTGATTCATGGGATTAATAACATGATTACGATCTTCTAGGCCTCTAATCATCTAGCTACCTTAGTCACACAACTACATCATAGAGTGGGGATGGGGGAACTAAATTTTGCATTTATATTTCATCCTGTATTTGAATAAAATGGGGTGAAATAGGTATATTCCTATCCTAACCGCAAATTCTAACTTTCATTCATGGAAAGTATAAGATATCACTCTATAAATCCCATGATATAATCTAGTATTCAGCTTTTTGGGCTCATTATAGAAATATAGGTTTATCATACGGGTCATGAGTCCATATAATATTAATAACAAGGATATATGAACAACCAAACATGATAATCAACTTAAAAATCTCAATTGCAAACATAAGTAATCTTGTTCTTGGCCTCAACCCTAGAACGAGGGTGTTTAGCCTCTCATAGTTTTACAATGAATCACAAGAATGAAATTCATATGAAAAAAACAAAAGTAAACTAGGGTAAAGATTAAGAACCATAATTGCAGCCCCTCAAGTGTTTTTCCAGCCCCAAAATTCATCTAAGATGTTTACAATAAGATCCAAGTGTCCTATTTATAATATGAGAGAAATTGGTCGATTGTGTGCCTTGGGCGTGGCACACCCATGTTTTGGCGCATTTAGGGGTGTGGCACACCCTAAACACGTGTTCTCACCGGTTTTCCAAGTTCACTTTTTGTCTTGGGGCATGGAACTAACTTATCTCAAAGGTTTGAGGGTGTGGCATGCCCTTGTGCTCTAAAAATCTAGATTTTTCCATCATTAACTCTTTTTATTTACCTTTGAGTTCCACACTTTGTAGATGTCTTTCTAACCTTATTTGGAATTTATATGCTACTGAGACTTGATCCTAATATCTTAAAAGGTTTCCTCTAACATAAAAAAAAATATTAATTAGTGTACACAACACAATTAAGTCCATCCAGATGCACTAGAACAACTCATAGCTCAAGGTAGTAACACTAGTTCTCTCGTCTAAACTCTATGTTACCAATTTGAGTATAAACTTGTTTTGAACACACCTTGAGAACTATAAAAATGTTATTTAACACTTAATTACTCAAATATACCATAAATAACTCATTAAGCACACAAAGTAGTCCTCAAAACTAGGCAAAATACGTATAGATAATGACACTTAGGTGCATAAATACACCTATGTTCACCACCCCATACTTAAAACCTTGTTCTTCATCGAACAACTCTTCACATTAAGCAATATACAAGGAAGACTCCAATATTACTACTAAAAGTAAGATACTCAATCTAGAACTACAATGACTACATGAAGAGCAAGTTCCACATTAAGCATGTGATATACATTTGAAAACTCATGAACACTACTTCAAAATAGCCTAACCTCAAAAATTGACTCTACCAAGTTGTATAACTCATGCATATTACTCAAACAAAAAGATCACACTAGTTACCAAACTATCATACAATATGTTATCTCACCCCAAGAGTTACCCATAGTCACTCGTAGATAAGAAATTCATTAGAATAATGGGTGTAAGGATCAAATTTTGCTCACTCTAGCAAAGAATTCTCATGTCACATAAGATGAACCATAGTATTTCCCCTAGTTTAGTACTCCACTAATAGTAGAATATTGAGGTTCAAGATCAAGTAAGACTTAGAGGATTGTAATGTAGGATTGTAAAGGATTGTTACAGATGGGTAGGAACTATTATGGCCAGTAATAGTGACTATCTTTACTAAGTGCTTTAATACATTACATTATACATTAAACTCCTCTCTAAACAACCAATTTCTCACCACTTCTATTTACCCATACCTCGTTTGTATCACCCCCGTCTCTTTCAGCTAGTTCACATATAGTAAGGAGGATGTATTGTCGATTAACTCATGCTTCAATTCTTGATCAAATTTTCTTTCTTATTACACCAGGACCAACCACATAACATTAAATTTTCACGCCAATAGCTACTATTTTCTTGGGGCTCCACTTTCAGCAATTTTCTTCTTCAATTTTATACTTCTTAACCGTATAAATTTTTCAATTCAAAAGCTTAGGAGATTTAGATCGAATTATGGTCAATCAAAGAAAGAAAATAGGCTACATATGAGGTTATCAAAGATTAGGCTAAATGCTCAACGAGGCTAACTAAGATCATGCACAAAGGGTAACTAAAACAGAGTATGAAAAATGGATATCAAAGAAATACCTATATTATCTTCTGAATCCAACATTCTTTATTTTCCTTTGCACATACACTAGTCAAGTTATAGACATCAATATGCAACAAAGAATATAAGAAAAGACTTTAAATCACACATGACACATGATCAAATCAAGTAGGATCTCTAGAGACTTTAAACCATGCAATAGCATAAAATAAAATTATGCCAGCATTACTCAAGAGTCATATAATTGAGCCTAGGTGTCTCAAAAGTAATCATTCACTATCATATACATGTTTTACATTTACAACTATTTATATCTTATAATCACACATAGCAACTAGCAAGAACAACTCACTCATTCCTAATACAAAACTTCTAAAATTTACTCCTAAGAATAAAAAATAAATATTGAGTTCAAAGGGTGCCTCCTCGAAAAAGAACTGAAAAGAAAAACTAAGGGATGGGCAAAGTATTCCCCTACTAGACTGACACCAACAACAAAAACTAACAAACAAGAAAAAATCTTTTTGTAATTTTTTCAAATTTCATCAAAAATTAGAAAAATAAAAAAAATATAAATCCTATAGCAGCACTTCACCCTAAGAAATCAGAAGATTCCCCATCCCATACTTAAAATCATACTTCGTACCTAAAGTATAACTATAAGTAGAGATAGAAACACTCCATGAGGCCTCTAAGCTAGCTAGCATCATCTTTAATCATCAACGAGGTTTGGTGGACCCCACACCCAGTCTTTGGAAAGATTTTTTGCTTGGGTTGCTAGTACTCAGACTTTTCTTCAACCTATGACTCAAAACAAAAATAAAAACAACGGTGATACTAAAGAAAAGTAAGAAAATAAAATATCTACCTTAACTTGGGTTGCCTCCAAAGCAGCGCTTGATTTATTATCGTGGAACTATATTTATTCAACCTCTTCCTCCTACTCGGAGTCTATTTTCTTACTCTTTTCTGCCCTCTTAAGTGCCTACTCTCAAGTTCGGCAGCTTTTTTCACACTTTTCTTTTTAGGCTCCTCCTCATATTTTTTAATGTCAGGATTAATAGGTAGTTTAGGCCACTCTATGAGATAGTATGAAGAGGTAAATAGAGGTTTTCACTCCTCCATCCTATACTCATCCACTTCCATAGTTGTGATCATACACAAATCTTGTAGCATGAGGGTGTATTGAGTGTTTTGTATACCTTAAAGACCACATCTTTATCATTCAATCTCATTGTCAGAGTGCCTTATCTTACATCATTCAGTGCTCTTCCCCTTTCTAAGAATGGACGTTCTAGGATGATCACTATCCTGTCATCTTCATCATAGTCAAGCATAATAAAATCAACAGCAATAATAAACTTACCAACCTTGATGAGAACGTCTTTAATGATTCCTTTAGGTACTAATATTGCTCTAACCACCATCTGGAGCACCACAAAACATGGCCTTAGTTTCCTAAATCTAACTGTATTAACATAGATAGGGACATTAAATTTATGCTAGTCCTTAAGTCACTCAAAGCATGGACCATGTCACTTTTACCAATTTGTATGGAGAGGGTAAAAATCCCTAGTTCCTTAAAAAAATTTACATCTTTCTCATAACAAATGAATTGCACTCCTCAGTAAGTGCACCGTCTTAACATCACCCAGCTTTGACTTATTGGTCACCACATCCTTCATATACTTAGCATACTTTGACAAACCCTACAAAACATCTAGTAAAGGAAGGTTATTGTGAAGTTATCTACACATGTCAAAGAACTTCTTAAATCATGTATCCTCTTTAACCTTTTTGAGCTTCCACGGAAATAGTGGTGGTGATCTCTTTTGTGTATGCTCAGCTACCTTTGTTTCTGGGTATTCAAACTTTCCCAAATATTTAGCATCTTTAGCTGCCACTTACTTCTCCTTTGCCTATTGTGGAACCAAGTTTTAATGCCCCGATTCTGTACCCCGGATGCTACATAGTTTTCATAATCCCGAAGGATCACAAGCTAACCCATGACTAGTACCTACTGCAGTAATTGAATAATAATGTTGTAAATATGAAAAAATTAGGCAAAAACTTTCCAAGAGGTTCACTACTGATATAAAACTGAACACGGTATAATAATAACAAAACTAAAACACCTGTCTGAAAATACTCTAGTCTGAAAAGCCTCTAAACTATCTGAAATGTGGAGTTGATGGGACAAGTCCCCAACAAACTCCATCTACTGAAATAAACTGAATTGCTGAAATAATAATCATGTCCTCGAACTATGAGGACTCACTACTAACTCTGGCTGATGAAAATCTGTAACTGCTAAGGATGATCGGGAGTCCGTGTATCTGAACCTATGATATAAAACATCATAGTGCAAAACAAAGGTATGCGTCAGTACTTGGAATGTACTGGTATGCAAAGTGAGGTAGGCTGAAATATATGGGTTCATATGCATGAACAATAATGATTGAATAATATAAATGTAAATGAATGATAGTACATGTATGAATCCACAAAATGTTACTGAGATCGTGATAACACTGGATACTGAGTCTAAATATTGATTAACTGATATCGGAGTCTACTAATACTGAGTTATTGATAACTGAGTGACTGTATTTGACATTCCTAAAGATGGAAATATGTTGAGTTCCATACTGAACTAAGTGACTGTATGTGACAGTACTGAACTGAGTTCTATACTAAGATTAAAACTAAAACTGAGACTGTGGGATGTAATCATCTAACCCCACATGCCCCTTTTTGAATACATTAGGGTACAACCTGTAACCCCAGTTGGAAGAGTGTCAGTACCATGCCACGGTTAAAGACAAGCTGAGTCACCCTCATTTGGTAGGTGCTCTGAACCGGAATGGTAGTACCCTCAATCGGCAGGTAGATCACATCATCAACCATCAACTGGAAGGTTGATGTCTCAACCTACGCTAGCTATGTAGTTCTGGAACACAAGGAATACTTCTAAGGATCACACCCTATACTGGCAGGTGAGTCCCCATCCTTGGGTTCACTCGGTGCTGAATCCTACTCCCAACTGAATAAACCCTGAACTGATTTCTAAACTGTTCTAAGCTAAACTGAACTATTATTGATCATACTGTTTCACTAAACTAAACTGAGTTCACTGAGTTTCGTGGACTAATGGAATACTACTAAATTCTGTTAACTGACTGAGTAATACTGAGTTTTCCTGAGTTCTGTAACTGAATGAATTCTACTTATCGTGACATGGCCGAATACTATTCTATAACTAATACTGGCTTAAGGCATACAGATAAATTGTCAGGCGTTAAATACTCCCAGTACTCAATAGCATGAAAAGCAAATCACTGCATGACTTTAATAGTATAATGGTACTAGCTTACTAGCAATACATTCACTTATGCATTTTTGTCAAACACTTGATATACATTGGGCATGTGCAAGATTAAATTCACATAATAGCATGTTATGCTTGGGATAGTCAATTCACATAGGCATTTTAACAAACACTTGAGAAGCATGGGTATTTCACATATCAATACACATTTAGTACTATCATGAATTCCACATTCAACTTGCAACTCAATAATTTAACAAAAAGTTTACAAAGTTCAATTCACAATTAATAAGTTTCCATGAAACTTGGGGCAAATCATAGAGTTAGATTACCATTAACATCATAATCATGAATACATTCAAGAACCAACAAGAAATGAAATCAATTAACTTAAATTTTAAAAGAGTTTCTTGGACTCCAAGAGTGGAAAGATACCCTTGGATGAACACTTCACATACCGTAGTGCCTGAATTCTGAAAGATTGGTAGTGGTTTCTTGAGTTCTTGATTTGAAATTGATCCCCCTAGGGTTTTTGTTCTAGAGAAATTTGAGAATAATGAATGAATTTAGCCTCTAATGGGGCTTAATCTCGTGTTTTGGAGGCTGATAGACGTAGGAAAAAGACCCTATTACCCATAAGGATATGGATTTTTAATGACTGAAAAATAAACTGTCGATGCGCAAACCGACATGCTGCATCGTTGGCATTGATACGATATCCATGCACCGTGTCGAGTATGCATTGGTTCACTGGAAATTGCCACTGGGAGCCAAGCAAAATATTGATCGATGCGATGGACGATGCGCCACGCTGAGATCGCATCGATACACTATTTTAGATCCCAAACGTGGTTCAAACGAGGTTCAAAAAATATGAAACTCGTCCGGGAATAGCTACTGATATTCCTGATCATGAATTAACCTAAAGGTTGATATTTTAAGGTCATAGAGGTTATGAAATAGAGTTTCCAACTTACTAAGGCCAAAATGACACTAAGTTTGAATACTTAGCTAAAAAATTTCAAAGTCTGGGACCCCTTGGCAAGCTTAAAAGAATGAGTTAAGCTTAGAATTTTGCATGGTCTTACAAAATCTCCCCATTGGGAACATTTATCCTCGAATAAGACTTATTAAATTGAGAATACTGAGAGACTTAATTTAAACACTGGACATGCACAACTAAAGCATGATTTCATGACTGAAATTACTGATATACTGAATTATCACACAGAACATGCATATCTGATGCATGAGTACATAGCTGAACATGATTCATGAATGCATGACTGGGATTACTGATAAGCTGAGTTCATATACTGAACATGCATGCCTGATGCATGAGTACATGACTGAACTGATTCATGAATGCATGACTGAGTATGCAATGTTAATTGATCCTATGTTGGTAGCTATATCTTAACATGAGATTGAGTAATTCAAAGAAAAACTATTACCTTGGGCTGAGTCTAAGTTTACGGATAAGAGGTGAGTGTACTTGGTCCATGTGTCTACTTTTGTCTCCCAAATATTTCCCTCAACTAAATGATTTCGCCAAAGAACTTTGAGTAGAGGAACTTCTTTGTTTCTCAGTCTACGAATCTAAAAGTCAAGGATTTCAACAAGAATCTCTTCATAAGAGAGGCTATTCTGAATATCTATGCCCTCAATAGGTAATACGACTACTGGTTCACCTATGCATTTTTTTAGCAAGGAGACATGGAACACTGGATGCACAGAAGTTAAGTCTGAAGGTAACTCAAGATCGTAAGCTACCTTTCCAAAACAACAGAGAATTCAGTAAGGACCTACATATCGAGGACTGAGTTTCCCCTTCTTGCCAAACCTCTTTACTTTTTTCATAGGATAGATTTTCAAATACATAAAATCACCAATCTCGAACTCGAGATCCTTTTTGCGTAAATTTGCGTATGATTTTTGTCGTCTCTGAGATGTCTTAAGCCTTCCCCTGATCAACTGGAATTTTTCTAAGGTATCAAATACCAAGTCAGGTCCTACCACTACGGCCTCACCCACTTCAAATCAACCGATGGGAGATCTACACCTTCTCTCATAAAGCGCCCCAAATGGAGCTATCTGAATGCTGGAATGATAGTTGTTGTTATATGAAAATTCAATCAAAGGTAAGTGGTCATTCCAGCTACCTTTAAAGTCTATCACACACGCTCACAGCATATCTTCAAAAGTCTGAATGGTCCTTTTTGCTTGACCATCTGTCTGAGGATGAAAGGTTGTACTGAGGTAAACTCAGGTATCAAGACCCTTTTAGAATGCTTTCTAAAAGTGAGAGGTAAACTGGGTACCTTTATCTGAGATAATGGATAATGGAAAACTGTGTAATCTGACCAACTCCTTGACATAGAGTTTGGCATAATCCTCAGCTAAATAAGAGGTATGGAGTGGTAGGAAATGAGCTGATTTGGTTATTCTGTCTATAATGACCCAAACTAAATCATGCTGGCGACGAGTATGAGGCAAACCCATTATAAAGTCTATGTTCACTTCTTCCCACTTCTAGGTGGAAATACTGAACTCCTACATGGACCCACTTGGCTTTTGATGCTCGGTCTTAACCTGCTAACATGTTGAGCACTTAGCCACAAACTCTACAATGTCTCTCTTTATTCCACTCCACTAATAGATCTCCTGCAAATTATGGTACATCTTAGTGACCCTGGATGAATAAAGTAGCGTGCACCATGCACTTCTGCAAGAATTTATTGCCTCAAATCATCTGTATCTGGCACATATAGCTGACAATGAAAAACACCATCTCCTCCTTAGGAGAAGACCTCTACTTTCTAATCTCTGAATGATTCCTTCAACTTGCGTAGACTGGGATCCCTATCCTTCTTTTCCTTTACCTTGGAAACCAGGGATGATTTTGAACTACTTTGCACCCATACACTACCTTCAGCTGAATCGACTAAGCGAACAACTAGTCGAGCAAGCTGATGAACTTCCTGAACTAACTTCTTCTTACTATCTTTCACATGAGCAACACTACCCATAAACATTCTACTAAGAGTATAAGCCACTACATTGGCTTTACCCAGATGATACAGGACGCTCATGTTGTAGTCTTTGAATAGCTCCAACCACCTTCTCTGATGGAGGTTTAGGTCATTCTAAGAGAACACATACCGCAGGATCTTATGTTCTTTGAACATATCAACGTGCACCCCATATAAATAGTGCCTCTAAATCTTCAAGGCAAATATTGCTGCTTCTAACTCAAGACCATGAGTAGGATAGTTCTTTTTATGGGTTTTAAGTTGTCTAGAGGCATAGGCTATAACCTTACTTCTGTACATCAAAACACACCCCAAACCAACTTTGGAGGCATCACAATATACCATAAATACTTCTGAACTATCTGGTTGGGTAAAAACTGTAGTTGTAGTGAGTTGAGTCTTCAACTCCTGAAAACTCTTTTCATAAGAGTCTGACCACTGGAATTTGACTTTCTTCTAAGTTAATCTAGACATAGGGGATGCAATAAATGAAAATACCTTAACAAACCATCGATAATAGCTATCCAATCCCAATAGACTTCTGATATCTGATGGAGAGATGGGTCTAGGCCAATTTCTCAGTACTTCAGTCTATTGGGGATCAACTCTAATGCCATCACCGGAAATGATATAGCCAAGGAAAGATACTAAACCTTAGCCAAAATTCGCACTTACTAAATTTGGTGAATAGTTATGGTTTTTGAGAGTCTGGAATACTATTCTGAGATGGTTTTCATGATCATGCTAAATGTGAGTAGACAAAAATGTCATATATAAAGACTATGATAAACATGTCCAAGTACTGCTTGAACACACGATTCAACAAGTCCATGAAGGATACAAGGGCATTGGTAAGACCAAAGGGTATGACAAAGAATTCAAAGTGACCACACCGAGTTCTGAAGACTATTTTCGGGATGTCACATTCTCTGACTCTGAGCAGATGTTAGCCTGATCTGAGTTCTATCTTAGAAAAGTAACTGGCACCCTGAAGTTGGTCAAATAAGTCATCAACACTTAGAAGTGGATACTTGTTCTTAACCGTAACTTTATTTAGCTAACGGTAATCAATACACATTCTGAGAGAACCATCTTTCTTACGCATGAATAAAAATGGTGAGCCCTAAGGGGATACACTGGGTCTGATAAATCCCTTATCTAGGAGATCTTTTAACTGTTCTTTTAATTCTCTGAGTTCTGCTAGAGCCATTCTGTATGATGGAATATATATGGGCTGACTATTTAGAAGAAAGTCTATTCCGAAGTTGATTTCCCTTTCGGGAGGAACTCTGGGAAGATCTTCGGGAAACACATCTGGGAATTCACATTCTACTAAAACTAATTAAAGATATAGGTTTTTGAAATAGAGTCCTAGACTCAAACAAATGGTAGACACAACCCTTAGATTTCATTTTTTTCGCTCGAAGGTTAGAAATAAATTGACCCCTAAGTGCCAAAGTACTACCCCTCCATTCTAGGATGGGCTCATTCAAAAACTGAAACTATAAAATTCTATTTCTACAGTCGACTGAGGGATAGCAGGAATAAAGCCAATCCATGCCGAGAATGACATCAAAATCAGTCATCTTTAGTTTGACTAAGTCTGCTGAAGTGACTTTCTAAGATATCATAACCAGACAGTTCCTGTATACCCGTCTAGCTATGATAGATTTACCTACTAGGGCAGAGTGAGAAAGGCTCTACTAGAATTTTAGGACTGACTCTAAAATCAACGGCTATATATAGAGTAACAAAGGACAATGAAGCTCTTGGATCTAGCAAAGCATAAATATGTAAATAGAAAACTTGTAATGTACTAGTGATCATATCAGGAGAACTTTCTTGATCCTCCCGGGACTGAAGAGCCTAGAGTCTATATTGGTGCTGCCCACTGGTGGCATTAGAAGCGGCACCCGACTGATTCAGGCAACCAGACTGAGCTGGGGGATGGTTATACTGACCCTGATAACCTGACTAGGGATAATTTCTGACTCCGTGGCCTGTCTTTCCTACCCTAAACACACATTGTTTCCTGCTCTGCAAATACCCTAGTGATTTCTGTCATATTTCTAACAAAGGGGATTGGTTTGGGCGCTGCTTATACTATCGTAGGGTTTAGGGCCTAACGCCCTATCTTTGTTGCCATCTCTAAATTTCGGTATAGGATCACTAGATAAGGATGGAGATGGAACTGAGGATTTTGGGAAAACTGAGTATGATTCCCACCCTCTAACTTAGGCTGAGCAAAGTTGAAACTATCTGTTCTCACTCTCTTGTTCTTCCTCTCCTTTTCTCTATTATTAACCTCCTCTATCTGCTGAGCATGGACCATGATCCTGGATATCTCCATCTCTTTAATCAACATTAAGTTCCTACACTCCTTGACCACACTATTAGATACCTCTGATATAAACTTACTCATCCTCAATTTGTTATCTGCCACCATATGAGGAGCATATCTATCTAATAGAGTAAACTTAAGAGAATACTCTTTCACTGCCATGTTTCCCTGCTTTAGATTTATAAACTCCAAAACCTTCACTTTCCTCAACTCTAATGGGAAGAACTTATCTGGAAAAAAAGGGGCAAACACCTCCCATTTTATGGGCCCTGCATCGGCGGCCCACTCTGCTTTCCACTGTTTGAACCATGAGTGGGCCACATCCATCAAATGATATGAAACCAACTCAGTGCTCTCAACAATGGTCACCCCCATAATATTAGTAAATTTTTACACCTGATGAAGAAACTCCTGAGGGTCTTCATCTGACTTAGACTCAGTAAAAAATGGAGGGTTCATTCAGGTGAAATCTTGAATCCTAGTAGTAGTAGGGTTGGCCACTAGGTTGGATGGAACAGCAGCTGTATGTTCATTTTGGGTTTCCAAAGAATGAGCTAGGGTGGTGAAAGCTACTCTGAATTAGTGTAGAAGACGTGTTCGTCCAGAGGATCTGGCTGGATGGGCTGGGATTCTGGATGGTCTCCCATTTCTCTTCCCTCTCCCGTTTCTCTTCCCTTAGTCCTCTTTGGAAGCATATTCTGTATATCAAAAAATTGAATTAGATCAGGATTTTAACTGGATCTCATGCTCACTCACACGACATTAGTACTGAAAGAAGGAAAACTTTTCCTCAAACACCTCACAGGCTCTTGTCCATATATGTGGTGCGCTACACACCCATGCACAAGATTTTAATAGATGTGGCTTTCATACTTTCTAGGACTCTGTTGAACCTTAGTCTCTGATACTAATTTTGTAACGCCTCGAGTCTATACCCCGGACACTATACGATGCTCATAATCCTGAAAGACCACAAGTTAACCCATGATTGGTACCTGCTGCAGTAACTGAATAATGTTGTAAATATGTGGAAATTAGGCAGAAACTTTCCATAAGGTTCAATACTAAAATAAAACTAAACACAGTATAACAATACCAAAACTGAAACATCTATTTGAAAATACTCTAGTCTGTAAAGCCTCTAAACTGTTTGAAATGTGAAGTTGATGGGACAAGTCCCCAACTAACTCTGGCTACTGAAATAAACTAAAATACTAAAATAATAATCATATACTCAAACTATAAGGACTCACCACTAACTCTAACTGCTAAAAATATATAAAAGCTAGGGATGATCGGGAGCCCGTATGTCTGAACCTATGATATAAAACATCATAGCGTAAAAAAGGTATGTGTCAGTACTTGGAATGTACTGGTATGCAAAATGAGGTAGGCTAAAATGTATGGGTTCATATGCATGAACAATACTGACTAAATAACATGAATGTAACTAAATGAGAGTACATGCATGAAAACATAAACTGTAGTTGAGATCTTGATAACACTGGATACTGAGTCTGAATACTAATTAATTGATATCTGAATCTACTAATACTAAATTACTGATAACTGAGTGACTGTATCTGATAGTCCTAAATATGGAACTGTGCTGAGTTCCATACTGAGTTGACTGAATCTATCTAAGAATCCTGAATTTGTAGAAATAAACTAAGTTCTATACTGAGATTGGAACTAAAACCAAGAATGTGGGATGTAATCATCTAACTGACATACCTATATTTTAATAGATTGGGATCCAACCTATGACCCCAATTGGAAGGGTGTCAGTACCGTGCCATGGGTAAAGACAAGCTGAGTCACCCTCATCTGGCAGGTGCTATGAATGAGAATAGTGGTACCCTCAATTGGTAGGTAGATCACCTTATCAACCCTCAACTGGCGTCTCAACCTACGCTGGCTATGTAGTTTTGGAACACAAAGACTACTTCTAACGATCACACCCTCTACTGGCAGGTGAGTCCCCATCCTCAATTCACTCGGTGCTGAATCCTACTCCCAAATGAATAGATCCTAGACTGATTTCTAAACTGTTCTAAGCTGGACTAAATTGTTACTGATTATATTGTTTAACTGAAATAAACTGAGTTAATTTAGTTTCATGGACTGATGAAATACTACTGAATTCTATTAACTGACTGAGTATTACTGAGTTTCCCTGAGTTCTGTAACTAACTGAATTCTATTGATCGTGACATGGCTAAATACTATTTTGTAACTAACACTGGCTCTAGGCATATAGCTAAATTGTAGGGTATTAAATACCCCCAGGACTCAATGCATGAAAACCAAATCACTGCACGACTTTAATAGCATAACGGTACTAGCTTACTAATAATACATTGGCATTTTTGTCAAACACTTGATATACATTGGGAATGTGCAAGATTAAATTCACAAAATAGAATATTATGCTTGGTCTAGTCAATTCACATTGGCATTTTGACAAACACTTGAGAAGCATGGGTATTTAACATTTCAATACACATGTAGTACTATTATGAATTCTACATACAAATTTCAACTCAAGAATTTAACATGAAGTTCACAAAGTTCAATTCACAATTAACTAGTTTGCATGAAACTTGAGGAAAATCATGGAGTTAGATCACCATTAACATCATAATCATGAATACATTTCAAGATCCAACAACAAATCCATGAAATCAATTAACTTAAATTTTAAAAGATTTTCTTAGACTCCAAGGGTTGAAGGATACCCTTGGATGAAAACTTTACATACCTTAGTGCCTGAATTCTGAAAGATTGGTGGTGGTTTCTAGAGTTCTTGATTTGAAATTAATCCCCTTAGGGTGTCTGTTCTTGAGAAATTTGAGAATAGAATGAATTTTGCCTCTAAAGAGGCTTAATCTGATGTTTTGGGGGCTGATAGATGTGGGAAAAAGACCCTATTATCCCTAAGGATGCAGCTTTTTAATCACTGAAAACTGAACTGTTGATGCGTAGACCGACGCGTCGGGTCATTGCCATCGATGTGATAGCCAACACGTCACATTGAGTCTGTGTCGTTTCACTAGAAATTTCCACCTAGAGCCAAAGAAAATATTAATCTACGTGATGGCTGACGCGTCGCGCCGAGATAGCGTCGATACACTATTTTGGATTCCAAAACATGGTTTAAATGAGGTCCATAAAATATGAAACTCGTCCGGGAATACCTACTGACATTCTTTATCATGAATTAACCTAAAGATTGATATTTTAAGGTCATAGAGGTCATGAAATAGATTTTACAACTTACGAACACCAAAATAACCCTAAGTTTGAATACTTAGCTAAAAATTTTCTAAGTCTGGGACCCCTTAGCAAGCTTAAAAGACTGAGTTAAGATTAGGATTTTATGGGGCCTTACCCAAGTTGGCATGCACCTCCTAATTTTTCTTTAGAGGTATGATAATAAGGTCTCTACCACTCCTCAAGGTAATTCCAATTACCTTTTTCGGATTCTTTATGTCACTTGGAAAACCCCCTTGAGGTCTTGTGTTTTGAGCCTGAGCTAACTATCCCAATCTCTAAATTGTTTAAGCAAGTTGTTGATTTTTTATCTTTGTAGCAATTTGTTCTTGATTGGCCAGATTCTTTTTCAATATCTCTTTGATATTACTAACCTGAGAGTTCTGCTGCTACTAAAACTACTAAGTATGCGCCTAATTATTTCCCCATGAGTAATTGGGTTGACTCTGCCAATTGCAGTTATAGGCATTCACATAATTCAGATTACCCTTCTGTGTATTGCCCACAAAGTTAATTGACTCCAAATTTGATCCGCGTGAGTTCGTAGAGTGACCACTAGTACCACAAATCTCACACTAAGATAGGGCCTATTGAACTATATTAACTTGGGGCTGAGGTTGGTTTATGCTCAACTTGTTGAACTATGTCATCATTTGAATTTGCAAAGATGCCAACTGAGTGGGCAAATATGTAACATTATCCATAGTAATTATCCCGATGAGATTTTTCACCACACTTCTGGCCATATCATGTTACCATTTGAGATTACCTTATGCAATTTAATTCAGCACGGTGTATAACTCATCAAAATTTGTATCGAAAGCTTGACCACCTATAGTTGAATCAAATAAAATTTTTGTGGTATAGTCAAGAGCTTCAACAAAAGTATGAGCAAGTACCTCATTTGTCTAGTGATGGTGTATATATAACCTACTGTATATTTCTCTTTTATTTCTAGAAACCTATTCAAGCTTGAAGATTCTTATAAATTAAAACACTTTATGCAGGATTTTGACTGCAACAAAGATTTATTTCTTTTCTTGTTAGTTGCTACTATTTCTATTTTATGCATATTTTATTATCGATTAAACCAAAAATCGAACCGATAGGGACAAAAAAATTGGTAAATCAAAAACTGATAAAAAATATCTGATTGATTTGGTTATTGTTTTAGCATAATAAAAAACTGAAAACTAATAAACCAAATTGATAATACATAAAACCGAATCGAATGACAAGAATGAAACTCATATGTAAAAACCAAAAGTAAACTAAAGTAAATATTAAGAACCCTAACTACATCCTCCTCAAGTTTTTTAAGCCCCAAAAGTCATCCAAGATGTTTACAATAAGAGTCAAGTGTACTATTTATAATATGAGAGAAGTTGGACAATTTTGTGCCTTGGGTGTGGCACGACCATATTTTGGCACTGTTAGGGGCGTGGAACTCCCTAAATGTGGAGGCTCAATGTTTTTCAAGTTTACTTTGTGTCTGGGGGCATGTCATGCCCTTATCTCGGATCCTCGATACTATTTATAATATTGAGTGCTATATTATATCAAAGATATCATCGATGATTATTTGATATCAGTTACAATAAGACATAACTTAGTGAATATCTCTTCATATTCATTACTATTTAGGTACCTGAACCTTTGCTAAGGTTTTATGAAGTGTTATGTCGGTGCTAAACTACTTGCCTCATTATCACGATCATCTTGATCATTTACTTCTTTCCTTCTTCAAAAAGTTTTACCTTTGGAACCAATTGGTCTATCATGATTCAGGCGTGTCATAGGCTCTGTCCTTTTACGTATTTTTCATTGGAGAATTTTATAGTTGAATTATCATATAGAGTTAGCGAACATATTTGATAATTAATTTGCAACATTTTCCAAATGAATTATCTCTTGAACTTCAAGTTCATATATATATATATTTTATGAGGATCTAGATTATTTATTTCATGCATAATTTTCAACTGCTAATCAACTCACCCCCTAATGTTAGAAAATCTAACATTTATCTCCAACCTTATCTTGAGATTCATATTTGTACATTGTGATAAAGCAATTGCATCATATGCTACACACAGAAATTTTAAGATGAAAATTATTTGGTTCTTAACCTTAAAACAATAGTGATAGGGGAGCTTTGTTAGCTTGATGCATATGAATGCTGCTATATTTTAAATGGCACATCTCATACCAAATTTTTTTTGGGGAGATTTGTTCTAATAATCAATGATTTAGTTAGAATTGGAGGCATACAATTTTTACTAAACCAATTATCAACATAATTTATAGTTTGGAACATATAAAAAGGTGAGTATGGGCTCGTTTGCCTGCCATGTGGACAGATTACTATATATAGTTTAATAGATGTATCTATGAAATGGTCTCATGTGCTTTGCTATTAACTTGTAATTTGATTTTTGCACAGTTGTTTGCTCAAATTATTAAATTAAGAGCACAGTTTCAAACTATAAATTATGTTAATAATGCTTTTTTGTTTAATAAAAATTGTATGCCTCCAATTCTAGCTAAATCATTGATTATTAGAACAAATATCCTAAAAGAAATTTGGTATGAGATATGCCATTTAAAATATAGTAGAATTCATATGCATCAAGCCAACAAGGCTCCCCTATCACAATTTTTTTAAGGTGTAGAACCAAATAATTTTCATCTTAAAATTTCAATGTGCGGCATATGATGCAACTGCTTCATCAGAATGCACAAATATGAATCTCACGATAAGGTTGGGGATAAATTTAGATTTCCTAGCATTAGGGGGGAAGAAATGTTATGAAATACACTCCAAAATAACAAAATTGAAAAATTATTCATGTTCTAGTAAATCTAAAAATTTCTAAATAAACCCATATGTCATGGTAAACTTGGAGTTTACTAGTACAAAAAAGCTTATAAGTTGGCATGAACGATTTTTCCATCTCAGAGATGTGCACATTGAGTATTACACAATATATATTAATGAACTAGAATATTCTTCATAGAATATTATGAGTTCTCAAATGATCCTTCAAAAGGTGAAGGTAATTCTTGCCACTAATGGGCATGGTATAAAAAGTCATTGGGCAAGTGATTGTCGTGCGATCTAATTTGATATAAGTTTTCTAAATCCTCCATGAAAATAAAAGAATATAAAGTGATGGTGCACTTGACCTTTTAAAGTAATGATGAGGTCTGTCATGTAAATATAATAAATTTTATGGCGTAAGAATGATCTTCTAGTGAAAATTTATGAAGCATGTGCATATGATTTTAATTCATTCCTTGAAAAGAATGAGATTTATGATAAGCATCGTTAATGCTTGGCTATTCAAGGTGAGGTACCTTGGTGTATGCTTTTCGTGGATGATATTGTTTTGATTGAGGAGTCGCAACAAGGGCTTAACGATAAGCTGGAGGTTTGGAGATAAACCCAGGATTCTAAAGGTTTTCGGTTGAGTAGGACCAAGACGGAGTACTTAGAGTGTAAGTTTAGTGAATCGAGGTAAGAGGTGGTGATAGTAAAGTTGGATTCTCAGGCGGTTTGTAAGAGGGATAGTTGTAAGTATCTTGGGTCTACGATTTAGGGGAATGGAGAGATAGATGAGGATGTCTCTCATCGTATTAGGGTACATTGGATGAAACTAAGGCTCACTTTGGGAATTTTATGCAATAAGAAGGTGCCTCTCAAGTTCAAAGGCAAATTTTATAGAATTGCAGTCCGGCTTGCTATGTTGTATGGAGCGGAGTGTTGGCCAGTTAAGAATTTTCATATCCAAAATTTGAAGGTGGCGGAAATAAGGATGTTATGTTGGATGTGTGGATTCTCGAGGGCTGACAGGGTTAGGAATGAATTATTTGGGAAAAGGTGAGATTAGTGTCAGTGGAGAATAAAATGCTGGAAATGAGGCTGAGGTGGTTTGGTCATGTGATGGGGAGGGGTGCGGATGCCCCAGTTCGTAGATATGAGAGGTTGGCCTTGGAAGGTTTCAAGCGGGGTAGGGGTAGACAAAAGAAATACTAGAGAGAAGTGATTAAGCATGACTTGGAGTAGTTACAGCTGACTGAGGACATGACCCTGGATAGAAAGTTATGGAGGAATAGCATTAGGATAGAGGGCTAAGGGTGTGAATGAGTCACAGTCGGTATTTAGGTTGAACTTGGTGTCCTATGATGGGCAATGTACAATATGTTTGTGGATGTCGTACCTATGTTATTTTATCCTATTCTATGATTTTGCTTCTCTTTCATACTGTCTTTTGTCTTTAGCCGGGGGTCTATCAGAAATAGCCTCTCGACCTCTTTAGAGGTAGTGGTATGGACTGCGTACAATCTACTCTTTCCAGACCCTACTATGTTGGAATATACTTAGTTTGTTGTTGTTGTTGTTGAATGTGTCAAGATGAGATAAAATTTATGAATAAGGACATGCTTATACATGATTGAATAAATGTCACATCTCACCTCTACGAAAGGTTTGAAAAATATAAAGAAAATTTTATTTTGACATAAACGGTTATTGATCGCATACATGTAATATGCCATAAAAATTTTAGTATGTCTAGCATGAATCACCAATGGATAAATGCAAGAAACAAGTATTGCCTACATAATGTTTTAAAATTATGACTGTACTTATATGATTTTTTTCTTGACGGATAAGTTCACCATATGAATGGTGTATGAAATATGTAATAGTACACAAAATAAATTGAAAGCTTCAAAAGAGTTGAAGTCTGTGTTACTATCTGGAGAAATAAAATTGTTCATAATATTAGAATTATAGTAAGTCTCGAAAGAAACTTATTAAGTTTCAAATACATTACCAAACATAAATTATATTGAGACTATAAATAATTGAAAGATGTTATATCTTCATATTACTATAATCGGCGCGGGTTATAAATATCTATGTAAATGTTATCCGTATTTTTTCTCCTATTTGTAATACACAAATATGAGCATGATGACAGAATCACATGCAATAGTAAATTTAAAAAAATACTAAAATAAATATCAGTTGGCATGACGATTGACCATCTGGTTCAAATGTGATGCAAAATAATTGAGAATTCATATGTTTATATATTAAAGAAATAAAATATATTCACGAATTCTCTTGTGTTGCTTGTTTTCACAATGAATTGATCATTCTACCAGCTAAGATTGGAATTATATTTCCTTAAAATTTGGGAACATATAAAAAGGTGAATATGGGCTTGTTCGCCTGCCATGTGGACCGATTACTATTATATAGTTTAATAGATGCATCTATGATATGGTTACATGTGCTTTTCTATTAACTTGTAAATTAATTTTTGCACAGTTGTTTGCTTAAATTATTAAATTAAGAGCACATTTTCAAATTATAAATTATATTGATAATGTTGGTTGGTTTAATAAAAAATTGTATGACTCCAATTTTAGCTAAATCATTGAGTATTAGAACAAATCTCCCAAAAGAAATTTGGTATGAGATGTGCCATTTAAAATATAGCAGCATTCATATGCATCAAGCCAATAAGGCTCCCCTATCACTATTGTTTTAAGGTCAAGAACCAAATAATTTTCATCTTAACATTTTAGTGTGCGGCATATGATGCAATTGCTTCATTACAATGCATAAATATGAATCCCAAGATAAGATTGAGAATAAATGTTAGATTTCCTAATATTAGTGGGAGAGTTGATTAACAGTTGAAAATTATGCATGAAATGAATAATCTAGATCCTCATAAAAAAAGTATATGTCAACTTGAAAATCAAGAGATAATTCATTTGCAAAATGTTGCAAACTAATTGTCAGATATATTTGCTAACTCTATATGATAATTCAACCGTAAAATGCTCCAATGAAAAGTTCATAAAAGGACAGAGTCTATAACACGCCTTAAGCATGATAGATAATCGGTTTCAAAGGTAAAACTCCTTGAAAAGGGAAAGGAGCAAATGATCAAAATGATCATGATAATGAGGCAAGTGCTTTAGCACTGACATAACACTTCATAAAACCTTATCAAAGGTTCAGGTACCTGAATAGTAATGAATATGAAGAGATCTCCATTAAGTTATGTCTTATTGGAACTGATATCAAACAATCATCGATGATATCTTTGATACAATCTCAACATTATAAATAGTATCAAGGATCTTGAATACAAATTTATCAAAGAGTATGGATAGATAAATTATTGGCCAAATAAAAGTATGTAATTCAAGTAATTTGTTTCACTTGAAAAGTAAATATTTGGACTCATAATTCAAAGACCAGAGGTATAATGCCATTGGATACAAATAATTTATTATGCAAAAGTAAAATTTGTAAGATATAAAGTATGACTTATGCCTTGGGGGATAAAGATTTTACAAAGTTTCTGACATTATTACAGGAGAATTGTTCTCCTGTGGTGGATGAAATTAGGTTTGTCTCATCCTTGAAATATGAAAAATCTTGAATATGTATAATGAATTATTATCATGTCTAGCTAGATGACAAATTTATATGAAAATACTTAGAGGATTTAAAATGTTATAAAGTGATTCTATTGAATACCCCTTGATTATAAAGATCGCTTAACTTAAAAATAAATCAATTTTAATCTCATGAAAATGATTATTAAGTACTATGTTTTAGTGAGTTGGTGCACTTATGAATTGCGGAGCATCATTTATAAGAATAAAGTGATTCTTTAAATGATGCGAGTATAATACGCACACTGCACTCTTTTTTCCTTACCTGAGATTTTATCCCACAGGGTTTTTCTAGCAAGGTTTTTAATGAGGCCGCTAACAATGAGTACTACTGGATGTATACTCGGAGTGTTTGAAAAATGAGATATTTTCCCATTGATGAACATATGTTGAAAAGGTATTTATCTGATCCACGTGAAATTCAATCTCAGATGGTTTATTTACTTATATATAGAGATACAACTACATCATGGTATTCGGTGAAGTATACAACAACTGTCACTTCTTTAAATCATGTTAAGATAATTGTTATTCATAAACAAGCCGAGAATGTGTGTGGTTGAGATCCCTGATACACATCATCCGAGAAAAATATGGTCTGAAATGTGATAAAGTACCTATGATTTTATATGAAGATAATGCAGCATGCATAATGCAATTAAAGGGAGGATTAATAAAATGAGATAGAACGGAGCATATTTTGCCAAAACCTTTCTACATACATGAGCTCCAGAAGAATGGTGACATCAAAGTGCAACAAATTTGTTCAAGTGACAATATTGCTGATTTATTCACCAAGTCTCTATCAACATACAACTTTTAAGAAGATTGTGTACAAGATTGAAATTTGGAGATTCAAGTTATTAAATTAAAGTTTCGTCAGGGGGAGTAAAATACGTATTGTACTCTTTTTCCTTAATCGAGGTTTTTTTTCAATTGGGTTTTTCTGGTAAGGTTTTTAATGAGGCAACACTAAAGGCGTATTACAAGATGTGTGTATTCTTTTTCCTTCACTGGAATTTTTCCTATTGGATTTTCCTAGTAAGATTTTAGCGAGACATATTATCCATTAATGGATATCCAAGGGGGAGTTTTATATATTATGGATGTCATGGGACATGTATATATGTGAAATGTTAGCGATAATAGTTAGTAGTCAAGTTGGATTTGGAGACCAAAAGATTCCTTGTTCAATTTGGATTTGAATACCTAAATAGTTGGTCAACTTGCCAACTTGAAGTCAAGTTTGGCAAACTTAGAAGCTAAATTTGGTATCTATAAATAACCACCATTTGTACATTTATTGACACATCAAAGAAGTAACAAATGTACTACTAAAATTCTCTAAAGTTCTCTCATTTCTTTAAGTTTGATATTGATATCTTGTCTTTATTTTATAACACGGGGCTCTAAAAATTTAGATTTTTTCATCATTAACTCCTTCCATTTGCCTTTGAGTTCTGTACTTTGAGGATGTCTTTCCAACCTCATTTATACTCTCTATGCTCCCGATCCTTGCTCCTAACATCTTACAGGGTCTCCTATGACATGAAACAACACAAATTAGTCCACACAACAAAATAGAGTGCATCAAGATACACTAGAACAACACATAGCTCAAGCTAGTAATAGTAGTTTTCTTGTCTAAACTCTATGTAACCAATGTAAGTATAAACTTGTTTTGAAACACCTTGATCACTATAAATATCTCAAGCTAGTAACACTACTTTTCTCGTCTAAACTCTATGTGACCAATTTGAGTATAAACCTATTTTGAACATTTCTTGAGCACTATAAACCTGTGCTTTAACACTTCATTACTCAATTTTACCATAAACAACTCATTAAGCAAACAAAGTAGTTCTCAAAATTTAACGACCTGAATTTTGATGAAATATGTGAAAAATGTGTTTTTATGTGATTTGGTATTTTACCCCTTCCTATAGTTGTATTAAGGTATTTCTAGGGTGTGAGGTTGATAGGCATGGTTCCCAATGCATTTTGGTGTCATTTGTGCAATATTGTTGTTTTTGGAGGCTTCGAGAGCCTTATTATGGGCTTCTGTGATTATCTTTTCATCCGTGTGACCGATGGCTAAATAGACTACTCCAGCAGATTCAAAACATTGATGTTAGGGTGGTAACATATTGGTTATGATTCTGTGGCTTTTAAATCTCATTTTCGACCCTTGGTTTGAAATATTCTAATTTTGGGTTTTGGGGGTCAACCTTGTCAAAATGACGTTCTTTCAAAAATTTGATACCACCATTGAGTCCAGAGCATCTAATTTGTGTGGTTACATAGTTTATTTGCGTGTATCAGATCCCAAATGAATCTCGAGGCCTTAACAAAAACTTGGAAATTCAGCTAGTTTCAGTTGTAATCTATCATGGCAGAGAGTACTACGAGCTCACCATGCCCTGTGGCAATCTCCATGTCTACTTTTGCAGCAAGGTAGTGCAATCACACACCTGGTTATGTGATTGCAGCATCTGAGAACCTGGTATGGGTATAAATAGACCCCTTAGATCGCAAATTGGTCATTTCTCACTCATTCTTGAGAGACAAAACCCCTAAAATAGTGTGAGGGCTTAAAGTGGAACTTGTAGGTGCTTGGTAAGATAGATTAACACCTATTTTTTTATTCTCTTATGGATTTAAGGTTAGAATTTACCCTTCTCTTAGTAAATTTCTTGATTAATTTCTCAAAATCCCAAAAACTTAGGGCTTGATTTTAAATCCCAATTTTAATCCTTTTCACATTAATAATATTCCCAATCCTATACTTACTTGTTTTTCCTTAATTTCATCTTCATAACAACTTTAATTCTTGATTTTAAAGTGGATTTCAAAGGTTTTATCCGATAAACTTTAAAAATAGTTTTTCTTCAATTTGAACCTCGTTTTCTACTTGTTTTGACTTGGGCTTTCAATTGTAAGTTCCTTAAGGTATGGGAAATACATTTTTGAAATAAAGTTATGATTTTGCTCTTTTTTTCAAAAATCCATTTTGGGGTTCTGTTTTGACCGCGAACTAAAAGTAGGTAATATGGGTATCATTAACTTTATTTTGACGCGTGGATTTTTTAGACTGTTTGTGAGAAGTTAGGTCATGGGTTGAAGTGTAGCAAACCGATCTCTTCCTTCGATGTAGTTAATGGCTTAACTCTTCAAACTGGGTTGGATAGTTAATTTGTATACAAAATATATATTAAGGGGATGGGAACTAATCATAAAATTAGCTATCTTAATATGTTGTGCATGTGTGGGGGTCTATATTTATACAATTATTGGTTTAGGAACATTATATGATACGTGTGATCGTGTGGGGTCCTATGTGATGTTGATAGCCTGAAATATATGTGAATAATCGTATTGTATTATTAAAATACCAATTATGGTACCATCGGTTTATTGTGTTATATTCATGCTTTATTGGCATACGCATCATGTGGAATTTCATGGATGGTGAAAATAATGAGTGGATATTGGCTCACGTGATTATGAAATATATCATTATGGTTGGTTATGGATGTACATCTTGTGGTTGTTTGTAGAAATATTCAATGTGATTGGTTGTGAGCATCTCATCCTCATACCATACTCATTCATAAAATAGGTACCACCGTGACAACATCTAGGAAACACTGATAATACCTTTTTATGACAGAAAATGTGACATTTTATGAAACTCTCCCTGAGGGATGTGCCAGGGAGGATATATATATATATATATATATATATATATATATATATGGATTGTATATGAGTTGACGAACACCCTATTGATCCCACGTCGGGAGGCTTGCCTCCATGGGTGTATACGGATGGTGTGCGACAACCTCGTGCATCATCGTCATCGCCATTCACCAGCATCATCATTGACACCTTATATATTGCACTAGCTTTATTGCGTTTATGTTGTGATTGAATCACCATATTGACTTGACATATGCCGATTTTCTCTATCTTCCTTTATTTGTACTTGGCATTCTTATATATACACAACATTTTTTTCTAATTGTATGGTTTATGATGTAAATTTATGTTCTACCTTGTTATGTTGTTGTAATATATGTGATATATATATATATAAAGTAGAACTATTAGTGCAAGCGGTGTGGGCTACCGTTGAGGGACCTTTTTTTATTGCAGGTGTCGTTCCCTTTATATGTATTTTGTATGTTTTATTATCTACTTTATTCGATCATTCTATGATACCTACTGAGTACAAGTGGATCATACTCACGCCTACTGCACCCTTTCGGTGCAAGTTCTAGTTCGAGTGTGCCCCAGCTTGGTTGATTCGGACGATATTTGGTGCTTTCAAGATAGTGGTTAACTTTCAGGCATTCGAAAGTATTTTACTACCTTTCTTATAGATTTTGTCTTTATTTTCATTTCAGAGACAAAATTTCTCTTGACTTGGATATCTTATATATTTTCTTTGGATTCAAGTTGCATTGCCTATTCGGTTTGCATGTGAGGAGGAGCGTCTTGAGAATATAATTAGATAATAAAATTATGTTCACTCTAATAGCTTAAACTTTTGAATGAGATGGTCACATAAACTTGTGGTGAATTAGTTTATATTCTTCTCAATTTAATTGATTGTTTTCATATTTCTAATTCACATATTCTGGTAAAAGTTTAGAACAATCGACTTTAAATTCTGAATCTAATTAAACTTAAGGTGCGTGTGGTATGGTGGAAAATATTTTTCCCTTTTTTAATGTTGAGTTGGTTATAAAAGTTTTAAAAATAATTTTACGATATAAATCAATATTTGTGAAAATGCAAACAGTGTTTTAAAAATGAATTCGGCAAATTGGTAAATTAAAAAAAAAGGAGTTTTTATTTATTTATAGCTTGTTTGACCAAACTTCTAACATCGACTTATTTTAAAAAAAAAAAATTAGAAGTGCTTTTCAAAAAAGTACTTTAGGCGAGAAGCAGCTTGTGTTTGGCCAATAAATATAAAAAATATTTTTGAGTAGCAATTAGTGTTTGGCCAAAAAAAATTTTAAGTGTATTTTTTTTTTTGAAAAGTGCTTTTAAGGAGAAACTTCTTTTTTTAGCTTATGAAAAAATTATTTTTCTACTTCCCAAAAGCAGTTATTTTCTTTCAAAAGTTTAGTCAAACACCTTATTATTTAAAAATAAGCACTTCTGAGGTAAAAAAAAAATGAGCACTTTGGGGGGGGGGGGGGGGGGGATAAGTTTGGCCAAATAAGTTATTAGTGGAGTCGTTACCTAAATTTTTTCTAGGTGCATTAGGTCAACTAATTTATTTTTGAAAAAATTATTTGGAGTAGAAAACATCAAGTCATACTTATCTGACATAGTTAATGCTTAAAATAGATACCATTTGCAGCTAAGATTTAGAGTAAATAGCTAAATATAGATAAATTTTTTTGTATTTGTATATTTCAAGGCTCATATATAAATCTCTAATCTTGGGAGGGAGGAGGGAAGGCTATCTAATTTCGGAGTTCGTATACATTTGAATTTGTATATAAAGCAAATTTCGAGGTTTATATAGAAATTTCTAATGGTTTGTATTTGTATACAAAGCAAAATTTTAGGCTCATATACAAATCTCTAAAGTGAATTTCGATTGTTAGATACAATCTCTAATTTGTATATTTAGCTACTAAACTGTAACTATGTCATGCAATTAAGCAACCTTTAGTTATGACGCCTCATTTATTGCCTAAGTATTATCTATTTCTGAAAAAAAATTATTTGAAATCATTATTATTTCTCAAATAAAACTTCTTTTAAATTTATTTTACCCTTTCTGGCTTTCTACCAAAAATTTCGGTGACGAGGTTCAATTGACCAAGGGAATGGAGTTAGGTATTTGGTTTAATCTTATCAAATTGGAAAATTAACGCAAATAGCAGCACATGTAAGTTTTAAATTTAAAATAATCATAATTTATTTTGATAACCCCATTATAATTAACTCTATCTCATTGTTTACTTTTTTTAGCTAGATTAATAATTTATTTTATTCTAATCACTTATTTATAGGGATAAGTATAAATCTTTTAAACAAGGTAATATATATCTCCCCATATCAACATTAATTCTCTCTCTATCTCAATTACCTCCCCCCATCCCCCACCCTTCCCATCCATCCCCTGGGGCAGACTACATTAATTCGTGGGGTGCTTCGGCACCCACTAAATTTAACGCGGAATAGTAAAATTGCATAGAAAATATACGAAAATAGATATATAATATATAAAAGCACCCACTAAACAAAAAATTGGTTGGGTGCATTGGTATTTAGGTTGATTTTAAGGTTCTCCACCTGAAGGTATGCCCTTTTTAAGCACCCACTATCCTTAAATTTAGGGTCCACCACTTTCCATCCTCCAACCAAAATTTCCTTTTCCTCTTTTTCTTCTTTTACTTAACAAAGAAAATCAAAATCCAACTGTTCTTAAATAACGACATCTCAACGACCAAAATTAGAGATTAAAATATTTAGGAATCAAGTTAAGTAAATGTATGATTAATTGAATTAATATAAATTATTCATAATTATCATAACATTCTTCTTTAAGACATGAGTTTTGCCTCCAAAACTATATTGTGTCGAACTTTAGTTTGTTACTTATATAATCAATATAAATATTAAAAGAAAATGAAAAATAGAGAAAATAAGTTATTTATACATTGTGTAGTCATTATACAATAGGTATATAATTGGTGTATATATGTTACACACTAATTACACATTATGTAAATATCATTATACAACATTTACATTGTGTAACTAGTATTTAACTATTATATAATTAATGTGTATATCTTACATACCAATTATACATCGATCTATACAATTATTATACATATGTAAGTTTTCTAAAATTGTTGGCGCAAATCTAATAATATTTTTTGCCATTAGCTCTCAAGTTTTACGATTGTTATAAAATATGAATATAATTAGCGCATATATACATTATATAATATTTATATTCTGATTTATGTATTTATCATATGCATATATAAATTTCTTACAGTTTTGGGGAAACGCTGGCAATGCTTTTTTATTTTTTGGCTTTCCTCATCCGAGTTTTTTCAATTTTGTATTTGAATATTGAAGATAATAGGAAATAATATAATTGCTAGAGAATAGTAAGGGATGCTTGTTTGGAAATAGCTCCCCCTTTTTAGGTATTTTTTTAAAAAAAAAAATAACCTTCTTATTTGTATAATCTATGGTTATTTTAACAAACTAATTTTTAAGGCTACAAAATTTTTTTAAATACCAGTGGCTTGGCTATATGAGTTTTTTAGGGGGAAACTTACCTGAGAAAATTGAAGGAAAGGTATCTTTTAAGTCTTGAATGAAGGATTGGTGACATTGACCAACTTAAAGGGTCAAACATCATTAGGAAACTTGATTAATTTAATTGTGGACTTGATTAATATTTTTAAAACTTTCTAATCTTTTCAAAAATACAAATCAACCCAACCCACATCCCTCTTCAATCCAAATCAATCACTCTCGATCGAGAGAGAGCTTCTCTCAACTCTTTCTCAACCAACAGTTCTGTAAAATTTCTCCCTTCAACCTCCGGCGATAAATAGTCGGGTGAGTTCCTTTGCGACTTTCAATCATCAATCAACGTGAAGACTTCTCCAGTGATAATAACTTTGAGTTTTTCATCATTCCATTTCATTTTTCACAGGTAAAAAATTATGAAGAAACAGAGGAACTTGAGCTAACTACTCTTCTAGTATTGACATGTGGACTGAATAAAACCCTAATTTCTGACATTTCTTCTTCTTTTTGTTGTACTGTTGATTCAAATTTGTTGGTGATTTATGGTCACAGTTGATGTTCTTAGTATCTGTGAGTGTGTGTGATGTGTTAGTGTTGCTGGGTTGATTTGTTATTTTGTCTAGGCAAAAATGATATTGCAACAAATGAAACATATGATGTAACAGATGAAACATCTGATGCAACAGATAAAAATCTAAAGCGAGTATGAAAATCTGATGCAACAGGTGAACAATCTAACAAATCATTCATCTGTTGCGATAGATGACTCTTCTATTTGGAAGAAATCTAAACAATATTGATCCAATAGATAACTAATTAGTGATCTGTTTTTATTCTTTCCAACGGTTTACTCTTTATTTTGCAATAGATTAGTATTGTTTTTATTCTCTCCAACAGTTTACTCATCCATTGCAACGGGTCGGTTATATGTTGCATCAGATAATATACCTGGTGCAACAGATTAGTGATCTATTTTTATAGTTTCCAACGGATTACTCATCCATTGGAACAGGTTGGTTATATGTTACAACAGATAAACTACCTGGTGCAACAGATTAGTGATCTATTTTTATTCTTTCCAATGGTTTACTCATCCGTTGCAATAGGTCGGTTATATGTTGCAACAGAGAACATACCTGGTGCACCAGATTAGTGATCTATTTTTATTCTTTTCAACAGTTTACTCATCTGTTGCAATAGATCAGTTATATATTGCAACAGATACCATACCTGGTACAATATATTAGTGATCTATTTTTATGGTTTTCAATGGATTACTCATCTGTTGCAACGGGTGGGTTATATGTTGCATCAGATAAAATACCAGGTGCAACAGATTAGTGATCTATTTTTATGATTCCTACGGATTACTCATCCGTTACAACAGGTCGGTTATATGTTGCATCAAATAAAATACCAGGTGTAACAGATTAGTAATCTGTTTTTATTATTTTCACGGATTACTCATCCGTTGAAATAGGTTGGTTATATGTTGCAACAGATAACATACCTAGTGTAATAGATTAGTTGTCTGTTGCAACTGTTATATTACCGTTATGTATTAATCAATTATAATCTATGTTATGTTCATCTGAATTTAAGATAATATGGCTCCCAAAAGAAAAAAAAATTGAATCAAGTCCAAGTAAAGGAACAAGTGCAGTAGCTCAGCTATATCCACCACTCTATGAGCTTGCTTTACAAGTGTTATCTCAATTAGGAGCAGAAGATAATGAACACGGGGAGGAGGAATCTTTAAAAAGAGATGATCCAAACGCTAATAGCCCTTCCGCCAAAGAGTTGGTTAAAACCTTCAGCGTTAATCATTATATTATGAGAATGTAGTGCGATGGTACCACAGATTTAATGGGTGATCTCGTAGTTAAGTCAGTCATGGAAAAATCTTTCGACGCCTTCAGAAAAATACTTCGAGAATAAAAATTGGATTCTTATTTCAGGAAAAGCTGCTTTAGGCAATATGTTGATTTGTTGTAGGACAACAATGCTGGTTTTCAGATGAAAATGGTATATGATCTTCTCAAGCGCAGGTTTATGTATGAAAACAAAGATAAGAAGGATGAGGTGTGGATAAATTACTGTGGTATGCCTATTTGTTTTGGTTGGAAATAGTTTGCCATAGTTATCGGACTAAAATAGTATCCTCCTTCTCCTTCTCAAGTTATACCTACTCTGACCCTCAAAAAGCACCCCGCACACCTATAAAAGGCAAAGGCAAGTCGAGTGATTGTGATGACTGGTGTCCATTGTTGGGCCAAGCTTCAAAAACAAAAATCTGATAGAAGCATTAAAAGGAAAAGGACTTTCAAATAAGCACAAGCAATCATTGTGCTTGGTTTGGTTTGTACATAATGTTTTTTGGGCAAGAGACGTTAACAATAATAGAAGCCTCAGTTTAATAAATCTCTCCGAGGATCTTGAGGCATTTAACAGCTATCCTTGGGGTTATGAAAGTTTTAAAATGACTGTTAAATATTTGTTAATTCCGTTAACGCCAAAAACAGTCAACTTATATGGCTTTCCATGGGCCTTCATGGTAAATATTTCTTTAATCATGATATGATTCATCATTTTTTTATTTAATAATACTTTTGATTTATTGGCGTTATGTTATAGGCTTGGGCATTTGAAGTCATTCCTTATTTGAGACAACAAGTGAACTACCAGGAAGAAGTTTCCTGTCCAAGAATTCTGAGATGGTTGTCAGCCAAAACCGATAAAAATGCAAAATCCTTAATCTTTTCAATCCCCCCAAGGAAGCAATAAGTCCAATTCTAATCAAGTTTTTGTTTTAATTAATGATTAAAAGGTTTCATCATCATTCTTAATATATGTACCAATTTATTTTAAATTGTCCATCCGTGGTTTATTCCAACCAACCGAGAGTTGAAGATGCCATTTTTCTTACTTTACGGCCTGTGCAAACTTTATAGTACCCTAAGGTCGTTAATGGATAAAAAATAGAATTATTTAGAGTAATAGCCATCACAAGAAAAATAATGTTGGAGGGTGGGGCTAATGATGCTCCTCTTACAATTTTTGAAACAACAAGACATTATGATTATGATCATAATAGTTGTACAGATTTTTCTCCATATTTTGCCGTATCTAGCGAATGTTCTGCATGCAAATGTCAAGACTACAAGGTGAAACACGATGGAGTGATTAATGCTATTAATGCACTAACTTCTTCTATAAAGGAAATGACATCTAAGAGGGGTCTTGCACCGATGTTCAGTGTGAAAGGGCCATAGGAGAGCAGCATGAGCTGAAAAAGGTGAATGTACATCATCTGTTCCAAAAAACAAACAAGAATATATTTGTTTCAATAAATGATACATCTGCTAAAAATTATTAAACAGATATATATATCTGTTGCAACTGTTGTCTAATATGTTGCATCAGATTCGTTATCTATTTCAACAGATGATTCTTATGTTGCAACAGATGGGTCATCTGTTCAAAACTATCGTACTGCTCTGATTTACCTGTTCGAATTTATCCCAACAGATAATCCATATGATGCAACATAAGACTCATCTATTGTAACAGATGTACAGTCTATTGTATATCTCTACTTAGCATTGACAATTCTGGCTTTCTAGGTGGATGTCACAGTAGAAGCTACTGCCGAAGAGCATAATATCACAATTGATAATCCATCAACTGCTTTCAAAGAAGAAAAAAGTAAAACCTGTCAGTTTGGGAGAATGGAAGAATTACCCATTTGAAGGGTTCAATATCTCGGACGAGGCTTCAAAAAATCTAATACAGTTGATCAACGACTATTCAGAATAAATTTCTGATGGGCTGTTAAAGCATCATGCCGAAAGGTACATAAATTAATTTTATAGATATTGTTTTATACAATTCTTGTTGTAAGAACCTGACATTAACACATATAAATAATCATGTAGAAAATAAAATGACGAGCGCTACAAAGTGACCGAATCGAGTCTTTGTTTTGATATGTTCAACTTTGTTGTTGCACATTCTAGAATGAAGAATTGGTTCTATTTTATGTCACAACCCCAAACTTGCTAGAATGATGAGGTTAAATGCCATACATATTACTATTAATTAATACTTTATTTAATTATATCTGCATATTGATTTTTTTGTCACGTAATCCAAAATATTTGATAATATGTGCAGCCTACGATAGGTATTGTCAACAACAGCCAGAAGTTTCCCAAAATGAGGAATGCTTAATCAACATCATCAAAGGTTTTAGCATTTCGGCTGGCTTACTTTGGCATTTGGTCGATGAAGTGTACATTCCAATCAATTATGGTGATGAATTCCATTGGGTGTTGGTTGTCGTCATTCTAAAAGAGAGGTGCATCTGAGTTTATAACTCGATATCGCAAAGGAGATGTTCTGAGCTGTTGTCTGAGATACAAAAGCTGGCCAAAATATTGCCTACTTACCTTGATATGAGTGGATTTTTGGACCAAAAGATTCGTACTGATTGATCGGCGATTGAAGCATACCAGGATAAAATGGCTAATCCATTTGATGTACATTATGTTGAAGGAATTGCTCAACAAACCATTGGTAGCCTTTAAGTTTAAGTGTCATGATTTTGTTTCATTTCACAAATTTTACAACGCTTGCATGAACTGCAAGATATGGATTATCTATTTTTTATAACACAGGAATTGTGGTCCTTTTGTTGCCGCCTACGCCGAGTATTTGAGCGATGGATTACAAGTACTAAATGATTGACTTGATGCAAGATTACTCCACAAAAGATATATTGCTCTTTTATGGAAATATGGAGAAGCGAAAGCTCAGAAGCCGTACGTAACCGACGTTAAAGATCCACGATGACCAAAGCCGAATTTCATAGCACCAGATGAAGAACAACTTTTCCATATTAATTAGATCTTTATAGCTTGAGTCCATCAATGTAATAACCTATCCTCCTTGGTTTAACTTGTTGATTTATTTGTAGAGTAGATTGTTTGTACCCATAATGATTTTTTTTACATTTCATTTATTTGTTTAGTTATTTCATGTAATTTTCGAAGTCTTTGATTTATTTTATTCTGTCTATGAATATAATTTAATCCTTAGTTTTGAACATGTTAATTGAAATGGAGTACTAGATTCAAATATCACAACAAATCATACATCTGTTGTAACAGACTACATATCTTATCAGACAGATTTAGATATATGTTGCAATATAAGATGCAACACGTAGGTCATCTGCTGGAAATTATATAACAGGCCTTCCTACTTTTTTTATTTTCTCAAATAGATTAACGATCAGTTGCAGTAGATGGATTATATGTTACAACAGATCGTATATTTGTTGCGACAAACAGACTGAAAACATCTGCATGACGCAACAGGTGACCAACTTATTCCAACATAAAATCAATTTGTCACAATAGGTACTATATCTATTACGAGAGATATAAAATCTATTGCATTATAAAATTTCAACTTGGCCAGACTTAAAAATTATTGCCATTACATATAAAGTGAATTGGACTGAAATAAAAATTTGTTATCGTGTTCGTTTCTATCATTATACATGTTTCTTTTTATACACGGGCTCTAAATATTTAGTTAGTACCCCATATGCCCAGACTCAGTGCATGTTTCCTACAGTGGTGTCATACACACCAATCATTTGTTTATCGGTCAGCAAACACTCGATGTATGCAAGCGAGTATGGCTCGCACGCTGCACCGGTTGTATTTCTTCGGAGCTGGATGTTCTTATTTCGACCTTCAAAATACCATGATTCCTTCGTCAAAACTTCAGTCGTCAAATGATCCATCAGCTTACTCTGCGCCAACAACTTGGGTAACAACTTCAAGAGTGGCTGTATATGGGTTAAAAACATCTTCTCGCTAAAGACTGTAAGTTGCAGTCATAAACCTTAATATTTCCATCGTATAGTAGTATCTCAACAGTGAGAAAATATGTGACATCCACATTCATGACTGCAAGGATTCTCTTTACCTTTGTCCAGCTCTTTCCGTGTGGATATGGCCTCTTCCCTCTAACATATTTAATAGCTTCTTCATTACATTGGAACATAGAAACTAACTGATCAAATCCCGGGCCACAGAAATCAGCTATCTTATAGAGTTTAGCGTACCTATCCTTAAAATTGTTGTAGAAGTTGAGGTCCATTATCCTATCGGCAACATCATAATCATCCAGGTACGCTAATTGTCTGCCCCTCATGAGGCAGAGAATTTCATCAACATACTGTGGGATAAGAAGATAATTTTTAATAGGTGAGTTATTGTAATGAATAAAAACATAGTGGAAAGAATCTGATGCAGAGGGTTCTCTAAATTAGTTCACAGATTACCCAGCCAATGCAAATTATATAATAGATATGTATTATGTTGCAACAGAATACCAAGTTTTTGCAATGGATTACACATCTGTTGCATAGATTCTTATTCATGGAGTAGATTGAAAGGCTAGGTTAGCAAAAGTAAACTTACCTTGTCCTTGTACCACACACACATATTTGTCATATTCGAGAAGTCTTTGGTGGCAAATGAATACATGGTGTATTCTTTTTGAACCTTCATCATGATGAATTCTTCCAGTTCCTTCTTCTTCTCCTTGCCAAGCGCCGCGAATATATCCACCTTCTTCGGTGACCCCAGAAATTTAACAACTCTTGGAGCGAAAGGAGTTGTAATTTTTGTTGACTTCAGAACTGAGAGAATTTTTCTAATTTTTCTTCTATTCCTCCTAACCTCCACTGTAGGAGTGCATGGCTTTCTTATCTCGCTGGATGGTATGATACCCCTCCTGGATTTCAACTTCTCGGCAACTTCAGCAATAGCCTCTAGTTTTTCAAGGAGTTTATCCTCTCTATCTTTGCACACTTTGCATTTGCAATGAGAACATAAGGGTGAATAAGGGTGAGAAGGACCACTGTAAGAGTGGGAAGGACTGGTGTAGGGGTGAGAGGGAGGACCTATGCAAGGGGTATTTTCAAACATATTTATTTTTTGCTGAGCACCAACATGCTTATAATCACGACTGGCAGCAGCAGCAGTAGCAGGATGGCTCCCACCATCACAAACAACTCCACCAGCAACACCCCCATAAGAAGAACCCGGATCTATTATAGTTTGAGGTTGGTCGTGAAGAGCTTTAACATTAGGCTGACCTTGCCAAATTTCTCTTCTTATAGATGTTGCTCCAACTAATTCCTTCTTTATTAACTCCACCATTGGTTTTTTGTATCAACAAGACCCAGAGTGAGAAAAGAAGTCATCCCAAGCTCATCAATGGTAAGCACGATCCAAGGATGCACAACCTATAAAAAAAATAGGAGGAATTTAAATCATATATATATAATTTGCATTCAATTGGGTTACCTGGGGCTCGGGTTACATGGATGTTAACACAACAACCTTATGCAATATATGATCTAGCTATCGCAATAGCTGATCTGTATGTTAAAACAGATTGATAATATTTTGCATCGATTACCAATCTGTTGCATAATTTGCAGTAGATAGGTAATCTGTTGAGTAGGGTTTAGAGAAATAGAGAAACAAATGGTTAATCTATTATACCAGTTACAGTTGACAGGTAATCTATTACAACAGATGACCCATCTGTCGCAACAGATGGAACATCTATCGCAATAGATGGAACATCTATTTCAATATCTTTCCTTGAGGCAAATTATTTTAGTTGAAAGAAGATGTACTGCATCATTCAGAGGGTTAAAGAGATCAACCTCATTGATATTTTTTTTGCTGCTCACTTCTACAGCCAACCACCTAAGGATCCTTGGATGAGAAATCTTATTCGGGTAATCCTTGAAATACTTTTAGAAGGGAGGAATAGCTTCACATGCCCAAGCCTAAAAATTATAAACAGGAAGCAAGAAAAAAAAGTCATAACTATATTCATTATAAATTAATGAATGAGTAAAAATAGTGATCAATTTTACCATGAAAGCCAAAGGAAAGACGTATAATGTGGTCGTCTTTGGCTTTAACGTTTTCAGTAAATATTTGACAGTCAAGTAGTAACTGTCGTATCCCCAGGAATAGTTGTTGAATTTTCCAAAATCTTCAGCAAACGCTAACAAATCATGTTCTATGACTTTCCTGACATCTCTTTCCAATAAAATAGAATGGACAAACTAAACTAAGTACAGTTTCTCCCTGTAATGTTTTGGTATGTCTTTATTCTTGAGATCCACCATCAAATCGCCCACTCTGTAGCTAGGTCCAACAATTCCCAACAACCCATCTTTTTTTACCTTGCAGTTGTTGGACCCTTTGTGGGGTGTTTTCTTGATGAGAGGCTCATCTGGACGATCGCATCTCAAGCTTATCACTATGGCAAACTCTTTCAATCCAAAACAAATTGGCATGCCACAGTAGTTGATCCAGAATTCATCCATATTTTTTCTACCCTCCTTCGGACCTCCATCATCCCCCGCATACTTGATCCTGCGCTTGACGAGGCCATATACCATGATCATTGGGAAACAAAGAGGGCGGGTCCCAGACAGCTTAAGAAAGTATGCAAAGCAGCTCTTCTTAAAAAGTCAATCTATGTTTTCCTTCTTCATAATACTCTTAAGTTCGTTAAAAGGTTTCCCCAATTGACATTTAAGTACAACATCATGAAATATTGCTTTAGGGTTAATCATCGGCATCGCAACTCAAAACCCGGTGATACTAATAGTTTTGACAAAACAATGCTAGGATTTTGATGTTATTTCATGCTCCATTGGTGAGAAGGAGTTATCACTTTTCTCAACTTCATTTTACCCTGACTGAGATTATTCTAGAAGTTCCTCCGAATCTATCTGTAGTCTAGCCTTTTTTGTTGGGTGGTCAGAAGTTGATCCACTTTCAGTTTCTTTTCTCTTAAGAGACATCTTTTAACTACAAAAAATAGAAAAACAAAAAATACATTGCATTTGATGTTTGCATAATTTAAAAAAAGGTGAGACAAATTTTAATAAATTATTCTATGCCATATAACAAAAAAATACTCCAATGGACAACCCATCAGTTAGAACAGATGGGAAACTCGAATCTGTTTGAAGACCTATTTAATATCTCCCAATAGATATTTCACCTGTTGCAACAAATGGATAAATTTCAATAAATTATTCTACACCATATTACAAAAAAAATACTCCAAAGGATAACCCATTGTTAGAACAGATGAGGAATCTGTTTGAAGACCTATTTAATATCTCCCAGCAGATATTTCACTCATTGCAATAGATGGACCACCACCACCACAACTAATGCCACCACCAATTCCACTAAGACGACCATCAATGCCATCAATACCAACACCAATACAACCGACACCACCGCTAAAAAACACAAATACAAACACCACCAAAAATAGCCACCAACAATACCACAAACACCATCCAACAATACCACGACATTCAACAAAATACTAAGAGAAAAAAAAGGGTTTTCTCGGGTGCTTCCTACTTTTTTAGCATCAAAACTCAAAATTATTAAACCATTCTCGAAGATAATACAACTAAAAGTCTTATTTTTCATCATTAACTAAAAAGCCCTATTTTTTAGACTAAAGAACAAATGTAGAACGCTTCTCAAACTCTGTTACCTACGGAGACAGAGAAAACGATGGATACAAGCCGGAATAAAGTAAGAAAAAACAACTATATGTGGTTGTAAATGGGAAGAAAATTGAACTGTTTTAAAGGGGTGAGAAATATATTGAGTAGTAGTTATTTGCATTATTGAGAGAGAGAGAGAGAGAGGGGCGAGAACTTAAGATTTGAAATGAAAAGTTTTTCACACAAATGGATGATTTATATGGGTTGATTTGTAATTTTAGAAAAGAATGACAAGTTTTGAAATTGCTAATTTGGTCCGAATTGATCTTAATAAATTTTAAAATCTTTAAAATATATAGTTTTTAAAACATTGAGTTAATGAGAACTCATTTCAACTCAGAGTGATCGATCGACAACTCGGGTTGGGATGAATGCAATACCAACGCCATGCAATTGCAAAGACTCAATTGGATTTATAGTTGACCCTGTGAGCTCATTCATTCAACACTAGTTCCACCTAAATCAACTTAGGTACTATCACTATCCTAACATTGAGTTGATGAGAACTCATTTCAACTCAGAGTGATTGATCGACACTCGGGTTGGGATGATTACAATACCAACGCCATGCAATTACATAGACTCGATTGGATTTATAGTTGACCCTGTGAGCTCATTCATTCATCCCTAGTTCCACCTAAATCAACTTAGGTACTATTTCTATCCTAACATTGAGTTGATGAGAACTCATTTCAACTCGGAGTGATCGATCGACGACTCAGATTGGGATGAACGCAATACCAATGCGATGCAATTGCAAAGACTCGATTGGATTTGTAGTTTACCCTGTGAACTTATTCATTCATCCCTAGTTCCACCAAAATCAACTTAGGTACTATCACTATCCTAATATTGAGTTGATGAGAACTCATTTCAACTCAGAGTGATCAATCGACGACTCGGGTTGGGATGAATGTAATACCACTGCCATGCAATTACAAAGACTCGATTAGATTTGTAGTTGAACATGTGAGCTCATTCATTCATTCATCCCTAGTTCCACCTAAATCAATTGTAATAAAATTTATTGCAATAAACGACTGAGCTGTTGAAAATTTTAAAACAGATATTTATATCTGTTACAACAGATGACATATCTGATTTAATTATTAAATAGAAATTTGCATCTGATGTGATGGATGACTGAGTTTTTGGAAATTTTCAAACAGATATTTATATTTGTTATAACAGATGACATATCTGATTTAATTATCAAATAGACATTTGCATCTGTTGTGAAAGATGACTGAGCTGTTGAAAATTTTCAAATAGATATTTATATTTGTCGTAATAGATGACTGAGCTGTTCGAATTTCTAAATAGATATTTATATATGTTGCAACAGATGACATATCTGTTTGAAAATCTTTTTTTCTCTTTTAATTTTAATGCAAGCTTCAATTTTAAAGCAAGCTTCTGTCTGAGTAGATAATATCAAGTAGTACTAACTACTAAAAGCGGTAAAAAATATTTCTTAGATATCTCAAAAGTGAGTTTATTGAGCAGTCTTGTGTTTTTAGTGTCACTAGTCTTAGTCTTCCTGGTGTCCCTCAAATTATTAATGAATATTAATTAATGAATATTGAAAACCCCCTCGCTACGTACATAATACATCTATTGAAATTATCTCATCTCTTTTTTCCTTCAGCTTCAATTTATTTTATTCAACTCTCATTTTTTCTCTCTCCTATTTAGGGTCACAGCCTTTTTTCTCTCTTTTCTCTTCTTTTCTCATAAAGATCCTTTCGAATCTAAACCGATCCATATCTTTCCTCAACTAAAATTATTGTTTTGATCCCCTTTTTGACATTAAGGTATGATTCATTATTGCTCTTTCATTCTCGTCTTCTTCTTTGCAAGTTATTTACATATATTTTTTATTTAATTACTATTTACCCATATCATATTTATTTAAAAAAATTGAAGAAACTTTTAAGTGTTGAATAAATAAATCGAGAATTTTTATTATAATATGTGAAAAAAGTCATCCGTTGGGAGAAGTTTAAAAGCCTTGTTGGCAGTATTATTTTTTTGTATGTATTTTGTTTATTTCTTTATTGTTGATGCAACTATTGAAGTTGTTGGTGGGGTTGGCATTGTTGGAACTTGTGGTGTGGTGTTGCTGATGGTTCTGGAATAAAGGATGTTGTTTTTTTGTTGTTGATGATGTTGTTGGAACAAATATTATTATTTCTTTATTGTTGGTATTTTTTATTTGTAGTTTATGATGTTGTTGATGTTGCTGCAATAGATATAGAAACTGTTGGAAAATCAAACCACCAGAAAGGCTGGTTTGATGTATTACATCAGACTCCACATCTGTTGCAACAGACTCCATATCTGTTGCAATAGATGGATAATGTTCTTTCTGTGACATCAATGTTTTCCTCTTATTTATAGATATAAGGAACTGACAGTTGATCAACTTTTGCCGGACCATCACAAGAGGCTACAGTAAAGATAGGTTCGGGAGAATAAGTTGCATATAGATGGAACCACTTCATATATGGGAGGTATGTATTACTGATAATGTTATCATGAAAACACACATAGAGTGCACTGATTTTGTGAATGCTGTTTTTATTGATTAGTCATAGATCATTCAAACAAGATGTCTGTAATTTTACAGTTAAGTTTGGTAGGTCCTAATTGATAAGGCCGAGGGACCATGAATATGGTTCTGATACCCTGTTAAGATTTAATGTCGGTTGTTGCTCGTGTTTACTTGTCAAACATTGTGAAGGAATCTAGTTTTGGTGTCATTGTAAAGAGATTCAATAGCGATTGGACTAACTTTTAGGGTGCATTAGACCCTTAGAGGGCCTTCGAAGCTTAGCACTGCATCTAACAAAAATGGAAAACCAATAGAAATTCCCCTGGCCTAAATTTATATGGTTGGGTTGCTCGCTCGGGGTAATGATTATATTCTAGAAGGTGTAGTTGGAGAATGCCTTCGAGGTAAAATGGGTGGTTGATGGAAGACTATATCATCTGAGAGCTAATTGAAGAAGAGACATAGGTTCAAAAGTAACTTCTAGCGAATCTGGCCAATGGAATTATCTTAAAAGATACGAAATCTGAATCAAGTGCAAATATGAAAGTGTATTCGGTAATATAATTTCGTCTGTTGTCTCTCTGAAAGAAAAATAATGCAGATGGACACTTTGCTAGGGAGCTGCGTGGTCGGAATTATCACCTAGATAGAAAATAGGAGAATACCAACAAATAATGTACAACAAGTCTAGAAAACTTACGCCAATAGCAACTGCAGTTAAAATAAGAAATCTAAGCGAAGGCGGTAATTTCTGATTTTTTAATTTCATGCCATGCCTTCTTGTTTGTGTTTTCGATCAGGTCCACTGTCGTTGACCTGATCGAAACTACAAATGAGATCGAAAGGCATATTGAATATCATTTCTTCCTTAGCAATATGACTATAATTGAATGTGTTTTCTTGCCTTAGCATGCTTTCAACATTCCTTGGAGAAGATTAGATGCTTGCTGTAGTATGTGAATCTCGATAATTTTCAAGCTTGCCTACAGCTTATTGATTTTGTATTCAATCTAGTCGTTGCCTTCTTCGAAGTTGGTAAGGAGTTCCTCATCTCTTGTGAGCTCGATCAGGGATACCACCTTTAAAGTTATGGAATTTTAGGTGCCCTTCAGAACACTTTCTTTAGGATCCTTAAAGGATACATGGAGGGTCGCTGTGTTTGTTTTAGGTCAAAATATGTTGATGGACGTTGAAGATGTGGTCCCAATAGTTGAACAACACACTTTTATCAAGTGTTGCTCAATGCATCTTACTTAATCAATTTGATAAATTAATAAGCATGGAGTTACGCAATGTGTGATCTAAACCGACTCTACCATGCCTATCAAATGTTTAAATTGTGGGCACTTATGCTGGATTTATGATCTGGGTTCTATCCATTGTTGGAAAAACAGAAGTATACCCAGATGAAAAATACAAATAAAAATCATAATTTTACTTAACAAAGTCACCTATGAAGTAATGTCAAAGTGGAAAGTGATGTAGTAAACAAAATTTGACCTAAGAAATTGGTCAGATAGAAGCATTAGCGTTGTACCAACAACAACAACAACAACAAATGGTCGAGAAGAAGAAGATGAAGATGATAATGAAGTAGAAGATAATGATAATGAAGCAGAAGATGATGAATAAAGCAGCAGAAATAATGAACAACAAAAATTGCTAAGAGAGAGAAAACAACAATGGATGAGAAAAGAGAGAAATGCGCCTTTTTTTTTCCTTCGTTTACCATTATTTTAGGTAAACATTGGGATCAAAGTTTAAATTTAAAAACTTGTGGGTTATTTTCAAATTTCTCCAACTTTCTTAATCCATAATAAAGTAATTGTCACCTCCAACTAATAATTAAAACTTGTGTCACCTACACCTCATTTTAAAACTCTTTTGTCACCTGTGGCCCAAAGACCCACTTAAATATATCATATTTAAAAAAAGTATTTACCATTTATAGCTATATAATTTTACTACACTAATTTAGTGTATGTGCTTTGCATGTGAAATTAGACAATGTCAATTTTGTACGTACATTCTCTCAACAATTAGAGAACAATAATACTGACAATTAAAAAAAATATTTGATATTTCTAGCTTCTTCATTCGACAGCAACATGCTGGTGTCATCTTAGTTCATTCAAAAAAAACACAAGAAATTACCAAAAGAGGAGAATTCATTGTCAAAATTTTCACTTAAAAGAAAAAACACGAAAAATTATCAATAGGGGAGAATCCATTTTCGACTATTAATTATGTATAACTCCTATATATATAATCTTTAAAGTCATTAATTAAAAAAATAAAGAGAAATAGAAGAAAATATAATGATGAATAAACCAAAAAACAACTCGAATCAAAATAAAAAAATAATTAGTAGAAATAGAAGTATGTATGTTTGAAATTCTAGTATCACATACAATTCACTCCTATTTCCTTTATGAATAACGAATCCACATTCACAAGTATTTTCTCTATAACCAAACAAATTCAATATGAATCAAGAAAAAGAAACATAAACAGAGAATGAAGGTCACCTCCAGATCGATATTCATAGTACAATATATTTTAGGTTCTTTAATTATTAATCTCTCTAATAAATTTTATTTAGGACTCTTTAATTATAACAACAACAACACCATACCCATTGTATTCATATAAAGTGGAGTTTGGGGAGAGTCAATGTCACTCTTGCATAAAGCAAGTAAAGCAGGGGCTTTCTCATTTTTCAATAATAGTAGGGTTATACAATATATTTTTTGAGTATTTAAAGTAAAAAGTATATTTTATTAATAAAAAAATTCAAGATAAGTTTGAATAATTCGAGTGTATGAAAATATTTATTTTTTATTAGGTCATAAAAAATTGAGATCATTATAAAATAAAAATTTAAAAATATTTTTTATCTAACCACGAAAGTTTCTTAAAATATAATAGTCACTTATATATTATATTGTTAGTCGAGACTAAATAAAAATAGGTCTTTCATCAATGTTTGGCTTTAGGCCTCAAACTTTGTTGAGCCGCCCCTGGGGAGAGTAAAGTATAGAGAGATTTTTTTGATGCACCCCAGGTTCAGGACAAACTCTTTAATTATATTAATTTGTATTTCCTTCTTTTCTTTCAATATTTTAAATTCTCTTCTTTGTTAATTTTATTTGTTAGTTATATGTAATTTAAGTAAAATTTATATAAGTTAAAATTCTAGTGATATTGAAGTTTTATATATTCAGGACATCAGAGTATAAATAAGAAAAAATTTATGCAAATGTTACCAGTTTTTTATTTCCCGTATCTTCTTTTCTTTATTCCTTTTTACGTGAATTTTCTTTTTTTTTTTCTCTAGCCTCATTACTCTTTCCTTTTTGCATATCTTGCATCATGTGATTACTTTTATAACTAAGGATAGTATAATTTTTAAAAAGTTGTTTGAATATATCATATTTAATTTCCTACATAAATGACCTTAAACAACTGACAACACAAGCGGACAACTGACAACACAAGCGGAGCCGGAATTAAATCTAAAAGAATTCAAATTGAGAAAATATTAAATACATATAACATTAATTTTTAATAAGTTCAGGGCAAATTAAGTTGTCTATTAGAAATACAATTGGAGTAGTATTGTGTGTTACTAAGTATTAATGTCAATGTCCCAAACTTTCAAGTAAAATTTTAATTAATTTAAAAATCTATATTTAAGGTATGTAATTCAAATAAGGAAAGGTTTGACAATCATATTTCAATGAATTCTCTGTATTATTTATTAAAAAAATAGTATAAAGATAATTTTGTCTAAAACAGAGACTTTTAATAAAGGACAAAAAGTTCAAATCACTTTTTTAAGGGTCGTCACACTTCTAATATATTATAGATTATAAATATAGATTATAGATTGCAAATATAGATTATAGATATAGTTATAGATATAGATTATAAATATAGATATAGATTATAGATACATAATCACTTTAATATAGTGTAGATCTATTTACCAAAAGAAGCGTAATATATTTAAAACACTTATAATACATCTATATTGCATGAATAATTCACTTTTAACACATAATGTAATACATCCATATTGCATGCATAATTCATTTTTAATATATATAGTGTATTTTTTTAACCAAAACAAGTATAATACATTTTAATACACTTCTAATACATCGATATTGCATACATAATTCACTTTTAATACATTACATATATAATCCACTTTTAATACATAGTACACTTGCTCTATGGTAAATATTAAATTCCCTGATTATAGATGTCAAACCTACATATCAAATGTCATAGGAAATTTTGAACGAGAGAAAATATTTACCTATTTTTTCAAGCTATTTTGAGAAAAATTGATTTTTCACCTATTTTCTTATGACTCAAAATACCCATTATATTCAAGCTAATTTTATGGATCAAAAACTCATTTAACTCATGCAAAATTACAGTTAAATACCATTTGGTTATCTAGGTTACAAAATGTCATGACCTGAGACTACCCCTTATTCGTAACACGATACTTGAAATCACAAGTGATCCCAAGCTAACCCGTGAATTGGCATATTGCTTGAGCAACTAATTTAAATTGTATAAAAACTAAATTTACTGAGCGGAAACATGATCATGAGAAAGTCTGAATAAATGTAATACTGATAAAGTTTACATCATGATAAAAATGAAGAAAAGAAACTTAAATTACATATAATGACTCTGAGTGACTATCTATAAAGCCTCTACTATACTGTCTATAGGTAGTTTGGGCATGCCTCCAACTACCACTAATCAACGCATAAGGATAATAACAATACAACACATGAACTGCAATGGACTGGAGTTTCTGAAATAGGAGAACTCATCACCTGCTGGCTGAGAGTTGAGAACTGTCTGACCCTGGTGTATAAGCTATATTTGGTACCTACATTATGAAGGATATATCCATAAACGCATATATATGGTCAGTGTGTGTACTGAGTATATAGAGACATGCACTAAATCATAGAAATATTTAACTCATGCTTTAAAACTAGGAACATAAGTTATTTGCTGAAACATATAATTTTAAAACATGGCTATACGTGAAAATTGTAAAACATGAATGTTGTATATAAATCTCATGTAAAGCTGAACATGTTGTAAAATTGCACTGGGGATCATGTATGGATACTAAGCATTAAAACATGAGCATGTAAAACTGAGAATGCAAGATCAAGTAAAGCGTGTAGTGAAATGAGCTGAATAACTGAATAACAGAAAATTTGATTACTTGGTCAAGTAAACCCGAACTTGTATAGACTGAGTATTGGCTAAAACTGTAGGAGGTATTATGTAACCGACATGCCCCAATCTGAGCTAATCGAGGTCCAACCTGTAACCTCAGTTTAAAAGGTGTTAGTACCTTTCCACAAGTATAACACTGGCTATGTGGATTCACTAATCATGTGTACCGAAGGACTAGGGTGTCACCCTCTACTGGAAGGTGCCCCTAAGGGAATGTCAACCCTATACTTGCAGGAAGACCGCTAAAAATCTATGGTGGGGACATAGTTCTGGAAATCAAGGACTGCTACTAAAGGTTATACCCTCTACTGGCAGGTGAGCCCCCATCCTTGGGTTCACTTGGTGCTAAATCCTACTCCCAACTAAACTGACACGAAACATAACTAATACATGCACTGATAACTGATTTGCTCATATAAGGTATTCTGAAAAATGTAGTACATGTATAATCTGAAGTAACCATGAACATGTAAACTGATGTATTTAACATAAAATAATACTGGTGAGTTCATTGTAAAAATGATGATCTGAATATAGTGATAAAATCTTGATTCTAATTGAGTTGTTACTTGAAACTCTGAAACAAGAGTAAACACATAGGTATCGGATGTTCATAACCCACCAGCATTGAATGATACAAAAATAAGACAATATCACTTAAAACATTGGTAGAAAGACATAACTTCGGAGTCCCAAAACATAATACATTTCAATGAATGAATGAGGTCCATGAATTTAAACATGGGGATGAATTAAACTTGGGGGGATATCATGTTCACATGGTTTAATACATAAATTCGAGAATCTAATACGATATAGAAAAAAACGTGCCATGAGGATTTGAAACTTCAACTATATAGGAGCATGAATCACATAGGTTAGAACTATTAGCATGGCTTAAATGTAAATTAATGAGGGGACATGTATAATTTCATAATTTCATTGAATGTTGCATGGATACTTGAAACTCAAAGCGTGAAATAACCTAATTTACATAGAATACATATTGACAGGGCTTGAATTTAGATTTACGAAGAAAACATGGATTAATTCATCTTGAACATAAATTCAAATAGGGAAAATTCATACTTTAACCATAAAGGGGATTCTTGGGCTCAATGGGTGGAAAGAACCCATTGATGAATACCCTACATACCTTAATTACTTGAATCCTTGAAAAAAAACTTGAACTTAGAGCTTGGATACTTGAATTCTCAGAGAGAAAGTTGAATTTCTTGTTCTTAGGAAGAGAGATTTGAATTGTTCATTCTTGGGAAGGAGAGGGTTTCTACGTGATTAGTTTTGAGAATAATGGGAAAATAATTCCCTTTTTAGTGTTATAAGTTGTGTTTTGGACGAATAGGGTTGAGAATAAAGGACCAAATTACCCTTTGGCCCCTTTAATATTGAAACTGAAAATATAACGTCTCAGCATAGTGGACCCTTTAGTGGGGGAATAGCCTACGCAGTGCATACCCTATTTTGGGAGAATATCCTACATGGCGTGGACCCTATTTTAAGGGATTATCCTGCATGGCGTAGACCCTATTCCGGGGTAATAGCATACGTGGCACAGAGCTATCGCGGACCCTTACTATTTCTCATGAAAATGGTCATAACTTTTTGTTCAGGTATCGGATTAAGGCAAGATTGGATGCATTGGTAAGAGGACTAAAGTTTCTATTATTTGGTGGATCTTAATATGAAAAATTCTACATATTTTAGATATTATACACGCTAAAAATTTATCCTTGTAGGATCGAATACCAAAATTTGACCGAATTAAAGGCTCTTAGCTCAACTTTGCTCTAAGTGATTCCTATGAACATTGTTCATCTAATAAGCACTCTTCACACAAGGATAATGATCATAAAATATGTATTAAAATGCAAATCATGATATTTAAGTTTACACACGTAGAAATAACGGTTTAATGTCTAGCCCAAAAATGCGGGATGTTACATTATCTCCCCCTTGGAATCATTCATCCTTGAATGTTAGATAGGAACTTATTGAAGTCTTAGAAGTATGGAATAATGTAGACATGACATATGTGCTATCAAAGGATATAGCTGAGCTGAAACATTAAAACATTCATCATGAAACTAATTTCTGAGTTGACTTGACTCTATTGACTGAAAGGAGTTGATTCATGCTAAGAGTTTAGAACTTACTTGAAATGTTCATGATACGATCATACATATAGAACTGCAAAGTGATAATTAAGGCAATAAAATTCCAAAAGTTACTAAGGAGGGTATAAAGTACGTAACTTTTTATTAGGAATTATCCCTCAACAAAACACATATAGGAATTAAAGGAAGTGAAGCTTCATGGCATTGCCAAGTACATTATATAAGTATGAATCATGAGATAACGTGACTAAGGTCGTACAAGGAGTATTGCACTGTCTGAGTTGGAATACTTGAAAAACTGAGATCATTCACTAAACACTTATGAACTGAATTATGACTAAATATCTGAATTGTAGGCATGATGCTTGGACTGAACTGAACTCGCAATTAGACGTGAATGAATTACCTCATGGACTAGCCATATTCATGAAACTTTAGATTGTATGATTAGATGGGAAGATGGAAAACAATAGGAGCTTATCTGTCTGAGTGTTAAACTTAATTGTTGGCCATATGGACTGAATCATACTAAAAACTTATACTCAACTGCAGTATTTCTTCAACACTCTTTCTAAGAAATTCTAAAAACATTAGGGAGCAGAGAATTCTTAGGCATGATCTGAATAAGATATCTAAGTAAGGAATCTTAATATAGCTATAACTTTGTAACATGGAACATAGGCCTATAAAACACAAGCTAGGATAGAATTACTAGCCCTAGGCAATGCAGCTTCTAATTTTCAAGGTTAGCCCCAAGTTTGAGTTGAACTACATACCCTCACCATGTTCAAGCCTAACTCGAAATCACAAGGTACTGAACATAGCACCATAATACTAGTTTGAACCATGAATTTAATACCTTGTCGTTTTCACAACTTCTCATCTCAAGAATAATTCTTCTTACCACCTCAATAACTAAATTTAAACTCTTACTAGGAATTTACTAGCGCCCGATTCACCCATCCACTTTTACACCAACATAACATTCAAGCCTATCTTCATGACCACATATGAACTTTTAGGCAAACAACTATAAAAGTATCTTTCTCATATTCTCTAAACCTCTATCAATAACAGCTTCCATGTACTATCCCAAAGAAAACACACCCAAAATTCAACTAACCATGACATATATCAAAAGCTCTACCTCAATATTCCTTCATACTTATATCCTTACATAAGAAACATACAACAATCTTTCCACAACAAGAAACATTTACTTTCTCTCATCTAAATAATTGTTCATCACCACTATCATTTCATAAGGAGAGGTCACTGAAAGTTATAACATGAGATCCTGAATCCTGAAAGAATACTATACCTAACTTTAACACTTAACTAAGGCCTGAGGAATAGAGTATCAAGGCATAAATTCATTAAAGAGATCTAAACTGAGGACATACATAACATAATATAAATTTTACTGATTATTAAGAGTGCACCATGAGTTATGGGAACTGAGTATACTGTAAATCATGAGTACATGAGTCATGAGTTGCATGACCTGAGTTTGGAGTTTATAAATTCATGGAACATGATTTTTACTGCTGAGTGAAATGGAACTCTTTATACTAGAAACTGGAAGCGTATATGATTCTATGGAAAGTGTATGAATATGAGCTATGATCATGGAGTTGACATATAAGGCATAAGTAGATATCTTGATGACTGAAGTACAAAACTTTGCACTGAGATAAGAATAGGTTAGGCATCTTTCTCCCCTAGTGATGTTATATAACACACTGGCATCACTACTGTAATTTGAAAACTTGACTTGGTTCCTAATTCTATCATCTCGCCCTTAGTTTTAAGCCATCACTCTAAGTCTTTAGGCTCATTTAATAAACTCTAAACTGAACTGCAACCACTTTACTCTAGAGTTTGGGATATAACAATACACATGAATACTAAACTCACCCTAAAAGACTGTACCTTAAAGTATACAACCCTCTGCTAATACTTCCTTCTGAGGTACAACTCTTAACTTTCTATAGCCCCAATAATCATCATATAATAACTTAAACACTAACTAACTTAGAATCTTCAGGAGTATTACCATACCCTGAGTTTACACTATCAAGAATTTCAACTCTCTTTCTATTAGCTCAATCATCCACAATTCAAACTTAGATTCTAACACTAAATATGAATATCCACATAACTTATCATTCACCAATTCCCACTAACTACTATTGGATAGGAATCATGAAATATTAATCCACACCAAATTTTATGAACATATTCAACCTTAACAAGCTCCTCTATCTTTGTGGTCACTTTCTAATCTCTATCTTGACTAAAGTATTAACATACTCTAAGTCTCCATTAACTAAGGATCTCTCTCAAAGTGCTATTAAAAAAACTACAAAGCACCTTTATGGCTTCATGGATACGTAATCTACTAAATCCAAATAAATACTATCCCCGCTTTACTATTGTTAAAACTTCTGGGTTCATACTTCTAACTCTAGATCATATGTTTTCATAGGATTCTAAGAAGGGATTTGAGGGCACATCTGACTTTGGCTTAGTGCACGATTTTCATGAACATAAATTAAATCATTCAAACTTCAGAACTAAAAAGAACTAATAGGATATTTTCGAGACTGCGTGCAATCCCATAACTGTCTGTGGGGCTATTTGAGAAAACTCTATCTATAAGGATTTAAGCTTGGCTATTTCTATTTCCTCAAGAATAAGAAAGAGTTGGCACAAATGGATTAACATAATAATCTGTATAAGTTCTTTAGGGAATACTTTTATTGCACAGTCTAAGACATAAAAGAATAAAAACATTTCTTAAATATCCTGTAGTCTTTCAAATAAAAGTATAGACATCTCCGTACCATTTTGCAAGACTCAACTAGACACGAATTTATAGACACCCTAGGACACTTGAACTCTGGTCTCTGATACCAAGTTTTTCATGAACCAAGACTACCCCTAGTCGTACAACGGTGATTGAAACCACAAGTGATCCCAAGCTAACCTATAAACTGCATACTGATTGAGCAAATGATTTAAATTGTATAAAAACTAAATTCACTGATCGAAAATATGATCATGAAAAAGTCTGAATAAATATAATACTGATTATGTTTACATCATGATAAAACTAAAGAAAGAAACTTGAATTACATGTAATGACTCTGACTGACTATCTATGAAGTCTCTACTATACTGACGATAGGTAGATGGGATATGTCTGCAACTACCACTAATCAATATATAAGGATAATAACAATACAACACATGAACTGTAATGGATTGGAGTTCCTAAAATAGCCAAACTCATCACCTACTGGCTGAGAGCTGAGAACTTTCTGACCCTGGTGTATGAGTTATATCTGGTACCTATATTATAAAGGATGCATCCACAAACGTATATATATGGTCAATATATTGGAATGTACTGAGTATATGATGACATGCACCAAATCATGGAAATATTTAAAACATGCTTTAAAACTGGGGACATAAGTTATTTTCTAAAACGTACATTAAAGAACATGGCTATAAGTAAAAACCGTAATTCATAGTGAGATTTATAAATATGAACTGAAAATAATTATGTAAGCTAACAAGCAGTAAAATATGAATATTGTATGTAAATCTCATATAAAGCTAAACATGTTGTAAATTGGACTAAGAATCATGTATGGATACTGACGATTAAAACATGAGCATGTAAAAATGAGAATGCAAGACCAAGTAAAGCATGTAGTGAAATGATCTGAATAACTAAAATCTAATTACTTGGTCAAGCAAACCCGAGATTGTATAGACTGAGTACTGACTGAAACTATGGGAGGTATCATGTAACCGGCATGCCCTAATTTAAGCTAATCGGGGTCCAACCTACAACCCAGTTAGAAGGGTGTCAGTACCTTGTCACAGGTACTAACACTGGCTGTGTGGATCCACTAATCTGGTGTCCCAAAGGACTAGGGTGTCACCCTCTACTGGCAGGTGCCCCTAAGAGAATGTCAACCCTCTACTGGTAGGAAGACCTCTAAAAACTTACGATGGCTACATAGTTCTGGAACTCAAGGACTGTTACTAAAGATCACACCTTCTACTGGCAGGTGATCCCCCATCCCTGGGTTCACTCGGTGCAAAATCCTACTCCCAACTAAACTGACATAAAACATAATTGATACCTGCACTAATAACTAATTTGCTCATATAAGGTATTTTGAAAAATACAGTGTATGTGTAATTTGAAGTAATCATAGATATGTAAACTGATGTATTTAACATTAAATAATACCGGTGAGTTCATTATAAAAATGATAATCTGAATATGGTGATAAAATCTTGGTTCTAACTGACTTGTTACTTGAAACTCTGAGATAAGAGTAAACACATAGGTATCGGGTATTCATAACCCACCAACACTGAATGGTACAAAAATAAGATAATATCACTTAAAACATTGGTAGAAAGATACAACTTTGGAGTCCCAAAACATAATACATTTCAATGAACGAATGAGGTCCATGAATTTGAACATGGGGATGAATTAAACTTGGGAGGATATCATGTTCACATGGTTTAATACATAAATTCGAGAATCTAATATGATATTGAAAAAAACGTGACATGAGGATTTGAAACTTCAAGTATATAGGAGCATGAATCACATAGGTTAGAACTATTAGCATGGCTTGAATGTAAATTAATGAGGGGACATGTATAATTTCATAATTTCATTGAATGTTGCATGGATACTTGAAACTCGAAGCGTGAAATAACCTAATTTACATAGAATACACGTTGACAGGGCTTGAATTTAGATTTACGGAGAAAACATGGATTAATTCATCTTGAACATGTATTTTTTTTTCATCAAAGAGGAGAAATTCATACTTTAAACAAAAAAGAGATTTTTTACTTCAATGAGTGGAAGGAACTCAATGATGAATATCTCATATACCTTAATTACTTGAATCCTTGAAGAAAAACTTGAACTTGGAGCTTGGATGCTTGAATTCTTGGAGAGAAAGTTGAATTTCTTGTTCTTGGGAAGAAAGGCTTGAATTGCTCGATCTTAGGAAGGGGAAGGTTTCTACGTGAGTAGTTTCTAGGATAATGGGCAAATAATGCTCTTTTGAGTGTTATAAATCGTCTTTTGAATGACTAGGGTTGAGGAGAAAGGACCAAATTATCCCTTGGCCCCTTTAATCCTGAAACTGAAAATACAACGTCTCCACATAACGGACCCTTTAGTGGGGGAATAGCCTATGTGGCGCGAACCCTATTCCGGGGGAATAGCCTATGTGGAGCGACCCTATTCTAAGGGAATAGCCTAAATGGCACGGACTATATTCAAGGGGAATAGCCTGTGTAGAACGAACCCTATTCCAAGGAAATATCCTACATGGTGCGGAGCTATGACGGACCCTTACTGTTTCTCACGAAAATGGTCATAACTTTTGCTTGGGTATCGGATTAAGGCGAAATTGGATGCATTGAAAAGATGACTCAATTATATATAATTTGGTGGGTCCTGAGATGAAAAATCCCACATATTCTTGAATTTATGCACTTTTAAAGTTGACCCTTGTAGGATCAAATACCAAAATTTGGCCGAATCAAAGGCTCTTAGCTCAACTCTGCTCTAAGTGATTCCTATGAACATTTTCACCCAATAATTACTCTTCACACTAGGATAATGATTATGACACATATATTCAAATGCAAATCATGGGATTAGAGTTTACGCATGTAGGAGCGATAGTTCAAGGTCTAGCCCAAAAATGCAGGGTGTTACACAAAATATGTACACAATATATATGTAATGTATTTTTTTATATTAAATATCCATATAATACTATATCTATACATGATATATACATAATATGTAAAGTGAAAGTGTATTTTGGTAAGTAGTTAGCTGAAAGATACATTTACGTAAATTCCATTTACTCCTTCCACAGTAGTTAAGACATACCCACCTAAACTCAATAGATCATATGCACTTTTACTCCCATTTTGTGTTGGTCCTTTTATTTTTGCCCATTAATGTAAAAAAAATGACAAAATTATAGGGCATAGATATTTGTATTTTCGCATAATATCTCACAAGTTATGTGCACACCCTTAAATATATCCCGCTAGACATAAGTTCAATTCTAAGGACAAAAATTAAAAACCAACACATTTAAAGGGCAAACCATGCAAATAAAGCAATCACTTTAGAGCCCAACAATTTCATCTGACCAAACAAATTGGTTTATTACCCACTATCCGGCCCAAAATATTAGTTGTTGCAACCCAACCAAGATGGGCTTAAAACAGTCATCTACCGACCCTCTGTAATGTAAACCTAAAGTGCAAACAATGAGAAATTAGAAAACTAGGTTAAAACCTCAAAAATGAATTTTAATGAGGAAGTGGAAAAAATTTAGATGTCTACGGGGACTACCATCTAATCCATTGCTTAAGTGTTTGTTTGGATGGTGATTTATCATGGTTTCATAATGTATAATACTGTATGGTATGGTATTGTACTTGTAGTCCAGTACAATACAATGTTTGGATGGACTATATCGTTCACTGTTGTAATAGTTTTATTAGTTGGTTTGATGGTATGGTACTGTATCGTAACTGGTAAGTTTACTAAGATGCCCTTAATTAATAATGATCATAAATGTTAAGTTTATCAATAATTATTAATAAAAAAAATCTTCTTGTTAATTTGTCACAAATTATATCATGTAAATATATATAAAGTTATTAAAATTCAAGTAAACTCTAGCAAAATCAATAAAAGAGTAGATCAAACTAAATGTAATCAGATTCATTTGTTATAGTAACAAATTTCACTTTCTTTTGGTGTTTTGAGACGTGACATCAACGACAAGTTCAAAATTTGAATGCATATTTTATGTATGCTACGGGTATGTATGATATAAAATGCCCAACAAAAAAAAGTATATTAAAATAAATTATTGCTTACTTATTTTCTTGTGTTTGTTACTAAATAGAAAAATATATTCTAAAAATATTTGTATATAATGAAAACGGATAGGATAAGGGGGTGAGATAAGAAAAAAATATAATTTTTTTAAAAAAAATATTTTGGTGGTGGGGGTAGTTGAGGGGGGGGGGGGGGGCAGAGTGGGGGTACGGGGTGGGTAAGAAAAAAATTGAATTCTTTTTAAAATACAATAATTTTTTTTTTTTTTTTTTTGGGGGGGGGGGGGGGGGGGCGCTGATAGGGAGTGTGGGTGGAGTAAGAAATTTATTTTAAAACTTAAAAAAAAAATTGATGTGGGTAGGTGGTGGGGGAGGGGGAGGGGTGGGTGATGTTGGAGCTAAAAAAAGTTTTGAAATCTTTTTAAAAAATACATTTTAAGAAAATGGGTTGGGGGTAGGGGGTCGGGGTAGGGGGTGGGATAAGCATAAATTTTAAAATTATTTAAGAATAATTTTTTTTAAAAATACTTTTTTTGGGGGGGTGGGTGGGGGTGAGAGACGGGGTAGGAGGTGGAGTTAAATAATATAGGGTAAAGGCTAAAGTAATATTATATAATATTAAGTAAGGACATAATTAAAAAAAAAAAAAAAAACCATGGGATATAACCAAATCGGTGACTACATAAAAGTGAGAGTTTTCATGGTTACCAAACCATAAAATTAAACCATACAATATTATACATTTTAAGAAAGAGAAAAAACATTTCCCCCCCTGAACTTGTCCTCTAAACTCACTTTAGCACTTAACTTTCGTTTATTTACCCCTCTTAACAACATTCAAGTGAATTAAATTCACCCTCAAAATCAAAATTCTACTCTCACACGGAGAATACACTACACACACACCACGTCATTGTCAAATCACTGCCACATCAGTTTCATGTCATTGCCATGTAATAAATTATAATTTTTTCAAAAAAAAATAATCCCACACACTTAGTTTTTATATATTCTTTTGAAAAAGGAAAATATATACATACATACATATATATATATATATAGAGAGAGAGAGAGAGATAATATCCTCTTATAAATATTTTAAAATTTTAAAAGAGTATATTATTTTATATATAAAAATATATATTTTATATAAATAAAATAGACCTCACCCCCTTCTTTCTTCTTCTTCACAGCCCCCACCCCAATTACTTCTTCTTCTTCTTCAGTACAGCAGCCCTCCATCCCCCCATCCCTCGCATCCCCCCTTCCTCCTCCTCCTTCTTCTTCTTCACATAATATTTTTTTATAAAAATATATATTTTATATAAATAAAATAGACCCCACTTCCTTTTTTCTTCTTCTTCACAGTCCACAGCCCCCACCCCACGCCACCCTACCCCAATTACTTCTTCTTCTTCTTCAGTACCGCAACCCCCCCCCCCCCCCCCATCCACCTTCCTCCTCCTTCTTCTTCTTCTTCACATAAAAGCACCCATTTTTCTCTTTCTTTTACCATTGCTGCAAGCTTTTCAATGAATTTTTTTTCTTCATCAAATGTAAAATTAACTTGAATTAACTTAACCAAATTCAATAATGAACTAAATACAAGTACATGATCACAAAAACATATCAATACACAAAATTTCAAGTCCAATTTTTTTCACATTAACCAAAACCCAAAATTCCAAAACTCTCAAATTTTTAATTTCTTACTCAAAAATGTCTACAGAAATGGCATAAACAACCCAAAATTTAAAAATGGCATAGATGGTATTCGTATGACATGAAATTCTTGGCCAAGAATCAAACTTGTTCATCAATCTTGAAGCCTTTTTTATTATCAAAAAATAAAATTTTGGATCAATTAAGACTTGATAGGAAGGGGATTACGAAGAAACAAGGTAGTGGTATGAAGAAGATGAAGAAATAGAGTGTTGGGGGTGGGGGTAAGGAAGGAGAGTGACGATCTTCTTCTGATGAAGAAGATGAAGTTATGCCCTTGACTTCTTATATATATATATATATATATAAAACAATAAAGTGGGTCCTTTTTAAAAAAAAAATTCACTCGCTTTTCGTTTTTTCTGTCACGTCAGCCGTAAGGGGTGAATTTAATTCACTTGAAAGTTGTTAATGGGGTAAATAAATGGAAGTTAAGTTTAAGTGCTAAAGTGAGTTTGGAAGACAAGTTCAGGAGGGAAAAGATGTCTTTTCTCTTTAAGAAACAGTTAAAACAAATATGGTTCTCCTAGTAAGCACACCATGAAAAACCACTATTCAAATAGTGTGTAAAGGGCTTCTTACATATAGGTAAGAAAATAAAAAGAGTTTTCAATAAAAATAGTCGTATATACATGTAATGTTCGGTATTGTATAAATAATATATAATCATAGATATATATATGCATACATACATACATACATACATACATATATATATATACATACACACACATATTTTATATATATATATATATATATATATATATATATATATATATATATATATATATATAGACAGATACACACACACATACACACACACATATATATAAGAGAATATCTCATTTTGGTAGTCCTCACATGAATGTATTTTGTCTATTTTTTCTTAATTAAATTTTAATGACTTTTCAAAATCTCATTCATTTTAATAAATTTGAACAATTACATGAACTTTTAAAATGATATAAAAAAATGATGAGTCATAAAGAAGTGATAGTGACACTATAAAATATCTATTTATCCAACTAAATTTAAAATTAATTCAAAATTTTACTTTCTTCTTTTATGTGGGATAATAATAATTTAATAAAAGAGAACACTCATTTTTTCTAATCCTCACAAGAAATTTTTGAAACTTTAATAATCTTGTAAGGTTTCATCCATTGAAGAAACATCTACAAAAAGTATTTTATTAGGTATCTTTTAATTATTTAGTTTAAATACTATTTTTATTCATAAATTATACGATACTTTGTAGCATCAAATATGTTTATATTAATCAAATATTATATTATTTTTTAAAAAATGAATTATTCAATCCAAAGTTTAATTGAGAAAAAAATAATAAAATTAATGAAATATAAGAAAAAAATAATTTAGATCGCTACTTTCATTTAAACACATCAGTAAAATAAAAAGGGGGAAAGTTTTAGTATGTGCATTTGTTTGAAATTAAATAAAAACTAAAATATACCATAAGAAAAATGTAATTTTTAACTTATATACACTTTTATTTCTTCCGTTTTAATTTGTTTGTTTGATTTTGACTTAACACAAAGTTTTTTTTTTTTTAAAGTAACAAATATTTTTAAATTTTGAAGTCTTAAACTAAAAATATGTAGAAAGGATCAAAATATTTGTTGATCTAGTTGTCTTAAATGTGTCACATGGATGATGAAATTAATCCAAAAAAGTAAATGGACATTTAAAAAAAAAAATGAGCTAAAAAGAATAGGATAAAAAAATTGAAACAAATAGTATATAATTTTACATTTAAAAAATATCAAGAAATAATTCAACTATACCATTAACTAATATACCATTAACTAATATAATGGTAAGTTTTCACTAGGCTTGGTTTAGTTTTTGGTAAGGCAATTAGCTTGTTGTATCCGGTTAATTTCTGGGTTATATAGTTCGTATCTGGTTCTTGGATATTTGTAGCTTTTGGGTTGCTATTTAAGAAAGTTTGTACATTGTAGATATTTTCTATATATGTGCGGGCTGTGTAGTTATATGTCTTTTTGTCTTGATTTAGGCTTTCTCGATATGTGGTAACTTGTGGGGGTGTAAACATAGGGTTTGTAATAACTTATTCTTTCTGTACTGTAGTGTATATCTAATTCTAGATTTTCTATGTCATTTATTATTTTGTGTTGTTCTTCTCGTAGTGAGTTTTTTATATTATATAAACTGTTACATGTACTTTTTTCTAAATTTTCTAAGGTTTTTTCTATCCATATTATCTTTTCTTTTAGACCAAATAAGATATTAAAAATAAGACAAATCCAAGGATATAATTATTTTAGTAAATTTGATTGTAAATCAGGATTTTACCACCTAAAGTTAGAAGAAGAATCTAAAGAATTAACCGCATTTACGGTACCACAAGGATTTTACGAATGGAATGTATTACCCTTTGGATATAAAAATGCACCAGGTAGATATCAACATTTTATGGATAATTATTTTAAACAATTACCTAATTGCATAGTATACATAGATGATATATTATTATATACAAAAACTAAAGAAGAACATATAAAATTATTAGAACAATTTACAGATATAATAGAAAATTCAGGAATAAGTCTAAGTGAAAAGAAAGCCGAAATTATGAAAAATCAGATAGAATTTTTAGGAATACAAATAGATAAAAGTGGAGTAAAAATGCAACAACATATAGTACAAAAAATAATAAATTCGAAAGAAGAATTAGATACAAAAAAGAAATTACAATCATTTTTAGGATTAGTAAACCAAGTAAGAGAATATATTCCGAAATTAGCAGAAAACCTAAAACCACTACAGAAAAAATTAAAAAAGGATATAGAATATAATTATAATGAAGAAGATAAAAAACAAGTTCAAAAAATAAAATTACTTTGCAAGGATTTACCAAAATTACAATTTCCGGATGAAAATAGAAAATTTACATACATAGTAGAAGCAGATGCCAGTGAATATAGTTACGGAGGAGTACTTAAATATAGATATGAAGCAGAAAAAATAGAACACCATTGTAGATACTACTCAGGTACGTTCAACGAGACAGAAATAAAGTGGGAAATAAATAGAAAAGAACTATGTTCATTATACAAATGTTTATTAGCATTTGAGCCATATATTGTATATAACAAATTTATTGTGCGGACAGATAATACACAGGTACGCTGGTGGCTAACAAAGAAAATACAAAATTCAGTTACAACAAAAGAGATTCGGAGACTAGTTTTAAATATATTAAATTTTACATTTATAATAGAAGTAATCAGTACTAACAAAAATGTTATTGCAGATTACATATCAAGACAAAGCTACGCAAACTGAAATGATAGAAGAAAATATACATGAAAAGATACTCAACGCCCTGACTATGCTTTCATTGAAAGTAGACAGTATGGGTACTGAGATAGAAAAGCTAAAGCTAAAGACTAGTGAAGATAATCTGAAGTCTATAGCTATGAATCAGCTAACTCAGCAATGTGCAGAGCTATGTCGATCGGAAGACAATAAAATTCCAGAGCTAGAAGGAGATGTTGGGATACTCCATAAAACCCATAACGTTTATCAATCTACTTCTGCAGGTACAAGCAAAGGAGTTAGAAAAAATATGAACTTAAATAAGCTATTTGACAAGCCATATACACCAAATATACCAAAAGACCCTATGTTTACACCCCCACAAGTTACCACATATCGAGAAAGCCTAAATCAAGACAAAAAGACATATAACTACACAGCCCGCACATATATAGAAAATATCTACAACGTACAAACTTTCTTAAATAGCAACCCAAAAGCTACAAATATCCAAGAACCAGATACGAACTATATAACCCAGAAATTAACCGGATACAACAAGCTAATTGCCTTACCAAAAACTAAACCAAGCCTAGTGAAAACTTGCTACGAATATGGATTACTTAGTACCGTATATACCACAGACGGAACTGAGATATCTACTATACCCGAGATATATGAAGCATTTACCACATTTAAAAGAATAACTAAAGGTACTTTATTTTTTATAAAAATATACACGGCACCAGCAAAGATATTATTTGACGAAGTTAAGAAACCTATACAAGTTGTAAAAATAGGAATGACAAGAGATATGATTATATCGCAAGATATCGGTACACAGCCAGAGATATCCAGAATCGAGATACCAAAATTTTATGCGAATAAAAGAGTTATCGGACTATCTACGATTTTACAAGAACTAGCAAATACATATTGTAATCAAAATCCTATGTGGAGTTATTATTCAAGAAACCATGTATTGATATATTCAAATTCAAAAGAACTACGAGAAACAGATATGGAAACAATTAGGCAATGGATTATGACGTTGCTTAAACCAGAGACAGAACCTATCGCCAGAGCTATTAGAGAAAAATTTATTTCAGAGGAATTATTGACCAGATATTGCAAAACTATTGGACACAAATATCCAGACCACAGATGTTCAAAATGTAATGGAGGAGATAATGACGTCCCAGCAGTGCAGCTAGAATAAAAGAAGATAAAGACGACAACTGGAAAGATAAAGAAGAGCAATAATGGAGATACAACAGATACGACAAAAACCACGGAGACAAGTTATTTATTAAAAGTTACGTAAAGTCTTTAGCACTATTAATGTGAAGACTTTTTTTTCTTTAGTACCATTAATGTATGTGAAGACTTTTTTTTGTTTATTAGACTAGGCACTAGTAGGCTACTATAGCCTTTAGGACTTTTTTTTACCATTTTTGTTTTTTAGCCTTTAGCCTTTACGTAAGAAAATGTAAAGTGTTTGTAAAAAATCATCTATAAATAAGAACTTAGGAAGCATTGCAAAGGCAAGCTTTCCTACATTCAGCAAAAATACTCTCTCCATTCCAATTCTAAAATATTTAGCCCAGTTAATTAAATATATACACCGCAATGGAAAAAGCTATGGAACAACAAACCTCAGAAATATCAAAGCTACCGGAACAGGTATATCTATTTACTATTATGAATAGCTAAATTCATAATTCCCGACAATCATGATATGATAAAATAAATTCATATTAGTTACTTTATAGTAGAATTATTCGAAAAATAATATGTTAAGAAGTTTATTAGCAAAGTGGAAACGGAGAAAAATCCCAAGGAACTATGCCATCCTAAAGGTGAAACCAATGAGGCAAGAAGCCGTGGCGGGGAGTAACCAAAGTCGAGGCGCTGTTTAAGGGAAAAGTATCCGAATTACCATGCTAGTAGTGACCGAAGAACATGTTATTTAAGAATAATCTAGTATATAGTAATCTGAGATGACTATATTTTATTATGTATATGATTGCAGGGAATATTTTGAAAAAAGCAATTTTATGATAATGAATGATAATATATCTGATGTCATGGTAGATAAATTTAAGATACTTATTTTGTATGCACTTAGAGATATAGATATTGCAGATATAAGAAAAGTTATATTAGAAAAAGCATATGGACAAAATTATACGGATAGAATAAATTATATACCACACATACCCAACTACTCTTATAAATATTTATTATGTTAAAATTACGTAGGACTTTTAAAGATACGCAAAAATTACAGTTACTAGAAAAACAGATAAAAATAAATATAGACAAATACATGGAAAATAAAAAATATATAAAATCTCTTAATAAAAATATGCAAAAGCTACTAAGACTAAAACAAATAGCTATAAAATATCAATTTTAAAAAATAGCCCATTTAGACTGCCTTAGAATTTTAGTCTTATATATACTTAAGGATATAGAAATAATAGATATTAAGAAAATGATATTAGAAGAAGTAATAAACTACGAAATAGAAATGATAAATGCCACAACACAAATATACGAAAACATTTACCCAAAAGGATATTATTCAGACCAAGATTGTGGATGCTAGAATATATTAGAAAAACTAGAGAAAACCAAGATAATCTAAATAACGAAATTAATTACAGAAACCGAATTAGAAAAATAATGGAAGATCTAAAAGAAAAGATAATATGGATAGAAAAAACCTTAGAAAATTTAGAAAAAAGTACATGTAACAGTTTATATAATATAAAAAACTCACTACGAGAAGAACAACACAAAATAATAAATGACATAGAAAATCTAGAATTAGATATACACTACAGTACAGAAAGAATAAGTTATTACACAAAAATTTGTAACTCAGCAGTTACTACAGGATAAAATAATAAACTAAAAACTAATGAATACATCTCATAAAAAGAATAATTTATTAACACAAAATCTAAGAAATAACCACGCACAAAAAAGAATAGATTCATCAGTTATAATAAATCTATTTATCAGCTTAGTTATCCGCACCTCCTCCAATAGCAAAAAATAAAAAATAAATTATAAATATAAATATTAATGTAGTTTGAGTCTGGAGTTGGTATACGCCAAACGACACTAAATGAACTGATTTTTTACAATAAAAGCACGTAACAATGCTAAAATGGGAAGTGGACAGCTAATAGTACTAGTCACTGGATTGTAAGAGAAATTTCCTAGTATATACGGTAGGCATTTGGCCATGAATTATTTTTTACTTTTTCTGAAAAATTAATTCACTTTAGTGAAAAGAGTGAAATACTAGTATTTGATCATAAAAAATATTTTACTTTAATGAAAATTATTTTTGAAAAAGTGAAAACAAATTTTCTCTCACAAAATTTCAAAAACAACTCCAATTTATATTCATGGTCAAATACAACACCAACTACAACTCTAGAATATTATTATTTTCATGGCCAAACGAAGTCAAAGTATAAGTAGATAAATTGCACGGTCATCAAGGGTGCCAGAGATCGGAGAAGAAGAAAGCAGGGAAATGCTTTTGGCTTGCAACAAAAACAAAAGTGGTTGAGTGACCATTTTAGATAACTAGTTTAGTGTAGGCATCTTGCACTTGTGTACCTTGCTATACTATTCTGTTCTTTTTTCTATTACTATATATTGGTTTGTGACTAGATAACCCAAAATGAGTCAATCACATATTCATATCATTATTAAGTTCTTTGGTTATGCTAAATTTCTTTTTCAACTCCAATTCATGTTTCTTAGACAGTTAGACAAATCCTTCATCAATTCTGCTTCATAAAAATCATAATAAAAATCTATATTATTATTATGTATAACCAAAAAGAAATACTTCTAGCATTCTTTTCTTTTTTTAGATTAAAAAATAAGTTAAAAATAGAATTAAAGATTATTAAGTGTCTTCTATTTACAACTATCTATAGTACTATTTGCTTCTCCAATTTAATTAAATTTCTCATCTAAATCTAATTTTTTTTCTCTCCAATTTATTCATTCAGCTTCTTCCTTCCCCACCTCCACTTTCTTTTCCACTCTCTATATCAACTTCATTACAACTATATTATTTATAACCAACTTTAATGTGACATCGGAACCTCATCAATCTTTTTCCTCTATAATTTCCCTTTTTATTATCATCAAGAATCACATGATTTACTCGATCACTTATAGATTTTTCACAACCCAAGGCGATCCCCTGGTCGCGGCAACGGTACTTATGGTCACAAGTGACCACAAGCTAACCCATGAGCTGGTACCTGTTGTAAGCACTGAATGAAGTAATAATAGTACACGTGTGCAAAAAATAGTCTGTTGAATGTAATACTAATCTGAATACTGAAAATGTGGTTCAACCACAAGTCTGAAACATCTAATGAAGTACTAAACTCTAACTGTTTATTTAAACAACTGATAATACTGAAAAGAATAATAAAGTGAATAAGTGTCTAACTGGTTGTCTACTTGTCTGATTGTTTAAAAAGCCTCTAACTGACTGAATGAGGAGTTGATGGGACAAGCCCCCAACTAACTCTGACTGACTAAAAATACGAAAATACTGAAATAACTGAAATAATCAATCCTGCCCTCGATGGATGAGGACTCACCACTACTGCTTCTAGGTACGTGGAACTATCTAAGAGTAGTCAGGAAACTGAGCGTCCGAACCTATGATATAAGATATCATAACACAAAGAAGAGTATACATTCGGTACTTTGAATGTATTGGTATATGAGATAAGGTCTGGTTGAAATGCATGGGGTACTGTGCACATGAGATAAGGACTAACTGAACAATATAAAATGACTGAACATGAATACATGAAAACTTTAATAACTGAGAATGCAACACCAAAAATATACATATTTATGAAATAATCTATAATATAAAAGACTGAAATTTGTATAACTGAATAACTGTAAATCTGTATATTTTGGTAAAGCAAACCTGAAATGAATATACACTGAATATTGGACTGAGACTGTGGGAAGTATCATGTAATCGATATGCCCCAATCTGAGCTAATTGGGGTCCAAACTATAACCTCAGTTGGAAGGGTGTTAGTACCGTGCCACGGGTACTAACACTAGCTGTGCGGATCTACTAATTTGAACTCCCAAAGGACTAGGGGGTCAGTCCTAAATTGGTGGGTGACCCCTAAGAGAGTGTCAGTTCTAAACTGGCAACCAACATCTTATAGTCCTACACTGGCTACGTGTTCTACAACTTAGGGATTGCTACTAAGGACCCAGTCCAAATTGGCTGGTGAGCCCCTATCCCTAGGTTCACTCGGTGCTAAATACTATTCCCAATTGAACTGACACTGGTACTACTAAATATTATTTCTGATAATGCTCATTCTGATCATAAAACTGAGTAAATAGGAATTTTCATGGTTTATCTGTATCATACTTAATCTAAATATCATGTAAAACACGTAGGTATCAGGTATTCATAACCCACTAGCACTGAATGATCATTAAAATATGATATTTAAACTTAAAATGTGATATTGAATCGTGGTTCAACTAAAAAACATGGACATTTCATCAAACATGTAAAAAGCATGGGTTTGCACATGAGAGTATTTTAAACATGAGAATTCAACAACATGAAGTTCACTTGGCTAAAACATGGAAATGGATATTCATATCATGAGGAATTCAAAATCTTGCATAGAATCACCATGGACTGAATTGCATTTAAATTACCATAGAAACATGAATTAAACTCATCTTAAGCAATTCAAAATACAATAATGATAGAAAAATTCAATCTTAAATCGAAGAGAGGGTTTTTAGTCTCCATGGGTGAAAGAAACCCATGGATGAACACCTCACATACCTTAAACCTTTAACTTGAAAGAGAAACACCAATCTTGATGCTTTCTTAAAGGTTCTTGAACTTGGGAAACTTGAATTCTTAATTCTTGGGGAGAAAAGAATTGAATTTATGTTCTTGGGGAAAGGGAATGGCTTTTTTTAGAGGAAAATTAGAGAAGAAGGGCAAAATTATGCCCTAACTAATGCCCAATTTGTGTTATAAATGATTGGGTTAAGGGGGAAAAGACCCAATTGACCCTTAGGCATTTAAATTCGAAACTAGATACCACAAGCTTACTGCGATACGGTCTAATCACGGTAGTGCATTTCTCTCACCGCAACACGGTCTGCCTGCCATCGGTACTAATGCCGCATCATGGGCTTATCGCGGTAACTCTCTGGTTTCAGCATCCAAACATGACCCAAACCCCGTCTGAAAATTTAAAAATTCTCTGAGACATTCACCTTATATCCCTAAACATGAATTAACTCAAAAATGAATATCTCAGTGTCGGAAAGACCAAAATAAAAATCCTTAAAGTTTAGAGGCCTTAAAAATGACTAAGTCCACAACACTTAGTGAAATTTTCAGGTCTTAAGCCCTTTTATGCATGCAACTAAGAGCTCAATCGAACTAAGAATAGTACGGGGTATTATAATATCTCCCCTTTTGGAATATTCATCCTCGAATGAGACTGATTAGACTGAGAGTTCTAAACTAAAGCAACTGAGATCATACACTGAACATGCATGATTTGGAATATGATTTCATAACTGAGTCTGAAACATGATACATAAACTGAACTGATTTCGTGAATGCATGACCTGTGATGATAATAATTATATAGCTGGAATTGAGAATGGAAAAGAGTCAATCTAAGGAAAACTGTTACCTCAAGCTGAGTTTGAGTTTGCAAAGAAAAGATAAGGGTACTTGGCACGCATATCTGCTTCTATTTCTCAAGTAGCTCCCTCAACATACTGATTCCGCCATAGAACTTTAACCAAGGGAACTTCTTTATTCCTCAACCTACGAATCTGATAGTCAAAGATCTCAACTTAGACTTCTTCTAAAGAAAGGTTATCTTTAACACCTGTACTATCTAAAGGAATAACAACAGTTGAATCACCAATACATTTCTTTAACAAAGAAACATGAAACACCAGATCGACTGATGCCAAATCTGCAGGCACCTCCAGCTCATAAGCTACCTTCTCGAAATGGTTCAACATTCTATAAGTGCTTACATAGCGAGGACTGAGCTTCTCCTTCTTGCCAAATCTCTTCACTCCCTTCATGGGCAAGATTTTCAAATAGACTAAGTCACCAACATCAAACTCAAGGTCTCTCCTCCTCATATCTGCATAAGATTTTTGGCGACTTTGGGTTGTCTTCAACCTTTCCCGAATCAACTGAACTTTCTTCATTGCCTCAAACACTGAATTTAGCCCTATTAAAGTATGCTCACCTGCTTTAAACTAACTAATAGGAGACCTACATCTCCTCCCACAGAGAGCCTCAAATGGAGCCATCTAAATACTAGAGTGATAGTTATTATTGTAGGCAAACTCAATCAAAGGTAAGTAGCCATCCCAACTTTATTTAAGATCAATAACACATGCTCTCAACATGTCCTCTAAGGTCTGAATGGTCCTTTTTGCCTGACCATTTTTTTGAGGATGAAAAGCTATACTGAGATGAACTTGGGTACCAAGACCCTTCTGAAAAGCCTTCCAAAAGTGAGAGGTAAATGAGTACATCTATCTGAAATAATAGACAACAAAACTCTATGCAACTTAACCAACTCTATAATATAAAGCTTGGCATAATACTCAACTGAGTACGAAATATGAACTGGCAAGAAATGAGCTAATTTGTTCATTCTATCTATAATCACCTATATCGAATCATGTTGACGATGCGTATGAGGTAATTTTGTCACAAAGTCTATGTTCACCACTTCCCATTTCCAAGTGGGGATACTAAACTCCTGCAATGTACCACTAGGCCTCTAGTGCTCAACTTTAACCTAGTGATAATTTGAACACTTAGCCACAAACACTATAATATCCTTCTTCATACTATTCTACCAATAGATTTCCCGCAAGTCACGGTAAATCTTAGTGGCTCCTGGATGAATGAAATATTGTGCACCATACACTTCAACCAAAATCCACTGCCTCAAACTATCAACACATGGAACATACAACCTGCCCTGACAACGAAGCACACTATCTCCTCCTCGGGAGAAAACCTCTACTTTATGATCTCTAACTGTTTCCTTCAACCTAACCAAATTGGGATCCCTATTTTTCTTTTCTTTTACTTCAGTAACCAATGAAGATCTTGAACCATTCTAAACCCATATACTACCCTCAACTGAATCAACCAATCGAACACCTAATTCAGCAAGTTGATAAACTTCCCTGACTAACTTCTTCTTATCATTCTCAACATGAGCAATACTACCCATAGACAATCTATTAAGGGCATCTGCCACTACATTGGCCTTGCCTGAATTATACAAAATATCCATTTCATAATCTTTTAACAACTCTAACCATTTTCTCTGACGAAGATTCAAGTCTTTCTGTGAGAACACAAACTGCAAACTTTGTGATCCACGAACAATCAACATGACCTCCATAAAGATAATTGATACGCCCAAATTACAACCCTCATTAGAAAGTATAAGCGGTCGTTGTCAAATATAGAACCCAAATGGGTTGGGTGTCGAATCCTACAGGGAATACTATGTTCACTAAGTGTTGTGGTTTTTATTAGACTGCTGATCGAAGATTCCAAAATGGAAGGGGGTTTTGATTTATCAATTGTACTTAAATGCTTGTGAGAGAGAGTAATCCAAATATCGATTGTATTGCAAATAGTAATTCAATAAGAGTATTCAAACTAAAATTATGGTTACCAAGATGCTTAAGCAGCTAGGGTTGTGAACTATTTTAGATTCCCAATGAATAATTTTAATTGGAAGATTAATTGAATTCTATGACTTACTCATTAGTTTCTCAACCTAAAATGAGTAACTTATCCCTTAATACTTTCAAACTTAAGGAACATATAATTTACCCAACTATATTCTCGCATGAGTTGATCCGCTTAAGGCATCTACCCTCTATCCAAAGGTTAAAGTTTTTAGATTTATGTGAACCCTTTTTTTTTACAACAAACACTTTTCTATTCGAACAAGTGTTGTTCTTGGGCTCACTTTTCAAGTTTGCAACCAAGAAAAGTCATTAAAGTGAAGAAGGGTTTATGAAATATCAATTAATTATGGGAATCTACTAGATTCATAATCCCCAATCAGCTATTCATATCAAGGCTCCCATAACCCTAGTTATGGGAGCTTAGCCACACATTTCCATCAAAGAAAAAGAAAAAATCATTGTGATATTCACAAAGTAATTCAAGATTCACTTACAAAAGTCACAATTATTGTTCTTTAATCTTCAGTAGAAAATAAAATAATGAAATCTTGAACCCAAATTTTAAAATAAATCTCACAAAAAAACCATGTAGTAATATGTTTTAAGTCCTGGAAAACCCTAGTAAAAGATAAAATATCCCCTAATAAAACCTAAGTCTGGGTATTTATATGTTCCCAGGTAAAAAGAATTTAAAATCCAAATAATATAAAATCTACATCCAAAGTGATGGAAAAAGTGGTGGTCCATCGCAAGACTGACGGTTCGCTATTTGGTCCGTCGCTGCTGATCCTAGATGGTCACTTTCTGGTTAAGACTGATGGTTCATATGGTGGTCCATCGCAAGATTGACGGTCCACCATCTTGAACGTTGCTAGTGGTACTCGAGAGTCAGGTTCTGGATAATCCTGACGGCTGGAGTTGTGGTCCGTCAAAAGATTAATGGTCCACCAAGTTAGCCATCGCTGAGCATTTCAAAATGCATGGTTCTATTTAGTGCTAATGGCCAAAGTGGTGGTCCATAACAAGACTGACGGTCCACCACATGGAACGTCATTAGGTCATCGGAGTTCATGGGTTTTGCCTTCGATCTGACGGTTGAGTTGGTGGTCCGTCGCAAAACTGATGGTCTACTATTTTGACCGTCAGAAGTGTTTTTCTGCTAATTTTTTGAGTTTTTTCCTCTAGTCAGCTCCTTACCCTAAAACACTAAATACCAGCATTAAATGCAACCTTGGTTGCTTGAAAACATGAAATTTTCCTAAGAAAAGGATGAAAAATATTCCGTCAAAAGTCGGAACATCAATAATGAATCCAAATTTTCAAGGCAAAAATAACAACTACCAACTCAAGATCATGGGTAGGGTAATTACTTTCATAGGGCTTAAGCTGTCTAGAGGTATAGGCTATGACCTTACCTCTTTGCATTAATATACAACCAAGACAACCCTGGAAGCATCACAATAAACTACAAATCCATCTGAACCATCTGGCAAAGTCAATAGTAGGGCTGAAGTGAGTCGAGTCTTCAAATCCTGAAAACTCTTCTCGCAAGAATCTGACCATTGGAATTTGACTTTCTTCTGAGTCAATCGAGACAAGAGGGATGAAATAGAAGAGAACCCTTCAATAAGCCATCTGTAATATCCATCGAAACCTAAGAAACTCCTAATATCTGATGGAGAGATGGGTATGGGCCAGTTTTTCACTACTTCAGTCTTTTGAGGGTCAACTTGAATGCATCATCGAAGACAATATGGACAAGTAAAGCTACTGATCTTAGCTAATACTCACACTTATTGAACTTGGCGAACAATTGATGGGCTCTAAGGGTCTGTAATACAATTCTCAGATGGTCTACATGATACTTTTCACTACGGGAATAAACAAGAATATCATCGATGAAGACTATGACGAACATGTCCAAGTACAACTTGAACACTCTATTCATCTAGTCCATGAAAGCTACACGTTCATTTGTTAGTCCAAAAGACATAACTAGGAATTCAAAATGACCATACTGAGTTTGAAAGCTGTCTTCAAAATGTCACATTCTTGATTCTAAGTTGATGATAGCCGTATCTGAGGTCTATCTTAGAGAAATAACTGGCACCCTGAAGTTGGTCAACAATTCATCAAACCTGGGGAGTGTATATTTATTCCTGATTATGACTTTGTTCAACTGACGGTAATCGATGCACATTCTGAGAGAACTATATTTCTTATGAACGAATAAGATGGATCACCTCATGGGGAAACACTAGGCCTGATGAATCCATTATCTAAGAGATATTTCATTTGTTCTTTCAATTCTCTAAGCTCAACTGAAGCTATTCTATTTGGCGGAATAGAGATAGGATTGGTATCTAGAAGAAGATCTCTTTCGAAGTCAATTTCCCTTTCGGGAGGAACTCTAGAAAGGTCTTCAGGGAACACCTCAGGAAATTCCCTTACTAATGAAACTGACTCGATACTTGGAGTCTCAGAACTAGAGTCTTTGACTCAAACAAGATGGTACATTCACCCTTTAGATATTATTTTTTTTGTCTTTAGGTAAGAAATAATCTGACCCCTAAGCACTGAAGTACTACCCCTCCATTCAATGATTGATTCATTAGGAAATTAAAACTAAATGACTCTATTTCTGCAATCAACTGAGGCATAACATGAGTGTATCAAATCTATGTTGAGAATGACATCAAAATTAGTCATCTCTAACTCCACAAGATCAATTAAAGTAACCTTCTAAGAAACTGTAATGGGAAATTTATGTATACCCTTCTGGTTATGATATATTTACCTATCAAGGTAAACACTAAGAAAGGTTCTACTAAATATTTGGGACTAGCACCAAAATCGACTACTATATAGGGGGTTACAGAAGAAAGTAAAGCTTCGGGGTCAAATAAAGCATAAACATGGAGATGAAATACCTGTAACGTACCTGTAAATACATCCGAGGAACTTTTCTGATCATGATGGGTCTGAAGTGCATACTACCTATTTTGACATGGCCCATTCGTTGCACTAGATATGGCACCCTGCTGAGTCAGGTGACCTACAAGAGCTGATGATAGATTGGACTGGCCTTGTTGGCACAGATCCTTTCCCCTCTGAGCAACTGTTGGACACTCCCTAACCTTATGGCCTAACTTGCCACATCCAAAATGCACATCGTTACTAACCTTACACACACCCTGGTAATTTCTACCATATTTTCATAGAGAGGATTAGTGCAACCACTGCTCACACTACCTTGGGACTTAGATCTTAGTGCCCTATCCGGACTGTCTTGCCTGAACTTAGGCATTGGTGCACTAACTGAAGATGGTGTTAGGGCTAAGAACTTCTGATGGAACTAAGAACGGTTACCACCTTCCGATCTTAGCTAAGAGAAGTTAAAAATACTTATTCTAGCCCTCTTATTCTCTCTCTCTTTTACCTTAAGCTTCTCTTCCTCAATCTGTTGAGCATGAACCATAAGTCTAGATAAGTCTCTCTCCTTAATCAACATGGCAGTACTACACTCCTTAACCATACTATCAGCTACACCAGACTCGAACATACTTATTCTAGACCTATTGTCTGCAACCACATTAGGAGCATACCTCACCAAATGAGTAAACTTATGTGAGTTCTCCTTCACATTCATATTACCTTTCTTCAAATTGATGAACTCCTATACCTTAGCTTCCCTCAACTCTAATGGAAATAATCTATCTAAGAAAGTCATGGAAAACTCCTCTCTCTCAATAGGCCCCCCTTCTACTGCTTAAACCAGGTGTGGGCTACATCCTGCAACTAACATGCAACCAACTATGCACTCTCACTTGAAGTGACTCCCATAATATCAATCACTTTCTGAACAATATCAATAAATTCTTGTGGATCCTCTTCAAACTTGGATCCTAAAAATCAAGGGGGATTCATTCAGATGAAATCTCGAATCCTAGCTGCAGCTTTATTTTCCACTGAGTTGGTTGGGGAAAAAACTCAATGGTTGTTTTGAGACACTACAAAATGAGCTAAGGTAGTGAAAGCATATCTAAACTCGATGTGAGAGACATGCTTATTCAGGGGATCTTCCTGAACAGAAGGAGGTATGGGTTGGTCCCCATCCCTTCTTCCGTTTTTTCTTTTGGGAGGTATGGTGTGTAAAATAAATGAAGGATGAGTCAAAAGGAGAGTTTAAATAGAGCCCATGCTCATCTGCACGACATGAATATTGAAAGACAGGAAACTTTTCCTAAAATATTTCATAGCCTCTTGACCATAAGTGTGGTGGGCTTCACACCCTTGCACAAAACTCTACTTAACGCGACTTTCAGACACCCTAGGACACTATGAAACCTTAGGATCTAATACCAAGTTTTGTCACAAGATGAGGATACCACCTAGACATGACAACGGTGCTTATGATCACAAGTGACTATAAGCTAACCCAAGAGCTGGTACCTACTATGAGCACTGAACAAAGTAAAAATAGTACACATGCAAAAATAATTTGTTGAATGTAATACTAATCTAAATACTGAAAATATGGTTCAACCACAAGTCTGAAACATCTAATAAAGTACTAAAATCTAATTGTCTATTTTAAATATCTGATAATACTAAAAAGATTGATAAACTAAATAAGTGTCTAACTGACTGTCTACTTGTCTGATTATCTGAAAATCCTCTGACTAACTGACTGAGAAGTTGATGGGACAAGCCTCCAACTGCCATGTACCTAGCCTAGAATGAGTGGACAAGAACCGTATAAGTATGTGTTTTAAAACTAACATATATTCTACTCAGAAGAGTTACTATTTCTAAACAATTATGAGGGTCTATACAAATGCACAATTTTGGATCATTGAATCCAACTGATACAGATAAGTAAAACTATGACCACATGTGACAACTTGACACTATTTATGAAGCCTCTAAGAGAAATTACATTTGTAGAAGGGAAGTTTGCCAAGACAAGACCCCGATACACCTAAACTATAATCAGAAACATGATTAAGTAATACTAGACACTTACTAGCTCTAAGTAAGAGAGAATCTCACCGACTGCTTTGTTGAATATGGACATGTGCCTAGTATAGGAGTCTGCTCATCAATATATTTGATCCTATATTTACAGAAATGCAATACCTCCGAACGTAGGGACGTTAGTACCTACAAAATTTGTACTAGTATGTAAAGCAAATAGAATATCAAGTAAAGGTATAAGGATGCTCAATGAATCAAATAAAAGAATGAGTAACTGCGGATGACTAAATACTATAACCTCTTATATAAAGCTATAACTTGTGAGATAATGGGTGACAAATACATCATATAAGACTATTACCTATGTGTTTACCTTATTAACTTATCATATAGTCACTTATGAATAAATCATCGTTATTAAGGGCCTAATAATTTACCTAAGTGATGTCCTGTGCCTACTTTTAATACAAATAATCAAATGGTGGCCCACCAAGGGGGATTCTATGTCAAGTGTACGACATGTGTTACCCAGATACTCCTGACTATGATTTTAAATGTATAACTGTAATCGCAGTTTGATACAAGGTACAACGCTCCTTGGGGCACACTATAAGGGTCTAACCGCAGGACATATGTGCCATATATTGGCTTGATTCAGGGGCACCCCAGCTGACTACAAATTCAAATAATGTTACAAGGGCGGGTATGCCACAATGTTTGGGCTCACTGTAGTGTTCTAGTCTCGATCCTATGCACAGAATCACGTCGAGCAATATGCCAAGCCAAACCTATGTACCCTCCCATCGATAACTTTTATCAAGTAGTGCCATATAGTCCTATGTAAGTGTATCATGATAAATTCTATTCAACTATTAAAGTAATGCTTCTCATATTTCACTAACTTCTTTACTAGTGTTGAGTTATTCAAATGCTAGTTCTTATTTTATGTCACTATATCGCTATGTGATTTAATATACAAATGCGAATATGTTATGTCCATTTATTCTACACTTATTGCATGTGATAGACCTAATATATGGATTCTAAGAATTTCCAACACACAAAAATACGAGTATATGTCGCTCTATAGATACTTGACTTGATAAGGGTATTAATGAATACTGGAACTCTAATAAATGAACGCATGAAGGATGGATACAAGTAATTAAATGTGGGGAGGAAACATGAATATTGTGGCAATATTAGGCATATAGTCACGTGTTAGAAGTATAGAAGATGAAAGATTTATTCATGTATATCAAATTAACTATATTGACACTATTAGGAGAGACAAATGACTATGAGTTGTGCCTTATAGGTAAAGGAGGGTTAGCTTTAATTACCCTTGGTTTATTCCTAACTAATGGTAGTACCACAAGTTTCCACTATCTCAATTCGTAGAAGTATCACCTTGCATCGGTAGCCATAACGTTCAATTTTCGATAGGCAACCAATTAACTACAAAAAATAATGCATATTCTCATCAATAACCCATCAATAGCAATACCCCAAGCCTTCACTTTTATAATAATTTCATATCTTTTTTCCTTTCCAAGAATGCCAGTATAACAAGACCCATTTTGGGTACTAGTACAAAATTCGATTCAAGAGGTGATTACCACTTTATACTATGGCTTAATTATGTATTCCATAATCAAATTCGAGTATGGAGTAAAGAAATCACCATTTTGAAATCAACTACAATTTAAGTTCTTGAAAATTCTTCAAAATTTTTGAATAAAATTAGCAATTGCGGAGTAACTCGGCATCATAGTATATCCCCCTTTGAATGAACTTTTGAAACTCTAATAATATCCCTTTTTCCAGAAAGTCCCAATATAATTCCATCTATTTACCTCCTCAATTAGGAAAAGCCAAAGTGACTCATTTTACACCTATTAGTACTTTTAGTGGGGTCCACTTAATTTTCTCTTGCCTTAGTAACCAAAATAAAGTGCACATAGTGCACACTAGCAGCAAAAGACATGGTATGTATATATAAACACCCGCACACTGTAGTAGTGCACTTTGGACAAATTTGCATTCTATTCTAAGTTCTGATAAAGCTATTCTTTACATATTCCTTTATTATATCCAAAATTTCAAAATTAAAATCACTATTTAAATTTCTTTGAGAACCTCTTAAATACCAACTATTTAAGCCACTGGACGGTAGGCTTAGAAATCACCAATCCGCTATATAATGCACCGTGTAACTCTTTGAAGATTAAAAGGCATACTCATCTAAAATTTTAAAATAAACTTTAACATTTACTAAGGTGTTACAATCTCCCCCACTTAGGATCATTTGCCCTCGAATGATGCTTAGCCTATTTTGACTCCTATAATTACCCAAAACATTCATGAGATCGTTTATTCAACTTCCACTTCCCTTAACCTACCTTAAGGTCTTAAAATTTGGCCAACTCTTAAATTTTTTGAAAATTTCGACAGAGTTTCCCCTGTAAATGTTCCTATTGAAAACCTGTCAGCTAATCAGAATACATACAACTACGCTTCACAGAGCGTTACAACAAATATACAGCTCAACTAATAATACACGAGACTTAATTGGCCTCATAGTCAAACGATATCCATAAACAATACTTTAACTTACCTTATACTATACCTCCAGATGCCACATTCATTTAAAATCATGAAATCATTGGCACGGACCAAATATCTAAATATATCATGTAAGAGTTAAATAACAACTGAACGAAAGAGTTATAGGCCCATATTTACTTAGGCTTAATTTCGCTCCCCACACTCCTTTTGAATCATATGACACCTTCCATAGGTGATATCTAAAATAATAAAATATTAGTTAATAATATGAATTTATAATTCTTCAAGAAACACATTTCTTAGCTTCAAGAGGGCCTTGATGACTCAAGTTCTTTGACTATACTTTAGATAACCAAACCAAATAAATCAACCTGTTTGCCCTCTCCCTAGAAGAAAAATAAACTCATACCTCTCTACGAGGTAGGTATACATTATTTGAGAAAACAAGTATATAGAAACTATACCATGTAGGCAGATAGGCATTAAGGACATATGATCAGGTAAACATGCGAGCCACTGAAAAGACTATAAATATGCCAACCTACTGGTCGTATAACTTATAAACTAGAGAAAAATATATAACGTGCAAACTATATACGGAAAAGCTGCAAAAACTTATGGTAGATGAACTTGTAAACTATAAAATAACATGTAAACAAATAACAATAAAACAGATAACATGCAAATAAGCGAGTCACGACACAATCAACATATAATCATGTAAGCAGGTGGGTTATAAATTATCTAACATATAATATTTTAAATCAAAGTGACAAATAGCATTTATAAATAGAGTTATTGTGCTATACAAACATGTAGACGTAAAACACCTAATGTGTGCATCCTAAAACTAAGTATGTAGCAAGGGGTGAGAAAATTTGGTTACACAAGTTGATTAAAATTTTATAGTTTCTTTAAGTTTGGGTCGACTTCGATCAACATTTGGTTTAAATAATACCTCGAAATGGTGCTCCATCAATTCCAATAGGCTCGAAATATAGTTTATAGTTAAATTACACTATTGATATTTCAAAGGAGTGTGTAATTTGCACTAGCTCTAGTACCAAACACTTTGTTGGATACCATATGGAGATGGACAAAGCTTAATGAAGAGATACCACCACCTGTTGCTACATTACAACGGTCTCTAAAGTAGAGAATAAAACATAAATTATTTTTCCCGCTTTCTCATTAAATATCTCACTCTAGAATTTACTGTGAACATCTGTCGAACAAATTGTCTATAAATCAACTAAATAAAGACCCACTCGGATCAGATAAAACTTATAAACAGTTGTATATATATATATATATATATATATATATATATAGAGAGAGAGAGAGAGAGAGAGAGAGAAAGAGATATTACGTGAGAAAAATGAACTTTTAGCATCTTTAGATAGGTAAGTCACGAGATGCATAACACTTATGCAACCACACCTTGAATAAGGTAGCATATAAGCATATAACTCATAACGCCTACAATTTATAGATAATGATTTTCGATGCATATATCATGTAGATGACATGACATTTATCATATAATCAAATACGCGGGTAGACTATGAAAACGCTTAAGGTTTATATTTTATGCTAAAAAAAATTAATTAAGTTAATTATTTAACATTTTTTTAATAGTTTATAGATTGTAGGCATATGAGCATATGAACTATAACTTTAAATAGGTATCCCTACAATCTATAAACTATTAAAAAAATGTTAAATAATTAACTTAATTAATTTTTTTAGCATTCTAATTATATGAACTTTTGAAATGTATAATATTTAAACAAATAAGTTATAGGTCATGCAAGTAGGAAAAACTGACCCATTATGTCCATAACACGTAAATAAAAACCCATGAAGCATAAAAAAAAAATCTATCCTGTGAAGCATATGTATATAACATACTACCAAACATTACATGAAACAAATAACATTAAGACAAATAATTTAGAAAACACCTAATCATGTAGATTGACATATTGCACTTACAAAGCTTCTCTACAAAACATGTAAGACACAATTAGAATACATATAACATATAGCGTATAAGAAAATGACTTAGGATACTTGTAGCAAAGAAGAAAGTAATCGGAAAAACATCTAACATAAGGATCACTATTTTATGAAAGATATAGCATGTGAACACACTCTTCATAAATATGTAGCGTATAAACAAATAATTTACCAAAAATATAGCGCAAGGAAAGATAATCTAGAACATACATATTACATAAACGTGATTCAAATAATATGCAACATATATATCATGGACCTACGATATAAGTAGCATATAAACAAAAATAATCCTCAAGGCACATAAAACTAGTACGATTATGGAAACAAGTAATATGTAAACAAGTAAGTTATAATACACACAACACGTATAATCTTACAAGAAGTAAGCTACAACCCACACATACATAAACATATATATACGTTTTCATGATGACTTATTTTATGGGCAATCCATGCCTCTTAACTTGGGGACATCCTATGGATTTATCCAATCATGATTTAAGTGCAAGCATCCTATTTTTACCTATAGGTTATATACGAGATATCCCTACCCCTACTTCTATCAATTTAGGAGGTTAAAACTATTTCTATCTATTTCGATGTAAAGCATATTACTAAAAATGATGTATGGTAAATTCTATAAATCTTGATGGATAGATATACAAATTGAGTGTCGAAGACATCATGACATGAGAACTTCTATATAGCATGTACTTATGAAGCCGTTTCGGGAATTAGACACCTTCAGCCTTTTCCTTAAGGTCCAATCATACTTGGTAGAACTGCCCTGGTCGCTTAACCAATAAGGGTACTACAATCCTTTTTCCCTCGATCACATTATCAGCAAATTATACATCTTTGGACATACTCCAATTTAGGAGTTGTATTCTATCTACATATTTAGCCTAAGTTCTCTAAATATCACCCTATTTATCTTAAATATAATTACTTATCTCTTTTAACTAATTGAGAGAATATTAGGTAAACTATTCAGGGCATACTGGTATTTTTTTTTATATCTAATCCCTCGATATTCTTTGACTCTAATCTTTGATGGTATAGAAATCCTCTTTATCACCACCTATCACAATGGGGCACGACTCCAAATATATATTTCTATAGAATAATTGAAACTCTCATTTTCGATCTCATTAGCTAAAAAGAACCACACAAAGATCATTGTCTACTCGGGATAATCGAATACACGTGTTCTATATCTATGTACACAATTGGGATGATATCTAATAAATAATATATCCCTTATTGGCCAATCATGGGTGTCTCTACTTAACAATGCTAACAATCTAAGCTACTTGAACTTATAAAAATTAAGTTTGACTACTCTCATTCTAACACCTCCGAAACCCTGAAGGTTCTGAGCACATCATCATAGGTGTGATAACGGTTCTTCCTGGGATTTGATTCTAAAAAAGTGGGAGGAATTGACAGAAGAAGGTTTTATACTTAAAAGTTGGTGGTACTCTCCTACAAAGCTGAATAAACAATTGCCACTTCATATCTCAGTAAATGAATAACCCTTAATTGCATGATCAGATAGTTGATTCCTCCTTATTCATCTGCCAGTATAGAAGGGAGTAACACAAAAGAAACTATAACTATAAAGGTACATGAATCTCTCTATGTCTTTCGTCTATAACCAACAGTATATCTAAAAGATCTAACTTACTGAGCTATCTTAAGCTCAAGTCTAAGTTTCTATATGGTTGGTGGTTATTAATTGAAAACCTTTTTATTGGCAATACTAGTATTCTACCTTTTGGTCGTATTTGAGATTGTTTCAAATAGGTAGAATCTGTACAACCACTAAGCAGAGTGTGGATCATAAGTAGCATCCTATGATTTCGCTCTATTGCACGATCTAAATCATGAAAGAAAGAAATAGTTCCTAATGCCCTAGCAGCTCCCCCAGTATAAATGTGGTGCACAACATATTCATAAGTGAGTATCTACTACACACGGCTTCGTAGACTCCCTGGAATAACTGAACCAAGGCTATGATACCACTTTTGTCATGCCCCTAGCCTAGAATGAGTGGACAAGAACCGTATAAGTATGCATTGTACAACTAACATATATTCTACTCAGAAGAGTTACTAATTCTAAACAATTATGAGGGCCTATGTAACTGCACAATTTCGGCTCATTGAATAAAACTGATACAGACAAGTGAAACTATGACCACGTATGAAAACTTGACACTGTCTACGAAGCCTCTAAGAGAAAATATAATTTCACAAAAGAAGGTGGCCGAGATAGGACCCTGATATACCCAAACTATAATCAGAAACATGATTAAGCAGTACTAGACATTTACTAGCTCCAGGTAAGAGAGAAGCTCACCGACTGCTTTGCTGAATATGGACATGTGCCTAGTATAGAAGTCTGCTCATCAATATATATGATCCTATATTTATAGAAAATTAGTGCCCCCAAACATAGGGATGTTAGTACATATAGAATATTTACTAGTATGTAAAGCAGATAGACTAACAAGTAAACGTATAAGGATGCTTAATGAATCAAACAATAGAATGAGCAACTGTGGATCACTAAATACTAGAACCTCTTATATAAAGCTATAACTTATGAGAGAATGGGTGACAAATACACCATATAAGACTATTACCTATGCATTTACCTTATTAACTTATCATATAGCCACTTATGAATAAATTGTCATTATTAAGGGCTTAATAATTTTCCTAAGTGATGTCCTGTTCCTACTTTTAATACAAATAATAAAATGAACTCCTACCAAGGGCATTCTATGTCAAGTGTACGACATGTATTACCCAGATACTCCTGACTATGATTTTAAAATATAACTGTAATTGCAGTCTGATACAAGTTACACCCCTCTTTGGGGCTCACTATAAGGGTCTGCCCACAGGCTATATGTGTCATATATTGGCTTGAGTCAGGGGCATCCCAGCTGACTCCAAATGCAAATGATGCCACAAGGGCAGTTACACTACAATGTTTGGGATCACTGTAGTGGTCTGGTCTCGATCCTGTGCACAAAATCACGTCGAGCGATATACCAAGCCAAACCTATGTACCCTCCCGTCGATAACTTTTATCAAGTAGTGCCATATAGGCCTATGCAAGTGTATCAAGATAAATACTATTCATCCATTAAAATAATGCTTCTCATATTCCACTAACTTCTCAACTAGTGTCAAGCTATTCAAATGCTAGTTCTTATTTTATGTCACTATATCGCTATGTGATTCAATATACAAATGTTAATATGTTATGTCTATTTATCCTTCACTTGTTGCATGTGATAGACCTAATATATGGATTTTGACAATTTCAAACACAAACGAATATGAGTATGTATCGCTCTATAGATACTTGACTTGACAAGGGTGTGAATGAATACTACAACTCTAATAAATGAACACATGAAGGATGAAGACAAGTAATTAAATATGGGGAGGAAACATGAATATTGTGGTGATATTAGGCATATAGTCACATGTTAGATGTATTGAAGATGAAAGATTTATTCCCGCATATCAAATAAACTATATTGACACTGCTAGGAGAGATAAATGACTATGATTTGTGCCTTATAAGTGAAGGAGGATTACTTTTACATACCTTTGGTTCATTCCTAACTAATGGTAGTACCACAAGTTTCCACTATCTCAACTTGCAGAAGTATCACCTTGCATCGGTAACCATAATGTTCACTTTTCGATAGGCAACCAATTAACTACAAAAAATAATGCATATTCTCATCAATAACCCATCAATAGCAATACCCCAAGCCTTCACTTTTATAACAATTTCATATTTTTTTCCTTTCCAAGAATCCCAATATAACAAGACCCACTTCGGGAACTATTGCAAAATTTGATTCAAGAGATAATTACCACTTTATACTATGGCTTAACTATGTATTCCATAATCAAATTTGGATATGGAGTAAAGAAATTACCTTTTAGAAATCAACTCCAATTTAAGTTCTTAAAAATTCTTCAAAATTCTTGAATAAAACTAGCAATTGTGGAGTAACTTTTCATCATAGTATATCCCCCTTCAAAATAAATTTTGAAACTTTAATAATATTCCTAAATTTTCTCGTTGTCTGGCTGAAGAGAGAAGAGGAACAAAGGGTTCCTAGGTTGCTCCCTTTTTCTGGAAAGTCCCAATATAATTCCATTTATTTACCTCCTCAATTAGGAAAAGCCAAAGTGACTCATTTTACACCTATTAGTACTTTTAGTGGGGCCACATAATTTCCTCGTCTTAGTAACCAAAATAAAGTGCACATAGTGCCCACGTAGCAAAAGACATGCTATGCATATATAAACACCCACACACTGTAGTAGTGCACTTCAGACAAACTTGCATTCTATTCTAAATTCTGATAAAGCTATTCTTTACATATTCCTTTATTATTTCCAATAATTCAAATTAAAATAACCATTTAAATTTCTTTGAGAACCTCTAAAATACCAGCTATTTAAGTCAGTGGACGATAGACTCAGAAATCACTAATCCGCTATATAATGCACCCTGTAACTCTTTAAACATTAAAAGTCATACTCATCTAAAATTTTAAAATAAACTTTAACATTTACTAAGGTGTTACACTAACTGTAATACCTCAAAAAAAATTTTGTTGAAATTTTGTGCGTAAACGTGTTGGGTTCTATTTTCTAGAATGAATTATAAATTTTCCAAGTAAAATGTCTTAGATTATGACCCACCATTGCGTAGAGTATCGAATAAGCTTTCTAACGATATGTGGATCATCCAAAACGGACATTCGAGCGATGAGTTATGAACATTTTGATCGAACTGTGAATAGTAGTGAACAGTAAAATGTGCAGGAAAAAGTACTGAGGCCTGGCGTATTTTTTCTCCAACTTTAAATGATCATAACTCATTGTGCATAATGATCTGAGTGATCTACTATATATCAACGGAAATCTCTGCGAGTCCTCTTTCTGATGAAATTGGTTTCATCCAATTTGCATGTCGAAGTAAAACATTATGGTTGATCTACTTCAGACTATAAAAACAATCCACCAAAGGACAGATTCGAGAATTATTTAATTTTTAGGGGCATTTTGGTGATTCCCCCTCACCCAAAATCCATCTAAACCCTATATTAAAGCCTATTAGAAGCATTATATGTTATATTTCATCAAATTCCCTAAAAAAAAAACTCTAAGCTCCTACATCCAACTTCCAGAACCTCTAAAGTTCACCATTAATTCTGCAAATTTATTCAAGATTCCAAGTTCCTAGTTCAAGAACTCCAAGAACCATTATTCAAAGGCACGATTAACATCTTTAAAATGAGTATCGATCTAAAGTTCATCATTCAAGGTATGTGGGGTTTTTCAACAAGAACTTTCTTTCGTTCTTGTGCCCAAAAGTAATTTTCTTTACAAAAGCATGATTTTTATTTGATTTTTATGAATTTGAAGCATGAACCCATATTTTATGATGATTATTATGAAATCTTGATGTTTATGATTTTAAAAGATGAATTTTCATGTATGGTGATATAAAGCATGAATCTTGAACGATATTTATCATGATTTTGATATTTGGGACGTGAATCCCCATTGGAAATTGTGTTTTTTTAGAAAGTGTGTGTTATAAGCACGTTGATGTTGAACATTTGAGATATTTTGAATGATTTGACCTTTTGGTCTTAATGGAGTTGTTTTGAACTCGAGTGTGAAAGAAATTTACAACATGGTTGATTTTGATAAATGGGAAGCATAATGGCTCCCGATGTATATTTATATATTACTGATGATAGGCGAAATTACGCGCCTATATCAATATATTTTGCCCATATTTTAGCCTAGTTTTGAGAACAAATTATATATTTCATGCACTTTTAGTCCTTTTTCCTATAAATGAGCTAACAAACATGATTAGTAAAGTTTCAGGTATAAATGATGCAAAATACAGCATTTTATGGCTTACTTGACGCAAAAGAAAGCTCACAAACGAAGTAGAAAGGAGCTGGACGCCTAAAGGACCAAATCTGCTGCATGGAAAATCTGTCCCGGGGTAAAACAGCATTTCTGAATACTTTGGGGACTGCATGGAAAATCTGTCCAGGACTAAAACAGCATTTCTGAAGACTTTGGGGACTTACAGACACAAAGCTGGATTTTTACAAAGATACATTAACCTAGTACAATTAGGTTATGTATTTCACTATTCTACTTGGATTATGATATTGTAACCTTACCCTAGTACATTTGGGTTAAGGATTTCATTAGTCTATTAGGATTTGGTTATTTATTTCATTAGCTTAGTAGGAGTAGGATAGGAGTATTATAAATACCCTATCATGCTAGAGATTTTTATTAATTACACAACACATTCTTACAATTCATTCATCTCCTTACAATTAAGACATCTTCCTACAATACATTCTTAATTCTTCATTCTTCTACTCTTAAATTCCACAACAAGAGAATCGTTACTTGCTACGGAATCACCAAAACCACACGCCTAACACCTCTTTTACACGCCATCCACCATGCAAAACGTGATATCCTTCGCATTCATGGGTAACTAAATCTCTTAGTTGGGGTTATGGAAGCCGAATGAGTTACTATCTATTGCTATGAGCTTGTGAGTTCAAGACACGTATATTGCTTATATCATTATTCTCTTCATCTTAAATCTACAATCTTTGCGGTTTTAAACACATGAACACGCCATTCTAACATCTAACCTGTTCGAGAGAAAGGTTACTTGTCTAGAAAAGAAGACGCATAGACTAACGCCAGTCTAACATTTAACTTGTTCGAGAGAAAGGTTATTTGTCTGGAAAAGAGATAATGTCAAGGTAGTAGGACACCCTTTCCTATTAAAAAGCTAGTGCCGTAACTAGACTAACCTCTTGGAGAATTTGTACCGCTAGACACACTTTAAGCTCGAGAGAGTTAAAGTGAAATAGTCCTTGTTTAGGTCGAGAGACGCTTGGATTTACCATCAACTACAATTCTCTATAAGCAATTGCATGTCAAGACTCTACACACTCATAGCCAATAGAGACGTATACCTCTGAAGGTGGACATAACCCCAACGCTTCAATTCTCATTGTTTACAACCAACGTGACAATCTTTCTCTTTTTACTTTATTATTTTCAGCTTTTATTTCATTACTTTGGTTACTTATTACAATCCCCCCTTCTTACGAGACTTGCACCAAAAGTCTATTAATTTTGCTTACTTGTTGACCGAGCTATTCCCTGTGGGATCGATACCCAACCCAGGTTGGGTTCTATATTTGCTAACGACCGCTTTACACTCCTACGAGAGCTGTAGATTGAGCGTTATCAAAAATTGGCGCCGTTGCCGGGGAATACGAGTGTCAATCAAGTTCGTGATAATTACTAGACCCTTTGGTCAAAGATTCTCGTACTTTTACGTTTAGTTTTTGTTTTTGTTTATTGCGGGTTTTTCTTTTAGTGCATGCCCCATACTAGAAGTTCTGGTCAACCGTTATTACCAATCAATCCTGAACCGCAACGAATTAGAAGAATGGAAGCACAAGCTGAAATCGACAGGATGGCTGCTCAACACGAGCAAGCAAGACTAGCTGCTCTTGCCGCTGCTCAAGTCCAACAACAAAACATTGATAATCCTGGACGAGCAACAAATCCTGACGATGAAGATTTAGGAGATGACGAGTTGATAAACCCAAGGCATGGCGCTGAAATTGCAACACCTGCCAATCGAAGAGGTCGACAAGCTCAGTACAGATATGATCGTCAACCTTTGCAACCAGCTTTCGACGATGATGATGATGATCTTGATGGTGCCGGAGCCACTGGAGCCATAATTCCACCACCATTAGCGCCCGGAGCCAAATTCAATATCACAAGCACCATGATTCAGTTATTGCAACTCAAGGGATTATTTGGTGGACTAGCAGGCGATGATCCGAATATGCATCTCATCAACTTTATTTCTACATGCAAGTCTTTTGACAATCCTGGTGTTGGTCAGAATGCTATTCGATTAAGTCTATTTCCATTGTCTCTGTCTGGGGAGGCAACATTATGGTTGAATGGGCTGACTCCTGATTCTATTACAAATTGGAGGCAATTAAGAGACGCTTTCCTAGAAAGATTCTTTCCGCCATCCAAGAGGGCTCAATTGAGAGATGAAATCAGCAACTTTCGTCAGCTTCCCTCTGAAGCTCTTCACGAAACATAGGAGAGGTTCAAGACAAAGCTAGCGAGATGCCCAAACCATCACATGACTAATGTTCACCTCATGGAGATCTTGTATAGAGCCTTGAATTCAGTAACTAAACCAGTGGTGGACAACGCAGCTGGAGGTTCTTTTATGGACCTCACCTTTGGTCAAGCAAGCAACATGCTAGATCGTATGACGAAACAAAGTAGAGCTTGGCATACCAGGGATTCTGAGGTAGCAAGCCCCACTTTATCTATTGGCATGTCTGCAGACCAAAGAAGAAGAGAAGAAGAACGTGATCAAGATATGGCGCACATGAAAACCCAAATGGATCTTCTTACAAAGCATCTATTATCAGGGAAGACCGAAAAAGTTAAGGCCGTTGGACCACATAGAAGAGATGAATCTGATTCTGAGGAAGAAGCCAACTACTTGAACAATCAAGGGGGTTTCCGAGGCAATGCCCAAGGAAACCAAGGTCGGAACTATTATAATGAATCTGGATACAAGGACCGTGATCATGGTAGTTGGAAGAATAATTCAGACAGGAGTGGTGTGTATATTCCTCCTAGAAATTATGAGGCTGAGGCGTCTGGTTCTGAAAAGATGTCTATGGAAGATATGATGGCCAAACTACTGAAAGGAGTGGAGGCAACCAATATGGGCGTAACCGAGGTGAAGAATGATTTGTCTTCAATGAATCAGTTGGTTAACTCACATTCCATTGCAATAAGACAACTAGAGCAGCAATTCAGTCAACTTTCAGCAGCACTCAACCAAAGAAAAGCCGGCACCTTACCTAGCGATACTGTGCAAAACCCAAGGAATGATGGGTCATGCATGGCCATCACTACCAGAAGTGGTAAGGCGCTGGAAACTTCAGCAAAAGGCAAGAAAGTGATTGACGAAGTTGCGGACATAGATGACAACGCAAAAGGAGAAGATGCCCCAGCTACTACTCCTGACGTTAAGGACGCCACATCCAGCACTGTGCAGCCTGAAAAAGTGGAAAAACGGAAGCAAGAGGAGAAGAAAACCGTGGAGAGAACACTTCCATACCCACCACCACCTTTTCCCCAAAGATTGAAGAAGGTGGCGGATGACACAAAGTTCAGCAAATTCATGAATATATTAAAGCAGCTCACCATTAATGTTCCATTGGTGGAGGCACTTGAACAAATGCCTGGGTATGCAAAATTTATGAAGGATCTCTTGACAAAGAAGCGGGCAGCAAGTTATGACTTGGCGGATAATGTTCATCATTGTAGTGCAGTCGCTACAAGATCGCTAGTTCAAAAGAAGGCAGATCCTGGAGCTTTCACTATTCCTTGCACAATTGGATCGTTGGATTTTGCTAAGGCATTATGCGATTTGGGAGCTAGCATCAATTTGATGCCACTATCTATCTACAGAAAGTTGGGGTTGGGAGACCCTACACCAACCAATATGAGACTGGTGATGGCTGATAGGTCGGTAAAACGACCTGTGGGTATCTTGAATGATGTGTTGGTGAAGGTTTCTTCATTCATATTTCCTGCCGACTTCGTTATTCTGGATTGTAAGGAGGATTCTGAAGTTCCCATCATCTTGGGACGTCCCTTCCTTGCAACTGGGAGTGTGCTTATTGACATGAAAGATAATGAGCTTTTGTTTCGAATTAATGACGAAGTGGTACGGTTTGATATATGCAAAACAATGAAGCAGCCCAGCGATATGAATGAGTTATCTGTAGCTGATGTTCATCATGAGGATATGAAAGCATTATCTATAGAGAAACAGCCTACTGTTGAGCCATTATCTGTTGCGCCACTAAAAATTGAGCATGAGGATAATGAAGAACTTATGGGTGCTCTAACAGAAATAGAGCCGTATACTCCTAAGCAACCGGATTGTGATCCCAAGAATCAACCGTCACCAACAGCGAAGACTTTCATTAATGAGCCACCAATGCTAGAATCACAAGAGCTCCACGATTATCTAAGGTATGTGTTCTTGGAATGTAGAAATATACTTCCAGAGAGTGCAGATGATTTAAGTGAACAGCACGTAGAGGCTCTCATCTCTGCTCTAAAGAGATACAAGAGAGCTATGGGTTGGACTATTGATGATATAATTGGAGACTCTCCGGGGAAACGTATGAACCATCTTGAAGAAGATCGCATGCCCACAGGTAAGCCTCATTGTCGTCTAAATCCTTTCAGAAAATGATCCATCACTTACCTCGACGAAGTCTAAGTACTCGAGGTAACTATGTCGAGCCACGATAATAAATAAGGCGCTAGATGGGAGGCAACCCATCGTTTTATCATTTTATCGTTTTATCGTTTTGTTTTCCTTTCATCCTAGTACTTGTTTTGTTTTATGAAAAAACCAAAAATAAGAGTCGTGCCACGACCAAAACTAAGGCGCTTGGTGGGAGGCAACCCATCGTATTAATCGTTTTCATTTGGTTTTGAGCAAAAATAGGTGCAAGAAGTATGCAACGAGGAGATTGATTGCAATTGACGATTTGGTCGCATTGTATGGTAAAGTCGGAAAGTTAGGAATGGTGATGCATAAGGCTATGAATTGAGCCTTTCTCACGTCATAATAGGCTTCGAGGAAGGCTAGGCCTTGGTAAAAATAGGCCACGAACGATGCACAACCTATTCTATAGCCTAAGGACTCGGAATCTAGAGTGCTATACACTATGCGCCGCCTATTCCTAGGTATGCTTTTGACTATGCGCCGCCTATGCTATGGCATTTGAGATACTGAGACCAAATGCCATAGACTATGCGGCGCATATGTCTAGAAATGCCATAGACTATGCGGCGCATATGTCCCATTATGCCATGGACAATGCGCCGCATATGCCATTGATATGCCAAGAGATATGCGCCGCATATGTGGTGATTTTGTCCCCAAATCCGATTGTAAATGGGTCATAACCCGACCCATACTCTTCCTATATAAAGGGGACATAGTTTTACAACACAACCACATTAGAAAACACCCTAAAGGTGCCACATAACCTTCCAAATCTTCTTAAAATTTTCTTCTTTTGCTCTTCCAATTCACAACACCGTCTCCACAAGCTTCAAGCAAGTAAGTACTCTCATATTCTTCATTTATTTATCGTAAGTACTACGTTGCTATGCTTATTATAAATTGCTAAATCATATAAGATTGTTGGTGATGTTCATGTGTTTGAATTGTTGTTGCATAATCATGTGAGTGAACATATACGTAGGGAATTCTTGACTTATTTCCGACTTGAATTTGGTTTCAATAGCATTGTTATGATATTTGTTGAATAGATATGGCTATGAATATTGCTTAAGAGTGTTGTTTGGATGCTTACATGTTAGACTATCCCGGACATCGGGATAAGATTATAGTGCCTATCGACTTAGGAGGTTGTGCTTGTTGTAAGAATAACGATTCCATGTGGTAACCCCTATGTCGTAGTGTTGCTATATCTACCATGAAAGTAGTCCAATGGCTGCAAATAAGTGATACAATGCTGATTTTCTTGTTGGAATACAATCCTAAAACGTATGTCGACGAAATCTGAGTAAATCGACTACGTCCACCTCGCTGATTTGTGCAACAAAACTAAGTGTGGGGTGGTACCCCTAGTACTTGCTTATAGATTGTATCAAGTGAGATTGTGCTGCAACTAACACTATTTCTAGTCTCAGGTACAATGGCACCTAAAGCGAGACAAGGCAAGGAGAAGGCTACCACCTCCCAAAAGGGCAAAAAGAGAAGTTGCAAGGACCAAGGAGAACCCTCCTCGCGGCAAATACCCCGACTCACGCTTGGAATTAAGTAGGATACTTATGAGGAACTTCTAAGGATGACGACTCTGATGATGATTCCAATGCAAGGGGTATGACCCCAGACATAGAGGATGAGTCCGACTAACCAGGTTCTTCTTATTTATTTTCCACTGAGGACAGTGTACCGACTAAGTGTGGGGTGGTGGTATTGCATGCTATACTTCTCTACTCGCATCTATGTTTGTTTGCTTTTGTTTTACTTTTGTTTCATTTTTTTAGTTAAGATAATTTTTTTTTTTTTTTAACTTAGCTTCGCATGAGATTATTCTAATAGGCAGCATGAGATTATAACAAGAGTATGTGCTACAATTGTGACTATTGAGACGTTTAGGCTCTAGTTGTGACTCATTATGTGATATTGTGTGATTCAATTCCTTCACTTGTTGGGTCAAGAGTCTATATTACTTCCAATCAAGTTGACCATGTGCCTTGTGTATGTGAGATTAATAGTATATTCTATGCTTGTGGCTGATGCTAGAACTTGCCTGGTATGTATGCAAAGCGAAAATAAGGAGTGTAAGTTTAGGATATGATTTAGGCATTTCTTTGGCAACCTATACATGTTTACCTTCAGTTTTTCCTACCCATGTAAATCATCCTAGTTAAACCCTTTTGAGCCTTTAGCCTATTTCTTTGACAACCTTGTATGTAAGCCTAATCCATTTTTTTCAAGACCATAATTTGATCCAAATTCCTAAGTGCTTTAAAAGTGAAAAAGTCATGTGACAACATAAGAGGAAATTGGTTGAGTATGAGGCTTTAAATTGTAATGGTGCTTGAATGTAGTGCTATCATAAGAGGTATGTTGTGAAAAGAAAAAGGAAAAGAAAGCTGAAAAGTGAGTTGTGCTTAAAATTGAAAAACTAAAGATGAGAACAAGGGTGGAAGAATAAAATAAAGAAAGGTTGAAAGAAAAAAGTGTTAATGATACAATGTGATATATTAAAGTGCTTAGGAACTTAGTCACTATTTCTGGCCAAAATAGCTGATCCCACCCGTCCCTTAGCCTACATTACAACCATCAAAAGACCTACTTGACCCTAAGCTTAGCATTCTGACATTTAGTAGAGTACTACATTAAGGGCAAGCTTATGGTCATTAGTTGCTACATATGAATTCTTTGTGAGAGTGAGAGCAAGGACACTTTGATACCCATGTTTGAAAAATATGCTATATTTGTGAGTGATTATGGGTACTATATTGTGAGACACACATGGTTGATGAGTTTTGGATAGTTGTATATGATTCTATGTACCTTAACGTTTGCATGCGAGTTGATCACCATCACGAGTCTATGCTTGAGGTTAAATTGTTTCTACTTATAATCGGAAAGCTACTCTTTGTTGATAGTTGTTGTGCTTGTCTTGAAGAATGTTTTGTGTTGTTGCTGTAAAACCCTAAGTTAATGTTTAGAAGGACATGATATTTTGTTCGAGGACGAACAAAGCTTCAAGTGTGGGGTGTTGATGATAGGCGAAATTACGCGCCTATATCAATATATTTTGCCCATATTTTAGCCTAGTTTTGAGAACAAATTATATATTTCATGCACTTTTAGTCCTTTTTCCTATAAATGAGCTAACAAACATGATTAGTAAAGTTTCAGGTATAAATGATGCAAAATACAGCATTTTATGGCTTACTTGACGCAAAAGAAAGCTCACAAACGAAGTAGAAAGGAGCTGGACGCCTAAAGGACCAAATCTGCTGCATGGAAAATCTGTCCCGGGCTAAAACAGCATTTCTGAATACTTTGGGGACTGCATGGAAAATCTGTCCAGGACTAAAACAGCATTTCTGAAGACTTTGGGGACTTACAGACACAAAGCTGGATTTTTACAAAGATACATTAACCTAGTACAATTAGGTTATGTATTTCACTATTCTACTTGGATTATGATATTGTAACCTTACCCTAGTACATTTGGGTTAAGGATTTCATTAGTCTATTAGGATTTGGTTATTTATTTCATTAGCTTAGTAGGAGTAGGATAGGAGTATTATACATACCCTATCATGCTAGAGATTTTTATTAATTACACAACACATTCTTACAATTCATTCATCTCCTTACAATTAAGACATCTTCCTACAATACATTCTTAATTCTTCATTCTTCTACTCTTAAATTCCACAACAAGAGAATCGTTACTTGCTACGGAATCACCAAAACCACACGCCTAACACCTCTTTTACACGCCATCCACCATGCAAAACGTGATATCCTTCGCATTCATGGGTAACTAAATCTCTTAGTTGGGGTTATGGAAGCCGAATGAGTTACTATCTATTGCTATGAGCTTGTGAGTTCAAGACACGTATATTGCTTATATCATTATTCTCTTCATCTTAAATCTACAATCTTTGCGGTTTTAAACACATGAACACGCCATTCTAACATCTAACCTGTTCGAGAGAAAGGTTACTTGTCTAGAAAAGAAGACGCATAGACTAACGCCAGTCTAACATTTAACTTGTTCGAGAGAAAGGTTATTTGTCTGGAAAAGAGATAATGTCAAGGTAGTAGGACACCCTTTCCTATTAAAAAGCTAGTGCCGTAACTGGACTAACCTCTTGGAGAATTTGTACCGCTAGACACACTTTAAGCTCGAGAGAGTTAAAGTGAAATAGTCCTTGTTTAGGTCGAGAGACGCTTGGATTTACCATCGACTACAATTCTCTATAAGCAATTGCATGTCAAGACTCTACACACTCATAGCCAATAGAGACGTATACCTCTGAAGGTGGACATAACCCCAACGCTTCAATTCTCATTGTTTACAACCAACGTGACAATCTTTCTCTTTTTACTTTATTATTTTTAGCTTTTATTTCATTACTTTGGTTACTTATTACAATCCCCCCTTCTTACGAGACTTGCACCAAAAGTCTATTAATTTTGCTTACTTGTTGACCGAGCTATTCCCTGTGGGATCGATACCCAACCCAGGTTGGGTTCTATATTTGCTAACGACCGCTTTACACTCCTACGAGAGCTGTAGATTGAGCGTTATCAATTACTGAAATTGTTTTGTTGTGGATTGTCTTTCAAATGATCTGAGCTAAGTCCAAAAGAAATCTTTAGCACCGAGTGGGAGGTATAAAGCGACCTTACTTCCCTAGAACTACGTGCCCCCGTAGGAGTGAGCCTGAGGATGATTTATATAATGATCACTCATTTGTGTTGATTTGATATCGATAGTCCTACTCTGATGGCAAGGATAGAACGGCTCATCCCAACATGGGTTGTACGTTGGACTCCATATAGCTCACATGGTTTATGTCGGTTATAGGATCTCCCAGTGTGTGTGTGTTTTCTTATGTCTATGGTGAATGGTGAAGTGATTTGAAAGTAGAATTGTGAAAGTTATTCTTTCAAAAGATTTAAATGATATTTACATTATGAGAATTGATATTCTTGATGAACTGAAAGTGATTGACAAATTATATGATGACTCACATGTGTCATCCTCTCATGATTATGATGATTTTTTTTGGGCTATGTGAGTCTTTCATACATCCTACATATTTCTTATAAATATTTATGATGATGATGTTTATACAACTACATACACCCTAATATACTCGGTTCCTTTTCATGGTACTGACCCACATCTTCAGATGTGGGCTGCATTTTCTCAGAATGTAGGTTCAGGTACTCAGTTCCAGGTTTGACAGTGATTCTTTGGGTACGCTTTTCTATATCCTTTGTTGTGGTGAGTCCTCATGTTCTAAGGACGTGATGTCTGATGTTGCTTTCACGGAATTATTTACATTTGATAACTGAGTATGAGTCAGTTGGGGCATGTCTCAATGGCTCGCTGGTTTTATTGATTTTCTTAGAGGCTTGTCAGACTAGTATAGATGTTGGGAGTTGACTAATAAGTCGTATTTTTTTATCTTTCTGAAATTCTTTCATTCTTGGATGATGATTACTCTGTTGATATTTGAGGTTTATTTATGGAAACCCCACTGATTTGTGTTGAACTGAATAAAAAGGGCTCAAAGGGTTAGCTTGGGGCTACTCGTAGCCTCAAGCATCGTGTGACGCTTCGGGACTCGTTTTCTGGGGTATTACAAACTTGGTATCAGAGCCTAAGGTTTTAAGGTGTCCTAGGTAGTCTAACAACCCGCGTTAAGTAGAGTCTTGATCATCGGTGTGTTGCGTGCCACATCTATGAGCAAGAGGCTACAAGACATTTTAGGAAAATGTGTGATTCTTTCTTTCAGAAGTCTATCGTGCTTAAAGTATCTCTCTCTGCTATTGATTCGTGCTCTTCTCTTTCAAAAATATGCCTCCACATCGAGCGAGAAGAAATAATGATGGTCAGCAACCTCAACCCGCTGACGCATTGATCTTCATAGAGTCTTGTTGGCTGATCTGATTGAGTTAGACATGGTAGATTTTGATATAATTCTGGGTATGGAGTAGCTGTATTCTTCTTAAGCCTTTATTGATTATTGGACCCAAGTGGTCAAGTGTCAGTTTTCGGGTGCATTCATGTTTAAGTGGTTTGGGAATTCTGTGTCACCCAAGAGTCATTTTATCTCTTACCTTAAAGCTAGAAAGCTTATTTCCAAGGGGTGTATTTACCATTTGGTTAGAGTCAAAGACACTAAGTCTGAGACTCCAACTCTCCAGTCTGTTAATGTCGTCAATGAGTTTTCTGATATCTTTTCGGATGATCTCCCAGGGATACCTCCTGATAGAGAGATAGAGTTTGGGATTGATATTCTTCCCGATACTCAGCCCATTTCTATTCCTCCTTACCGTATGGCCCCTGCAAAACTTAAGGAGTTGAAAGAACAACTCAAAGATCTACTAGATAAGGGTTTCATAAGGCCCAGTGTTTCTCCTTGGGGTGCTCCTGTGTTGTTTGTAAGAAAGAAAGATAGAACTTTATGTATGTACATTAGTTACCGCCAACTAAATAAAGTCACCGTAAAAAATAAGTACCCCCTTCCGAGAATAGATGATTTGTTTGACTAATTGCAAGATGCAAGTTATTTCTCAAAGATTGACCTTTGTTCTGGCTATCATCAACTCAAAGTTAGGGAGTGTGACATCCCAAAAACCTCTTTCCAAACTCGTTATGGCCATTTTGAGTTTCTTGTTATGTCTTTCGGCTAATGCCCCAGCAGCTTTCATGGACCTCATGAATTGAGTGTTCAGATCATATCTGGATATGTTTGTCATAGTGTTCATCTATGATATACTGGTGTACTCCCGTAGTAAGGATAAACATTCTGATCATCTCCGAACTATCTTGCAAACCCTTAGAGATCACAAGTTGTTTGCCAAGTTCAGTAAGTGTGTGTTTTGGCTAAGGTCAGTTGCTTTTTTGGGTTATATCATTTCTTCTGAGGGTATTAGAGTTGATCCCCAAAAGACCAAAGTTGTTAGAAATTGGCCTAGACATATTTCTCTGACTGATATCCAAAGTTTCTTGGGTTTAGCTGGATATTACCGCCATTTTGTTGAGGGTTTCTCCTCTATAGCGTCAACTATGACTCGGTTGACCCAAAAGAAAGTAAAGTTCTTGTGGTCCAAATCTTGTGAGAAGAGTTTTTAGGAGTTGAAGACTCGACTCACTTCATCCCCTATTTTGACTTAGCCTGATGGTGTTGATGGTTTTATGGTGTAATGTGATGCTTTGAGAGTTGGGTTGGGTTGATGCAGAAGGGTAAGGTGATAGCTTATGCTTCTAGACAGTTGAAACCCCATGAGAAAAGTTACCCCACCCATGACCTTGAGTTGGCTGCTATTGTATTTGCTTTGAAAATCTGGAGACACTATTTGTATTGTGTCTATGTTGATATTTTCACTGATCATAAGAGTCTGCAGTATGTGTTTACCCAGAGAGAATTGAATCTTAGGCAGAGACGATGGTTAAAATTGTTAAAGGACTATGATATGAGTGTGTTGTACCATCCGAGCAAGGCCAATGTTCTGGCAGATGCCCTAAGTAGAGTGTCCATGGGTAGTGTTTCGCATGTGGTAAAAGGTAAGAAAGAGTTGGCTCGTGATGTACATCATTTGGCTAGATTGGAGGTTAGGTTGTTTGACTCTGCTGAAGGTAGTATAGGGGTTCAGAGTAGTTTTGAATCCTCCTTGGTTTTGGAAGTGAAGGAAAAGCAATACTTAGATGCTAGTTTGGTCAGACTGGAGGAGTCAGTCAAGGACCAAAAAGTAGAGGTTTTCTCCCAATGGGAAAATGGTGTGTTGAGATTGCAGGGTAGATTGTGCGTCCCAAATGTTGATGATCTGAGATAGAGGATTATGGTTGAAGTGCATGGGGCGCGATATTCTATTTATCCTGGTGCCACCAAGATATACCGAGACTTGCGAGAAATTTATTGGTGGAGTGGCATGAAGAAAGATATAGCAGCTTTTGTAGCTAAGTGTGGAATATGCCAACATGTTAAGGTTGAACACCAAAGACCTGGTGGTATAATGCAAGAGTTTAGTATTCCCACCTGGAAGTGGGAAGAGATAAATATGGACTTCGTGATTGGTTTACCTTATTCCCGACGCCATCATGATTCCATTTGGGTTGTGGTTGATAGGTTGACTAAGTCTGCTCATTTCTTGCCTGTTCATACTTCATATACTGTTCAGGATTATGCTAGATTGTATATCCGAGAGCTAGTCAGACTGCATGGAGTTCCCTTGTCTATCATTTCGGATAGGGGTACTCAGTTCACTTCGCAATTTTGGAAAGCTTTTCAGAAGGGTCTTGGTACCCAAGTGCTTTTGAGTTCTGTTTTTCATCCGCAGTCCAATAGTCAGGCTGAGTGGACCATCCAGACCTTAGAGGATATGTTGAGAGCTTGTGCACTTGACTTTAAGGGAAGTTGGGATGATCACTTACCGTTGATAGAGTTTACTTACAATAACAGTTTCCACTCTAGTATTGGCATGGCTTCGTTTGAAGCCTCATAAGGGAGGAAGTGTAGATCACCCATAGGTTGGTTCGAGGTGGGTGAAGCGGCTGTGAGTGGTCCTAATTCGGTATTTGAGGCTATGGAAAAATTTAAGTTGATTAGGAAAAGGTTGAAAAGTGGGTAGTGTCGTCAGAAGTCATATGCGGATGTTAGAAAGAGAGACCTTAAGTTTGAAGTTGGTGACCTAGTGTATCTGAAAATTTCACTAATGAGGGGGGTGAAGAGATTCGGAAAGAAGGGGAAGCTTAGTCCCCGTTATGTTGGTCCTTACAAAATTCTTAGCCATGTTGGTAAGGTAGCTTATGAGGTCGAGTTGCCTTCTGAGTTGTCCTTTGTTCATCCAATATTCCATGTCTCCATGCTTAGAAAGCATATTAGCGATGTTGTGGTAGTGAATTCCTCTGTGAGTGCTGATATTCAAGAAAATCTTTTTTTTTATGAGATTCCTATTGAGATTCTTGATTTCAGTGTCTGAAGACTAAGGAACAAAGAAGTTCCCTTGGTTAAGGTGTTGTGGCGAAACCAATCTGTTGAGGGTGCAACTTGGGAAGCTGAGGCGGATATGCGATCCAAGTACCCGCACCTATTTTCTACGAACTCCGATCAAGCCGAAGGTACCGTTCTTTCCTAAATCATGCACTTTTGATAAAAGTTGCAGCAGTTCAGTTGTTATTTATTATGTGTTCAGCTGTAGTTGCTTGAATTTATGCATTCTATGTTGCATTCGGAGTGAGAAACGATGTGGTGATGAGTCTAACGAATGATTTCAGCTGTATGCTCTATTCCCTATCTAATCTTGGCATGTCTATCATCATTCGAGGATGAATGTTTCCAAGGGGGGGATGATGTAATACCCCGGGAAATTTTTCGTTGAAATTTTGTGCGTAAACGTGTTGAGTTCTATCTTATAGAATGAATTATAAATTTTCCGTGCAAAATGTCTTAGATTATGACCCACCATTACATAGAGTATCAAATAAGCTTTCCAAGAAAATGTGGATCATCCAAAACGGACACCCGAGCGACGAGTTATGAACATTCCGATCGAACCGTGAATAGTAGTGAACAGTAAAACATGCAGGAAAAAGTACTGAGGCCTGGCGTATTTTTGCTCCAACTTTAAACAATCATAACTCCTTGTACATAATGATCTAGGTGATCTACGATATATCAACGGAAAGCTCCTTGAGTCCTCTTTCTAATGAAATTGGTTTCATCCAATTTGGATATCGGACTAAAATATTATGGTTGATCTACTTCAGACTATCAAAATAATCCACCAAAGGACAGATTCGAGAATTATTTGATTTTAGGGGCGTTTTGGTGATTCCCCCTCACCCAAAATCCATTTAAAGCCTATATTAAAGCCTATTAGAAGCATTATATGTTATATTTCATCGAATTCCCTCAAAAAGAAAACCCTAAGCTCCTACATCCAACTTCAAGAACCTCTAAAGTTCACCATTAATTCTGCAAATTTATTTGAGATTCCAAGTTCCTAGTTCAAGAACTCCAAGAACCATTATTCAAAGGCACGATTAACATCTCAAAAATAAGTATCGATCTAAATTTCATCATTCAAGGTATGTGGGGGTTTTCAACAAGAACTCTCTTTCGTTCTTGTGCCCAAAAGTAATTTTCTTTACAAAGGCATGATTTTTATTTGATTTTTATGAATTTGAAGCATGAACCCATATCTTATGATGATTATTATGAAATCTTGATGTTTATGATTTTGAAAGATGAATTTACATGTGTGGTGATATAAAGCATGAATCTTGAACGATATTTATCATGATTTTGATATTTGGGACGTGAATCCCCATTGAAAATTGTGTTTTTTTAAAACGTGCGTGTTATAAGCACGTTGATGTTGAATATTTGAGATATTTTGAATGATTTGACCTTTTGATCTTAATGTAGTTGTTTTGAACTCGAGTGTGAAAGAAATTCACAACGTGGTTGATTTTGATAGATGGGAAGCATGATGGCTCCCGATGTATATTTATATATTACTGAAATTATTTTGTTGTTGATTGTCTTTCAAATGATCTGAGCTAAGTCCGAAAGAAATCTTTAGCACCGAGTGGGAGGTATAAAGCAACCTTACTTCCCTAAAACTACGTGCCCCCATAGGAGTGAGCCTGAGGCTGATTTATATAGTGATCACTAGTTTGTGTGGATTTGATATTGATAGTCCTACTCCGATGGCAAGGATAGGACAGCTCTCCCCAACGTGGGTTGTACGTTGGACTCCATGTAGCTCACATGGTTTATATCGGTTATAGGATCTCCCAGTGTATATGTGTTTCCTTGTGTCTATGGTGAATGGTGAAGTAATTTGAAAGTGGAATTGTGAAAGTTATTCTTTCGAAAGATTTAAATGATATTTACATTATGAGAATTGATATTCTTGATGAACTGAAAGTGATTGACAAATTATATGATGACTCACATGTGTCATCCTCTCATGATTATGATGATTTTCTTCAGGCTATGTGAGTCTTTCATATATCCTGCATATTTCTTATAAATATTTATGATGATGATATTTATACAACTGCATACACCCCCATATACTCGATTCTTTTTCATGGAACTGACCTACATCTTTGATGTGGGCTATATTTTCTCGGAATGTAGGTTTAGGTTCTCAGTTCCAGGTTCGACAGTGATTCTTCGGGCACGCTGTTCTATATCCTCTGTTGTGGTGAGTCCTCATGTTCCGAGGACGTGATGTATGATGTTGGTTTCACAAAATTATTTATATTTGATAACTGAGTATAAGTCAGTTGGGGCATGTCTCAATGGCTCGCTGGTTTTATTGATTTTCTTAGAGGCTTGTCAGACTATTATAGATGTTGGTAGTTGACTAATAAGTCGTATTTTGTTATTTTTCTGAAATTCTTTCATTCTTGGATGATTATCAGTCTGTTGATATTTGAGGGTTATTTATGGAAACCCCGTTGATTTATGTTGAACTGAATGAAAATGGCTCAAAGGGTTAGCTTGGGGCTACTCGTAGCTTCAAGCATCGCGTGACGCTCCGAGACCCATTTTCCGGGGCGTTACACCAACTAACTCTGATTGACTGAAAATACGGAGCTACTGAAATAACTAAAATAATCAATCCTGCCCTTGATGGATGAGGACTAACCACTATTACTGCTGGGTACGCTAAATTATCTAAGCGCAGTCAGGAAATTGGGCATCCGAATCTTTAATATAAGACATCATAGCGTAAAGAGGAGTATGCCATTAGTACTTTGAATGTACTAGTACATGAGATGAGGTCTAGCTTAAATGCATGGGGTACAGTGCATATGAGATAATGACTAACTGAACAACATGAAATAACTGAATATGAATGCATAAAAACTGTAATCTCTGAGAATGCAAGACCAAGCATATACATATTTATGAAATAATTTGTAATTTATAAGATTGAAATCTGTATAACTGAATAACTGTAAATCTGTATATTTTGGTCAAGCAAACCTAAACTGAATATACACTGAATACTGTACTGTGACTGTGGGAGGTATCATATAACCGATATGCCCCCATCCGAGAAAATTAGGGTCCAACCTGTAACCCCAGTTGGAAGGGTGTTAGTACCGTGCTACGGATACTAATACTGGTTGTGTGGATCCATTAATCTGAAGTCCCAAAAAACTAGGGAGTCAATCTTAAACTGGCGGGTGACCTCTAAGAGACTGTCAGTCCAAAATTAGCGGGTGACATCTCATTGTCCAATGTTGGCTATGTTGTTCTGAAACTTAAGGACTGCTACTAAGGACCCAGTCCTAACTGGCGGGTGAGCCCCCATCCCTAGGTTCGCTCGGTGCTAAATCCTACTCCCAACTGAACTGACACTAGTACTAAATTGAACTAAATTTAACTGAATACTTTTTCTAATAATGCTCATTCTGATCATAATAACTGAGTAAATAGGAATATTCATGGTTTATCTGTATCATACTTGAAATTTTTAAAATCATGTAAAACACATAGGTATCGGGTATTCATAACCTGCCAGCACTAAATGGTCATTAAAACATGACATTTAAACTTAAATTATGATATTAAATCATGGTTCAACTAAAAAACATGGTCATTTCATCAAACATGTAAAAAGCATGGACTTGTACATGAGAGTATTTTAAACATAAGAATTCGACGACATGAAGTTCACTTGGCTAAAACATAGAAACTGAAATTCATAGCATGAGGAATTCAAAATCTTGCATGGGATCATGCATATACTGAATTGCATTTAAATTACCATAGAAACATGAATTCAACCCATATTAAGCAATACAAAATACAATAATGATAGAAAAATTCAATCTTTAATCGGAGAGAGAGTTTTGGGGCTTCATGGGTGAAGGGAACCCATGGATGAACACCCCACATACCTTAAACCTTTAACTTGAAAGAGAAACACTAATCTTGATGCTTTCTTTAAGGTTCTTAAACATGGGAAACTTGAATTCTTGATTTCTTAGGGAGAAAGGAATTGAATTTGTGTTTTGGGAGAAAAGAAATGGCTTTCTTGGGAGGAAAATTGAAGAAAAAGGGCAAAATTATTTCCTAACTGATGCCCAAGTTGTGTTATGAATGATTGGGTTGAGGAGGGAAAGACCTAATTGCCCCTCAGGCATTTAAATTTGAAACTGGAAGCGACAAGCTTACCGCGATGCGGTCTAATTGTGGTAGTGCATGTCCTTCACCGCGACGCAATCTGCCTGCTATCAAGACTAATGCCGCATCGCGTGCTTTTCACGGTAACCCTATGGTTTTCTTAATCCAAACATGACCCAAACCCCGTTCGAAAAATCCAAAACTTCTCCAAGACATGCTCCTTATATCCCTGAATATGAATTAACTCAAAAACGAACATCTCGGGGTCGGAAAGACCAAAATAAAAATTTCAAAGTTTAGAGGTCTTAAAAATAACTAAGTCCCCAACACTTAGTGAAATTTTCAGGCCTTAAACCCCTTATGCATGCAACTAAGAGCTAAATCAAACTAAGAATAGTATGGGGTATTACAAGATTAGATTAATTTAATATTTTAAAATTAAAATTTAGATATTAAAAATATATACGAAAAATATCATAACTTTTCACAAATCAATATAATTACAAAATTCTAAAAATATTGATCAAAATTCCTGTAGTTTAACTCTCAAAATAAGAAATTATGATAAGTCACATTCACAGGGAGTTGGATAAAACATTGGACACAGAAAGAATAGGAAACAAACAAAGAAAAGATAAGCACCATAAGGCAAAAACACAAGAAGAAAAAAAGTCTTTAATAAGGTAGGAGATCTGCAATCACAAATAAAGTCCGACAACATTATTATATACCAGATGTAATTTTTAGTTAACATTACAACATAGTGTATCTCATCTCCAGCTATGCATACAGAAGCAAATCTTTGAAGGATAAACGACTGAGAGTTAGGATATTCATGTCCCCTATCAGGCTGATTAATAATGTTCGAGTGCATTGTTTGGCGAAACTTTTTGAACCCCAACAAGAAACAAAATATCACAAACTTAAGCTAATTGATGTCACCTCTTAGATTTTAATACATTGAACATCGGACACTATGGAGATCTCTCTGAAAGCCTAATGTCTAACAAAAGTATAAGAAACAACGAATAATAATAGAAACAACAAATAGTAACAGAACATAAACTATAAAAAAGCAATATGATAATCCAGATCAGAAAAATATAATTGCATCTAACCTTTTAGACAAAAATTTCTTAAAGTTCGATCGAAAAGGCACTCATCTACCACCTATAAAGTACAATAAACAATACGATAATTGAGATATCAGAACAATATGATTGCACTCAACTTTTACACAATAATTTCTCAAAACCCGATCAAATATTTATCCACCACCTGTAAACTATGATAAAACAATACTATAATCGAGATATCATAACATTACAATCAAACTTAACCTTCACATAAAAGCATAGACTAATTTAGAAGAATGCCTAATATAAGAACTCGATTCTACATATAATATTTAAACCAAAAAGAAAGATAACCTTACTCTCTCTGTTCAACTTATGGGGTACCTTTCAAATTTTAAGATTCAAAAGATTGAATCCTTTCTTTACACAAAAGTTTTTTCAAAACCCGACCAAACATTCTATCTACTATCTATATTGTGTAAAAAAAAACTAGATGATAACATAACAAAAATTACAATAAAATAATATAATCACACTTTCAGAACAATACAATTAAATATAACATTTACAACACAATCAAATTACAAAATTGTATGCAAAATATATATATTAAGAACCCAAAAAAAATACAAATAAAACCTAGACAATATATTGCAAGAAATTGTGAAACGGACATATATAAACTGTATCATAGAATCAATTGTAAATTAGAATACCACAATTTAAGAGTTGGTTGCTAAACTAGAGGAGCACATCCATATTAAAATACGGAAGGTAAAAATTAAGTAAAAGACCCACCCACCACCCACCCCAAAAAAAAACCTTGACTAATATCACGTAGTAAAAAAATTAAAATAATGCCTACTTATCTTTTTTGAAACAAATAACCACCACACATCATTATTCAAATAGAAAAGAAAAATTGATTTACCTTAATTGAAAAATATTACACAATTTTTTATCTAAACTAATTCTACTCCTAATGAATCATACATTTAAAAGTGTTCTACATTTAAAATGTGGAACAGAAATTAAATTAATTAATTTAATAAAATTAAATAATAATTTGAGAAAATAGTGAAAAGACGATTTCGTTTTGTTGAGGAGGTTTTTAATGAAGGATAAAAAATTTGAATCACTTTTCTAAGGGTACTCACACTTTTATTATATTATAGATAGGCTATAGATAAGTGATAATTGAATTATATTTTAGATAAGGAATTTTCACTCAGAATATTATGTCTAATTTTCTCTAATTTAGCTAGCGGTTGGCTATAAATTTCCAAATATTTTTGGCAAGTTCTTTTTAGATGAAGATTTTGGTGAAATTCACCATGTGTTTGATCGTAGTATTTGAAAAACCTATTTCACCTTTAAAAGTTTCTAAAAAACAAAATTTGGCCCTAATACTGATTTTTTTCTAGTATTTGAGAATTTAAATTATTTGTCAAATGATGACAAATTATATGTCAAACATAGAGTTGTCAATACGGGTTGATCCAATCCATCCGAGCTAGCCCACATAAGCTTTGAAGTTTGATAGGTCAAGCCGAGTTGGCCTATCAAGATGACCGATCAGAAAATAGCAAGCTTAACCCATCAATCTGTGAGCTACAGGACTTCATGGGCTAACCCACTTTTTAAAGTATATTATTTTAAGATAAATAACATAAATCCCACTAGATTGCTCCTTAATTACCCTCTCTTTCAATTTTCTTATTTAATTTTTCTTTCTCCCGAATTTTAATTATTCATATACATAAATAACGTTGATATTCATTACTACTTATGTATCTGAACAATGATGCATAAGTAAAATTAAATAAATGACGTTGATATTCATTACTACTTATTCATATGCATAATCATTGAGTAAAAATGATGCATATTGATTTTGAGAATAATGTTAGTTCGTCGGCAATGTCGTATGCTAGTTTGTCAGTAAGTAGAAAGATAATGAGGGAAAATTTGATCCAAACATGATTGTAAATTCAAACTTGGTAAGCTCTTGAATGTGGCTCCTTGATTGTAAGCACTTTTTAAGGCAAAAAAAGCATATAATGGAAAGGTAGAGTTATGTATATGGATTATAGAGAGAGAATTATAAAAATGGGATATTTGTAATTAGTTTTGGGATTTGGATATTGTGTAATAATAGAAAGTAAAATTGTAGTTTTAAGTAATTTTTCCATTATTTTATCATCGTAATTTAAATTTTAAAATATGAATTACATAAATATTTATAATATAATGCTACATGAAGTTACTAATTGTTAATCAAGACTCAAATTTACAAAAAATCCTAATAATTTGTGAAATTAAATAACTTTTGACATGATACCAAATTCAAATCAAATAAAGATGATAAACAAATTAAACAGATAATGAGTAATAATATAACTAGCTAAATAATAATATTAACATAATTTTGTTTCAATATATCAGAATAAAATACAAGAAAATATCAATATTTAATCCATTAAAAGTGAAAAAGAACTCCTAAAAAATGCTCTCATGGCACTTATGGCATGTTCAATATTGCCACATCATTTTCATCAAACATATCTAATTACTTAAAAAAATTAGTATTTTATATTTTAATTATTTATATATTTTATAAACATAATTGATAGTATTAAATATCCATGATGGTTTAAATAGACTTTGAGTTTACACAAAGACAACAATAACAACAACAACAATATACCCAGTGTATTCCCACATAGTGGGATCTGGGGAGGATAGAGTATACGCAGATCATACGACTACCTCAACTGAAAAAGAGAGGTTATTTTCGATAGACCCCGGACTTGGGATCGATGATAGTATAACAAACACAAAATATAAATGTATATAAACTAGTACAGTATGCAAAATAAAATAACACCACTAGCCACAAGATAATACTAAAAACTATCTATCTGAAATCATAAACATCACTCAATACCTCAAACAAGAAACTTCAGACACAAATAAAGAAGCTCCCTTACTATTACTGACGCACTCCCACTCCCTAACGCTCTACCCTAATCTGCGTCCTCAACAACTTATCTTTACTAAATTTACATAAAATTCCTATTATTTTTATTAATTATCCAAAAAAAAATTAAAAAAACAGTCGAATATATCCACAAACACATAGATTTTAGATACATAATATTAATTATGTATTTCTCTTTGATCTAATTAAGATATTATGTACTTCAATCAAAAAGTTATAAAAATGGATGTATCTCCGTAATCAAAATTATGTATCTCAACTTTAAAATTATGTATTCGGATGCTAATTATGTATCCAAGCAAAAATGGAGTAATTAATTATTACATTTTTAAGTTCAAAATTATGTATCTCAACTTTAAAATTATGTATCCAGATGTTAATTATGTATCAGAGAATTGCAAAGTAAGGGATTATTTATAATTTAGCAAAGAGTATAAATAGGGTGTAACCACCCCTTTAAAAGAAAATTATAAATTCCGACAAGTTTACCTATATTTACATATTATCCCAACTTTTTCAAAATCTCAAAAAAAAATCTCTTTTTTAGTTTGAAGATACATTTAACGAAGCGAGATACATCTTATTGATACATCTTTATTTTTAACTGATTAGCTTAAATCAAGGAGTGTAACGATTAGAACATCATTAAACTATCCATTAACCCAACAAATAATACGGATAACTAAATTAAATCCCCCAAAAACCCGATAATCAACTAGTTATTCCAAATTTTTAATAAAATTCACTGCCATAATCAGAAATGGGAAGAAACCGCACCTTGATAAGCGGCATTGATGGAGGAGGTAACCGCCCCTTTAATCTTGAAAATTGTATCCAACAAAAATGGGGGTTTTAAGATGTATCTTGAGTTTTTGGTAAAACTTGTAAAAAAAAAAAAGGAATTTATGTAATTTTTTAAAATTGAAGGAATTTTTGATAATTTTAGTATCTTAAGTTGTGTTATTCTAAAACTTTACTTTCGGAAAGGATACACTTTTTGAAGTCTTTGGAATCTCTTATTACTAACATTGATTTATTACTATTGTCTATTGTTCATTTGTTCATGTGAATTGATTATTGCATTATATTTTGCTATAGTTATTATTCTTTAATTCAGAATATTTTTTATGGCTCTTCATTTCAATTATTTCTTCTTTCAAATTACGTAATATGATGTTCCCTTGAGTCAAAAGTCTATCGAAAATAACTTATATATCATTTAAATTAGGGTCTACATGACTACATCCATATTATCCCTCGCAGACTCCACTAATAAAAGTATACATGATATGATATTGTTGTTATTACTAACTAAAACAATCAATTAACATATGTACCATTTTTATATCTCACTATTCATAATTACCTTGTCCAAATTTTTTGAATATGAAAAGAATATGGCTGAATCTAGTTAGTAGTTATCAACTTCAAAATGGTCATAAGCTATCAATTACTTAATTATATATGTCGATAACATAAGAAATACATTTATACATATATATATATGTATATAATTATTTTTCTTTTTATAGCAAGTGTCTATTTTATTTTTGAGATTATGAATTCCACTTTTATATAGAGAGGATTACCAACTTATACTTGTCATAGGTTAACTTTTAATTGATCTCATTGTGTAAATAACTTTTTAAAACATTAATGAAAAGAGAGTACTATATTATTGATTTTTTCAAAACATTCTATGGCAAAGGGACTAAAATGCCCCTCAACTATGTGAAATGATGTAAAAATGTCATTCGTCTACTTATTGTGCCTAAGTTTAAAATATATAATTTAAAGGATGAATATAATAAATGGACACCAAAACAAATAATTAATTACAACATTTTAGATTTAGACTGTGTAATAGACACAAATAAATTAATACAACTATGGGTAGGATACACGTCAAAACAATTCTTAGATAATAAAATAGATACAACAAACACACCAGAATATATAGAAAAAACATTAATAGGAACATTAAAATTATGGTTTTTAAACCTAGCCGAAGCAAGTAAAAAAGTATTAAGATCTGATAACAAAACAGAAGGAACATCAACAACTACTAAAATACTACCAACAGAAATATTGAAAAAATATGAAATAGCTATAAGAGATGAATTTAGCAGTGTAACAACAGAAGAAGAAGAGCAAAATAAAGAAAAAGATACGAATAGGAATTTAATGTTTAAACTAGCAATATGTAATATGTGTTATATAGATGAGTATACGTGCGCATTTAAAGAATATTATTATAAAGGAACATATAATATAGAAGAAAGTAAAGAAATAATAAAATTATATTTTAGTAAATTACCTGAACTATTTAGTTCAAAAATAATAAAGAGTTGGGATGAAGCAAAAATAGTAGATACCCTAGGAGTAAGAATAAAATTTTTACAACAATGATATAGAATCTATATAAAAAATATAGAGAAGAAATAAAAATGAAAAAAACATTAATAAGAAATTTATCATGTTGCAAAGATAAAATAGCACCTCAATTTGAAAGTGAAGAAAGATATTATATGAAAAGAAAGAGACATAAGAAATATAAGAAATACAAAAAATCAAAATATAAATATAAGAAACCAAGAAAAAGATATTATATAAAAAATTATAAACATAAAAGACCAATTGTAGGGGGTGCGGATAACTTGGGTAACTTAAATAGATCTATTATAGTTTTAATGGATCTATTTTTATTTGTATGTGGATATTTCTTAACTTCTCTAAACATTTTTATTTTTAGTTTATTTATTTTACTAAATATTTTTATTTTTAGTTTATTTATTTTAATTTTATAATGTTCATATCTTGGGGGTGATTGGATGGTATTTGATTAAATGCTTTACTGTAATATTCTTTAATTTTTTCTCTTAGTCTTTGCAATTCTTGTATATTATTTTGAAGGTATTCTAAATATTCTATATCCTTTGTTCTGAAATATTCGATTAAATTCTCTTCCATAAGTATTTCTGTAAATCTTATTTCTTCCATATCTTGTCTCCAATATTTTAAATACTCATAGTCTATTATTGTATCCTAAAGTAGTTGTGATGCTGTAAATTTCTTTGTAATAATTTATTCTAATTGTACTATATCTGATATTAAATTCTAGGTTATCTATTTCATTAATTATCCTGTCTTTTTCGTCTATGAATAATTCTATGTCTAAATCATATTCTAAACTGTCTTTTAATTCTAGTTGTTTTATGGTTTTATTTATCCAAACTAATCTTTCTTTTAATTGTCCTCTTTCTTTTCTAAGCTGGTTTCTATAATTACTATCTTCGTATAGCCAATTTTGTTTTTCTCTAACTCTGTTGATATATTCTAACATTTTTAATCTGCATAATATCCATTTGAATAATAACTATCTGAATTATTTCTACCATAGAAATCTATATTTTCTAAATTATCTTCTATCCAATTAGTACTTAGTAACTCGTCTTCAAAATCAAATATTTTTTTCCATATTATTTTCTTTATGTCTTCTAATTCTAAGTCTTTTATGATATATAAAACAAGTATCTTAGTTTCATCAGATATATAACTTGTCATATTATTCATATTATGCTTAGGTTTCTACCAATAACTTGGATAACTTGGAATTGGATTTTAGTAATTAATTGTTTTATCATAGTATTTATTAGTTGTTTGTTTTAATTCTTGTATATTTTCATTAAGGAATTCTAGATATTTTATATCCTTAGTTCTCATATATTTTTCTAGATTTGTTTTCGTTAGTTTTTCTATTAATTATATATTTTTCATATCCATTTTCCAATATTCTGAATATTCATAATTTATCATGATTGATGTGTAGGTTTGGTATATAAGTATTTGTAAGAATAAGTAGGTAGGTGAGGTATGTAATTTATTCTAGTCATAAAATATTTATCAAATATTTTTTTCAATATGATTTTTCTTATATCTACAATTTCTATATCCTTAAGTATATACAAAATAAGTATTTTAAATTTATTTACCATTTCGTCAGATAAATAAGTATTCATTTTTCATATGATGGTTTTTTCAAAATATTCCCGTCAATCATACACATAACACTATATTTCTTTTTTATCTATAGAAATAACTATATTTTCAATGGATAAGGTAAAAATAATAAAGAAAATATTAAGACAATTATATATTGAAAATCAATTAAAAGGATGGGGAAAACATAAAACTACAATAAAAATTGAATTAATAGATAAAAATAGCATAATAACTCAAAAATCATTAACATATAATTTTGACAATTTAAAAGAATTTAAAATGCATATAGATGAATTATTAGAAAAATAGTATATACAAAGAAGCAATAGTAAACATAATAGCCCAACGTTTATAGTAAATAAATATAGTGAACAAAAAAGAGGAAAAAAGTAGAATGGTGATTGACTATAGAAATTTAACTACAAAAACTATGACATACAATTATCCAATACCAAATAAGATATTAAAAATAAGACAAATACAAGGATATAACTACTTTAGTAAATTTGACTGTAAATCAGGATTTTACCACTTAAAGTTAGATGAAGATTCTAAGAAATTAACCGCATTTACGGTACCACAAGGATTTTATGAATGGAACGTATTACCATTTGGATATAAAAATGCACCAGGTAGATACCAACATTTTATGGATAGTTATTTTAAATAACTACCTAATTGTATAGTATATATAGATGATATACTAATATACACAAAAACCAAAGAAGAACATTTAAAATTACTATAACAATTTACAGATATAATAGAAAAATCAGGAATAAGTTTAATAAAAAAGAAAGCTGAAATTATAAAAAATCAGATAGAGTTTTTAGGAATACAAATAGATAAAAGTGGAGTAAAAATGCAACAACATATAGTACAAAAAATAATAAATTCAAAAGAAGAGATACATGATGATAGGCGAATTTACACGCCTAAAGTACTATATTTTACCCATATTGTAGCTAAGTTTTCAGGACAAAATATATAATTCATGCACTTTTAGTCCTTTTTCCTGTAATTGATCTAACAAGCGTGATTAGCAAGTTTTCAGGTATAAATGATGCAGATTTCAGCATTTTATGGATAACTTGACGCCAAAGGAAGCTTCACGAAAGAAGGAGAGCAGCGTTTGGACGCCTATGGACTGAAAGTGATGCATGGAAAACCTATCCCGGGCAAAAACAGCATTTCTCAAGACTTTGGGATCAGCAGTAACCTATTAGGATTAGGATAATGATGCAGTAATTTATTAGGATTAGGATAAGTACGCAGTAGCCTAGTAGGAATAGGATATGGGTGTTATAAATACCCTATTTTGCTAGAGATTTTTATTCATTCTCCCATTCCATCAATTCTCATCCATCCACCATCCATCCATCCATCAAAACAATTCTCCACCACCCTCATCCCTATTCCATCCTTCCCCTTTCTTTATTAATTCATTGTTGACATTATTTTTCATCTATTCGATTTTTAATTTTACAACAAGAGAATCGTTATTTTTCAAGGAATTCATGCCTAAAGCCATACCACACCATACTACACGTGAGATCTTTATTGTGGTATAATGATAATGCCTATTGTGATTTCCATCGCACTCATGAGTAGCTAAACTTCTCTGTTGGGGTTATGGAAGCCGTATGAGATACTATCTATTGCTATGAGTTTGTGAATTCGCGACACATATGCTGCTTATATCATTATTCTCTTCATCTTAATGCAAATTCTTGTGGTTGCAAATGCATAGAATATGCCATTATAGCATTAACTTGTTCGAAAAAAAAGTTATATGTCTGGAAAAGAGATAATGTCAAGGTAATAGGGCACCAACCCCTGTTAAAAAGTTAGTGTCGTAACTGGATTAACCTCTTAGAGAATTTGTACCGATAGACACGCTTTAAGCTCGAAAGAGTTAAAGTGAAATAGTCCTTGTTAAGGTCGAAAAACGCTTGGATTTACCATAGAATACAATTCTCTATAAGCACATGCATGTCTGAATTCCGCATAACTCATAGCCGATAGAGACGTATAACTCATAAGGTGGACATAACCCTAACTCTCAATTCTCATTGGTTAACCTCTTACTAAACACTCTTTCTGTTACTTTGCTATTTCTGTTTTTACTTTACTATTTTGTTTACATTACTTGCACGTTACAATCCCCCCTTTCACGAGACTTGCACCAAAAGTCTAATAATCTTTGCTTACTTATTGACCGGCTATTCCCTGTGGGATCGATACCCAACCCAGTTGGGTTATATATTTGACAACGACCGCTTTACACTTCTACGAGAGCTGTAGATTGAGCGTTATCAAAAATTGGTGCCGTTGCCGGGGAATACGAGTGTCAATTAAGTTTGTGATAATTACTAGACCCTTTGGTCAAATATTCTCGTACTTTTACCTTTAGTTTTTGTTTTTGTTTTCTGCAGGTTTTTATTCAGTGCATGCCCCATACTCGAAGGTCTGGTCAACCGTTATTACCTATCAATCCTGAACCACAACGTATTGGCAGAATGGAGGTACAACACGAAATTAAAAGGATGGCTGCTTAATAGAAACAGGCGAGACTAGCTGCTCTAGCAGCCGCTCAAGTGCATCAACAGAATATTGATAACCCTGGACGAGCGACAAATCCTGACGATGAGGACCTAGGTGATGACGAGTTACTAAACCCAAGGCGTGATGCTGAGATAGCAACACCTGCTAACAGAAGAGATCGTCAAGCTAGGTTTAGGCATTAACGCCGACCCGTACAACCAGCATTCGACGATGATGATGATGATCTTGATGGAGCCGGAACCACAGGAGCCATTATTCCTCCACCATTGGCACTCGGAGCCAAGTTCAACATCACAAGCACCATGATTCAGTTATTGCAACTCAAGGAATTATTTGGTGGACTAGCAGGCGATGATCCGAATATGCATCTCATCAACTTTATTTCTACATGCAAGTCGTTTGACAATCCTGGCGTTGGTCAGAATGCAATTCGATTACGCCTATTTCCATTGTCTCTGTCTAGGGAGGCAACTCTATGGTTGAATGGGATGACTCCTGATTCTATTACAAATTGGAGGCAATTGAGAGACGCTTTCCTAGAAAGATTCTTTCCGTCATCCAAAAGAGCACAATTAAGAGATGAAATCAGCAACTTTCGGCAGCTTCCAACCGAAGCTCTTCATGAAACATGGGAGAGGTTCAAGACGAAGCTTATGAGGTGCCCAAACCATCACATGACCAATGTCCACCTAATGGAAATACTATACAGAGCCTTAAATTCAATAACTAAACTAGTGGTGGATAATGCGGCTGGAGGATCATTTATGGACCTCACCTTTGGGCAGGCAAGCAATATGCTAGATCGGATGACGAAGCAAAGTAGAGCTTGGCATACCAAGGATTCTGAGGTAGCAAGCCCTACTATATCTATTGGCATGACTGCTGAACAAAGGAGAAGAGAAGAAAAACGTGATCAAGATATGGCGCACATGAAAACACAAGTGGATCTTCTTACAAAGCATCTATTATCAGGGAAGACCGAAAAAGTCAAAGCTATTGCGTTAAAAGGAAGAGACGAATCTGATTCAGAAGAAGAAGCCAACTACTTGAACAATCAGGGGGTTTCTGAGGTAATACCCAAGGAAACCAAGGTCGGAACTATTATGATAAATTTGGAAACAAGGACCAAAGTAGTTGGAAGAACAAGAATGACAATAGTTGTTTATACGTTCCCCCAGGAAGACGTGACACCACCATATCTGGTTCCGGAAGCATGGAAGATATGATGGCTAAGCTGTTGAAAGGAGTGGAAGCAACCAGCGCGGGAGTAATGGAGGTAATAAATGATTTGTCCTCAATGAAGCAATTGGTTGACTCACATTCCACTTCAATCAAGCAAATAGAGCAGCAATTGAGCCAACTTTCAACAGCACTCAATCAAAGAAAGGCTGGCACCTTACCTAGCGACACTGTGAAAAATCCAAGGAATGACGAATCATGCATGGCTATTATTACCCGAAGTGGTAAGGTGCTAGAAACTTCATCCAAAGGCAAGCAAGTGGTTGATGAGGCAGCAGACATCGATGATAAGGCAAAAGGAGAAGCTGCCCACGACGTCCATGACATCACACCGAGTATGTTGCAGCCTGAAAAGGCTGAAAAACGGAAGCAAGAGGAGAAAAAAGCCGTGGAGAAAACAATTCCTTATCCACCACCACCTTTTCCTCAAAGATTGAAGAAGATTACGGATGATACAAAGTTCAGCAAATTCATGAATATGTTAAAGCAGCTGACCATTAATGTTCCGTTGGTGGAGGCACTTGAACAAATTCCTGGGTATGCAAAATTTATGAAGGATCTCTTGACAAAGAAGTGGGCAGCAAGTTATGACTTGGCGGATAATGTTCATCATTGTAGACTTGCACTCCCTATTCCATCCTTCCCCTTTCTTTATTAATTCATTGTTGACATTATTTTTCATCTATTCGACTTTTAATTTTACAACAAGAGAATCACTATTTTGCAAGGAATTCATGCCTAAAGCCATACCACACCATACTACACGTGAGATCTTTATTGTGGTATAATGATAATGTCTATTGTGATTTCCATCGCGCTCATGAGTAGCTAAACTTCTCTGTTGGGGTTATGGAAGCCGTATGAGATACTATCTATTGCTATGAGTTTGTGAATTCGCGACACGTATGCTGCTTATATCATTATTCTCTTCATCTTAATGCAAATTCTTATGGTTGCAAACGCATAGAATACGCCAGTATAGCATTAACTTGTTCGAAAGAAAAGTTATATGTCTGGAAAAGAGATAATGTCAAGGTAATAGGGCACCAACCCCTGTTAAAAAGTTAGTGCCGTAGCTGGATTAACCTCTTGGAGAATTTGTACCGATAGACACGCTTTAAGCTCGAAAGAGTTAAAGTGAAATAGTCCTTGTTAAGGTCGAAAAACGCTTGGATTTACCATAGAATACAATTCTCTATAAGCACATGCATGTCTGAATTCCGCATAACTCATAGCCAATAGAGACGTATAACTCATAAGGTGGACATAACCCTAACTCTCAATTCTCATTGGTTAACCTCTTACTAAACACTCTTTCTGTTTACTTTGCTATTTCTGTTTTTACTTTACTATTTTGTTTACATTACTTGCACGTTATAATCCCCCCTTTCACGAGACTTGCACCAAAAGTCTAATAATCTTTGCTTACTTATTGACCGGCTATTCCTGTGGGATCGATACCCAACCCAGTTGGGTTATATATTTGACAACGACCGCTTTACACTCCTACGAGAGTTGTAGATTGAGCGTTATCAATACAAAAAAGAAATTACAATCATTTTTAGGATTAGTAAACCAAGTAAGAGAATATATACCAAAATTAGCAGAAAACCTAAAGCCTTTACAGAAAAAATTAAAAAAAGATGTAGAATATAATTACAACGAAGAAGATAAAAAACAAGTTCAGAAAATAAAAATACTTTGTAAAGAATTACCAAAATTACAATTCCCAGATGAAAATAAAAAATTTACATATATAGTAGAAGCAGACGCAAGTGAATATAGTTATGGAGGAGTACTTAAATATAGATATGAAAAAGAAAAATTAGAACACCATTGTAGATACTACTCAGGTACATTTAATGAAACAGAAATAAAATGAGAAATAAATAGAAAAGAATTATGTTCATTGTATAAATGTTTATTAGCATTTGAACCATATATTGTATATAACAAATTTATTGTGAGGACAGATAATACCCAGATTCGATGGTGGTTAACAAGAAAAATACAAAACTCAGTTACAACGAAGAAAATTTGGAGATTAGTATTGAATATATTAAATTTTACATTTACGATTGAAGTAATCAAGACTGACAAGAATTTTATTGCAGATTACATATCAAGACAAAGCTACTCAAACTGATTTACCAATGGAAGAAGCTAATGTCAAAGATACCCAATCAGACTTAATATTACAAGTGTTTGAACAAATGAAGTTATTACAAGAACGAGTTATCATATTTACTACTGAAGTTACAGATGTAAAAGTGTAGGTTGAGCACTATAAAAAACAAGAAAAAGCTATTAGCAAAGATAATGTGCAGGAAGAGCACATTAAAAAACTAGACCTAGAAGGTGACGATGAGAAACACCTAAAAACTCAACTTACTAACGAAATTACAATTACAGCTCCAGGCACAGGTGATGTATCCGAGGGAAAGAATATAGTCACTCAAAATAAACCTGAACTACCAAAGAAAAAGAATTATAACCTCAACCAAATATTCTCAAAATCATATACACCAAACATACAAAAATTAGAGTCATCCATACCTCCCCAGATACACATATATTCCGAATCACTCAATCAACAAAAGCAGACTTATAACTATATCACTCGTACATATATTGATAATATTTATACTTTACAAAAATTGTTAAATACAAAACCTATCTAGAGTAAAGATTTAGCAAAACAAAACCAAGGATATATTACACAAAAATGTCAGAACTATAACAAACTTATTTCTTTGCCTGGCACCAGTGCAAACTTAATTGCTTCATGTTACTATTATGCACTATTATCTACAGTTTACACAATTACTGGAGAAGAGTTAACAGGAATTTCAGATATTCACAAAAGATTTATGGATTATAAAAGGATTACGAAGGGACAGTTATTCTATGTCCGTTTCTACTCAGCACCAACAGAAATATTGTTTGATGAAATAAAACAGACTACTATTGTTGTAAAGATAGGAATGACATAGGAATGACACGAGATTACATTATCCCTGAAGAAATAAGCGAACAAGAAGAGATAGTCAAAAATCAGATACCGGACTTCTACCGAAACAAGAGAGTTATTGAACTTAGCAGTATATTGACCGAGTTAGCAAATAATTATATAAATCAAAATCCAGTTTGAATTTATTATACAGAAATCAATTATTATTTTACTCTACTTCTAAAAATATTAGAGAAAATGACAGAGAAGAGATAAAAAAAATGGGTCATAACGATCCTAAAATCAGAAGAATTACCAGTCACAAGATCTATTACGAAAGCAGTTATTTCAGAAAAAGATACGGATAACAGGTTGGCCAAAGATACGATGACCACATATGCAACAGATATAGTGGAAGACACAACTTTATTCCAGATGTGATGCTACAATAGCAAGAAGATAAATAAAAGGCAGCAGATACGATGAGTAGAAAATAACAACGGATCAATAATAGAGAAATAAAAGACAAAGGAGACAAGTTAAAAAGCGACATATGGAAGAATAGCTAGTTTTTCTTAACTTATTTTTACATAAAATGTATAGCATTATTAGAGTGTCATTATTACTCTTGACTTTTTGGCACCTATCATTACTAGTCTTAATAGCCTTTAAGACTTTTTGATTTCTACTTTTTGTAAAGTAGTTTTTGTAGAATTATATTAGGACAGGTGTAAAGTAAAATAGTATACGCATTTTCATTTTTTAGGTTATAAATAGACGAGCATCCGCTCAGATAAAGGGCAAGTCTTCATGAGTTGAAGCAAAACCCTCTCTTGTACCCAAAAAACTTTTGAATTATTTAATAAAAACAGGTATATTTCCAAGGAAAAGCTATGAACCATCAAACAGCTATGGAAAATCTAGAATTATCAGATTTACCAGAACAGGTATTTATATTTGTGATTATGAATAACTAAATCCATAAATTCCTAACAATCATGATATGATAAAATAAGTTCATGTTAGTTACTTTATAGTAGAATTATTCAAAAAATAGCATGTTAAGAAGTTTATTAGCAAAGTGTAAAAGGAGAAAAATCCCTAAAGAACTATGCCATCCAAAAGGTGAAACCGGTGAGGCAAGAAAGTCGTGATAGGAAAGTAACCAAAGTAGAGCCGCTGTTTAAGGGAAAAGTATCCAGATTACCATGCTAATAGTGACCGAAGAACATGTTATTTAAGGATAATCTAGTATATAGTAATCTAAAATGATCATATTTTGTTATGTATATGATTGAAGGGAATATTTTGAAAAAAGCATCACATGAAAAATGAATACTTACTTATCTGATGAAATGGTAGATAAATTTAAAATACTTGCTTTGTATATACTTAAGGATATAGAAATTGTAGATATAAGAAAAATCATATTGGAAAAAATATTTTATGACTAGAATAAATTACATACCTCACCTGCCTACTTATTCTTACAAATACTTACATACCAAACCTACACATCAATCATGATAAATTACGTATATTCAGAATATTGGAATATGGATATGAAAAATATACAATTAATAGAAAAACTAATGAAAACGAATCTAGAAAAATACATGAGAACTAAGGATATAAAATATATAGAATTCCTTAATGAAAATATACAAGAATTATTAAGATTAAAACAAACAACTAATAAATACTATGATAAAGAAATTAATTACTAAAATTCAATTCCAAGTTATCCAAGTTATTCGTAGAAACCTAAGCATAATATGAATAATATGACAAGTTATATATTTGATGAAACTAAGATACTCGTTTTATATATCATAAAAGACTTAGAATTAGAAGACATAAAGAAAATAATATGGGAAAAAATATTTGATTTTGAAGATGAGTTACTAAGTACTAATTGGATAAAAGATGAATTAGAAAATATAGATTTCTATGGTAGAAATAATTCAGATAGTTATTATTCAGATGAATATTATACAGATTAAAAATGTTATAATATATTAACAGAGTTAGAGAAAAACAAAGTTGGCTATACGAAGAAATTATTTATAGAAACCAACTTAGAAAAGGAAGAGGACAATTAAAAGAAAGATTAATTTGGATAAATAAAACCATAAAACAACTAGAATTAAAAGACAGTTTAGAATATGATTTAGACATAGAATTATTCATAGATGAAAAAGATAGGATAATTAACGAAATAGATAACCTACAATTTAATATCAGATATAGTACAATTAGAATAAATTATTATAAAGAAATTTGCAGTATCACAACTACTTTAGGATAAAATGATAGACTATGAGTATTTAAAATATCGGAGACAAGATATGGAAGAAATAAGATTAACAGAAATACTTATGAAAGAGAATTTAATTGAATATTTCAGAACAAAGGATATAGAATATTTAGAATACCTTCAAAATAATATACAAGAATTGCAAAGACTAAGAGAAAAAACTAAAGACTATTAAAGTAAAACATTTAATCAAATACCATCCAATCAACCCCCAAGATATGAACATTAATAAAATTAAAATAAATAAACTAAAAATAAAAATGTTTAGTAAAATAAATAAACTAAAAATAAAAATGTTTAAAGAAGTTAAGAAATATTCACGCACAAATAAAAATAGATCTATTAGAGCTATAATAGATCTATTTAAGTTACCCAAGTTATCCGCACCCCCTACAATTGGTATCAGAGCGTATGTTGTTTAAAGTTACGGAAGTAGTATGTATTTGGATTTATTTGATTAATTTATTAGATCTATGATAAAATTAGATTTAGATATCCACAAAAATATTATAAATATTGCCTAGATGAATAGCGAACAAAAATTACAAAAATATAAAGAATTAAAACAAATAATATCTGAAAAACGTAAAGAATTAAAAATAAGGATAGAAATACTACAGTATAATATAGTTGTCGTAGTTAGTAAAAACTCAATAAATGCACAAAAAAAAGAAATATCAAATTTAGAATCAACAATAGATAGTCTAGAATATATATATCAACATAACCTATATACGTTTAAATAAAATCAACAAAGAAGAATTTATAATAGACGAAAAAACATATGAATATCACGAAGGATAAAAAATAAAAATAGTATTCTCTAATTTAGGAAGAAGATATAAAAAAATAGGTGAACATTTATATTTAATATTAGAAAAAAGAAGAATTAAAATTAGAAGATAAGTTGTCAGTCATGGTAAGAATAGAAAGAGAAAACAAAGAAATAGACAGAAAAAAAGAAATGGATAAAATAAAAGAACAAGCCACAGAAGAAATACAAAAAATAGAAGAAACTAAAACTAGTAGGATTGCTGAATTAGAAAAAGAACTACAAATGCTAAAAGATTTGTATGAAAAAAGATAGAAAGAAAAAGAAGAAAAAGATAAAGAATAAAATTATTAAACAAGATAAATTAATTTAAAGAAAAATTAGAAATAAAAAATAAAGAATCAGAAACTAGTGAATTAGAAATAAATATAATAGATGCTGAAGAAACAAATAATTATGAATCGGAAGATAGTGAAACATATACAGAATTTCTAGAAAACATAGGAAAACTAGAAATTAATGAAGAATAAGAGTAATTAATAAAGAAAATCTAGAACTAATAAATACAGAAGTAAATACTCTAGATAAAAATATTCCTTCCTGGACTCTAAAATGCTCCTACCGTCTACCTATTGGAGCTATTTTATCCTTTTATTTAAGAAAAAAATTATATAATACTACAACTTATCTTTGTTAAACTACATAAATTTTCTATCATTTTTATTAATATTAACCAAATAAATAGTGTACAATATCAATTTTTCTTCATTCTAAATTGATCTGATAAATAAAAAGACAAACAACATAAATAGCCATTTAAAAAAAAATTATTACGTATACATAGCCGTAGTTGGTTATCAGATATAACATAAAATATTTACTTTTATAACAGATTCTAATATATACAAAAATAATTATATATTAAATTCTCATATTTCTTATTTATTGCCTATTTCTATGAAAGCCTTTGTTCACTCATTTTTCATATACTATATCAAAATTTTACGTATTTCATTTTTATTGCCTGCTTTCACGATGCCTCCATAAAAATATATGGTATATTTATACCATAAGAATTTATGGTATATTTATATATTATACAAATTATATTTTTATTATAAAAATACATGGTATATTTATACCATACAAATTATATTTATACCATACAAAATTATATTTATACCATAAACATACATGCTATATTTTAGATATAAAAATTTCTACCATGTAATACTGAAAATATATATTTATATTTAATAAATAAGTTTTTAACAAGAACAGTACTTCCGACATAATGAGATATAGAATGAAAATTTATCTCATAAACTATATCAAAAATATAATAATAATCTGACTTTGACATAAATTATATCTATACAACAAAAATGCATGGTATATCTGTACTTTCAACATAATAATTTTTATTCTATAAATATTTATTCACAAAAAATTATGATTAACCCATTACATGAGAATTAAAAATACACGATAATAAAATAATACTAGATGATTAACATACATGAAAACAAAACAAAACAAAACATACACGAGCAATAATGGAATACTTAGTTTATTTATAAATATTTGAATTTTGAATATAATACAGAGAAAGATTTGAAAGCAGAGATTATTTTTTCCACTTTTAATTTGAAGATTGAAAATATATCTCTTAAATTATGGTGAATTAATAATTAGTTATAACATTAAATTAGAAATTATAATTATCTTTTCTGATTTATTTAAATGGCTATATATTTTTTTTAAAAAAATTATTTTTATAATATTGAAAAAGTATTATTATTTATGTAATTAAGTTTTAAGGATAGTCTTTTCATGTAATTTGTCTAAATAAAAAGACAAAATATGTCTAATAGGTAGACAAAAGGGACATTTTAGGCCAAATAGGTAGGTGGAAAAGATATTATAAGCTCAATAAATAGACGAAAGATATTTTTGCACTATTTTACATTATTGCGAGAATGTGTAACAATATATAAATGCCATAATCTAAATTTGTATAACTCGACAATAATATAAAATTTATTCGGGAAATTCTCTTATCTCTTTTTTACTTAAATTAAATTTCATATTCTTCAGAAAATGACACTAGAGTTGCTTGTCCTTTCCTTTTAATTATTTCTCCATGATGCTATATTTTTTTAATTCAACTTATTTTTGTCATCTACTATTGCTGATATAGTTCTTTTTTTCTGACACTGCCTCTCAAATCATTATCATAGAAGCATTTTTCGCTAAACAAATTTAAAAATAAACTTTTCATAAAAGTGGACCGATAATTATCTTTTTGCTATAGAATTTGTTGCTGATTCATTATTAAATACCCCGCAGCTAACAAAATGTTTAATTGTTCTAAATTAAATAGGATTATCGACAATTTTTTGCTATTTAACCACAAAAGTTGCCGCTGGTAGATTTTCTTTTTTTCTAGTGATAACTTTTTATAAATTAGTAAGGAATTTATTAGGGATATGATTTTAAAACGATTTTTAACAAACAGAAGATAACAATATGATTGTTCAATAATTTATCAAAAATAATCAAACATATGGCGTAATAAAATAACAATCACAACCAACTCTTTGGTTCCTGACATTTGTTTGGATGGTGGTTTGCCATGATTTGTATTGTATGGTATAGTATAGTATACTACAATATAGTATAATATAATATTTAGATTCACTGTATAATTCACTGTTGTTTAATGACAGTTTTATTATTTGGTTTGATAGTATAATACTGTATTATAACTGGTAAGTTTAATTTAAATTTATCAATAAAATAATTTTTTTCCTACTAATTATCATAATTATGTCATGTAGATATATTAAGTTATTAAATTCGGGTAAATTCTAACAAAGTCAATAAAATAGTAGATTAAATAAATATAGCCAAATTTATTTTTCACAGTAATTTTTTTTTTTTTTTTGTTATGTTTAGAGACTTGACACCATGACAAGTACAAAGTTTGAATGTATTTTTTGTGTATGCTATGGGTGTGTTCGGTATGAAATCATAAAAAAAAATTTCAAGAAAATAAATTGTTTCTTACTTATTTTCTTGTGTTCATAACACAAGTAGAAAAAAAAATTCTAAAAATATTTGTATATATTTAACACAAAATAATGAAAACTTATATGATAAAAGGTGGTGGGGTTAAAATATTAGTTTTTTTAAAGAAATGTTTTGGGGGTGGGGGTGGTGTAAGAAAATTTTCTTAAAAGTTTTAAAAAATAAATTTCAAAAATAAAAAAGAAATTGGTGGGGGGAGGGAGACTAGTAGGTGGTGGTGGGTGGTTTAGGGATGAGGGTCGCGTAAAAATAAGTTTTTGAAATATTTTTAAAGAAAAATTGGGTGATGGTTTGGTAGGGTGGGGTCGGGTCGAGATGGGGGGCGAGGTGGCGGGGTTGGGGGTCGGAGTAGGAGGTGGAGTTAAATAATATAAGATGAAGAGTAAAATGAGATTATATAATATTAAGTAAGGGTATAATTAGAAAAAGAAAAAGGCAAATCATGGGATACCACCAAAATCGGTGCTTACATAAAATGGGGGTTTCATGGTTATCAAATCATAAAATTAAATTATACATAACATACCATACATTTTAAGAAACAATCAAAACAAATATAATTTTCTTAAGGTCAAACCCATCAATAGCCCCTCAAACCTGTCCCTAAAATTCACTTAGGCCCCTAAACTAAGGTTTGTACCTATTAAACCCCTATCCCCCCCCCCCCCCCAATTTGGTTTTAATTGGGCATTTTTTGCCCAATCAGCTAATAGCTCAAAGTGTGTGTTGCACACATGCGATGATGTGGCAAAAAGGACTAATTGAAAGTTGACACGTGGTATTGTGGGTCCAATAATTATTAAAAATTAATTATAAAGTTATTTAAAAGTTAAAATAAAAAACTGACTATTAAAAAGAAATTATAAAATTTAAAAAAATAAATTATGAAAAAATTATTATAAAATTATTTTTAAAAAATAAAATTATAAAAAATTTTAAAAAATGACATTGAGGATCCAAATTATTAAAAAATAATTATAAAATTATTTAAAAAATAAAAATAAAAAGATGATTATTAAAAATAAATTATAAAACTTTAAGAAAATAAAAATAAAAATGGCATTGAATCCAAATTATTAATAAATAATTATAAAATTATTTAAAAAATAAAAATAAAAAACTGATTATTAAAAAGAATTATAAAATTTTATAAAATTGAAAATAAAAAATGACATTGAGGATCTAAATTATTAAAAAAATAATTATAAAATTATTTAAAAATAAAAATAAAAAACTGATTATTAAAAATAAATTATAAATTTATTTAAAAATAAAATTATAAAATTTAAAAAAATGAAAATAAAAAATGACTTTGAGTAATTCAAATTATTAAAAAATAATTATAAAATTATTTAAAAAAAACTGATTATTAAAAAGAAATTATAAATTTTTTACAAATGAAAATTTATAAAATTATTAAAAAAATAAAAAGTAATCTCCACCTACCCCAAGGTCCCCTTCCTAGCGTTCATCTTCACTGCCCTCCCCCCTCTCCACGTTCATCTTTTTCACCATTAAAGTAAACTTTGCTTCACTGTGAAGCTCAAAAACACACATACACAAAATTTTTGTTTGAAATCTACTTCAAGAATTCAAAAGAGGGTCTAAAAAAAACCCATCTTTATTAAAAATTTTCATAAAATGATGATATTAAAGGAGAAAAAAGTGACCTTTATTCCAAAAAATTACAAGGAATGAAAAAAAAAGTGATGTTTGTTGTAATTTTTCAATAAATGGTGATACTAGTGGAGGAAAAAAAGTGAATTTTTTGTTGGAATTGTTCAAGAAATTGGAATAATTATGGTGGATTAAAAAGAAATTGTTTATGTGAAGACGCGGGGGTGGGGTGGGGTGGGGTTGAAGATGATGAAGACGTGGGGTGGGGTGGGGTGGGGTGGGGTTGAAGATGTAGGGGTGGGGTGGGGGATGGGTGCTGTGAAGAAGATGACACCGTGAGGGATGGGGTGTTTTTTTTTAAAAGAAGATTAAGAAATTAAAAATTATATTAATAAATTAATTTAAATGTAAATTTTTCAATTAATATTTTTTGGAGCCTAAGTGCCATTGGCACCTTTCTATTGGATAATTATTCCAAAAAACCTGCCTCACGGGCCTTAGTGAGTGGACAACACGCGGAATGCCACATAAGGAAAAAAGGCCTAATTGGATCAAATTTGGGGGTTTAGGGATCTGATAGGTACAAGCCTTAGTTTAGGGGCCTAAGTGAATTTTAGGGACAAGTTTGAGGGGTTATCGATGGGTTTGACCTTTTCTTAATAACTATACCATACCATACCATGGAAAACCACCATCCAAACAGAGAGTAAGTGAAAGAATTAAATATTGGGCCTAGACAGAATATGAAAACTCGTTCCAATTAGTTAAGACTCAGACATGCTGCTAAACCTTTACTATAGCCTATATTCACATTTCCCCCACCTTTACAAATGATTTCTAAATATACTATAGAAAAAAGATATCAAAATCATCTTAAACTATACTCGAAAAGTCGAAGACATAGTTAAACTACTGAAGTAATCTAATATACACCCAAAATTATTTAAAAGTGATTTTTATTACACCTCGTAAAGTATTATACCACTTGCATAAGGTGTAGTGTTCCACACACACATGTCACGTCAGCACCACGTCAGTATAATATGAAGAAAATAATAAAATTATTCTTTTCTCAATTTTTTTTTATTTTATACTTTTTTGTTCTTTTTCGTTTTCTTCTATACCCATCACAAAACCTCCATTATTATGGTGTATCATCATAGTTAAACCATCAATTAATCACCACCATCAACTTTGTCCCACCAACAAAGTTACCATAACAATAAATTTCTTCTAACATATCGTCATCCCTAACCCATCTTCTCTTCGTTTAAAAAAAACTTCTCTTCTTCTTTGTTGATTTTTTAGCGAGGTAAGAAATATTTTCATTTAAAATGAAGGAGGAGATATGTGGTACGAATTTAGATAATCTGCGAGAAAAAAAGGGAGAGAGAGCTTTAAGGGCTGAAATTTGTCCGACAATAATCTAGCAAAGATATTAAAAATATAAAATTTGTTAGTTAGAAGATTAATAATGGTGGATTAGATGATTAAATCAGTGGTATTGTGATGAAACTAGTGATAGTAGGTGATAACATTATAATGAATAAGGGGTTTGATTTGGTGGGGTGGAGAGGGTTATGAAGAAGATGCGTTAATAGCGGGTGTGTTGGAGTTTGGTGGATGCGCTGAGGGTAGGGGAGGGGAGAAGATGCAGTGATGAGAGGGAAATATTTTAATTTTTAATTTTTTTGCTTTAAGTTATGACTTAGATGTGCATGCTTTTAATTTAAATATGTTAAAACCCGTATGGGTTGCTCCATACAGTGAGGGATCAGGTCTCTCAAAATCAATCACAGGCAAACAAACACTAAAGAGCAGGAAAACAAGAAGGTGCAAGGGAAAAGTAAAAATACAAGATTTTTACGTGGAAACCCGGGAAAAGAAAAATTATGTCTTGCCCTCAAAAGCACCTCCAAATCCACTATAATCAAACTCTTGATTACAGTCCAGATTCAGCCTAACTCTAGGCTCCATTCTCTTGTAATAACTTTACTACAAGATCATCTTGGTAACCCTATCAAGGATCCTCTTTACTAATACTCTAATCAGCCTCACAAGCTTACGCAACTCTACCTGAGCACCTCTCTCAACAAACTGAAAACACTACTCTTATAGCTTGAGTAGTTCGATTACAAATCAACACTTAAGAATACCCACCTACTCACTCTTTAAGCATACTACAAAGATAAGAACATGAGCGATGCTTGAGTAATCTTGAAATGGAGATTTTGCTGCGTCTTTTCACTCTTTAGATTTGTGCAAAAACCTCAATTTGATGAAGAGGCGTCTCTTTTCTTTTATATCCGAGTGATGATTAGGGATGAAAAATCATTGGACTAACTGTCCTAATCAGTACAAAGTAGAACCTGTAAGTTTGTTACATAATAGGACAAAATTGTGTAGATAACGTGTGCCAGCTGTACTGTACCTTGCACATAGAGGGACTGGTCCTTTGTAGTTTGCTACTCATCATCAAACTACATATAGAAATTTCCCCCCTTTTTGATAATGACAGACCAACCATTAAGCTTTGAGCATCAGTGCACATTCATCACACTTAATTAGTGTGATTATCACCTGAAGATGAAAGTTCCCCTTATCATTATGCTTTCTCCATCACGCAACACAGGGACCTGGTCCCTTGTTGTTATTTACAGCAAAAACTGTAATTAATTCCCCCTGTCATCATGCACCTTCATTTAGTGCATTTGCATACTTCCCCCTGCCAACATGACTCTCTTGATTCATCTATTCAGCACGTCACATACTTCCCGCTATTAGCATGCCATTGAAATCCGCAACTCAAATTACCTGTTACCTGGTCCCTACTACATGAGATCAGTATTCCCCCTTTTGGCATTATTAAGAAGTGAGAACAGTAAACCAAGAGTAAATTAAGCACAAATTAGTTAACTCATGTCCACTGGGGCAACACTAACGTGAAGAATAACTTTGCAATTTAAAGAGAACAAATTTAACACACAAAGCAAAGATTCATTCATAAGTAGGATAAGTATCATTGTAGTGTATAAATTAAATATTCTTAGGGAAAAAACCACAGGAATAAAGAAGGATTAACAGGTGAAGGACTGGGAAAAAGATTTTGAAAGATTAGGGTTAGGTTGTTGTTGAGATGCCTTATCTCTCCATTCAGGCTAAGGACCTTATTAGTTAAGATTGACACCCTCTTCTTCAGTTCAGCATTTTCAATTCTGAGCATTTCAGTGTCACATTGGCTTCTTTTAGAAAGACGCTGAATTGTCTTTGGGAGCTTGCTGATTTCTTCATTTGGCAGCTAGGTTGAACTTCAGTTTCTCTATTTTCTTGCTGAGCTTCTTTTGATAAATGCTACCTGGTTTGACATATTCAGTCTTGACCACTGTTTTCATGTCAAGCATTTGAACCACAGTTCCTTGGGTTACAAAATCACAGAAAATGCCATAATGATTAAGTATTCTGTTCAGCCAAAATTCATAAGGCATGGCATGCTTTCCATTCTTCCCAAGAACCACTTTGTGAATGTGTTCTATCATCAATGCAGACAGATTAATAAATTTAAAGCAACTCAGGCATTCCATTACATACAAATTAATGGATGAGGCAATGCTTTTGTTTTGTGACCTAGGCAGAATTACCTTGTTCACAAAGTCAAAGGACAATTGAAACTCACTTTTAATTGATTTTCTATTCACTGCAACCAAAAATTTTCCTTTGATTTTGGATGCATTGGCCAAGAATTCTGTTGAAGGAAGCTACTTGGAGACAGTTCTCACCCCATGATAGCGTACATTCAAGTGTATGTGGTCTTATCAAGTAATAAAGTGGCTTCAAGGAAGCCCAAGTATAGATCTCTCATGGACTTGCGTTCGCCGCCTGTGTAATTCTAGTTCAACCAATTGAGGAGAGCAGTAAATAGAGTTTTATAATTAATAATAAACTAAGAAGAAACTAAACTAATGCGAAAAAATAATGACTTTGGACAATCAAGGATAGAAGCCCAGAGTTAAGGCTTACGAACAATCCTACTATGTTATTGAACTTTATTTGTTAACTTGCTTATCTTGGTTGTTGACTCGTAGGGTTAATTACACGATTACGGTTTCCTAACCACCCCTAATCCTTTACCTAAGTTGAACCTTACAACTACATCGTTGAGCGGGGATGTAATAGTTCACTTAAGTTCTTGACAAATGTCATCCTACATATGAATCAAGTAAGGAATCTAAGTACATCTCTGTCCTAGATACTAATTCAAGTCTCTTATTTTACAAAGAAACAAGAACTATACTTTGCTTATTACGTTTTATCTCACTATTCCCTCTTCCAAGTTAACAAGGTTGACAATTGATGTATTCTAAGGGTCATGAATCCTTAAAATAGTTAAAACAAGAATAAACAACGAACCAAAAATAATGAGTAAATTAACAAACTTAATTCAAAACAAAAGTAATGATGAATGTGGCCTTAACCTCAGATAGGAGTTTTAGCCTTCAATAGAAATATTCATCATCCAATCCCTTGAATTGATGATACAAACCATGAAAGAAACTAAAGTAAAGAGATATAAACCTTAAAAGAAGTTTTGAGCAGCCCCACAACTATTCCAAGAGTCCATAATAACAAGTACAAAGATGTATTTATAGTGTCCAAGTAGTCCCAAGACGTGTAGGATTCAAATCTGGACTTTTGTGTATTCCAGGTGTCCAAATTGAGTCCAAGTTGTGTATTGTGCTTTCGTTAAGCCATTCCGAACCTTTTTGAGTTGTTTCCACTTGATTTGAAGCTTGTATATCCTTCATATATTATAATAATCCACTAACCAAGCATCATATAGAATTAAACATAGAAATTTAGAGCTCAAAACAATACAACATTCAAGATGGTGAACTAGAAACACGAGCTAAGCATAGGCTAATTTCACTTTGATCTTTGACTCATTGTTTAGACTCATGTCTTGATACAATTGACCCTTTAACATTAACAACAAGTTTTTTCATATAAATACACAATAAAAACCTTAGGAACTCATTAAAACACATTAGAACCCAACACAATAGACTAGACAAGCACCTAGCTCAAGCTAGTAACACTAGTTTTCTCAGTTGAACTCTAAATGATCAATTTGAATCAAAACTTGCTTGGAAACACCATAAAACATTGTACACACATACATGGACACTTAAATGCACATTTATATCATTATCAACACATTAATAACATGAATCATCCTCAAAATAAGGATAAAAAGGCTAGAATAGTAACGCTAGAATGCATAAATACACCCAACATCACCACCCCACACTTAAAGCCTTGTTAGTCCGCAAAAAATTCTTCACTTTAAGCATCAAGATCTGAAGAGACTCCACACTTATACAACATGCAAGACACTCAATCTAGCACTACAATGACTACACAAATGCAAGTTACTACACTAAGCATGTATACACAATTAAAAGCTCATGAACACTACCTCAAAACGTCCTAGCCTCAAGAATTGACTCACTTAATTGGAAAACTCATGATTATCATTCAATCAAGGACATAATACAAATCACCAATATTCATCAAACATGTGCCCCTCAGAACAAGAGAGTTACCCATAATCACTCACAATAATACAATTTATAACATGATGGGTACACAAATCAAATTATGCTCACACTCATAAAGAATTCACAAGTCACACACAATGAACCATAGGCTTGCCCTTAGTGTAATGCTCCACTAATAGTCGAATGTAAAGTTTAGGATCAATTAGGACTTTTTCGGATTGTAATGTAGGCTAGGGGACGGGTAGGAACTATTTGGGAATAGTGACTAACCTCTCTAAGCGTTTTAATACACTACATTAAACATTAAAAACACTCTCCAACAACCAAATTTCACATTTTATCTACCTCTACCTTTTAATTTTGCCCCATCTTTTTAAAGCATTTTCACAAATACTTGGTGGACGTATAGTTTACTACCACATGAATTATTATTTTTTCACAATCATGAAAATATTTCTTTCATCAATTATATCACCCCCATCCACTACAAATCAATAATAAACACCAATAACTATTATCTTGGGACATCAATTTCACCTTTTTTCTTCAATTTTCTCAAACTCCTTACTAATTCAATTTTTTTTCATTTAAGCACTTAGGAGATTTTTGGATCAAATTATGGTCTATTAAAGAAGGCATTAGGATACATATGAGGTTACCAAAGAAAAAGCTAAAGGCTCAATAGGGGTTAACTAGGATAATGGACAAGGGTAGGTAAAAAGAAGGTAAAAAATAATGCTATCAAAGAAATGCCTAAATCATCTCCTAAATCTACATTCTTTTTTTTGCTTCACACACACATCGGACAAGTTCTAGACATCACATGCAACAAGGAATACACAAAAATTCTTACACGCACATGCTCAACTCAATAGGATCATCATAGACTCCCAACCAAACAATAACACACGTTCAAATTTAGGCCAACAAGCACAAGAGTCATAAACATGAGCCTAAGAGTCATCAAGAGTAGCAATTCATATCAATCAACATGTTTTTACAAACAAACCCAGTTGCATCATGTTATCAAAAATAGCACTAACAAGAATATCTCACTTATTCCTAACCTAAATTTTTTTAAATTGAGTCAAAATTTAGGAATTTCCCCACCCCACACTTAAAAATATATTTTGTCCCCAAAGTAACTTAAAAAGTAAGAGATGGAAATACTCCCTGAGGCCTCTACTCCGAGCTAGTAGCATCTTCACACAAAGAGGGGATCCATGGGAACCGCACACTCATTCTTTTCTGTGCTCCAAGATTAAGTTTATGGTACTCAAACCACCCATTAACCTATGACTCAACCAAAAACAAAAACTATGAGAAATAAAAACTAAAAACTAAAACTAAAAAGAAAACATACCTTAGCTTGGGTTGCCTCCCAAGAAACGCCGAATTTAGTATCGCAACACGACCCAATCAACTTTTTTCTCCACCTTGAGGATATAAATTTCACCTCCAACATCGCATCTATATTCTTGCCTCACTCATATGGAGGTAGTACAAAGATTAAGGAATCGAGTAATAGAATATGCATGATAAATCACTCGGCCTTGAAGTGAGGTGTGTTTTTATGTTGCTTGTCCAGTGTAAAATCAAGAATATAGGATTCTTATTCCTCATCTTCACACTCTTCTACTATTTTAAATGATTCCACAAATAGGACATCATCTAAACATAATGTAGAAAATTATTTCGAATGCGGCCCAACAAATCTTACTTCATAATTTACATAATCTAGTAGACGCTCACTTTTATTCACCTTCTCAATTTTAGTCTCAAGATCAAGATGACAATCGAGTGGCTTCGATTCTTGTGTTTGCTCCACACATTGGCTAATATCCTCCGCATATATTTCTTTGCTTAGCCACTGTAGACATGGTGGCAGTGGCTCCATAATAATTTTTATAATATCAGTTTTTGAGTACTCAGACTTTCTCGAATTATTTGCATCATATTATGAAGGTTTCGTCCACGCCCTTTCATAAAAGTTTGGACAATAAGCCACAAGGTGGTGTCCTTCACAAAAACAACAAGAATTGCCATCACTCGCAAACCATCTATCTCAGGCTGACATCTCGAGAAGAGTGTGAGAAAAATAAAAATAAAAGAAATTAAATAAAAAATATTTATAACTCAATATAGAAAAACTAAAAATAAGATAGTTTCCTAATAACAAGCCCCGACAACGGCGCCAAAAACTTGACAGCGTCCAAGCGCACACGCAAGTGTACGTGATCTTATCAAATAATATAGTGGCTTCAAGAAAGCCTAAGTATCGATCTCTCAGGGACGTGTGTTATCCACATATCTAATTCTAGTTCAACCAATTGAGGAGAGTAGTAAATAGAGTTTTAGAATTAAAAATAAACTAAGAAGAAACTGCGAAAAAATAATGACTTTAGACAATCAAGGATAGAAGCCCATGGTTAAGGCTTACGAACAATCCTACTATGTTATTGAACTTCATTCGTTAACTTTCTTATCTTGGTTGTTGATTCATAGGGTTAATTGCACGATTACGGTTTCCCAACCTCTAATCATTTACCTAAGTTGAACCTTACAACTACATCGTTGAGCGGGGATGTAATAGTTTACTTAAGTTCTTGACAAATGTCATCCTACATATGAATCAAGTAAGGCATCTAAGTACATCCTGTCCTGGATACTAATTCAAGTCTCTTATTTTATAAAGAAACAAGAACCATACTTTGCTTATTCTCTTATTCTATCTCCCTATTCCCTCTCCCGAGTTCACAAGGTTGACAATTGATGTATTCTAAGGGTCATGAATCCTTAAAATAGTTAAAATAAGAATAAACAAGAATAAAAACCCAACCGACAATGATGATTAAATTAACAAATTTAATTCAAAATAAAAGTAATCATGAACGTGGCCTTAACCCCGGATAGGAGTTTTAGCCTTCAATGGAAATATTCATCATCCAATCCAAAGTTTTGATCAGCCCCACAACTGGTACAATACGTCCAAGATTCCGTAATAACAAGTATAAAGATGTATTTATAGTGTCCAAGTAGTCCCAAGACGTGTAGGATTCAAATCTGCATTTTTGCCTTTATTTGAAATAGGGTCGCATCGCGAAGGCCATTTTACTTAATTAGGGGTTGCGACGCGGCCTCATCTTGAGGTTACACTGTTTTAGGTGCCTTCTCAGTAATGTTGGTATGAATAATGCACCTATAGATATTTTCACGCGCCCACACTCTCCCGGACATTCCAGGTGTCCAAACTGAGTCCAAGTTGTGTATTGTGCTTTCGTTAAGCCATTCCAAACCTTTTTGAGTTGTTTCCACTTGATTTGAAGCTTGTATATCCTTAATATATCATATTAATCCACTTATCAAGCATTATATAGCATTAAATACAACAATTTAGAGCTCAAAACAACACAACATTCAAGATGGTGACTAGAAACACGGTCTAAGCATAGGCTAATTTCACTTTGATCTTGAACTCATTGTTTCGACTCATGTCTTGATCCAATTGATCAATGAACATTACCAATAAGTTGTTTCATATAAATCTACAATGACAACATTAGTAACTTATTAAAACATATTATAACCCAACACCATAGACTAGACAAGCACCTAGCTCAAGCTAGTAACACTAGTTTTCTCATTTGTACTCTAAGTGATCAATTTGAATCAAAACTTTCTTGGAAACACCATAAAACATTGTACACATATACATGGACACTTAAATTCACATTTATATCATTATCAACACATTAATCACATGAATCATCCTCAAAATATGGCTAAAAATGCTAGAATAGTAATGCTAGAATGCATAAATACACCCAACATCACCCTATGTATAAGAACTTCCAAAATCCTTCCCAGTGTTTCCTCATTCAACTTAATTTTCTTTCCTTAGACCTGTGTAGTCAAATTCATTCCATCTTTTGAGAATTCCAAAGTGAAATAGAATTCTCTGACTATCTCATCAAACACAATAGGAATAGGTCAGTCCATCAAATGCATCCAACCTTGATGTTTAACCAGCTCAACTAGTTCTACCATACCAAGTTCTAGTAAGCATATTTGAATAAAAAATCCTTCCAATTAACACCTTTTGATTCTTCAAGAACCTTTTTCTTTCTTCCTTGGATACAACCTCATTTTCTCCCCATTCTTTATTCTAGTATAAGTGATCACAGATTCACTTTCAGCTACTTTTCTCTTCTTGGGACCAAGTCCCTCAAGAGTCAACTACTTCTCAGTAAAAATTCTAGCTCATTTTCCAGAAACTTTAGGTATTTTACTGATATTGATTTTCTTGTGATCAATTAAGCTCTTTCCTGGGATATTTCACAACAAGATGAGATTTTTAGCAACTCATGCTTCATCCATCATAACATTATCAGGATAGTTTTAAAGATTCAGGGATGATTCTTCATTGACAGGTGAGTGATGAAGGAGTTAAGCTTTGGAAGATAAAGAGAAAAAGGTTGTTTTTCAGGAAGTTGGAAAGTGATTTTTTATAATGCTAAGCTTAAAATCCTTTGAAGGACAAGAGACTGGGAGGGAGATCTGCATCCATCAAAAAGGTCTTTTTCTTAGAAGGGCTATTTGGAATTCGGATTTTCCCTTTTTGATATGATAAGGAGTGGGTGCAGCAAGATTTAAGGAATAATGAGCACAAGAAAGGGTTTTCTGGAGGAACAAAATATGATCAATATTAGATTTTATGTGACTCGCCTCGCCTTTTAGAATAGGAAAACTTTGTTATGGTACAAGGAAGGGAAGGACGCAACTTTTTCTTGGCAGAATAGATAAAATTTACACATACAAGGTACTAACCAAAGAGATGGGACCAGGTCCCTCTCTAGTTTGTGTGAATCTTTAACTTTGTGCTTGTCATATTTGTCCACCTCCAAAGTTATTCCCATGGGTGTATACCTACAAAGGTATGGTACTGAGTTAGACCAACAAGTACTTAGTTTACCAAGGATACCTGCCTCTTAAACATCGCCAATTTTGTGAAGAGACACTGATTCACTTGATAGTAGGTCAGGTTGATTTGATCAATCCCAACATCATCTTGTTAGATTCATTACACCAGATTATACTGTGGCTTGTTCTGGAAATAGGTCTAAGGACCAGGGCCTAGACATGGCATTCTTCAAATGTCCAAAATTCCTTTTGCATTGATTTGAACTTACCAGCTTCTTCCACATCTTTATGAGCTCATTCTTGGGGTAAAAATGTTAATCACATAAGACACATTCACATTGAAATGTCTTAGGAAAGAGAGTACAATCAGACCTTCCATTTAATCTTGAGCAGTTACATAACAAGAAGATTTTTCTGATTGTAATCCCTTTCTTCCTTTTGCACTTATAGTTATTTTTTAGACTATTTGAATTTGAGTGCCAAGTAGGAGGATAGAGGTGTGATTAAATCCTTTTCTATCCATCTAGGTAGTGTGGGATTCTTCATGTTTTTCCAAGGGCTTACACCTTCGGGATATGTGCTCCCCTAAAGGACATGTCTAACATTTGTGATTCTTGCTTTGAGCCAGTTTAGACAGTCTTCTTTCAAGTGTCCATCTTTTCCGCAATAAGTGCACAAGGATTTACATGTTTTGTTCTTAGCAGTTTGATCAACCTTGCTTTGAGAACCATATGAATAAGTTTTGTGCTGATACCCAAGGTCCTTACCATTATTAATTCCTTGATTAGACAAGTTACAAAGGATCTGAGAAGATACAGTCCATTATAGGGATTTTTTCATCTCTTCCCTTAGATGGACCAGGTCCTTTTCTAACTCCTTATTCTTCTAAAGTGCATTCATGAGAAGCCTTTGAGAATCCTCCAATTTTTCTTCAAGTTCAACCTAACTTTGATACTTTCGTCTTCCCTTTACACTCAGAAGCATCTACTTTCTCCAATGGACTTACCAAACTCAGATTTTTAAGTTTTAGCTTAGCAACCTGTTGCTCAGTTTTTTATATCTGGAGGGTCAAAGATATCAACTCAAGCTTCTAATATTCTATATTTTCTTCTAGAGCATTATTTTTCTCTTTATCACATGCACTATTAGCTTTCTCCAGTTGATTAACTAAGCTTGAATTTTCAAATTTTATCTTAGTAACCTGCTCTTCAGTTTTAGATATTTGGAGAGTTAGAGCAATTAACTCAAGATATTGACTTTCCACCTTTTATTCTAGAGAAATTTTTTTTCCAATCATTTCACACATGTTATCAATCAGTACATTTGCAAGCTTTTTTTATATCTTTCTAGCAGAATAGTTATCCAAGTTTTCTTCAATGTCAGAAAATAAGGAATCAAAGGTCACTTTATCATCCTCTCCAGCAAGCATGGAAACATGTGCTAACTTCTCTTCTTTATCAAATTCATTAGAGGAATCACCCCAACCAGCTAAGGTTTTTTTAATTACAACATTAGCTGCAACCTGTCTTCTTGGTTTTACAGGGTCCTGGTCCCTGTTTCTTCCTTCGTCACCTCTAGTGTTGTGATAATCCCGATAGTCCACTTTGTGCATTGTACAATCCATAATGAAGTGCTTAGGAATTCCACATTTATAACAAACCTCCATTGCTCCTCCCTTTTTGCTTCTACTTCTAATTCTTTGAAACTAGCCACTTTTCTTCATAGCTCTCATAATTCTTTTTTCCAAATGGTCAACATCAATGTCTTCTTTGTTAGAGTCTGATTTTAGTGCCCTCAGTTCCAGGTATTTTTTCCCTTTTCCTTCTTTCTTCTCTTGTTCTTGCCACTTTTTGAGTTTATGAGTCTTTGAATTTCCAATAAGCTCATCCATAGTGAGTGTTTTTAGGTTTCTTTCCTCAATAATAACATCTACTTTGTTTTCCCAAGATTTAGGAAGAACATCAAGAATTCTTCTCACTTGTTTGTACACTGGAATCACTTCTCCAAATCAATAAAGCTTATTTGTGATTGAAGTGAATCTTGTATGCATTTTTTGGATAGTTTCTTCTTCTTTGATGGTGAAGGTTTCATACTGAGTGGTCAACATGTCTACTTTTGAACCCTTTACATCAATAGTACCTTCATGTGCAGTCTTCAAGAAATCCCAAATCTCTTTGGCATTTTCACAAGTTGATATCTTATTATATTCATCAGTACCTATTCCATAGACTAACAATTTCTTGGCCGTGTAGTTTTTCTCAATCTTCCCTCTATCTTGTTCATTGAGTTCCCTTCTGCTTTTGATAACCATCTTTGTAACATATCCTTCTTTGACTTATTTTACAGAAATATGAGGTCCATCAAGGATTATGTCCATTATCTTACTGTCCTCGGCCATAATAAAGTCAAACATCCTTGTTTTCCACCACCCATAGTACTGTCCATTGATCTAGGTGGTCTAGTGGTTGATTTCCCTTCTTCTAGGTTAGGTGGAGAAGCCAGGCTAACCAAGACACTCTAAGTGTGAACCTTTTAGAGTGACCTCGCTCTAATACCAATTGTTTAAACCCTTGGGGGATGCACCACACAGTGAGGGACCATGTCCCTCAAAATCAATCACAGGAAAACAACACTAAAGCGCAGGAATACAAGGAGTGCAAAAAGAGTAAAAACACAAGATTTTTACGTGGAAACTCAGGAAGGGAAAAACCACTGCTTGCCCTTACAAACACTTCCAAATCCACTATAATCAAACTATTGATTACAATTTAGCTTTCAGCCTAACTCTAGGCTCCTTTCGGTTGTAATAACTCTACTACAAGCTCATCTTTGTAACTCTACCAAGGACCCTCTTTACTGATTAACTCTAATCGACCTCACAATCTTAGGAAACTCTACCTAAGCACCTCTCTCAAGAAACTGAAAACACTACTCTTATAGCTTAAGTAGTTCGATTACAAATCAATACTTAAGAATAATCACTCACTCACTCTTTAATCATACTACAATGATAAGAACATGAACAATGCTTGAGTAATATTTAAATGGAGTTTTTGCTGCCTCTCTTCACTCTTTAGATTTGTGCAAAAACTCAATTCAATGAAGTGTCATCTCTCTCCTTTTATAGCTGATGATGATTAGGGATCAAAGATCATTGGACTAGCTGTCTTAATCAGTATAAAGTAGCATTTGTAAGTTTGTTACACAAGAGGACAAAACTATGCAGATAACGCATGCCAACTGTACTATACCTTGCCCATCGAGGGATCGACTCCCTTTCAGTTAGCTGCTCATTATCAAAACTACATATAGAAAAATAATTATTTTTTCCACGTCAGATTTATGAGGTAAAAGAATTAACTTTTAAATAGTTTAGGTGTGTATTTAGTCACTTCAATAGTTCAGATGTGTCTTCAACTTTTCAAATATAGTCTAAGGCAATTTTGATTTCTTTCCCTATAATATATTTAGATAAGTTTCCCTTTTACCAAATTAGTTATTAACCAACAGAGAAAAAGGCCCATGGACGTGGAGCGCTGCAATAGTTTTGTCATAGTAGGAAATAGATTTGGCTCTCTTTCAGTGATCTTTCTCTCAATTTCCTCTAGTTGTCCTTTTAATTTTTGACATCTGACACTTATTAAATCAAATGACAAATATTTATTATTATTCAGTCAATCACACACAAACAAATTTATCCTTTTTCCTTTTCCTTCTAACTAATTAAGTGAACGACGACTATAAACCTTTAGCGAGCATTTAGATTTTCTTTATTTGTGGATAACAAAGCTTTCAATCTTCAAGTAAAGTTTTTAGAGATTATTTGTGAGATTGAAAAAATCTAATATTGAGGGATTATTACAATCTGAATTAAAATAATAAAAGAGCTTGATCATCACTTATAGATGAAGAATAATGAGAGTTCTTTGATTAATAACTCTTTGATTATTAAGTTAGAAACTCTGCATATACAAGCAGAGAAGGATGCAGATATATAAAAAGAAGAAGAAAATGATTAGATAAGAGTAGAGAAAATTATTGAAGTGATATTATTCAAGTTGCTTATATGAATGGTACATGATCCATATATATCAATAGAAAATAAGTAACTACTTAAGTAAGATAAGACTATGAGTTGGTTAATAAGTTGGTTAGAGATGAGCTACAAGCTAGTTATAACTAACTCTTTTTACTGTTACATTACAGTGCTTTAGTATAGTTTTATTATGAATGAGATCCTTAGCTTCTTACTTCAACACTCCCCCTCAAACTTGGTGTAGTAAATATGTTCAATACATCAAGTTTGGCTATGAGATATTTATGTTGAACCCTATTTAAGATCTTTGTCAAAGCATCTATTGATTGCTCAGTAGTAGGAATATATGTAGTCTTGATCAGCCCTTGTAGAATTTTTTCCCTTACAAAGTTGTGGTCTATCTCAATATGTTTAGTCCTTTCATGATAGATATGGTTGGTTGTCATTTGTATTACTGCTTTGTTGTCATAAAACACATTAACAGATAGTTGTAGTTGCACAACAAGTTTCGTGATCAAGCCAATCAACTAAGTTAGTTTTGCTACCGTAGAAGCTAAACTCCTGTACTTAGTTTTTGCTAAGCTCCTTGACACTGTAGGTTGTTTGTTGGATTTCCAAGAGACTAGTGATTCACCCAGTTTGATGTTGAATCCTACGATTAACTTTCTTGAAACACTATATGCAGCCCAGTCTGTATCACAATAGGCAGTTAATATATTTTGTCTTTTACTTGAGAGTAGAAAACCTTGACTTGGACTTCTTTTGATGTATCTGATAACTCTTAAAGTTTAATCTAGATGAGACTATTTTGGTTGCTACATGTACTGACTCAAGGTTTTGATGTGCTATTAAAATATAACACTTTCGACGCTTAAAACAAGGGAAAGATTCAAGAAACTAAGGTTTTTTTGTTAGGATCTATTTTCCGTATATTTTGCAGGAAACTATGTTTTTTATGCTAAGTTCATGAAAAGGTTAAAAGGGTTTTTTGGCTACTTTTTAGAGAATTATGGATGATAAAAATATTTTTCGGCTTGATCGTGAGCAAAGTATGTTCGAGAATTGAAGAAGAGCTAAAAAACTAACTCTCGATACTTACAAAGTCAACTCACGAACTGCAGGTTAATAAAGTAGGTGCCAGAAGTCCAAAATCTCGAGAGATAACTTGCAAGATTTTTCCCATCTAGTACCTATGGTCTGTACCTTGGCTCAAAGCCAGACTGCAGTTAAAACCTATGTTATGACCAAACCGCAGGTGTAGACCACATATGGCCAACCAATCCTGTTTTCTCCTAGTTTATTCGATTTTTATTTTTAGGATTTCCTCATGTACTATAAATACCCCTTATGTACTATTTAGTCGGAGTTACTCACTTTTGATACTCAAAAACATATTTTGATTCCAAGATCCATCTTTGATCTTGAGATTCCCTTGTATTAACTCTGATTGATTAATCAAGTTAATATTTTAGGTTTTTATCAATCTTATCATTGGGATTTCATCTAAGCTTTCAATTATGAATATCATTGATTTCTTCACAAGCATGAGCGGCTAAAAACCCATAACTAGGTTACACAAACCCTGACTTATTGACGAAGTAGGGGAAGTGTGATTGTTGAATGGAACCAATGCCCATGGCATGCATTTCATTATATTCAGTATAATAGTTGTCTTAGTGGTTGTAAAAGTTAGGATCCAGCCTTGATATTGCTACTTACTCCAAAAGAGGAGTAGTGACTAGGAAAAGATAAAGACAGTAATTTTAGGTTTAACTATCGATCCACTCAACTAGGTAATAGCTAAGTAAGATGGTTGGTTTTAATATAATAACTAGAGACTCAAAAGTTAATAGGTAACTGGGATCAAGATAAGGGTTAGTAATGTACCATCTCGAGACTCAAAAGGTAAAGGGTGAAATCCTTTTACTCCTTCAAAATATTGTAGAAGGTATATAACTTATCGAGTTTGCATGCAAGGTATTGGGATGGTTCAACATAGCACGATAAACCTATGGAGTTGAGAAGCCAGGGGGAATGCAATACTAGTGTTTGCCTACGACTGATTACAACTAAAGTTAATATTGTGACTTGCTCAAGATTACTATAAGTAAATCCTTCCATTTGCTTTTCCAGTACTGCCCATAGACCACAACAGTTGATAACTGCAATTCCATGTGCTTTCTTAGGATTTGAACCCAACCTTAGTTGGGTTACTATATCTTGACAATGACTATATCATCATCTAAAAGGAGGTATTTGTTGGACGTCATCAAGAAATTGGCGTTGTTGCCGAGGAGTACAGTGTTGATTTATGGATAGAAGTCAATGCTGTTTTCGGGATTTTCTTTTTTTTCATAGTTGGGCATACGTTGGTGTATGCCTATCACATAGAGTAACGATAATCCCTTACTCCCACTGATTTCACAAAAAATCCTACACTTGCATAGTACGATGTCAGAGCTAAAATGGGACAATCTCCTTGAAGATAGACTTCAGAAGGTTGTTGATAGACAGACTTGTGAGATGTTAGCTCAAACAAAATTAGATAAGCAGAGACAGGCAGTAGACCACCGAGCATCACTCGACAGAATTCAAAATAGGTTCAGCAGAGGTCTACCTTAAGTAATCCCAGCATATCAGTATGTTCAGCCGTACGAAGATGATAAAGATTTGGGATACGATGAGCAGGCTGATAAAGGAGCCATTATACCTCCTTATTTATCTCTTGATATTAAGTTCAATAGCTCTAGTGCTATGATCCAACTCTTGTACTTGAAGGGTGTATTTGCGGGGTTGCCTACAGATGACGCAAACATGCATATTTCAAATTTTACTAGGATATGCACTTCATATACCATACCGAGGGTAGATCAGGAGGCATTGAGACTGAGGTTGTTCCCTTTCTCACTTATTAGAGAAGCATCCTTATAGATCGGAGAACTACCAAGAGGGTCTATTACTATATTAAATGAGCTACGTAGCTAATTCTTAAATAGGTTCTTTCCTTTATCTAGGGTATTGTAGCTCAAGGATGAGATTTATAATTTCAGGCAGCTGCAGTTAGAGTCTATGTATAAGGCATAGTTCTAGTTTAAGAAGAGCCTTAGCATGGTACCCAACCATCGAATATCAGGGACAAGCTTATCAGAGATATTTTATAGAGCCCTGAATACAAATTCTAGAGTAAGACACTATTTCAGAGGAACCTTTATGATATTACGATGGGAGATAGCTGTGGATATTATGGATCAGATCTCATTAACTAACCGAGGGTGGAAAACTCGAGAGGTTGAGAGAAGTGTTGATATTTTTGCCATTGGAGCTTCCAGTGAACAGAGAGTAACTGAGGATGTTGTATCTTAGGATATTTCACTATTACATTTAGAGATTAGTGAGTTGGTAAAATAATTTTCATCCACTAATTCTTAAAGTGCATGAATTTGGGATATCTGAGGATACAGAGTTTGTGGATCGTGAGTTGGTGGGTTTCCAAGCCCAAGGGCAAGGGAATCAAGTTTGAAACTATCATGATGAGAGAGGTAACTACATTCCACCTGGAAGACGTGAGGTGGAGTCTTGAATATAAGATATATTGACCATGTTGATAAAGAGTCAACAGTGTCAGGAGGCTTGCCTCATAGAACTTAAAACTGAAATTTTAGGATTAGCCTAAAAGGTTGAATCATATGCGATTGCTATTAAGCAGTTGGAGTAGCAATATGGGCAAATATCTATCACTTTGTCTAAGATACAGTCAGGAGCATTACCTGGTGACAATGTGCAGAATCCTCCAACACTTATTCACTATATGGCTATTGACACTAGCGATGACTCCTCACCTGATGAGCACTTTTTGTTTACTTCTGATGAGCCTAAAAAGAAGGACGTTGACACTGATGAGCCACCTGAGGTAGAGTTTGAGAAGCTGACCTGTAGTGATGATGATTTTGATAGTGATTTCGATGATGACTGGATTGGAAAAGATCTCCAAAACTTAGTTCAATAATTTAGCTCAGACTTTCAGACAATATGGGTTGAAAAGAAAGGGGACCCAGGTGCAGTCAATATCCCATAGTCCATTAGGCCTTATGAGATTAATCAAGTTTAATGTGATACGGGAGGAGGAATAAATATAATGCCAATGGTGATATACAAGGTATTGGGGTTAGGAAAACTCAATCCTACCTCTGCAAGGTTGTTGATGGTTGATTAATTTGTAAAGGAGCCAGTACGTATTGTGTGTGATGTGGAAATACGTGTAACACAATTTAAAACTTTGGCAGATTTCATGATTATAGATTGTGAAGTGGATACCCATTCTCTAATTATATTGGGTAGACCTTTCTTATCTACTGGTTGAGGGTTAATTGACATGAATTTGGAAGAAATCACTGTCAAGTAGAAGGATAAGAAAATTGTGTTGGATATATGTATGACTGTACAACAGCCAGATGACATAAGAGTAGTGGCAGTTATAGATGCAGTGGATGATGATATGATCACAGTTGATACGCCTATTAAGGAGAGATTAGGAGTAGAAGCATTAGCTACGATGATTATGACCTTTGAGAGTGATGGAATACCAAACTGTGATAAGATGACTAGTGCACTACATGGAATAGGCTCTTACAATTATGCCCCTAAGAAGCTGGATCTTGACCTGAAGAATAGAACCACACCTCTTATAAGACTATCAATAGAAGAACCACCTATATTGGAATTGAAAGCCCTCCTTTCTTATTTGCAGTATGAATTCTTGGGGGCCAACAATACCTTACCAGTTATTATTCCAGCAGATTTAGCATGAGCACAGGTGAAAGCTTTGACATCGTGCTACAAAAGTTTAAAAGAGCTATTGGGTGGACCATTGCAGATATTGTGGGGGTTCCACCAGGTATATGCACACATAAGATACAACTTAAACCATAAATCATTCCTGGTATTGAGTATCAGAGACGACCAAACCCTCATATGCAAGAAGTGGTAAAAAAGAAGATAATTAAGTGGTTAGATATTGGGATAGTTTTCCATTACAGACAGAAAGTGGGTTAACCCATTTTAATGCGTACCAAAGAAAGGGGGAATCACAGTGGTTCCAAATAAAAATAATGAGTTAGTGCCAATGAGGCCAGTAATTGATTGGAGAGTATGCATGGATTATAAAAATTTGAACAAGTGGACACACAAAGACCACTTCCCGATGTCGTCTATGGATTAAATGTTAGACAGACTACTAGGCAAGGGTTGGTACTATTTTCTTGATGGGTATTCAGGTTATAATTAAATCATGGTTTCTCCCGAAGACAAAGAAAAACCTACCTTTACTTGCCCCTATGGACCTTTGCATTCAAGAGGATGCCATTTGTACTTTGCAATGCACCTGCATTTTTTAGAGATATATGATGTCTATATTCTCTGATATGGTGGAATACACGATCAAGGTATTCATGGATGAATTTTCAGTGGTCGGGGAGTCTTTCGATAATTGTTTGGCTTATCTGGCTAGTACACTACAGAGAAATAAAGAGTGTAATTTGGTGCTAAATTAAAAAAATGTCACTTTATGGTGAGAGAAGGTATCATTCTTGGGCACAAGATCTCAAAATATGGTATTAAGGTGGACAAAACCAAGATTGAGGTGATTGAGAAATTTCCACCGTCAGTATCAGTTAGAGGCATACAGGGTTTTTTGGGTCATGTAGGTTTCTATAGAAGATTCATCAAGGACTTATCTAAAATTATAACTCCCCTAAGAAAATTTTTAGAGAAGTAGGTGAAATTTGTGTTTAGTGATGAGTATCTTAAGGCTTTTAAAAGCCTAAAGGAGTGGTTGATTTTGACACCCATTATTATGTCACCTGACTGGTCTGTACCTTTTGAGGTTATGTGTGATGCGAGTAGAGTGGCCTTGGGTTCTGTCCTAGGATAAATAAGAGATAAGATCTTGCATCCCATACATTTTGCCAGCAAAGCTTTAAACCCCACACAGAAAAATTATACAGTTACAAAACAGGAGTTACTTGTGGTGGTTTTTAGCTTTGAGAAGTTTTGATCTTATTTATTTGGGACCAAGGTGATAGTTAACACTAACCATGTAGACTTAAGGTACTTAATATCGAAGAAAGATACAAGACCATGATTCATTCGTTGGGTCTTCCTGTTTTAAGCGTTTGATTTTGAAGTCATGGATCAGAAAGGGAAAGAGAATTAAGTTATAGACCATTTATCTAGACTTGAAGAGGAGACCATATAGAAACTTGGGAATAATATTGATATATATGATGCTCTTCTAGATGAGCGGGTGTTAGTAACGTCTCATAATTTGATCCCTTGGTTTGCTAACTTTTCCAACTACTTGACAAGCGAGAAAATTTATCCGTCCAGCAACGATGGAGATTTATCCATAAGGTAAAGAAATTCTTTTGGGATGAGCCATATCTGTTTAAAGTTTATGCAGATGGTGTAATTTGAATATACATATCAGAGATGGAGATAATGAGCATTCTAGAGGCTTGTCATTCATCACTAATTGGGGGTCATCATAGTGGTACTTGAACAACCCATAATATTCTACAGTGTGGGTTTTATTGGTCTACAATCTACAAGGATACGTATGATTTTGCACATGCCTGTGACCAATGTCAGCGTTAAGGCAGTATTTCTGACTCCATGAACTCCCCATGACGCTAATTCTAGAGTTGGAGCAGTTTGATGTATGGGGGATTGATTTCATGGGTCTATTTGTGAGCTCCTATGGCATGAGATACATTATTTTAGTCATCGACTATGTATCAAAATGGGTGGAGGCAGTTACACTTCTAGATAATGAAGGCAGAAATGTCACCATTTTTCTAAAAAAAAAACATCTTTTCTAGATTTGGCACTCCACGTGCCATTATTAGTGATAGTGGTTCTCACTTTTGCAACTGCTTGTTCAAAGCCCTGCTTGATATATATGGTGTAAGGCATAATATGTCAACACCTTATCATCCTTAGACAAGCGGGAAAGTGGAAGTCTCCAACAGAGAAATAAAGTTCATCTTGGCGAAGACTGTGAATGCCAACCAGATTGACTGGTATAGAAAGTTAGATAACACATTTTGGGCCTATCGGATGAATTATAAGACCCTCATAGGTGTCTCTCCATATCAGTCGGCGTATGGAAAAGCATGTAACCTACCGATTGAGCTTAAGCATAAAACACTATGGGCATAAAAAAAGTTGAATTTTAAGTGGCGAGATATAGTGAACTTAAGGTTGAGCAAGGTGAATGAGTTGGATAAATTTTGACTTCGTTCTTATGAGAGCTCAGTCATATACAAAGAAAGAATGAAGTTGTACCATGACAAAAAGATCGAGAAGGAAATATTCAAACTCGGTGATTTGGTTTTGTAATACAATTCATGACTATGCTTGTTTCTTGGCAAGTTAAAATCAAGATGGAATAGACCATTCACTATGGTTAATATTGAGGTAAAGCATGATGGTGATGTCCCATTTCAAGTGGACGGACAGTATGTGAAACACTACATAGAAAACCTGGAAGAAGTTAGAGTATGTTCTGAGATAGAACTTGGCAAAGTTTGAGTAGCCTAGGGTACTACATCATGCCATGATAGTAAATTAGGTGCTTCTTGGGAGGAAACCCAAGGTATTTTATTGTTTGTATTCATATTGTGTGATTAATGTCAGATCTTTGCACCCATGGTACCACAAGTATGTCCTAACTCTCTTGTTTTGGTTTGATGTATTTGGGACAGTGTATGATTGCAGTTAGGGTGGGGCTTCTTGTGGATATTGATGTATTCTTGGGGTTTTTATTACCGTGCCTCTTTTCTTTGGAGTCTTGTTCTTAGTAGAGCCAACATGTTTAGGCATATTATATTTTGTTTCGTGATGTTTTATGTAATTAGGAGATTTTTAAGTATTTGGGGCAGTAGTCATGATTTGATTGACTTTTTATACCCCTCCAAAATTTTGAGTTTTTAGAGTTGTGTTGATGTATATATATGTAAACTTTTTGGATCTTGTTATGGCATTAAGATTAGGGACATAATAACCATTTGCTAATAATTGCATGAATTGGATAGGTAGTAGTTGGTAACATTGTCTCTGTGCTATGTGTGTGTGAGATACTACCTAGATCCCTTTGTGTGTTAAATTCAGAACTTGCCTGGTTACCCTTGCCTAGGTAGTTAGTTAGGAAAGGATCATAGGCTATTTTTTATTTTAGTCTACTTTTAGCCTAAATGACCTTCCATGCGCGAATTATATCCCTTGATCCTTAATTTGAGCCTTGTAAGCCTATTTTTCTTATTTTTACCATCCACCTTCCCATTTGTAGTATTATTTACCTATTTTGGCCCAAGTCCTCCTTGGAAATTATGCACCTCAACACAGGCAAAATGCTTAAGTTGAGGGTGGCTATCATAGGAGTGCATAGTGTAAAATAGGTATGAATAAGAGTAAAGTAAGAAAAAGAAAGTAGGGATAGGTGTGGTATAAAAACAAAAAAATAAAAAGTTAAAAAAATAAAGAATGAAAGACCACACCCAACCTGAATGTGCATAAAAGAATAAAAGGGAGAAATAAGGGCTGAATAAGAAGGAAATTGGAAAATAAGTGAGACCCCAAGGTTAGTGTAGTGCCAAAGAGTCTTAGTCACTCTAAATATCCATATTTATTATACCAACCCCCAAGCCTACATTACAAGCTGAGAAAAGTCCTATAGTGATCCTAACTTGACTATTTGAATGTTAAGTGTAATACCCCACCTTTCTCCTAGTTTAAATTTATCTCTAAAACATCAAAGATCTTTATTTAAAGATGAATATATTTTATTCCATGTGAAATTTTTAAGATTTTGACTTTTTATCCCATGGGAAATCGAATAAGCTTTCCATTGATACCAAATTCGCCCAAATCTGACAGTCGGGCAAACAGTTAGAGCCATTTTAGTGAGACAGTGTACCACCTGGTACTTTAGCGCATCACGGACTAAACTGGCAATTGTCAAAATCTAGTAAGCTTATATGATTCCACCACGTCGTGGTGGCTTTTCAGTTTGCAACCAAGGTGGCAATGCAATTTCCACCGCATCGCGCCAGCATGTAAAATCAGAATTTTTTTCAGTTTTAGATTTTAATTCCAAGGGCAAGACAGTCATTTTGCTACCCCTATATATACTCTTTAACACAAGATTTCTCATTATTTCACCCAAATATACTAGTTTTCTCTCAATTTTCTTCAAGAACAACCATTAGGGTTCATAGCTCAAGACCCAAGTCATCAAGATTCCTCCGTAAATCTTCTGAGAATCATATAACAAGGTATGCAAATGTTGATTCTTGGGTTCCTTCCACCCAAGAAGTTCAAGAATCCTTTTCTAAATTCAAAGATCTTATATTTATGAGTTTTCATGATTCATATGAATTGAAATTGAAGTTCATGTAATTATTGAGTTTTAATTCATGATTTAGACTACCAATTTCAAGAGTTGATTCTAGTATGTGATGAATTGTATGATGTTCATGATAAACCCTCTTCAAGTTGCATGATATTGATGTATTCATGATAATTAAGTATAGAATTTGTGGTATAACCAAAGCATTCTCCCCATATGTTTGTTAGAATGCTTAAGTAAAGAGAATAGTTCCCTCTTTAGTATGCTAAGCATGAAATCCCCAATTATGTGATAACTAGTGCATGCCAAGCGTTTGTTGAAATTCCTTAGTGAATGTATTATGATAAGTTGCATGCATTCTTATCCATGTGTATTCCTTATTGAACAACTATAAGGTATTAGTATGCATTCCCTATACATTTACATGTTTATGACATTCAAGTGATTGACGAGATATCGTATTTATTGTGTTGTAAATGAAAGTCCATTGTCATGATACTCAAGTGTGGTTCTGTCTTATTTATTTGTTCTATCGAGTCCTGGTGGTATTTATACCCAAAAACTTAGCTGCGTGTCTAGAGCCGAGTCAGTCTTAAGATAATTTTAGTCGTGCTATGAGCAGTAGAATTCAGCCAGTACAGAACTTAAGAAAATTCAGTAACCTCAGTACTAGTTCAATTCAATCTCAGTATCAGTCTAATACAACTTAGTATTCAGTTCTGATTCAATAGTATTTAGTAGTATCCAGTATTCAGTTCAGACTTTACTAAAACTCAGTAAGCTAACAAGAATTCAGAAATATTCCGCCAGATAATGGAATCAAGTAGATTCAATCAACTCAGTCAAGCAAGATGAACAGTAATAGATTCATCTCAGTCTAGGAATCAGTTCAGTGTCTATTCAGTTAGGAGTAGGATTCAGCACCAAGTGAGGGCAGGGATGACGACTTTCCCATTATTTTAGGCAAAGTCATTAATAATAATTCCTGCACTCTAGAACTGCGTAGCCAGTGTAGGATGAGGAGCCATCCATCATATTAGGCTTGACTACCTCCCTGAAGTCACCCGTTATATTATGCTTGGCTCCAACCAAGTGTTACCCGTTATATTAGGCATGGCATACTGGGTTTAGGAAAAAGTGTCTTTACCCATGGCACGATACTAACACCCTTCCAACTGGGGTTATAGGTTGGACACCAAAGAAGCTAGAAGGGGTATGTTGGTTAGATGACTACCTCCCACAATCTCAGTTTTAGATTCAGTCTCAGTAAAAGAATTCAGCTGAGGAGTCACCCGTTATACTAGGCTTGAATACCTCTCAGAGATCACCCATTATATAGGCTTGATCTCACATTCAGAAAATCATATTCATTATCAGTATACTCAGAGATCACCCATTATATAGGCTTGATCTCAGATTCAAACAATCATATTCATTATCAGTAGACTCGGAGGTCACCCATTATTTAGACTTGATCTCAGATTTAGTTTATCAAGTATCAGGCATCATTACCAGTAAACTCAGAGGTCACCCATTATATAGGCTTGATCTCAGATATAATAAATCAATATTAGTATCAGCAAGATTGGATATCAATCTCAATAGATTCAGTTATTCTGTCTCTCAGTATTAGTAAATTCAGACATCAGTACTAGTAGACTCAGTCATCAGTAAGCCAGTATTCAAAAACCAGTATTTAGAGTTCGTATTCAGTGTTACTGCGATTCCGGTTTTGGTTTATGCATTCATGCATATGTCCTTATTCAGTACTCTCATATCATTCAGTTAACCTATGTTCATGCATAAGCCCTTGCATTTATCCTTACCTCATCTAGCATACCAGTACCTTCAAAGTGCTGACATATACTTTTCTCTTGAACTATGGTGTCTTATACCATAGGTTCCAAAACACGAGATCTAGAGAACCCTTAGCAGTCCAGACATAATCAACAGCAGTAGACGTAGCAGTGGGTCCTCTTCATTCGAGGATGATCCTTATTTTATATAGCATTAGACTCAATTTATTATCAGTAGATAGAGTTATTTGGGGACATGTCCCATCAACTCCACAGTTCAGACAAGTTTAGAGGCTTTTCGGACAGATGTATTAGTATTTGGTTTTCAGTATTTAGTATTTTTTTCATATTTGAACCTTATGGCAAGTTTCTATCAATTTTCCATATTTATTTCAGTATGTTATGCAGTGCTCAGGTATAGATATTAGAAAAGGGTTAGCTTGTGGTCCTTCGGGATCATGAGCACCGTGTGGCATTTTGGTTTTAGAAAATCGGGGTGTTACACTAAGGTAAAGAAAATAAGGGCAAGCCTATGGTATTTGACATAAATTGACTAGAACTTCTTTGTTGAGTGTGGGTGTCTCTTGTCCATCCCACCATTGACATGTATTACATCATATGAGTGAGTGGGACATCCTTGTTGTAAGGGCACTTGAGTCATGTTGCTAGCTATTTGCTTGTTTCGGGTAGTGGAATTTGTACATATGAGTGGTTATCTGTAGCTAATGTACTTGCCATATCTTGATCCAATTGTGTCACACTGTTGTGCTTTATGTTCATACATAGATGGTTTTAAAAATTGAGATTGGAGGTAGAGGTTGTGATTTGAACTTAATGTGATGACTAACTATCTTGAATAGCTTAGATTCTCCTAGTTAAGTGTCATTTTTATTGTGTTGTGTTTTTGTTGTCCGGGGATATGCAAACGTTCTAAGTTAAGGGTGTTGATGTGCTATAGAAATATAGCACTTTGATGGTTAAAATAAGGAAGATGTAAGTTTCTGAGGCCTTTTTGTTAGATATGGTCTATTTTGGGTATGTTTTGAAAGAAATAATGTTTTGGATGCTAAATTCTTGAAAAAAGGTAAAAAAATGTGTTTGTATACTTATTGGAGCATTATGGATGATCGAGATGTTTTCTGGATTGATCGTGAACAAAGTATGTGTGAGAATTGAAGAAGAGCTGAAAAATTGACTCCCGACACTTACTAAGTCAACCAATTGATACAGGTAGGACCTAAAGGACGGAGGTAGACAAAAAAGGTGCTGAAAGTCCAAAATCTCGAGAGCTGACTTGCAGGATTTTTCCTATCTGATACCTGCGGTCTGTACCTGTACTCGGAGCCAGACCATAGGTACAACTTGCACCCGTGACCAAACTATAGGTGCAGACCACATGTAGCCACCGACCCTGTTTTCTCCTAGTTCATTCGAGCTTTATTTTTAGGGTTTCCTCATGTACTATAAATACCCTTGTGTACTTTTTAGTAGGAGTTACATACTTTTGATACTCAGAAACATATTTTGATTCCAAGATCCATCTTTGATCTTGGAATTCCCTTGTATCAACTCTAGTTGATTAATCATGTTACGGTTTTGGGTTTTTATTCATCTTATCATTATGATTTCATCTAAGCTTTCAATTATGAATGTCATTGATTTCTTCACAACCATGAGCTACTATAAACCCATAGCTAGGGTTGTGCAAACCCTGGCTGATTGACAAAGTAGGAAAAGAGTGATTGTTGAACAAAACCAATACCCATGTCATGCATTGCATTATATTCAGTATAATAGTTGTATTAGCTGTTGCAAACATTAAGATCCCTCCTAGATATTGCTACTTACTCCAAAATAGGAGCAATGACTAGGAAAAGATAATGACAATAGTAATTTGAGGTTTAACTGTCGATCCACGCTACTAGGTAATATCTAATTATGATGGTTAATTTTAATCTAATAACTAGAGACTCAAAAGGTAGTAGTAAACTGGGATCAAGATAAGGGTTAGTAATGCACCATCTTGAGACTTAAAAGGTAAAGGGTGAAATCCTTCTACTCATCCAAAAAATTGTAGAAGGTACATAACTTATCGATTCTGCATGCAAGGTATTGGGATAGTTCAACATAACACGATAAACTTAGGAGTTGAGAAGCCAGGGGGAATGAAATCCTAGTGTTCACCTGCGAGTGATTACAACTAAAGTTAATATTATTACTTGCTCAAGATTAATACAAGCAAATCCCCTATTTACTTTTCTAATACTACCCGTAGACCACAACTACTAATAACTGCAATTCCACATGCTCTCTTGGGATTCGACTCCAACTTTAGTTGGATTACTATATCTTGACAGCCACTGTATCTCATCTAAAAGAAGGTATTTATTGGACATCATCAGGTTTGTACACTATGTTAGATATCAGGTCTAGTTACAATTAGATAGAGTAGTTTACCAACCAACCTCTGGTATGAGCCTATAACAGTAAGTTGAACATCCTGAGTTTCTGATGTACTTCTGAAGTGATCATCATATTCTTTGGTTGTAAACTTAGTAGTTGTATCCGTACCTATTTCTAATATGAGTTCTAATGAATACTTTCTTTGATGCATAAGGATTCCATTGTCTGATCTACACACCTACTTCTTAGAAAATACTTTAATTCTCCCAAGTCTTTTATCTTGAAATCTCTATACAGTGCAGTATTAGTCACAGTATTGTCGTTTAGGTTGTCACCTATGACTAGAATATCATAAATATATACCAAAATCACAACTATACCATCTTGACTATTTTTAAGAAAGAAAAAGTGATCATATTGGCTTTTTCTGAACCCACAATTTATAAGATCTTTAACAAGTTTGGCATTCCATTGTGTAGGTGCTTGCTTTAAGCAATAGAGTGATTTTAATAGCCTGCATACTTGCTGACTCCCCCCGGATCTTAAAACCCATGAAAGCCATATAAATTTCATCATGTAGGTCACCCTGTAGAAATGCATTATATACATTTGTTTTATGAACAAACCACCCTTTTCATGTAGCAAGAGACAAAGCAGTTCTCAGAGTTCTCATTTTTTCAATAGGATTAAGGTATCTTGATAGTCTACTTCGTCTGTCTGAGATAACCCTTAGCCACCAACCTTGCTATAAATCTTTCAATCTCTTTTGATGCCTTATATTTGATTTTATATATCCATTTGCACCCAATAGGTATCTTACCCTGTGGTAGATGTACTACCTGCCAAGTATGATTGTTTTCTACTACAGATATCTCTAGTTGCATAGCCTCTGTCCATTTTGGATCCTTTATAACTTTTGCAGAAGAGAAGGGTTCCACATTAGTATAGAAAGAAGCTAAGTAATCTTGATATTTAGGGGAAATAAACTCATATGATAGATAGTTAGATAGTGCATAAGGCACATTGTGCATATTAAGTGACACAAAGTCTTTCATCCAAGTTAGAGGATGCCTGCCTCTTGTGGACTTTCTTTGAGTTTGAATGTTGATTGAAATTGGAGCAGTGGTAATGTTCTCAGAATGTGAATCTGTTACAGGTTAATTTACAACAAGCAAATCTTCTAGTACCACTTGAGATAGAGCTAGAAACATAGGTGCAGGGCCTTTGTTATTTTGGAAGGAAAAGATGTCTTCCCTAAATGAAAAGTCCTTATGAATAAACAACACTTTGTTAGTATCATCATATAGCATGTAGCCTTTTTTATTCTCAGAATAACCCATGAGTATGGCTTGTCCGGACCTTGACATGAGTTTATCAGTCTCATGCAGGACTTTTACATGACACAAACAACCCATAACTCTTAAGTGATCTAGATATGATTTCTTAGTATGCAACTTCTCCTAAAGTTAAATGTTATTTAACACACTTGAGGAAAGTCTATTAATGATATACACTGTAGCCTTTACATAATATCCCCAATATTTCAAAGGTATATGACCTTGAAATCTATAACTCTAGTCACTTCTAGGATATGTCTGTCTTTCCTCTCAGCAATACCATTTTGCTGAGGGGTATATGCATAAGATTTTTGATGTACAATGCCTAGTTCATTAACTAAGTCTACACATTGAGAATTTATTAACTCTGTGCCAGTGTCTGTTCTAATGGTCTTTATATGAGTCTTAAACTGATTTTTCACATATGTAACAAAATATTTAAGAACCCTGAAGACATCTAATTTTAGTTTGAGTAGAAAAATCCAAGTACATCTAATGCAGTCATCTACTATTGTTAGAAACAACTTTTGGCCTTCGTAGTAGCAAATTTGTATAGAACAGAGGTCCATGTGCATTAATTCAAAAGCATTAGAAGTAGTAGACATACTCATAGGAAAATCTAATCATATTTTCCTAGAACAAGGACATACAGTCCACTGATGTATAGTATCAACTATCAGCTTTTAATATTAAGGAAACAATCAAAACAACACACTATTAGATACATGAACAAGTCTCATATGCCATAGATTAATGCTACTAGTATTTTGAGATTCTAAGCTAATTAGAATCTTATTGCTTGCTGCTGATCAAGCCAGTATTGGTAACATCTGACAACTTATTTATGAGTTGGAAATATAATCCATGCTATTCTCTACCAATATCCTTCACCTTCCTATTGAAGAGATCCAAGCAAACACCAAAATTAGGATAAAAGGTAGCAGAACAATTCAACTATTTAGTAGCCTCAAATACAAATAGAATATTATATTTGAATTGTGGTATATGGAACACATTGTGTATCACATTATGATCAGAGATGTTGCTAGAATCAGCGTGTACAACTATAGTGACGTCACCATTAGATAGCATGACTTTTCTATCATTATTAGACTTAACCAATATTTGTTGATTGATTAACTCTAAGTCTAAAATCATATGGTTAGTGGCACTTGTATCAATGATCCACTCTTGAGGTTTAGTGGATACTAATAAGGCTCCAGTATTACTGTAACACCTAGATACTACCCTCTGAATATCACACGGTGCTTAGAAACATGAGTAATTCCAAGCTAACCCATGATACTGGCATAATTTGTGAGCAACTGAATAAATTACATAAAACTAAAAATAATAAGCGAAAAAAATGTCATTGGAAGAACTTATTCATTACATATATATTTGAAATATTTACAATACTGGAATATACAAAAGGGAACTTAAACTGAATACAATGACATATACATCAACTCTGACTGACTGTCTATGAAGCCTCTACTAATACTGACTATAGGTAGTCAGGACATGACCCTCAGTCATCCCTAATTAATATGACAAAATAAAATATAATACTAGAACTAGAGTTGACTCAAGTCCTCGAATCAAGAGAACTCATCACCTATTGGCAAAAATTTGTGTTCTGTCTAATCATGGTGTTGTGGGCTACAATTGATACCTACATCATGAAGCAATATAGCCACAGGCACATATATGTGGTCAGTACTTTGGAATATACTGAGTATATGACACATGCCCTAATCATGAAAATACTTAAAATATTGCATTAAAATAGAGGACATAAACCATTTACTAAAATATGCATATAAAACATGTATGTGCGTAAAAACTATAAGGCATAAGGAAATTTCAAAATCATGAGCTAAAATATTTCTATAAATTGGACAGCAGTAGAAATATAAATTCTATATGTAAATCTCAAGTTAAAGCTAAATAGACTGTAAAATTGTATTGAGGATCATGTATGAATACTGAGCATGAATGCATGAACATGAAAAACGAATGCAAGACCAAGCATAAATATGTACTAAAATAATCTCTAAAACTGATTAAATAAATAACTGATAGACTGGACACTTGATCATGCAAACCTGAACTGGTATAATCTGAATACTGAAGTGAGATTGTGGGAGCTAACATTTAACCGATATGCCCAATCTGAGCTGATCAGGGTCCAACTTGTAATCCTAATTGGAAGGGTACCAGTATCTTACCAAGGATACTAATACTAGTTGTGTGGATCCACTAAACTAATGTCTCAAAGGATTAAGGTGTCACCCTAAACTAAAAGGTGCCCTTAAGATAGTATCAACCCTATATTGGAAGGAAGATATCTCATAACCTATGTTGGATATATAGTTCTGGAACTTTGGGACTGCTACTAAAGGTCTCACCCTAAGCTGGCAGGTAAGCCTTCATCCCTAGGTTTACTCGGTGCTAAGTTCTACTCTCAACTGAACTGACACAGAAGCATAAACTGATACATACACTGATAACTGATATACTTAAGTTATGGTATTCGGAAAATAACATAATGAGGAAATTTCATGAATAAAGCCAAAAAATTCAACAACTAATCATAATAAGGAAATTCATGATTCTTGAACATGAGAGGATGTCATTCTTATGGGAAAACATGTATTCATGGTTTAATTACAAAATAATTTGAAGAAATTAGGGAAAACTTATAAAGCTTGATCATATGCTTGAAATCTTAAATAATATCATATAAACCATGCTTGGATTCGAGAATAGCGTGAATGGTAAGATATGGGCCTAAGAAATCATGAATAATCATTAAAACATGCTTAGGAGTGAAAATTATACCATGGAAAATTGAATTTAAACTTGGAGTAACAATTTGGGTAAAGCCTTACTTTATGAAGATTATAAAATTCATGAACGAAATCAATATTTGGGCATGAGGATGAAAGAAAACCCTCATTGGAAGAAACCCTTGTTTTTAGTTTTTGGGAGTGGAGAGAAGAATGAACTTTTAAAACTGACTTTGAATGGACAAAATAATGTGTATTTGAGGTTTTGAGTCATGGAAGAGGAGGTTGATGTGAGGAAAAGGCTAAATTACCCCTAAGAAAATACAAAAAGAAAATTGCATAAATATTCAGTTGACAACTAAGTTGACAGCTTGTCAACTAGTTGATAACTTATCAACTTAGTGATCAACCTCTAGCTGGACTTGGACACTTTCTGGTTAAGGTTGACGACTTAGTTGACAACTTGTCAACTAGTTGATAACTTATCAACTTAGTTGTCACCTTACCTAAGTGATTTAAGGTGTTTTCTAGTTAAGGATTATGACTAAGTTTACAACTCATCACTCAGTTGACAGCTTGTCAAGTCAAGTCGTCACCTTCTCTCAGATAGATACTCCGAGGTAAAATGAGCATTATTTTCTACTCTGATATTGGATTAAGGTGAAATTGGATGAGCTAGAAAGAAGACAAGAAGAACTTTCATTTTATATATAGTAAGACCCCTAACTAGTTATATTATAGGAGTAATGGTCGTTAGAAGTTGACCCAAGTTGAAATATCCACTAAAACTTAATCGGTAAAAACATTCTCAACTTATTTTGAGTTAGGAGATTTTTATGACCTCAATTCATATCAAAAGATGTTCCCACACTATATAATTGATCAAAACACTTATTTTTACATGAAAATTATGGGATTTGGGTCTATACATATAGGAACAACGGTTTAAATTCTAGCCCGAAAATGTGGGGGGTTACATTATCTCCCCCTTGGGATCATTCGTCCTCGAATGAAGGCTGATATTTGGATGAAAAGAATGTAATTACTATCTTGAAACTGAATTTCTAAAATTGATCGTCTCATAACTGGAATCACCCTTAATAGGGTACTGACTCAGTTGACATATATGGAACATATACACATATATAAGAATCGTATGGAATGATGTTGACATAACAGGTTTGCTAATGAAGGACATAACTAAGCTGAAACGATAAAACTTCAATCATGAAACTGATTTGTATATGAATTGATTGACTATAAGGAGATTATTCAAATTAAGAGTTTAGAACTCAACTGAAACATTCATGATATGATCATACATATAGAACTGTGAAGTGGTAGCTAATGTGATAAAATCTCCAAGAGTTACTAAAGAACAGAATATGAGTTTCCTCTAACTTTCCTTATCATAACTTCTAATAACAATCGAGGGAAGTAATTTTAGGCATGATATGAGCATGGGATTCGAATAATGAATCGCAACATGTCTACAACTCATGGAATATAGGTATATAGAACACAAGCTAGAATAGAATTACTACGTCTTAGGTAATGCAACTATTAACTTTCAAGCTTAGCCATACTTCTCAAAAACTTTTCTCAGTTATACTCTTCCTCGTAAGTACTACACTTCATTTGATGCAACTTATAACATTCACATGGGTACATGTGACTTCTCCAACCAAAGTCTGAGTTGAACTACATACTCTCACCATGTTCAAGCCTAACTCAAAGTCATAAGATATTACACATAACAACATAATTCTAGTATAAACCACCAGATTCAATATTCTATGTCTTTTCATAGTTGTTATCTTAAGCATAACACGCCTTACCACTTCAATGACTAACTCTAAACTCTTACTATGATTCACTAGAGCATATTACATTAATCTACTTATATACTAACATGACATTAAAGTCTATCATTATAACCACATATGAAATTCTAGGCAACCAACTCACCTAGGAATTTTTTTCCATATTCTCTAATACCTCTATCAATAACAACTTTCACGCATCATCCCTAAGAAGACACACCTAGAATTCTCAACTAACTATGACATATACTAAAGCTTTGCCTCAATCTTCCTTCACACTTATAGCCTTAAATAAGCAAGCATACAATAAATTTTCCCTAATAAGGAACACCTACTCTCTCCCATCTACACCATTATTCATCTAGTTTCATCACCACTATGTTAATATAAGAAGAGGTCATTGAAGGGCTAGAATATGAGGACCTGAAGCATGAAAGAATATTATATATAACTTTAACACTTAACTAAGGCCTGAGGAATAGAGTATCAAAGGCATAGATTCCATAAAGCGATCTAAACTAAGGACTTACATAACATAATGCGAATTTCACTGGTCATTAAGGGGTGTACCATGAGTTCTGAAAACTGAGCATACTTTGAAACATAGGTTCACACTTATCAAAAGTTTCTTAACATAAGAGTGAAACTCATAGATTCAGGGGGGATTACTTGATTAACAGGAGCTGAGAATGAACTTGAATATGCATGAAGTGTATAAGCATTAGTCACAGGTGTGTCCCTATCACGCAAGACATAGATAAGGTACCATAATGATTGAAATACAAGGAAAGGAATACACTAGACAAGAATGGATCACAATCTCATCACAATTCTTGTTGACATGCAAATCAATCTAATTTTCAAAACTTTATTTGGTTCTTCACCCTATCATCTCCCCCTTAGATCAAAGCTGGCATTCTAAGCCTATGAGCCTATTTTATATCCTCCAGACAAGGCCATAATTTCTATACTCTAACAGTCTATACTAAAAAGCTCAATGCACTCGGATAAACTACATCTGTACAATACTAACTTCATTCTTGGACAGTCCTTTCATATATACCACACATAACTTTCTTTAGCTTCAACAATCAATATCATATACTTACACTCTTCTCCACCAACATACCTGTCTATCTAAACACATAATCTACCGTTTCTTCATATCTTACTAATATCACACCCCTAAACTTATATTTTTCCCTAAAACATAAGAATTAAATTATACTAAAAGAGTTAACATCTTCAACTTATAGCTCCCAACTTAGCTATCAAGAACACCATACACTATATTACTAGCCTTATTCATACTTATAAACTCATGGATACTATCTTAGCACACACGACACTTTACAAACTTATAAAAATAATACAACCCTATGTCACCTTGGGTACACCTCTACATCATACCTACACCATCATACTTAATTATGAAATGAACTTAAATTCTTGCATACATCATTTCAAACCTACTAGCTCACCTTTCATATAACTAATATCACTATCCCAAGTAATCATCATTTTCACCTTGATGATCATCCACTGTTCAATCTTAGATTCTAGTACTAGACATGATTAACCACAACCGCACACACTATTCTTACTTGGCAAAGCATCAAGAAATACTATTTCACTAGAGCCTTATAATAACAATAATTTATCACAATCTTATGGTCTATCTTCTTATAATCTATCAGCACATCCTCCTTCCACACATCACTGCTACTTTCCCATTCGTATATCTAAATTATACTTCTAGATATACAAGCATCAACCACAATAAGAACCCATATTAACAATCCTTAAAAACATAATATTTTCGTTAATAACCTATACTTTTCTAACAGAATGGAATATTATCAAGAACTCCTACTTTAAGCATACCATAATTCACCTTAACTAATAACTCCTTCTCTACTTTCTACCATGAAACCAACACCATATTCACTATCCCTTAGTTAACACACAAGAACATATCACCTTCATCCTACTTAATAGCAAACATTGATTTATCAATTTACCCTCAACCAAATACTAACCCCATATTTTCTTGTTTTTACACTTCTAGATCCATACTTTCAACCCTAAGGATGTACTACTACTTATGAATCTGATGCAGCCCAAACCGAGGCCTTGTCGTAATGGGCATCCTAAGTCCAACCAAGATCGGGGACCACCCCCTTAACCCAACCCAACAACCGTATACAACCTTGGATGAGCCGAATAGGGTCACAACCATGATCGACCCAATCGAGTTTAATCATACCAAACCAACCATCCATACTATACCAAACCATTCAGAAAATATCAAATATAACATGATAATCAAACCCAAAATGTAATACGATGGAACAACTTAAGCTTAAATAATAAGTCGGCTTAGTAAGTTATTTGGGTTGTTTCAGCGACCATTTAATTTTTTCTTCATATTTCACCATTCTACACTTACAAATTTTCAATTCCCATCAAAAAATAATCAATTCTCATAAGTAAATAAAGCAACAAAAAACTAGCTTTAGCCATCTCTCTTTTAGGGAAATACTCAGTTCTTAGTGATTAATACTTAAATAACTTTCTTATGACTCAATAATTATCAAGAGACAGTCTCTCTATACCTCCACAAGGTAGTTTTACTCTCCCTGGATCCTATTTATAGGGTTTTACTGGGTATGATATTGTATAACTAAATAATTCAAAACCAATAGAATACATCTTGAGAACTAAAATCAGATAATTTTAACCTAAAAAAAGTTTTTTGGTCTGCTTAAACACTGAATTTGATATACCCAATGAACTGTTAACATATAATCACAATAACATCATCAAAAAGTCTAGAATTTCAGAAGTGAACTTTCAGCTTAACCATAGAAAGAGATAACTCAGAGACGATTGTCAAGACAATGAATCAAAAAATACTAAAAATAAAATTAGGGATAAATATTAATTACACCTTCAAAGCTTCGAACAAGTTCAAACCTTCATAACTTCGAATGGCTTACCTTGTACTGATTTTCAAACTATATACTCTCTCCGTTCCTTCTTTGGCTTCCTAAATATTTTCAAATGGGTTGAAGAATTGCAGGTGAAATCTGAAATCTATATATATCCGAAAAGGAATTTGAAAACATACCTGGCAGAGTACTATATGTAATTAGAGTTTTCGGGTCTGTAAGATGGTACTCAAATATTGTGGTATTAGAAGATTTGAGAGTTAAAGTAATGAAGAATTGGGGATTTATCAAGAAAAACTCAAAAAATTTTAAGAGAGAAATTGACCAAATCTGAAAAATACATATACGGCTTTTGCTTTCTCTTTTGTTCAACTTAGAACTTTCATTTTATTTTTAAATAAATTAATTAATTGAATTAATATAGCAGCGACTAGGTCGCCCCAAAATGACATTCAGGGGTGATTATTTACAAGTTGCCACTAAAAATGCGAAGCCAAAATTTTGGTATTAGCGGAATTGATAATTTCAGAATTAGTAACACACATTAGTGGTGAATCAAGAAAACTTGCCGCTAAAAATTTATATTCTGCGGCGACAATATGTGTCGCCACTGAAGATGAATATTTTGTAGCAACACATAGGGTCGCCACTAAAAGTTGCTACAATATATCTTGTTTCTTGTAGTGTACTGATTCTGAGAGAACCTAGAAGGCATCATAAATTGAGCATTTGCTCTTTCTGCATTATTCAAAAATTCTTGAACATGAGCATTAATATCACTATTGGAGACACCTTGTGTCAGTTGAGTCTAGTTTGAATCATATTGTGACACTTGATTCTTGAGAGAATAGTCTGTCCCCTCCAAGTAGGATTCTATTCCTTAGACATGACATTCACATTGTGAGCATTGTTGTATGAGTTATTGTTGTTGTTGTACATCCCAGAACCAACTCTTTTTTGTTTACTCTTATCTCCTCTATAAAAGGTTCCCTGCTCTAGACCTCTTTTCTCACCATACTTTGGATGGCCTAGGAGATAACCAACTAATTTATAACAATCTTTCATCATGTAACCTGTCATCAGTGATCACAGATAGCATTGGGATTATAATGCTTCTTGCCCTTTTGTACTCCATTTCTTGAGTACATAGCCACAACATCAGCTATACCAAAAGTAGCACCAACGAGACCAGCACTACTTGTTAATTGTGACACCATTTTCTGATTCTCATCACTCATAATCATAGCATAAGCTTGGTTAACTAGAGGCAAAGGAGACATAAGTAAAATCTGACTTCTAGCTTTACTGTAGGTATCATTTAACCATATCAAGAATTGATACAATTTTAACCTTTGCAAATAAGGCACAAACTCCCTAGAGCTTTCACAAGAACATGCAGGTGAGGGTACCATAGACTCAAACTTATGCCACAAAGACTTCAGTTTAGAGTAATGCACAGCAACAGATTGTACTCTTTGACTGATGGAAATAATTTTTTGATGCAAGTTGTATGTTCTTGATCCATCAATCTTGTTAAATCTTTCTTTCAAATCAGTCCACATGTCGCTTGCACATGATGCATACACAATTCCAACATCTAGACTACTTGACACAGAATTTATTAACCAAGATAACACTAAAGAATTTACCTACTTCCATTGATTGTGTAGTTCAACTGGAAAGATTTTTTTCTTCAAACTTTCATCCACCAATTCTAATTTATTCCTTCATAGCAATGCAATTCTCATAGACTTACTGCATATCATATCATTTTCACTACCAGTTACAATGTAGAAACAATAGTTATACCACTTACATCACTGGCAATTAAGAACAATGGATGATTATAATCAATCACACCTTGTGAAGTTGTACCACTAAGGGATTTGACGGAGTTGACTGATTGTTGTTTTTCACAATAGCCATTTTTGTTGAGAACTTTCAAGAAATCAAGAATGTACTTGTCCAGAAATGAAGCAATGAGAAGAACTTGATAGTATGTCAATTAAACTCTGTCTCTACAACAAGGAACAACTGTAGGATGATGAATAAATGCACATAAAGATCTAGTTATGATCTTCCAGCCCTGATACCATGAAGAATAATGAAAGTTCTTTGATTAAGAACTCTTTGATCATTAAGAGAGAAACTCTACATATACAAGAAGAGAAGAATGCAGATATGTAAAGAGAAGAAGAAGAAGTTTAGATGAGAGTAGATAAGATTAATGAAGTAATATTATTCAAGTTGCTTATGTGAATGGTACATGATCCATATATAGAGAGAGAATTATTAACTTCTTACATGAGCTAAGACTATGAGTTGGTTAGTAAGTTGGTAGAGATGAGCTACAAGATAGTTATGACTAACTCTCCTTAAATTTACATTGCAGTGCTATTAGTATAGTTTGGTCATGAATGAGATCCTTAGCTTCTTGCTTCAACAATAGAGCATAGACAGAGATAAATAGCAAAGTTGAAATAAAATTATAGCCCGTTTTAGTTCGTAACAAAAATACTTCTTAGCGATATATTTGAAAATTTTCTTTTTGTCATTTCACTACTAAAAACACTCCAAAAAGAGACATAAAAAAAGAGACCTCAAAATAGGTCGCGAAAAAGAGACCTCATGAGTTCGCTTTTATCCTCAATATTTTTTTAATTTTTTTTTATAAAAGTAAATTTCATGAGGTTGTTTAACAGAAAAAAAATATCCACCAAATAGTAATAGCGACCTCCTGAGGCCAAAACTAAATTTTGAAAAAGAATAACTACCTCACGAGGTCGCTAAACATTTTTAAAAAGTTTAAAATATATTATAAAAAGTAACTCATATTGATTATTTAAGTAAAAAATTTAATATTTAATGTTTGCTCTATTTTTAATAAAATATACTTTTAGGTCCTTTTTTTCTCCACACTCTGTCTCATTTCCAAAAACTCCAACCGCCCCCTCCCCCCTCCCCATGACTCTTTCTCCTCCTCTCACTGCCATAATCCCTAGCTTCCACCGATTGCCGTCGTTTGCCGCTCCACCACCACCACCCAAGTACCCAGTCCGCTCTCCAAGGTACGTATGCTTTTTTTTTTCAATTTTGTTAAGGACTTATACCCAGTCCACCACTTTTAGGAATTTTTTTGTAGTTGGATTTTTCCTTTAAGTTGAGATAAGGTTGAAATTGTTGAGAATTTCTTTTGGTCTTTTTTTTTTATCATGACTATTTGTTGAATTTTGAATATTCTATAGATTTGGTCATTAGTGATTACTTAGTTGAACCATTATTCATGAACATTGCCTATCTATACTTAGCTAACTAATTAGACTGTTTTCTTTTATGACTGCAAAGGCAAGGTGGTCTATAAGATTTTTTGGTTATATCTTAGCCAAAGAGAAAGGGATGCTTTACTTCGCTCACGAAGCTCCTCTTTCCTAATTACTCGATCTCAACTCTCTGCTTTCGTTTTCTATCGATGTGGGATGACGAATGCTGAATATAATGTTAGTTATGTGTATATTAGTGTGACAAGACACTACAACTGAGGAATTTTTTTATACTTTATAAACATTAAATTACCTACAAACATTATATTGTATACAACATAACCTTCAACATTATTTAGATGGTTAATTATCAATTTTGACCTCCTAGCATACTCTAAACACTTATAGTATGGTGGTAACAGTGAATTTTACACACAATAATTAGAAGAACATTTGAATTTTAAATTTAGGATTGAACTTTGAACTTAAAATTGGAACAAAAGAACTCTAACTTGAAGCCAATTATTCTTTTAAAAAAAAAATCTTACAAAGTGCTTCAACATTAAGTAGAAAAAAGTTACAATTCGATTCCTAAAATAATGAAAACACCAAGTATTTATATGTAGCTTATATTAGTTGTAGGACTACATAATCTACAACTTTGATGCATTGTTAGCTATTACCAATTAAAAGTATTAATCTGTAATGCAGGGCTGCAATTTGGAATAATGGTGGATTGGACTTAGTTAATTTTGTGCAGAGAGAAAGATGAGAGTTGCTCATTGAAAACTATCATATTGTGAAGATATAGAGGTACAATTCCTTTCTCTTTTTGTTCCACTTCTATACCCTAATGGTACACTTCTATTACCTTATTTTTGAAATGTTGATCAATTTAACATATTGACCTTTTAAGGTCATGCTGATTGTTTACTTGTTTCAACTAGTAAGGTGTTAAAGGTACGGGGAAAGTTGTAGCTACTGTAATAATTTTCATCTTTTGATGGTCCTAAGCAACTTCAGATGAGTTATATTAAGGCCTAATTAGACGAATTACTTGCATTGGGGAATTTCCCATATCTCGGTGATGCAGACCTCCCAAGTTTCGATGTATTCAGCTCAAGTATATGGTTAATACAGAGGTTGAGAGAAGAGCCCACTAATGCAGAGGATGGGGATCATGTGGCAAAGATACTGCTACATTATTGAAGTTTCGTATTATATTAAATAGACTAAATTATGTGCTTTGTGATGATTTGTAAGAATTATTAAGTATTTTGTGAATGTACGGAAATTTTGAAGTAGTTTGAAATGGAAGCGTATAACTTATGACTTCTTTGTAATTTTTATTCAATTTTGCATTGCTTCAAAGCTGATTTTGATATAGTGTAGATTGGAGGACGTTTAATATGTAGCTTATAGAATTTTATATATTATTGAATTGAATTAAAATGAATGTGGACAGTTGCAAAAGCAGCAATTTGCTGCTAGTTTAGAAAAGAGACCTCGTGAGGTTTCTTTCTTTGCATTTTTATATTTAGAAAATGCATAAAAGCGACCTCATGAGGTCGTTGTTACTAAAAATAAACAAAGTAAAAAAAATAAATTTGTGACCTCATGAGGTCACATTGCATTAAAAAAAATAAAAACTAAAAATATATTTAACAACCTCATGAGGTCTTTTTTTGAAAATTTTGTAAAATTACACAGTGACCTAGCGAGGTCATTTTTTGGCGACCTCATGAGATCTCTTACAAAAAGTGACCTATGGTTTTGCGACCTACTATTGAGGTCGCTTTTCAGGAAAAGAGACCTCATGAGATCTCTTTTTCTGGTTTCTTTTTGCAGCTTTTTTAGTAGAGTTTTAAAATATTTGAGTTTCTAAATCCTCGACGAATAAAGATTTTTTTTCATCAAAATAAAATAAAAAATGGCATATAGCGATTATATGCCTATCGTGCATCAATGTTACAAGTTGTACAACAAGATCGCTTCATGTAATTACCATGCTTTTATATGCAGATTGAGATTCGGGACTTTGGAGGAGAAAAGGAGATGAGTTAATTTGTGTGGGTGATTAGATAAATAGAATAAATATTAGCCATTTGATTTAATAATTGTCAGGTGTCAAAAAATAAGAGGGCAACTGAAGGAAATGATGAGAATGCTCACTGGAGGGAGCTGAATCCGTAGGAAACTAGTACCTGTGGTTTTCCATTTTCAATTGCTAGATTGTTCCAAATTACAAAAGAATGACATGTTGTTATTTATATTTAATTTTTTTAAAAATATATATAAATATTAATTATAAACTAAGATGAGTTGTAAAATTTAGTAAAAAAGATAGTTTGGCATATTAAAGATGTCGATATACATTGCGTCTGAAAAAGAATCGGACCACAAAAATTTACTATACACAACTTTACCTTCCATGTCTGTTAAACTGCTTTGACAATTAAATCCATAACAATAATTTTACCAAGCAAAAATCTCTTTCAGAGGTATAAATTCAGAGACAACTCAAGATTCTTAAATTTTAAATTTGAAACTTTTATCACGATAAGAAAGTAGGTGGCTGCTTTTTGCAATTAGGTTGGGTAAGAGGTGAATAAATCGTGCACGATACAAAGTGGGCCTATCTTTCAATATGCACCGCATATACAATCTACAAATACAAAATAGTAGAAAGGGAATGGGGACAATTAGGTCAGAGACAATAACATGGACAAATTCTTCTACATACAGAAAGACAAATATATCTCGTACCCAAGGAAATGCCAATTAGATTCAATACCATAGGAATCACTTTTCTATGCCTCATTTAGTCATTTTCAAATTCCTTAGGGGTAGTTGGCATGTGAGTGAGGTTAACAAAGTTATTTGAAGGTTTTTACAATTTGATTATCGTTTTATTTTTGTATAACAGCTGTTTAGGATGATATCTCAGGTGATTTGTAGTGTTATGACATGACTGTCTTCATTTCCTTTATTTCTTTCTCTATATTGCTTTGAACTTCTTTTTTTCTTGAGCTGAGACTGTATCTGAAATAATCTCTCTACCTCTAAGATAGTGATAAGGTCTGCATTTATTCTACTCTTACCAAACCTCACTTTGCGAAATTATTTTGGATGTTTTGTTGTTGAAATATTTCATAGGATTAGATGTTATTCCACTATTTATATGGAATAACTAATTCCATCTATTAGTACAAATAATAGGTTAAATAATTTTGAGACTATAATTAGTAATCTTAGAAGCCGTTTGGCTATGAAAACTAAAAAATTTCGAAGTTGGAGTTGAAATTGAAGTTGGAGTTGTGTTTGGCCATGTATTTTTTGAATTTTTTTTTTTTTGACTTTTGAAAAAACTTTTTTAAATATGATTTTATGCCCTAACTTTTACAAATTATCAAAATCACCCAACTAAAATTTACCTACTAATGAAAAAAGAACACAATTAGCCACTATTATAAAAATAATTACATATACATGGTCATATTTAATGAATTTCAATTGTGACATATATAATATTTACATTAATAGCCATTTTCTAATATTTGAAAATTTTAAATATGGATGTTATATTAACAGATCACTGCTTCCTATTTTTTAGATAACAAATATTATCTTTCAAACAAATTTATTTTTTTAGGAATTTATTTAATTTATCTCCTTCATTTTCCGTTCCTAAAAAATAGGAAATGATGAGTTGTTATTAAATTTTAGGGTGCCGCTAATTTATTTCTTTAATTTTTCTTATACATGAAAGATTTTACTGTGTGCGAATAAATTATTTCTATTGAAAACATGCTTTGCATATTTGTGGTATATTATATCATATACCATAAATATATAAATATGCTTAGTATGTTTCTTTATACTTTGTATTTTTATATATGTGTGTATATGGTATATACATGGTATAAACTTCATATATAACATACTTTGTATATTTATATTATTAATATGCTTAGTATATTTCTTAATACTTTGTATATTTCTATTATAAATATAATACTTTATATATTTATGGGTATAAATATAAATTAGCAGTAAAATAATGTCTTAAATAAGGGAGAAAATTAAATAAGGGATAAAAATAATGATGAGAGAGAAAAAGAGATATATATTAATTAGGATAGCATTAAGTTTGAAATTATAATTATCTTATTCTTTAAAACTATTATATACGTAATATTGAAAAAGTAATGTTATAAGGAGAGTTTTATGTAAAAATTTAAAAGATTGGGGTAATATGTAGTAATAATAATAAAAGTTGAAATTGGAGTTGAAAAATTGTGAAAACAACAAAATCCTGTTTTCCATTTTCAAAAAAAAATTATGAAATTATTTTCCGAATTTTCATGGTCAAACACCACAATTTTCAACTCTGGAAAAAAAAAATTTGGAAAAAAGTAAATAATTTCTATGGCCAAACAGGCCCTTATTTTATCTCAAAATTATTAACCTCAATTCCCATACCAAACGACCCCTAAAGTTTTGCCCATTCTTGTTTAGGTAGTCCATGTGGTTGGAAATTGTTTTCATTATGCTTGCAAACCTCAAATTTATATACTCCCTCCGTTTCAGTATAAGTAAATTATTGTGGTATTTATTAGTGTTTCAAAATAAGTGATTCATTGAATTTTTTTTTAAATTTATCCTTATAATTTGACAACCAATTAACTTTTGAAAAGGTATTACAAGATCAACTTTTTTTTGAGGGGATAAAAATAAAAAGTTATGTTAAATTGATGTCTTTAATATTTTTTTCTTAATCTTTGTATCAAAATTTAATAATTCATTTATTATGAAACAGAGGAAGTATATGATGAATGTGGACCATTTGTTCCATTTTGGAGAAAAGTCCAAAATAGTTGAGGAACACGTTGTGATATCATGGACACAGCAACAGTGCCAATGTACCTAGCTACTCAAAAATAAGTCACTAAGGACTCGTTTGGTAGGATGGATTATTTTTATAATTCATAGATTAAATGATGGGATTAGTTAATATATTGTTTGGTAGCAATTTTGAAGCTATATATAAACTAATATATGGATTAGTTATACACCTTAATGGTATTATAGGGTGCATAACTAATACACCCAATTTGAGAGATTAGTAATCCATGGATTACAATCCATGGATAAATATGCCTCAAGACAAAAATGCCTCCAAATTTCTTTATTTATTTTTTAAAATCTTTTCAATTTATTCAATTTGAGTTATTTCTTTTCAATTTATCAAGATAATAATATCCCTTCAAATAATTTTAGTCATAAAAAAACTACTCCATTAACTTAAAAAATACTTATTGATCAAAATCCGAAAATAAATTGCATACAAACTTTAATTTTGTAAATAAAATATTTATAAATAAAAATAATTTTTCTACTTAGCTTTAACACTCTACGGAACACAAATTTATGTTAATAATAGCTCTATTATTTTATTCAAAATTTATACGTATCTCCCTCCAACGTAAGAATATCAAAAAGTGAAAACAACAAAAAAATGATGAACAAATAAAGAAGAGATAAATTTTTTTTTATAAGTGAATGATTGAATCTAAAAATTTCAAAGTAAATAATTACTTATATTTTTACTTTTTTTATTTTAAAAAAAGAATAATAAAGTTTTGCAAAGAAAATACATAAAGTTATAATATGTCAAAGGGTATTTTTGTAAACAAACAACATTCTTTTTAAAATATAACAATACATATTGTTTTTAATACATCAAACCAAATACTGCATAAAAAATAATCCCAGTATTACTAATCTTCGTATTACTAATCCCTGCACTACTAATTCCAGCATTACTAATACAACCTATTCAGTATTATCTTATGCACTCTATCAAACGACCCCTAAAAACATTCACTTATCCTCATACATTCATCTGAGTTGTTTATCCATTTGTCCTCACACATTCATCTGAATTGTAATAATTTCAATATAAATCGCACTAATTGTGGAAATTCATAGGATTTCGCTCAACTCTAAATAGTAAATTCGAACATTTGATGGAAATTAATTCAATTCAATTACCAATCACTTTCTTGAGTAATCTTCAAAAGTATGAGGAGTAAATATGAGTTAGACTGACAAAATTTGGCAAAATAATAAATATAGTGAAGCAAAATATGATGGCATGTGAGTGAGGTTGACAAAATTTGAGGCAAAATAATGACTAAATATAGTGAGGTTGACATCACACGTGTCGCTCAATTTACCCATAGCATCACATTCTAGAGGTTCAATCGTTGGTTTGGTAGTTTGAGGATATAATCCTTTATTAAGGTAATATCGACTATAATTTTCTTCTCAAGTGCTCCTTTGGCTTCTAATGATTTCCGAAGGGCGTATAATATGATACAACCTCGAGGTTTTACAGGTAGGGAGTGACAAATGAGTTGTTTGGACTGAAATTGGGTGGGTCAAGATGGGCTAAGTGAATATATGAACCAGTGTACAATCTTTGGCTAAATCATACTTGGGATAATGTGGGATGGATTAAAATGGGTTAAATAATGGATTATAACCCAACCTACCAAATTGGCTTAACTTTTATTATTTCCTTTTAGAGAAATCAAGATGGGCTAAATTATGGGTCCCAGGTAAGGGTTAGAGTTTGGGGGTTAGAGGTTAGGTCTCGAATACGGGTCGGGTTTAGGTCTTGAGTTGAGGTCAAATCGAGGTTGGGGTTTCAAATCGAGATCGTGCCCCAGTTCCAGGTCAAGAATTGTTCTTAATAATGAGTAAAAGGTCAAGTCGCGGGTCGAGAGTCGAGCCGAAGTTAGGTTCAGGGTTAAAATTGGGTCCAAATCCCAAGTTAATGTTGGGGGTCAAGGTTATATTTTAAGTCAACATCGGGATTGAGTCTCAAATTAGGGTCAAGGGTCGAGTCACTAGTTAGGATCTAGTTGAGGTTCAAGTCTTAGGTCCCAGTCCAGATAAGGGTCAGGGTAATGACTCGAGTCGGGGTTAGGATTAGGATCGAGTCCTGAATTAAGTGAAGTTGGGGTTAAAAAGTAGGGCTCGATTCTCGAGTTGAGGTTAGGTGGAGATCAAGTCAAAATAATCAAGTCACAAGTCATGGCCAAGTTATGAGTCCAGGTTGGGTTCAGGTCCTTGTTTGAGTCGAGGTTGGGGTCAGGATCAAACCTTGAGGTTTGAGTTTCAAGTCAAGAAGATCTAAGTTTTGGATCCTAATCGGGGTCTGGTTGAGTCTAATCGAGGTTAGGGTTAGGGTCAATTGAGGTCAGGGTTTGGTCCAGAGTCAAGGTTGTGCTCTGAGTAATTGGATTGTCTCATTGATTTAATGAAGATTTAGTTGAAATTTCATTAGAGTGGATCGTGAAAGTCGAATATTTTTTGCATAAGAATTGTATTTTTTTTTTTTAAATTCTATATGTACTTTTTCATCCTTCTTGTGTTTAGCTTTTATCATGGTGGCTAATTTTTTTAGATTATGGAGAAATGCTTTAAGATCTGTAAGCTTTAATCAACTGAATATAGTTATAAAAAATATAGATAAATCTTATAGTTGTTTAGTGGGATAACGAGTGTGAATTAATGCCTTTCTTTTAAAAATAAGCCTAAGGGGTATTAAGTTCATTTGCCTATTAGAGATGAATACAATTTTCATAAAACGTATACAAAGCATTCAGAATTATTTATAAAAATTAACATATTGCATAGACGTATAATTATAGAATTGGGTATCTAATTTATCGGCTTGGTTCAGCTTTTTTTTTTTTATTAGCTTTTAATAAAATCAAACAAACCCAAATATCAATTTTTTTCAAATTCCAAACCAAATAAAAGTCTATTTATTTAATAGATTTGATTTGATTTTCAATTTGGATATGTTTTTAACCAAACCGTAAACCCTACTCACTTGTCATCTCAAGATAAAGGCCCGTAATTTTATCATTTTGAAATCGAACAAAAATTTCAAAGAGATAAAAGGTAAAGGTTAATGTGAAGTAATTATCAGAAAATTCTTTTGTGCCTTGTGGTCAATCTGTTGGAAATGTACACAATAAAGTTGTACATTTTAATTAATAATTGCAACAACCTTATTTTATGCATAAAGTTCATTGTCTTTTCTTTTGTTTTTTATTTTTAATATCCATATGAATACTTATGATTATTACTTAGTTATCGAACTACTTTAAAAATTGATCCAGGCAAGTGCCACAAGTATCTGAAGATTAGTTACTTGAAAAGAAAATAGGTGCTTAGCACAAATGTACACACCAATTAGGCAAGATTAACATACTTTCAAAACATTTTTTTATATATGTTGAGAATCATATCAAGCTCAACAACTGAGCATGAAAACCTCCATTGATGAGCAATGAGAGCTTGAACTCTCTGAGAGCAAATAGAGCTAAGATTGAAGAATAAAAGTTGGGAACTGAAAACTATCTTATTTTGTGTAAATTGTACTATATATATACATCACATGCTCTAATGATAGTTGTAGCTGTGAACAACTGTAAACCAACTAACCATCTTATTATGTAGCTGCTCCACTAACTAACTGAATACAACTTTCCACTAATTAACCACATACAATAAATACTAAATGCTAGTCAAATCTGTTGAGTGAGTTATATATCTATCTTGACACTCCTCCCCCCCCCCCCCCTTCTTTCTCAAGTTGGAAGTGGGGAGGATACTGCCAACTTGCTAAGGACATCATGGTGCTTAACTCTAGTTAAGGACTTTGTCAGGATATCAGCGAGTTGTGTATTGGTAGACACATGTTATAATTGAATGAGTCCTTCCTTCAGTTTATCTTAAACAAAATAAAATTACACCTCTATGTGTTTTGTCCTCTCATAAAAAACAAGATTAAGCAATGTGGACCGCAGTCTGATTGTCACAGAAAACATTGGTAGGTTTAGGTAGTGCCACATCAAACTCAGTAAGTAGTCTTTCCAACCAAACTAGTTCTCCAACCAGCTTTTTGATTGATCTATACTCGACTTCAATTGATGATAAAGATATTGTTGGTTGTTTCTTAGACTTCCAGCAAATAGGACTATCTCCAAGAAAAATAATAAAACCACTCACTGATCTTCTTTAATCTGGGCATGCAGCCCAATCTGAGTCACAATATGTAGTAATGACATGACTGCGATTGTTTGAGAGATACACACCTAAAATAGGATCATTCTTCATATATCTGAGCACATGTAAGGCAACCTTATAGTGTGGTTCTCTTGGTGTTTGCAGGAATTGGATTAAGTGTTGTACACGGTAAGCTATGTCTATTCTTGTATCAACAAGGTAGTATAGTTTGCCCATTAATTCCTATATATAGTGGGATCATCTAACAACTTGCCTTCTGTTGCCTTGAGCTTGACAGTTGAATCAAGTGGGGATGTTGCAGTACTATAGTTCAAGCAATTATATTCCTTGAGAAGATCAGTAGCAAATTTTCTTTATGAGATAAGTATGCTTGTGTTCTTGTACAGAACCTCCAATCCTCAGAAAATAGTGCAACTGTCCAAGGTCCTTGATCTTAAATTTTTTGTCTAGGAAGTGCTTGAGTTGTTGGATTTCATTCAAATAATTCCCAGTGAGGATTATGTCATCAACATACACAGCAACAAATACCATAGACTTTCCATGTTTCTTAAAAAATAATGAGTACTCATGTACATAGTGAGTAAAACCTCTTGAGCATAGTGATTCAGCAAGTTTATCATACTACTGTCTACTGGCTTGTTTCAAGCCGTAAAGATATTTCTTCAACCTACAAACCGATTAGTATCTTCTAGAAGTAAACCTTGTGGAGGTTCCATGTAAACTTCCTTATGCAAGTCTCCATGGAGAAAAGTATTGTTTACATCTAATTGGAATAGAGTCCAACCCTTCTTGACTGCTAGGCTAAGTAAAGTCTTGACAGCGGTCATCTTGACCGCAGGTGAAAAGGTTTCAGCGTAGTCAATGCCATATTCCTGAGTGTATCCTTTAACTACCAACCTTGCTTTAAATCTCTCAACTCTTTCATCTGTCTTATGTTTGATTTTATAAACCCACTTATAACCTATTGCTCTCTTATCACTAGGCAGATAAACTAATTTCTAGGTGTGATTAGTATAAAGTGCTTCAAGTTCCTGTGTCATTACAGATTGCCAAAAAGGGTGTAATACTGCTTCCTCATAATAGGATGGTTCACTCTCAAGTAAAATGGTCTTCATTAACTGCTGACTATTTAGACTAAAAAAAGTAATATGATCATGATGGAACAGGGATGGAAAAGATGTTCCAGCAATAAAAGATGTAGTAGGTATGTTTGAAATGGGCTTTGGTATGGACTGCAGTTTAGGTAGTATGTAGTTGTAATCTTGTAAATAAGTTGGCATAGTATGTGTTATAGATGACATCCTGTGGGAAATAGCAGGTTGCGATGGTACATCATCAATACAAGGTACAGTAGAAGGTGCAAGTCAATAGGTGTATCATTTCTTTGTTCAACTGGTGAATTTGAGGTTTGTACTACAGGTACATCAGTATCAGTAACATGATCAATATGAAGTGGTTGATTTTTATCCTTATTATTTTCAAACAAAATTGAAATGAAAGGGAAACTTGAACATTTACAAGACAAAGAAAAAGGAAATATATGCTCATAAAATTATACATACCTAGAAACACGTAATCTCTTGGTAGCAAGATCAAGAACCTTATAACATTTTACACCAAAAGGGTATCCCAGGAAAACATGTAGAGTAGCTCTTGGTTCAAACTTGTCTTTGTGTGTTTTGAGTGTAGTGGGGAAGCAAAGACATCCAAAAGCTTTCAAATAATTGTAATTTGGTTTCTTTTTGTGTAGAATTTCATATGGATATTTTCCTTTCAAAACTGAAGAAGGCAGTCTGTTTATCAAGTATGTGGCTGTGAGTATACACTCATCCCAATACTTGAGGGATAATTTGGATTGATATAGAAGAGCTCTTGATGTTTCAAGAAGATACTTGTGTTTTCTTTCAACTACACCATTTTGTTGTGGTGTATATGGACATGTCTTTTCGTGTATGATGCCCTTTTCTTGGAAAAAAGTCATGGTCTCATTATTGACAAATTCTAACCCATTATCAGACATTACAACTTTAATTTTGGCAAAAAATCAATTTTCTATGAGTGATACAAAGCCTTTGATGGTTTGTAGGACATTAATTTTACAACTCAATAAATGTGTCCAAGTGGATCTACTAAAGTCATCTACCAAGGTGAGCAAATACTTGTAATTATCATGAGTAGAGACATTATATAGTCCCTATATATCAATGTGTAAAAGCTCAAACAACTTGGTAGTAGATGTGGTCTTAATAGGGAATGACAATCTGTTTTGCCTAGACATTGGACACATTGGACACATTGGACACATGAAGGATTGTTTGGAGGATAAGGATTTTGGTAAAGAAGATAACCCCTTCATTTTCATAGAAGGTATATGTCCCAGCATTTGGTTCCACAAGAGATCAACATTATTTACATGGGATATAGAAAATATACAAAATTTCAAATCAAAATAGGTTCCTTTGTAATGAGGTATTTACAATATCACATGAAGGAGATATTGAAACCTGACTACTACTTATATTTTTATAACACACGTATTAATATGAAGAAAATAAACTGGAAGTAGGAGATGAAGTGCAAGCTGAGGAATAACTTGATGAGTTATCTTGGTGACATTTTGAGCAAAAATAGTATAGCCCATTCATTGCTCTACCAATCACCAGAAGCCTCTTCAGTGAAAGGGGTTGTATGATACAAGAAACTTTATTGCAACTGACAACACTTTGTAGATAAGAGTTAAATAGTAGACTGAAATGAGGTTAAATATGAAACTAGGTATAAAAAAAACTCTACACAAATTTAATGATGGACTAAGCAAAATATCACCAATTTCTATCACTTTCACTTTGTACCCGTTAGGTAATGTTGTGATGTTGGTTAGTAAGATTTTTCTATATGTAATATGATGTGAGGCTCCAGAGTCTAATATCTAAGAGTGAGCAGATAAAGTGTCACATTCGCATGAGAGATTACCAATCTTAGTCATAGAAGAGTGACAAGTTATAATACCTGCGATATTCACTGCTTCACTGGTGTACATGGTTGGCTCACATCCTAACTTTGCATTCACAAGGAAATTTCTCAGCAGAGTTATCAACTGTGTATATTGTTCTTGAGTTAAGTTTTGAGTTCCTTGATTCACAGTGCATTTGTAACTTCTATCATTGTGGTTTGTGTCAAGTATGCTTTCAAGATCGCTATGAACGTTGGTTGTAGATGCATTTTTTTCCCTTTTGTAAACTTAAAATCGAGGGGAAAGCCTTGTAGCCTATAATATTTATCCTTGATGTGACCAGGCTTCTTACAATATTCACAGAACAAGTTAGATTTGCTTGAATTTCCTCTATATAATCTTGATCCACTAGTCCCAAAATGATTTCCATATTGGCTTTCTCTTACATATTGATTACTTTCCTACCTAGATGCTTGATAACTTATTTTAAAACCTTTATTTGCACTTCCCAAGTGTGAAAGATGTAGACTCGAGATATAGTTGACTCAGAGTTCTGACCTCTCATTGTTTATTTTCCTGAATTAGAATTGAGAAAGCTACGCAATACTTGGTAGTGGATTCATCATTAAAATACTTCCCCTATCAAGTGTGTACACTTCGCTCAGGACCATCATAAATTGAATGAGTTTTGATCCATTTCAGCCTTGTGCATTCCAGCTTTACCTCCATAAGTACACTGGCATGTACAGGTTGCATTCACATTATTAGTGTTGAGTTCTTCCCAAAGTCTCTTCATGTTAGTATAATACCCAGTGATGTCAAGTATTTCAAATGATAAATCATTAATCTCCTGCTACAATTGATATATTTTAGCATCATTTATCTGATCGTATTGATCTTCTAGCTCTTTCCAGAGTTCCTGCATACTGTTGATATATTGTAAGTTGTCTGCTAGGTCTTTGAAGAGTGAGTTCAATAACCATGAGGTCACCATATTGTCACATCTCTCCCAGTGTGCGAGTCTGGGTGAATGTTTTACTGGCCTTCCACATTTTTCATTGATAAATCTGGTTTTGTTCTTCACTGAAAGTGCCCTAAACACTCCTCATCTCCAGGATATATATCCATGCTATCAAAAATCGACGGAATAAGAATTCATTGTGTCAATAATGTTTTCTCATACCAGAGTTTGATGTGTTTGTTCCTCTACCATCGAATCAGCAATATCAAGTAGAAATTAAAAGAAATTCAACGAGAGTTACAAAAATTGATATGATAAACTTCAATGAAGGATCGATTAAAGAAATTGAGCAAAAATGATCAACTGAGAAGAGAAATCGCGAGCACAAATCGCAAAATTGCTAGAACAAAAAAAAACTAGAAACGTTTGTAGAATAAACGAGTTTTGAGAGTGATTGTCTTTGATACCATGTTGAGAATCATATCAAGCTCAACAACTGAGCATGAAAACCTCCATTGATGAGCAATAAGAGCTTGAACTCTCTAAGAGCAAATAGTGCTAAGATTGAAGAATAAAAGTTGGGAACTGAAAATTATCTTATTCTATGTAAATTGTACTATATATACATCACATGCTCTAATGACAGTTGTAGTTGTGTAAAACTATAAACTAACTAACCATCTTATTGTGTAGTTGCTCCACTAATTAACTGAATACCACTTTTCACTAATTAACCACATATAATAAATACTAAATGCTAGTCAAATCTATTGAGTGAGTTATATATCTATCTTGACAATATAGATATATATATATATATTTTCCAGTGAATGTTATTTTTCGAGGGAGTTTTTAGGGGAAATGCATATTATTCGTATTGGGCACTTATATCAAACTAATAAATATAAAATATGTCTTTCTCATACAAATTTATTACTTAATCACAATAAATTTATATGTATTTTCCCATTAGGGTGTGTTTGGTATATGGAGGAAAATTTATATGTATTTGTCATTTAGGATAGAGGGCTAAGGGTGTGGTTGAGTCGTAGTCAGTAATTAGGTGGATCTTGGTGCCTTTTGTTTGGCAATGTACATTATTTTTGTGGATTTCATTTCTATGTTATTTTATCGTGTTCTATGCTTTTAATGCATTTGCATACTGCATTTTATCTTGAGCCGGGGGTCTATCGAAAATAGCATCTCTACCTCTTGAGAGGTAGTGGTATGGACTGCGTACACACTACCTTCCCCAGACCCCACTATGTTGGAATAGACTGGGTTTGTTGTTGTTGTTGTTGTTGTAAGAGAAAAGATCTAAAGTCATCACTAAAGTTGTCCTGAATTTGTAAGTAGATATTTAAAGTTTGCGAGTGTTCTGTTATCCCACGAATTCAATTTTAACTACAATAAATACATCACTTTGACCAATTTTGAGAGGATAATGACATAAATGAGGGGCAGGTGAACGAGTCAAAATTCATCCCCAAACAATATAAATTGTCGCGTGGCATTGCCTATTTGAAAATTCTCTTATTCTCTCTAGACCTCCATTAATAGCCCAAAAACCTCCATTAATAAGAGGGATTTAAATGTAATTTTTTACGGTAGTAAAATAAGAAAACAACTCATAATCTCCAAATAAGAAGAAAGAAAGAATTTCAGAGTTTCCTTTACAAACTACAAATTAAGTAATATTACTGGTGCATTTATTGTACATATGCTTTCAGTGAAAGAGAATTTTCAAGTAGATTTTTAGTGATAATTGTATTTGCATAATTTTAAGGAGATGGGGATAGACCAATACAATAATGGTAACATAATCAATTATTCGATTTCTAAAACAGTGAAGACGAGATCGTTGAAAGAAGAAGAGGGTGGAAAATGGCGTTCTCTCTCTCTCTTTTAGTTCTTTTTTTTGGTTAATTGGGTACTTAATATTGCATCATAATAAAATTTACAGAGAGATAGTTAGCAGCACAACCACTGTAGTATCTGCATTTAGGACATTATTTACAGGCCCTCTATTTGTAGTCAATAGCAAATTATTAGTAGTATAATACACAGTAGTATTAGGTGGATGCCCTCCAGCTAAGTCGGGCACCGATCTAGTCGATTGATCTCCTCTCTTATTATCTTCTAAAATATGAACAAGAGTTGTGGTAGGAGTCCAAAATAACATAGTAGTAGTAATAGTAGTAGTAGAGGGATACGCAGTCAACATAGCGATTCTAGCTAGACTATCAGCTAACTTGTTCTGCTCTCTGTATACGTAAAAGATCTTTGGATCACCCAACTGATGGAGAAGATACCTACAATCACATAGAATAGAGGAGTTATTAGAATTTATGGTATTTATTTGGGTAACGATTTTCTGAGCATCCACATTAATCTTTAGAGGTTGCAAGTATTGCTCTACTACAATCTGCAAGCCCTTGAATAGAGCAATGGTTTCCAACTCAGGAGGCGTTAGAGGTATAGCCGTAGTAGTAAATACCAATAACCAATACCCACTACTATTACAGAAAACTCTCCCAACCCCGGCATTATTTAAATGTGAAAAAAAAGTTTCATCAGTATTTAGCATGATAAGCAGGTGCTTTCACAGGTTCTATTTAACGTAAAGTGTAAAGGTGGCACATCTTGATTCTATTTTTGCATACAGGTATCAATATTCATTTGAGAGGTTGGTGACATAATCAGTTGAGGGGGCAAAATGTGGCCTTCAAATATGTGTTTATTCCATTGAGTCCAAAACACCCAAAGTGAAACAAATAAGAACATACGGAGGTAAGAAGTTAATTATATTGATTTCAGACTTGTGTATTAGGGGTAGCAGCTTGCTAGGATATGTGATGCATTGCTATTTAATAGGGGATGCATTCCAATTTTCTCCCAAAACTAGGTAATTTTAGGTCAAGTAAGGAACAGGGGTGGGCCGTCTCTACAGTGCCTGATTGGCAAAGTCAATAATTAGGTGAAAAAATACAAGAAATATTATGTAAGTATTTAGCTGTGGGAAGTCGGTTGTGAAGGATTAACCATAGGAAATTCCTAACTTTAGGCAAAACTTGGAGGTTTTAAACCCATGCAAATGATGGAGGTGGTAACATACTCTCAACAGGATTGCCGCATGAGGTTTTAAAGCAAAAGCGTATGGTAAAAGAACCTGAACTTACCAACCTCTAAATTATACGATCAAAAGTATTATTGTAGATAGGGAAGTACACCGTACATATAAGCTCGAGTATTGGGTGAGGAAGCTAAAAAGGTAAGGTAGAAAAATTCCAAACATTATGAGTCCTATAGTCACTGATTAGCCTACATTCCTCATAATGGGAAATGGCCCTTCAAAAAGGTTTCTTAAGTAAAATTTTTGCTTCTACCAAGCATCGGACCAAAATTGTATATGCTGTCCATTTGCAGGACGCCAAGTAATACCTTTCTAGCATGATGCCCAACCCTCCTCAAGAGTTTTCTAGGTTCTTGATTTTACCAAAGAAGTAGGAGCTAGACCCAAGTATTTATTATGCAATAACAATGCCTAAGTTGAGATTTAGGCAAGAAAGAGTCGCTAGGTAGTAGAAGCAATAAGAGCTTTATTCTTTGTAAGAAGGTCTTCAATACCTAAACCCCCATTCTCTCTAGAAGTTGTACCAATTAACCACTTAATAAGTTGGAGCTTCCTTTTTTTTGGAGTAGTTCCCCGAAGAAATTTTTGTTCAAGATGCTCTATGTTGTTGATGACCTGGGAAGGTAGTTTAACAATTTGCATGACATAATTCGGTAGGATATTGAGGACTAAATTAATTAAGGTTATGACCCGTTGGACTGAGAAATTTACCCCTCCAATCCGTAAGGCAACTTTTAAAATTATCCAATAGGAACTGAAAGTCACTATTTCTTGGCTTAAAGGTAAATATCGGGAATCCTAGGTATCTTCCAAAGGATGCACCCTCAGTAATGCCAAAATAGAACAACACCAAGTCCTTGGTTTACTGTGTTGTATTTTTTGAGAAAAAGGCACGTGATTTGGAGAAACTAGTCCTTTGTCCCAATGTCGCACTAAAGGTGGAGAGTGTGCTACCTATATCTTGGCATGAAGTGATATTCACTTTAGTGCATAAAATAATATCATCAGCAAATAGGAGTTGCAAAATGGGAGGACCCCTAGAGCAAACCTTTATAGGTGACCAAGCCCCCGTCCCAACTATTGCGCCGATATTCCTAGCAAACCTTTCCATGCAAAGGATAAAAATATAAGGATATAAAGTATCCTCATAATGTATACCCCAAGTAGGAGTGAACGTATCCAAAGCAGACCTATTGTGGAGGAGAGAAATCATTGTTAAGCCAATGCAATACATGATTAATTTTATGAGCTTCTTAGGAAATTAGAAATAGACCAAAGTATCATGAATGACCATTCCATTCAATTGAAATACTTTTTAGGTCTATTTTCATAAGCAATTTAGAATCTCTTTGTCTATTGATTTTAAGGAAGTTTAAGATTTTTTGGACAACTAGGGGTTATCTGATGCTCAACTATTTGTCAAGAAGCTTGAATGAGTGGACTAATGATATCAGGAAGGAGATTATTAATACGAGAAACTATTACCTTTGTTATAATTTCGTATAAGGTATTGCACAGGCTTATGGGTCAAAAATTTCTAATGGAGAAAGTTGTAGCCATTTTAAGAATTAGTCATATGTATGTAGAGTTAATTTGTTAAGGTGTGTATCAATCTGTAAAGACTTGTGAGGAAAAGGCTTCAATCAAAGATCCTATTATAGGGAAATATTTTTGGTAAAAAAAGGGGTGTAAGCCATCCAGGCCTGGTGATTTATAGGGTTTGAAGAAATGAATGACGGATATAGGCTCTTTATGTATATGTGGAGTAGTAAAACTCTCGTGAGCACTGATAGGGATAAAACCTAGAGAGGCATACAAGGAGTTTTGATGAGAGAAAATTAACTCTGTCCTATACAGGTCAGAGTAAAAGCTTGTAATATGATCCCAGATTTCCTCATTGTTATAAATCCAATTCCCTATGATCCCAGATTTTCTCCTTATTATAAAGCCAAATCCCTACCTTATCATGGAGGCTAGAAATATGGTTTTTATACCTCCATCGGAGGGTGGAGAGGTGAAATAATTTTGTATTTGTCTCTCTATCATTAATCCATTGGATACATGATTTGAGTTGTGACACCCCGTATGTTGCATATACTTTTCTATTTATATGTAACTCGGTATAGCCTGGAGGAAGGTAATAGATGGGATTTGTTATGCGAATATTAATGGTGTAGATGGAATTCTAGACGTTGTTCGTGACTTTTTTATGTGACACGATCAAGTTAACATCAATACAACTATATAATTTGGAATTGTAAGTCGATATTTGAATCTATAGTTTAAAGTGACCGGGAGTGTACAAGTTGTAAGTTAGATTAAGGTGATTGAGAGATGAAAATGGAATGAAATATTGAGCTGCTTGCTTGACTTAATTAAGCTAGTAGGTGAGTCACCTACTTGGGTTATATGAGCCAAGTTAATGGACCAAGTACATGAATTAGATTTGGGCCTACATTAGTATACTTATTTGGGCCCAAATTAAGTAAAAGAAAAAGAAAAATGTAGAAAAGGCCCAATGCTCAATCTGCCAAGGGTCAAATATAATTGAGCCCGACTAAGAATTAAGCAAGTAGGTGAATCACCTACTTTGACATTTTGAGCTGTTTGAACTCCTTAAGTAGGTGCATCACCAACTTGGACCAATTTGATTAAATTTGTGGTCCAAAATCAGCTAAGTGGTTGGCCAAAATTAGGGACTTTATAAGGCCACATTTCTGGTCATTTTCCCTTATTCTTAAGTCACAAAAAAAGGGTTACTTCACAAATTCTCTCTACTTTCTTTTAAACAACAAGGAGCAATCTTACTTTCCTTTCTAGGGTTCTTGGAGAAACCCTAACTTTTGCAGCAAAAGGTAAGTGAAAAAACTTATGTTTTAGCTTAATTATCTCATGGAAGATTAGGAAAACATGTTATAAGTGCTTAATTATTAATTCATGGCAGAATATGGAACAAGCTATTTGTTCACTTTTTCTTTGTTATTAAGAGATTTCTTTTCCTCTTTGGTTTAAAGTGTGAAGAAAAGTGAAAGTTGAAGTTCTTGAGGAGTTCAAATTAAAAGAATAAGTTGAAGAATTAAGGTAAGGTGATGTCCATTTTATTCTCCTTATGTAAGAATTTGGGAAAGAATTATGAATGTGTTGTTATTGAGAACTCGAGAGATGATGAGTTCAATAATTGATTGCTACACTAAAAGGGATTTGGGATTTTTTTATGGACTATTTTTATGTATATGTTATGGGCTGCCAGGTTAATGTTGGAGAAAGATGTGACTAGTTTGAATTGAAATATAAAATAAAGATGTGGTGGTACACCACCGAACTAATTATTGAATGTATTTACTGCCCAATTTGTTTTGCTATTGTTTGGAGGGTGTAATGAAGGTGAGGTGGTTTCGGTGAATCTTATAAGAACATGTATGGTATGTGGATGTAATTGGAGAAGAAAATGGCTAAAATAACACCCTTGATTGATAGATTAAGTGCTTACTTCCCAGTTACTGTTTTGGTGAAGTTAAGTAGCCCAAATGTGTTGATTGGTTGCTAATACTAGTTTACCATATATTTTATTGTAGATAAGTAATCAAAAAGGCAGGAAGTCAAGTTGGGTTATTTTTGGAGTTATATAACCAGGTATGTAAGGCATACTCTATTTTGCACTCTTTGGCATGAAATTGGACATTTTTTCCATCAAGTAAGCTTCCAAGGTTATCCTATAACAAGGATACATAATAGCATCACATTACATTCCATGTAGACAATGACCTTATTCCCACTCTCTAATGTGTACAAATACCTCAATACATGCTTATTATTTCACCTGCACATCTATTTTTACTACAAAAATTCAGAAGTTCTCCATTTACTCAAATAAGACCGATGTGTATTTTCAGCTACTAAACACTTCATTTGTGTGGCAACAACTCCCTACCTCATTGTTGCTGCATTAAGTGCCCATTTACAAGTCTCTTATTGGTAGATTATTGTTTCAAGGTATCATAATGTTATGACCACCAAAGTAACAATCTCAAAGGCTAAATAAACTAAGTAACGTAAATTTGTAAAATGAGTGGCAGCTCAGGGGCATAAGCCTAGCATGGGCCGATATCGATACCTTTATATGTGGGTGGTAGCTCAGGGACATAAGTCTAGCATGGGTCGATTCCAATATTATTATGTGGGTGGCAGCTCAGGAGCGTAACCCTAGCATAGGTTGATCCCAATTTATCTATTTACCTCAGATCAATTGGTCATTTGCATTATATGTCTTACGAAGATTATGAAGTAAGAAATATAAAAAAAAATAAAGAAAAGAACGTAATGTACGTCGTCCCACAAGTATATATAAAGGTGGTCTACTAGTACTACTTATACACTTGTATCTGATTTTTATTGTGCTCTTGTATCATGTGTTGTTACCTTCAGCCTCATCTTTTCAGTACATATTTTCGTACTGACGTCCCTCACGAGGGACCTATATTTCATGTTCCAGGCACAGGTGCATCAGCTAATACACCTCGCTAGTAGGAGCACAGGCTATTCAATGACTATTGGTGAGCTCCAAGTTGATTCGGGGCTTTCCAAGTCTGTTCCATATATTTTGGTATTGTGCAGTAGTCAAGAGTAGGGCGGGGGGTTGTCTCTACCCTAACTAAGTCTATGTATCTCTTAAAGGCTTTGTAAACTAATGTTAAGTTAAACATGGTAGTGTCTTGTCTTTTAGACGTGGTGGCCCCAACGACCAAGTATTGTATGTATAATTTTGTGCTTGTCTACGTAGTTATTCTCATCGATGCATAATATCATGCTTGTCAGAACCTTTGGTTGTCATAGTTTCATGATTAGAAGTACAAGGTTATGGGTTGGTTCTCTAGGGCCGTTACGGCTAAGGGTGCCTGTCCGCCCCAATAGAATTTGAGGCGTGACAAAAGTGGCATCAGAGCTGGTCGTCCTAGGGAGTCTACAAAGTCGTGTCTACTAGAGTCTTTCTTATGGGTGTATTGTGCACCATATCTATAAACAAGAAGCTATGGGCATTTAGGGGTTGTTTTTTTTTCATATCTTAGATCGTGCAATAGAGCACAAGTCGTAGGTAAAGTCATATTTAATCACTAAACCTGTTTTTTTCTCATTATAGTAAAGATGCCGGTTACAAGAAGGAGTAAGAATACAGGTAAGTGAGTAGACGTGGCTGCCGAAGAAGGGACAAGGAAGTCATCACCTAGACAAGCTAATCAAAGTGAGGCTCAAGCTAGTTTGTATCACAAACTTTTTCTACTCCTCCATCTCCAGAAGAACTACGAAGGAGAAGAACCGCATACTCGAAAACTGCCTATTAATGCTACTGACCAAGATATAAGGAATGCGGTGCAATTATTGGCTCGTATAATTGCTGGACAAGCCATTCCAACCACAGGTTCTAGTGGTACATATAGGGAAGCTAGCTTACAGATGCAGGATTTTCATAAATTAGATCCTTCCATATTTACCGGATCAGATATTAATGAAGACCCACAGTACTTTATTGATCAAATCCAAAGGGCTCTAGATGTCATGCATGTATCGGGTAAGGAGATAGTGGAGCTAGCATCATATAGATTAAAATGGAAGGCTATATTTTGGTATGAAGACTGGAAACGATCTAGGGGTATCGATGCACCTTAAGCTACATGGAAAGAGTTTAAAGAGGCATTTCTTGATCATTACCTTCCATTTAAGATTCGATAATCCCATGCAGATCAGTTCTTGAATCTTCGCCAAGGGAATATGAATATGAGGGAATATAGCCTCTGGTTTAACTCTTTGGCTAGGTGTGCTCCTAATGTAATAGCTACTATGGATGATAGAGTTCATCGATATGTGGATAGATTGGATCCATATTTGGTTAGAGATTGTACTATTGCTGCTTTGAACAAAGACATAGACATTGCAGGATACAAGCTTTTGCACAAATAATGAAGGATCAGAGGCAAAGAAGAACGCAAGAATTGGAAAGAGGATATTCCAAGAGGGCTAAATCTATGAGGCAGTTCATGGCATCCCAAGGTGAGTTTAGGCCTCGGTTTTCTAATAGACTACCTAGTCCATTATCTTCTTATCCTACAGCTAGTGCTCTACCACAGTTTTAAGGGTCAAAAAACAACCAGTTTGGGAAAAGAAGTCAGAGTCAGAGTTCATAAAAAGCTGGGTATCAAGAGCAGGGGAGTATGAGCCAATTAAGGCCACCTCAGCAGCCATGTAAACAATGTGGAAAGATTCATTTAGGAGCATGTAGTTTTGGGACAAATGCTTGATTTTGGTGTTGTACGTCAGCGCATATGATAGAGAATGCCTATAAAGAGGCATGAGCAATATGGCACGACCTACTGGATTAGCCGTTGCACCATCATCATTGGTGCCTTCTTTAGGTAGGGGTGTACAACCTATAGTTCATGGTAGAGGTGCAAAAAGAGTAGCTATCTCTAGTGGAGTTCAGAATCGTACATATGCTCTAGCAGATCGACAAAATTTAGAGGCTTCTCCAGATGTGGTTACAGGTACATTGTTCATATTTTCACATAATGTATATGTATTAATTGATCCGGGTTCTACTTTATCATATGTCACTCCATTGGTTGTTGAAAATTTCCAAAGGACACCAGAATTACTAGTTAATCCATTTGAAGTATCTACGCCGGTTGGTGAATCTATTATAGCTAGGAGAGTGTATCAAAATTGTATAATAACTATTTGTGATCGGGATACAATGGCTGACCTGGTTGAGTTAGAAATGGTAGATTTTTATGCTATAATGGGTATGGATTGGTTGGCTTGTTGTTATGCCACGGTAGATTGTCGAACTAACGGGGTATATTTCCATTTTCCAAGACAGGCAGTCCTTGAATAGAGGGGTACTATTGTGCGTCAAGAGGTAAATTTATTTCTTATTTTAAGGAAAAAGGAATGATTTCTAAGAGTTATATATATCATCTAGTTAGAGTGAAAGATACAGATGTAGAGCCACCAACTCTTCAAACCATTCCAGTGGTAAATGAATTTCCCGTTGTATTTCCTAAAGATCTTCCAGGTTTACCTCCAGAACGAGAAGTGGAGTTTGGTATTGATGTGATTCCAGGTACTTAACCAATCTCAATTCCTCCATATAGAATGGCCCCGGTAGAATTACGGGAGTTGAAAGATCAATTAAAAGACTTGCTAGAAAAAGGATTCATAAGGCCTAGTATGTCCCCCTGGGGTGCACCAGTGTTATTTGTGAGTAAGAAAGATGGCTCCGACAACTAAATAAGGTGATTATTAAGAACAAATATCCCCTTTTGAGAATTGATGACTTATTCAACTAGTTGCAAAGAGCCAAGAATTTTTCACAGATTGATTTAAGGTCAGGTTACCACCAAGTGAGGGTTAAAGAGAAGTACATACCCAAGATATCTTTTCGAACACGATTCGGTCATTACGATTTTCTAGTCATGTCCTTTGGGCTAACTAATACCCCTGCAGCTTTTATGGATTTGATGAATAGGGTGTTCAAGCCATTCTTGGATGTGTTTGTGATAGTTTTTATAGATGATCTTCTAGTTTATTTGATAACAAAGGAGGACCATGTCAGTCACTTACGATCGATTTTACAGATTCTTTGTGATCGTAAGCTATATGCAAAGTTCTCTAAATATGAGTTTTGGTTAAAATCTATGGCATTTTTGGGTCATATTGTATCTGATGAAGAGATATTGGTTGATACTCAAAACATAGAAGCCATGAAGAACGGGCCAAGACCTATAATGCCTATGGAGGTTCGTAGTTTCCTGGGTTGGCAGGTTATTATAGGAGGTTCGTTGAAGGGTTTTCTTCAATTTCTGCACCTTTAATAAAGCTAACACACAAAGCTTCTAAGTTTCAATGGAATGATGCATGTGAAAGAAGTTTCCAAGATCTGAAGAATAAGTTGACTTCTACACCCGTATTGGTACTTCCAAAAGGCACATAAAGGTATATAGTGTATTGTGATGCATCAAGAATTGGTTTAGGATATGTGTTGATGCAACATGATAAAGTGATAGCATATGCCTAAAGACAATTGCGGCCACATAAGAAAAATTATCTTATGCATGATCTGGAGCTAGCAGCGGTTATATTTGCCTTAAAGATATGGTGTCACTACTTGTATGGGATTCATGTCGACATATATACTGACCACACGAGTTTGCAATATATCTTTAATCATAAGGACCTAAATTTGAGGCAGCAAAGATGGCTTGAGCTATTAAAAGACTATAATGTTGATATCTTATATCATCCGAGGAAAGCAAATGTAGTAGCAGATGCGTTAAGTCGTAAGGCTGTGGCACCTTCTTTAGAAAGAAAAGGGATGACTAAAGATCTGTACCAATTAGCCAATTTGGGGTTTCACCTTCTTGAAACTCTAAATTAGGGGCTTATTGTGCATAATACAGCAGAATCTTCATTGGTAGCCAAAGTGAAAGAGAAGCAATATGCAGATCCTATTCTATTAAAGCTTAAGGAGAATTTACAATGTGGTATGACAAAGGCATTTGATCTTACACAAGAGGGAGTACTTCGGTGCCAAAATAGATTGTGTGTTCCCAATGTACATGGGTTAAAAAAGAGAATTATGACCGAGGCACATCATTCAAGGTATTCCATTCATTCAGGATCAACTAAAATTTATCAGTATTTAAAGAAAATATAATGGTGGGGTGATATAAAGAAGAACACTACAGAATTTGTAGCCTAATGTCCAAATTGTCAAAGAGTTAAAGTAGAGCACCAAAAGCAGCGGGTTTATATGCACTGTATAGATCTTCCAATTTGGAAATGGTACATGATCAACATAGATTTCATTACTGGTTTGCCTCATACATCTCGAAAGTTTGATTCCATATGGGTGATAGTTGATAGGCTTACCAAATCAGCACACTTTCTACCGGTTAGGACCACTTATACAGTTAAAGATTACGCCAAATTATATATCAAAGAGGTAGTTTGATTACACGGAGTACTAATTTCTATTATATCCGATAGGTGAGCTCAATTTATTGCAAATTTTTAGAAGTTTTTTTAGATAAATTTGGGGACACAAGTTAATTTAAGTATAGTTTTCCACCCTCAAATAGATAGACAAGCGGAATGTACCATTCAAACACTTAAAAGTACTTGTATATTGGACTTTAAAGGTAGTTGGTATGTTCATTTACATCTTATCGAGTTTGCCTACAATAATAGCTATCATTCAAGTATCAAAATGGCACCATATAAAGCTTTGTATGGGAGAAAGTGTAGATCACCAATTGGATGGTTTGAAGTGGGTGAAACTGCCTTGTTCGGGCCAGATCTTGTTCATTAAGCTATGGAAAAGGTTAAAGTGATCCAACAAAGGCTAAAGACAGCCCAAAGTCGACATAATTCATATGCAGATGTTAGAAGAAAGGGTCTAGTATTTGCTATAGGTGATTGGGTATTCTTAAAGGTGTCACCAATGAAGGGGGTTATGAGATTTGGTAAGAAAGAAAAACTAAGTCCACGCTATATATGCCCATATAAGATTACTTGGAGGTTTGGCCAAGTCACTTATGAATTAGCGCTCCCTCAAGAGATCTGAATAGTTCATTCAGTATTTCACGTCTCAATGCTTCGAAAGTGCATCGGAGATCCATCTCATATTACTCCCACTGAAGATGTACAAGTTACAGAAGATTTCACCTATAAACAAATACCTATTTCTATTCTAGATCGACAAGTTAAGAAGTTGAGGAATAAGGAAATAGCTTCTGTAAGAGTGCTTTGGAGAAACCAACAAGTAGAGGACATAACTAGGAAGCTGAAGAAGCGATTAAATCTAAGTACCCCTATTTGTTCAAATACAAAAAAAAAATCCAAGATGCTGAAATAGAGAAATAACAAGTAAGTGTAATATATAAGTACTATGTGATAATAGGGATATTTAACTTAGGCTTGAACTTTTTTTCGTTGGAGAGTTATGCTAACATTTGAGGATGAATATTTCTAAGGAGGGGAGGATGTGACACCCCGTACATTGCATGTACTTTTCTATTTATATGTAACTTGGTATAGCCTGGTGGTAGGTAATGGATGAGATTTGTTATGCGAATATTAATGGTGTAGATGGAATTCTAGACGCAGACCATACCTTTTTTATGTGACACAATCAATTTAACATCGATACAACTATTTAATTTGGAATTATAAGTCAGTATTTGAATCTATAGTTTAAAGTGACCAGGTATGTACAAGTTGCAAGTTAGATTAAGGTGATTAGGAACTAGAAATTGAGGTTCTTACTTGACTTAATTAAGCTAGTAGGTGAGTCACCTACTTGGGTTATATGAGCTAAGTCAATGGACCAAGTCTGTGAATCAGATTTGGTCGTTTATTAGTATACTTATTTGGGCCAAAATTAAGTAAAAGAAGAAGAAAAATAGAGAAAGGGCCCAATGCTCAATCTGCCAAGGCCCAAATATAATTGAGCCCAACTAAGAAATTAATCAATTAGGTGCATCACCTACTTTGACATTTTGAGATGCTTGAACTCCTTAAGTAGGTGTATTACCTACTTGGACCAATTTGATTAAATTTGTGGTCCAAAATTAGCTAAGTGAACGGCCAAAATTAGGGACTTTATAAGGCCACATTACTGGTCATTTTTCCTCATTATTAAGTCACAAAAAAAGGGTTACTTCACAAATTCTCTCTACTTTTTTTAAACAACAAGGAGCAGCCCTATTTTTCTTTCTAGGGTTCTTGGAGAAACCCTAACTTTTGCAGCCAAAGGTAGGTGAAAACACTTATAGTTTAGCTTAATTATCTTATGAAAGATTAGGAATACATGTTATAAGTGCTTAATTATTAATTCATGACAGAATATGGAACAAGCTACTTATTCACTTTTCTCTTTGTTATTAAGAGATTTCTTTTCCTCTTTGGTTTAAAGTGTAAAAGAAAGTGTAAGTTGAAGTTCTTGAGAAGTTCAAATTAAAAGAATAAGTTGCAGAATTTAAGGTAAGGTGACTGTCCATTTTTTTCTCCTCATGTATGAATTTGGGAAAGAATTATGGATGTGTTTTTATTGAGAACTCAAGAGATGATGAGTTCAATAATTGATTTCTACACTAAAAGGGATTTGGGACTTTTTTGTGGACTGTTTTGTATGTATATGTGATGGGCTACCAGGTTGATGTTGGATAAAGGTATGACTGTTTGAATTGAAATATTAAAGAAAGATGTGGTGGTACAACACCGAACTAATTATTGCCTGTGTTTACTGCCTAATCTGTTTTACGTATTGTTTAGAGGGTGTAATGAAGGTGAGGTGGTTTCAGTGAATCTTATAAGAACATGTATGGTATGTGGATGTAATTGGAGAAGAAAAGGGTTAAAATAACACCCTTGATTGATAGATTTAGTGCTTACTGCCTTATTATTATTTTGGTGAAGTTAAGTAGCCTAAATGTGTTGATTGGTTGCTAATACTAGTTTACCATATATTCTATTGTAGATAAGTAATCAAAAAGGCGGGAAGTCAAGTTGGGTTAGTTTCGGAGTTATATAACCAGGTATGTAAGGCATACTCTATTTTGCACTCTTTGGCATGAAATTGGATATTTTTTTCGTCAAGTAAGCTTCCAAGGTTATCCTATAACAAGTGATACATAATAGCAGTACATTACATTCCATGTTGCCAATGACCTTATTCCCACTCTCTAATGTGTTCAAACACCTCAATACATGCTTATTATTCAACGTGCACATCTATTTTCACTAGAAAATTTCAGAAGTTCTCCGTTTACTCAAATAAGACCCGTGTGTATTTTCAGCTCCTTAACACTTCATTTGTGTGCCAACAACTCCTTACCTCATTATTGTTGCATTAAGTGCCCATTTATATGTCTCTTATTAGTAGATTATTGTTTCAAGGTACCATAATATTATGACCACCAAAGTAACAGTCCTAAAGGCTAAATAAACTAAGTAACGTAAATCTGTAAAATGAGTGGTAGCTTAAGGGAATAAGCCTAGCATGGGCTGATCTCGATACCTTTATATGTGGGTGGCTGCTCAGGGGTATAAGCCTAGCATGGGCCGATCCCAATGTTCTTATGTGGGTGGCAGCTCTGGGGCATAAGCCTAGCATAGGTCGATCCCTATTTATCTATTTACCACTGATTAGTTGGTCACTTGTATTATATGGCTTACAAAGATTATGAAGTAAGAAAGGTAAAAAAATGAAGAAAAGAATGTAATGTACGTCATCCCACAAGTATATATAAAGGTGGTCTACTAGTACTACTCATACACTTGTATTTGATTTCTATTGAGCTCTTGTATCATGTGTTGTTACCTTCAGCCTTACATATTCACTATATATTTTTGTACTAACGTCCCTCAAGGGGGACCTGTATTTCATGTTGGAGGCACAGGTGCTTTAGCTAATACACCTCGCTAGTACGAGCACAGGCTATTCAGTAACTATTGGTAAGCTCTATGTTGATTCGGGGCTTTCCAAGTCTGTTCCATATATTTTGGTATTGTACAGTAGTCAAAAGTAGGTTGGGGGTTTGTCCCGACCCTAACTAAGTCTATGTATCTTTTAGAGGCTTTGTAGACTAATGTTAAGTTAAACGTGGTAGTGTCTTATCTTTTAGATGTGGTGGCCCCAACGGCCAAGTGTTGTATGTATAATTTTGTGCTAGTCTATGTAGTTATTCTCATCGATGAATAATATCATGCTTGTCAGAACCTTTGGTTGTCATAGTTACATGATGAGAAGTACAAGGATATGGGTTGGTTCTCTCAAGCCTTTACGACTATGGGTGCCTGTCCACCCCAATAGGATTTGAGGCGTGACATGAGCTTCCAAAAAACTTTCTCTAATTAGAATAGGCAGTAGTAGTTATGTAGAAAATACTGCTCTAAATTTTGCAAGAATTGACATATAGGGTAATAGGGAGAGGTCTGGAGGCCCCCAATTCTAGACAAAAGGCATTTCTTACGAGTAAAATATTTATAAAAACATGTTTATTCCAGAGTTGCACATCTTTTTTAAATGAATTAATTGCATCCAGCTGCAAATTGCCTGATTTTTCCTAAGACAAAGAGACTATTGAGGGAAGGTCAGGATGGGAAGTTCAAATGGATTCTAAGTAAAAGGGTTAGTTTGAGATTTGGACTTGAGGGGTATGTTGACATACTAACGGGGAATGGTCGAAATAAAATCGTGGTAGATGATGGACTAGGGCCTCAGGAAATTGACTAAGTCAGTTGTAATTACTAACCAACCTGCAAAAATGTTCTAGAATAATATGACCCATTCTCCGTTTGTTAGACCAAGTAAATTTATTGACTATAAATCCTATGTCTAGGATTTGAGGATACTTCAAACAATCCATGAACCTAGCAGCTCTATTGTTGTTTATCAATGTCCCACCAAACTTCTCAGAGGCGTATAAAACCTAATTAAAATCACCAACCAAGAGTCAAGGCCTACTATAAGAGTCAGTTATTATTCTAAGGTTATCGTATAAGTGTAGATGATTTGTGGGGTCATCACTAGTGCAAATAGCTGATAAAAGCCAATCAGTAGAAGAGGGGAGTACCTAAACCTTATAATGGATTTCCTAGGGGGTAATGCTCAAAGTAGTGACATTAAGGAGCTCCACAAGCCAAAGAATGGTAATGCCTCCGACATGTCCCATTCCAGGAACTATTATAATGTTGGAGAATTGAAACTCTTGAGGAATGTAAGTATAGTCTTCCTGATGAGTTTTAAATAGAGCCACCAAAGAAGGCTTATTGTAATCCAAGAGTTGTCTGAAATTTCTCCTAAAGTTGGATGTCTAAGCACCACGATAATTCCATGAGATAAAATTTATATCAACTCTATTATTGAGAAAGATCTGTGATATAATATCCTCCAACACAGGATTGAGAACCAGTGCATACCTCCCCACCACTAGATTTATTGTCTGGCGAATATAGAAAGAATACTTGTGCATATTTGGGGGATAACTTATGCAAATCCTTTTTATGTACTACTCTTTTGGGAGAAAGACTCATACCTATCCTAGATATGTAATTTCTATCTCTGTGTCGCCCATCCTTCCTACTATTCTCTCTACTTCTTCTCCGTGTGGATCATTCAGAACAAAGGTTGAGGGTGGTGTGTGAGTGTCCTGGTGTTGTGGGGATGCTATAAGTTCCTCCATGTAAGGATAAAGTTGTCCATATAGAGGAAGAGGTTACATCAGAAGTATTGTTGTATGCATGAGACCGTCTCCACCCCCTCCTAGTCTAATGGGTAAAAGGAGAACTCTTGAGCAAGATAAAAAATTGGTGGGGGTGTTCACTACCTAATGATGTTGATCATATGCTTCCAATCTCAACCTCATGCCCTCTGTTGTGATTTAGGCTAGGTCTATCGAGTCTTGAATCATCACAAGCACTCGTTTCCTATTGATGTACATATTGAAAGTCAGCGCATGTCCCAATAGACCCAGTTTCAACCAACATTATAGATCTTATGGTGATTGGAGGTTTACACAAGTGTAAACCGGATCTTCTCCATTTAGATTTTCCATCGCAATAGAGTTATCTATTATAGATAGGCATTGGAGATAGTGAAAGGAACCTTGGGGTAGATGGTGAATGCAGAGTCTCTTATAGGGGCAAGTCTTTAGATGAATGTACATTATATAGTATAGAAAGTTTTGTAGGGTTTGAACATGTGGGTGGTGAGGAAGCAATGCTTAGATGCAGTAGTTGTTGAGCATATAGCAGGTTTTGAGGTGAGAATATAACATGAGAATCAGTGGGTTCTACATTGTCCGCACGTGAGTTGCAATTATTAGAAGAATATGACTTATAAGGAATTGTGATAGGGATGGAGTCTTCCAGTAGTTGATATAAAGGTTTATTATGTAGATTAGGACAAGGAATGTCCTGCATGGAAGGCACGTCGGGTGCTAAGTTGGGAGTCATAGGATTATGGATAAAAACCTCATATTGAGAAAGCATAGATGGGCCCACTGTATTAGTTTAGTTTACATGGTTTTCTTCTGATAGGGCATATAAGGAATTATTATTCATAAACAGGAATTATTATTCATTAAAAAATCTTCTTTATAGAAGAATAAGTTGAATGCTGATTGGTTGGAGGGTCCACCCTGCTAATAGCTAATAAATCATGGGATAAAGAGAGGTTACCTAGAGTCATCACCAGAGGATCCATTTCCACTTTTTTTATCATAAGGCTTACCTTTGTCTTGCGAGTTTACCAATAGATTCTTGTTTGATTTTACCTTGTGTTGGGCATTTGGTGGTTGCCTATTAGCTTTAGTTGTGGGTTTGAATTCTACAACCTTCAATTTTGGAGTTGAGGCAACCCCCATTCTTGCTAGTGGTTCACTATGATTATTGCTTCCCGACACTGGTTGATGGGAATGGGGAAAAGATTTTTATTAGTGCCCCAAGCAACCATATTGGCTGCATAATAGGTTAAATCCTTCGTAATGGATGGACTGCTTCTGACATCCAGTAAAATCATGGTGTTGCAGCGACTGATCTAAAGGTACCTGCATACATAGCCGAGCATAACACCCACGCGTAGTAAAGGCCATACAGGTATCTATTTTCAATAGGGTACCCACTCTTTGTCCGAGTTTATGTAAGATGTCTAAGTCATAAAATTCCATTGGAAGCTCGGGCAAGCGAATCCAGATGACAATATATGATACTTTGGCTTGCGAGGCAACAAATTTTTGCTTCCATCTCTGCACAGACAATAATTTATTAAAGATAAACCATGACCCATCATGTAGAGCATGGCGCATATTATGTTCATGGCTGAATCTTATAAGATAAAACTCCACTCCCAAATAAACTAATTTTAGATCCTCGGTGGATTTCCACAAATTCATTAATTTTAATTTTAACAACTGATGTGCCACTTTTTGGCCAATTACTTTCACAATAAGGGTTGTGCCCAGGGTGCATAAATACGGGATTTGTCTTCAGAAGTTAGTGGGATAAATTTTTCATTGTCCAGCAAAGGAGTGACCTCATCTACAAGGTCAATTTGTGGTGCTATAACATTTATTATTTGAGTGTTATCCGATAAGTTTGGCCCAAGCAACTTTTGCAAGTAGGAAGAATTCTCAGTCGTTGCAGGGGTATCCTCGTAGAGTTGCATCCTATTACTACAGGTGGTAGAAACTGATGTAGATGTATGCACACAAATCTGTAGATCTTAGTTGCGAAGTAGTTGCAGTTTTCATGTTGAAAAGATAAAGTTTGTATCTCTTTCTTTCTTTTTTAGTTATATATAAAAGAAAGGGGTGAAAAACTTTTTATTTTATTTATTTATTTATAACAAAATTAGGTGTTTTTCTTCTTTCTTTTTGTAAAATCTTTTGATATTTTGACACATGATTATCAATGATTGGTGAGTGAAAATCACTCTTTTATTCAAAATTAGTATTTATTGAAAAAGAATGTATTTATATTAGTTGAAAATTGTTTGGGGGGGGGGGGAGGGGGGGGTTAGGACCCCCATAAATTTTAAGTGTCTATTTGTAAATTCAGAACAACTTTAGTGGTAACTTTATATCATTTATCTTCATTTAATATTGAAAAAAATTTCTAAAAAATTAAACTTTCTTAAATATGAAGAAATTAAACGGCTACTCTAATGGGAGTGGGAAAACAAGTTCCATAAGTGACATTGCAAGATCATTGTTTCCTCCCCTCCCACCTAATGCCCTTAAGTCCGCCTTGCCCCTCGACCATCCAACCCTTGCCACCCTAAATCCCTCTCCTCCATCTCACCCCTATAGTATTTTGCTAGATTACATATACAAACTTTTGAGATTATATTTTTATTTTCTTATGAAACACTAAAATATACGTAAGAACCCCACTAGTTTTCACTGAATATATTATTTGTGTTAGTTTTTCCAATGAAACGTTGAACTTTTCTTCTTTCTCATTCGCCAGACACACCTATGATCTTGGGTGTATCTATACACTTAAGCACCATGTTTTACCCATATATGAGCTAAGTTTTGAGAGCAAAGTGGCTTGATTCATATGTTTTGTCCTGATTTTTTGATGTAAATGAGCTAACCTACGTAATTAGTACCATTTTATGAGTAAATAAAGCATATGGAGACATAGAGGGATCATGGAATGCAAATAATATAAAACAGAAGAAAATTGCATGTTTTGAGACTATGTTTGCGCCACAACTCCTAGGGTATGCGCTGAGCTTCGTGCCATGACCCCTAGGGTGCGCAATGAGATCCGCGACATGACCCATGGGGTTGGCGATGAGGTCTGCACCATGATACTCTATTCCGAGGAAAATTGTTCTTTTAAATTAAGCCTAGGGGCTTGGGGTTAATTTCCCAAGGCAATTATAAACACCCCAAAATCAATTTGAATAGGCGTTATGTATTTAGGAGCAAAGAAGCGGAGGCTAAATATTTCCATTAGGTTCCATCTTGTAATCTCAAACAATCTTGGATTTTGGTATGAATAGTTTGATTTATTTGATGTTATTTCTAATCATAAGTGGCTAAGCTTTTTAGCTAGGATTACGAGAACCTTGTAATCAACAATCTAAACTATGAGATTTTGAGTTTATATTACAATTGTTCTTATATTTTATTATCTTCACTTTTAATGATTCTCATGGTTGCAAACTTGAGAGTGTGCCTTAAAATATAATTTGCTTGAACAAAGAGGTTGTTTGAAAAAGAGAATAGTGACAAAAAGTTAGAGTTTTCAATCTCTAATTTGTGAATTAATGTCTTAATCGGATTAATATCTTGGAGAATATTTATACTTATCGTTACCACTTTAAGTTTGGAAAAATTAAAGTGTGTATTTCCTTCAAGGTTGATAAACACTTGTATTGAAATTTAAATATGTTACTCTATGAGTACGATCTACATATGAATTCATCTAATCCATAGTTGAAACGAGTTGAAATACCAAAGTTATCGAACATAACCTTAGTTTACTATTTTTCTGTGTTCAAACATTACAAGAATTGTCTCATTGTTTTCAAATTGAAATCGCTAAATTATCCTTGGAATCAAAACCCCTTTATTTTGTGGAAATATATGATTAAAAGTCAAGTAATCTGCATACAACTTAATTAGCACTCTATTGCTTGTGGGATTCGACCCCAACCTTCTTTGGATTATATATTAGATGACGAACGCTTACGCTTCTGTAGAAGAAGTTGTTGTTTGGGCGTATCAACCTATAATTTTTAATTGTTTGAGGTTAACTTCATTAACTTGATGTAACACCAATAAGTTTGAAACGGCTATGTATAATTAATACTTGTTAAAATTTGATTATTTAATAAGTAGCTCATAAACCCATGAGTAATCAATATATATATATATATATATATATATATATATATATATATATATATATATATATATATATATATATATATATATATATATATATATATATATATATATATATATATATATATATATATAAAGGAGAGTCATAGATAATGTGATATGGCACCTCTCTATGACCTCCTTTCACATTTATCTTTTGTTTCAATTTTTAAACTTTTTTCCCTTTATTATTATTTATTTTATTTTAAATAGAATAAAAAAAATTAGATTCAATTAATCAACTTTTCACCTCTCATTGTAATTATCCTCTTAATTAGATTTCTTAATATCATTCTTTTGGTATCCTTTCCATCACTTTTATAACATGCACATGTATAAAACATTTCATGATTCATTACTTTCATTATTTTTTCCTTTAAAATGTTACTCTATGCTTTGATTGTTCATTGTAGGATATATAAAAAGAAGTACTGGAGGAGGTACGGGTTGGCATAAATACCAAAAAACTAAAATACCGAACCGAATAGAATCAGTTCGATTTTTCGAGTTCAGTTTTTCGTTGTTTTTATTTAAATCAAAATTTCTAATATACTTTTTAAATTATATAATATAATAATTTATATTTAACTTTTAAGAGGGCCCTTTATATAATATAATAATATACACTAATATATCTATATTATTAAATTAATATATATTCCAAAAGGCCCTAAATCAATAAATTGATTTCATTCCAGAAGGTAAAGAAACCTAATTCCTAAATTCCTAAAGGACTGCTACTCTTAATCGTTCATTATTCATCAAGAAGCCAAGTCAAGAACCCTAATTCCTAAATTCATTCTCTTAAGAACTCAACGAAGGGGAATGCCGGAGCAATGAGTGGCCTGTGAGCCTATTTCTGCATTGTGTGTGGCTTGTGAGCTTGTTTCTGCATTAGTGAGTTGTGTGTGACTGACTGACTACTATTGTTTTTGTCATTCTGTGTGAGATTAGTATCGTGTTTAAAGATTTTGTGTTTACACAATGTCCGTCTAATGTATTTACAGATTATGTGTTAACCGTTTCTATGTGACTGCTTCTGTAAATTGTAATGTTGATAGAAATAGGTCCCAACTTTCATGAAATGAACAATATATTTCCTTTGTTGTTTTCATGAATGTTGTTGTTTGTATAGTAAAAGTCTATATATATTGTTTAATGTCTGTTTTGGTCCTTTAGTTTGATTTCTCTAGTCTAAAGGATCTGTAGGTTTGTAATCCATTTAGACAATTTCTAAATGATCTGTCAAGAGATAAAGGTTGGATAACTTATCAGATTTAAGTATACTTTTTCCTTTCACTATACAAAAATCACATTGTTAACATGTGTTATGGGAGACGAGTTCTCTATGTACCTCCAGTCTTGAGCATTCTGTAGCTAATAATCAGTCATAATTTGATTAGGAAAACTTCTAATATGTCAAGTGTTAAAGTTGTTTTACGCATTATGATAGCTTGCTGTTGAATATATAGTTATTTTTGTTTCACAGTTAACTGTTGCGGTTCAATTGTTCAAAGCGGTCAGGTGTTAAACTTCTAGCTATCAAATGATGTTTGCAGGATTACTGTCCATAGCAATAAGTAACTTAGAGAACTCTGTTTGTTTACTTCTTCAAGGCTTTACTTGGGAGTGAAATTAGTCACTCACAGATATTATACTGATTTGTCCATGTATATATTTTCTTTTATGTATATACCTAATCATCTCCATTCCTTCAATTTGTAAACTAATGTTTTTACTTATTAGTTTTATACCTGTCTGGCTGCCCAGTAGCCCTATTTATAAATATAACGTAGCTTATTAAACAGACCCAAAACTGAAAAACTGAAATTATTAAACCGCAATAAAATCAAACCAAAAATTATGTAAATCGAACCGAACCGAACAAATTCAGTTCGGTTCTTATAATTTCAAAACCGAAAACTGAAAAAAAATGAAATAAAAAAATTAAACCTGAACCGAAGTACCGAACGCCCACTCCTAAATGGAGGAATGAAAATGGATCAATGGAAGATGAGGAAAAAAAGAAATGACTCGTAAGTAAAATTATTAAAATCAACTTTAACATGTTATCTGTTATCGTAATTATTGTTTTTTAAAAACTATTTCTAGTATAATTGTTTAATAGACTATTTATGATTTTCTTCACTGTTAGTTGAGGGTATTATGTTTTGAAGATGATGTAGCATAGAGAGTTGTGTATATAATATGTACTATTTTCTTTAGGCTCTATTTTGTTGAATAACTTTTGTTTGACATTTCTGTTGTACTGATCTATTAAAAATAGTGTAAGATGGAGCACATTCTTCAAAAGACGATGAAGGAGCATTGAATCTGAGATTCAATCAATTTGGTACATAAATTAACTTTAAATTTATTTGAGACTTGCAAATCTACATTTTTAAAGTTTCTTAATATTTATTTCGATGCAAGCAAATATTCATATTCGTTAGAGTTTATCAAGATTGCTTCTATAATTATTTATTGGGAAGCATGGAATTGAAATATGAACATTTTTATCCTAACTTTTGATCTTATTTAATTTTCAGATTCAAAAAATGGGAATTTCAATTCTATTTAGAAGTATCATTTATCTAGGTCTCATTAGGTCTAGCTCTACATAATTACCCTTTAATAATTTTTATAACTCTTCAAAAGAGAAATGATATTCATTATTTATTATTTAATCGCGATTTATTTTTTATTCTTTGATAATTAAAATAATTTTTAAATGGTGACATGATTTTGTAATGAGTTGTTTGTTGGAATATTAATATTGATGTTATTCATTATTATTATTATTATTATTATTATTATTATTATTATTATTATTATTATTATTATTATTATTATTATTATTATTATTAGTTTGTAATTTTATTTTTTATTTGGTTAGAAAATAAATAAGTTGTTATTTGCTTTGTATTGTTATTGACATGTCTTTATTGTTTAGAGACGTGATGTGACATCTTTTACATAAGAGTTCTACTATTTTTTTGTCCTTTTTTTTTGAATTGATGCTCTTTCCCAAATTTATGGCGAATTTTTTTAAAAAAAAATTACATGCCACAATTGAAAAGTCTAAAAACTACCTCACTAAATCTTTATATAATTACCCTGTAGTAATTCTTATTACTCCTCAATAGATAAATGATACTTCCTCCGTTTCAAAAAGAATAACTTACTTTAATTTGGCACAAAGTTTAAGAAAATAAAGAAGATTTTTGAATCTTGTGGCCTTAAATTAAAGTTATGTCAAGTGTACCAAAATATCTTTTAATCTTGTGGTCCTAAATATGCCATGAGAAAAGTTGAAATTAAAGTATTGCCAAAAAAGGAAAGGGATCATTCTTTTTTAAACGGACTAAAAAAAAAATATGTCATTTTTTTTAAACGGAGGGAGTATTCATTGTTTATTATTCAATCGTTATTAATTTTTTTTTCCTTGATAATTAAAATAAGAAAAAAGACTTAAATATGTCATTGAACTATTAGAAAGGGTCCACTTATGTCATCAGTTAAAAGGCTAACTCATTCATGTCATCGCCATTATAAAATTAGTTCATCCATCCCATTACTTTTTAACGATGGATTTTTTAAAATAGCTTTGTCATGTGACCTTTTATTAGAGGTCCATGTCATTAATTAAAATAAGAAAAAAGGCTTAAATATGTCATTGAACTATCAGAAATACCGCATTCATGCCATCAGTCAAAAGTTTGACTCATTCGTGCATCACCATTATAAAATCAGCTCATCCATGCAATTACTTTTTAACAGTGGATTTTCAAACACAGTTTGGTCATATATCCTTTTATTAAAGGTCCATGTCATTAATTAAAATAAATCTATAATAATTTTAAAATATCTTAAATTAGTCGATATCGGGATTATTTGTCCCACCATTTATACCATAGTGATAGAATAAGTTATCCCATATAAATGCGGAATAATTGAAATAGACAACTTTTTTTAAGTTGTTATTTGAAACGGATTTTTCAACAATGTATGTTCTCCTAATTCGTCATGGGAGAATGAAAAAGTTCTATATTGGTGCACCTTCTTCTTTTTCTTGCTTGCCCTAATCGTTTATTGGCTTCTTTTCTTGCAATTTCGAAGTATATATTAGAGTCACTAGAATTACAACTAATCAGTTACTGTAGGATAAAAAAAATGTTACTGTAGGATAGAACTTTTGAGGCTTCTATTAAGCGTAATATTTATAATGATTTAGAATCAACAACAAACAGTCAAAGAACATACACTAATCACTATTTTTCTCCCGAAGGATATAACTAATTTTTAGATATTTTAAAATTAATATAGATTTATTTTAATTAATGACATGTACCTCTAATAAAAGGCCGCGTGGCAAAGCTGTTTTTGAAAACCCACCGTTAAAAAGTAATTGTTTGAATGAGCTGATTTTATTACGTCGATGGTAAGAATGAGCTGAACTTTTAACTGATGACATAAATGAACCATTTCTGATAGTTTAATGAAATATTTGAGCATTTTCTCTTAAAATATTTTGGCTCATTTAATTAATGACGTGGACGAATTATTGTTGACCGCGTGTACAAAATAGTTTTGCCAAAAAACATCAAACTAGACTGTAAAAAATGGCATGAATGAATCTTTTTTGTAACAACAATTGTATGAATAAGTCAAACTTTAAACTGGTGGCATAGAAATGGTGATAAAATTTGATAAGGAGTTGTTTTTTGTGATATTAATGTCAATGTTCTTTAGCATTATTATTATGGGTTTGTAATTTTTTTTTCTATTTGATTAGAAAATACATAAGTTGTTATTTGCTTTGCATAATTATTGACAAGTTTTTGTTGTTTTTAATATTTTAACTTGCACATAATATTTTTTAAAAAATAAAGGGTTAAAATCATTTATCCCCCGAACTTTGTAGTGAAAATCAACCACCTTCCTCAACTTTGAACAATAATCATTCTCCCTTCTTTTTCCTATTTGATTTTTTAAAATACCTGTTTTCCCCTTATATTTATATCAACATTTGTATCTCTTTTTTTTTTAAGATTTTTTTTTATATAATTTTTTTTTTATTTTTTAATCTATATAACATATTTTCTATAAAGGTTAAAAATTAGTTTTAAGATAAAAAAATAAAAGTGAGAAATATTAATTAAGTATATAATTTAATGACAAACTATAATGAAATAAATGAGCAAAATAGTAAAAATTAATTTTATTAAAAATTAAAACTCTAATATATATTTATACATAAAAATAATAGGTAATTATAATTTTATAAATATATTTCAATGTAGGTATACAAATTCTCAAGCCCACCTTTTAACATTATTAATAAATTCTTTTATAATTAATTACAACATCCAAAGGTACTTTTTACAATTAAAATTTTTATATTATCTATAATATATTAAAAGTGTGAAGGGCCTTAGAAATGTTGTTTGAACTTTTTTCCCTTCATTAAAAGTCTTTGCTGACAAAATTGTCTTTTCACTATTTTTTTCTATTATTTAAAAGTTAAAAATTAATTATATATATTTATGGTAAAACCTTTCCTTATTAGAAGTCATAAAAATTTTGATATTTTTTCCTAATTTAAGAGTTGGAAATTATTAAACCTATTTATGGTAAAACCTTTCCTTATTCGAAGTATCAAAATTAATAACAACTAATACTTTTTCTATTAGTTTAAAAATTCTAAATCAACTAAATTTGATTTTAAAAAGGTTTAGAAAAATCTAGAAATAAATATAAAACTATTAAAATAATAAAAATTTAAGAAATACCACATTTTAAAAAGTTTTAAGTACGTAATAAGAATGTAATCAATGATTTTGTAAAGATTTGACTTTAAAAATAAGAAAAACTTTATATATATATATATATATATATATATATATATATATATATATATATATATATATATATATATATATAAATGTAACAAAAATATGATTAAAATTGTTGTGTCTCTCTTAGCCTGTGGCAACAAGAGAAAGAGTTACTATATGGCAAACACAAAAGTAATGATCCATCAACCGATTGAAACTTCTGATGGTAAAACATATATGTGCATATGTTTATATTTACATTATTATATGAAAGTATGAAAGATTTTTAAAAAGTGATTTGAACTTTTATACTTTATTAAAACTCTTCGCCATGGGCAAAATCATTTAATTTTAAATAATTAAACGTTACACGTGCAAGGCACGTGCGGTTAAACTAGTATGTATTAAGTATGTATGTGAGTATTTAATTATGTATATAGATGCATATTTTGATTTTCTCCTATTCTTTCATGTCTATATAGATAAACGAGTTTTGGTTGTTAATATGAATTATTTTTAAAATTATAATTTAAATTTCATCAACAACAATTATTTGATTTGTAACAAATATACATCTACAACAACATCATATCTAGTGAAAATTTTTAAGTGAGGTCTGGGGAGGGTAGGGGTACACAAACCTTACCACTACCTCAGAGAGGTAGAGAGATTATTTCGGAAAGACCTTCGACTATTAATTATTTTTGTATATCTACATTGAAATATATTTATAAGATTATAATTACCTATTATTTTCACGTATAAATATATATTAGCGTTTTAATTTTTATATAATTAATTTTTACTATTTTGCTCATTTGTAATATTATAATTTGTCATTAAATTATGTACTCAATTAAAAATTTTCACTTTTATTTTTTAATCTTAAAAATAATTTTTAAATTTTATAGAAAATATGTTATACAAATTAAAAAATAAAAAATAGTTTTATAAAAAGTTTTTTTTTTTTTTGAAAGAGATACAAATGTTGATATAAATATAAGGGTAAAACAGGTATTTTAAAAAATTAAATAGGAAAAATGAGGGAGAATAATTATTGTTCAAAGTTGAGGAGTGTTTGATTTTTATAGCAAAGTTCGGGGGTGTAAATGATTTTAACTCAAAAATAAAAGGCTCTTTAAAAGTAGATTATGAATCTAATATGTATAATCTTGTGTTAAATGGATCATATTGAGGAACAACATAAAAAAAAAAGTTTAATTTTAGTAGTTCTTCATATAAACTGATTGTGTTTCGAGATATAGTGTAATGTGTTTTTTTTCCCCCACAAAATCATAAGAAAATTATATCCTACAAACAGAAACATATGAATTAACACTCTTAATCTTTAATTAAGTATTAGTCATATTTTTTTTTGGTATGAACTAATTTATAAAATGATTGTCTCGGAAAAATATTTGTTATGACCGCCCAAAGCGCTGACATGTTAATTACTTAACAAATATGTCTCTTAATATTTACATTATATATGGTACATGATATTAATAATTATAAAACCTTTGAGTAATTAACAGTTTTACAAATGAACACTTCGACAAACGTAAAGACTTCATTCATGGAAAAAAGAAACACTCTCTTTGCCTTATTTGTTTGTTTTTTTGTTGTTGTTGAAAAAAAATCTTAATAACTTACTAGCTTTGAAAAAGTACGGTCAAAAAGAACAAAAAAGACAGCATACGATGACGCCATGGAAGATGTTAGAAAAAAAGAAAGAAATGTACTCCCTCCTTGTCGAAATAAATGAATTATTGGGGTATTTATTGGTATTTCAAAATAGGTGAATCATTGAATTTTTTTACAAATTTGCCCTTATGATTTGACAACTAATTAACTTTTGAAAACGTATTACAAGGTCAACTTTTTTTTTGGAGGGGGTAAAAATGAAAAGTTATGTTAAATTTATGTCTTTAATGATTTTTCCATAGCATGTGTGTCAAAATCTAACAATTCATTTATTATAAAACGGAGGAAGTAATATAATAGTAGTTGAGTTGAAATAATGAATTGATGAAAGAGGTGATGAATACATGGATATTCATATATACCTAACCCCCAACTACAACCTAACAACCATCCCCCATGCACCGATTTTGTGGCCAGTCATTAATCTCTCAAAGGAGTTGTTTAGTATGTGAAATGAGAAAACATGAATATCTGATGGATTGAAATATTTCATGAAATCGACTATCCTGCCTCATTAATTGAATAATTAATCTTACCAATTTATTAGCATATAGCGGGATAAACTCATTAAGCGGTGGTCCATAAAAGAATATACACATTCAGGAGTGTGACGTATCAGTCGATCAAGTAAATTAAGAATAATGAGGTCTCATGTTTAAATTTTATCAGTCATTAAGAAAAAATAAATATTAGGTTATTTCTGTTACTATTTATTGTTTTTGGTGTACTTTCGATTATCATATCATTTTGTTATATATAGTTAGTATTTAGAATGCATTATCATGCTTTCTATAGTATTTTGTCAAGACTTTTTTCAATCTGCTTTGAACTATTTTATCTCGAGCCGAAAATCTACCAGAAACAAGCAACCTTCCTTCCTCCAGAATAGAAATAGGGTTTGCGTATATTATACCTTTCACAGATTGATCCACTTTATGTAATCACATTGAATATTTCACGATTAATTTCTTCATATATATTATAGCCTTAATTAATGGACATAATTACAAGATATCTATTAATATCTGTATTGATAAGAGGTGACAAATATTCCATAAAAGTTAATTGATATCTGCTACGAAAAAAAGGTGACAATATAAAATTAGTTAGAGATGAATTATCCAACAACCTTTCTCACATATTCACAATGAGAATCGAAATTTTTTCATAATATTCTCGAGAAGAGAAGTCGGTCGACCACATCACCAACTTTTATTCAAAATCCACCTATTTTCCAACACCCTTTTATTTTATTTTGAAACAGACCAAAGAGAGGAAAAAACGGGAGGAAGAAGAAATAGTACCCATTTTTTTTCTTCTATAATATGTGAAAATTGAAAACTCTCATCGTTCACTTTTTGGCACAAAATGTCTAATATGCTAGCCAAGAGTTGTGCCAAAATGTGATCCAATAATAACCGATAATAAAAGTTGCGATGACGTGATAATTAGTATTCCATTTGTAATTAAAAATTTTAAATTCAAGTTTTCATGGGTGATGAGGTCGCCTTTATTAGAGAGTGTTTTAACACCTTACCCCCACCCCCTCCCCATCCCACCGAAATTTTCCACGGCGAATTCAGATTTATAGTCTGTTTGACTAAATTTATTATTTTTTCCTCAAAAGTGCTTGTTTTTTAAAAGTGAGGTGTTTGACCAGATTTTTAAAAGAAAATAAATGCTTCTGGGGAGTAGAAAAACATTTTTTCATAATTTTTAAAAAAGTTGTTCTTCCTTAAAAACACTTATTTGAAAAACATTTTTGAGAAAAATACACTTAACACTTTAAAAAGGCTTGGTCAAATACTAAATATTGGTCAAATCAACTGTTTTAAAAATTTATTGGCTAAAAATAAATTGCTTCTCACCGAAAGTTTTTTTTTTTTTTTTTGAAAAACACTTGTAAAAAAAGTTATTTTTTAAAATAAGTTTATTTCAGAAGTTTGGCCAAATAGACTATTAGTCGAACTCCAAAATAAATACCAAACATCGGATGAATTTTTTTTCTTTTTAAAAAAGAAATATTGTCCAATAATAGTAATTAAGAAAGACACAGAAATATAATGAATTTCAATTGGTAAACAATTATTAGATAAGAAACAAAAAAATTAAAAACCAAAAGCGTATATGTCCTCTAAATAACTAATATATATATATAATTGATGAATTCAAATGTTACACTAAATAGGATATTTGTTTAAATTGATAAAGAATTGTGTACAATAATTAAATTCAACGTCTTTTTGAATATGTAAAGATGAAGAATTTATTTAATTATAATGCTAGAGATATGAAAACAATATAATTAAATCTAACCTTTACACATAAATTTCTCAAAGCCAACGAACATTCATCTACCACCTGTAAACTACAACAAAATAATATGATAATAAAGATATCAAAACAGTACATCTGAACCTAACCTTTACACACAAAAAATTCTCAAATTAGAGATATCAAAACAATACAATTAAACTTAATCTTTACCTAAAAAAAAATTTTCAAAGCCAATTGATATTTATCTACCACCTGTAAACTATAACGAAATAATACGATAAAAAAAATCAGAACAATACAATTAAACCTAACCTTTACACACAAAAATTCCTCAAAGTTGATCAACATTCATCTACAACCTGTAAATTACCATCTACAACTGTAAACTACCACAAAATAATACAATAATAGAGATATTAAAATAATATAGTTAAACCTAACCTTTACCTAAAAAAATTCATCAAAGCCGACCAACATTAATCGACTATCTGTAAATTAAAATAAAACAATACAATAATAAAGATATCAAAACAATGCAATTAAAACTAACCTTTACATAAAAAATCCTCAAAATCAACCGACATCATCTACGATCTGTAACTACAATAAAACAATATGATAATTTTCTTTCATAAAAATTCACAGATTATGCACCTTTTCGCTCACCATCACCATCTAGGTAAACCAATGAAGCCATTTTTTTAAATAAAAAGTCACCCAACAAAATAGATAACTAAAAAAAAGGAGAAAGAATGCAGTAAAAATATTTAATATGGGATATTTTTATTGTGATATTTAATTCAACTAAGGAAAGGATTTGTAGAATATACAATTCTAAGCTAATTGAAATCCTAAAACTTAGGAAAAGAACATGAGAAGTAATATACAATTATAAATTAATTGAAATCCTAAAGAAAATATAGTAGAGATTGTACTTATTTTCCAAATATAAGGTACTATAATTAGGACTTTTTCAATAATGGTGATTTTTTATTTTTTAAAAAATATATATTATTCGTATTTATGTATAATTATAATTTTAAAAAATAGTTAAAAGACGATTTTGTCTAAATGAGAGTGTTTTAATGAAGCGTAAAGAAGAGTGTTATATATATATATATATATATATATATATATATAAAATCTTCACAATGATATTTGAGGCATTTCACTTTTTTTAATTAAGCAAGATTATCACACATGACAATTAATGATATTTTTTCTAATATATTTTTATTTTTATCCTTATTATTTTTGTTAAGACTATGGAGGAAACTACAACGAATGTTCAACAACCGCATAAAATAGCCAATGAGATAATAAGGATAATCTATCATGCTGATGTCCAGGAGACTAACATAATAATGCTAGGAAAATATCAAGGATGAACTACCTCATTCCAGCCATACTCGGAAATCTCAACACTATACCGTATATCCCTGGTCAATATACGAATAAAGGGCGAAAGGAGAACATGTAGCAATATACAAGGCCAAGGAATGAATATACAATCTAAACATATGAAGGAAGGGATATACACTAATACCAAAGCTACATATAGCTATATATATATATATATATATATATATATATATATATATATATATATATATATATATATATATATATTCGAAGCACAACCTATATCATCATATCTTCATTTTAAAGTCTCATAATCCTAATACAATTTAGTACTAACATACTCAGGGTTTCTAATCCATATGTCTCATCATGAATTGAACATGCATAATAATGAAACTGTAGGATAGCAGAGGCCAGAATCATACCTCAAATCTCGATAACGAATCTATAACCGATATGTCATAAGGTAGATATAAAAATAATCATAATAATGATAATAACAATATCAATAACAATTGGATTAACTGGCTATTCCGGAAAACCAAATACCTAGTCAAGACTATGTGTACCTCCCCACCATCCCAGAATCAAAAGGTTTAATCAGCATACAATAACACAAGGCATAGTCATCACCCATATCTATGCAACCCTTTCATACGAGCTGATAGACATAGGTGTATATTGGTGATAGGAGATGCACATGCAAGTATAAATGCAACAGAATCCATAATATCATAATACCAACATCATAACCATCACTGTCATAGTTATTCTCCTCCTCCTCATCCTCCAACTTTGACGAGTATATATATATACCATACATAGGGCAAGCCAGACTCAAATTGGTAGATATGCACATAGGCACATCAATATAATCATCCTCCGGCCTTGACGAGTATCAATATCATCATCATAACACCCTTCGGTCTTATCGGGTACCATCACATCATCATAATATCCTATGTCCTTGTCGGGTATCATCACATCATCATAATATTCTCTGACTTTGTCAGGTATCATTATATCATCATAGCATCCTTCGACCTTGCCAGGGATTATTATATCATCATAAAAAAAGCAAGGTAAAGTATACTTTCACAACTTATCCTCATCATCAATATCGCATTATAAATAAGCATATATGCATAATATGAATATTATAACCTTCATCGGGTCTTACTTAGAATTTATATTATCAATCTAGCATCTTTCTCCATCCCTTATCGAAGAAATGTGTATCTGAATATGATAGGTGCATGGACTCAAACTGTGACTAAAAGAGTGTACTCATCTACTATGTCATGAGAAAATATGAAAATAACTATGGATGATGTACAAAATAAGATAAAATATTGGTCTAATTTAGTCATCTACTATGCCATGGGATCCAATCCACCATAGGTGGTCATGGATGAATACTTCAAATAAATTTGGGAAGTAACACAAATTAATAAGGTGTGTTTCTAGTGTGGTTCCAACATGCAACTAATAGGGAACAAGAAATAGAGGAGTGATTAGGATGTTTAAGAAAAAACTAGTAGTGGTGAAGCCATGAAAGGTAGATGTTTATGTTACTAAGGAGAAGACAGATAAAGTGCCAATATGGATATGACTTATGGGTCTGGATGTAAAATATTGGGAAAGAATGAATTGACTAAGATAATAGGCCTAGTGGAACTCCGTTGAATGTTGATCAAGTAACAACAAATAAGGAAATACTGACATTTGTAAGGGTTTTGGTAGAGATACCATTACATCAAGAATATCCAAGTGAAGTGGCATTTGAAAATAAAATAGAAAAAATTGTAAAAAAAAAAGTTGGTGTACAAATTGAAACCTATACTATGTACAATTATAAGAATTTTGGGCAAGAAATCAAAGTACGGAACAAACAACAATGAGAGGAGATAAATGAGAAGACAACGGTTATAGGAAACAAAAGAAACAAGAGGTACCTGAGAATAATAAAAAAAGGAAAGTAACAATACAAATAGGTAAGAAAACATAGAGAAAGAAAGTGACAAAAAAAACTCAAACTATGTCGGAGCACCAACATTAGACTAACACTAGTAATACACTTGCTATTCTGGTAAAGAAGACATAAAAAAACTAGGGACCAGAAAGTTTAGTAAGAGGACAAAATGGTACAAACCTTGGGCATATTGGGGTGGGAATACTCCCATACCTATTGGATAACATTAGATTGTAGAACTTTAGGGGTCTTAACAATATTGATAAATAAAAAAAGTGTAATTGTTCTAATAATTTTGTTAGAATCCTAAAAATAAGGTTAAAAAAGAGTAAAGCTCAACAAGTTGCTCTACCTTGTGTTATAGATGGTCTTTTACAATAAATCTTAATGTTCACCCTAGAGATAGAGTATAGATGGTGTGGAAACTAATGATTTTCACAATTGACATAAAAATAGTAATAGAAAAAATGATCCATGGTGTAGTTCTTCACATGGTAACTGGAATAAGGATGGCTTTAACTATTGTATATAGATTTAATGATCAAAGGATGAGAATTAAGTTGTAGTAAGATATTATTAATATAAGAAGTTAAAGTAATGGCCTCTAGGCAATCATGAGGAATTTTAATTGTGCAATATATATAGAGAAAAGGGTGAGAAATAAGGTGGCAACAACTGAAATAAGAGATATAAGATAATTCAACACTTGCAATTTGCAAGACCTAAAATCCTCTAGATCCTTATATATGAATTACCTCGTGTCTGAAGGCTTCTGTGCATCATACGACTCATTTTCTTGCATCATATATACAACATACGAGTAATATGTTATAGTCGTATGCAAAATAGTATGAGATGGTTGGCATTCTGTTTTAGATATGACTCAACCCTTAGAGTCGTAAGATCACTATACGAGTTGTATGAAGAGGGGTCTAAGGGTAACAACCTAGTTTATCTAAGTTTCTGTCCGAGTTATAAGTGGTAGACTATAAGTCGTATGGTGATGTTACTAGTCGTAGGTTTAAACTCGTATGTTGACCAGTGAATACCATCTTTAATCCTACCAAGCTTACAAGTCACGAGGATAACTCATACCTTTACCATACGAGTCGTATGGTTGACTCGTATAGACTAGCGATCAATTTCTGTAATGTTCAGTTAAAGGGCCTTTTGGTTTTTTCCACTCTTATAACTCCCAACCCACGACTTATAACCTAAAAAGGAGCATTATTTTTCTCTACTTTCAGTCAATTAACAACAGTTTCCTTCTCCCATCTTCAAGAACATCAAGATTAGGATTTTCTCACCAAGTCATATTCTAAGTCTAAAAAACTCAAGCCTTCTTCACAAATCAAGGAATTTCAAGTATGTGGGGTTTATGATCAAAGTTATTCTTTCATTCTTATGTCCCAAAAACATGATTTTAAGATTTGATTTACTTGTTTTGAATTAGGGTTCATACCCAAATAGCAATATTCTTGAAGTATGACATTACCATGAGATAGAAAGCTTTAATTATATCAAGGTTTACATATATACATGTTTTGACTTGTAATCTTGACTGAGACATTGTTGAATGATTTTAAGGTGAAAATTGGGCATAATATTTTGTTATGAATTTCTATAAAGTAAAGCATGAATTCCAAGCCCTAAGTATAAGTACTAAATTTACAAGAAGTTTATGCTCTCATGCTTCATTGATGTGTCCTATAACATGATTTAAGGAAAATCTCAATCTTTTGATCGAAATACAAAACACGAAATCCACAACTTGTTCATCTTGATTATGATTTAAAGTAAAGAGAAGCATAATTGATTTTTATTCTTTAAACCCTTATGCTATTTTAAGGCGTATTTCTTAAGTATGAGCATATATGTACTTTGGGAGTAATATTTAGCACCGAGAAGGAAATACGAATGAGTGTATCTAAATTCCTAGAAACTACGAGCCACCATAGGTTAAGTTTTTTTCTAATATTAGTGAATTATAGTGATCACTTAAGTTAAGGTTCTATTTTGATGGCAAGGGTAGTACAACTCTCCTTGGTGTGGGTAAGACGTTGGATTCCATGGTAGCTCATATGATTTATGTCGGTTAGAAGAATCTCCCAAAAGAAAGACTAAAGTAAAGATTTTAGAAACTAAGTGTGATGGTTCACTAAGTTTACTCTTATGCTTCATTATCCATGTTTTATGATTTTGCAATTATTGTTTATACTCAAGCCTAAGGTGAGTCATTCACTCAACATGCATCATTTGAAAGTGCACATATATATATATTCGATTCATGTTTTACATATACATTCACCCCTACATACTTAGTACATTCTAGAAGTACTGACCCACATATATGTCTATGTGTTATATTGTCTTATAGTGTAGGTTCTAGTGCTCGTTTCCAGCAACACAATTGACTACGGGCATCACCACCTACATTTTGGTATTTGGTGAGTCCTCATAGTCCGAGGACCCAGCTTAACAGACTCTTGTTCATTTTTGTAAGTTATTTTAGATATTTGAATTCTGTTTAAGTTTGAGTCAGCTGGGGGTCTATCCCAGTAGCTCTCTAGTCTTTAGTAGAGGCTTGTCAGACTGTTTATATTCGAAGTTCAAGAAGTTTGTTTAAGGTTTCTAAAGTAAAGTATTCATATTAAGTTATAGAATGATTTATCTTTCTTTTCTATACATGTTAGTTTACTTGTCATGAAAGATTCAAGTTGAATAAATATCATGAGTTAGCTTAGGGTTATTACTAGTCTTACGCACCGTGTGATGTCCAAGGGATACTTTCGAGGCGTTACAAACTTGGTATCAGAGCCTAAGGTTTAAATATTCCTAGGGAGTCGAATAAGCCGTGTTGCGTAGAGTCTTGATCATAAATGTAAAGCACACCACATTTATGAGCAGAAGTCTACAGAACAAATTAGGAATCATTATTCTTTCATAATCAGTCGTGCTTACAATTTTATTCATTTTTCTTAACTCGTGATTTTATGTGACATAATATGCCTCCTTGCTGAGCCAACGCACGCAGTAACAATGATCAACTACCCCTGTACGCAGACCCTTTAAATGAGAATGTATCTTTTTGCTAAATTTTGAGCTATCTTTCAAGCGTAGGCCCAAGATGTGAATGCTAATATTCAGGGAAACTAATAGGCAGTGGTCCCATTTTAACAAAATGGTAATTTAGCTGCAACCCAAATTCGAGACTTTATGAGGATGAATCCACCTGAATTCCATGGGTCAAAGGTGGATAAGGATCCTTAACTCTTTATTGATGAGGTGAGAAAGATTACTCAGATTATGCATGTTACTAAAGAGGAGGGTGTCGAGATGGAATCCTATAGGCTGAAGGATGTTGCTTATGATTGGGTCACTATTTGAAAGGATGGTAGGTTGAGAATGGAGCTCCTATGAGTTGGAAAGTGTTACAAAGTACTTTTCTAGACAGTTTCTTTTCATGTGAGATAAGGAAGGCTAAGTTGGAGAAGTTCATGAACATGAGACAGGGCTCTATAGCAGTGAAGGAGTACTACCTTAAGTTCACTCAGTTGTTTAAGTATGCTCCCGAGTTGTTATATGACTCTAAAGATCATATGAGCGAGTTTGTTACTGGGTATCTAATTTATTGGTCAAGAAGTGTAGGACTGTCATGCTGATTGGAGGCATGAATATTGCTCGGTTGATGACTCATGCTCACCAGATTGAGGCATAAAAGTTAAAGGAAAAAAAAATAAATAAATAAGAAAGTTAGGATTGGACAATTTGAGTATAGTCAGTCAAGGTTTAAAGGGGGAAACTGTTCACAATTTTAGGGTTATTCATCTATGTCTGCGCTATCTTCAACCAGTGCCCCTACACCCAGGACCAGGCAGGATTAGTGGGGCAGAAATTTGAATTCCAGGTCTCAGAACGGTGTAGTCGGGAGGCCCAATTACCCGACATGTGCAAAGTGTGGCAAAACCCATCCCTGTGAGTTTTTGATGGGCAAAAGGGGTTAATATGGTTGTGGCAAGTTGGGCCATAGGATCAAGGAGTATCCATATGCTAAGCAAGGAAGTAGAGATGCTCATCCTCAGACTTATGATACTAATCCAACAGCTCAGTTAGGCTGCCTAATTCCTCCACAGGGCACATCATCTAGTACCGGTAGTGGTCAGTGCTAAAGTTGATTTTATTCTTCACCATCCCATCAAGAAAAGGAGAGTTCACCAGATTTTGTCACTGGTATAATTCATGCCTATCTATTTGATGTATATATGCTATTAGACCCAGGATCGAATCTCTCTTATATAACTCCACTGGTTGCTATAAATTTTGGGGTAGGTTCTGACTATCTCCCTAAGACCTTCTCTATTTCTACCCCCATGGGCGAGAGAGTTATTGCTAAGCGAGTGTATAGGAAGTGTCCTATTACCGTCCTCCATAAGATAATACTAGCGGACCTAATAGAGTTAGAAAAGGTATATTTCAATGTTATTCTGGGCATGTATTAGATCCATTAATACTATGCATCAATAGATTGTTGCACCCATATGGTAAAGTTTTAGTTTCCTGGTGAGACAATTTTTGAGTCGGAGGGTAGTTCTGTGTCTCCCAAAGGTCATTTCATCTTTTATCTTATGGCCAGGAAGTTAATATTAAAAGGGTGTATCTACTATTTAGTTTGAGTCAAAGATACTAAGTTTGAAGTCCCAATAGTTCAATCAGCGTGTGTAGTCAATGAGTTTCCTGAGGTCTTACCCGAAGATCTGCCAGGGGTACCTCTAGATAGAAAAGTAGAATTCAATATTGATCTTCTTCCAGATACTTAGCCCATTTCTATCCCTCCATATCGCATGGCTCCGTCCAAACATAAAAAGTTAAAGGACCAGCTTAAGAACCTTTTAGATAAGGGTTTCATCAGACCAGTGTTTCTCCATGGGGTGCTCCAGTCCTTTTCGTGAGTAAGAAAGATAGCACTTTTAGAATGTATATAGATTATAGATAGTTAAACAAGGTTACCATCAAGAACAAGTCTCCCATTCCTAAAATCGATGATTTTTTTGATCAATTTAAGGGAGCCCGGTGGTTCTCCAAGATTGACTTTAGGTCGAGATACCATCAGTTAAAAGTCATAGAGAAAGACATTTTAAAAATAACTTTTTGAACAAGGTACGGGCATTTCGAGTTTATGGTTATGTCGTTTGGACTAATAAATGCTCCAACAGCCTTTATGGATTTGATTAACATGGTCTTCAAGTAGTAATTGGATATGTTTGTCATTGTCTTTATAGATGACATATTGGTATATTCCAGGAGTGAGGAGGAATATGCAGACCATTTGAGAATAGTACTACAGACCCTCAAGGACCATCAATTATATGAGAAGTTTGGTAAATATGAATTTTGGTTAGAATTTGTTTACTTCTTGGAGCATGTCATTTTAGGGGTTGGTATATATGTAGATCTTTAGAAGAGTAATGCAGTGAAGCACTGGCCTAGACCCATTACTCCATCCGATATTAGGAACTTTTTAGGTTTGGTTGGGTATTATAGAAGATTTGTGGAAGCGTTTTCTTCTATAGACGCACCATTGACTAAGTTGACCCAAAATAAAGTAAAGTTTATATGGACGGATAAGTGTGAGAAGATTTTCCAAGAGTTAAAGGATAGATTGACTTCAGCACCAGTGTTAGCTCTGCCAGAAGGATTAGACAGATTTGTAGTGTATTGTAATTTTTCTAGAGTTGGGTTAGGTTGTGTGTTGATGCAAAATGGTAGAGTGATAGTCTATGCCTTCAATCAACTTAAGGATCACGAAAAGAATTACCCAACTCATGACTTGGAGTTAGATGTTGAAGTGTTTGCCTTGAAAATTTGGAGGTTGTGTAGCTGAGTCATGAAAGTGGAGGTCCGAGTGAACAATACTGAAAACCGCATTTACCGACGCAGGGTCAAATTTACCAGGGATATTTGAGTCTGCCTCATTATTATTTCATGATTAGGGAGGTTTGAGTCCCCCGTAAATCATCACATGATCGGTGCTTAATTCACCTAGTATATGATTGGGAGGTTCCAGTCCCCCGTACATATATATAAGATTATTCTCCAGTTTGTGCAGCTACATGCATTAAGGCCAGACTAAGGGTGAGAGCTGGGGTCCATATAGCCCGTGGGTACATATTATAACAGTTGAACTACATAATCTAGACTAAGGTTTTAAAGCACATGTTAAGCCTTGTTCCCAATCCCGGCATGATATAAATATATGTGTGTGTATGCAGTTGATTATGTGCATTGGTTTTGATTTGATCTGTTGACCATGTCATTTGTTAAACTTTTCCCTGAGTTTCATGCTAGCGATGCACTAACCGTTAACCATTTCCGGACGTTGTATCTCCACGCGATGCAGGAATTGGTCATATGTCTACTCCTCCTGCTCAGTGATTAGGATTTGAGATCAGCTCGTGAGTTGACATTGAAGTGGTGAGCTTTCATACATCGGAAGTCTCAAAAATCACTACTTTAACTAAGACACTTAACACTGAACTTCAACGACTGCACGAATTGTAAGTTCTAAATTTGGTATGTGTCATATTACAATTGAAAACACATGAATACTACTCCAAGACTTCCTAGCCTCAAGGATTTACTCTACCAAGTCGGAACACTCATGCATATTACTCAACAAAAAGATCATATAAGTCACTTATTCATTATTTTACATGATCCCTTACCACAAGAAAGACACACATATTCACTCACAAAAATGCAATATATCACAAGAATGGGTGTAAAAATTAAATTCCGCTCACTTTTGCAAAGAATTCACACATCACATAAGCTAAACCATAAACTTTCCCTTAGTGTACTACAATAATATCAGAATATCAAAGCTCAAGATAAAGTAAGACTTTAAGAATTATAATGTAGGCTAAGGGACGGGTAGGGACTATTCTGGCAAGTAATAGTGACTATATTCCCCGAGCGCTTTAATAAACTACACTTTACATTAAACTCATATCTAACCAATCTATTTTTCACCACTTTTATCTTCACACCTCTCTTTTATTTTGCCCCATATCTTTAATCTAGCTTACACATCTTTATCAGGAAGTATTTACCATCAACATTCCTTTGATTAAATTTTCTTTTCATTACACTACTCTCTACCAACAACCCGTAAACTTTTTAAGCACACCCATAGTTATTACTTTGCGGCTTCAACTTCACTTTTTCCTCTTTAGATTTACACTCCTTAACATCTTAATTTTTCACATAAAGAACATAGGAATTTTGGATCAAATTCTGGTCAATTGATAGAAAAAGAATTAGATACATATGAGGATACCAACGAATTGGCTAAAGGCTCGAGGGGATAACTAAGGTCATGCAGAAAGGGTAGATAAAGAAGGTATAAAACATGGCTATCAAAGAAATTCCTATATCATTTCATGAACTCAACATTCTTTATTTTGCTTTAAAAATACATCGGGCAAGTTCTAGACATCACTATATAAATATGGATTATGACAAAAACCTCAAGATAGATGGAACATATTTAAATCAAGAAGGATCTCTATAGACTTTTAACCAAGAATTGCAAGAATTCAAATTTAAGTTAATATCACACAAGAGTCAAATAAAATAGCCTAAGTGTCTCACAACAGTCATTCTATTTTAACAGCATACAGTAAAATTCAACACCACTTGCAGCAAGTAATCATGTGTAGCACTTAGCTAGAGAATATTCATTTATTTCAAATGACAAAAACTTTAAAATTACTCCTAAAAATTAAAAAGGATACAGGGTTCAAAGGGTTTTCTCTCAAAAGAGAATTGAAAAGAAAAATTGAGGGGTGGGATAATGTGTTGGACCAAACAACACAAATTAAAAATAAACAAAGATAAAATATTTTTGTAATTTTTTAAAATTTAGTTTAAAAAAACCTATAAATAAATAATAATAGACATCCTACAATGCACTTCTCTTAAATAAATTAAAAGATTTTCTACCCCACACTTAAAATCATACTTTGTCCCCAAAGTATAAGTCAAATTAAGAATAAGGATTAAAAATTCTTTTTGGCCTCTAGACCTAACTAGTAGCACGTAACTTTCTCAGATTTCCATCATGGGTCCCGAGGGACCCCATACTTATGCTTTCATCATGCTCCTTAGGTTAGATTTTGGGTACTCAGACTTTCCCTAATCTTAAAAATGCACAAACAAAAATTAAAAAAAGTGACACAATATAGAAAAATATCTAACTTTATTACACATGGGTAGCCTCCCAAGAAATTCCTTTAATGTTGTAGTACGACTCTTATCACAACTACCAACCACAGTTTCTCAATCTGTTCTTCTCTTTTGATCACAACTTTCTTCTTTTATTTACTCTACCAACCATACCATCGATATTTTCCCTTTTTACTACTTTTGTCGCCTCGTGTAAAATTGCATGCAAACTTTTCTAGCTCAGGCTTATCCATCAATTCGAACAATTCCATGAGAGATTCTAAAAAGTTATTTGGAATTTTGCGCTTCTCCACCCCACACTTATCCACTCATAGGACAGTGATTGTGCATATATCTCTGTAGTGTCAGGGTATGTTAAGTATTTTGTACATTTTGAAAACCATTTGTTCATCATTCAATCTCATCCTGAGTGTTCCCTCTCTAACATCTATCAAAGCTCCTCCAATAGCCAAAAAAGGGCATCCTAATATGATTGGTACCCTGTCGTCTACCTCATAGTTAAGAATAATAAAGTCAGCAGAAATAATAAACTTACCAACTTAATGAGAACATCCTTTATGATTTCTTTAGGGACCACTCTAGCTCTATCTTCCATCTATAACAAAACTGAACAAGGCCTTGGCTTTTTCAAACCCAATGTTTTAAACACAGAAAAGGGAATCAAAATAATTCTTTCCCTTAAATCACTCAAAGCTTGAACATTATCACTTCTATCAATTTGTATGGCGAGGGTAATAATCCTCGAGTTCTTGAGCTTTTTGGGCACCTTGCTCATAACCATAGAACTGCTCTCTTTCGTAAGTGCTATAGTCTCAATATCACCAAACTTCCCTTTGTTCATCACCACATCCTTCAAGTACTTAGCGTATTTGGACATTCCCTACAAAACATTTAAGAAAGAAAGGTTAATGTGAAGTTCTCTAAATGTATCAAAGGACTTTATAAAACATGCATCCTCTTTGACTTTTTAAGCTTTTGAGGCAATTGTCGTGGTGTTCTATTTTGAGATTGATCAACTGACTTTTTATTCAGGTATCAAACTTTCCCCTTTTTGTCAGCTTCTTTGCATTCCACTTGCTTTTCTATCTTCTTAGGTGTAATTAACTTTGTTTGCACCTTATGATTTTTCTTTGGAGGTACGTCAATCAAATATCTACCACTCCTCAAGGTAAATGTCATAACTCGCTTTGGATTTTGCTTTATATTACTAGGAAAACCTCCTTGAGGTCTTGTGTTTTACACCCAAGCTAACTGGCCCATCCGCGTCTCTAAATTCTTTTGAGCCAGTTGCTGGTTTTTTATCTCTACAACCATTTGTTCTTGGTTGACCAAAATATTTTTCAAAGTCTTTTCAATATTTCTGGCCTGAGCATTGTTCTGAATACATTGTTGCTACTAAAACTACTGAAGTTGGACCTGATTATTGCCCCAAGAGTAGTTGAGCTAACTCTGCCAGTTATGATTGTAGGCATTACTATAGTTCTAATTTATCTTTTGGGCATTGCCCACAAAATTTATTAATTCTAGATTTACTTAATATAAAGCTACAGAGTGACCACTACTGCCATAAATCTCACACCAAGTCCATACCTGTTGAACTATATTAACTTGGGCCTGAGGTTGAGCCACACTCAACTTGTTAAATTGGGTCATCACCTAATTTTGAAAAGAGGACAACTGTGCAACTAATATTGTGATCTATCAACTTCGATCATACCTACAGGATTCTTCACCATACTTCTAGATACATCACCCTATGACTCTAGATTTCCTTAAGCTATATGGTTAAGGGGAGTATACAACTCATATAGGTTTTCTTCAAAGCCTGACCACTTACAACTGAATCTAGCAAAAATTTTATGTTATAGTCAAGACTTTTAATAAAAGTATGAGCTAATACCTCATTTGTCTGCTGGTGATGCTGAAAATCTATGAGAATACACTTGAATATCCTTGATGCATGATAGAGATTTTTTATCTAGCTTCTACTTAAAACTTAAGATCTCACTCCTCAACCTTGCAGGTTTTCCATATGGAAAAAATCGGATGAGGAATTTCTCTGCCAAATCATCCCAAGTTATAATTAAATTTGAAGATTCTGCCTTCAACCATTTATTTTCTTCACCCAAGAATAAGAATTAAAAAAAAAGTGAACCTTACAAAATCTGGAACCTCCTGCGCGAATGAATATATCACTAATCTTTAGAAAATTTTATTGATAAACCTATGGTCCTCATGTGGCAAGCCTACTACCCACTTATGTGCAACAATTGCACCAATATCAACTCAGCCTTTTGGATTTGATTTGCAGATACTAGAGGTTACATTAGTTGTGAGGGGGATTTCCACTTTGTACACTGTCATGCAGGTTGGTTGTTCATCACTTAATTTAGTAGGAATGGTCTCGCCTTGTTGAACTTATCGGATTAGATAGAAAAGGGTTGCTTCTCTCTTTAATTGGTGCAAGCATCACTAAAGTTTGCGATGTGGTTTAACCAATTTCCTCTCCCTTGCCAGCTTGCTCAAGATTCAAACTTATACCTGCAAAATTAGTAGCTAAGACGAAGTTTTTAGCACTTATAAAACAAAATAGTAAAACTAAAAATTAAAAGTTTGCTAATTTTGTAAATCCCCGATGATGGAGGAAAAAACTTATTGCCTCCAACCACACACATAAGTGTATGTGGTCTGCAAGTAATAAAGTAGCTCTTGCGAGTTGAATATGGATACCAAAGGGACTTAGTGTTTAGCAGACATTCCAGTTAAAGTATTACTATTGAAGTTAAACGAGTGCAATTTTTAACTAAAGAGAGCTTGAGTTTAATTATGATAAAAGTAACAATGAACAATAACAGAAATTAAAAGTGTTGTAAACAATAATTCAGAGAGTTCTATAGTCAAGGCATCTTGAACAACAAGTAAAGCAATACAATCTCATTAGTTAAGTTATCTATTTTAGTTGTTGATTCACGGGTTAATATCAAGATTATGGTCTTTCGATCCTCTAATCATCTATTAAAATTGGCCTCACAAATATATTGTTGAGTAGGTATATGGGAACTAATTCAAATGTAATTATATTTCATTTCATATTTGAGCCAAACGGAGCAACTTTGGTATATTTCTATCCTAATTGTGAATCTTATCTTTAATTCATCTAAAATACAAGAATGCATTTCTTATGTTCCATATTCAAATATAATTTTACTCCTTCTAGCCTCATAAAATAAATATAGATGTATTCTAAAGGTCGTGAATCAATAGAATAGTAAGTACAAGAATATAAGAACAACCAAATATGAAATTTAACTTTAACCAATTTGAATGTATGTTAAACAATCATGTTTGTAGCCTAAGCCCTATAAAGAGGGTTTTTAGGTACTCGTATTCTTACAAAGAATCACCATTAATAAATTCATAAGTAAAACTACAAGAAAACTAGAAGTTAAGGGAAGAAAAACCCTCGTGTAGATCCCTTGATGCCTTCTTCTCTCTCAAAACGTGTGTTGTTTCAAAAGTTTCCTTTAATTGTGGATAAGTACTCCTTATATAGTCCTTTAGGTTATTCATAAGCTTTCCCATATAAAATATAAGCATTGACCACTTTGCCATCAACTTAACCAAGTAAAAGACCATTTTTTAGTCATTTTGAGGGGGTTGCATCGAATGGCCTATGTCATGTCCAAGAGAGGTGCGTCACATGGACTGTCACAAGACATAGGAAATAGAACCTAGCCTGAGGAGGTGTGGCACTTGGCTACCTCCACAAGGTGAAATCTCTTCCAAACTTTGTCCTATGCTTCTCGTCTACTAGTTTCTTATTTCCCCACTCCTCGTGGCTTGTGTGTAGGATTCATTTAGCTTCCACGGTTGCTAAATGGTATCCTACAACATCTTATATTAGGCCACACAATACAATAGACCTCATCAAAGTACACTAGAACAAGTATAACTTAGGCTAGCCTAACTAATTTCATCGTCTAAACTCTATTTGATCCTTTTGACTTGACTTTTTTCGCTGCACCTTAAACACTCTAAACATGCACTTAAGCACACAAATACACAAAGAGCATATTATACTTCATTAATAATACCAAATTATCTTCAAAATCAAGCGAAAAACGCATAGATAATGATACCTAGGTGTATAAATACACCTAAGATCACCATTTTTATACCTTTTACTTTCTAATCCCTAGCATAACTTGACTTTAGGCTCTTAAGTTATGTCACCACCTCTTATCATAATCCATTCTCATAACTATACTCTGTTAAGAATATTTCATGTTCCAAATACACATACTAACAAGTTCATCTTTTTTAAGGTATTAAAGATGAATCATTAGATTATAAGCTACCATAATCTCCTTATCATTTTCTATATTCACATAATTCATTACAACTCACTATGGAGTCATACAAATACCAAACACTCATCAAGGATACGTACATTAACATAATAACACATGTTTAGGCTCTTATTATATTAAATTCATATTTTATTCATCCAAAATCCATACCTGCGGATCTAAGCATGATTTCTCACATCAAATCTATATTCTGGATACGATTACAAACCACAAGCTACTACTTATAAATCATAACCTACCTGAAAACCAAGCTGCTATAATAAATAAGCTATGTCATTGATGGTCTTCCTTCTTCTTCATGTTTCTGAAGGCTAAATCATCTAATAAACAATAATTATAAGGGTAATTAATAAACTACTCTTTAAACAAAAGCCTTAAGAATTAAAACTCACTAATTTTACCCTTGTTCATGGCCTACAAATTTACCCAACAATCAATTACGCATTAAATTAGTTCTATAAAGCTCAACCCAACTCTATTAATGGAGTTTTAAAGCTAAAGGTCTCAACTTTATTGAATTCAAAGTCCAAAACTATCAACTTTCATGTCTTGGAACCACAATTTCATATTAGGTAGACTTAATTCAAAAACTAAAATCAATTCTAGGTGAAAATACATATACCCATGGGTTTACCCTACAATTTCATGAACCTAGGATTCTAAACTTACAAGAATTTCACCACAGATTCCTTATTTAGTGATTCTAAAAGATAAATAGATTAATCAATGTTAAAAAGAAGTAAAAATCTTACCTCAACAAAGAATTTTAATCCAAATCAAGAGAAAACCATCCATCTAGGGCTTATGAATGAAATTTTAGAGTTTGGGAGCAGAAACCCATCAAAAATATATGATAAACTATTGTTACGTCACTATAGCAACCTGAACCTGTTATGTCGCCTCAGTTTTTCACCACGGACAATCTTTAGTAAAACGTTCATGACATTTTAATTAGAAAGAGTATTAACAAACGATCAGTTGTTTTGGAAAGAAAACTCATAGTATTTGGTGGGTATTGGACCTCCCAACACTTTATATTCTATAAAAATGATCGTTTGAAATTGATCTTAGTTTAAACTTTGCTGAAAACTAAATTGGTAAGGACACCTTCAACTTAACTTTGTGCTAGGAGTATTGTCGTAACGACCCCTTTTAGTCGTTTAGTAAAATTTTCTTATTTTAACCCTTCTCGTAGTTTTTAGATGTGAATTTTAACTACAAGGATGGGTAGAATCGATTCTTAAGGTGTTCAAAGACAATTTAGGTAAATTATTTGTCTTATTGAGTTTTAATAAAGTTAAGCCCGATCATGATCAACCTTTGATCGAGACAACCTCGGATTAGTGTAGTAATATTTTCAATAGCTATGGAATGAAATTTATAGTCAATATACATATTTAGTTTATTTTATTGAGGTTCCAGATAAATTTTGATGATTTACTTAAAGTTTTAGTTATTTTAGATGATTAATTTAATTAGCGATTTAATGAGTCAATGTTGTAATTTATTTTCTTATGTGGTCAATACTAGAATAAACTTAAGTGGGAAGGATCTAGATTATTAATAATAAAAATAATAAAATTAGAAAAATTAGGGGAAGAGGGCACGACAGTTGGCAGTACCATATTTTCCCCATCTGCGAATTTGAAGAAATTCTCTCGACTAAGCTTCATGTTAGCAAAATACTCTGGGTTGGATACGTGCCATCATGATTCTAGATTTTTTGGATGTGATAATTGTATGACCTTAGTACATATTAAATAAACTCTTTTACTAATTGATATCGACACATATGATGAATGAGATTCATATAACTTTACCACAATATTTTCAGTAACGACGAAATCGATCATTATAAGAATAGGCAAAAAAAATTCTTGAGGACTATCTAAGTAACCTCCATGAAATCTATGAATAACTTGATTATTGAAGACTATTAGCAATGAACTATGAAATGTTAGTGGACAAAATGTCTAGTAGAGTAAGGAGTTGGGGATAAAAAAATCAAGCCTATGCCCGAAGGATCCTATAAGGAATAACAGAAGAAAGGCGTAATTGGGGAGACTTTCTACTAGTCCAAGATCGTTAACTAAGATAGGAAGATTCAACTAATAAGAGGGAGCTATAAAGGTGTAGGAAGATACTGAAAGAGAGAACTTGGATTTGGAAGAAGACTACTTGAATTGATTTGTTTTGGATTTATTTTTGGTTGGTTACAAATGGATAATTCATCCCCTATTTATACTTGTGTAGGGATGATTCTAGATACTACAAATCTAGAGTGTTACATGCTCTTCCATAAATCTCTCTCTCACATATCTAGCACTATCTAATATCTAGATCTTTCCTAAATACAAATATCAAATAGACTACACTATTCTTTTCTAGATTCTTCGACCTAGAATTATCTAGAATATATAGATATTTGTTCAAGTTGATTATCCTAAATACTACACTAGACTATTCTAGAAACTTTACTAGAAAACTATGATTCCAAAAAATCTACTTTAATATTTTCAAACTCCCCCTTACAGTGATTTTTTGGAAGCTACCCTAAACTTGTCACGAAAAAACTCAAATGAAACTTTGAACCATTCCTTGGTGAAAATCTTAGCAGTTTTTGCGTGAATCCTCTTGCCTCTTCATATGATAAAGATATTCCATTAATGACCAGCCCTGCGAAGAAACAAGAATATGTATTGACAAAATTTTCATCTTTGTAGCAGATTAGCTTGACAATAGTCATCGTTAGCCTTTGTGAACCATATGAATTACCTATTTGCCTAGTTTCATATTGTTGAGTTTATCGGATCCCCCTTTCTCTTAGCTCCTCAAATATTATATTATTTGGAGAAACACCTATTATAAGAAAGTTAGGAACTCCAAGATTTAATTTTTGTGTTACCTCTTCTTTCAACGCAACTCTAAGATATGAGGAAATCTCATCAGTGTCAGTTAATTCATTTGAGTTGGTGATAATATGACCATCAATTTCCCGTGAAGCCTCAATACCATAATAAGATGTGCCACTAGATTCTCTATATAATTCTTCAATTATACTATGTCTCTTTTCATATGAAATTGAGACTTCTTTTTCAACTTCATCATTCATTAGATCGTTAGCTTCTTTAACAATTTTCAATATTAGCTCTGAACCAATGATTGAACTTGATAACATAGATGATTGATCAAAATCTTTAATTTCTACTACATCACCCTTAATAGTTTCTTCGATAAAGTCATTACTAGCATTTTGAGTTTCAGACACTATCTGCTCAGAATCTACTTCAATATCCTCCACACCCAGACTTTTATTGCCTTTTTTAGGATTTGCTTCTTTGATTTCCTTGATAGCAGCTACCGTGTCACTTATCTGAACATCATCCAAATTTTCTTGCTTTTTATCAGCGGCTTCCTTCTCCACATGGTGGATTGTATTATATATGTTCCAATCTTTTTCCAAATTTATGAAATCCAAGGCATTTATTGCTTGACTCTCAACTTATAAGCATCTTTCCCAACCTTTTTCTTATTCAATAACTTTTTTAGTATGAGTCATGTTGCACTTTGTGCTTGACAAAATCTCCTTATGTGTCCTACTTTTCCACACCGATAACATTTGAGAGGTTTTTTTATAATTGTTAAAAAACTCTTTCTTTTTTTCAAGCAAACTTGAACCAAATGTGAATCGAGAGTGAGGAATATCTATTGCTTTTACTTTAATGTTCCTCTTGTCATCTTTAAGAGAATTTTCTTCCCTTTCTTTGACAAATTCACCAGCCAATTATTTGGCTAGTCAATCCTGTGAAAACAACAAATTCTCAAATTCCTCCAAGGATAGTTGTTGATACCATCCCTAAATTAATGTCATAGATGGAGTATATTTTGGTTTCAAACCATTAATGATAATTCTCCTCATTCGTTCTTCACAGATAGTTTTGTTTGTATTCAATAAGGAAATCTCAGAACATAAGTTCTTAATCTTTAAAAAGTACTAAACAATAGAAAAATTACCTTGAGTGGTGTTCGTTAATTCATTCTCTAATATTTGTAGCCGAATTTCATTCTTTTTATTGAATAACTGGTTGAGGGTCCTCCAAATTTTATGAGTAGATTTACACCTTATAATATGATCAAATAAAAAGGAGGATATTGACAAATTTAAAATGAAATAGCCTTCGCATTAATCTACTTCCACTTCTTATATGTACTACAACTCACCAGTCCGTCGTCCGGAGTACTTATGTTAGTCTCGTTAACTAAATCCCACAAATCCTCTCCCACAAGGTATTATTCCATACATATCTCCCATACCTTGTAATTGGACTGATTCAACAACTCTATTCCCATTCCAATAAGGTGACCGCTTAAATTCATTCGTATAAACCAGTTGAATTGACCACAAACCCAATTTTGAAATAAACACAAGCCAATTTATGATATTGGCTATGATACCATGTAAAGAATAGCAGAAGAAAAGTGTAATTGGAGGGACCTTCTACTATCCCAAGATCGATACCTAAGATCGAAAGATTCAACTAAGAAAAGAAAGTTAGAAAGGTGTTGGAAGATATTGAAAGAAAGAACATGGATTTGGAAGAAGACTACTTGAATTGATTTGTTTTGGATTTGTTTTTGGTTGGTTACAAATGCCTAATGTCATCCCCTATTTATACTTGTGTAGGGATGATCTAGATACTATAAATCTAGAGTGTTCTATTCTTTATCATAAATATCTCCCTCAAATATCATGCACCATCTAATATCTAGATCTTTCCTAAACACAAATATCAAATAAACTACACTATCCTTTTCTAGATTCTTTGACCTATAATTACCTGGAATATACAAATATTTCTTCAAATTGATTATCCTAAATACTACACTAGACTATTCTAGAAACTTTACTAGAAAACTATGATTCAAAAAAATCTACTTTAACATTTTTACACTCCCCTTTAAAGTAATTTTTTGGATGTTACCCTAAGCTTGTCACAGAAGAGCTCAAATGAAACTTTGAACTGAACCATGGTGAAAATCTTAGCAGTTTTTGCGTGACTCATCTTGCTTCTTCATATGATGAAGATTTTTCATTAATGATCGGTCCTGTGAAGAAACAAGAATATGTATTGACAAAATTTTCATCTTTGTAGCAGAATGGCTTGACAATAGTCATTGTTGGACTTTGCGGACCATTTGAATCACCTCCTTGTCAAGTTTCATATTGTTGAGTTTCTCGGCTTCACCTTTATCTTAGCTCCTCAACATCTATATTATTGGAAGAAACACCTATTAGAGGAAAGTTAGGAACTCCAAGATTTAATTTTTGTATTACCTCTCCTTTCAATGCAACTCCATGATATGAGAAAAATTCATCAGTATCAGCTACTTTATTTTAGTTGGTGATGATCTGACCAACAATTTCCCGTGAAGTACCAACACCATAATAAGATCCACCACTACATTCTCTATCTAGTTCTTCAATCATACTATGTCTTTTTTTATCTGAAATTGAGACTTCTCTTTCAACTTCATCATTCATTGGATCTTTTGCTTCTCTATCAATTTTTAATATTTTCTCCAAGCCAATGATTGAACTTAATACAATAGATGATTGATTAGAGTCTTCAATTTTCTACTATCTCTCTCTTAATAGTTTCTCCGATAAAGACATTAGTAGCATATTGAGTTACAGACACTATCTGTTCAGAATCTACTTCAATATCTTCCACGTCCAGACTCTTATTTCCATTTTTAGGATCCACTTCTTCGATTTCCTTGATAGCAGCTACCGTGTTACTTGTCTGAACATCTTCAAAATTTTCTTGTTTCTTATCAGTTTCTTTCTTTTTTGCATGATGGATTATATTATATATGATCCAATCTCTTTCCAAATTTATGAAAGCCAAGACATTTATTGCTCGACTCTCAACTTCTAAGCATTTTTCCCAACCGTCTTCTTCTCTAATAAATTTTTTAGTATGAGCCATGTTGCTCTTTGTGGCTCAGTAAAATCTTCTTATGTGTCCTGCTTTGTCACACCATAACATCTAAGAGGCTTTTTATAATTGTTAATAGACTCTTTTTTCTTTTTATCCGAGCTTAAATCACATGCCAATCGAGAGTAAGGCATATCTCTTGTTTTTTCTTTAATACTTCTCTTGTCAGACACAAAAGCATTTTCTTCCCTTTTTTTGACAAATTCATCAGCCAATTATTTGGCAAGTAACTTCTGTGATGATAATAAATTCTCAAATTCCTCCAAGGATGGTTGTTGAGACCATCCCTGAATTGATGTCACAGAGAAAATATATTCTGGTTTCAAAACCACAAATGATAATTCTTCTCATTCATGCTTCAGACATAGCTTCATCCTTATTCAACAAGGAAATTTCAGAACATATGTTCTTAATCTTTAAAAAGTACTCAATAATAGAAAGATTACCTTGAGTGCTGTTCGTCAATTCATTCTCTAATATTTGTAGCCGAGATTTATTTTTCTTATTGAATAACTGGTCGGGGGTCCTCTAAATTTCATAAGCTAATTTACACCTTATAGTTTTATCAAATAAAATGGAGGATTTTTACCTCTTTAAAATGAACTCCTCCTTCACATTAATGTTCTTCCACTTCTTAGATGCACTACTATTCTCCAGTTCGTTGTCTGGAGGACTTGTGTTACTCTCGTTAACAATATCCCACAAATTTCACCCACAATGTATGATTCCATACATATCTTCCATACCTTGTAATTAAAATGATTCAATAACTTTATTCCTATTCCATTAACGTGACTGCTTAAATTCATTCGTACAAACCATTTGAATCAACCATAACCTCAATCTTGAAATAAACACAAGTCAATTATGATTTTGGCTATGATACCATGTAAAAGATAGCAGAAGAAAGGTGTAATTGAGGAGATCTTCTACTATGCCAAGATCGTTAACTAAGATCGAAAGATTCAACTAAGAAGAGGAAGCTAGAAAGGTGTAGGAAGATATTGAAAGAGAGAACATGGATTTGGAAGAAGACTACTTGAATTGATTTATTTTGGATTTGTTTTTAGTTGGTTACAAATTTCTAATGTCATTCCCTATTTATACTTGTGTTGGGATGATTCTAGATACTACAAATCTATAGTGTTCTATGCTCTTACACAAATATCTCCCTCAAATATCTAGCACCCTCTAATAACCAGATTTTTCCTAAATACAAATATCAAATAAACTACACTATCATTTTCTAGATTATTCTACCTAGAATTACCTAGAAAATATAGATATTTCTTTAAGTTGATTATCCTAAATACTACACTGGACTATTCTAGAAACGTTATTAGAAAACTATGATTCCAAAAAATCTACTTTAATATTTTCTCACTCCCCTTAAAGTGATTTTTGGAAGCTACTGTAATACCCCGAATCTGGTACTCGGAACGCTACACGGCGCTCATGACCCCAAAGGACCATAAGCTAACCCATGACTGATATCTGTACCTGTATACTGCATAAAATACTTTATAATGTGGAAACATGAACTGAAAGGCCATAAGGTTCAATACTGATATAACATCAGTGTGGGGTAATAGAATACCCAAAACAAAACTGAATATACTGAAGTCTAAAACATGATAGTCTAGAAAGCCTCTAACAAACTGAACTGTCTAAGTAAGGAGTTGATGGGACATGTCCCTAACTAACTCCAACTAATAGATTAATTACTGAGATAATAGGGAAATAATCATGTCCTCGAAAGATGAGGAATCACTTCTAACTCTGTTTGTGGATATCTGGAATCTACTGTTGCTCTGGAGCTCGTGTCTCTGAACCTATGGTATAAGACACCATAGTGCAAATGCGTCAATACTTTGAATGTACTGGAATGCATGTGAGGTAGGCTGAATGTATGGGATTTATATGCATGAATAATAATAATAACTGACTAACTATCATGAGCATGAGAATACATGCATGAGACATAACAACTGATACTAATACCGTGATAACATAATTACTTAATCTGAATAAAACTGATAACATGAGTGATTGTATCTGACAGTCCTGAATCTGATGGAACTAGCTAAGTTCTGTACTGTATCTAAGTTGACTGTATCTGAAAGTCCTGAATTCTGAAGAACTATCTGAGTTCTTTTATTAAGACTGATACTGAGACTATGGGAGGTAGTCATCTAACCGACATGCCCCAAATGACGCATTATAGTTGAATTGGGATCCAATCTGTGCCCTGATTGGAAGGGTGTCAATACCACGCCACTAGTAAGGACAACATGTGAGTAACCCTCATATAATAGGTAACTCTAGTGAGAATGGTGGGAACCCTCCTATAACAGGTTAAGCCACCTCATCTACCCTTATATAGTAGGTTGTGATGTCTCAACCTATGCTGGCTACATAGTTTAGGAATTCAAGGATTGTTTCTAAGCATCACACTCTCGTATAACAGGAGAGTTCCCATCCTTGGGGTCACTCGGTGCTAATTTCTACTCCCATCTGAATAGACATTGCACATAATTTACTGAACTGAACATGGACTGGGTTACTGAATTCCGTTGACAGATGAAATATTACTGATATCTGACAACTAACTGGGTTCATGAGATCATGGAGATTTCCTGAGTCATAAGACTGTCTGAAGCCTAAGGATTCATAGCTTGACTGAGAGTATTGTGAAAACATGACATGGCTCTAGGCACACAACTAATGTTTCAGGTACGAGTACCCCCAGGACTCGATGGAAGGAAACTGACCAAGCATAACCTACTTGAACATATAACTAATTATAATCCATAATACATTTATAGAAGCATCCCATCAAAATATGTTATAGGGATAATTTGCACTTACATGCGGATTTCATGATATCATACTAGTTGGACATTGTTCCTTCATCTAGGCATTTAATCAAACACATGGTAGGCATAGTACATGTAGACAATATTATACAATAATTAAACATCATAATTCATCTCTAATTTCATCATCTAGGGTTTATTTATAGGTTCGTATGAATATACATCTATACAAACCAATTCCACATAAAATTGATCACCCAACATGGATTTGAATTCAATTGATCATTATCAACATAAACAAAACAAACCCAACATGAAATTCATAAAGAAATCTATAAACTTAAACTTAGAAAAGAGATTCTGGGGCTTTATGGACGAAAGGAGTCCATGAATGAACACTATGCATACCTTAGTTCATGATTTCGTGAAGATTGACGGAGGAAATTCTTGATTCTGAATCTTCTATGAAAAGCCCTAGGTTTTTCTTGAGAAGTTTTTGAGAGAAGGGAGTGTATTTTGGGTGAAAAGTGGTTGAATCACATGTTAAAGGGCTTAAATAGGGGTGGAAAGTTGACCTTTTTAACCCTGGACGCATCTTGTAATTTCAGTAAACATTTCTCAAATTGAACCCCTGGAGCGACGCAACACAATCGCGTCGTGTCACTGTAATTTGACAATTCAAAAACTGAGGGATGGCGCAACGCGGAGCCATTGCGTTGCCCCTTCTTTTGCGACCTAGAACTTTGGGACGACGCGGGGAAAATCGCGCTGAGATACTGGAAAAAGGACAATTCTGGATTTGGGCCCTAGCGCTATGCGCCATAATCGTGGACCCCTACTGGAATTTTCCAAATGCCATTTCCTCTTGTGGCGCGGTGCGCCACTGACTAATATGGCATTGTTTTACGACGAAAACTTGAAATAGTCGTAACTTCTGACCCGATTATCAGATTTGGGCAAATCTTATATCGATAGAAAGCTTATTGAATTTCCCACATGAACAAAAGTGAAAATATTTAAAATTCTTCATGGAATAATCCTCATTCAATTTAAAAGCTAATACTAGGCATTCTTGAGATAAAATTAGCTAGGAAAAGTATGGGGTATTACAGCTACCTTAAGCTTGTCACGGAAGAATTCAAATGAAACTTTGAACCGCGTCTTGGTGAATTTCTTAGCAGTTATTGCATGGATCCTCTTGCTTCTTCGTATGATAAGGATTTTCTGTTAATGATCGGCCCTGCGAAGAAACAAGAATATATATTGACAAAATTTTCATCTTTGTAGAATACTGGCTTGATAATAGTCATCATTAGACTTTGTGAATCATATGAATCACCTCTTTTTCAAGCTACATATTGTTGAGTTTCTTGGCTCCCCCTTTTTATTAGCTTCTCGATAACTATATTATTCGGAGAAACACCTATTATAGAAAAGTTAGGAACTCCAAAATTTAATTTTCGTATTACCTTCACTTTCAACACAACTCAATAATATGAGAAAATTTTATCAGTATCGGCTACTTCATTTGAGTTGGTGATGATCTGACCATCAATTTCCTGTAAAGCCTCAAAAGCATAGTAAGATCTATCACTAGATTCTCTATCTAGTTCTTCAATCATACTATGTCTCTTTTCATCTGAAATTGAGACTTCTATTTCAACTTCATCATTTATTGGATCGTTGGTTTTTTTATCAAATTTCAATAGTTGCTCTGAGCCTATGATTGAACTTGATACAATAGATGATTGATCAGAGTCTTTAATTTCTACTACATCTCCCGTAATAGTTTATCTGATAAAGTCATTATTGGCATATTGAGTTTCAGACACTATCTACTCAGAATCTACTTCAATATCCTCGACGTTCAGATTTTTATTATCATTTTTAGGATCCGTTTATTTGATTTGCTTGATAGCAGTTACCATGTCACTTGTCTAAACATCTTCAAAATTTTCTTGCTTCTTATTAGTGTCTTTCTTCTCCACATGACGGATTGTATTATATATGATCCAATCTCTTTCCAAATTTATAAAATCCAAGACATTTATTGCTCGACTCTCAACTTCTAAGCATATTTTCCATCCTTCTTCTTCTTCAACAACTTTTTCAGTATGAGCCACGTTGCTCTCTGTGGCTTGGAAAAATCTTCTTACGTATCCTACTTTTCCACACCGATAACATCTGAGAGGCTTTTTCTAATTGTTAAAAGACTCTTTTGTTTTCTTTTCAGGGGAGCTTGAACCACATGTGAATCGAGAGTGAGACATATCTCTTATTTTTTCTTTAATGTTCTTCTTGTCAACTACAAGAGTATTTCCTTTCCTTTCTTTGACAACTTCACTAGCTAATTGTTTGTCTAGTAACTTTTGCAACGACAACAAATTCTCAAATTCCTCTAAGGATGGTTGTTGAGCCCATCCCTGAACTGATGTCACCGAGGGAATATATTCTTGTTTTAAACCACGAATGATAATTCTTCTCATTCGTGCTTTAGAGATAGATTCGTCCATATTCAATAAGAAAATTTCAAAACATAAGTTCTTAATCTTTAAAAGTACTCGACAATAGAAAGATTACCTTGAGTGATGTTCGTCAATTCATTCTCCAATATTTGTAGTCGGGCTTCATTCTTCTTATTAAACAATTGGTTGAGGATCCTCCAAATTTCATGAGTTGATTTACACCTTATAATATGATCTAATAAAACGGAGGAGATTGACCTTTTCAAAATGAACTCCACCTTTGCATTAATCTACTTCCACTTTTTGTATGCACTACTATTCTTCGCTTCGTTGTTCGGAGGACTTGTATTACTCTCGTTAACAACATCCCACAAATTCTCTCCCACAAAGTATGATTCCATACATGTCTTCCATACCTTGTAATTAGACTGATTCAACAATTCTATTCCCAGTCCATTAATGTGACCGCTTAAATCCATTCTTACAAGCAAGTTGAATCGACCACAAACCTGATCTTGAAATAAACACAAGACAATTATGAATTTGGCTCTGATACCATATAAAGAATAGCAGAAGAAAGGTGTAATTGGGGAGACCTTCTACTAGCCCAGGATAGTTAACTAAGATCGGAAGATTCAACTAAGAAGAGGAAACTAGAAAGGTGTAGGAAGATATTGAAAGAGAGAACTTGAATTTGGAAGAAGACTACTTGAATTGATTTGTTTTTGGTTGGTTACAAATGCCTAATGTCCTCCCCTATTTATAATTGTGTAGGGATGATTTTAGATACTACAAATCTCGAGTGTTCTATACTCTTACACAAATATCTAGCACCCTGTAATATTCAGATCAAATAGACCACACTATCCTTTTCTAGATTCTTCTACCTAGAATTACCTCGAATATATTGATATTTTTTTTAAGTTGATTATCCTAAATACTACACTAGACTATTCTATAAACTTTAGTAGAAACCTAAAATTTTTAAAAATCCACTTTATTATTTTCACAGATCTGGTTAGTGAATTTTGTGCTACTACATATCCACTCTGATTGGACATATATGTTCCTATTATCATGCAAAATAATGAAGCAAATTGTATTGATATGTTGGGACTTTATGTGGACAGGGCAAGTACAAATGAATGAACCTCCATTGATAATCTAGAACCTGGTATATAGACCCAAAAAGTGGGAGTGCTAGAGATAATTAATTGTATTATATGAAATATGGCCAGCAATATGTCTTGAATGTGGCTGAAGTGGATGAATTATATCTATGAGAAATAAAATACAAGGCATTTGTGGATACATGTTGGTACTGAAAGAATATATGTGGCATTAAAGAGAAGTTTGCAGCAGAATTTATACAAAATAGTTGGCTAAGGCAGATGAGAATTATATAATCAAAAGTGGTTATGCATGGAAGAGAGCAATAGAAGCAGCGAGACCTAATTGAAAAGCAGTCTGGAACAGAAAAGGATACCAAATCATAAGTTCATTAGCTGGTTGACTTTTCAAAAAAGATTGATGACAAGAGCATGACTCGAACATTTAAAAATCTGTAAAGAAAACATTCGCCTATTTTATGAAAGACAGAGAGAAACGATCGATAGAGCACCTCTTTTTGTAATGTGGCTTCTCACAAGAGTGTATAAAAATAATAATGAACTATGTGCAAATTAACATGGAGAATAAGGAGATACATGAGTGGACTAGTAGACAAGGATAGCAAGATGAGAACAAGAAAAAATAAGCAGAGCATTCTTATGGCTAGTCACTGCCGCAGTGATATATTACATTTGAGAGGCTAGAAATGATGCATTTTGAAATCAAAGAGTCCCATGGACACAAAGAGCATGCACACAAAATTCAGCAGGAATATAAACACACGATAACAAAGTCAATACTTACAACAATATGTAATAAAGATAGAGAATGGATAGAGAAGAAAGAAACTACGTAGAATAGACACTTGAATATATAGTGAGAATAAGAATTAGGATGAGCTGAAAAGCTCAATTTTAATTTATTTATTTTTGTGGGGGGTTAGTCTCAACACTGACATACTCGCGGTGCTGAAGAATTAAATAAATGAAAAGTTGATTTGATTGACAAAAAAAAGAAATTTCATTTCCTCGTACGCCTTAAATATACAAAATTTAATAATTAAATATATCCTTTCTGTCCGTAATAGTAAATCAATAAAACCTCACACATTCTCCATCTCATTTTGTAAGATGATGTTTGAGTTAATTAATTCCTCATATTCTTATTCAACTATTGATAATATCTTACAAAAGTTATTTTTGTATTTTTTAAGATAAAAATGTCATTGAACTATTACTTTGTCTCTCATATTATCATTCTAACATAGTAAGCTTTTAAACTCACTTAATCTTCTTAAGTGACATTTTAAATTCAATATTAATGACACATTCATTAAAATATACAACTCAATACATAACAAAAAATGATTTTAGTATAAAGACAATAAAATCTATCAAATCTTATAATAAAAAAATAAAATTCATCAATATAAAATAGATTTTAAATAAATACAAATTATACATGGTGAAAATAATTTTAAAAATTTAAAAAAAAAAAGATTTTATAGGACCCTTTATTTACAATTTTTGAGTCACTCTCTCTGTTTCATATTATTTATCCATTTTTCTCTATGTGTCTCATAAAAAATTATGAATAAGAAGGATAGTTTACTAATTTACTTTGTAATTTTTTAATACATTCTATTAGTGTCTTCATAAATACTAAAATTAAAAATATAAGAATTTTTTTTGGGGAACTTTATTATATTATACTTTCAAAATGAATTAATATAAGGATAAATAATAATTTAATTT